>OX276400.1:9126729-10376729 GCA_946251805.1 Cybosia mesomella
AACTATTGATGACTTTACATAGCCAGTTAATGAAACTATGTCCACGTTACGCAATCGTCTGACTTTTGGCGTTAATAATTCCTTTTTTGCACAGGTTAAATCTCGTTCAAATTTGATCCATCTGATTAGTGAATTAAGGCCAGTTCACTCCACACCATGTTGCAACGCACGTGTCATGATTGGGTGTTTTATTAAATGATAATTTAACAAAACACCCAATCATGACACGTCAAATAGTAAATAAAAAGTTGATTATTAAAACAGCCAACAATTACTATGGCAAGCGAACTACTGACTACCTACTACCTAGACTTATAAATGAGCTACCATTAGAAATAAGAGATAAAATAAATTCACTAAACTTAAAACGAATAGTCAAAAACATATACATACCCAGCAATCTAACATGACCCTATCAAAATATATAATTTATAAACAAACAGAATAACATTGTTTGTACTTATTAAACAACTAAACTGTACAATAAAAATATTAAAAAAAAAAAAAAAAAATTGTACTTACTACTTACCAATCATTCTGTATACGTCGTCTCATCGAGCGTAGGCAGCAACAACCGGTTAAACGCTCGAAAGATTTGTACCTACCCTGCAACTTCTATTTCTAATAGTGCTACCTACAAGTGAGATTTCGTAAACTTTATGTTGTTATTATTATGATTCTTTGTTCTATGTACCTAATATAAAAATGTTACAGAAAGAAATGAGGATGTACACACCCAAGATAAACCAATACAGGTTTTATGGGTGTATCAAGATTTATGTAAAACAGTTTTCTTAGTTAAATAAAAAAAAAAAAAAAAAAAACTGGGTTGGGTCCCGGTTGGGTAAGGATACTGTGCACCAGCCGGGACAGTCATTCAAGCTACACCGGGCTGTTTCCATGTATTTTTTGCACGGCCATGTGTGTTTTATTTTGCGCTGCATTGCTGCTCGCGTCACAAAGATTCGTTGTTGACCATCCTGCTGATTGACGAGGTTCTGGCGCAAGCTCTCCTCTCGGGGTTGGGAGGCTACAAAGCAACAGCAGTCACTGTACAAAAGCCAAAACAAACCATTACAGGTAGAAGCAGGAGAGCGGACCTCGGTCTTCAAAGTCAAAGTGTGAGCTTTGGATGCGATTAGGATTGGCGCGTTGATGATGAATAATGTAGTAAATTCCTTCTATTTCGACATAATCACTGATATCATCAGAAGCTTACATGGGCAATAATACCTTTATATTTTTCGTGAAAGCCGAACCGTTTGTCAATCGTTAATCCAAAATATCACACGCATTCTATTTTCACAGTGCTTTAAAAGTGGTGTTTTTTCATTATCACAGCGCCTATAAATCCAGGGCTGACAGATAGGGCATGTCAGTTGCATTTCGAACGAGGCTTATTGAGCGAGTGCAGTAGATTGCAGCGCTGCATCGCTGCACGGGATAGCGACCGATTTATACCGGAGATCTACAAATTCCACCGGGATTTCAAACTGTGTGTTATTGGCTTAACGTTTATTGGATTGTGCGACTTGCAATTCTGTGGAATTCTAGTGACGTCAATTGGTTTCCAAACAAATGTTTTCATGAACAGAAAACGTTCTGTATCAAACAAGCCTTTGTTCTATATCCATACGAGGCATGAATGTCGCCTTCAGGGTTCGGTAAAGAGAATCCTAAACGGCGGGTGAAGATACACTAGATACCTTATTTTACTAACACATTTTCATCATCTCTGTAATAATAATGCATCTGTAATTTTATTCTCTTTCAAAAGTTGGAAAATATACACAAAATGAATTTAGAAAACATAAAATATCCCTAAGTAAAGCTTAATTGCAAGCAACGTTCTAAAGATTGAGTTTTTTAAGAATCATTATTTTGTAGTTTTTTGTAGATATTTTATTTCAATTATTACGTATACAAAATACGTAAACCCAAAATATAAAACATATGTTTTACATGAATAGTAATATTATTTTCTTAAACCTGGTTACACCCGTGCGGGCTACGGTATCCCCCTCCCATCCCACCAATCGGATCCCACCATATTTCACTATATCGAGTATTTCCTTGGTAAAATAGAACTCCATTGTCCAGCGTGTTCGAACTTATCTTATTTTGCACTTAAATCTGTACATTCGCTTGTTTTACGACACAAATAGAATACTCCCTCGATCGTTCCTATCTTATATCTATCTATACGCCAAAGATTTGCCCATCGATTCGCAAATATGCAATAGAGGTCTCTGAATAAAGTAGTAGCGGTATACATCAGAGCACTATGTGCCGCCATAGAATAAATTGGACTGTGGGCAGGGCTGCCACAGATATAAAATCTAGATGAGGCATCGGGAAAAAGAAATTAAACCGAAGGACATTTTTCTGGGAGGCTTTTTCGCAAAATGGTTTTCAAAAATAATAATGATTTTGTATACTTTGTGAAATGAAAAAAATTACCCATTTTTGATTTGTCAGTAGTTACTGTACAAAGCTGAAGTATGAATTATTTAAATGAAATATCAAACGAAGGAAATTATTATAATTGAATTCTATAAGGTCAAAACGTTAAAAATTGCTTAAGAATAGAAATTTGGCCTTGCAAAAATAAATCTTATTAATTTCAATGTTTTCCATCTCGCTGGTGTTAAATTCATTTCATAAGTTACGTTAAGGAAAGTAATTTATAACCGTCAATCCAGGCTTACGATCACTACTAGCACCATCTCGAATAAATATAAAAGTACACTCAAAGTACGGCATTTTAGTTATAGCGGCTCCCATCAGCTGTTTCTCACCACAACTCGCACAGCCCTGCTGTAGTTCGGGGTGTCTCCATAAAAGCTTTATGTCGCGTGAAGTGGATTCTGACCGACATTCCGGCCGTTCATAGCTGCGTGATCGTGGAATTAGAACGAAAAATGTAAGGGTTTGCGTTCTCATAAACTACCGAGATGTTCATGGATGTGTGATGTGGATATTATTGGAAATGGTCCTCTAGAATAGGTTGTAGACAACTTATATTTTGACTAGAATCCTACTATTTATAATTGCGATAGTTTGTGAAGATGTTTGTATGTTTGTTACTGAAACACGCTCAAACAGCTAAACGGATTTGGCTGAAATCTGGTACGTTGACTCATTTTTATACCTGGTGCCCATGAATTGCGAGAAAGGGACCTAAATTCCACGCAATCCAATTAGATGCATAAGCAGAGTACACTTATACTATTCTATAAAGGAGTTTACATAATGCTTACGAAACCTTTAGTTTCCTCCACATAGTTTACAGAACTCCATTAACTAAACGCGCTCACTGTTGGGCAACCCAAAGCTAACCTAAATCCCAGTCGTCAATCCTTTTCAGTACAAAACTATGAGATTTTTTTGTATGTACCTGTTCCGATAAAGTAACTGAACAATGTAAATTTTATTCAGCAGAGTTTTCTTAGAGTAGACTCTTTTATACGAAAACGACGAACAAGCACACGGTATGTCTGATAAATGACGGCGGCCGGTTATCGATATATAAACGCTTGCATCACCGGAGATCTTACTCTTTATTTACACTGTCTAACCATTCTGCAATTCCGGTTGCATTCAAAGCATGCACTTTAAAGTGAGGGAATCGCTCTCCCACTCCTTGTTTCCATGAATAGTTTATCTACCTATCTACCCCGAGACGTAAACCCTTGGCAGAGCCTTGTTCACCGATCAGTAGGTGGTGCCGGCTTGTAAGCGAGGTTGGCTTGGGTCCCAAATATTTTACCCATAGAAATAAGTAGGGTGAGTACCTTCTCAAGCGAACTCCAAATTAAAAGGTGCTTTGCTTCCTCTTACAGATTACTTTAAAATTAATGAATCTTTAAACAAAGTTACATTCTATTAACGGAATCGCTTCGAAGCGAAACCGTTTGTGTTTATTATTAATTGATCATGTGACACTTCCATGATTTTGATAATATAATAAAAATCTTTTTTTTTAAAGAACCGATATTATCAGTATTCCCCTTTAATCCCTCCAGCTAAGCTAAATTGCTTGTGTTAGGAGAGGGTTTACGTCAGTAGTGTAATGGCCACGATTTCGGTACCTCTCGATCGTAAGGCTGACTCCTTAAGCACTAAGCTTCCGACGGTTTTGAGTTACAAAGACAAAAGTTAACAAAGAGTTACATTAATGATGATATCAATCCTATACAACACTAAACTTTTCTACTGGCGTTATCGCTAATAGAATGTCACTTGTCTAGAGGCCATGGGCTGTGTTTTGGAGTACAATCAGCGTTTTACGTTCTTAAGAGATAACTAGGTTCACAACAGAGCAAAGTAGCTTATTTCTTCAATAAAACTACTGCAACGAGTTTATGTAGTAATATATAAACTCCTGACGCGTATACGTGTCTCGTTAGTTTTCCTCAATCTTGAAAGTACGTGTTTCTCAACAGTTTCGTGTAAAGCATAACTATGTGAACAATATGTGTTTGAATATGCTTTGCTGAAAATATCTTTGAAGTCGGTAACAAAGATAAGTACTAAACCAGTTCGCTTTTATAGGGTATTATTTTTAACAAGATTCGTTTAAAATTCGGAAATTGAAAACTGTTAAATTTGATATTTTTAAAGAAAAAACAAAAATCTTTGGTTCATTTTGCAATTGGATTTGTTTTTGACAGTTAAAAAAGGAGGAAGGTTTGCATTGGACAGAATGTTGCACGATATTTTCTACGATTCGACGAATATGTACGTGTGTGTATACGAAATATGTAAAAGGATTTAAATAGCGAGTGCGACGCGACTGTAGTGTGCTGTGTCCTAAGTTCGTTTCCCGGTTCGTTTAAAAAAAATTTTTGAACTTAAATTCTAATATCTCCATGTTTAAGATATGTCGTATGCTATAGACATAAAATATGGATTGAAATTACGATTATCATTGAGTAGCTTAAAACACATACAGAATAAAACAAAGAATGGTTTCGAAATCTGTTGAAAATAAGATATATATTTAAAACAAAAATCTGAGGAATCTTCTCAATGTCTAATTCGGTCTTCTATTGATACAACTGTGACTAAATCCTAAATATTCTTTTCTATAGCAACTAAATCAAAATCATTGTACAGAACACGACCTAATCTCCAACGAAAGCCCAAAACAATCACAAGATTTACATCTGTTGCGAGCGCGACAGTGTGCTCTAAACCTAAGATAAATAAACAAAGTTAAAGTCGAGGCACAGCATTTTGAAGTCAATTTTAAAGGCATTAGCATATTTGGTGTTTTCCGGCCGATGCTTAGTGGACGAGGGCGATATTCCAATTTTCATTAACCTTCGATGAGATGGTAAATCCAGTCAGCAACTTTGCCTTAACTAACTAGATAAGATTTTGCATAATGGAAAAATCTGGTTTGAATATGGATGTAAGTTTTTTTAGTGTTCAAAAAGCTACAACTAAGTCTCATATCTGATGCTTTTACATTGATTATTCAGGTTAATTATAGATAGGTCAGGCTTCGTAGAATAGAAAATGGAATTGTGCTTATCATCTAGGCTTGTTCCATCTTCGTTTCCACCCACGTTCACCTAATTTTAAGTGGTTAGGTAGACGATTCCGCCCCCTATGTCCTCGGGGAGACGGTTCATACTATCCATAATATGGATATTCTGAGCATAATGTCGATCGACTGTTGAGTCAAACAATATCTTTATTCCACTATGTAAGTTGCAAAGACTTATAGAAATCTGAAATGAAAACTGACTCCGAGACGTATAAGTTATTGATTTTCGATTTATTTTATTCTAGCTGTTACTCGCGGCTCCACCTGTGTGAAATAATGATGATGAATATAATAATATGATAATGAATCCATGGCCTTTCGTAAACCTCCCAAAGGACCGGGTATCCTTCTAACTTCCTGATAACAAAAAAAGGTGCAACCGTGTTTGTGTTACACATTATTATTAATATTTAATATAGTTCGGAATATTTCTCTATGTATGTACGATTAAATTATTAATATTCTCTTTGTATCTTTACAGGTAAGTTGACAAAACTCGAGAAGAAATCTGGAGTAGCGGAGGGAAGAAACCGAAGTTAGTTTTTTTTTTTTTTGCGATTATTAAGGTAACGATGATGATATCTAGAAACTAAAAACCACGATAAAATATGTTTCGCTCGTATTTTTATATTAACCGACTCCAAAACAGAAAATTCTGTTCTTGATTCTTATGTTTGAATATTTGAGTGCGCATTTTTTCTAAAGAACTTCATCATTCATGATGTTTTTGAAGTTAAAACTTCTTAAGCGGCGTTGCCATAAATCTATTGATATAAAATGGAAATTAAACAAAGCGCATCTATTAATGAAAAAGGTGGCGAAGAAATAGCGAAAGAAAATGAGTGCGTACTTTATAAATATATTGGCGATGATGGTTCTGGTAATCATGATGGTGAAAAACTTGTTGAAATTATGGATGGAAGTTGATTTTTCTCAGAGATAAACTTTTTAATGTAAAATAATTGTAATAGTTCTAAAGTGTTAAATTTTTAATGGAATATAAATTTTCATGTTTGTGTACGATAGCGCAATAAATGAATATTGTATGTTACCACATAAATGATAGTACTTTTATACTGGCAATTTTTGCAAAATTATTCCCTAACCATTCCAAAATATCAAAAATGCACAACGTTAATATTCAAGTTTTCACTTCTGCCGGCACTCCCGGAGTGCAACCCGTCGTTTATTTTTTTACCAAAGGTAAGGCGCCGATTCTAAATAATTGGGACAATTGCAGGCAGGTGACGATTGATGACTTTTTTAGTAACCAACATAATCAGGCATTTATCTCAATCACAAGGCCTCGACATTTCTTGCTCATGCCATTTGTCTATCTCGTTTCACCCCACTTTCTTCAATCAATATAATACGTACTACATTGACAGAAGTCTAACACACTCAGAAACGCACTCCCCTAGACTTTCAAGACCTATTACTAAACTAAAAACGGAAAATGTAGTCAGCATTATTCCGCCAAACAAAACTAACATCAAAGCACAAGTAAGCAATCCAGATGCCATCAGAAAAGCTATGAATCTAAATCAAGTGGAACTTCATCAAAGTTTGTTGACGTCGGCTCGTAGGCACTTCCAAACTCATTTTCATATTACGAGCGCCCGCGATGCGACAGTCGTAGGATTAAACTGAACTTTAATGTTTTTTTTTCTTTTACCGCAACATTTTATTGCGTTTTTTTCTGTTTGAAGGAATGCTTTATTTTGTTTGTTTTACTTTTAACGGGATTTGTAGTCACCCAACAGATGAAGTGGGCGAACAAACGAACAATTTTGTGTTTCTGGCGGTCCAAGCGTGTTTCTGACGTTAAACCTTTTGCCGGGAGAGGCGGTTTGTCCGCTAACGGACGACAGTCCCTGGTACGTCTGCGGCCTCGATTGGTGGGGACCCCGTCTTTTTTGAAGAGGAGCAAGCCCTTTTTCTTTCTAGAGGCACCGCTTCCTCTCAATAAAGTGACTTGCGTGGGTCACTGCTGTTGATCCTGGTGTACAGGAGTTACAGTTGTGGGCGTGTGGGAGGGTCTACAACTCTACATAGTCACCGTGGATCAACTTAAATGACATAATCTCAATTACTTAGTATTCTATTTCTAATAGGTACTATAATTCTTGCTAAACGACACGCCTATTAAAACGTTATGTCGAAATACTAAAGGCGACACAAGTATTTCAAAAATATATTTGTATTTCCTTATTTTAATAGCTAAACGTGCTCCTAAACCATTAGACGTTGAGAAAGCATCTTGTAATTATTATGTAATCTTTAACATATTATTTTATGGGACTATTATAAAATTGTAAATTAGTTATGTTTGTACATTGGAGATTCCGAACCCAAAAAATTGTATTTTGAAATTATTTTATGTTCTTAAAAAGTTGACTCATTTTTGATTGCAAATGGTTGCGTAAGACCGGAGATATATCCAAAAAGAATTCCGAATCGTTCATTTAACGTAACCCAGTTATTTTTATTAAATATCTCCACTGTACAAACACAACTAATTTAAAATTGGCTAGTATTATTTATAACCGGTTATTTCATGACCCGTAAATAAACAAATATAATTTATTTCGTTTATGTAATTCAGATATAACGTAACCAAAAAAGAAAAGAAAAAAGAAACACGATAATTGATAAAACTTCTAAAACTATAAAACTGACATACTTTTAAATGAAATGAGGTTATATATATTATGAAACATGACTTGCCCAGTGTTGAAGCATATAACTAAAGAAACACTTCAAATACGATTAAACTCGTAGGTTATTACCACAGCGTTCCCGGTTGCATCCATTGTTTAAACTTTGTAGCCCGGAGTCTGTCTCTTAGTCTTCTCTTGATTTGGCTGAACTTGACCTTAAGAGAGCAACTACTGTCTGACCTCTCAACCCCGACAGGAAAGTCTGCGTCAGAACCTCCTCCGTTAATCAGCAGGTGTGTACCAGCCAACAGGTGATGTTTACTTGAGTTGGTCAGAGTATTGCCTTTACATCCTCCTTCTTACATCTAGTAGTATTTATGTTTTACTATTTTGAACCCATATTTCACTTCAAAATACGAAGCTATGGTCTGTAACAGCATCAATCTATCAGTTAACGTTATTCATTGGTCCGTATCCGGCCACAGGGATCCACCTGTCTCCTGGGGAGGTTAACGATTCCATGTAATTTATTCACGCACAAAAGTGGAACGGGTTGTCAGAAATTAATTAAAGATATTACCCTGCAACATTTACAAGTAAAACCTTTACCTGTGATAATGTTCATGGTTTAATTATAATAGTTGTTTTACATGGTAGTTATCACCGTTGATTTTTTATTTTGTCTAGTATTGGTACAGTTGTAATCGTTATTAGTTTAACACATTCCAAGGTAGCTCTAATACTTTACGTAAAATTATAAACAATAATTGAAAAATGTTAATTTGTCATCTGAATATTATAAAAATAATTATACATTAATTATTTATTGATTTATTTCAATGCAAAGATCGTTTGTAAATTTGTTAGTGTTCGGTTACTTCAGACGGCGACTGTACATAGGGACTTGTCCTCGATAAGGTCCAGGTTAAATCGTAACCTATTTAAAAATCTCTCATCAGTCTTAAAGCGAGTTCCCACCTTGTATCCAAAGTTTGCATTTTGGAGCTCGAGGTTAGTTTATTGTTTTAGGTAGATTTCGATGAAATCCATCTACCTATTGGTTTCTTGACTACTGTCGAATTTAAAAAAAAATTCTTCATAGGAGGTCTAGTTATGACCCCCTGAGTCCGAAATGACCACTGGTCAAAAAGTTTATATATATATATGTATGTATGGTTCCACTTCCCAAAATTTGCGGCACTCTCACGGTTGCATTTTTGCCCCGATCGCTTTCAAACTGCGGTCAAAAATTGCTTGGGTGTAAACTTAGTTTAAGTTCGTGAACGGGTGAGAATCCGGTCTAAGGGGACGGTAGGGCCTCACTTTTTGTGAAATCAGTTTTTCCTCAAAATTTCACGTTCCATGAAAGATATTCGAACCGTTCTAATTTTATCCCATAGTATACATGAATACCAACAACTTTTAATTATAAACCTATAAGATTAAAACTTTAACTAAAAGTGGAGGGGGGAAAAACCAAATTTTTTCGGGAAAAAAATCATAACTTGTAACCGGTGAACATTCTTGCTGTAAACATTTTTAATCGATAAGACATTTTTAAGTCTAAAATAAATGTCTGAAAAGTTTTTCGCTAAAAGTTACTGTTTTCGAGAAAAAAAAATTAAACATGTTAATAAAATAATATTAATTGCTTCACGAAATCTACCTGTGCGTTCCCCCTGCGGGAACGGATTTTTTGATTGGTATGTCGGCTATTCCGGACTTCTCCCGTCTGATCTCCCAGCCCTGAGAGGTAAACCTGAGTCAGAGCCTCATCCGTTATAGCAGGCGATTTTGGCTTGGGCCCCGAAGAACATAGTGGTGCCCCCTATAGGGCTTTAACGTGTAAACTCTAATACAATTGGGATATCACTATGATGATGATGAGGTATGCGTGTATTTAACTTACTGCTAAACAAAGACTGGAAATAAAAACCAATAGAAGGTTATTGTTCTATAATTACTATTGCCGGTAACGTTTGTCGGTGACAGTTAAATACGGAAAGCGATTCTGAGGTCACTCGCCACTAATCAGGCTTATGTACTTAAAAGCTTTTGTCAATCAGGTTCCCGTGTTAATTCGTTTTCAATGTCAGTTTAATCAGGTCTAACGTAACAAATGAACTGTATCACGGTAAATAATATCTAATTACATTTCCTTGTTTTGTTATAAATCAAATTAAATAAAGTTTGTAACCTCTTGAAATGTAAAGTCACGGTGACTTGTAAACGTCCGCTACGTCATTAAACTGAGTTCAAACGTAGGTTAATTAAGTCTATCTACTTGCCTAGTTAAAACGTTTGTTCACTTAAAGTATAAAAGTTAGATGTGAACGTCTTTTAAGTTGGACAATGGGGTAGATTTAAATATTCATAGTGATGTAATTGTACTGTGTTTTGTTTAGGGGTAAGTAATAGTTTTTTACGTGAGACCCTTAAACACTTACGATTTTAAATTGTCTACAGCCTAGATATAAAATCAGAATACTACAATTGTTGTATATTTTGCATTGCATGTAAGAAGCCAATTTTACTCTAGACCTGAAGACTCAAACGTATAGCTTTCTGGAATCGCAGACCTTGGCAAGTCATTCTTTTCCGAGTCGTGAGTAATCACAATCGAATGAAACGAATCCATTCCTTTAAAAGTGGCGCTCTTTAGTTACTTAACAATTTCTCAGAACAAAGAGTTTTCTGCAATCGATATAACTTTTAAATTCTTTAAAACATATTTCTGGAGTAACATAATCTATTGAGTTTACGAGATCATGATATCGAACATAGAAAATTACAGGATACCGTTTTAATTAGTCAAATCCCTTCAAGACACGTTTCAGGCCACGATACTCTGCCCGATACAATAAGAAGGTTAGAAAAAAAAATTCATAAAAAAATTTCTAGAAGTTATGATCTGAAGACAACTTTATCAACGAAACAGTCAGCCTTAATCTTACATTTTCAGTGAGCCTTGGACTGCGTCCGCGCATACGTTAAGCGTGAATTATACAGAAACGATACGGTATGGATAAAAATGTATATAATTTTCCGGCCTATATTTATGCTATAATTTTAATCGCGTCCGTGCCGTATCGTTTCTGTATAATTCACGCCTTAGGTGCGTATAGAATACTGTCAATTTTTGTTCGGTTTAGATGACAAATGCGATGAATGAAGTCGTACCTTTTTTTTTTTGTGCGGAAATCCCTTCGGACACCCCCCCGCCGGCCAGCGGGGGCGGTTATGTCGGGCTTGAACCGACTAAAAAAGCACGCCGTCTCGGGTCTACAGACGCCGGGGTGTAAGGTTACCCATAGAGCATATCCCTCGCACTCCGACTGACCCTGGGCCATTCGCAGTGTCCCCTCTGATAACAGCAGAGGGGTACCCGTAGCGGCCCCCACCCGCGCGGGCTTTGCAGGCCCGCCATACCCCGACCCCCTCGTGCAATGGGGTCAGCTGGCCCTGAAAAGGGCCGGTTGGTCAGACTCTTGGCCGTTGACGTTGACGCCAGCTACTCCAGAGGAGCAATCAATGATGCGTCATCGCCCACGTTGCCCAGGGTGCACCAAACTTGGAGGTGATCCAACCAGTCGCACCCCGAATGAAGTCGTACCTACTTCAGTTATTTTTCACTCTTCTGTAAGTTTGCAGCAGTGATACTGACCAAGCAATGCAGTGATTAAAAGAAAGTATTTTATTAATAAACTAGGTGTTGTTTCACCCACGTAAGTTCTGATCTCGTGGGAATATCGGGATAATAAGTTTGCCTTTGTTACTCAGGGATAATGTAGCATTCTAATAGTAGAAGATTTTTTTAACGGTCTAGTAGTTTAAGAGTTTATTGATTACAAGCTATTTTGAAGAAGTTGAATTTTACCGATAGCAGAACTCTTCAATAAATGCCAGTGAATTAACCGTGATTGCTGAAAAAAGAAAATTATAAAAATACTCCTCGAAACGGCACATCAATACGTGATACACAGTAATACGTGAGTAATAGTTTAGTTAAACGGATTTTCACTCTCGAAATCCAGCCTTAGTCTGGTTCATAATAGAATGTTATTATTTTCATAATGGTTCATAAGTAGAGATCGGTAATCACAACCTAATTTAAATACGATTACTGCGTTTGAACCCAATAAATGATCATTTATTCCTCCTACGAGCTCTACATTCATGTGTTCATTGATTTGGTAAAATTTAGTTATCCAATCTGGTAAGAATGAATTTGCGAATATACTCTTTAGTTTGAATCAACTTTAGTTCGATAGTTTTGAAATCCGATGAAAAAAATTTTGTTTTGGGAGAAGCCCACATCGGTGGTATAGGTACTACTTAATGAGGTTAAAAATTCCTTATGAAAACAATAGCGATCAAATAAACTAAACTGGGTCTTGACAATTTTAACCGACTTCCAAAAAGGAGGAAGTTTCTCAATTCATTGGAATCTTTGTATTTGTTTTAATGTACATTCGCCGATAACTCGAAGACGCCTGGACCGACTTGAATCATTCTTTGTTTGTTCCAGAGGGAATTCCCAGGTGGTCCCATTTAAATTTCGTAAAGATCTGATGATTCGTTTCGGAGACAGACAACAGAACTCGTCAATAAATGCCAGTGAATTAACCGTGATTGCTGAAAAAAGAAAATTATAAAAGTACTCTTCGTAACGGCAGATATTGTGAGGAGGTTCCTCTCTCTGGAGCCCTAACCACCGGTAGCTTGGCCCCTGTACCCGATGCCGATGGGGTACTATTTTTTATATTTTTAAATGTATTTTTTATGTATATTTAAAAATATAATTTATATGCTATATTTAATGAATAACGGAAATAATTCTATTAAATTTTTAAGCATTTTGTATGCTTACTTTTTCTAAAAGTCCCTTACAGGAGGAATGCTCTGACCAGCTGAGTTATCTAGACACGTCCCAGATATTCGAAATTCTCCGGTATATTATATACGTCCTGTAAGGGACTGGGTCCCGGGTTCAGGTCCCGTTATAGATGTTCTCATTTTCCGATCTAAATCTTTAAAGGAAATAATAATAATAATTTATTTCTTTCTACAGATAACAGAATCCATTTTGTTAGTAACATTTTTCACTTCTAGCTATGTTTGTATTTATATTTTAGAAAGGATTTCGTCATTTTAAAGACGTGCCTTAAAAACAGAAACTTAAAAAACAGGAACCATGAGTACGTGGTTCCTGTTTTCAAGGACCGTGAGCATACTGTTGCCACTACCGCGCGTTCCCTAAATCATCGACGTCATTTTCTTGCGCTAGACAGCTGCAAGAACATACGCTATGCGCTACAGAAGCGTAGCAGCCGCAACTGCGCTCTGAACGCCTTATTATATTGGATACGCAGGGCCCTGATGGAGAGTTACGTACAATTGACCCACTGTGCACTCCATTATAGGGACGTGCAGTAAGCCTTAAAAGGCTTTTCTGTTGAGTCGGTGCCGTCGCCGCTAGGGAGCGGACTTAAATGGCTTGGCACCGACTTCAACAGAAAAGTCTTTCGCTTATTTTTCTTTTGTATTAAATCTGTAATTCTGTTGAAATAATTTGAAATAAAACTATTTTTTACCTGTTATTTTATATTTTACATTGATTCGATAGAATCCGTTAAAAATAGTTTTATTTCAATGTGTGACATTCGCGTACACTTCCGACAATATCCTGTAATTCTGTTATTTCCTTTTTTCACTTCCTGTTTTCAGTGCATTTTCGGTTTTTGAAGTTTTATTTTTTCGCTAAAATTTTACAGAATGAAATTCTTGTTTTCACAAATGAAAGTAGTAAGTGTGATCAAATCAAACGAAACTGGATTATTACGATGTAGATTCTGGAACAGTCTAGACTTTTGTATAATAAAAGTATCAAAATTCTACAAAACGCCAATATGACAAATAGTTATGGTTCAAAATTACAAACATACCTGTTACTAAGTCAAATCAAATACCTAATTTTTGGACCAAAAAAGATTAATTAAAATCTTTGTTTAATTTAACTAGAACGCAGCACCACCCAACCGGTCCAAGTTGAACTCTAACCATCAAAAACCTACTTAAATAGGTACATATATGAAACGTCATCAAAATTAATTTATTTTCCTACAAATTGGTTCAGTAGTTCACGAGGCGGCACACAGGAGACACGACAAACATACAGAAGGTTTTTCTTTATAAAGATAAATATCTAAACTGCTTTGGACATATTATTATTAAGAAAACAAAAACAAACCAAGATTAATGGGACGACTATCGCAATAAATCTGCGGCTTAGACTTTACAAACTTTTTTTGAACAACCGTACATTTTATACGCACATATTTGTCCGTTAGCAAGAACATTTTTACTGAGAACATATTTTCTTTGTACAGTGGGTACGGGCAACTTCCATTGTACCGACGAACCGCACAGGAATCTCCTAAAGGGAAATGTGTAAAACAGCTTTGTACTTTAGAATGAACAGCGTTTCTGTATGACATATTTTCATGTACAGAATGAAAAAGATACTTTTAATGAATGTTTAATTATAATGAGTCGCGTTTTCTTTTTTATATTTAGATGACACGAATAGTTACTATTCATGTACCTACTACATTTTGCGTGAAATAGTAACATTCCATTCATCTTTGTATTGTTTTTTTTGTTGCATTATTATTGTCTGCATTATTATAATTGTTATTATAATAATAAATTAATTAAAATTTATCTATTAAATTTTACAAACTGCTACATTTATGCTCATAATATTATAGAGTAAGATTCCACTTCCGCTGGAACTCACTTATTTTTACAAGGATAAAATATATCGGATAAACTAGTGTAGGTATTGTACCTTGAGCTTATGCATATTTGCTAGCTTGTCTCGGCGGCCATTTGTCAGTAATCAGCTTCTAAAGGTAAGTTCAAATAGTACGAAGTTAACTATTTCAGAATACTGTTAAAAATTAATTATGAGCATTGCCAGCAACGTCCCGTCGGCCATAACTTTTACCACAACCCTGGAAGGCCCCAAAAAAGTATTTTGTTGAAAATTAGAACTTTTCTTAAGTTTGCCACATATTATTGCTTACCAGAATACATTCCTTATCAGCGGCACTATCGAATGGGGTTATAAAAAAGGGTGTATTTTTTTTTCCAAAATCACCTGTTTTGATTCCTGGCGAGCCCGATTTTGATGAAAACTAAAACTGCATCATTTGGATTTGGGAAAATCAATATTCCTATATAATAATATTTAACATACAAGTAAAATATAATACTACTAGGAAATCAAATTTAATACAAATAAAGATATTTTATAAATCTGTTTTACCGGATGGGTTTGTATCGGTACTTACATTCGCACACATAAATAAGTAAAAGAAGTATATAACAGAATTACAAATGTTCTATAAAAAACAAACAAATTCTCTAAAACCCGCATAAATCCTCAGAAATCGTTGCTCACTCGCTGTTTTATAGCAACGTTAATAGTTCACCAGTTTATGTTCCATTGATTTGTTTTTCAATTCACATCTAAGTGAGATTTATTTATTCTATTTGTCGTTCAGTGCCATGAGAATCTAGCCATTCCCTGAGCTATCAATACCAGTTCACTCAAATTGATTGCAGAACCTACTACCGCGATATTCGTTTAGTTTTTGGAATCACAACATTTCTCGTCCGAGGTGATTTTCAAAGACCAGCCACAGAGTATGCAGATTAAGCTCCGTTTTAGTGACTATCATGATTCTTATAGAAGACCACAAGTTCCACTTCAAGATAAATGAACGATGAAACTACATCAGCAAAATATACTAGCAGGGTGAGGTTGGCTTGGGCCCCGAAGATCACGGTAGGGCCCCATACACCCTGAAGATCAATGCCAAGTTTAGTTAAGATTTATGTTAAATAAATATAGTAAGTTTTGTTTGGTAAAAATAGTATAGTCAGTAAGAACAAAATTGTAAAAAAAACCTGTTCCTAATCTTGTTTCATCTGACGTCAGTTTTAGTTTCAGTCAGTTTCAGTTTTGTTTGACACATTTTACAGTTTTAGTTTTCTCATTTTCCATCTCATTCACCGGCTGCCGAGTGGACAAAAATCAACATTTTCCGTTAACAGTTTCTCCTTTGCAAACTTAGATAAACCTAGTTTACGGGACATGTTACTCTAACTTTATTCTAGGTTGTAATTCAAGCTGGCTCATGAAAAACTTTGGGGAGATATTTGATTTAATCTTTCTCTACTTCCTTCCTAAGTGATGAGATCCAGACTAGTTTTCGATTACCAAGTAGGCGTTAAAAACAGGACTGGACTAGAGGCAGGTATGATTCATCATCCTGTGAGCCTAACTACGGAACGGCCGAATATTTTCCGTTAAGCGACTACCGTCTGACACCCCACTTCCCATATCAAAGTTATGTAGTTAAACCAGGTTGTAGGACTTTTTAGGTCTCCGAATACCCGGAACGAATACCACAAATGTTCATATGGCAACTGGGTCTGGCTTCATAACGTGCTCTCCGAGGCAGGATCTGGAGGCAGGAGTGATAACCGGTGGTTATAATTTGTACTTGCAACACTGGATTTATTGCCATGTAATAGATTCACTATGAAATTGAATTGAAATAGTATTTTTCATAATGAAACCTGAGAGTTCTTCATAACATTCTCCAAGATTTGTCTTCACAGAGTCTTCTTTAACCTGTGTTAGATAAACGAAAAGAACTAAGGCCTAATCCCGTTTAACCAGAGGGAGCGCCCGTGCCCATTAGTGATACAGTTTATACTGGAGCTGACTTTTATACATTCAAGCTTGAAAATCCCTGAAGAAGTTGCAGATTTTGTTAACAGTTACCTATATTAAATCGTTCCATTTAGCAAAAACAAATTTTTTAACGTCAACTTTTCATCCATTATGATATTGAGAATTTTTCTTTATCCGATTACCAATCCCAGTCGCACCCAAAGCTCGCACTTTGGAGCCCGGGGTCTACGCTTCTCTGTTTTTTTTGGTTTGTTTTTGCTTTTATGGGAGCGACTTCTGTCTTACCTCCCTACCCAAAGAGGAAAACCTGCGCCAGAGCCTAGTCCTTCACTCAGCAGGTGTACCAAGGTTTGCTTGGTCTCGAAGCCTTAGTGGGGCCCCAAACATCAATCATGCTGTTGAGAACATCCTAATAAAAAAATCCCAACTCGAGAGACCTCTTGCTTAACACGCACTGCGTTACCGAGAGAATTTGTGATGTAAATTATCGCTCCTAAAATATATATTTACATTAGGTATAGAAATTCAGAAACATACTCGCTTCCCATACAATCTGGGGCGTAATAAGTAGAGGGCAATCTCGTAAATTTCCCCCGACACATCTCATTCTCGTCACGAGCATCAGAGCTAACGTTATGTCGGCCATTTTACATAAATGCTACTATTATTTTTACTACCATTAAATGAATCGTAGTTATGCCAATTTGAAACGAACGTAATGGTACTTGTTGCAAAAACTGTGAAACTGTGATAAAACATAATCGTGAACAAATGGGCTATTTAACGTAAATGAATTTCATATGAAACGTATCTGCCCGCTGCTCCGCACTCGCAGCTGTGGCCTCCGAAAAAAGTTCTTATGTACTATTCTAGACTTTGGTTATCTATCTCGCTAAATTCAGCCGTTATGGTAGAGCAGACGCTACAGGTCTTTGAGTTTACTGAATCCGAGGACCGGAAAAGCTATAACCGGATTCCTATTCCTGAGACCCTAAATATCTACAAAACATATCTTGCTGCCAGGTGTGATGGTCCGTTGCCGCCTATTTTTTTTCAACTCTTTCAATATTTGTGGGTCAATATTGGACAACGACATAATACTATATTGCAGATAACTTCTTCATAAATAAACGGTTTCCGTTTGAAAAATCATCAACAATTTTTTTTTGGCCTTATAAAAAAAAATATCTTTGTTTTTGCCTGCGTTACGCTAAAACTTATGAATCGATTTCATTTTAACTTCCATATATATATATATATATATATTAGGTAGTAAATTTCTCCTTTATAATATTAGTTTACATATAATATTAGTACAAGTATAAAAGTAGTTCCAGTATAAATTAAAATTGCTAACCTAGACAGCTAAAATTAAAAACCTAGCTAGATCGATTTATTGTCCCCGAAAACCCCTGTATACTAAATTTCATGAAAATCGTTGAGCCGTTTTCGAGATTCAGTTTCAGGTATATATATACAAAAATTTTAAATAGTGAGTTTTGTATTTATAATTTTATATATTATATATAAAATTATTTTATATATAAACAATATATATGTCAGAGTTTAAATGAAAATAACATATATGTACACCGGAAACTGCCCTATATCTTCTTTTAACTGTTTTTCTCCATCAAATGGTTGCCTGTAAGAGATTGCCCAGTGCGATAAGGCCGTCAATTGTATGTGCCTCAAAACTGTACCAACTGATGTTCTGTATGCATATTCTTGTGTACATACAATAAAGAGATTTATTATTATTATTTATTATACTTTTTGTAACAGTGGATAAGATGGATAGGCACCTAAATATATAAAATGTTATTAAGAATTGTACTTCAAAAATCCAAAGCATTACTATAAAATCTTAAGCTTAATAGGCGTTCCAAGGTCACCGCTAAGAGCGATCTCTGCCAGACAACCTTGATATGGAAATAACGATAGGGATAGGGAAAGTTATAAAATAGGAGCTAATGTATTATATGAAAATATTCCTTCTCATGTCTATAAGGCTGGATTTTTAGCATAAGAAATAAGGTTTATCATACAGTATGATAATGCCGCCAGCCTTTTGGGAATGTTACCACACGAGATCTGCTGATACCTTTATAATCATATCATAGGGAGGAATGCCATGACCAAAGAGTTACATCCTGGATGGGACTTAAGCCCGTGACAATATGATCACAGATTATCTAATATATAACGTTCTAGGTGGAATATTCTGGCCAACTGAGCTACCTGGATCCATCCTGGTAAGCTGTAATTCTTGTCGTATGTAGACAAGAATTACAGCTTACCAATATCGCAATACTCTTATACCCAATTGACGTCTACCCACCATATTATGTAAAGGAAAAGTTACTGTCTAAAAAGATTGAGAAATTTCTTTTATTTTAGGCGGAACAAATGTAGTAATGCTTAGCGATGAGATAACGAAATAGTTAAAGATCTTTAACTTTGAAAACGGACCTATTAAATTATGAGTCTCGGTCGTCATAATGTTATTTAATTGTTGCTGTGTTGTCAGAAGCCTCAGCCTTGCCTGGGGTTAGAAAACTGGCTTATGAGTAATTATTTTTCGGCATTCTTTACAAACGTACTTTGTATACGCACTAGGTTTGAGGAGTTCTCTGACGCATCAGGTTTAACAGGTCGGTGTTTAGGACGAATATAAATAAAATAGTTTTCGATCGTTTTTAACACTTTATTCTTTTTCCACATATAACAATAAATAAAATTGAAGTGTTTGTTTGTAATGTTATGACAACAGGTTTTTAATGAATGTTTATGAGTGTATGTACATTACTTATAACTGAAAAATGTTGTCTGTTGTCTTGCTGTCTGTTTGTCCCAGATAATCTCCGATGTTGATCATTGATACATATCACTGTAAATATCCCGATAACAGTAACAATATTAGAATGCTTTCCTCAAGGGCCAAAAATGAACAATGGGTAGAAGTCCTCAGGTAATATATCTAACACAAAGAGACTAACAGCAAGAAACATATCCTGTACGAAGTCACTGGAAGCCATTCTGTGTCAACAGCTAGGCGTCAGTCGATGTGAGCCTGTTGTCAATAAATCAAAACCAGTAAGTAATGAAGCCCGTAGCACGTCGTACAGCTCAATATATCTTCTGCTATCAATAAGCGATGATTTACCTAATATGTTGTACCAATGATATGTTGGTTTGTCTGCGCTACATACCTATTTACAACAATTGAGCGATCATCACTGATATATAGTCTGTCATGACAAGCGAAGGGATATGTGGCGACTCGAATGATAAAACAAAACTTAACATAAAATCTTTGTTAGTATCATAGAGACGCTGAATTTTGTTAGTTTGTTTATATGTTGGAGTAATCTTCGGAACCGTTGCACTACTTATTGAAAAATACTTTCACCATTTTATTCCCCGATAGACATAGGCTATATTATTATTTTTTAGAATATTAGTAACCGAAATTACTAATATTCCCCCTAACCCCTCCAGCTAAGCTAAATTGCTTGTGTTAGGAGTGGGTTCACGTCAGCAAGTCGGTAATGGCCAGGATTCGAGCCCGGGACCTCTCGATCGTAGGGTCGACTCCTTAACCACTAAGCTACCGACGTTTTTGTTGCTTGAGCTTAAGTTAAGTAAGTGGCTTGAGTTAAAAACACTCATATGAATAAAAGCGAGGGCCGGTTGCTAGTTCTTCATAAATTTAGAAAAGTCCGGTATTGGATGTTGACTTTTTCCGATTTAAATTACTACATACGATGTTGCAAACATTCAACTGAGTTGGGTCGTGTGCTTGATTGCTATCTTAGTAGGATAAAACCAATAAAATTTGCAAATAATCATTGTAAGTTCATTGCAGCTCCACACGAGAATTCATATAGAAAAACAAAAACGAATTATTTTCTCACAATTTTAAAATATCCGAACTGGTGCCGTGATCTACCCCATTTTTCTACACCCAGTCAACTCTTCTGCAATTGTAACACACGAAAAGTAAATGTTTAGTCTTTGAAAGTGAAAATAACGTACAAGTCAAGCATACAAGAATACATACTCTAGCGGTGAAAGGGGACAAGGAAATCAAATTGTGCAATCCTGTGGTGCACTCTCCGGAGCGTAGGTTAGGTACAGCTCTATTTGGTGATGGAAATGTGTGAACACACAAAACCAATAAAGCAATTTCTGCTACTATTACGACTTACGTTACTATAATACATTATTATAGAATAAAAATATGTTTATATACTTTTGTAAAAACCTGTTCTTTTAAGTCGGTTTAGTTTATTTCTTATACGTTATGCTTGTTATGAAGCTGATATTCTAACAATATTCCCGATTTTAGTTTTAATATTTTCTTAATACTCTTTTTTTTTGAGATCATGCCAACCTTACCTGTAAGCCGGTACCCTGCTGATAAACGTACGGGGCTCTGGCGAAGGCTTTCCTGTCGGGGTTAGCGGGTCAGACGGCAGTTGCTCCCATAAACGCCGTATAACCGTATAAGCTAAACCAAAAGGAGAATAAAGAGTAAACGAACTTCGGACTCCGGAGTGAAAGCCTCGGATGCAAATGGAACCAACGCTAAGATGTTGATGATAATAGAGTACGTAAGTAATAGAATACGTCTGTACGTATGACCAGAATTACCCTGGGAAATGACTCACTGCGAATGACGTTTAGAAGGCTGCTACTACAGAAAACAAATTTCAGGCCATAACTCTCATATGACTTAGGTTTTGTGTAGAAATTTATCATATAAGTTGATTTGTGTATCATATCTTGGTATATCTTGGTAGGACGATGCGGCTGCAAAGCGACAAAGTCCTTCAATAAAAGAAAGTTAAAATTCTCTTATAATAAGTTCGTGCGGTCTAACAGTGCCTCATGACATGAAACCGACTCATGTTTAGTGAACTGTGTTCCCTTGGCCAGTGAAATAGTTAACCTGGCACCCAGCATGTTCTGATTCATTCTATTTGTTTTACATTTTATCGTATTGATTGATATGAATTAGGATATATTAGTAATACTGATAACTAATCCATCATGTTATTTGTTAGTAATCGAGAATGGTAATGAGTGGAATTGAATATCTAAGTCAGAAAAGTTTACCTTATATTTAGTATGGTAGATCTGTGTATTAAGTTACATCATACATGTATCGTATTGAATAAATTATACAATATTTTTTATGAGGGAATCAGTTAGACTAAGAACAATTATTTGTATATTAAGCTAATACTAGATATCTACAGTCAAGGGCCTTACGTTTTCAACCGATTCAAACCGCACGCCGTCTCGGGTCTTCAGACTCCGGGGTGTAAGGGAAATGCCTTATGGGCCACCGCCTGTAAGTCATTTCTCTTATATATATAAGGCATTCTGGGCATTCCCTCGTACCCTGGCTAACCCAAGGCCATCTCCGGTTTGCCCCCGAAAGAGGGGGAGGCGCGCCGCCGCCCCAGCCTGCTTCTGTTAAGGAGATAGGCGGCTCCACCTGTCACCCCCAGGCCTGCGTTCATGGAGAACGAAGGTCGTAGTCAAGGGCCTTACGTAAGGCCTGTTCCGTAGTTAAACGATGCGTAAGGCATTTTCATGTACGAGTAGGTACCTAGGTTGGCTTTTAATTGTGTCATCATTGTAGCAATATCGGAGTTAGAAATGGCTACCCTCATTCCTGAAAATTAACCTTTAGTTTAAGTACAGGTGAGGTGAAGCCATATTTCCGTGACCAACACAAAAAATCGACTTATCGGGTTGACGTTAGAAGAATATTTAAGCTCTTAGAAGCTGTACTCAGTTACTTTGTACACAATTCTAATTAAGAAACCCAGTAGTGTTGATGGATTTCCAACGGAATCCCTATAAATAAACCATAGTATCGAAGACGATCTATAAAATATTTAATTAAGAGCCACTATGAACGAGAAATGAATATCGTACATCGCTAAAGGAAATACAGCCACAGGGGAAACCTAGCCGCAGCTCCTGTACTGTTTTAAATATCCACTTTATTACTGAAAGCAAAATAACTTGTAGCATATTATTTACGCTTAAATTGTTGCTCATTAAATACTGCTAGCTATATTATTTTATTTTTATTTTCTACTGATTTTGCAAGATTGTCATTTATGTAAACATTTTCCTGATAGTGTTAAGACACGCATTGGAGCCATTTTAAAGTTCTGCGCTTAGTTCCAAATTTAATGATTCATTGTTTCTTCTTAGAGTAGAATAGAAATAAGCTTTATCAGAAGCAGGTCGGGACGGTGGGGCGACTAGTGCCCCTCCCCCAAAACCGGGGCATGACGGGGACACCGTGGTTCCTAAACCCGAGGGGGCCATCTCGAAACCGGCGATGGCCCAGGGTCAGTCGGGGTGCGAAGGATATGCTCTATGGGCAACCTTAAACCCCGGCGTCCGTAGACCCGACACGGCGTGCGGTTTTAGTCGGTTGAAGCCCGACATAACCACCCCCGCTGGCCGGTGCGGGGGGGGGGGGGGGGTATCCGAAGGGATTTCCGCACGAGAAAAATAAAAAAAAGGTACATCACACCATATATCTGTCTTATAAATTGCGTTTTTTTTTCATTTAAAGCAAGTTTTATTTTTATAGATTAACGTAAAGTTCTTTGTAGCTATGTAGATTAGTCATATTTATTATACTATCTATTAAGGTAGCAATAAGTAGGTAGGAAAGCTACTCTTTTTTTTTGTAACCTAAGTTTCTAACTAGTTTATCTAAAGAGGTTGTTGTAGTTTTTAATATTAATTTGACATAACATTATAAAAGTTAGCTGTTATAATAAACAACTCTAATTCTTTGAAATTTTACAACCCTTTCCACATCAAGGAACAAGGTCTTTAACAAGATTGAGCTTTGGAGTTCACTGACGCAGAATGAATGCAATTTGTAACAAATTACAGCTTTGCAACAGTTTGTCTTTATTTCGATAATTTCCGCTTTTGTTATAATAATAACATTATAACGCAGACTAATAAGAGGTTGACTTGTTACTTTAAAACGCGCAAAATTTCTTTAACGTACGATTTATAGGATCTCCGTACCTCAATCGGAAAAAACGGAACCCTTATAGGATCTATTCATTGTTCGTCCGTGTGTTTGTCTATCTGTCAAGAACTTCTCACAGGAACGCGTAGAGGCATCAACTTAAAGTTTAGGTCATGCAATCAAAAGATACAGCCGTTTGTGTAGCAAATGTCACCAAATATCATTGCTATTGATATTTGGTGACATTTGCTATTGCATTTGGTTTTATAGCACGAGTAATTATGTAGTTAATCACATTAAAAGAAAAATCTGTATGTCTGTTTGTCAAGACATTTTTTCTCAGGAACGCGTAGAGGTATCAAGTTGAAATTATTATGAAATACTCAGATCTGTAACGTCTTGAAATTGTGACAAAATCAAACTTCTACGTCAATGCAATAAAAAGATTATACTTATGCAGCGAGAATTTCCTATGGCGCGAACCTTTAATTTTTGTTGCGTGAAAGTTGTAATATACACACATCAAAAAAGTCTAAGCAACATGCTTAATTTTACATATTCTGCAATTTATATTGGTCAATTTTGTTCTACTTTTTTACCATAGATGGGCAGGTATGTAACCTGTTTAATTCGAAAAAAAAAACTCGATATTGTTTTGTTTTTTTTTGAGTAAAAGTAGAAAACAAGGCACCTAAGAAAATAAACTTTTTAAAACAAAATTAAATCGTTATACAAAATTTGTTTATTCTTGAAGAATTCTTTAATTTAATACAAAGTGTATCCTCCTCTGTTGTTTAAAACTTGTTGGCACCGATTATTCATGATATCGATGAGTTTGTTAATGGTATCCGGCGGCAATCGCTCCCAATGAAATTTTAGCAAATTCTGTAACTGTTGGGTTGTTGTCATTCCGTCCAGGTCCACTAATACACATCTCTGGAGCATTTGCTCCATATGCATATATGCTCGATGGGGTTGAGGTCTGGCGATTGTGCACGCCAGGGTAACACCCTGATGTTTTCTGTTGCCAAGTACTCCCTAGTCCGCATTGCTGTATGAGAGCGTGCATTGTCATGCATTAACTTATAATCGGAGCCAAGGGTTTGTGCAAATGGATGAACATAAGGCCTAAGAACATCCTCAACGTAATTTTGAGCATTCATGTTTCCATTTACAAAAACGAGCACAGTTCGTCTGTTCCTCATAATACCCGCCCATACCCCATAACTGTTGTTCCGTTGTATGAATGAACTTCATGAACGCACCTCAGTCTTTCAGTATTGCCGGGACGACGGTACACTCTTACCGTTCTTGTATCAGGCCTAAACCCGAATCGAGACTCATCGCAAAATAAAATGTTGTCCCATTGTTCCTGTGTCCACGTAATTTGTTCCCTATACCATTCATTTCGACGAGCGCGATTTCCGTGACGTATAGGCGGGCACCTGTGGGCCTACCGCCCAAGTGTCGTCGATATCACAGCCGTCGAAATGTTGCGCTGGTCAAGGTCGACGGCCATTTTGTACCGCCCCATTGATAATCGATGCCGGCGCGGCGTAAGAATGAATGAAACGCTGTTTTTGACAGTTAAATAGCTGCCGCCTAAAAAAATTCAAATCGACCGCGTCTCATGAGCTGTCGTTTTGAATATTATTTTCTTTTGCCGATTGCAGCTAACACTGGGCTACTATGGCTTTTATGGGTGCGACTGCCGACGAGTGCGTTCTGCCGTCCTATTGCACCTAACACTGGGCTACTATGGCTTCTATGGGGGCGACTGCCGACAAGTGGGTTCTGCCGTCCTATTGCACCTAACACTGGGCTACTATGGCTTTTATGGGGCGACTGCCGACGAGTGGGTTCTGCCCTCCTATTGCACCTAACACTGGGCTACTATGACTTTTATGGGGGCGACTGGGTTCTGCCCTCCTATTGTACCTAACACTGGGCTACTATGACTTTTATGGGGGCGACTGCCGACGAGTGGATTCTCCCTCCTATTGTACCTAACACTGGGCTACTATGGCTTTTATGGGGGCGACTGGGTTCTGCCCTTCTATTGCACCTAACACTGGGCTACTATGGCTTTTATGGGGGCGACTGCCGACGATGGACTTTCGTCCTCCAACTCCTTCGCTTATTCCTTCTTTCTGAAACATACGAAAACAACAAACAACACAGCATAAACATTTAAGTAGGTAAGGTAAAGATTAAAGAGTGTTTTAATTAGTCGCAGGTACAATAGGAGGGCAGAAACCAGTCGCCCCCATAAAAGCCATAGTAGCCCAGTGTTAGGTGCAATAGGAGGGCAGAACCCAGTCGCCCCCATAAAAGCCATAGTAGCCCATTGTTAGGTGCAATAGGAGGGCAGAACCCACTCGTCGGCAGTCGCCCCCATAAAAGCCATAGTAGCCCAGTGTTAGGTGCAATAGGACGGCAGAATCCACTCGTTGGCAGTCGCACCCATAAAAGCCATAGTAGCCCAGTGTTAGGTGCAATCGGCATCGTAACCAACCGTCGGAAAAGAAAATAATATTCAAAACGACAGCTCATTGTGTGAAGTGTCATTTCATTACGGCACCCCATGAGGTGCCGTAATGAAATGAGACTTCAAAGCGACGCCGTAGATTTGAATTTTTTTAGGCGGCAGTTATTTAACTGTCAAAAACAGCGTTTCATTCATTCTTACGCCGCGCCGGCATCGATTGTCAATGGGGCGGTACAAAATGGCCGTCGACCTTGACCAGCGCAACATTTCGACGGCTGTGATATCGACGACACTTGGGCGGTAGGCCCACTGATTGGACGTCGCGCTCGTAGACCGTACTCATGCAGTCGATTTCGCACGGTTTGGAGGCTAACAAAAACGCCATTTGAGTTTTGTAGCCTTGAACCTATCTCTCTGGCGGTTAACATTCGTTGACGTCTTGCGGTTAGTTGCATGTATCGGTCTTGCCGATTATTTGTACTCCTTCCGCGGTCCGGGTGCTGCTCAGCGGGATTTCCTGTCGTAGTGTAACTCTGCCATAGACGGCAGATAATGCTCCTGTTCACATCAAAATATACCGCCATTTCTTTTACCTCAGATTGGTTTCTTCCCGCTTGTATCATTCCCACAGCTCTTGGCATTTCATCAGCGGTCAAATGACGTCGCTCCATAACGTAAAGAATATCTCACAATTCAATTTTATCAAAAACTCTATTAAAACTTGGTTAAAACTATAAAATTCAAACGATACCAAATTTCTTAATTATCATAAGAAACATTTAAATTGGAACTAATGTATCAACTTTTCATTTTATGAAATAAAAACATAACACATTCAAGTTTTTTTTTCTAACCAGCCAGTAGGTAATCTGGAACCAAAAAGGTTACATACCTGCCTATGGTAAAAAAGTAGATAATTGTCCAATATAATCTACAGAATTATGTAACATTAAGCATGTTGCTTAGACTTTTTTGATGTGTGTATTTCATAAGAAGTTCAATAAAATTGTGTTATGAAAAAGACAATCATTATTTATATGAAATGCTCAAAGTGATTAACATCTTTAATTTGGTAAAGATTGATAGTGTATTTGTCTAAATAACTTTTCAATTACCTACTACATAAAGTGTAAATGTTTATAGTAATCTGTCCTTAAGTGGTAGATTATGCCATTGCGCGTTTTTTTTGTAGATCTTTACTCCTACAGATAGTGCCTTATTACTACACCTAGACGGTACACCCCTCGGTATAAGTGTAGTAATAAAGCACTATCTATCATTCGGAAGAAAGTGCGATTCCCAATAATTCGTGTGTATTGAGGCCTCAAACTACGGCCTCGTTAGTCATCGTTCATTTTCTCCCCTAGATGACCAATGTACTATTAGACAATCACAAGGAAATAAAATATTGTCAACACACATGACGCATACAGCTATTATGCTACTGCCAATAAGTACCTACTATATGCCAATATGCCATCTTTTATATCTTTGAAGTTCTTAGAAGTTTAAAACTTGACGAAAGCAACTGTTTGCACAAAAGTGCAAGAATCCTACAATTTAGATTTTTGAATGTTTGTATGTTTGTTACTCAATCACGCGTCAATGGATGGATTACAGTCTGGAATAACATATACGTTACTTCTTATCTCTGGAATAGGTTCCCATGAGAACCGGGAACGGGAAAAGAATGCCACGTGGGCTAGTGAATATCAAAAATTTTAGTAAGCGTACATCAAGAAGATCTAAAATCTGAAGTGATCTATCTCTAACAAAAATAATCGTTTTTGTATTTGGGATAATTGTTTAGATGGAAAGCCCTCATCAATGGTTTGAGATCTTATAATGTTACTTTATTATCAGGTCCAGTATCTTTGGTTGCTTCTTCCCTCAAATTTAAATAGTTCAAATTCGTACAGCAGCTCTAAGTTAGATAGACTTTTAGATTAACTCGAGCTTATAAATCTGTTTGACGAAGACAAAGGATATTAAAACTTTATCATTCTTATTGTTTAATTTTAATGTGAAAATATTTTGAAAGTCTGAATAGAAATTTGAAATCCGTACAGAAGTTTATTTGATAAATATTGATGAGATTAAAATTGACTACCTATTCAGTGGAGTAGAAGTTGGATGTTGTAATAAATGTGAAGTACAAAGTTTTTGAAGTCCACAGCTGTATAAACAGGTTCAGTCCTTTGGGATGAAGAAAAAATAGAGAGGAGAATAGCAATAGTATTTTAAATCCAGTCAATAATCTATCAAAGTATACTTTCGATGGTGTTTTGCAGCTGTGGTCTTGTGAATTTTTTTTAAAGAAGGAGTTCTTAAATATATTTTTTGTATATATAGGTAGTATTGTTACGCATTCAACTACGGGAGAGGAACATAGGATAAATAGATTAAGACAAACATAAAACCTCCTCCTGTTTGAAGTCGGTTAAAAATAAAGAATTATATTTGTCGATTGTAGATCCAATATTCTTATAAGCGACACAACGCTTTCGTTTTGACTCAATTGTATTTTATGAAAGCAAATTTGCTCAACTGCAGAGGTTAACGGGAATACTAGTAATTTTGGCTAAGAGTAATCTTCAAGGAAATAATTTCTAAGGGATAATTACATTTAGAATATACTGCTTCCGGGCTGTTTGGCCGTAGTCCATTGGAAACTTGTATTCCAGACGTTTTGTCGATCACTGCGGTCGACATCTTCAGTGTTACAGGTCGGGACGCCGTCGAGTGCGGAGAACCTTCCTCGGCGGCGACTTCGCTGATAATTACATTATTTTCACCAACAAGACAGATCATTATATAATTGAAACCATGATCATCTTCTTCATTAAAACTTCATTAAGGCGAGGGTATTCGCCGACTTTAGGTCTTTAATACTTAATTCACAGACATTCTCTACCAGTCAACCGAAGGTAGTACAGAGAAAGACTCAGTAGGTGCAACATTTTGTAGAAGGAATGAACAGTACATATAACAATATTTTTTTAATAGGTAGGTATAATGCTACTTCTTACTATATATAAGACTAGCTGTTGCCCGCGGCTTCACCCGCATGGAATTCTGATCTCGTTCCTGCTACCTATTCCACCCTATTCCACCACCATAACCTATAAAAGATACACAATTCCACCATACATTATTATTTTATTTTAGCCAAAGTATACAAGAACTTGACAAATTATATACTAAAACCTCGAGAACCACTCTATCCACTAGATTTAGATCGGGAAAAGAGAAAATCTAGGATGGGACTTGAACCCGCGGGAGGGAGGGAGGGACTGGCCTTACAGGGGGAATGCTCTGACCAACTGAGCCACCTAGACACTAATAATATAATAATGTTAAATTAACGATACTGTAATATATATATATTGTATAAGTACGTTTATAGCATTTATGATTGGTTATATTGGTTGTGTAGCTATATTTAAGTATATTTATTTATATATATTGTTAGAGACTATAATCTATCCCTGTACAAAATTTCAGGCAGATCTGTTCAGCCGTTAGAGCGTGATTGAAAAACATACATCTTCACAAACTTTCACATTTATAATAATATCGAATATTATGAAACAAAGTCTTACGCCGCGTCTGTCTGTCTATTCGCGTGAACTCAAAAACTACTGTACCGATTTTCATGCTGTTTTCACCAATGGCTAGAGCAGTTCTCGAGGAAAGTTTTAGTATATAATTTGTTAAGTTTTTAAATACATTAGCTAAAATATATTATTAATATATATTTGTTAGAGGTGTCGGTATAAAATAAGCTGTTTTGGAATTTCCAACAAAAACGTTGCCTAAACTCTTTGAGGAATAACAAAATAATGTATGAAGAAATTGTGAATTTAATATAGGTCTACCGAAAAGTACGCGATGGCATAATGTCTATCTTTTAAGGATAACATACTTATAACATAACATAACTTCACGCCGGTATCCCCGAAGGGGTAGGCAGAGGTGTATTACACATCCACGATTCGCCAGTTATGTTAAGGTCCCAATGTAATAGGGGGCGAGCCTATTGCCATCTACCGGGCACATTATTAAGCGAGCGATAATTAACATTTATTAATGCACACATAACTACGAAAAGTCAGAGGTGTGTGCCCGGGGCGACTGGGGATCGAACTCGAGACCTCGTCTCAGCAGACCGTTATGTACGCCACTGGTCTATCGCCGCTTTTATAACAACATACTTATATATCTATCCAAGTTGATACTTTAAAAGTGGCTAATTATAAACCGGTAATTGGAAAGCTATTTACACAAATACGGTATTAATCCTCAATTCAAATAAGTAAGAGGCTTTAAGCATTTCATGCACATTATTTTAATCTTTAACATCGTATCACTACATATTATAAAACAAAGTAATCGGCTATTCTCGCTAAACACAAAAGCAACTGCACCGATTTTCATGCTGTTTTCACCAATGGATAGAGTGATTCAATTCAATTGTAAAGTAATTGGTACGCTTACTTTTCCTATACATTTAGATCAGAAAAAGAGAACATATAGGACGGGACTTGAACCCGCGACCAGTCCCTTACAGGGGGAATGCTGTGACCACCTGAGCCACCTAGACACCGTTAATTTGACATTATTGTCCTGATGTTTCGGTCAGTTTTCCGTACATTAATTGGCGAACATTAGCCTTGAACATTATGGCGACTGGTAGCCTTTCTGATTTCAAGAGGTAGCTATCGGGAAGTCACTGCCGTGAAAGTCAATATGAACCAAATTATGAAAAACAGTAGTAGAAGAGCGGATCCCGGGCAGGATCATGATACACTCTTATCACTCATGGGGCCCCGTATAACCAAGGTACTATAAAAACTACCTTCTAATTAAGATTGAAAATGGAAATATTGTATTTTCTGTGATATCTTAGACATCTGGAAAGTCTGACAACACCAATTCATTCAACTTCAAAAACTTGTTTTGTATTTGCTACGATAATTTACGATATCATTTTATAATAGTTAGGTACTTATCTATTGGGGTGTGTGTTGGGTAACCTCCTCGAGTGTCGCCCCGATTCCGATCCCGCCGCCGGGGGGAACGGAATCGGAGCGGCCGGTACACCCTGGGCGGCGGTCAATGGCTTCCCCTTGACCCCTTCATAGGGTTGGCATTGATCGTCGGCCAATACCCAACGTGGCGGGAACACATCGCTCTCCGTACTCCTCTGCTTTCAGAGAAGACAGGATAAGCGATGCTGTTAGTGGTGAGATGGCCCAGGGTCAGCCGGGGTGCGAGGGATATGCTCTATGGGTAACCTTACACCCCGGCGTCTGAAGACCCGAGACGGCGTGCGGTTTTAGTCGGTGCAAGCCCGACATAACCACCCCCGCTGGCCGGCGGGGGGGTATCCGAAAAAAAAAAAAAGGTACTTATCTATTTATATTTATTAAGTAAAACTTTGTAATACCATTCGCGTTACAAAAGTCGATAAAAACAAAGTTCTTAAGTCCCGTCCCGAACGTAGATAAACTAACCTTGTGAACCTGTTTTGTGTCGATAATTGTAGTCGTTATCAAAAGATGTTGTGGAATTTTAGAAAAACGGATTACTTGCACGAAATAATTGCAATGATGTTCTATACCTCTACATGTATCCCTAAATGTATTACAGTGAAACATTCATAGTAAAAGTTCATCCCACTTATCACTACTTTCAATTAAAACTACTTCCATGAATGGCCGCCGACAGCCCAGAAGTACCCATTGTCTTTTTAGCCCAGTCGAATTAGTTAGTTAATATTAGATAGGTATAGGATAAGAACCAAAATTGTAGGAAATTTAATTTCAAACAACTTTATAACCATGTTTCGCGTAAAACTGACATTTTAAACGTGTAACACAGATAAAATTGTCTATAACCATGATAACATGATAAGATTTTACCCCAACCGTTTCTCAAGTATAAATCGAAAAATATGGATCCTACCAAAAAAACTAATAGAACCAAAATTGTAGGCAATTTAGTTTCAAACCACTTCGTATAAAACAATTCTCCATGTAAAATAGAATAAAAATGATGAAAATGGTACTTTGAAAATGAAATGTGACTCTTTTGGGGAAAAGATTGATTTCGATTGGAAAATATCGATCCTAGGAAAAAACTTACGAGAATAGAAAAATTGTAGGAAATTTAATTCTAAACAACTTTCACATTTATAATAATACCACATGACATTAAAAATAAACGTGTTATTCAATAAATAAAAATTGACCCTTAAAATCAAGATGGCGGATTACCACGCAAAATAAAATTTAGCCTACCTTAACAAATTCCGAAGGAATATTGCTACTTATAATATTTGCCGGGGTCAATCCTAATTCGACTGGGCTATTTATTAAAAGAAAAATAACAAATCTGTATGAATAGTTATAGTAACAAATTTCACATCATAAAAATATATAAGCTGGAAAAAATGTACCGAATCTTTGTTATATTAAATGATATAAAGAAAATTAAGCTTTTATAATAAGTTTTAGTTAAAGTATGGTCTGTCTATTTTTCTACAGAATTCATAACATCTAAGTGGCAGGGTGTTATAATAACAAAACTGTAATGTTCCATATCCGTTGTTGTAGAATTTCAAAACTTTACGTATGATATTGTGTTGGCTACAACCATTACGACCGTTAACCGCAACCGTATTCACAAGATGAGCTCCGTGAATAGCTTAAGTCGTTATCACGTCGGTTTCAGTGCACCGAGTATTTAGGATTTGTGGTGGGTATAGAATAGTAGAATTATTTATTTTTTATTAGTTATCTGAGCTCGGGTGGGCTTTATACGCCTACATATTAAAGGTACATGCAACATGCACACACAGATGAACATGGTCGTGCAGTCGTTTACATGTTCGCATATGTCATCATAGTCGAGTGGTATGTTTTTGCCACAACTATTCTATAATAGGTGTGGCAAAAAACGTACCACCAGTTGAAGTTAATTAAAAAAACTTCAACCGGTTATGTTCTGGACGGTACTAAGTTATATATATTAGTGTTGAACTCCTAGGTATGATGTGTTAAAATTGGCATCGCTATTAAAGAGAACTTGTTGAAAAAAACATTTATTGTTTTTTTAATTTTGCCATTTTTACATTTAAGTATACTTTAAATAAATATGTTTTGGGTTGTTTTGAGGGTTCTCTTCTCTTCAAGTAGTGGAGTGGTTTTACATATGTCTTCCCTTAGTGTAAGATGTTAGATTTGGCCTTCAGATTTCTTTCTTTTTCCTTCAAATAAATTTGCGATAATCATTGGCTTTGATGGGGTTCCAATTCTTGCGATTCTTTTGAGTTATCAGTGCACAGGACCTTTTCAGTAAACCATTCATTGTAATTTTTGCAATTGTACTGGTGGTAGAAACTTGATGACACAAATTTGTCACAAAATTCTGATGAAGCCGTGAAGCTGAGTGCCACCATTGTTAACATGGTACGTGTATGTAATGGTGACCCTCTTTCCTGAGACTTTACCTTTAGCTTAGCATCAGGCGAGGTGAAGTCAAATTGACGTGTCCTAAATATAAAAAAAAGCTATGTTGGTATGCACCTCTAGCTAGCTTATGTACCACTTGTTCAGTTTGTATGTGTTTATGCCTCTGAAAGTTCATGAAAGTCAACTCTAACTATTCGAGCTATTAAAACGTACTAATGATGATATAAAAGCAATAAAATAGCTTATGAATCGAACAGAAAACTCAATCGGTAGTCAGGATTGCAAATGGTCGAATGGGGCAGATACAATGTTCGTTCACAACTATGAAAAAACAGTTCCAAATGGCGGTGTTTGTCCTCGCTTGGTAGCGTTATGGCTGTTTTATGGGTTCTGTTATTACTTTCAAAGCTGCGTTGCTTTTACGTACAACTAACGCTTATTGTAAATAACATATATTTTCTATTGCTATCGTTTCGTTGTGTCGTAATATTAGTTATTAATTCCATAGAACGTTGCACATTGGTTGGATCGCTAAATGGTGTGCAAGGAGACGAAAAGAAAAAACACCGGCCAAGTGCGAGTCGGACTTGCCCATGAAGGGTTCCGTAGCTGCAAGTAACATAATATAAAAGTTCTTGTAGTTCGTTGTAACAAAAAAAAACTATTTACTATATCTCGTTCAAACCAATTTTCGGTGGAAGTTTACATGGTACATAATGTACATCATATATTTTTTTTAGTTTTATTATTCTCTTATTTTAGAACACACATTTTACCACTTTGGAAGTGTCTCTCGCGCAAACTATTCAGTTTAGAAAAATCCGTTCCCGCAGGGGGAACGCACAGGTAGATTTCGTGAAGCAATTAATATTATTTTATATAGAGAACTACGGACTTACACACACAAGTAAACACAGTAACATTTTTAACAGGTTTAATTTCTTTTCTCGAAAACGGTAACTTTTAGCGAATAACTTTTCAGACATTTATTTTAGACTTAAAAATGGCCTATCGATTAAAAATGTTTCTGACACCAAGAATGTTCACCGGTTAGAAGTTATGATTTTTTTCCCGAAAAATTTTGGTTTTTCCCCCCTCCACTTTTAGTTAAAGTTTTAATCTTATAGGTTTATAATTAAAAGTTGTTGGTATTCATGTATACTATGAGATAAAATTAGAACGGTTCGAATATCTTTCATGGAACGTGAAATTTTGAGGAAAAACTGATTTCACAAAAAGTGAGGCCCTACCGTCCCCTTAGGCCGGATTCCACCCGTTCACGAACTTAAAGTAAGTTTACACCCAAGCAATTTTTGACCGCAGTTTGAAAGCGATCGGGGCAAAAATGCGACCGTGAGAGTGCCGCAAATTTTGGGAAGTGGAACCATACATACATATATAACATATATAATACATAAACTTTTTGACCAGTGGTAATTTCGGACTCAGGGGGTCATAACTAGACCTCCTATGAAGAATTTTTTTTAAAATTCGACAGTAGTCAAGAAACCAATAGGTAGATCGATTTCTTCGAAATAACATAACTTATGTTATTTCATCGAAATCTACCTAAAAAAATGATATTAGAATGTTCAATATCATTTTTGAAGATTTATCCATACACGTATGGGTTTGATGAAAAAATAAATTGTGTTTCAGTTCTAAGTATGGGGAAACCCCCGAAATGTATTGTTTTTTTTTCTATTTTTGTGTGAAAATCTTAATGCGATTCACGGAATACATCTACTTACCAAGTTGCAACAGTATAGTTCTTAAAGCTTCGGAAAAAAGTGGCTGTGACATACGGACGGACAGACAGACAGACATGACGAATCCATAAGGGTTCCGTTTTTTGCCATTTGGCTACGGAAACCTAAAATGGATATAAGGGGGCCCACCAAGGTCTTAGGGGCCCAAATTGTTAACCTTAGCTGCTAGCCGGTACACCTGCTGATTAAAGCTCCCATAAAAGCAAAGATAAACCAAATTAAGGGAAAAAAGTAGGTACAAGCTTTGGATGCAAAAAAGGAGTGAACGTCTTTTTCTGGCTTATACGACATGTTACATTTTGAACCCTTTATTGATAAGTAGTTGAGTACATCTTAATTTTTGGTCTCAATCACACTAAATCAGGTTATTTTCAATTATGTTATCTTCTTCTCTTAATCTTATACAATAATGCACACTTCTAAGTGAAATAATGGATTAACGTGAAGAAAACTGTGGTTATCGGTGGATTATTTAATATAGTGCATTTTTTATGTAAAAACGTTCATTTACTACAATGGTATGCACATATATTGTGATTGTATGCATTATTATTTCGTGTAGGAAATATATATAAAGTGGATTGCAGATTAAGCGTGCTGTTCTATGATAATATACTCTCGAAATCAAACCTGACTATTTTGGTTATGGGTAGTTGAGTAATAATAGGTTTTTTAAACCCGCGTGCAGGTCTCTGTCATAGAAGAGCGCCATGAAATATACTGCGGTTTCAAATGTTACCTAATAATAGGCTTTGACACACAGAAGTTACTCGAAATCGGTCTAGTATAGATATTTACGGTTTTATAACACTACAGATAACCTAGCTGTAAAGAAAAACGACGGGTTGTACTACGGGAGTGCCGGCAGACGTTAAACTTGAATATTAAAGTTGTGCATTTTTGATATTTTGGAATGGTTAGGGAACAATTTTGCACGAATTGCTTTAATTATTAGTGTAATAATTATCACTTTAAAAGTACTATCATTTATGTGGTAACATACAATATTCATTTATTGCACTATCGTACACAAACATGACGATTTATATTACATAAAAAATGTAACACTTCAGAACTAATACAATTATTTTATATTAAAAAGTTTATCTCTCTTCCATCCATAATTTCAACGACTTTTTCACCATCATTATTACCAGAACGATCATCGCCAATATATTTATAAGGTACTCACTCATTTTCTTTAGCTAACGCTAAACGCTAACGCGCCACCAAGGTTGTTAAGTACAGTGTGAAATAAGCGCTTCTATATTTGTTGTCTTACGATCAGGTCACGTGTTGCACAAAAAAGTGCACAACGCCGCTAAATAAGTTTTCACTTCAAAATTACGTTGCGAAGTCTGCAAACGTGCCTAACTTTTTGAGGATATACGGCGTGATTAATGTGAGTATATTAATGGTAGGTCTTAATTTATTTCAATATTCGTTTCCTTCGCCAACTAAACTTAGAAACAAACATACCAAACGTTATTACTTGTTACATTGTTATGAAGTTTAAGTTGTGAAAATTTCGTTGCGAAAAACATTGTACTTAGACTTACGGTATAATGGAAACTTAGCACTATACTTACTGCAACTCTTATGAAGTTTTAGGTACACACAGGTGATATTATTTCCACACGTGGCTTTAATTCATTTCACATATTAAATTGGCCGTTAGCCCCAAAATTGTAGTGTTTTTTGGTCTGATCAATAAAAGAAAACAATAATAAACTAGGCTTGTCTTTTCCACCCAGCACGAAATTAAAGTAAGCTTAACTGGCGAATTATCTAAGAAGCAGTATTCTGTATCACAGTTTGTAAGAGTGTCTCTACTTTTCTAAATCTCATTCTCTTATTTACCTTCCCCGATGGGCTACCATGAAACATTTCATACATCGGGTGCGTATAAAACACGAACGAAAGACGTAGCATTCAGCCATGTAGGTACCATGAAACCACTTCGGTTTCCTTCTTGTAGGGTTTAAGCCGAACCGAAATGTCACATACCGTCTTTGTATCCGATTTCAGGATAAATGAATTCCATGTAACCGATTGCCTCAAACTTTGATCCGCTCCTACGGCTGTTTCATGGTAGGCCAACTATTTCCTAGCAATTCACAAATAATAGCCGGGTATTGCAATCATTCGTAGGCCACACAACAAGTAGATGCTTGTTGCCTTAGTAGTATTATAAAAAATGCATCAACTTTTTCGGGCCTGTTCAAGGCCTGAAAAAGTTATTAAAGTCAAAATACGTATAATCGTTAACTAGCTGTTGCCCACGGCTCCACCCGCGTAGATGACTTTTTCTAGAAATAAGTAGTGCCTATAGTATTCAGTGATAGTGTAGCTTTCTAACGGTAAGAGAATTTTTGAATACGGTACAGTACTTTTTAAGTTACATACAAATATTTTCTCTTTATAATATTAGTGTGGATATACGGTAATTTCATGTTTGCTTATATTTTGTCTATAAAACGATATCAAAATACAACTTCTTAATTGGGATTACATCTCATATTATAAATGTGAAAGTTTTGATCGGGACCGGGGTCAGAATTCTACGCAGATGGGCAACAGCTAGTCATAAACTCCTAAAATGGCACGAAGGCTGTTACCCGCGCCCCGCTCCCGCGAACCACAGGAACCTATTTCTGGAGTAAAATGGGAAACTATAAGGGTTCCGTGTTGACTGCGGAACCCTAAGAATATATCTAAGCATCGTCATAGCTAATGCCCAGTTGCGTCCAGTAGTCCGGGATCCACTTATTGTTTGTGATTGGTATGTTGGTTTTTCCGAAAGTATGAGCCGTCTGACCTCACAACCCCGAGAGGAAAGCCTGCGACGGAGGCTCCGCTGTGTAGCAGGTGCACCAATATTTAGTTTAAATGGGCTAGGGCCCCAAAGGTATCGGTAAGGCCTTATACAAAATATATCTAAGTATGTTTATCCGTATTCCACATCCTATATTACGAGCTAGTCAAGCTATATTTAATTCAGGTCTATATTATGTTTATATAATGTATTATATTAACGTGTTTCCGCGCGCTCTTCTCTTAGGGGGAGGGGGGATTAGATCCCCAATACCGCGTTGGGGTCGCTAGCCTCCCAGTCTGGGATATCCTTTCTAGGGCACACCAGATTCCTCGTATCACATGGCTGAGGCAAGAGAGACACCGTGCGGTTTTAGTCGCTTCAAGTCCGACATACACATCTTACTGTTAGCTCCGGTGGGGTGAAGCCCGTGGAGGTTTCCGCACGTAAAAAAAAAAGTCTATATTATAACATAACATAACATAACTTCACGCCTGTATCCCCGAAGGGGTAGGCAGAGGTGTATTACACACCCACGATTCGCCAGTTATGTTAAGGTCCCAATGTAATAGGGGGCGAAATTAGTAGGTATTACGCCACAGACTACTTCTAGATAGCGCAAAACAAACTAATACATTAGACGCAAGGCACAATGCAACCGCAACCTCATTCCCCAAATATTACAAAGAAACGCTTTCAACTCCACTGTAATATTTAAACAGTACACAAGCTACAAATTAATACAACATTTTGTAGCGACTCGTTTACTTATTAATGTACTTCTCATACGATTCTCATCTAATAACTTTAAAACTTGGTATATCACTTCAAAATACACGCAATTAATAGTAGTAAGTTTAATTAAAATGACCTTATTTAATTATAGATTATGTTTATCTAAGGCCTAAATTATACAGAAAAGGCAGGAGGCCAATGTCCTATTCCAGACTAATCTATCCCTGTATCGAATTTCGGCCAGAACCGTTCAGGTGTTCTATTGCGATTGAGTAACAAACAAAATAAATCTATTTTCTTTCTTCTTCTTTCATCCATACATTCACCCATCTATCCAAACTTTCACATTTATTATATTAGCGGGATGAACGATTCTGATCACAATTTTCTTCTTTTGGGATTCTTGTCTTTTTGTTCTCGATGGACGCAAACACTACTGAACGGATTACGATGTGGTTTTTTCTATTAGTTGGTCTGACTTAAAATCTGCCGTATGAACCGGAGATATGACGCGCGGGCGGAGCCGGTCGTTTATAAATTTATAAAGTTTATAGTTGCAGTATGAAAATAACAGCCGCGGTAGCCTAGTGGTATGGGTAATGGACTGCTGAGACGAGGTCTCGGGTTCGATCCCAGGTTTTACCATGGCACACACCAATGACTTTTCGATGCTTTTCAAAGTTATGTGTGTATTTATCGCAGGTTTATAAATGGCAATAGGCTCGCCACCTATTACATTGGGACCTAAACATAAACTGGCGAAATGTGGGTGCTAGCACCTCTGCCTACCCCTTCGGGGATATAGGCGTGAGTTTATATCATATCATATCATGAAAATAACAGCGACCCACGTTTCGCTTTCGTCAAGTTAATTAGTTAGTACGTTAATGACGTACAAATATTGAATTTGCTAACCCTGTCTGGGTCATTGAAGCGTTATGTAGTTCAGTAAAACATTAATTAAGCCATCAATTAGTTACCTGCTAATACAACGGCGCAATCACACTTATATTTTGCCCTTTGCATTTAGAACAAGAATTTTAGTAGGTAATATCATATTATACATATACCTATTATGTAATATAGTACATACTGCAGGATACTCAGTGTAAGAAAAATTAGGTTGCATCAACGGTTTTAACTACTCTTTAAAGACATCAGACTGTCAGTTCGAAGTGCGATAGAGAAAACGCTCAACACAACCGAAGCAAATCGATCTTAACCAGACTCTCACTTTTCTTTCCGACGAAGGTATACGTAGAAACCCATAGAACAATACAAACATACACGTAATCCAGCGTATAACTGCGTAATTATATTTTTTACTAGCTGTGCCCGTGATTTCGTTCGCGTGAAGTTATAATAATTACAGGTCTTTTTTTGCACGGAACCCTAATGGTTTTCTAAAACAAAAATAGCCTATTTTATGCTTTATAATATTAGCTATCTCTCAGTGAAAGTGACGTCAAAATTGGCGCAGTCGTTCCAAGGATATTTTTTACAATTGTCACCTCAATATGACTTCATCTCGCCTAACGGTAAGATTACATAATTCAAATAGACAGACAGACAGATAAAAGCCTTAATTTGTTTTTTTTTGTTGATTGTACCTATTTTTCTTTGTAAAGATTTAGATCGGAAAAAGAGAACATCTAGGACGGGACTTGAACCCGCGACCAGTCCCTTACAGGGGGAATGCTCTGATCAACTGAGCCACCTAGACACGTCCCAGATATTCGAAATTCTCCGATACATTAATACGTCTTAAGGCGACGTTGGAGCCATCTACCGTAATTCTTGCGAACTACGGAAGCCATAAATAACTTTACAGTCATTTTTAAACATTGTTTTTTGATGACTCCGCCTAATTAATTCAATTAAATTCTTAAGCATTTTGTATGCTTACTTTTTTCTAAAGATTTAGATCGGAAAAAGAGAACATCTAGGACGGGACATGAATATCTGGGACGTGTCTAGGTGGCTCAGTTGGTCAGAGCATCCCCCCTGTAAGGGACTGGTCGCGGGTTCAAGTTCCGTCCTAGATGTTCTCTTTTTCCGATCTAAATCTTTAGAAAAAAGTAAGCATACAAAATGCTTAAAAATTTAATTGAATTATTTTTCTTTGTTTTTCGCGCGGAAACCCCCTCGCATACCCTCCCGCCGGGCTTGAATCAACTAAAACCGCACGCCGTCTCGGGTCTTCAGACGCCGGGGTGTATGTATACATTTATATGCATTCATTTAAAAGCAACAAATTTAATTTAACATTTAAGCAGACACTTTTTATTTATTTGTATAGATAGATACAGGTTCATGACCTTTGGAAGGTTACAGACGTGTGACCGGTTAAAAATACAACCATAAATTTTGTGCTAATTACGAGTAACTTTACGAGAAGCCTAGCAAGAATTACAGCTATCTATATAATTCCACGTAGCTAGTATTCTTGGTAATTGCTTGAAAGGACTCGTTTAAAAGAATTCTAGATACGTGGTATCCGTTATAAGCTTGCCAGTTGTGTGGGAGCAGTTACCAGGAATGCAAGGGATGATAAAAAATCGAAGGTTTGTTAACAAGAGTCGTTAAAGGGAATGTCACTCAATGTTATGTTATGACAAGCAGGCCGGGTCGACCACGCAGAACATATTTACACTGATAAAATTGATGATATATTGAAAACAAAAAAACACGGTTAAGGTGCGAGTCAGACTTGTGCACTGAGGTTTCCGTACATAACTAGATTAATGGACTAACTTAACGTTGCTTTTGGTAAACTGTAGTTAACAGTATAATCCGCATCAAACTGAAGTGACATTGGGCTGGCCACATCTGGCAAAGGCCCGATGGCCGCAAATGAGTTCTAGAGTGGAGGTCGCGAATCGCTTCGGGAAGCCCCCAGAAGGTAGCTGAAAGCGGAAAATGAAAAATATGCAGTAGCGCAGTTCTATGCCCGGCAGTACGCTGCAATAAAATGTAAAAAAAACCGACCAAGTGCGAGTTGGTCTCGCACACCGAGGGTTCCGTACAAACCTGATTATAGGCCTGAGTATTTGATATGAATTTCAATTTAATACATAATTATTTAATACATAATTGTTCATGAGAAAAGAAGTAGTAACCTTAAAATTTTCAAAAATATTTTTTATTATATGATGTAACAAAAAATTTACGGTTTTCGCAATTTTTCCTTTATCTGTAGTTACTTCGTACCAAATTGATAATAAATTTATATATAATCAAGAGATACATATCCAAAATAATACTAAATTAAATTAACACTACACACTATTATTACTAAAATAAACTAAATTAAATAAATAAAATATTTACATGCATAATGCGTCGTGAAATTCCTCTACATCGTCACCGACCGGAAACGTTCCCAGAAGGCTGGCAGCATTGCCACGTTGAATGGCAATGCTTATTCTCTGTGCAAGATAATAACCAGCCCTCTGGTCACGCGTAGCGTCGATCAGCCGCTTTGTTAAATCTTTGTACACGAAGCGGGCACTTGGGCCCCATGTCCCCAACGTTTCAACCCCAAACGGCTCAAAAATATAATCACCTGTTAAATTACAGTATTTGCGCCGTTTGAGGTTTTCTGCAGATGCAGCAGCAGCACCGGCACAGCCCGCTGTGCCTGAAAGATGTGAAGGCGCAAGGGTGTCGACGCATGTTGCATCCCACACCAAAGGCCTACCCATCTTCCAAGGCAGCAACGACATACCATCCGGTCTCCTGCCATCCTCACGCGCCAGCCCATTAGGTTCACGAATGGCTGGCACGCCAGCAGAGGCAAGAGCACGGCGGATAATGTCGTTGATGCAGGCGTGTCGTGATATACGCCCAGCGCTTCTGCCGCATGAAAGGCCATGGTGCCCAAGGCTGTCGACAGCTTCACCGCAGAGGCAACGATGGGGAGAAACACACGGCGCTCCCAGGCGAAGGCAAGTGGCAAGGCGGAAAGTAGTATCGTCCAACATAGTACCTATGTTGGGCGACGGAAGTGCCTGAATCCAGAGACCTGACTCCCATTCCCCCACAGCCAACAGGCGCGCACGCTCTGAAACATGGGAAGACGAGCGTATCAAACTGTCTCTTACCAGCTTGCATAGCGGCGCATCCCATTGTCTCTGGGAGAAAAGGTTGCCAGGCAATTCAGTGTTGGGACAAGCAACCTTCCAAGCATTAATGGCATCGGACTTGCACGACACCTCAGAGTTAACCTGTGTATTTATAAGAATTTTCCTGGTTAACTCCTCAGTGCCGTGGACCGATGACAAAAATGCTGGAAGGCTAACATCAGTAATTTTGCGAACGCCGAGCCCACCCAAGCGAACTGGTAAGGACGCTTGGAGCCAGGCTCGGTCGTTCAAGGCCACATTTAGAATTTTGCTGAGAGTGTTTTGAAGAATGTTGTCAATTTTTGCCAAAAGTGTCAAATGTTGCCAAAATTGGGATGAACGAAGTGCATGAGTAAATTTAGGGACAAAAAGGCATAACCGAAGTATAGTAAAGGCTGAATGAACACTTATTTTTTGTAAACAATCTGCAATATTTTCAAAATTTTGAATTTTTTCCTCAATAAATGAATGAAATCCATCTTCCAGAACTGGGGACCCCAGGAGGCGCAGAGAAGCTTTTTCCAGAATTTTGATATTGGGAGCTAAATGGTTAAATTTTTGTGTAGTCGAGGGTCTGTCTGTAGTGTCACTAATAAATATTTCACATTTGTCTGAGTTGAGTTGTAAGCCAATGGATTGAAATTTATTTTTCATAAGTTCTAAATCTTGTAACACTGTTGGTACATCACCCCCTAAAGTCCCGTCATCTAGGTACCAGATGTTGAATTTTGAATTTAACTGTTGTATGATGGGATGTATTGCTAGACTGAAGATGACTGGTCCCAAAGGGTCACCTTGCTGGCAACCAACTGCTGATTCCAAAAGATGATCCTTATAAATTAATTTTGTAGGGTGTCTGTAGCACTGCCAAAGGAATTTATATATATGAGGGGTTTCTAATTTTGCTTGGGTCAGCAAGGTATCCCTATTCACTGAATTGAAGGCATTCCTCAGGTCAACCTTCAAAATGACCTCACTTTCACCGCTGCCAAGGTACGTCGAAAGTGCGTGTATGGCAGCCTCACAGCCCCCTTTCGAACCGAAACCAAGTTGAAGGGGCTGGAATTTTGCTGCAAGCTCGGTACTATAATACTTGCAGCAAATTTTGGCTGCCAACCGCCGTAAGGTGCTCCCTACGGCAATGGGACGAATGCCACCATCCCTTTTACGCAAAGCACATAGGTTGGCCCCGTATAATATATGAATGATACCTTCGTCCACATTGCCGGAGAGCATCAAGTTCACTAAAGCCGTCAGCTCCTTCAGAAGGGCATCGCCAGCCTCCCCAGCGCTCGGACACATTAGATCTTTAAGATGCTGGGGGGTCAGGCCGTCGAGACCAGCAGCAGATCCACTCCGGAAGGAGCAAACGGCTGCGAAAACGTCCTTGGCAGTAATACTGAGAGTTTCAGTGTCATCACCCGGTGGTTCTGGGAAAGAGAGATCAATTGAAGCCGGTGGATGCTTACTCTGCAGACCCGCGAGCGTGTCTGGAGAGTAAGGTGCCACCACATCGCTGCTAAAAAGCAACCTCGACGCGCCCCTGATATCACCTTCCCTTATTTTATTTTCAATGTATTTATACTTATTGGATTGAGAGAAGGCATGGTTTAATTTTGATTCGAAATGATACGTGTTGTTAGAACAATTTTCTTTAATTTGGGTTGTCAAAGATCTTTGTGTACTATTGTTTTTAATGTGTAATATTCTGTAAGGGAAGGTTAACAATTGCTCCCAGGCCGATATGGAGTTCACACTAACGACATGTTTGATGCAATTTGATAATTTTTGAGCCACAGAAGGCCTTGCGCCTCTGGGAATTCTTTTTAAAACCGGGACGGAATTTTTCATTTCACTTAAAGATTGCCAAAAAGGAATTTGGGATGTGTTAAGTGGAACTTCACTATCTACGGAGATCGTGGGACTTGGAAGTACATGTTGACATTTGTGGATTTTGCCAATATGCACTTTCAAGCCCCGCTCACCTTTGAAGAACCGGGCCTGGGAACAGTATGGGCAGCGCACGAAGTTACTTAAAACAGAAGCGGATTGACCTGAACACATATCCACATTGTCACTGCCGTTAGAGTTTTGATTCATTTTAATCACTTACACTATTTATATATATATATTACAAAAACACTGCGAAAAATATAAACATTTTGTATAAACAAGATTTGACACTGTTCTGACTTCTGACGCTTGCGCCTTCGCATCTTAGCAACGCGAGGACCGACGCGGCGCCCCCGCGTTGCTCTAGGATACGCTGCGTCTTCTGTCCTCCGTGGCTACGTTGTTCTCAGCAGGTGCATGGGAGAAGCACCAATCGATCTCTATTCGCGTGGCATACGCTGATCTCTATACGTGCTTCGCCGCTAGCCACGCGAATGGCCACAAAATAAATATGCACAAATTTTGCAATTTTGCAATGTCGAACGAATGTCTAGAATGGCTTTTTTATATTTCAGTTATATCTTATTATGTCCTGTCAACTATTTATTATTTGTTATTTTTCTAAATCTTAATGATTATTTGTCTTTTTATGGGCCGTCATAATAATACTGAAACTATCACCATGTCTGTTGGTCAGTTGGACAGCGTCCAACAATAATAATTTACAATAATTTAAAGATTCTAAGTTCACGGGAAGTACACTGTAGGTTTTGATTCCCGTGCGAGTTTCGAAAATTTGCGTTCGTACCTCATTGCAGGTGACTATGTTATTAGCAAGAATTAAGTTTGTGTAGAGTTAAGAAACGATCTCTAATATACATTTCTGTATGAAGTTTTATGTCAATTCATTGAACGTTAACATCACTTGTTGTATCAACATTTATAGTTAGTTTTAGTTCATTTTACCCTAGCACTTTACTTTACAAGAGAAAGCCGATGCGTTTTAAAATATTAGCCTAATGGTCCGATTTGGCGCCGTCCCAGCATATTTGGCTTAGTTTCATCGGCGCACGCTATGTAGTTCATTCGATCTAGTATGTATGTTTACCTTGGTCTTATATGAGCCAACATTAGCCAGAGTAGCTATAAAAGATGCAATCCTTCCGGAGAACGCATCTTAAATAATCTACTGTGAGTAGAAATTTTCTTCATTAGTTAGAGCTGCAATTTCACTGAAATCATTTTCATGGTTTAAGATTGAATATTGCAGACGCTAAAATACTGGTTTTGTCAGCATCTTTAGACGATTTAGGATTTTCGTCAGCAATGTCGGAAGTTTTCTGCCCAATCTCTGTATAACCTCAACCTATGTATCACATCGACATCATAGTTGGGAGCGCGTATGAAAGGCTTAGGTTTTCAAAGAAGCGACGCGACCGAAACAATTTTCTAATCCTATTACCTGCGTTAGGCGGCTTACGTCTTTCCAAAGGGATATCACAGCAGTATATTACACACATAGAGAATTAAATTGGCGTAATGATTTTAAAAAACCTGCCAAGTGCGAGTCGGACTCACATACCGAGGGTTCGTACAAACCTGTAGGTATATCTAACCTTCTAGACCTGAGTATTTGATATGAATTTCAATTTAATATTTCTACGCGATCATGAGAAAAGAAGTAGTAACTTTAAAATTTTAAAAAATATCTTTTATTATATGATGTAACTAAAAATTTACGGTTTTCGCAATTTTTCCTTCATCTGAACTATAAGACGTTACTTCGTACCAAATTTCAAGATTCTAAGTTCACGGGAAGTACCCTGTAGGTTTTGATTCCTGTGCGAATTTCGAAGTGATTCTATAAGGGTTCCGTTTTTTCCTTTTGAGGTACGGAACCCTAAAAACGTGTTGAATGTAATATGCACTCTTTCACAATTATCAATTGGTCGTAAAAACGTTTCTGTGAACTGAAGGATGGTAGGTATCACCGTCGCTTCAGTGTTGCTAATGGATTTTGATATAGGTACAATACAATTGTACCTATACAATACAATTTCGGGGTGCGAGGGATATGCTCTATGGGCAACCTTACACCCTGTTGACCCGAGACGGCGTGCGGTTTTAGTCGGTTCAAGCCCGTCATAACCGCCCCCGCTGGCCGGCGGGGGGTATTCGAAGGGATTTCCGCACGATAAAAAAAAAGGTACAATACAATTGGGAAAGTTTGCAAATAATATTATTAGTAGAAATACAATTTTCACTTTATATAAAGCTTGTTTTTATTCATATTACACAAAGGTTTTTCAATTCGATCGTATATATATCTATTTTTATGTGTGTTCACAGATAAATTCATCGTTTATGAACCGATTTTGATGATTCTTTTTTGTTGGAAAGGAGGAATCCCAAGGGTAGTAACATGATAAGAAAATTAGGATCTGATGATGGCATCGCAGAGAAATCGCGGGGAACTTTCGGAAATCGTCGTGGCGACTAGTGCGTTTGGTATTTTTTTCGTTAAGCTTTTTAAAGCACTACTATTTAATGTAGATCTGGAGTCGATATGATAATGTAGCCGAAAGACAGTCTGGGGAATTCCTCAACGATTTACAGTATTTACCTGGTGTTTGGGTTTGATTAATAGGTATTGATGAGAACTTTACACCTAGATGGATTGTGACTGACATTAGGGGTCTGATAATAAAGACGAAGGTCAGTCGAAGGAACTCCTCAACGCTTTACAGTAGCTACCTTTTAAAAATGTTTTTAACATCGGGTTTAGTTTAGCTCCCGGGTGTGGGTGGTCCCATATGAATTAAGTTACGTTCACTAAAAAGGGAGAAATAAGTGAAATTTTTATTAAAAAAAAGGGATTACAAAAAAACCTAATAAAACAGGCACTGAAAAAGGATAACGCTTGTTATCTAACATTAAATTGTAGTAGGTGAAAAAATAAAAATAATTTTATGCTTGGAAAATATAGACGTAATCCGTCCGCTCGGATATGAAATTGGGTAATTCATGTAATAAAATCCGTAGTGCCGTTAATCTGTAATTAAATATTGACAACCGTAGTGCTGTTTCCACTACTTTACAGTAAAACTGGTACTACTATAGTAGTAGTAGTAGTAATGATTGTACAAATATTGGCGTGTATTGGCCCAACCTTGTTGCGAAGCATGAGGTTTATGCAGGTGTCATAAACGCAAACGTTACTCGGGAGATTACAACTGCGCTGTAAAAGTTTTGAAGAACTTTTTAATCTATAGGCTGTTGTTTTTGAGTTTGTATGCCAAATAATGTTGGATTACTTTGTGATAATGTACTGTATTTTGGGGTGATATTGTAAAAGTGGGACAGTTTATAGCTGTCAAGTTTCGACCAATATTTATTTTATTCGCTATTGTTTACGTTTCGGCATCAATCAATATTTTATGATATTTTTATACCACTAAGGTGGTAGCCACGTACATAGTGATGAAGTCCTGATGGTTACCCCTTTTTATTATTTCCAATGGGGACGCCGGTGACCAGGCGGGTGATCAACCTTACCTGAGTCGGTCATTTCACCCATTTCCCGTGGTCCTTCCATTCCGGGGAGGATGTGGGATATCCGGCCATCACGGCATTCAATCGAACCTGTTGTTACTTTGCAAAATCTTACGATCTGTTCCACCTTCAGATCCTCTAGCTCTTCTTTGTCAAGTGTGTCCGTCCCCATGGTCTCCCTTCTTACATCTGGGTACATGGGGCATGCCTATCCCTTACCTATGAATGTTTCCAACATTGGAGGTATCCTTCGCAAGTTTTACCTCGGAGCTATTGGTCCGCTGACTCTTTTTCTTGCTTTCGATTTGTTTTATACGGCTTTTATGCCCGCAACTGCTATCTGAATTCCCGATCCCGAAGAAAACACTGCATTATTAGGGTTCCGTAGCCAAATGGCAAAAAAACGGAACCCTTATAGATTCGTCATGTCTGTCTGTCTGGCCGTCCGTATGTCACAGCCACTTTTTTTCGAAACTATAAGACCTATGCTGTTGAAACTTGGTAAGTAGATGTATTCTGTGAACCCATTAAGATTTTCACAAAAAATAGAGAAAAAACAATCAATTTTTTGGGTTCCCCATACTTATAACTTTTTTAATACCTTTTTTTTTTTTTTTTTTTATCGTGCGGAAATCCCATCGGATACCCCCCCGCTGGCCAGCGGGGGCGGTTATGTCGGGCTTGCACCGACTAAAACCGCACGCCGTCTCGGGTCTTCAGACGCCGGGGTGTAAGGTTACCCATAGAGCATATCCCTCGCACCCCGGCTGACCCTGGGCCATCTCACCACTAACAGCATCGCTCATCCTGTCTCCTCTGAAAGCAGAGGAGTACGGAGAGCGATGTGTTCCCGCCACGTTGGGTATTGGCCGACGATCAATGCCAACCCTATGAAGGGGTGAAGGGGAAGACATTGACCGCCGCCCAGGGTGTACCGGCCGCTCCGATTCCGTTCCCCCCGGACTGCAGCGGGATCGGAATCGGAGCGACACTCGAGGAGGTTACCCAACACACACCCCAACTTTTTTAATACCTCATAAATCGTAAACCACAATTTACCCTTCATTCAATCAACTCAAATATAAAATTTAAAAAAACATTATTATGTTACTTGCTGCTACGGAACCCTTCATGGGTGAGTCCGACTCGCACTTGGCCGGTTTTTATTATTTTTAATATCTAGTTCGAAACGCAATAACCAGAGCCCTCCCTAATTGTGTTTTCTTTTCAAAAGACACAAAAGTGTAGCAATTTGATATGAAAAATATTAGGTTTCTCTGTTAGACAATAACTAGAAAAGAAGATAAATAACAGTCACAAAACATTTTCGACCGAAATCCTTGTGAGAATAACGCAACTGCGAAGTTTATTTGTTGCATGGTGACGTTGTGTTGTGACCCACAACGCTCCGCCCAGAATTTGTAGTCTGTCCGAAGCACTGAGTAATGGTACTTGTTATCGCTATCTTTCTAACGCCTGTCGATGTATGTTATAGTATAGACTTTAAAATGTGTTGTTTTGTATTTCCAACATACATACATCTTCTAGCAACACTTGACGAATAGTTTACGGCAGCGTCTCAAGTGATAGAAACCGGGAAATATAATAATTATAGTCCCTGTTACCAGTGTACCCCGCGGGGACAATTATTAGGACATTTTTTTCATATAAATTACCAGTTTTCTTCAGTACGGGCAAAGTTACCGGGGGATATTAGGAATAACTCCATATACCCATATGTCATCTCGGTAGGCAGTGATAAATGCTCACCATTTCAACTTCACACACTTCACAAGTTTTTATGCAGCCCAAACGATTTCGAGTGCTTCTGTATTGAACTTTTTATGCAGAGCCACTGGTTTCGAGTGCTTCTGCATTAAACCTTTCATTCAGACCTGCTAGTTCCGAGAACTTCTGCATTAAATCTTTCATGAAGGTTCGCTGGTTTCGAGTGCTTCTGACCTGCCATTTCAATACATTACCAATTTGATTGGTGTATATTCTGCGAGGTTGACTACGGCCTGCTTTTCCACTAACATATACTTTATATACTTTGTGCATTCGCTCATTACTCACTAGTTTTGTGATTTGTTAAACCTTATACGGACTAAGCGTTCCAATGTACGCATAATCTAGGTAAGTTGAATACGCGTACAGCCGTGAGTCGACATGCATGCTCAAACTGTACCGAGTGTCTAGTGTGAGTTTTTGCGTTTCCCGTTTCCCATTCGTAAATAATTATGTGTAGGGAATAAAAACATTTACATTTTAATACAAATACTTATATGTGCTTAATCCATACACAATCCATTTTCACTCATTTCAAGAATCGCACATATTTTTTACAATATTAAAATAAATAAATAAATAAATATTCTACGACATTCTACACAGCGCTTTCTAGACCCAAAGTAAGCATAGTTTAACTAGCTTGTGTTATGGGTTCCAGAAGGCGGATAAACATACTTATATACATTTTTTTTTGTAAATACATACATATTATACATAGAAACACCCAGACCAATGCAAATAGACATATTCATGCATACAAATATTTGCACTGAGCGGGAATCTAACCCGCGCCCCCTGACGTAGCAGTCGAATGCACCACCGCTACGCCATCATTATCACAGTAAATAACTTAAAATAATTACGTACAACTACTTATAAATAACTAGGTTTAGTTTTTTTTGAGTAATTTATAAGTAGTTGTTGTATATGTTAAATGTATTTATTCCCTACCCATAATTATTTACGCATTAACTTATCTGTTTGCTCCAAGCGAAAAATTACGGTCCGGCCATAATTTGTTAGCAATATAATTAAAAAAAAAAAAAAAAAAAAAAAGGTACAACCCAGGGGTGTGTGTTGGGTAGGGGTGTGTGTTGGGTAAGGGGTGTGTGTTGGGTAACCTCCTCGAGTGTCGCTCCGATTCCGATCCCGCTGCAGTCCGGGGGGAACGGAATCGGAGCGGCCGGTACACCCTGGGCGGCGGTCAATGGCTTCCCCTTCATAGGGTTGGCATTGATCGTCGGCCAATACCCAACGTGGCGGGAACACATCGCTCTCCGTACTCCTCTGCTTTCAGAGGAGACAGGATGAGCGATGCTGTTAGTGGTGAGATGGCCCAGGGTCAGCCGGGGTGCGAGGGATATGCTCTATGGGTAACCTTACACCCCGCGTCTGAAGACCCGAGACGGCGTGCGGTTTTAGTCGGTGCAGGCCCGACATAACCGCCCCCGCTGGCCGGCGGGGGGGTATCCGAAGGGATTTCCGCACGATAAAAAAAAAAAAAAAAAAAAAAAGGTGGCGCTGACCAAATATCATACAAATTAACCTTTTTGAAATGAACCGAATGGGAAACGGGAAACGCAAAAACTCACACTAGACACTCTGTACTATTGATGTACGCGTAAGCGACTACTCGTACATTGGAACGCTTAGTCCGTACAAGGCTTAATATCTTAGACTTAAGTTGCTTCATATATCCTCCTAGCGCCCAATGTACTTCACGTAGAACAAAACAACAAAGTGTACTAACGCCCGACGTTTTTTAACATGTATTTCGGATAAATGCTCACTGTCCAGTAAAAATGACAAATAATATAACATTAGATTACTTTTAAATTTGGCGCGTATCCTTTAACTTTTGAAGATTTAATGAATTATGGTATAGTACCATTTCATAAAATCTATGACAAGTCACTGTCAAATCTGTCAAACTGAATAAATCTTCGAAAATGGCGGACATACCGGGACAAGGTAAGTTTAATCTGTTTAAGGGCCGGTTTTTCAATCGTCAGATAAAACGTCAGATACCAATCTAGTTGATAATTTTAACTGACATTTTAACAATCGAATAAAATATTCCAATTTTTCAATAAACAGATAGCTATAACTAACCTACTGATTTTTGTTACTAGCATCACACTAAATAAGCGAGAGCAGGACGCAGACACTCTGTACTATTGGTGTACGCGTAAGCGACTACTCGTACATTGGAACGCTTAGTCCGTACAAGGCTTATTATCTTAGGCTTAAGTTGCTTTATATATACTATATTTATGACGTGGATATTATTCGGAATCAAATATAAAGCAAATAAGCCTGCTTGGGCCAATATAAAAATATTAGCCACCCAGTACAAAAAGTTTATTGGGCGATTCTTGCCATGGTTCGAAAAACCTAAAGCGAAAAGTGTCTTTGGGCAATTCAAATCGTGGTCCGAATAACTTGTATTATGAAAAGCTTAAGCACCCGTAATTAAGTCGATAGCGTTCTCTTAGTTTTTATGAGCTGTTCAATTCTTTTGTTTTTATCCTTTGTTCCTTTGTATCCATTTGTTTTAATATTAAGGCAAGTTCATTTAATAAATTCAGTTCAACTTCTCTAATTTACTTCCGATTCAATTTATACGTTTATTAATATAAGTATATCGGTATACCATTCGCTTAACTGACCCTTTAAATAAACGAACGTTGTACTTACTTAAATGTCTGCCTTCTTCGCTAAAATATCTGTAGGCCTACCATGAAACATAAGTAGTAATCTGATTGATCGAAGTTTCGGTTCCATGAAACACATTTATCCCGCAATCAGACCTGAAGGTGGAACGTGATACTTCGTTCGGCCTACCCGGCCTCGAAAGGATAACCCCAGGGTTGCCGGCGGACTTTGGCCGCCACGCGGCCTCGCCTGGTGGGGTCGGGTTTTAACCCGCTTCGGTGAGTTGGCAGGCGTGTGTGGCACACACGACGCGCCTCCACCCCGGCCTGCTTCTGTAAGGACGGCGAGTCGGCCAACTGCCGTCCTCAGGCCCCGATCATGGAGTCCCGGGCGTAGATGAGTCTGCGGCGTCCTCGCCACAGACTGCGAAACTCGAGGGGCAGGGTTCTCTCCCGCTCCCTCTCCGACGTCTCTTTCGCGCGCATTACCTGCTCGCAGAAAGAGGCGGCGGCGTGCCACTTGCTCCCACCATGGTCTCCAACGAGAGAACGTCCACGCCCAGGACCGTAACGAGATCCCGGCGTTGACTCGCCCACGCAGGGCACTCCACCAACGCGTGGAGCGCCGCGCGCCGTGGGAATAGGTTTGCTGCTTGGAGTTGGGTCTTGGGCTCGGGGTCATATTACGGAAAGGAAGACCAGAAGAGCGGACTAAGGGTTGGGCTGCATTCCAGGTATGGCGCTCAGATGCTGAAGGGAGGCCAAAGCGAATAATGATTTCAAGAAGCAGAAAATTAATAAAGTACGTTAAATATTGTTGTAGTTATCTATTATTCCTTGACAAAACTTGTATATAGATTAAGAGGTAATTCGGATTTCCTTCACAGAAATGATCTCGATAAATCCCTGTTTTTATTTACAGTCAGATCAAAAGTTTAAGAACTTCAAAAGAATTATTTGGATTTATATGCGGATATTTTTAAAATCTCGGATGTTCGACGAGATGAGAAGTCGATGCCGATGATGGCAGTAAGGAACAAGTTTCTCAACAAACTATGCTAGTTTTCGACGCGATCGCGCCAACTTTGCACATAAATCGAGCATCGTTAATAATTTACCAATTCGGAATTCGCACACTACTCGTTTTCCAACTCTCAAACACGGAACAAATTTCCTCTATTACGAGGAGTTACCACTCGTGGCTTTGAAGGAAAATTATTGACTGTGTTCCGTTTGAGACAGACCTGAGCGCTGTGTATTGGGGAGTAGTGACTATGCGACAACTCGTTAGCAGTAGAGAAAAGTATTCAAAAATTTAATAACTTTTTAATTTATTTTCTGTTAGGAGTTTCGCAATGACAGTGAAAATTTGGTAAAAAGAGGCAATGTATGTTCACATTTATACTAGTACAAATGTAGTACTAGTACAAATGAGAAAGTTTTTTGTTGGATGTTTATTGTTGTTTTTAACTTAACACATCGTAATTTATACATATGTAATATTGTCCATATTTTTTTCTAATGAGCGCAGTGATGCCGAAGATTACCCTAAACATAAAAATATACTTTCAAAATTGGGCCTCTCTCTTTATAATATGAGTATAGATTAATTTGTCCTATTTAATAAATCATTGGTAGTTGGAACCTATTTTAATTGCGAAAGTTCTTTTCTCACATAATTGGATATACAAATTTAAAATTCTTGATTTGCAAATTGAAATCATAACTTTCGACTATTTTAACAATTCATATATACATATTTGAATTTACATGCTTGTTAACCGTCCAATTATCAGTAATGCAGTCTAGACTATTTTCACCAAGTTCACAGACAAAATTACTGATGTTATGAAAATATTTTTTATTGATATTGCAGTCATTCAAAAGTTGTGCATGGTAAAGCAAAATAATATGATTTTGTTATTTTTGCTACAATTTCATAGTTATCAAGTTTATCAGACTGACAGTATTTCGTTAGTACGTTGTGACAATAGAATCCAATGCTACTGTTTTCTTCACCATGATATCATAACTGCCGAAGTATAGAATACGAAAATCTAGAGAAGGTATAGTGAGATTTTCTATTCGAATTTGGGACTGTCTCAATAGAAAATACTCAGACCAACTTACAAGATAAGTTGAGGTAGCTCAATTGGTTAGAGTGCCCCTTAGAGTTCATGGGTTTCATTCTAGATATTGACTTTTTCCGATTTAAATGTACGTTAGATATAGATATAGTTTCTCTTAAGCCTCACTGACATATATCGATATTATTATTTTTTGAACGTGTGGAAACCCCCACGTGCTTCATAGGACACACGACACGCCTCCGTCTTGGCCTGCTTCTGTAAGGAGGGCAAGTCGGCCAACTGCCGTCCTCAGGCCGGCACCGGCCTCGAGGAGGTCGGTAGTCCCAGGCGTAGACGAGTCTGCGGCGTCCTCTTCGCAGACGGATCCTTCAATTTAGGGACCAGACTTCGGAGATGTGGTCTAAGGTCTCATCGGCTATCGAGTACGAGCCCCAGATACTTGGCTTTACTTGGCTCGATGCCGATGCTAACGCCCTCTACGGTTGTGCTGGTTCCCGCAGGTGGCCCCTTCCAAGGCCCGTGAAAACACATAGCCTCGGATTTGTGAAGAGGCACCTTGAGTCCCAACCGCCGTATTCGACCCACGACTTGAGCAACCCCTGCCGTGGCCTTTAGTGCCACGCTACGGTGCGTTGCACCTCGCGCCCTAACGAGACTGTCGTCGAGCAATGGACCGCGCAGCACCCAATCGTATCCGATGTTCCACAGGAGTGGCCCTAGGACCGACCCCTGTGGAACACCGCACGATACTTCTCGACGTTCTGGCCCTAGCCAGCTCGGGTAAACTATGGCCCTCTCGGATAGGTATGCCTCGACAATGCGGTGGAGGTAAGTGTTTAAGATTTATTAAAACTACAGGTAAACTTCAAGCATTACTTGTATTTATTTTAATTACCACTTTACAACTGTTACATCTATTATCAATATGTATTAATTAATTATAGTTTGTACAATACTTATTTTATAACATGGGTGTGGCACCGTAATGGCCGCTGGCTCAGTGTTGCCACTCTCAACGGTAAGGAGTGATACGCGAGCGCCTCCCTAACGCGGCTCCAGGTGTTGAAGGCGTTAGCGATGTCGAGAGACACAGCCACCACCACCCCACCCCGCGACACTGCTTCCTCCGCCAGGCGCCTAACGCGCATGATTGCTTCCACTGTCCGCCAGGTCTGGCCTCACGTTCGTGAGATGCTCGACGAGGTGCTCTGCAATAATCCGCTCGAAGAGCTTGCACACCTCGTCGAGCAAAACGATCGGCCGGTAATCAGATGGCTAATCCGCCCGCCGCCCCGCCTTCCGGATCAGGACCAGTTTCTTCGACCTTGGAAACTGGCCCCTTTCGAGGAATGCGCTGAAGAGCGTTAACAGTCGAGGCCCTAGTTCCTCAAGGGCCAGGACCCATGCTTGGCCTGGAATACCGTCAGGTCCAGGGGCAGTGCTTTTCCGAGCTTTAAGCCGATGCACTGCTGCCCCTAACTCACCCTCTCTCACTTCGGGCACGTCGTTCTCATTGTTATCCGCGTCAAGCGCTTGAGGTGGAGCCATGCGCGGAGGAACATGTTCCTTCGCTGTCGCCGGGAACAGGGAGCCAAGGATCCCCTCCTGGAGCCGGAGACTCTGGGTCAGTAGAGGCGCCCAGGGGCAAATTTTGCCCCTGACCGCAAAGTACGGGCGCCCCCATGGGTTCTGCTCCAGCAGCTATTCGCGAGCCCGCATTTTGGCCTGCTTTATAGCAGCCTGGAGGGTCCTCTTGACCCCCTTGTACGCCTCATATAGCTCCGCCTCTCGGGCTGCCGCCTCGTCTGGGTGGCGACGCCTCCGGCGAAACCTAGTGCGCGGTCATGCTCACATACATCGATATTATATTTGATTGAATGTAGCTGTTTGGGGTATATGGAGCCCTACAGAGATCTTCAGGGCCCAAGCAAATCTCACCTGCATGCCGGTGCACCTGCTGCTTGACGGACGAGGCTCTGGTGCAGGACTTCCCTTCGGAGTTGGGGATTCAGATGACAGTCGCTTCCGTCAAAACCAAAATAAACCAAATAATGGAGTTGTAGGGAAGCGGACGCTGGGCTTCAAAGAACGGACGAGGCTTTGGCGGAGGTTTCCTCTCGGTTTTGGGGTCACATAGCAGTCTCCCGTAAAAGCCAAAATAAACTATATTATAAGGAGAAGTAGGAGACCACTCTCTTACTCCTCCTTTGGATGCAATTAATGACAGAATGAATGAATGAAGGAATGAACCGGGATTGCTGCTTGGATGAAGAAGAATGTAGTAGATACTACTCTTATTGTCTTTCCCTTCCTTTATTTTTTTTTAGCTTTAATATATAATAATAATAATGTGGGTGCTAGCACCTCTGCCTACCCCTTCGGGGATATAGGCGTGAGTTTATGTTATGTTTATGTTATGTATTTTAATATATTTTTCCTTATCAGTATCATTGTTAGCATCTAGAGCATGGGAACGAGGAAGGTGCAATGCAGCGATAACTGCTCCAGTAACGATAAAACGTTTCTATGTATTGATTGTAAATGCGTAACGCTCCCAATTTGCATATTTGCGCAGTGTAGGCACAGATTTATTTGCAGAACTACAAAACGTCACGGCAACGCTCTTATCATTACATTGGAAGCTCTTATTTTGTTAATTTGAGAAGTATTATTTCAGTGCCTTATTATGACATGATTATAGTGTTGTAATTTAAACAACTTTGAGAATCCGGTTGTTTGTCAGTAAACGGTGAATACCGCCTTCTAGACAAGTCGCAAATCCCTCGTTTGTGTCATAGTATCCACCTTTGAACACATGCAAATAGGTAGCTACTTTAATAAACAAATGATCTTTTAGATCCCTATAAATTTTCAAGATATGAATTTCATATCTGCATAAAATGTTCGCTCGTTCGCTTCGCTTCTAGCGGTAAGGTCACCCATTGTACCTTAACGTTAACTATTTATTATTTTATATCTGTACTGTTAATTTTTTGGTGTAAAATGAAGAGGTATCTATCTATCCAGAATTAATAAAATATCAGGTCATAAATCTTATACTTTTTTACGGCTGTGAAGCGTGGCCGGCCCTTTTGTTTTAATTTTTTTTTTGTGCGGAAATCCCGCCGGCTAGCGGGGGCGGCTATGTCGGGCTTGAACCGACTAAAACCACACGCCGTCTCGAGTCTACAGACGCCGGGGTGCAAGGTTGCCCTGGGCCATCTCCGGTTTCGAGATGGCCCCCTCGGGTTTGGGAGCGTGGTCGGCCCTAGAGCGACAGAAGCAAGAGCCACGGAGTAATGTAAATACGGTTAAACTAAATACTAGGAGCATAAACTTAACGAAGAATAGAAATCAATGACTTCTATACTATTTTAAACAAGCTATTTAGAACAAAAATTGTGTCATGATTCGGAAGTGAGGTGGTATTAAATTTTGAATTGGGGATGGGACGCTAAAACTAGTTAAATGAGTAAATCATAATTCGACACCTATGTGTTTAGGCGTAGTGTACTTTTTTGTAATGTCATCTATATGACAGCTACAAAAAGTTAGTGGTCAGGTTGTGGTCTTAAATCAATACCAATTTCTTTGTTTCGTACAGCCAGTCTACTAGTGTAAATAAGAGTCAATAATAGAAATAAGGAATGGTTATTCTGTGACCAAGTTATGAACCAAATGAGCTTTACACCAATCATCTAAAAGTTATTTCTTATTCTTTTACAGACCAAAATGCGGCTGCTCCTACTCTTGTTCACGATACCGTACATCGTGGGCCAGCAGCAGTGGGTGCCATGCTCAGAACTGAACGATGACCTTCGCTACCCATGCCGATGCAAGGTGCAAGTAGACCGGTCTCTTCAGCTGAGGATACTAATGAACTGCGACCACGTGGTGTTTAACGGCGACTACCCAACTTTGCCTTATGGAGCTCCTATTATATCCTTCAGTCAGCGATTTGCTGGACAGCAAGCTTTACCTACCCAGGTTAGTATGCATTTTATATACTTATGCCTGTATTTATTTAGGTATACAGGGCCTTTTCAACTCAGGAACTAATGCAGTTTTAGTTTTCTTCAAAATCGGGCCCGAGACACGTTTTAGTACTTTTCACTGATTTAGTTTTGGATTTGGGCATCACATCCTCTTGTACAAGTCATCCTGTAGGTATAGACTGCAGTTGGTATATATAAAGAAAACAAGCGATTTACTCTAATACAAAGTTACACCACTGTTATGTGTTACGAATTGATTTAACAGCTGATATACTGCAGATAAATATTGAAAACATAGTAAACTTTCCGTAAAATATAGAAGATAAACATACAAATTGATACACATTAGCCATTGGTATGTGCCGGCACAATATTAACTCTCTACGAGGATCCCGCGATCTTTCATGATCTGATAACTGAACTAGCGGTTGGAACGAGTGTACTTATTGCATGATTTATTGTAACACTTCCCTAAATATTGACGATACTAGATTTTACATTCAGCACACAGTATTTATTAATATCCGTAATACTCGGGATCACTCGGGTATATCACTGACCCTGTTCAATATTCAAGTATTATTAACGTTGAACGCCCACCAGCCAGATGGACATGTTCATTCGAGTGCTGATTCCGGGTGCATCCAAAGCTTGTTTGCGGCGAGTATTGAAGGCGATTTCAAAAATACGTTTAGAAATGGTTTGGTTGGTTGAGTTATTCGTTGGTGTATGAGAATTGTTTCGTCAGGTACCTTTTTAGGGTTCCGTTGCCAAATGGCAAAAAACGAATATATGAAGTACTAAAACAAATATGTGATGTACATTATCATGTAAATTTTCACCGTAAATTGGTTTGAACGAGATCTAGTAAGTAGTTTTTTTTTAATACGTCATAAGTCGTAAACCGCAATTTACCTTTCATTCAATTACTCAATTATCATATATATGTATATATATATAACATTTAACTTGCTGCTACGGAACCCTTCATGGGCGAGTCTGACTCGCACTTGACCGGTTTTTTTTTTAAGGTGATACAAAATATTTGTTTGAATAATACAGATTTTAAGTTTTATTGACTCATTTTCGGTACTTTCTTGATAGAGGAGTTAATTGATAAATTTAAGACGGAAGAAGTAAATATCCAGGACGGGACTTGAAGCTGTTCTTAAGAATTTTGGTAGATGATGATGCTTTCAAAGCCGATTTCGGCTACCGCGACCATATTTATTAGTTGTACTGACATCTTAGAGTGTATATAAGCTACAAGGCTGACATGGTTACTAATGCGTCTGAATTTGTGAAACGGCTATCCGCTGGCCGCCCGCAGGCTTGAACGGTTCCTGAACCTGGGGACTACATAATCTCCGACCCAGGAGGCTGAACCAGCTGCCTGTGAAAAGTGCCTGATACTGTGGTCGTGCCGGAGGAGGAAACCGGAGTGGACCCGGCTACAGTATTCGGGAGGGGACCGGGGGCCCTTCCGCCCGCCTCGCCAGCCAGTCACACAACCCTAACTCGTCGGTGGTCGCATAGAGTCTTGCTTTGTCTCCTGCACTGTCAGCACAGAATCTCTCTTAACCTTCTCACCCACCAACCCTTCTCAAAATGGCGGAAAGTAAAAGGAAAAATATTTCGACGCGGCATCCTCGTCCACATGACAAGTGGACTTTTGCAACATCAGGGGATTGCATACCAACCTCAACGCGGTCCACCAACACCTTGAAACCGCTCAGCCGACCTTGTTTTTCCTAATGGAGACACAAATATCATCCCCTGCCGATACAGCCTACCTAATGTACCCTGGGTACAAACTCGAGCACAATTTTTTGAGGTGTGCCGGGGTATGCTTGTACGTCCGGGATGATATTTGTTGCCGCCGTCTTAATGCCCTTGAAGACAGGGACCTGTCTATTTTGTGGGTACGTATAGATCACGGGGGTCACTCCCGTATCTATGCGTGCCTTTACAGGTCTCATAGCGGTGACTTGGGCACGACTCAACTGTTGGAATACCTGCAGCGGTCGGCAGACAAGGCTAGCCGCGGACTTAGTGTTCTTGGGGGACTTCAACGCTCATCACATTGAGTGGCTGGGGTCCTCGAGCACTGATTTTGCGGGAAGGGCTGCTCACAAATTTGCCCTGACCTATGGGTTCTCGCAAGTGGTTCATTCTATCACTAGAATACTAGATATCGAGACCCATAGAAGCTCTATACTGGACCTTCTGCTGACTACGCGCCCGGATGAATACTCCATAACTGTGGAAGTACCACTTGGCAAGTCAGACCATTGCCTCGTCCGGGCGCAAGTGCCTCTCGCACGGCCACAACCACCTCGGCCATCCGAATGGCGGCATGTTTGGCACTATAAGTCGGCAGACTGGGATGGATTGCGAGAATTCTTTGCTTCGTACCCGTGGAGGCGGCTCTGCTTCACTTCTGAAGATCCAAGCTCCTGTGCAACAGCAGTTACTGAGGCGATTCTAGCGGGCATGGAATGCTACATTTCCAACCGCTGAATCACAACAGGAGTAAGTAAGCGCCCGTGGTTTAATCGGCCTTGCAGAGAAGCAAGACTTCACAAGCAATCTGCTTATAAGGTTTGGACCACGGCTCTTGCTAACAAGGATCCTAATATCATTGAGGTGAAGCGGAAATTAAATGCCTCCTCGAGATCCAATAAAAGAGCAACGGCCGAATTCATCGGCAGAATTGGTGAACGGCTGGCGCGGTACCCATCTGGTAGTCGTGCATTCTGGACGCGTGCCAAAGCTGCCCAGGGAAATTTTTGTCGGTCTTATCTGCCGCCGCTGCAAAAACCCGACCGCAATCTGGCCCATGGCGCAAGGGAGAAAGCCTGTCTTTTAGGTGACCTCTTTGCGTTAAACTCGACCATGAATGATGGGAATGCCGAGCCACCCACTATCCCCTGGTGTGGTGTTTCTATGCCAGAAATCAAAATCACACAACGGGTGGTCCGGCGGGAATTGAAGTCCCTAGATGTTCGCAAGTCGAGTGGGCCTGACGGCATATCGGCGATGGTGCTTAAGCAGTGTGCTCCAGAGTTGTGCCCTGTTCTTGCACAGCTTTTTGCGCTCTCTTACTCCACGAGACAAGTCCCAGCTTCGTGGAAAACTGCATTCGTGCATCCTGTGCCTAAGAAAGGCGATAGAACAGACCCGTCCAATTACAGACCTATCGCTATCACGATCCTCTCGAAGGTAATGGAGCGTGTCATTAACATGCAGGTCCTGAGATACCTTGAAGGAAACGATCTGTTGAGTGACTGACAGTACGGCTTCCGCCACAGTGGCTCTACCGGTGACCTTCTTGTGTATCTCATACACCGCTGGGTGCAAGCCATCGAGAGTCAAGGTGAGGCACTAGCGGTCAGCCTCGATATAGTGAAGGCCTTAGATCGGGTCTGGCACAGAGGTCTTCATTCGAAGTTGCCGTCTTATGGACTGTCCGAGGGACTTTGCGAATGGATCGCCAGCTTTTTGTCCAATAGAAGCATCCAAGCCGTCGTTGACGGCAGCTGCTCGGACCACATGGACATAAACGCTGGTGTTCCACAAGGCTCCGTGCTGTCTCCGACCCTGTTCCTCCTGCATATCAATGACATGCTGTCTGATGACTCCATTCATTGCTATGCGGACGACAGTACCGGGGACGCATTTTACACGGGCCGAGCTAACATCCCTCGATCCGCAGTGGAAGAAAGTCCCGAACAACTTGTGTCTGAAATCGAGACTACTCTCACAAGAGTGTCCGATTGGGGTGGACTAAACCTGGTCGAATTCAACCCCACTAAGACACAAGTATGTGCATTCACCGCTAAGAAAACCCCATTTATTGTAGCGCCACAATTCCTGGACACAAAACTTAATTTCTCTAAAAGTATCGGGATCCTCGGTGTCGACATCTCCAGCGAGGTCCAGTACCGTAGTCACCTGGAAGACAAGGTCAAGTTGGCATCTAAGAAACTTGGAGTGCTCAATAGGGCGAAGCAGTACTTCACTGCGGAGCAAAGACTTCTTCTTTATAAGTCGCAAGTCCGGCCCCAGATGGAGTACTGCTGTCACCTTTTTGCCGGAGCACCTAGATACCAACTTGACCCGTTCGACTCGGTGCAAAGACGGGCGCTGAGGATCGTCGACCATCCCATACTTACAGGCAGTGTGGAACCGCTTAACCTTAGGAGAGATTTCGCCTCCCTGTGCGTTTTCTACCGCCTTTATAACGGGGTGTGTTCAGAAGAATTGTATGATATGATGCCCACGGCCACATTCTATCATCGCACCGCTCGCCACAGACAGGGAATTCATCCTCACACGTTGCGACCGGAAACGGTGCGTACAGTTAGATATGAAAGGCACTTCATTCCGCGCACCCTCAGGCTGTGGAATGATCTCCCTGCTGTGATTTTCCCAAGCGACTACAATATGGGGTTCTTCAAGAAGGGCATTAGAAGGTTTTTACAGGGTCGGCAGCGCGAGTGTGACACCCCTGGTGTTGCACACGTCCATAGGCCGCGGTAACCGCTTCCCATCAGGAGGGCCGTGAGCTTGTCTGCCACCTGAGTGGTATAAAAAAAAAATGAATGAACATTCTTGAACAGTTGCTACTTGTGAAGACGCTGTTCACATAGTTATACATAAACAGTTCCATGGTTAAATATTAAAGAATTTCGACTTTCAAGGACGTGTTCAAGGTAGCTCAGTTGGTCAGAGTAAAGCCCTTAGAAAAGGATTGATCGCGGGTTCAAGTATCATCCTGGATGTTAGTTTTTTCCGGCTTATATTTCTAGAAAAGCTTGGCATACTAACTGCTTCAAAACTTTATTATATTAAGTGTAAAATAAATTCTACACTTTAAAGAGTTAAAAATAATAAATATAATAATTATATTATTTGTTATACATGATCATGAATTTATTCCTATTCTCTCTCCAATATTGCCGTATAACCATAAAATATTGAAACGTATGTTGCTATAATAATACAATTCATGTCAAAATTATCATACATAAAGTAGAATTTTCAATCAATTTGGTAAATCATTGTGGCGTGTCTCGTTTCAGCGCGAACTCGAAATTTAACGCCTCATTTGTTTTATCTGTGACGTAACAGCCCTTATTTTGACGTCATTTTGGCACTCGTACGCGAATTTATAACGATAACAGTCCATATCGGTAGGGTGGAGATAGTAAATATTTAGGATTTTTAGAATATTTACCATTTTTAGGAACCCATTTCGGGTTAGAGAAAAATACATTTACTTTTGAGCCTTTGTTTCATGTTTATGGAAAAGAAATTGGTATCATGGAATGCAATAATTTAAAAGTTAGTACAGAAATAAGCATTTGGCCATAATTTGCTTCTCATCATCATCCTCATAGCTAGTTCCCAGTTCCGTACAAAGTTTGCACTTTGAAGCCCGGGGTTCGTTTATTGTTATTGATTGATATATCGCCCTTTCGGGAGCGACTGCCGTGAGTCGTGCCCAACCCCAAGAGGCAAGCCAGCGCAAGTGCCTCATCCGTTGTTCAGCAGGTGTACCAACTAGCAGGTGAGGTTGGCTTGGGCCCTGAAAGTGTTGGTAAGGATCTGAGCACACCAATTGCTTGCTTTTGTGTCAAAATAATAATATGGAGAAATCCATAGTTCAGTGAATGGTCTGCGACAAAAGAGTTCCACCTCTAGCATCTCAACGATCTTCCCAATCCTCAGAAGACGATTTGAGTACAAACGAACGTCATTAGAGTCACCTATTCTGAGGAATTTGAACACTAGTTTTGCACTGGAGACTTGAAGCCTAGATGTAATGTAAGAAATCCTTCCAAACTTAAACTTCCACGCTCCACGTTCCTGGCAACAGGGACCTGTTCGGTTTTCTAGCAAAATATAGTAAAATGTTTTTAGTCAATTAAGTCTCGCCTCGCGCCACGTACCTTTTTTTTTTTTCGTGCGGAAATCCCCTCGGATACCCCCCTTTTAATTCCCTAAAGTAGATCAGATTTTGACATCATTAGATTCCCTAATTATTTTTAAGTGGATGCTATTGACGAATGACTAGCCCATGACTGGTAAAGAAACGAACAGGTACAATTTTTTTTTCATTGATTCAATGCAGATGGCAAAGATTTGAATATGAATAAGTTAACTTCTTTCACAAACAAAAGTAGTTTGATTTACGGACTCTTGGTGTGTTTTTATAAAACTTCACGAGTTCGAGGACAACTTGAGCATACTTTTTGCATTTGTAATGACTGATTCCATTATATTGAATGAAGTTTCTGAAAGCATTATATGAAAGTTTTTATGAATACCGTAATGCGTTTTATGTGGTAATCTCAGTCTCTGGAATATGGGAGTATATTAAACTGAATTTTTTGGGACTGATTGAATTTTTTTCACAAATTATATCTCCAGTTGACTTTTTATCTTATCGATATCAGGTGGTTGGTTAGTGACAAGCTCCTGCGATAGTACATCCTGTAATAGATGTTATTCAGAGTGATTTCAGAGTTAGAGTTAAAGTAATAATTATATCCGAAAAAGTTAATCCATCTTTACCAAGGGTCGTCCTCAGAAACAGTACCCTATGTCATTTTTGAAGTAAGTTCTAATTGAAAATAATAATACGATATCGGATAAATTTTGTTTTATTTACCACATTTAGTTTTTATTACCACAGTATATTTTAACGTTAGGTCCAGAATAAAACAAATTTTGATACTATTGAGGAGATCCTCAATAGTATCAAATCGTAGTAATCAAGTGACCGTCACCACAAAGCTCCGTACCTAAATAATACCTTCAGACGTTTTCTCCCTCTCAGACCCAATAAATCCTATCCGGTCTAGTTCATAGCCAGTTGCTGAACAATGATCTGTCTGGTACCGTGTCTGCAAAACGAAAACCAGATAAACATTGAGATTTTTTCGTTTGGTTTCGTCGCTTACCTAACCTAACACTAACCTAACCTAACCCTTAATCCTGTCTGCAGACATGATTAATAGTTATGCTCTTGCATCCATTATCGGTTCACGGACAGGCAAGTCACTTGTAAATTCTAGTTTACCGATTATGGCTTCTACTCATTAAAGTTGCAAGTGGAGAATTATGGAGTAGCCAGCACTTTTACATGGTCGTATTTTTGACTAAGTCTATTTCAGTTAAACGTTCATTATAATCCGAAGTATTGTGTTATAAGGTGTCATCACCTAGGTGCACAAGTTGGAATAAACCATATTTCCTTCCGATCTGAAGTACTGTCTGATTCCAATGTGATCAGTCTATGTTAGGTAGGATGGCGTTATTATTTTAGATACAGATCTACCTATTCGTAGAGACTCGCCAAGTTCGAAGACGAAGTACAGTCAACCACGAAAGTAGCTTATCTATACAAATTAATAAAATGAATGTGTCTGTTTCTTATACCAAAATTTATACACAGTACTAATAACAAAAAGCCAATTTTTTAAACTTTTGTCAGTCTGTCTATCTGTCTTTCGACCTGTTTTGCTTGGTTAATCTCTGAAACAACTGAGCCAGTTTTTTAGGTACTTAGTTCCCGGATCCGAGCCCACGCGGACGCGGGACAACTAGTATATAATATATTGATATTTTTACTAAAATGGTGTTTTAGTAAAAATCTTCAATTCTGCACCGAAGTGAATCTCTGTGTGGTAAATACATTAACACTAAGTCACAACAGTAGTCCAATGCGGAGAGATATGCGGAAAACGGAGTAAGCGAGCTGCTCGCTTATACTAAGTACTGTATTTATAAGTCCAGTCTGATAAATTTAAAATGATTCCAGTACGATACATTCAATTAGGTTTTCAAGTAACTTATTTCTCTATGTAACCATAAAAGCGTGCAATAGTTACAATATAACTCGGCATTACTGTAAATTGCAAACTAGAATAACTAGCATACCGTGAGTCCACAATATGTGCCCTCTATTTCTGTCAAAACTTAGCCATAACCAACGGTATTGTCTACGAGTACTCTTGTGCCATCGTACAGCTAGATAATATATTCCTGATCATTAGTTTGCAAACTGTTGGACCTTCCGAAGTATTCTGTCTTCGAAATCTGCCGGTATTCAAGTGGGAATCTAGTCTCCAAGTTCCAAGTACGGGCTTTGAGTAAGTAAATGCCTGTTTCGGGCTCTCTTGTTAGTGAAGATATTTCAGTCAAGTTTTATTTTCTGTAGAATGATTAGGGTTGGGAAAAGGGTTTTTTAAATTTATTGTAGAAGGGTACAAAGGTTAATATAACATTACAATTTCAGTATTTTTTGTATCTATATCCTATTGTATCAGAAAATAGCCGGTTTTTGTACTTAGATTGACATACTGTAGAGTGACTTTTTGATGACTTTCTATGTTTGTTCTAACGAGTAGAGATTGAGAGCTTTGAGAGAGTCTATTGAAAAGTTACATTTGGGGTTGCAAAAGTTAGAGAACTCAATTTTATTTATTAGATGTCTAGAGGGGTTAGTGTAAAGTTAGGTTGATATGGTTGTAAGAATTTTTGTCGAAATTTTTATCAATTTACCGTAATAACTTTGTTACCTATGGCTCTACATCTAAAAGTTACAGAATCAAAGTTGTAGAGAATTTAATTTGCAACAGAACTGCTTTTATAAATATTCTGTGCGACAAATATTTTGCCTAATATAGCGTAAAAACAATTCGCACCCCTTTTTCAAGACCCCACAAACATGGATTCAACATTTCACCAACCTCCACCAACATCGAAAAATTAAAATTGTGTTCTCTGAATTTTGCACGCAAAGCCTTAAAAAATTTAACATTTCAATGGAGTACTTGTATAATTTACATAGTGAAGAAACTTGACAACAGAACTCTGCCATGTCTCGGCTTATGTCAATATTAGTGTATTAGCGTACCTTTTTTCCCTTTGATTAATATCAAACACTATCCCTTAGTGCAAAATATACATGTAAGATGGACTTTACAATATCTAATTTTACAATGTTTAATCTGCAACAAATAAAACGCAAAAGTAATTAACTTAAAAGCGTAAAAGTAGCGTTTTTTTTGTATAGAACATTTCGCTTCGTTTAAAATCATAAAATATATATCAAATAAATAAAATGTAGGACATTTTCGGGACTAACAACATACCTTTTGATATTAATCTAGATTTGTATAATTAATGAAACATGAAATCAAAGTATTCTTATTTTGATTTCATGTTTTATTTAATCTTCGAAAGTTTAATTATATAAAAGTTAATTGAAAGTCCCTATTTTGGTTGAAGGAAACATTGTTGATCAAATATCAGTCGGTCAAATACTACCTCAACCATCCTAGTTTCTATCCTATGTCTTATATTTCACTAAACGGGATTAAAAACTCTTCTAGTCTTTTTAAATTTCAATATTAATTTCAAATATTTTGGTCACAAGTAATGCTTTTCAATGTCAAGACTAATTTTTTCTTCATAACAACCAAATTTTGCGAATTTGGCTAGTTGAAGCCTATGAGAAACTCAAGCAAATGTTGTGATAATGGGCTGTTTTGACCTCGTACAGTACATTTAACTTTTTATGTATGTGTGTGTGTGTATGTGTGTAGTGATTATTTTCTTCTTGTAACCTGCTGGCCTTTATTATAAGCTTCTATTTACTTTCACCTGTCCTGATGTTTGTCATCAAATCTTGTAAATTACATTTGTTCCACTTTCCGGTTACCGATTGAGGCGAAATTTCGCATACATGTCTAAAGTGCATGTAAATATTATGGAGGATATAGTGCTGATTTGATGATGGAGCTGGAAGGTGGCCATAGGAACTTCGCAATGAAACAACACAACCTCATCGAGTTTGGGCTCGTTTGAATCGTCTTGACGAGTAGTTTGTCCTTCAATGGTAACCAGGGTCTGATGATGGAGCTAGAAGGTGGTCATAGGAACTCTGTTATAAAACATCGCTACCCCGTCGATCGTCGGCTCGCTAGATTTGTCTTGACGAGTACATGCGATATTATTTAATGAAAGCTTGTTATTTCAAATAGATTTGTTTTTTAAATTTAACTTGTTTCCTTTGAAATGCTAAGTAGTTAGGTATTACCAGAATACATATTTATCTTAATATAATACATCTATCTTTGTTACAAGTGATTTAACCATATTTAATACTAGCTGTGCCTGCGACAGCGTCTACAATTAAAGTAACTTTAGTTTTGACTTATTACATTAGCTATTTGCACTTTACATTCCGTCAAAATCGGCCCATCCATTTCAGAGATTACGCGGAACGCAGACGGCCAAAAATGATAGAAAATGTATTTATTTTATTTCTTTGTATAGATATGAATGAAATTTTGTTATTTTTTTCTCTATAAGAATACAGCCCACAATTACTTCCAATACTAACCGTGCTCAATCTTTATTTTCAGATATTCTCTTCATATGGACTACCGTTGAAAGAACTAGACTTCTCTCATAATAGTCTCCGCAGACTTCCAGATAGACTCTTAGCTGGTGTTAGAGGAAATATTACTAAGCTGGCCTTCTCCGACAATTTACTGGGCGATAATTTGAATCCGATCTTCTCTACAGCTGAACTTCATAACTTACCCGCTTTGGAAGAATTGTATTTAAGTGGCAACAGCATTCGAGGTTTAGAAGAAGGTCTCCTAATTGGCTGCGAGGTGTTAAAGGTAAGAATCTTGTAGTGTAACCTCTGTTGAAACTTGGAGCCCAGAGTCCACTCTACTACTGTTGATCTTAATTTGGCTTTTCGTGGCTTTTATGGGAGCGAATACCGTCTAACCTCCTAATCTGTGTGCCATAGTTCGTCCGTTAATCTGTAGGTGTACCGGCTTGCAAATGAGGTTGGCTTAGGCTCCAAAGATCTTAGTGGCACCAGGTACACGGAATCGGAGCGGCCGGTACACCCTGGGCGGCGGTCAATGGCTTCCCCTTCACCCCTTCATAGGGTTGGCATTGATCGTCGGCCAATACCCAACGTGGCGGGAACACATCGCTCTCCGTACTCCTCTGCTTTCAGAGGAGACAGGATGAGCGATGCTGTTAGTGGTGAGATGGCCTAGGGTCAGCCGGGGTGCGAGGGATATGCTCTATGGGTAACCTTACACCCCGGCGTCTGAAGACCCGAGACGGCGTGCGGTTTTAGTCGGTGCAAGCCCGACATAACCACCCCCGCTGGCCGGCGGGGGGGTATCCGAAGGGATTTCCGCACGATAAAAAAAAAAAAAAAAAAAAAAAAAAAAAAAAAAGGTACACCGTCCTCCATGAGCGCAGGCCTGGGGGTGGCAGGTGAGGCTGCCTGTCACCCCAGCAGAGGCAGGCCGGGACGGTGGGGCGACTAGCGCCCCTTCCCCAAACCGGGGCAGGACGGGGACACCGTGGTTCCCAAATCCGTGGGGGCCATCTCGAAACCGGAGATGGCCCGGGGTCAGTCGGGGTGCGAGGGATATGCTTTATGGGCAACCTTACACCCCGACGTCTGTAGACCCGAGACGGCATGCGGTTTTAGTCGGTTCAAGCCCGACATAACCGCCCCCGCTGGCCGGCGGGGGGTATCCGAAAGGATTTCCGCATGAAAAAAAAAAACGTACACCCTAGATAAAATTATATAATTACTTATATATTTTTTGTTCAGGTCTTGCAATTGGACCGCAATAACATGAACAACGTACCTTCATCTTCGTTGAATGGACCGCAGGCGCTAAAAGTACTCTCTTTAAAGGAAAATAGAATAGGTAAGTTCTATTTATGTGCGAATGAGCTTTAAATACTACAGAAAATGTTATGACGGCTAATAACGAGAAAGATTAAAACATTCTCATATATTTTCCTTCCTTATTCAGTTTTAACTTACTCGTATTCCTTATCTTTCCCTAATGTTATGAATTTGAAAGTTTGTATGGATGGATGGATAGTATTTATACAGTAAATTCTCTAAGTTGTCTTAAAATATAAGACTAATTTAAGAAGACCATTCAGGAATTCATGACACTACTGTTAACACAAGACCCTTAATTCTGAAACTATAAAATCATATTATTTGTTTCAGCATTAATACGACAAGGGTCTTTCACTTCTCAAAAGACCTTAGAAGAAATAGACTTGCACGGCAATATGATATCTTCGATAGAAGGTGGAGCTTTCGCCGGTCTTGCAGACCTACAGACCCTCGATCTGGGCCGCAACCGGCTTTCCAAGTTCAACAGCGACGTGTTCCAAGGAGCAGACAATTTGGAGAAATTGGACCTTTCTGAAAACTTTATTACCGACTTTCCCACAGTCGCAATGAAATCATTTAAGGCTCTCAAACATTTAAATATTTCCAGCAATATGATCACGGTGAGTCCAAAGTTTCTTTATGACTGTCTGAAGCTAATGTTTACAATGAAAAGGTCATGTCGTTATTATAGATTTATATCGGAAAAAGGGACATCCAGGACGGGACTTGAACCCGCGACTAGTCCATTACGGGGGGAATACTCAAGACTTTAATCTTTTCGGGATGATATTTTATTTTTTATACGCTTTTTATTAGCTTCACCTGTATGTTTGTTTGTATGTTTGTTTGTAACCGACTCCTTTGGGCGCGATTTTGACCCACTTTAAGCGGCCAGGTTTCCTTCAAACTTTGTAGATTTATCGAGGACCGATGACAAGTACACTAACTTGATAAAATTATTCTATTTTTCAATTTGCAAAATAATTTAAACTAATGAATTTAAAAAAAGCTCTGTAAATATTTGATAACAGCGCAATCTATCCCGTCAACTTTGTATCACGTAGTAGAGAATAATGTCACATTATTAACTCTGAAATAGGTGGCAACAGCAGCATGTTAATTTAGCACTTTTCGAAGTTTCAGTAATACTGCTGAATTTCTATGAATCTTTCCTCGCAATATTTTTTTATCAGATTATTCATCTATAGTCGATAAGGCAGAAATTTTAATTTCCAACCATTATCTTTAGCCGATTTATCTAATATTAACAAATTTTCTAACACCAAAGAGAATTTTTAATTCAACAAAGCATATAATAGTTTGCAAATACCCAAAAAAAAAACGTTTTTATAAATAAACAAAACAAAAAAGTAGGAAATAAATAATTGTTTAAAAAAACTAAAAAACACGCTTTTTATAAGAAAACGAACTAAAAAATAGAAAATAAGTTTTAATAAATTTAAATTAAGTTAAAAGTTTCAATTAATATAAATTAATAATAGTGTAAATAAAAAAATGTATTTTATTAAAAAAAAATGTGGGGTTCTTTTAGGATATTATCAAAATGATAATCACTCTACTGATGTCTATCAATAAAATATTTATATCAATTGACCCATTTACCCCACGCTTTTTATTAAAATGAAATACATTTTTTTTATTTACACTTTAAATACATATCAATTATATTTTAAATACATTCTATATATTAAAAAAAACAAATATATTTAAAAATATAAAAAATAGTGGCCCACTGACATCGGGAACAGGGATCAAGCTACCGGTGGTTAGGGCTCCAGAGAGAGGAATCTCCTCACAATACGTGCCGTGTCGAAGAGCACTGCCTTCTGCATCAAGCCCTTGACCCAACTGCCTAACGCGAGCCTCTGGAGATGTCGTTCGAGGCTCGTGGCAATCAGTCCGTGAACCGATACAACTATCGGAACAATAATCGCCGAATATTATTTTTTATTTGTTTTTCTTTTTCGGCTTTCACAAGATTCTCGTCATGTGGAATGGTGATATCGATAATTATTGCGCGGCGCTCTGATCGATCTATCAACACTATATCAGGTTTATTAGCTACAATAGTCCTGTCAGTGATGATAGATCGATCCCAATACAACGTGATATGCCCATTTTCGAGAACTGCGTCGGGCACATACCTATAGTACGGTACCTCTGATTCCACAAGGTTGTACTTTAGAGCAAGCTGTTGATGAACAATCCTGGCTACTTGGTTATTTTTATGCAAATACTCGCCTTTGGCAAGACGAGAACAACCAGAGATTATATGTCTAAGGGATTCTCCGAGACGGTGGCACGCGTGACATATGTCAACCGTACCATCCCTTAGAATATACTTCCGATAGTTATTCGTCATCACAACTTCGTCCATAATTGCACACACAAAACCTTCGGTTTCCCCAAATAGGTCACCGAAGCGTAGTCAAGACACAGATGCTGGTAAGTCTATATCAGACCCATGAAAAGCCCGATAGAAACATCCATGCTACGCCTTGCTCTTCCATACATCCATGCGGTCATTAATACTTAATACCACAGGTTTGCGCCAGTTCTCTTTAGCCACAGCTAGCGGGGTAAATCCGTTATCCACCCTTACTACATCACGATGCATATCAGCATCATTGTGTAGGAAGTATTCCCTGAGGTTGCACACCTCACGGTTATGGAGGGATTTGGCATTTAAAAAGCCACGTCCCCCGCATTTCTGTGGTATGTACAACCTCATCACAGATGGACGCGAATGATGCATTCGGTATGCAGTAAGAAGTGTACGGACTCTCTTATCCAGGGTGTCTAATTCCGTCTGAGTCCACCTGAGTATGCCGAAGGAGAACATTAAAACCGGCATGACCCAAACCGTTATAGGCGCGCACCTTATTACCGCCTGACAAAAGACTTTTGAGGACTTTTTTTCAAGCGGCCAAAGAAACGTTCCCGTAACGATTGCTTCATGCTAGCTTCTGTAATGCCTAACGCCTGCGACATACCCAGGTATTTATAGGTGTCGATTGCAGAGAGAGACCTGAGTTTGGTGGAATCTGAGAGCTCAACCCCATCAGATTCCACAATCTCCCCTCTTTTTACATGCATGACCGCACATTTGTCCACACCAAATTCCATCCTGATAGATTTACTACAGGTTTCGGTCATCTTTAGTAACGCTATCAGTTGGGAATTGTTGGGGGCAAATAATTTAAGATCATCGATGTAAAGGAGGTGGGATATAACCTGACCATCTCTCCGCAATTGACAGCCTAACCCTGAACTCTCCAGCATATAACTAAGAGGGTTCAGTGCCAGGCAAAACCATAATGGACTAAGACTATCACTCTGGAATATGCCCCGCTCTATCCTTATCAGCCCGCCATTCTCGCAGATCCGTCGACACCCTGGATAGCAAAGGACCGTACTCCATTGCCCCATACATGCCTTCAGGAAGGTACATAGAGTTGTATCAATTTTATACAACTCAAGCACCCTAAAGAGCCACGTATGCGGCACGGAGTCATAGGCCTTTTTATAGTCTATCCAACATGTCACCAGGTCCTTACGATTACGGCGTGCCTCTCGGCTAATGGCCATATCAATTATAAGGAGCTCTTTAGTGCCACGAGCCCCACTTCTACATCCATTCTGAGAGATAGACATGATAGAATTGTCGGTTAAGTGAAGATATTTTTACTCTCAGGATGTATGTAAGAAGCTTATAGACCATAGGAAGACATGTGATTGGTCTATAATTTTTAGGGTCCGTAGCACTACCGGACTTGTAAAGAAGCTGGGTTACACCAGTGGCCATGAAATTGGCAATCAATCCTGATTCAATACATGATTGGAATTGAGATGCCAAACGACCGTGTGAGCTTTTCAGCCATTTTAACCAAAGATTATGCAGTCCGTCTGGTCCCGCTCACTTCCAGTTAGGCAACAGACGGACTGCATCGGTTACATCCTCTTAAATTATGGTAACCGGATCCATGATCCTAATCGACCACGATCGCTCAACATCCTGCATCCAATCACCCTCCGTATGACTGACGGGCATCGACCAGATATTACGCCAGAATGTATTAGTAATATCATCATTTGGTCGACACACGTCAGCCCCAGTCGAATCAGGGCGCTCCCAATCTCTGTAGACCCACCTTTGGTCCCTTTGGAACGTGCGATTCTGAGAATATCGCTCCACTCTTTTTTTATACCGCCGAATCCGGTTTGCCCACGCATAATCTTTTTATTTCAGAAAGAAAGAAAGAAAGAAAGAAAATACGTTTATTAAACACACACACATAACAATACAAAATAACACCCACAAAATAAAATAAAAAAAAAACAAAACAATACACATACTGACCAAAACATAATTTTATAAGAACCTTAGCAAGTATTTATAACAATCTTCCCTACATTTACATCAATAGGTGTGTCGGTGTGGAGTGTGTGCTTAAATGGCCACAGTTCAGCTAAATGCTACAGATTTGGTACAATCTGCAGCGCTGGTTTTCAACCGTAGCCTAGCCCACCAGGTAACTTGCTGTACCTACATTGATCAACTTTATCACTCACGTAGACATTATGCACACAAGAAGTATATAGGTATGCCCGCGGACATACAAATCTATAAGTACAGATAATGTTGGGTGTATCACACATCAGTCACACGTATACATATAGCACATTTATAGAATTTTTAGATATTATTACAGTCATTAATTAATATATCAGAAGTTTTTGGTTTTACCTACCTTACAATTTTATGTTTATACGTGTGATTTTTTTTCCATTTAGTCATTATATTCCTATAAATATGTATCTACGTATTTAGCAATGGTTTCTCAATTTTACAAAAACAATTAATAACAATAATCGAGAGGCTTGCATTAGATAGTTGTTGTGACATGTTTCATAGACGTATATGTATTTAAAATTTTTATGTAAAGGATTTTAAAGTAAATTTAGAGGTGATACGAGTACTTAATAATAATAATTCAGACAGAACCAAAAACTCAAAACGTGCAATAAAGAGTCCATTACGGACTTGATTTCTGGGCATTAAGTAGGATATTTCTGTATCTAACTCGAAAGCCATGTACACCTGTTAGCCTTCTAAGAGGCGGAGGAATATCATTCCATATCTTACTAGCCCGATATCTGAAACTGCCCTGAAATGCTGTAGTTCTGTGTTTCGGCACATGCAGGTTCATAAGCGACCCTCTTGTCAAATACCTACTATTTTCATTTAGCCATTGCAGTTTAGAGTACAGGTATAAAGGTTTTCCTGTGTAAAAAAAAAACAAAAAGAAGTGCCGCTAGATGCAATTCCCGCCTGAACTTCATTTTCAGCTTATTGTTATTGTTCAGATATGGCGTCACGTGGCCTCTTGGTGGTATATTATAACAGAAGCGCGCGCATGCATTTTGCACCCTTTGAACTAGATTGGCCGTTTTCGCTAGTAATCGTGGGCCATAGACCACATCCATGTAATTAAATTTAGACAGTACCAGGGTGTCAACCAACCTCTCACGCAGCTCAATACTGAGGAAGCTACGTATTCTATAGAGTAGCTTTAGCCTATAAAAACAGCTCCTCACGCAATCTGCAATATGCCGTTCGAACCTCAGAGTGTCATCCATCAGCAAGCCCAAGTTCCTAGCTTCATATACTCGCTCAGTAGGAGTGTTATCGACATGAATTACGGGATGTAGATTATTGATATGTGAAATTTGACACTGTGAGCCTAGTATTAGGTACTTGGTCTTATTTCCATTCAACACGAGTGTATTTTGACGGGCCCATCGACAAATACTGCTCAAGTCCTCATTTACCTTCACCATGGCTTCCTGGGTCTCAGCAGCCGCAAAAGAGAAATAAATCAAACGTCATCCGCGTAAATGTGAAATCTACAGTGCTTTATGACTTGAGCTATGTCCGCAGTATAGAGTATGAACAGCAGGGGTCCCAAAACGGACCCCTGCGGCACACCCCTACCCACCGTTGACAAGGTTGAATGCAGTGCAGATCCATCACTGTGTTGGGTCTCTACATACTGTGCCCGGCCAGTTAGATAGGAATGAAACCACTGCACCGTTTCACTGTCAAACCCATAATAAGCCAATTTAGAAAGCAAAAGAGAAACGTGAAGCCCGTCAAAAGCCCTAGAAAAGTCCAACAGAACCAAGACAGTCGCTTTGCCTCTGTCCCGAGCCGAAAGAATATTGTCCGTAACGTCCAACATGGCTGTAGCCGTACCACGATTCCTTCTAAAGCCCGACTGCACATCTGGTAATATGACTCGCGTTTCCATGTAATGCCTAAGCTGTGATGCAACCACCTTCTCTAAAATTTTTGACAAACAAGGTAAAATGCTAATAGGACGCAGATCCTTATAACGGAGAACCTCATTACTTTTAGGGATGGGCTTCTGCGAGCATGTAATGCTCGCGAAGGAGGTGGCGGAGCGCGCCCGGGAGAGACTTAGAACTCTCCCGGTCCGCCGAGCCCGCAACTTGCTCGCCGCGCGTCGCAGGCAACTCAGGCGCCGGAGGTCGCTTAACGACCTCCGTCCTCCATGAGCGCAGGCCTGGGGGTGCCGGTTGAGGCCACCTGTCACCCCAGCAGAAGCAGGCCGGGACGGTGGGGCGACTAGCGACCCTCCCCCAAACCGGGGCAAGACGGGGACACCGTGGTTCCCAAACCCGAGGGGGCCATCTCGAAACCGGAGATGGCCCAGGGTCAGTCGGGGTGCGAGGGATATGCTCTATGGGCAACCTTACACCCCGGCGTCTGTAGACCCGAGACGGCGTGCGGTTTTAGTCGGTTCAAGCCCGACATAACCGCCCCCGCTGGCACGCGGGGGGGTATCCGAAGGGATTTCCGCACGAAAAAAAAAAAAAAAAAAGGGATGGGCTTAATTATAGCAGTTTTCCAGCTGGTGGGAAATTTAGAAGTCGAGATTGATTTATTCATGATGGCAGTGAGTACATTTAGAGTTTCAGGGATTAGCATAAGCATCATTTTCAGTGATATTCCGTCGACTCCCACTGCATTTGATTTAAGCTCCTTTAATATTTTGAGTACCACTGACGAGTCAACAGTCGACAGCCCGAAAGTATAGCCACTGAACCTATTGTATTCGTAGAAAGTAAGTGTAGACAATGGGATGTTTGCATCGCCAGGGACATTTAGGAAATGCTTTTTAATTGCATTGGGGTCATTAAGGTGCGCGGGAAGATCCAAGGGCCTATGCGGACTCAAGTTAGTACTTATATTTTTCCACAATGTTTTAGGATCCTTGATATTATTATCAATTTGAAGCCTAAAGTAACACCTCTTTTCACTATTCACGGCTATGTCAACTTGTTTCTTCAGCTCTTTGTATACATTTTATGAGACTCAAGTTTAGATTTCCTAGCTCGGTTCAGTGCTGCATCCCTCAAGCCGATCATAAACCTTACATTGCTAGTGAGCCAAGGAGTTTGTCGATCCTTTGTAATTCTTCTCTTCATCGGAGCGTGTACATCGAATAAATAATTTATTACTTTCCCGTCCTAGATGTTCTCTTTTTCCGATCTAAATCTTTAGAAAAAAGTAAGCATACAAAATGCTTAAAAATTTAATTGAATTGAACATTAGCTACTCGACATACTGCGACGGCCGCGCAGTAAAGAATTGAATGTGTACCACCGAGATCTTCGCTATTATCAAAATAATCTGATAATAAAGAATCCAGGGCACACACTAGCGCTACATTTTTTTATGCGTTGGCAAACGTGGTAGGCGAGGTCTATTAACAAAAGACATGGAGCAATATTCCCGCATTATTAATTTATATGTATTGAAATTTTTAACACTATTCTTAATTTAAATTTATTAAAACTTATTTTCTATTTTTTAGTTCGGTTTTCTATAAAAAGCGTGTTTTTTAGTTTTTTTAAACTATTATTTATTTAGTAAGTGCTCCATATTCTTCAGTTGAGTTTAATATATTTTGGTAAATCAATCAAACAATTACTATTGCAGTCCACTGCGGGACTTAGGCCTCTTTCAATGTGCGCCATAACAACTTGCGCCATTCAGTGAAATCCTGCAGTCATTATTTTGGTAAATGACTACATAAAATTTATAAAGTTTTTATTCATTTAGTGCATTATATAGTGCTGGCCCTGGTGTAGAGCGAGACGAGTAGTTGTTTTAGGCACCAGGTGGCCAGGGACGTTATAAAGCCGCGTTAAACTGTGGGCGTTGAAACTCCTTTGCTTATCCCTTTTGGGGTAATCAAGATTGATTTTATAACACACTATCATATAATAGAATATTCATTTATAAACGAAAACCCTCGCATGACGTCGGATAAGTTTTATTAAGTTACCAAATTATCCCTCGATACCAGGGAATTACGATACTCAATCTTCGAGAAATTTGGCTACACTTTAATTTCCCTTTAGCAAGTTAATCAAAGCCTTTGACACGGTGACTAATATCGGTGTTAATAACTGATTGGGCTTAACGACGGACATTGAAATCTCACAGTTTGTAAACTAAATAGGCAATTTACTAATATAAAATCAATTTGATTCTTAAGTAATGTGAATGGTATCAAGATAGATTAGGGACCCTTCTAAGTTAGCAATAGTTATTTGTTCAACTAGAGAGGAAAGTTGGTTTTCCAAGCGAGTGCTAATTTTGAAACCCGAGTAAGCGAAGGATTCTAATAATTGAATCACGAGCGTTAGCGAGTGATTCTACATTAGAATCCTGAGCGTCGCGAGGGATTCAAAGGCACGAGCTGGAAATAAGTTTTCTCTCGCGTGACACATACAACTTTTCACCTTAGCAGCGAGAACATTATTAGAGATAAAAAAATACAATATGAATAAAAATGAAACCACATATATTTGCAAACAATAAGTATCTACTAAAATTTAAAATTGCAGTTATTCGTATTTTTTCTAAAACATTTTCTTTATTTTTTTTCTTTATTTCAGTGTATTCATTATATTTTATTATTTAATTACAACATTACCAAATAATTTTCATTTTAAAGGTTTATTAGTTTCCGAACGTTTTATTGTTTGGGTGTTCTGAAATTTGATAAACACAAAGTCAACTAGTGCCATCTCCACAAAAAAAATAATTGATAAATCGAACTTCGAATGACGTGTTTCGTATATAACAATGATAATTCGCAGCATTCTAAATTCAAATCACTTTCCCTCACTCTCGCAGGGAAAACGCGTTTCCCTCACTCTTATTAAGCAGGGAACCTAGTATGTTTGAACTGCTAAGGTGAAAAATATATGTTATGTTATAGTTGGCTGTATTCTTTCTTCGAGATTTTTTAGGAAATCTCTTTCCGTGTTTTAGGTTTTTCATTGTCAAATTGATCTCAGATACTAATAGCACTTGACTCATGGTTATGCATGTATTTATATACATCTGTTAGTATTACTTTGTACATACACACGGACTCTTACAAATATAACTAAAACAGCTATATACATGGTACTGATACACCCTATTTGTTTGAGCTTCTGAGATTCACCCAATTAAGATTATATTATCAATACATGATATATACATTCTTGACTTGCAATGTTTATATTTTAGCTCCCTGTTTTGGCACAGTAATCTTAAATTAAATTGTTGTTTCATAAATATTTTATCATCATCATCATCACAGCGTTAGTCCCAATTGCATCCAATGGTTGTAGTAAGTTAGGGAGCCCGGGGTCCGGTCTACTACTTTTATCTTGATTAGGCTTATCGTGGCTTTTGCGGGAGCGACTGCTCTCTGACACCCTAACATCAAGAGAAAATCCTGCGCCAGACTATCGTTCGTTAATCAGTAGATTTATCAGCTAGCAGGTAAGGTTGGCTTAGACCCCGAACATCTTGGTGAGATCCGCCATACACCCTACAAAATTGTTTCATTAATATTTATATGTTTTAATTTCAGAATATAGATAACAGTCATCTCAGCTCTATGGTATCTCTTCAAGTCCTGGATCTAAGCAGAAACAATCTGGTGAAGCTGTCGCCGGGTACATTTGTAGGACTGACCGAATTACGTTATTTGGACGTGGGTGTAAACGCCCTTCGCACTGTGAGTAAATTTTAATGTATTTTTTTTTACATGACTCTGGTGGTTGGTTGTTGCATATTCTACTTTTTGTTATTTAAGTATATTTAAATTATGCGGAGCATCACTGAGCAGATGTTACTCTCAGGCAATACAGAATTTTTTGCTAAGCATTTTGGACACATTCTTTATTTTCATGTTTTTAAGAAATACTTATTTAGAGATTAAAAATAATAATTACAGTTTTTATTAAAAAATAATTGTTTTAGGTATAAATTTTGTTGTAGGTATAGATATAAATCTATAAAAATGAAGTGTTACGTACCAGATTAATACGTTTTAATGGGTTTATACTGAACAATGTATTTCCTAAATGAAAATTCAGTTGTAATTTTCTTTAAAACAACTAAAGTACCCATTTTTGTTCCTGAAGCTCATTTTGTAATTAAAGCTTTTTAATTGCTTTGGTAATATTAAGACTTGTAATTGTACAGCCTGAAGTAATAAAGTTAGGTGTCGTTTAGCTTTAGGTAGGTGCATTTACGTAGGTGCTTGTTCTACATAATAATTTTACTTAAGTGATATCTACTCTATCATTTGTTTTATCATCATAATATTACTTTCTTATTACCTGAGATTTTAATGTCAAGGATTTCGGTCAGATAAAGACAATTTTCGTCTTTCACGTAGTCTCTAATAGTAATTGAAGTTTCCAATAGAAATTTTCTTTTTTTTTCAGGTTGAAGACGATGCTTTCGACGGATTAACAAGTCTTGAAACATTACTTCTACGTGATAATAACATATTGCTCATTCCGGCCACCGCTCTTTCACGTCTGCCAAATCTAATCTCGGTCCACCTGGGCTACAATAGAGTAACTGCCTTATCCAGTGATATACTTAAGGTCGTTTCTGAAAGAGTTACCTCGCTTGTTCTCTCACGCAATGTCATAAGAGAACTGCCGTCAGCTGCATTTGATCATTTCACAAATCTAAACCATCTTGACCTCTCAGGAAATCTTTTGAACTTCATAAACGCTGAAGTCTTTAGTGGGTTGGAACAACCCCTACAATTTTTATCGCTAAGTCAGAACAGAATCCTTGAATTTGTAGGTGAACCCTTGAAATTCATCAGCCTTTGGTTTTTAGACATGTCAGATAATCAAATTTCGGAAATACCGGTTGATGCATTTCAATTTATTCCAAGTCTCGTTCACCTTAATCTAAGTCGCAATTCCCATATCAGCACACTACCACAAAATGTATTCCAAAATAATCAAGCACTTATGACCGTAGACTTAAGCCACGTTGGTCTGAAAGCGCTCCCCGTTAATTTGTTTTCCAAAACCCTGAACTTAAAAGAGATTTATTTATCCAATAATCTCCTACAAGAAGTTTCTGAAAACACTTTCAAGAACCTTAGAAATTTAACTCATTTAGATCTATCGTATAATAACATAGCAAGTATTAGAACACCGGCATTCGTGAACGTCATGTCAATACAATATTTATCACTGAAAGGCAACCAACTTAACGCATTTAAAGGGGAGTTCTTCAATACTGGAACAAGTCTCGAAGTTATAGATCTTTCTGACAACCAACTGAGTTACTTGTTCCCGTCCTCGTTTAAAATTCACCCACGCTTAAGAGAAATCATACTTACCAACAATAAGTTCAACTTCTTCCCGTCAGAACTCATAAGTACTTTACAATATCTTGAATTAGTGGATTTGTCTGGCAATGCTCTTAAGAGCGTAGACGAGCTCGATTTTGCTCGGCTTCCTAAATTAAGGACCATATTATTGGCTAGGAACGAACTTGAGTCAGTAAGTGAAATGGCATTTCACAACTCTACACAAATTCAATATTTAGACTTATCAAGTAATAATATCGACCGATTGGGTGACAGACTTTTTGAAGGGTTAATACGACTAGAAGTTTTGAACTTGCGTGACAATTTACTGTCTGAATTGCCAGATAATATTTTTGAGCGATCAAGAATACATATGCTGGAGAATATAGTTCTGAGCAAGAATAATTTTGAACATGCTCCCTTAAAGGCATTACGAAAACAGTACTTTTTCGTATCATCAGTGGATTTGGCTCATAACCGAATAATTGATATTCCAGCCGAGGATAGTGTGTTGGTTAATATAAAAAAATTGGATTTATCTTTCAATCCATTGTCTGAAAAAACGATCAGTAATGTTTTGACGGAACCGAAAACTGTGCGAGACCTAAATCTTGCGGGCACTGGCATTAAATCGATTGGGCAATTAGAAACTCCATTCCTGCACAACTTGAACCTATCATTTAACAATATTACAAAGTTGTCGGATAAAACTTTCACCAGAACAACATTACTAGAATCACTAGATATTTCAAACAATCAAATTACTGACGTTTCTGGGTCACTCGCCATATCATGGCCTAAACTCAAAAATCTTCTACGGCTTAGTATTGCGGGGAATCCAATGGTAATGATTATGGAAAATAATTTCGAAAGTCTAGCATCTCTTCAAGTATTGGACATGAGAAATTTAGAAAAATGTACAAGGATTGAGAAAAACGCTTTCAGAGCTTTATCAAATTTAGTGGAACTAAGAGCTTACGGATATCCAAGATTAGGATACTTTGATGTGCAAGGCGCATTGCAATATTTGCTAGCATTAGAAAAATTGGACGTAGAAGTGAAAGATACTACAATTGGTGCCGATCAATTGCATACGATACTCCATCCACGTCTAGAAGAATTAGGCATTAGAGGTTCACGTCTAAGAACTGTATCATCAGGTGTACTAGCTGGTTTGAAGGCTCCAGCAATAACTGTGAAGTTTAGGAATACGTCTGTTACTAGTTTACCACCGGCTTTGCTTTTCCCATTGCCGCGATCTTCACAAATAACTATAGACGTCGCTGGAAGTCAACTAACAACTCTGCAGCCACAACTATTGGTAGCTTTGGATGACCGTCGAGCGGATCTATCAATGTTTGGTTTAGATACTAATCCAATTCGATGCGATTGTAATACTCGAGCACTAAGACGCTGGCTTCCAAATGTAGGAGTGATGGATGTAAAATGTGACTCACCAGAACATTTATCCGGCTTTTTATTAGTGGAAATAGGAGATGATGAATTGACATGTGAAACCAAGCGAAGATCTACAGTAACATCTACAAGCATTTCTACTACGTCAATCCCGAGATTAGTTCGTACATCGTCAGAACCTGACATAATTTGGTCAGTAGCACCAGCGCACGAGCGACCAAAAGCAACCGGAGAGCCAAAGGGAGCCCCTGTAGTTGGAGTATCAACTACAAATAATGATGATAATCTCATAATTGGGATTGTTGGGGGAGTTGTAGCATTTATAGCTATTTTGATAGTTGCAATATGTGTTGTTAGGTTGCGGATGACGTCGACTTCGTACAGAGGAGGTCCATTAGCCAGCAGTCCCACAGCGGGTGGTGCGCCCATCTGGGGACCACCTTGGCCGGGTTACGCGGGCACTCTGCCACCACCATCGTTGTCTAATGCCACTTTACCGCACAAGGTGCAGTCTGGCCCTGGTTCAGTTAGATATTTGGCACCGCCACCACCCGCGCCCTACTTTATAAGCATGCCACCTCACGATGATAAAATCTATCGATAAAGATTAATGTATTTTCTTAGGTAAACCGGAGGTGACTTGTAAATATTTGGTTTTTCTGCATAAGGAAACGATCATATCATACTTTGAACTAATTAATATGGTTTGATGTTGTGCGAAGCTCATATCGTTATAGATATCATTTACACAGTAAATTAACAAGCTAATGTGACGTAGGTACATCTAATTTGTTGTAGCTTTTTCATTATAAAGGCTCGGACTAGGCTTGGATGTATCTAGTCATCACCAACAGACTTTAACATAATCTTATTGTAAGTGTAAATTAATTCTGTGAGTATTTGATTTGAAGGGGACTAAACATATTTTTGTACCATAGGTATTTATACAAAAATTAATTCAGGGATGCGCAAAATCGACCATTTACAGTAATTCTTTTGTTTGTAAAAGAAAACCTTGAGTCGAATTTTCACATCTCTAAGATAATAAGCTTAAGTTAGTTTTAATTAAGAATAATTCTGAAATAAAATGATATTAAGAAAATGTTTGTCTTAATTACTACTTGTGTGCAAGAATTTAGAAATTGTATTTTTCCTAGTCATTTCATCTCTTGTTTGCATCAATGATCAGAGCGGCTTATGAGTCGTGCTTACGTTTCTGCTTCGCCCATCAAACGGAATTAGGCAAAGCAGCCCTTTCGAGCATGACTTTCATTAAGTCTCAAAAGGAATCCTTCGAGCCCCAGGGCCCCTTTGAGTATACCGATGCTCTACGAAAACACGATCTTTTAATGTTATTCTTAATTATTAATTAGCCGGCGGGCCGGTACTCAATTTTAAATTAAGTGACACCGCTAACCGCATTATTGGATTGCCCATCCTGAGTCTCAGCGCTTTGAAACATTAAGAGATTCATTCACTTCAAATCTTCAGATCTTATATTAAAAAGAGGTCTTGGCCTTTTAAAATGGTCACTCAAAATTTGATTAATACGCCTGCATCAATGCAAGTTCGAGTGCAGTTGGATTTGTCAGTGAGTACGAAAGATAACCAAGTATGACACGGTACACTTTCGACATTGTGATTATATTGAGATATCATCTTCTACTCATTAAAATCGAAACCAATAATCTATTATAAGTAATTAAATTAAAAGTGTACCGCGTTGTATATCAGAGGTTGTAATCTGTTCTTTTGTACATTACATTCAATGTAGTAATGACCTTAGGTTAAAATTTAAGATTATAGTTTACAACTAAGCACGCCCCTACAGTATAGGTACCTGTAAAGTGGACGGTATGGTCAATTGGTCATATTTAGAACCTTCATCTATGTGGGCCCTGTTCATCATAGGGCCCTATATGATTTTTGCTTCTGTGATGCATTGCATAAAAATTTTCGTACATTGACATGGATTTGTAGTCGTATAGTATTCGCGTAGTTTTAAACTAAAACCCTTAGAAACCTTAGAAAATACAGAACTGTTCTTCATAAGAGTGCCAATCCCGATTGCATTTAAGCTTGCACTTTGGACTCCGAGGTTCAAGTGGGCCCCGTAGAACTTGGTGGGGCCTTATGCAACCAAAATACAGAAATGTTGGTAAAAAAATTAAAGCTATCACACTAAAAACATCATGCGTGGAACGTTCGAGAACGTTCGGATAACCTTAGGTTAGTTTTTGTTAATGTGATGGAAATAGGTCTTGTAAACAACGCACCGCGCAGGCTTTGTGAGCGTATTTCAAAATTGAATTGGCCAGTTGCACCGTTGCAGGCTGATTTGATGAACGGCGTTTATGTTTGTACATGTTGTATTGTATTCACAAAGATAATTGGAGTAGTATAACGATTTAGCGTATGATTGATGCTTTTCTGTTATGCCTATAAAGTGAACTTCAATGTGTAACTGCAAAAATACCTCATCTCGTTTGTAAATAATTTATGGAATTTGTTCGGGGTGGCTCAATTTAACTTTATCAATATTATCATATTTATCTATTTATACGATTTATATCATCTTCTTGTTGTGATCATAAAATGTAACATATACTCTGTAACGCCACAGATAGCTCTTCTCATGCCTCCTTTAGTGAGTTTGAAGGACCCTATGTATTTAAACTGAATGTCCAGTATCCAGTGCTCAACAGAAAGTTTAGTCTTTTTTAATTACTATATAAGGTGTCACAAAATTAGGTCTCTGAATTTGGTGAGATGACTTGGTATCGACAAAATATGTATTTGGAACAAAAAAAAAATCGGGTAAAAAAAGAATAAAAAAAAAAAAAAACAAATGAACAAAAAAACACCACCAGCGACCGGCGTCACGTGACGCGACGAGCACACGTGACGCTGGTCGCGAATTAGTAGGTATTTCCCACACAGGGGTGCGACTGGTTGGATCACCTCCAAGTTTGGTGCACCCTGGGCAACGTGGGCTATGACGCATCATTGATTGCTCCTCTGGAGTAGCTGGCGTCAACGTCAACGGCCAAGAGTCTGGGGTCGGGGTATAGCGGGCCTGCAAGACCCGCGGGGGGGCGTGGTCGCTCCAGGTACCCCTCTGCTATTAAAAAAAAAAAAAGGTACTCCTCTGCTGTTATCAGAGGGGACACTGCGAATGGCCCAGGGTCAGTCGGAGTGCGAGGGATATGCTCTATGGGTAACCTTACACCCGGCGTCTGTAGACCCAAGACGGCGTGCGGTTTTAGTCAGTTCAAGCCCGACATAACCACCCCCACTGGCCGGCGGGGGGGGTATCCGAAGGGATTTCCGCACAAAAAAAAAAAAGAGGTATTTCCCACACATCCGCTTGGAGAATCCTTAGAGGAGAAGGACTGCACGCCTACCACGTGCGTCACGGGCTCGTCGCGTCACGTCACGCTGGTCGTCTGTCTTTTTTTGTGGTGTCTCTTTTTTAATTATTATATTTTTTAATTTTATATTTTTTATTTTTTATTTTGTCGATACCAAGTCATCTCACCAAATTCAGATATCTAATTTTGTGACACCTTATATTTTGGTCAGCCCTTGGTATTCCTGCGTGCCCTACGCACGGGAATACCAAGTGCTGATCAAACGATTTATTTTATTTTATTTTTATTTTTATACGTCTAAAAGCCTTTCAGCCACTGACCATAAAGTCAAGAGGCTTATTTGCTGCCTTATTGGAACGTAAATTCTTCAGTTCCTTCAGCAGAGATTCTTGTATGAAGTGAGATCTCGAAAGCTAGTTCTGTTTTACGGACACTTGTGGTAGGGGTACCGGTTCATTGATTCTCCATTATGTAACAGTATGGCAAAGTTTATTGGTAATAAAATATAATTTGAAGTCAGATATTCCTTAAAATTTTAACTTTTGAGTAGGGCTATTATTCTAATATTTTAGTGGATCCGTTTGGATGATGGTGTATCTTGAGTATCTATAATATATTTGATGATACTAATAAGTGTAGATGACTGGACTATTAACTTCATCTTGTTTCATTTTCATTGTAATGTAATGTCATCTGTTCGTTCTTTCAAGCTTTAAACAAAAATTAGATGACCTTTCTTCAACACTTCTAGGATAACAGGCATAATGTATATAATATGTGTGGGGGTGGTGTCCGGTGAATATAAAGTACTTTTTATTTAGAGTCACTCGCAATCTCCCAAGGTCAGCAGCGAGAGTGTATGGAATGCTAACGCCTGGTTTTACGAGGCGGTGATGCACACTAAGGTAAAGTGAAAAAGGAGGGCACTATCTCATACCACAGAAAGTGCACCGGATGGCGGAGATCCCAGAACGATCTTTGTTATCCATGAGCCCGAGCCTAGGCGTGATAGTCCGGGCTAAAAGTCACCCTAGTAGAAACAGGGTCACAACAAAATTATACTTAATTGCTACATGTAATCAATTTTAACACAGTTTAAGTAAATTGTGTCAAGGTATGTACCTTTCTTCGTTTCAGATTATATAATTGCCAACCATTTATACAATACGAGCTGATGCCTGTGGCTCCACCCGAGCGGAGGTCGGTTATTATTATTTGGTCATATCTCTGGTTCTACTTAACCAATTGTAATCAAACATACGACAGATTTTAAGTCTGACCAATACCTTTCTTATAGAAAAACTGCATCAAAATCCATTCAGTAGTTTTTGTGTTCATCGTGAACAAACAGACAAACAGGTAAACAGACAAACAGTCAAGAACTCCAAAAAGAAATTTTTTTAGTTCGGTATCGTTCGTTTATAATTTTTTTTTCTAATTTACAGACACGACTAATTTAGAATTATATAATAGTATAGATACTCGTAGATGGATTTAAAAGATGTAGTTATTAAAATTAAAGTAGACGAAACTACACTAGACTTCTCGAACAACAACGAGAAAGACCGTTTAAATTAAAATTTATAGAAAACATGCGCGGTTTGTTGTGTTACTTTACTTGTTTGTAAGGCTGTGATATTGGAATAAAGGTCTAGTATAAGTACCTACAAAATATCTTAAGGTCCGACCGTAATAGCCTTTTATTCACTATAGAGATGACGATATAAGACCACTATTTAAATGCTCTCATGAATTTAAAAAAGCCTAAACAAAAGATATTTTTAATCCTTTGTGCGAGAGGGATTTATTGGCGGAGCTACTGTCAACACCGACTTGAAGCCCTTTGGCTGCCTCCCTCGCTCCAATTGTCGACAGATCGATGTTTGCGAATCGCTCATACTTTTATTCAAAAAGCCCTGTTGAAAATTCCTATCTATATTTTTTAACTGAGAATGAAACGTTGTTCACTTTACGGATTGCATCAAAACATAGAATTTTAATTTAACATCACCCGCGTACAGGACTAAGGTTAGCTTTAAGCTTTAGAATTTATATTACCTGGCGGCTGTTTGCATTCGACTTTGCATATAGACCACGGTGTGCCAATATAAACATAAAGAGCTCTGTTTGTTATTATTGAGAATGGGCTTTAAAAATTTTGTTTGGCCCATACAAAACATATGAGCCGAATCTTGTTTAGTTCAGGAGTTCCTATGGACACTATCGGCTTCATCATCAGACCAGCTTCAAAGTAGCATACTATCGCATTGTCAAAATTTGAATCCATTACAAGTTCAGGAAGTGGTTCTAATTGGGCTTACAAGATTTGACAAACTCACAGAGCAACTTAAATAAAAACTTGTAATTAGATTGTAATTGTAGAGTGATATATCTATATCTAAATATATGAAGACTTGTCGATGCCCGCGGCTGCGCCCGCGCGGAGTTCGGTTATAATTTTTTTTTGTCATATCTCCGCTTCTTCTTTACTAATTGCAATCAAACATACGACAGATTTTAAGTCTGACTAAGACCTGTCTAATAGAAATAAATGCATCTAAATTCGTTCAGTACTTTTTGCGTCCATCGCGACAAGTCTGTTTGTCAAGTTTTGTTTGTTTGTTTTGTTTGACAAGTTGTCTGTTTACAAGAATATCAAAAAGAAACATTTTTGTGTTCAGAAACGTTCATTTAACGTACAGTAACCCAATTAAACTCAATGCACAAACACAATTCATTTAAGATTTTACAATAGTATAGATGAAGCAGAAATGTAATAGTGTTAATATCCTATTACTATTTCTTCACAGTAAACGCTAGCATTTCCTAGTATCATCAAAATTTATTTCGTCTTAATTGAACATCATTCAGCTTTATTTGTCTGCAAATAACACATTTACTTTACTCGTAAATCGCATTGGATTCAGTAAGTACGTGTTTGATACACTATGTTTCAATATTTGTTCAACTATCGCTCGCTAAGTTATGCGCCAGTGGCGTTATAACTATGAATAAAATCGATCAGATATGTGGCTGCCAAATGGGTAATTATGAATTTGGGGCAAACAGCTAGTTGATGCCTGATGGCGGTCTACTTTAGGTACTTTGATAATACCCAATCAATTTTCGAGTTTTACAGGTAGGTACTAATAAAATTGTAAGTGTAGGTTTCATTAGATAGGAACTTTTATATAAATAAGGTTTGGCATGTACAATCGCCTACCAAAATTTACTGAACACTAACAAATTTATAAACGATCATTACATTGAAATAAATTAATGAATAAATAGATGATAATTGTTTTTGTAATTTTGAGAGGGTAATTTTTGATATTTTCAATTTCTGTTTATTTATGTAAAGTTTTAGAGCTAAGGTGCTTAGAGCTAATGGCGACTGAAATAAAACATTTTATACGATGTTGCACGTACCAACTGTCGTTATTTTTCTATAAGTTGGTTGATCTTGAATATCTAAGAAGGACATTGAAATTGACGTTTTTCGGAAGGTAGTTGACCGCATGTTGGCCGCATTTGACTTATCCCAAAAGTAAAAATGTGTTGCATTTTTGTGCAATTTTGTATATAGTCTCTGTGTTATACCTATATACAGGGAAAGTGATAAATTAATTTGGTAAAGTATACCGTTATTGGAATTTTAAGACTTTATAAGTACACGATTTTCCAAAGCTATTTTAGAATTACGCAAGAATATAATGAAATATAATGAATTAAGCAATATTAAGTTTAAAATAGGCCATAAAAGTTTAAAAAAGGGAATGGGTAAACAGCTTTTTGATTACCGGCAGAACATTTTGAAGGAGTTTAGGATTTGTATAATGTACTTGAAGTTATTGTTTTTAACAGTTTAATTTGATTTGAATTGTCGAATAGCGCACCGAGACCATTCTATTATAGCGTGAATGGCGCCATTGCGGTAGTACTTACATGTAAGTGTTTCGATAAGGAGTTCTGTGTAGCTAATATGGCCTATTCAGATTTAATCTCACTTAGTTCTATATTATAAAAGGTTTAATGAAGTAGAGGAAGCTAGTGAAGTGTGTTAGGACAGAAGCTGATGACGGGCTGTTGTCTCTTGCTGCCCCGGAGGAAAACAAACGTGAATTGTATGCATGTTAATATACCTATTATTTTGTGAATTATCTTGAAATAATTCACTAATTATCTAATATTCGAACATCATCACATTAGCTATGATTTAGGTTACATCCGAGGCTTTCACCTTAGAGCCCAGGATTTATTTTGGTAATTACGGGAGCGACTTCTGACGAACCCTGCGAGGAAAGCCTTTTTTTTCTACTTTGGGAATGCTGTTACGCATGGTGTCGCTGGCTACAGGGCGATAGCTGGTGACCATACCTATGGGGGACTCTCCCATCCGGTAACTGGATGACCTTACACCCCGACATCCTGAAGACCCGAGACAACGTGCGGTTAGTCGGTCGAGTCTATTCGGGTATTCGGGAAGATTTCCGCACGAAAAAGAAAGGATCCGCTCTCCTACTTCTCTTTACCATTACTTGGTTTATTTCGAATTTACATGAGTGACTGCCGTGGCTTTGGCGCCAGACGCTTGTTGCCCATTGGACATTTAACTGTGAAGGGATTTCCGCACGAAAAAAAAAAAAAAAAAGGTACATGAACCGTATATTTTATTAAAATTGTTATCCAACCAATATTACAAAGGAGAAAGTTTCTGCTAGTGAGTATATTTATTATCCTGTCACGCAAAATTTGCTGATCAGATCCGGATGTTTTGTTTGTGTGTTTAATAATATCTTTTTTATTTTATAATATTAACATTTGTGTACAATACTCTAAGGAAACTTAGTAGCACCACGTTATCAACCACATTTGTTTTGCGAGCATGGCAGCCCATACAAAACTTACAGCATTTATGTTGTTTAATTATACTGGAACTATATTAAGGGTTATAAAAAGAATACAACATGTAATCATAATACGTATGTCTTAGTAAAACATTACGTTTAGGTATTCAGTGGAAGGTAGATGGATAAATTGGTAGCCGCAATTGCTCGGCGGTCCGGAACTATAATTCTATAGACTATAATTAACGCAGTATCATGAGTTAGACACACACATGCGCACGCGCCTCGAGCTGCGCCACCTTCATCCTACATATCACCTGATAAAACGGATGGTTATGGCACACGCATATCATGCGAGGGCGGGGCGCGCACACATATGCGTGGGTTAGCATTATGATCGCACTCTAAGAATAAGTGATGTGGCAACTTGTATCGCTTGTAACTATCGATAAAAGAGAGATGTTCTTACGAGTTTTACAAATGTTTTTAATTTATTTATTCTTGCTGAAGGGGTTATTATGAATATAACATTTTTCAGACAGTTTATAAATGTATACGTCGATCCTTGGTAATGCTATTTGTAAGTGTAATTTTTAGGGTTCCGTTGCCGAATGGCAAAAAACGGGACCCTTATAGATTCGTCATGTCTGTCTGTCCATCCGTATGTCACAGCCATTTTTTTCCGAAACTATAAGAACTATGCTGTTGAAAGTTGGTAAGTAGATATATTCTGTGAACCGCATTAAGATTTTCTCACAAAAATAGAAAAAAACGATTTTTGGGGGTCACTATACATAGAACTCGTTCGGGGTTCGAATCCTGGCCATTACACTACCGACGTGAACCCACTCCTAACACAAGCAATTTAGCTTAGCTGGAGGGGTTAGGGGGAATATTAGTAATTTCGGTTGCTAATATTCTTTTAAAAAAAAAAAAAAAAAAAAAAAAAAAAAAAAAAAAAAAAAAAAAACTGAAACTCAACATTTTTTTTTTCGTCACCCATACGTGTGTGGTTTCTATATATGTAGGTCGTCAAAAATGATATTGAGGTTTCTAATATCATTTTTCCTAAATTGAATAGTTTGCGCGAGAGACACTTCCAAAGTGGTAAAATGTGTCCCCCTCCTGTAAATTCTAAAATAAGAGAACGATAAAACTAAAAAAATATATGATGTACATTACGATGTAAACTTCCAACGAAAATTGGTTTGAACGAGATCTAGAAAGTAGTTTTTTTTTAAAACGTCTTAAATCGTAAGTCTAGAAGTAGCCGCGGTAGCCTAGTGGTATGGGTAATGGACTGCTGAGACGAGGTCTCGGGTTCGATCCCAGGTTTTACCATGGCACACACCAATGACTTTTCGATCCTTTTCGAAGTTATGTGTGTATTTATCGCAGGTTTATAAGTGCCCGGTTAATGGCAATAGGCTCGCCACCTTACATTGGGACCTAAACATAAACTGGCGAAATGTGGGTGCTAGCACCTCTGCCTAACCCTTCGGGGATATAGGTGTGAGTTTATGTTATGCTTCAATCGTAAACCGCAGTTTACCTTACAATACAACTCAAATATAAACATTTAAAAAAATCATTATTATGTTACTTGCTGCTACAGAACCCTTAATAGGCGGGTCCGACTCGCACTTGGCCGCTTTTTATTGAAGGTTAATACGGAAAGGAGTATTATAAGCGTATTTAAGGGCTTTTGTTTTGTATTAACTGTAGTTTGTTTATGTTAGTTTGGCAAGTGCTGCTCCACACAGGACATGCATAAGTAATGCATGGTCGAATCAGGGTACTGTATATTCTGAGCTTTGTAGAACTATTCAGACTTGAGCGTCTATTTAAAACTGGAGTTAAGGCACTAATAGCTTTGACCCCTTTAATGTGTAGTTTAGAAGTATTCTGGGTCCAATTAAGTTTATTGTCGAGAATTATACCTAAGTACTTAACTGATCGGCTCCAGGGAATCGTATGAGTCCCAATTTTGAGTGTACGTGTTGGTAAGGTACGTTTTCTAGTAAAAAGTATTGCTTCAGTTTTGAACCCGTTAATTTTTAGTTTCCATCGGTCAAAGTAATCTAGCAGTCGATCAATGGCTAGTTGAAGTCGGTCAATTATCAAGTCGACATCGGATGAAGACGTGAAGCAAAAGTATTAGAGTTAACGGGATATTTACCATGTGTTTCTAAGAGTGTCCGATATTTCGGCACTGTTGCAAGCGCCATGATCACGGAGGAACTGAAGATAGCGGTTAACGGTGAACGAGTTTAAGAGTAAATATATCGATCTACCCTCTTTCGTACTCGTCTCTGACGCGCAACACCACTACCACTGGTCTCACTACACACTCGAACTCGATCACGATCGCGACACACGACGCTTACCGTATCTACTCGCGAATTTGTTTTGGCTTGTTCCCGGTTATTTTTGCACAGACGGACCACTGGATGCCAGACGTTCGGCAATTGAAGCCCATCCTCACGATTGAAATTTCTGTGCTTTTTAATTTCTATCGCTTCCCTAACCAATCTTGGTATGTAGTGGCGTTCTGTCTTATGAACTTGCCAAACATGTGGCTGGCATCTTACAGCCTTTAGTAGGGAGAACGACATCTTATGTGAAGGACTCAAAACATTTCATACAAATTTTGCGTCAAACAACTGTGCAAGAACTAGAATAGAAGTGATGGTCAGTTTTGACGTCGAATCACTCTTCATAAATGTTCCCATTACTGACTGTATGGAGGTCATAAAACGCAAAATTACAGAAAACGGGATTGCTAAGGAATATGCCGACCTTGTGCAACATTGCTTGATCACAAATTACTTCGTGTACAGGAATGAGTACTACCTACAGATAGATGGAGTAGCAATGGGCAGTCCGGTAGCTCCAATTGTAGCAAACATATGGATGGAGCATTTCGAAGCCTTAGCCATTGCTACCGCCCCTAGCATCAAAATCTGGAAACGATATGTCGATGACATTTTCTGTATATTGGAAGGGAGTGAAAATGTTGTACAACACTACGTGGCTCAATTCAACAACATCCATAGCAAAATGAGTTTTACGTATGAAATGGAAAAAGAAAGAACCCTCGCTTTCCTTGATGTGAAGATCAGTGTTCGAAAAGACGTTTCATGTAGCCACTCTGTGTACAGGAAACCCACTCACCCATCATGGAGGTCGGTAGTCCCGGGCGTAGATGATTCTGCGGCGTCCTCGCCGCAGACTGCGAAACTCGAGGGGCAGGGTTCTCTCCCGCTCCCTCTCCGCCGTCTCTTTCGCACGCATTACCTGCTCACAGAAGAGGCGGCGGCGTGCCACTTGCTCCCATCGGATACCACGGCCCTCACCATGGTCTCCAACGAGAGAACGTCCACGCCCAGGACCGCAACGAGATCCCGGCGTTGACTCGCCCACGCAGGGCACTCCACCAACGTGTGGAGCGCCGTGTCTTCGCCAGGATCCTCGCAGTGCTGGCACTGCGGCGTTGTCTCCCGATTGATGCACCATAGGGAGAGAACGCCGCACCGAAACACGTACCCGTGTCCGGTAAATATCTGGCACATCCGGTAGGAGAGGTCCCCATGGTCCCTCTCCAACCATTCCTTCATGATCGGTCTCACCGCCGCAATGGTGGATTCCCTCCACATTGGATGCTCAAGTCGCACCCTCCATGTCTCCATGAGCTCCTGGCGGAGCAGGGACCGCTGAGCCCTGATTTCTCGGGGCTCCGGCCTATGGCCCCGCTCCAGAGCCTCCTTGCGCCACTGGAACAGCAGCGCAAGGGCTCTCGCTTCCAGGTCCCATGGAGGGGTCCCGGCTAGGAGACATGCCGCCTCGACGGAGATCTTGCGATACCCGCTGATGACTCTGACGGCCATCGTCTTTAACGGGCTGTTTCTGCTACTGGCGGAAGCCGAATTGTTCGTCAATTAGGAGATTGCCAGACGCACGTAACAACCGATTATAAATTAACTTTTCGAACAGCTTCCCAAGGCACGGCAATAGGCTGATCGGACGATAAGAAGCTGGCTCTGAAGAAGCCTTGCCAGGTTTGTGGATTGCTATGACTTCAGCTAATTTCCATGGAGATGGAAAGTAGTTTAATATTAAGCAGGCATTAATTATTTTAGTTAGCAGTACAATACATTTTTGCGGGATGTTTTTAATAAGAAGGTTACAGATTAGATCAGGACCAGGGGCCTTACGGTGTTTTAAACCCAGTATATGCTTTTTGACTTCAGCAGGTCGTGTTAACATATAGTGATCAAAAGTAATCTGATTATTTAAAGTAGATAAAGAACGTTCAACCGTTTCAGTTTCAGTGCTGGGTCACGTATCAGTTAAGCTCATATTATTTAAGAAGCTATTAGCTAGTACGTCACATTGTTCTTTTCGCGTAGTGGTTAAGGAGCCATCTTCCTTCTTTAGTGCTGGTATTGTAGCCATAAAGACTGGATGCAAAGATTTAACTAACCGCCAGAGGTCAGTACTGCGATTATCGACCCGTTTGAGTTTCTGATTCCACGCTTTATTGTTATGACGTTGTATAGCAGTTTTTATTTGAAGCTTTAGCTGGTTGATGTGTGCATTTAATGTTTTACGCACAGATGAATCCAATTCTATTGAAGCATATCTTCGCAGGCCATCTTTTTGGCGAATTAGACTCTTAATTCCTCGCGGGAGTGAAGACGAATTCCACGGCTTTAAGGTAGTGATGGGGACACATAAGTCTCTAGCTTCTAATAAAGTTTGCTGGAAATTAAGGATTACATTGGTAATTTCGTTTGTAGACTTGTAAGTATGTTCGTAAAGCGTTTTACCACGTGAATTGCACGGCCCGGGTTACCACTGGGAATGTTTTGAGTTCATATCACCCATAGCCAACACCTGTTTACCAGATATCATGAGTTGTTCGATATCACTACCGATGAGAGGGAGGCTTGGAGATTGATAAACTGAATAGATTAACATCTTATTATTATTTATATTCAAGGATACACCAATGGCCTCCAGGTGACGGGTCAGTGGGGTAGGAAGCAAATTGTGAGCTAGGTCCGCTCGAACTAGAATGGCTACGCCTTGGCCCGTGCCAGTTTCGCTTGTCCATGCGGTAACAAGTGTAGCCAGGAATTTTAAGAGTAAGGCGACTAGTTAAAATGGTTTCACTAAGTGCGATGATGTCAGCTTTTAGTCTACTCCCCGCGAGTTCAGCAAGTACCTGCTGCTTTTTGTGAACACCGTCCGCGTTCTAATATAATAAACGTAATTCATGGCAATTAGACATATTGACCCAAGTGCGTTAATATCAGAATAACTTTTGCCATAAAAGTTTTACATTTCTTGAATTCTTGCATAATTGACTGTATGCTCTGTAAGATCTCCAGCATTTCAATATTTTCGAAGTCTTGCGAAGACTTATCATTTGAGGCTGCAAAATGCGTTCCCGCAGCTACTTGGCTTCGTTGTGGTCTTATAGGAAACTTTGCGAGTATGCTTATCTCAGGTCTTATTGGCGGCAAATCCTGAAGTTTGGGAGTTCTGGTTTTACTACGGGTTATTTGGGCCCATGTATTCAGACTGGTCGTTGCAGTACGAGTAAGGTTCGATGTAATAGCTTTGCGTAACTTAACACGGTTAATCTCAATGCGCTCCAAGTATTTCAATCGCTCGTTGCACTGGGTATAGTTTGCGGGGTGTTGTTCTTGGCAGCTACAACAAAGAGCCGGTTCTTCCCTGTCTTTTTTAGGACATTCCCAGGTGGTGTGAGTCTGTGCGCACTTGACACATCGTGCCGGTCTGTTGCAGTTCCTTGATGCATGACCAAAGCCCTAGCATCTGAAGCACTGAGTGCTTTTCTTCTTGCTCGGTTTGTATCTTTGTATTTCAACAACACAGCTAGATAAGTACTTTATCTACTTGAATTTGGCCATGTTTATGCCGTTTGGCAACTGAACCAGCAAGAGCGGGCATTCAGCATAGTGGAATGTTTTTAATTCAGATACAATGGCTCCCACAAATCCAAGGGAAGCAAGTTCTTCAGAAATATTTGCTTGAGTAAATTTCAGTAATCCTTTTATAATGGCTTTTGGTAGCTTTTCGTCCTTTCTTGTAAAAGTGTGGAAGGCCACATTCTCTTTCACAAGGCCGTCCTTGACATGTTGGTGGCTTTCCGCAGAGTAGCACTGTACTCTGACAATCTTGCGACCTCTGCACTGCATATGGAAATCAGCTCGGCTCAGATGTTTTTGTATAGTACCTGTAATCTTTTCTAGGGTCCATTCACCTTGAAGTTCAATCACAATCGGAGGTGTATTATTCAATGATTTCTTCTTGGTAGCATTCTGGAAGGTGGTTGTAGGCGTCCTCTTGCTTTTATCGACATCTACAGGGTTAGCAATAAACTTCTTAGGTTGCTTCCATTGATCTGGTGACGTAGTATTCTCTGTTGGTCTCTTACTAGCTAAGCTTGGATTAGACGCTGAGCGGGTAAGAAACTTCTCCATGTCGGACTAAGGTCCATCGATCAGATTATCGATAGCACCTTAGCCCAACACTAGTCGTTGATGATTAAAGTAAGATTATTAATTCCAGTCAGTAAAATGATAAGCGCAACTGTCACTGATACAAAAATGGGTGAACCGCTACAATAGTGATGTTCGGCAATCAATAGACTTAGATATTTAGTCATGCTTTATTTTATTAGGTATCAAACTACACACAACTGATAAACGTACCTAATTTATGTTCTACCCTCTCACATTACAATTATAAACACTTATTGGATCTCAGCCATCAAATGACTGCCGCCGTCTTTGTCGGTATATCAAAATTTTATATAATAAACAAAAGGGATGTGAGTTATTTTCATACATAGTTTCATTTAACTACTAATATTAATCAAAGTCACAAAGTTTCAATACATTAAGTCAAATGGTTTGTCAATTATTTAACATTTAAATCCAAATTGCAGTCAAATGACTGCTCCCGTCTTTATAGAGTACCTAGTAACTAAAACAATACAAGTAATTTATTACGTTTTTATTTATTACGGTTGCTATTGATTCCGACTCCGATTCTGAATCGGTATCGGAATCAGTTACATTTATAATGAATGAATCCACACATTCATCTATGATGTGGTCAACTTTTATGGTATGGTTGATGCACTGTCTCCAATTTTTCAGGTGTCACTTCCTTCAGGCCTTCTTCAAATAATTTTTCACGTCTTTTATTTTAAAAGTTTTATTGTTCCTGGCGACGTACCCCTTTGCTTGAGCCCAAACTAACTCTATTAGGTTGAGTTCACAGTGATAAGGGGACAGACGCAGGATTGTGACACCGTATTCAGCGGCCAACTCTTCCACAGCATAGCGTTCGTAATTAGATTTTTGTAATTTTACTATTTCTATTAATTGAACCTTTATCATTGTAGGTTGATATTGAATTTGTTTTTCATCCAAGCACTGAATAATATCAGCCTTCCGCCAGTTTGAAGTGGGGATAGGCTCGACTTTTCTTGAATGGTACGGTGCGTTATCTAATAAAAGCACCGCATTTGGCTTTAAATTTGGCAAAATGCTTTTAAGCCATTCCTCAAAACACTCCGAGTTTATTTCTTCATGATAGTCCATACTATTTTTCTTCGATTCAAAAATAAGTAAACCGGCTTCTACAAAACCTTCATCACTGCCTATATGTGAAATTATTAGGCGTCGACCTTTGCCGGTTGGGCCCTTTAGGCCTGTAGTCAAACCTTTAGAAAACGCTTGTTGGGAAGATTATATTGTTGTATCCACCCAAACTTTACCAGTTGTATGACCTGTTAATATACAAAATTCATATAAATAATATAATACTGACACAAATACATTTTGAAACTGAAAAACTATTCACTATTTAAATAAAAATATTCAATTACCTTCATTAATCCAGGTCTCATCTTGATAATAAATTATTTTTCCTTGTCTCCGATATTCTTTGATTGTCGTCAAGTACCGTCTACGCCACTGAATTAAGTCTTGACGGTCTGTCAAGCAGCTGCGTCGTTTGCGAGTGGTATATTTAAATTTTAAATGTTTTAAAACTGCTCGCATGGTACTCTTCGACATATTTGGTAGGTCAGGCTCATCATTTACAACCTGATGAACCTTTAAAATATTACAAGTAATGAATTTTTGTAAACTACAGCGAGACAATGACAATGTGTGTTAATTATTATTATGTATGATGTGCAATTATGTATTTTTTATTGTATTATAATTTTATAAATTTACATACCTTGGCAATAGTTGGAGGGTCCTTCGCATAAAAGAATTGGTGAACTTTACGACGGACGTATCGCCGAAAAGTCAAACAAAATCATCAATTTTATCTTTGAATGTCAGTTTGGATCCGGATTTTTTCCGATTTGATAATTGAACGTTCCTTTGTTCCTTCAGTATCAGATACACAGATCTAGTCGAAATTCCCAAAATTTCAGACACTGTCTTCACACACTCATATTTCTTTGGAACATCAAAAGGTTTTACATTTTGATTCCATACATAATTATATGCATTGAGAACCATTTGTTTCTCACTCACAACAAATGATCGACGCTTTCTTTTTGGAGGGAGACATTTTCTTTAGAGGTGGACGGTTGAGGATCCATCTCAAACATCAACGTTAGAAAACAACAAACGTAACAAAACTCAACAAAAAAATAACAAGTTAACAAGTAAGAAATAAACAAGAAATTGCAGCGGACACTAAACACTTCTGACACCGTCGGAATTCGGGAGCAGAATGAAAAACAAAATGGCGTCCATAGCGTGACAAGTGATCTGATGTCCATAGTGCTTCCAATAACCAAAAACAAATAATATAACAGTATTTTATGTAATATTTAATTACTTACCGTGTATGTCTTCTGTTTAATGACCGTAAATTACATATTGTTATTTATATAAAGGCAATTTGATATTGAATTAAAAAAAAGGAAACTCGACTAACTTTTATATTTGGGACAAAAAACCTGCAACACTGGAAATGTAATTTTACTGACTGGAATTAATAATCTTACTTTTTGTAATAATGTTGTGTTGAAAGCGAGCGATCTTGATGGCACTCGACCGCTGAATGGATCAGCATGATCTGGATGAAATTTGGCAAAGAGATAAATTAAAATTTAGAATAGCGTATAGAATAACTTTTATCTCGGGCATAGTTTCCTGTTTGTTGCAGGAACGGAATCAATATTACACGTGGATGGAGAAGCGGGTATCATTCTGTAATAATTTTGGTATACAAAAATACATGGTTACATTTTTTTTAAGTATATAAGTAACCGATATTACTAATACTCCCCCTAACCCCTCCAGCTAAGCTTAATGGCTTGTGTTAGGAGTGGGTTCACGTCGCGTCGGTAGTGTAATGGCCAAGATTCGAACCCGGGACCTCGCGACCATAGGGTCGACTCCTTAACCACTTAGCTACCGACGCTTAACCTTTAAATCTAAGAACTTCCTATTTGAGAAAAATCATTTCCAAATGCCTGAATATTAGGAGACCGTTAACAACCTATTTGACTTCTCCATATATGCAAAACGATATCCTATTACGTATACACAACCGTGTTTCAGAATCCAAAGTTTCAGTGGCAAATTAGCTGTTTAATATTTGATTTAGACTTGCTCAATCAAGGTGGAGTAGGTATATATAACTTAATATTGATCTATCGCTTGAAACTATTCATAACGTACTTATTGAAGACTAGCTGACCCGGCAGACTTCGTACTGCCTCAATCGATAACAACTTCCATATTTATTCACCTTTTAAACCTTCTCTGGACCTCCACAAATAATTCAAGACCAAAATTGGCCAAATCGGTCCAGCCGTTCTCGAGTTTTAGCGAGACTAACGAACAGCAATTCATTTTTATATATAAGAGAAGAAGAAGAAGAAGATTGTAATCCTATTGATATTTTTCAATGAATGCTTATAATGTTTTTATTGTGACTCGGACAGTATAGTATTTTGGGTGTAAAAAGAGCTTCATCAACATCTGTGAGACCTTAACCATCCTTACCTGCTAGATGGTGCATCTGCTGACCGACAGATGAGGCTCTGACGAATTTTGGCTTTTACAGGTACCACTGTCGTCTCAGCCTCAACCCCAAGACAAAAACCTGCACCAGAGCCTTGTTCATCAATCAGCAGATGTACCAGCTTGCAGGTGCTTTGGCTTAGGTATCGAAGATCATGATCCATACACGTATTACGTCTAACAAATATATAGTTTAGTATCTTTCTGCTAGTTATTCTACTTTATATCCAACTAAATTTCGCATACAATGTCAAATTACAATCATAATAGAATAATTTAGACAATCTGTGCCCATAAAAACGTTGCTATGACAATTTATTAGAGAAGCACCGTTTAAAGGGAACATTTTTTCACTAATCATACACTTCACTGCACGCCATTGCGTATGATAGGTTCCTTGAAACCGTTTGTAGTCCGCCTATGGTAGACGGTGGTATTAAATTTATAGCAAAAGTGTATATGATGTTCAGTACGAAGGTGCGTGGGACGATTGTATATGAGCCGTGAAAAATTGTGGTTTAAAAGGTTTTATATGTGAAAGACTGTTGTGTTTAAGAAGGGTGGAAAAGAAATTTATGCTATTTTTATGAGTTATGTGGAAAATAAATCAGTGGTAGGAAACAGTTACAGGAAAAACGATTCATTTACTGTGAAGATGAAATCCGTTTATACCTACTAGTTGAAAATATTTTATGAACTTATAGTAAGCGAAAAATTTAGCTATTTTAATATTAAGAAGGCGATCCAGTAATATGGATATATCGAAAGACAATGATTCTTTTCCGTTGAGCGAATTTAATGCCATTGGGCATTGACTTTCTTAATATTTCACACCTCTTCAGTCTACATCCCAAAGTAGGTAGGTAGGTAGTAGTTTATTGTATATACCAAAATAAAAAATTATCCGCTTTCTAGAACTCAGAACACTAGCAGGCTAGTTAGCTATTTAAGCTATGCTTATCTTGGGTCTAGATAGCGCTGTAAACTATGTCTTAGAACATATATATTTACTAGCTGACCCGGCAAAATTCGTTCCGCCTCAGAATCAAGTTATATTGGTTAAGTAACTTATCAGCTGAATTTATTTTGTGAATGTCTCGTATTTGCACAGTATCCCGTGGAGGCCATCTCAAAGGCGTAGATGGCTCAGGGTCAGCCGGGGTGCAAGGAAATTACCGTACATGCCGGTATAAGAAAACTGAGACGTCGTGCGGTTTTGGTGGGTTCGAGTCCGACGTAATTACTTCAGGCAGTGGCATAGTAGCCGAAAATCGGATCACCTGTTCTCGAGTTATAAACGGTCATCGCCAACTCGACTTTGATTTATTATAGAGATATATTATTATGTCTGTACACCTATAATATAAGTTTACAGCCATATTTTTTTGATCCCACGAGGTAGACTACAATCCTTTTGCCATATATATCGGGTTAGAATTTACTGGGAGGAAACCACAATGAAACTATTTACAGTGGTAGCCAATAATTTCTATAGACTACCTAAATTATACGGATGACTATTATGTACATAATAGTCATCCGTAGTAGTAAGTAGTACACATAGTACTGGGGTAGCTTCAAATGCAATTCTACACAATATGATATGAAATTATGTAATAGTAAAAATAAAGTACTAGAATAATCTTGCATTAATTTCATGGAACACTTTTTACGTATCGCCATATTATGGCCATGTCAATGTCATTTGTTGCGGCTGTTGTTTACTGTGATACGTATACAAGATACACACACGCATCCCTGCAGGACAGATGATTAAATTCGGTTTTTGTGTATCTACTACGGTTTTGTATTGTTACTCGAAAGGTGAATCCACGGGCAATATATATATGATGAGAGCGTTGTTTAACAACAATTTATAGAGAGGTGACTTGCGTTTCATAACACTATTTACTACTATTTTTTATATATTATACTATTATTTTTAAATTACTTATTATATTACTATATTTTATATTTAAATTACTAAATTTATTACTATTATTTTTAAATTACTAGAATGGAAATGCGGAAGTAACACCAGTGGGTTTGTATATGTTTATAGAAACAGATAATCGATTAGCGATTAACTAAGCGATTATCCGTTAAAATTTACCTTTTATTTATTTATTTTTATCGTGCGGAAATCCCTTCGGATACCCCCCCGCGTGCCAGCGGGGGCGGTTATGTCGGGCTTGAACCAATATTAAGTTATTCTGTAAAACGTTCTCAAAATTGTATCCGAAAATATTCTTCATTATCATAAAACTCCATCTTATTGCAGTATTGCGAATTGATCTGCCTAGCAGTGTGTAGCATGCATGTTAATAATGTGTCATTTGCAGCAAATTACGATGTGCATGTACCCTGCATACTTAAATGAAATTGCACAACGAATGGAAACTCCGGAAATATAATGAGCGATCATTTGCCGTTGCATTAAAATTTGAATATTCTTTAAATTTCCACGAATGCTTCATTTAAAATTTATTCATATTGTGTTACGTAGTTAAACTGTAGGTATATTCCACTTTATTCATCCAGCTGATATCAATCACCCAGGTGAAAAAAGTGGAAATTGTAGTGTCCTTATATTCCCTCGGAATCATTTCACCTACGCTTATCTCCCTGGGTAAGCCCAGGGTTACCGGCGGACTTTGGCCGCCACCGCGGCCTCGCCTGGTGGGGTCGGGTTTTATCCCGCGTCGGTGAGTTGGCAGGCGTGTGTAGGGCACACACGACACGCCTCCGCCACGGCCTGCTTCTGTAAGGATGGCGAGTCGGCCAACTGTCTTCCTCAGGCCCCGATCATGGAGGTCGGTAGTCCCGGGCGTAGATGCTTGTTTCGCAGGCTGCGGCGAGGGCGCCGCAGACTGCGAAACTCGAGGTGCAGGGTTCTCTGCCGCTCCCTCTCCGCCGTCTCTTTCGCGCGCATTACCTACTCGCAGCAAGAGGCGGCGGCGTGCCACTTGCTCCCGTCGGAGACCACAGCTCTTACCATGGTCTCCAACGAGAGAACGTCCACGCCCAGGACCGCAAGGAGATCCCGGCGTTGACTCGCCCACTCAGGGCACTACACCAACGTGTGGAGCGCCGTGTCTTCGCCAGGATCCTCGCAGTGCTGGCACTGCGGCGTTGTCTCCCGGTGGATGCGCCACAGATATTTACCGAAACACCCGTGTCCGGTAACCATCTGGCACATCCGGTAGGAGAGGTCCCCATGGTCCCTCTCCAACCACTCCTTCATGATCGGTCTCACCGCTGCAATGGTGGATTCCCCCCACCTTGGATGCTCAAGTCGCACCCTCCATGTCTCCATGAGTTCCCGTTGGAGCTGAGACCGCTGAGCCCTGATCTCACGGTGCTCCGGCCTATGGCCCAGCTCCAGCGCCTCCTTGCGCCACTGGTACAGCAACGCAAGGGCTCTCGCTTCCAGGTCCCATGGAGGGGTCCCGGCTAGGAGACATGGCACCTCGACGGAGATCGTTCGATATCTCCTTATGACTCCTGAAATTTTTATCCCACTTCCACGACTCACGGGAACCTATTCCTTTGTAAACTCTACTAATTCCATGAAGAACTAATTAACAATTCTTTTGCACCTAAACACATTTCTTTTCAAATCAAACAAGTTCAAATCGGCTCGCTCCAAATGAAAAGTTAGCAGCAAGAACAAAAGCGCAAGAGGATCGTGTTTAACAAGAACTATCAAAGTGGAATCAGCGAAAAAGTTTAAATTAAAACTCATTCCTTGTATAATAAAAGCCAGCTACGTTAAATGAATACTGATCCAGTAACCAACTAGTATAATAACTTTTTTTTTTTTTTTTTTTTTTTTTTTTAAAAGAATATTAGTAACCGAAATTACTAATTTTCTATGAAAAAACTGAGTTTTAAAAGACAATACAATTTGTATAAACTTATTCCGAATATTTACCGATGGCGGATAACGGCGTACCAGGGGGGAATACTGAATATTTTCAAGACAGTTTATCAGTGACGTTCAAAAAGATACATGACACCCCACCATGATTTTTTGGTGCACCTTCTGATTAGCGAATAAGGCACAGCAAATCGCATTCGTCTATATCCCGCGGTATAAGGTTGGGAGAGAGGCTCCCATAAAACCGTGATAAACTAAATTAATGATGGAAAGTAGGAGGAACAGGATAGTGGATTTAGGCTTCTAGGGTACAAACTTTGGGTGAAACCGGACTGCTGACGATAATGATGTTAATATGGGAGCCGGTGGCTCCTGGGAGTTAGAATCGGGCATATGAACCATTGAATGTATTTTTTTTTCGTGCGGAAATCCTCTTGGATACGCCCACGCCGGCCAACGCGGGAGGTTATGTCGAGCTTGAACCGACTAAAACCGCACGCCGTCTCGGGTCTTCCACCGCCGGGGTGTAACGTTGCCCATAAGGTATTTCCCTCGCAATCCGACTGACCCTGGACCATCTCCGGTTTCGAGACGGGTAACCATTGAAAGTACCTATCCAATTTCTTTGTAATTTTTTTGTCCAGATTATCCAGCCGTTGCTGAAAGATTGAGTATTAAACAAAAGACAAACGTACAAACTCTGACAATTATATTATAAGTACGATTTGGGACTATCCTTTGAATAATTATGGTGATTTATCGCTAAAAATATTAATAATAAACCATTTCCTTTATCAACCTGAAGGTAGGCACAGGACGGTACGCCATTCAATTTGCACTAAAACGCGTTGCGCTCTAATATAAAATATACGAAGAGGAAAAATTGACGACGTTCAATGTCTATTACACATAAACGAAGATCAATCTTTCCGTATTTTTAATATTAAATTTCCGAGTGTCGACAATCTGTTCAACCAAGTTCGTTACTTTACGATTGACTTTGTCATCGTTATGTGTTTTTAAAAATGGCCGCTCAAATAAAACGTTCACTACCGATTTTATGACGAATCCTGAAAATTTTACATCAATAATATATAAAGTGATGATTTAAAGGAATTATATATGTAAAAGAGCAGTGTGGATTGAAAGGGTATGCAGTAATGGGAATGAAAAAAGGTAAATTGTAATAGTGCCACCTTTGTGGCCAAACTAACCTCATATGCAAGCCGGTACACCGGCTGATTGGTGGAAGTGGCTCTGGCGCAGGTTTCCCTGGTCAGATGGTTGTCGTTCCACAAAAACTGTTTTAGCCAAACCAAATGGAAGAGGAGTAATTAAACCCTGAGATCTAAGGTGAAAGCTTCGGAAGCAACCCACAACAACGCTAAGATGATGATATTGAAATAATGTAAGAAGGCACGTCATTCGAAAACTTTGATCAACTCCCGATGCAAAAACGAAAGGGTGTTAAAACGTGTCTGTGTCTGTCTGTGGCGTCGTAGCTCCCGAACAGATGAACCGATTTTGATGCGGATTTTTTTGCTCGAAAGCCGATAAGATCGAGGTGGTTCTTAGCTGTAAATAAATTGGTGTATGGAGCTTTCTATAGTCGATACTTTCCTCCTGATGTGGCATTTCTTGGCTTTTAAGCGAAAGCCTGCCGTACGAGCTTGTAGATGAGCTTATCTTGGGCCAGAAGATCTTGTTGGGGCCTTATATTCCCCCATTATTTTATAAATATGTATCACATTTGTAGGTAATAGTCAAGAGACTGCTATTCAAGTATTAATGCTCACTCAAAGAAACTTCACATAATGAAATAAAACAATCCTGAAAGTTTTCAGTTAACGTTTGTTCAGTGTTATTACCTGAAATCTTAGTCTTGTCACGTTAAGGAGCTCAACTATGCTTTTAAACATTAAATGTTTCATGTGACTTTGGATTAAGTCAACTTGTTTGGAAGACTGAAGTGAATTTCTCCGCCTACTCATTTTCACAAAGGAATTAAACTTCCTGTTGTTTTAACCGGTAATATGCTGTATATTGCGTCTAATTCATATTATTATGGCCTCTGTGGTGTAGCGGTAGTGCGTTCGACTGCTACGTCAGGGGGCGAGGGTTCGATTCTCGCTCAGTGCCAAATTTTGTATGCATGAAAATGTATATTTGCATTGGACTGAGTGTTTCTATGTATAATGTATTTACAAAAAAAAAATCTAGGTATGATTATCCGTATTCTAGAACCCATAACATAAGCTAGTTAAGCTATGCTTACTTTATATAATACGGTAGAAGTAAAGCATTAAATTAATGATTAAATTAGTATCTGGGTTCTATAACGGTTCAGGCAGAATGTGCCTGTTGGATATCAATAGGCTCATCCGCTATTACGTGAAAAACTTTAGTTCACGAAATATGGATGGTATTAAACTTCTTCGAAACCCTAGACAATAATTATTAGAAATTGAAATTGAATAATAAAAATAGTATTCTGGGATTTACACAGCACTATCTAGATCCCAACTAAGAATAGCTTCTTAGTAATAAAACTAGAAAATAAATTAAAAATAAACAAATTGTTTATTAGGATAAATAACAGTTACACATTACTATCAATGTATCTGTTATGTAAACGCATAACACTGCATAATTATTCATAGAAACACCCAGACCAATGCAAATAGAAATATTTATGCATACAAATTTGCTTTGCACGGCCATCAAACCTGCGACCTAGCAGTCGATTACTCTACTGCAACCTTATGAAGTTACAATTTAATTACGTGTTTCAATATGTAAATTAATGCACCTTAATTTCAAAATTAAGTATGAATAATATATCTAACTAGTTTTTAGATAATTATAAGTAGGTGTGCAAAATTGATACGTGTCGTGAAATTTAATATTTCGAATTTCATCAGACCGAACAGACAAAGTATATTGTACTAATGTAAATTTTACTCTATTTCGGGTAATGCACAACATATGGATATTTATATACCAAACCCAAGGAGAACAAGATTGTTATTGCTACGAACCCTGTTCCTCCTCATTCCCACTAAAGAAGCAATCTGTGGCTGTTAAAACATTTGGTTATAATATATTTACCCAGTTTCCGATGAAGCCAAAATACATAGAAACAGGTTAACCACACAACCCTGCTTAGTTATGTGGTGGACCTGTTTGTTGATATGTATGTACTTATGTAGGCAAGTTGTTGGTATGTATGTCCGTGTCTATGTTACAGTGGCTACTAAACCACTGAACTAAAATTAAAATAGATAGAAAATAAAAATATACATTTTTAGCTTAAAATGCTCTTATGTTAATTTTGTATACATTCCAATTTAAGGTTTAAGTATATTATTTTACCCAAAATCTATCAAATTGAGGACGAATTTACCTTCGTATGAAAGTAGGTACATTTCTTTGTGGCAACAATATAATTAACGTTTGACAAAATTCGTATTTAAAGTGGTGTCAATTTCTCGTGTAAGAACTTCCTGTAACTAGGTATACATTCACATAATAGGTACATGTTTCAAAAATATACAAATATACACCTCATAAGTAAGTAACACTTTAACACGGCTTTATATTTCGATTGAAATGTTAAAAATAACTATCATTTACTGTAGGTATATTATATCCAGAGAAAAAAACAAATCAAATTATTGATTTTAACTATCCAGCTAGAAAGAAAGCATAGCGAATTTACGTGATAAAGATAAAATAAAATATTGTTTTATAAATTTGTTTCTTCCGTAAAATATACGTTAATATTTAAGCGTCGTCGGAAAGCACCTACGAACATGCTTCCGAGAAACCAATATTGGTTTAAAAATTGGCTGACTCGCTCAGCAATCTGGGCTGGGCCAAAGAAGCGTTGAATTCACTCAAAATTGAGTTTTAATCGCCTAAAAATTTTCTTGTTCTGAATTTTGTATTGGCTCCATAAATCATGTAACACGTATATTTATTTATTTATTCATGCAATTGCAAATACAGACACTGGAGATGGCCCAGTGTTAGTCGGGGTGCGAGGGAGAAATGCCTTATGGGCAACCTGACACCCCGGCGTCTGAAGACCCGAGACAGCGTGCGGTTTTAGTCGGTTCAAGTTCGACATAACCTCCCACGCTGGGGGTTTCGAGGAGATTTCCGCACAATCAATCCCGAACACAGAATTAAAATAAATCATCCCTGGCTACTACTTTTTGGAGTTGGCTAAAATATTAAGTTTATTAATAGTGGGAACAAGACACAAGGAATAAGTTTCTGTGGATCGCGGGAACGGAATAAGGATACCACGCGAGTGGACTTAATACCTACTGACATAATAAAGTAAAAACATCGATTAAAAGGATTCAGGTGACAGTGAAAATCAAATAATTTAATACCTATACATCCAGATTTCAAATAGCTATACGTAAATATATTTTTTTTCGTGCTGAAATATAGCTACCATCACATTTACTTAAGTGTAACAATGTAATTGCAGATTTATAAAAAATCCTAGCATAGATTTTAAAATATGCCCTTATTTTTCAGCTCCAGCTCGAAGTTTGCTCTTTCACTTAGTTGCTTTTTACCTTGAGGGCGGCAGAATAGAGGTAGTGCTTTCAGGAAGCTCGGTGCAGCGAGTTTTATATTGTTTCGGTTTCTAGGTACAGTGACTCACCTCACTATGGCTTACAGTGGTAGTCAGTCAAGTTGCTATAACTTAGCGAGATCAACGTGTGCATCGATGCACTCGTGCCGACACCTAGGTCGATACTATTGTGTAACGTAGTGAACTCTTAAACTATTGGGTTTTTTAAAGTGTCAATTTCGGTAATCTCGAAATATATTTACATCACTAGTGAGTTTCCAGGATTTTGGAGCTGACACAACATTGTTACTTCTTGTATTATTTTTTTACTACTACCTCCTATTTTTTTAAATAATGTCTTCATTTCATTCTTATTTTGTTTTACTATCTATCTATTTCTATTATAATATTGTAAATTAGTTGAGTCTGTACATTGGAGATATTAATAAAAAAAAAACATGGGTTATGTTAAATAAACGATTCTGAACACAATTTTTTTTTGAATTATTGTCTGTTGGGCAGTTTGATCGCGATGGACGCAAAAGCTACTGAAGGGATTTTGATGCAGTTTCTTTCATTGGAAAGGTCTTGGTCAGACTTAAAATCTGCCATATGTATGAAAGCAATTAATAGTAGAACCGGAGATATGACTAAAATACGATAACCGACCTTAGCCGCGAAATCAGCTTGTTTAATAAATAAATAAATATTCTAGTATTACGTATTATGCAGCGTCATCTATGCGATATCTGATCTAAACTAAGCTTAGCTTGTTATATAGGTAGGATAAACATACTAAGATACAATTTTTTGGAACTACATTTACACATAGAAACAAAAAGACCAATGTATGTTACATATTCATGCATACTAATATTTGCACTGAACGAGAATCGAACTCGCACCCTCTAACTAAAGAAACATTCCAATGTTCTACCACCATGCATCCACAGTTTGAGTGAATAAATAATGTTTTAAATACATATCGATTTAAAGTATTAATCATAATTGCTCATTTATCTGTTAACTGAGCGAAACAACAGAATTTAAGATGATGTGATTCATCACATCATAGCGGTCTAATAACTAAATTGTGGTTTCGAGGTTTACGTTTCAATTGTACTCCAGAATAATGCCAATTATAATGACGTTTCTGTATACTCATTATAATTGGATAGGGATTAATACAAGTAGGAATTAAGGTGCAGTAATATTAATATTGAAGGTGTCAGGGCAGAGTGTCAGGTTAAGAAGGTTGATGTCATGGGAGACTGTAAGGTGTTAGTAAAGTCATTGAAAAGAAAACGTACAAAAGTTGAATGATACGAAATTTTAGTCACTAATAAATAGATATATCTTCGTGTGAATGGTCGCACAGGGTTCTAAGAATCCGATACTTTTGTAATCATCAAATATCCATATTTTCACATGAAGAAATTGTGTGTGAAATTTCTGCGTTATATATGACGATTTCATCGGAGGGCTGCACTGTAATTGTAAATCAAATTACACTAAATATGTTCGTACTATAAAATAAATAGAGTATGCAATTTAATGAACTTTGTGGTCAATAGTTTCTTTGAGCAAGAAGAGGGACTACACAGATAAAAAAATACTCCGTAGTTCCTTCACAGCATCTTCTAAAAGAACTACTGAATATAACCTAACGCAACAACTCGCATCCACCTATTGTTAATATTTTAAATAGCTTGTGAAAGAAATCAATTTCATCTCAAATCAAAGGGTACTAAAAAGAGGTCCAATGGGTACATTGATTATTATTTTAAACAGGTTCCAAAGGGGCCTGAAAATGAGATCGCATGGGTATTTTTGTAATAGGCTCCAAACTTAGAGATCCTACGGGTACGTACGTAAAATATTAACGAATGACATCATTACTTTACCTTTTCTTAATCGTTATGTAGTAGTGGCATATTGAATTGACAGTAATGAACTGCAAAAGGTTAATTTACTTAAAACATATCCTGTTCAATGTCGCAGGCATTAGGCTTTAACTGTAGACAACAGATTAAGATAGCGATATAGTACTGTTCAAGAATAGGATCATTAGATTAGAGCTTCATAGAGACTTGGGTAGGATTGGTTGGTGACTCACACCTTTTATTTTTTTAGTTGCAATATTTATTGGTATTGGTAACTCACTTTTTTTGTTTATTTTTTGTTTTTAACTTTAGCAGTGCCGTATAAACAAAAATAATACCAGGAATAACTATGAATTGGTGACCATGTTGTAGCCTTTGAGTGTAATATTCACCTCCAAATTGTATTGTAACGTGAAGAAAAAATCTCTATCAAGCGGATTGTTTTTGTTTCTAACTTTTACTGAAATGTACACACACACACACACAAGGTACAATAAACCGTTGACTGAGGATAGGAAGGAGAAGGAAAAAAAAGGAAACAAGAAAACCATTTGACATAGAAAGAATACAAAAAAAAACTAAGCTTGAATGCATCGGTGAACATCCGTTTTACTAAACTGAATTGAAAAATATAGAAATGTAAAACTTGTTTCTTAAAATTCCATTGATGTATCAGCCTCCGTGCTGTGTATCTGTATAGAAAGTTTTCGTACGTTGAGTAACGTACGAAAAACTTCTATACAGATGCGTTAGCGAAGTGTCCTGTGATCTTATGTTGACGATTTATGGCCAAACTTCCTCGGCTATGGGGGCGCAATAAACAAAGTTTGTTACCTCGGTACGATTAATTGTCTGGAGTAAAACATTATATTATTATTATTTATTATACAAACAAAGCGATAATTTATGTACACTCAGCTTACCTTGGAATAGCCTTCAACTTCACCTACCAGCCGGTGCACCAGCTGATTGACAGACGAGGCTCGGTCATAGGGGTCTCTTGGGGTTTTGTCACACAGCAGTCGCTTCCGTAAAAGCTAAGATAAGCAAACCCATATTCAGGTATTCAGAGGAAATTTGTAAGGTATATTCAATACCGCTCTAAATCGTACCATCAAAATTATACGACACGTTGCAGAAAATTTCACCTGCTACCACTGCACATACGTAGACGCGTGGCTGATCAATCTTTGCTTTTCGGTCTTGTAAACGGTTCAGTTGACTGTCCTGAGCTATTGGGTAAAATTGGACTATGCGTTCATCACTCTTTCTTAAGAAAACCGCGACTTCTTCATGTTCCCATAGTAAATTCCAACTATCGTCAAAATTCTTTTCTCATTAGAGCCTGCAGAGACTTCAATGTGATCTCGCAGTCTCACAACGAAGTAGACTTATTCAACACCAGCATACCAAAACTCAAAAGGATTCTGAGCAATGCCTTCTTTGAAAGATGAATGAGTAGTGTACCTGTTTTTTTCTGTCTATTGTATTTCATTTACACCTTGTATTCTTGTTACAAGATTTGTATTTACACGTAAAAACTTGTAATTGGCCTTCTTGTACCTACTTCTGTTTTAATTTCACTGTAATAGCTGTAAGTTTTTTTCTAAAAGAATAAAATAAAATAAAATAAAAAATAAAAATATGGAAAGGAAAAGTAGGAGAGCGAACCACGGACTTCAATGTGTAAGTCTCTTTTTCCGTTGAAAATCCTCCTCCAATTTAAAAAAAAAAATAAGAAAAGTTCGCATATTAATTGCTAAAAATTTCATTGAACAATGTTTAGAAAATATTGTAACATCGTTCATTATTTCCATAGTTGGCAAGAATTAAGAAGATTACATATACATATATCGGAGAATTTCGAATATCTGGAACGTGTCTATGTAGCTCAGTTGGGCAGAGTATTTCCCATGTAAGGGAATGGTCGCGGGTTATACATAGAATGTTATACATAGAAACACCCAGACTAATTTCGGAAATATAATTTTTTTTTTTTGGAATTCTTGTCTGTTTGTTCGCTATGGACGCAAAAAGTACTGAACGGATTTTGATGTGTTTTTTTCTATTAGAAAGGTATTGGCCTGACTTAAATCTGCCGTATGTTTGATTGCAGTTTGTTGAACGGGAGATATAACCAAAAAACCAAAAAACGCTAGTACTTGATAAAAACCTAGTACAACTTCTTTCTTCAGCTCCAACTCCCGACTATCCACCATTTTTTCTTGATCAATTGTCCCCTTGTGATGTTAGGAAGAGCGTATTGTCAATTTCATCTAACGCAGTAGGCAGCGATGGTCTAAGTAAAAAAATTATTCTTCCAATCCTTGACGTCATTCTGCCTGTTCTGTGTCATCTTTATAATCTGTCTCTAGCCTGTGGCGTTTTTCCGTCAGCATGGAAGGAAGCCCAAATTATTCCTCTACCTAAAAAAACTAAACCTGCCGCCTTCTCTGAATATCGTCCCATATCTATTTTACCCTTCCTTTCCAAAGTACTTGAACGTCTTGTTTATAATCAATTAAATAACTTTCTCATTAAAAACACTCTCCTCAATCCCTTTCAGTCTGGCTTCCGTCGCGGGCATAGTACTGTTTCAGCATTGGTGCATATTACAGTTGATATTAGAGTGAACATGGATAGGGGTAATGTAACGGTATTGGCTTTACTTGACTTCAGCAATGCATTTAATACTGTTGATTACCACATTCTACTTGGGATTCTACGCTCTCTTAACATTGATTGGTTTCATAGTTACCTGTTTGGGCGCCGACAGCGAATTCATCTTGAGGGCTCCTTTTCCTCGTGGTGCAATGCGACTGTTGGTGTTCCGCAGGGTGGCGTGCTTTCCCCATTACTCTTCGCAATTTTCATAAATTCTATTTCCAGCCAATTAATTTCTGCCTACCACCTTTATGCGGATGATTTACAGATATATACTCATGCTCATATCAATGGATTATCGGATGCACTCGCTAGAATTAATACGGATCTAGACCGTATATGTAGGTGGAGTGCGGACTATGGGCTTGAGATTAACCCTACAAAAACTCAGGTTTGTGTTATTGGAAGCTCCAGAATGATCTCCAAAATAGATTGGTCCCAACAGCCGGCAGTTAAATTTAAAAACAACACCATACCGATCAGTAAAAAGGTCAAGAACCTGGGTATCTTAATTGACAGCACCTTATCTTGGGATTCTCAGATACAGGAGGTAAGTCGCAAACTGTTTGCGTCTGCGGGTTCATTGCGTAGGTTGCGAAACTTTCTTCCTACTGCTACTAAGATTGCGCTAGCTCATACTCTTCTTCTTCCGATTCTTGACTATGCCGATGTCAGCTATCTGAATCTTACCGTAGCGCAACTCGATAAGCTTGAGCGGCTTCAAAACTTTTGTATAAGATTTATATTTGGCTTGCGCAAATATGATCACGTTTCTGACTTCCGCAAAATGCTCAAGTGGTTGCCGATCCGCCTTCGCCGGAATACTCATACACTTATTTTTCTGTACAATATTTTATTTAATCCGTTGACTCCCAGTTATCTTACAGAACGATTTAAGTTCTTAAATGACACTCATGGAAAAAGCTTAAGATCATCGGAAAATTTGAGACTGGAGATGCCAGCTCATTCTACCAACTTTTCTGATCAGTCATTTACTGTAGAAGCTGTACGTCTATGGAATGCACTGCCAGTTCAAATTAGGAAAGCGCAATCCATTAATATTTTTAAAAAGATGTTACATGAGCATTTTTTATCACTGTAGCACGAAGTACATATTTGTTTCTGAATAACACACTGTATTTATATGAATGTATTTAGTCTATTTGTATATCATATTTATGTAGGTATCTTAATATGTATGTAGTTTAAGTATATATATATATGTATATATTTAGTTTGTACCTGTGAAGGTATAATTAATTAAGTAGGTTCAAATAGTTTTTAAATATGTTTTTAATTGAAATATTATTAGCTAACTCCTTATGTTACACCAACTATTACCACCCTGTTTGTGAAAATATTCCAGTCCATCCTAAGGTTGCCTGGAAGAAATTGCATTTAGCGATAAGGCCGCCCTTTGTACATTACAATAACCTTATTAATAATAATTAGTGTGCTTCTTGTGTATGTAATGGTGTACAAATAAAGTGTTATCTATCTATCTATCTATCTATCTACAAAGTATTATTCAAAATTATTTTTTTAGTGCTAAGTCGCAACGAATTTGAAAATAGTGTTTACTGTTATTTAGATATTTTGGCGAATGTTTTGTATGTACAGTCAACGACGAAAGTGGCTGAACACTAAAATATTTAAAATCCTTTTTTTACATTGGAATACATGGACCAATACCTGATTTAGTTTATTATTTTACTAGGAATTCAGTACAGGGTGTGACTGAAATAAATTGAGCTGAGCGAGCAGGACTCTTACATGAAAAATAAGGCATCTTACTAGTACGGTCGCGCGCATAGCTAAGGCCGCGCGCTCGTGAAACTGTTTTTCGATGATTATTCCTCAATAGTATATTGTATTTGAACAGTTGACCCCTCTAAACACTCAGCGGTGTCTACACTATCACCATGGAAAATTTGGTCAAAATCGGTATTGTGGTTCCGGAGGAGTACAGTCTCGACCAAACGGCTTAACCACGTATAAGAGCTTCGTTTCGCTCAGCACAATGAAAGGTTTAAGAGCTAAGGAGAGCCATAAATTAGAATGTGTTAAGTTACATTTGTCTTTCACTGTACATTCTCATTAAACTTTTGTATAAGTATATTTAATGTTTTCTAATCAAGTCGCAAATATCGTTTACGAAGAAACTTGCACCAGTGTTAAGTGAGTCGTTGCTATAACTGAACACAAACACATTTGATCTATCACGTAGCCGACGCGGCGTCGTCGTCGCCCAGGAAGAAGAGCGAGCGTCCGGCTGATCGGTTTGCTTCGTCTTTTAAAAGCATTCTCTCGATATGCCTATATATAGTATGTCAAAAGACTGATACTCTTTAGACTATTTAAAACCAAAGCTATAGTCTAATATAATATTATAAACAAAAATAATTGCAATAGAATCTTAAAAATCTTAAAAATATTTGGACACAAATATTTTCGGACACTTGTCCGAATTTACTCTTTTTAGTTTAACACACACATACACTCACACCAGGTAAAATATACCGTTGACTGCGTATAGGAAGGGGGAGAAATGAGGAAAAAGTAAATAATGAAAGGAAGGAATGTAAGGCCTCTGGCAGTCTGACGAACCGTAAGATGAGCAGTGCAGTATACTGCTAGATCACATCGATATTAATTGGGAGGTTGGTACTCAGTCAGTCGAGGTAACCCAGAAACAATAACGGAATTCTTAGAATTATGTTATATTCACGAACATTTTAGATTAATTAACTTAACATTTAAGAATTTGAAAAATGACTTTAAAATCTGCAATCGTAAAAATCCTTTGACTTTTGATTCGCGGCAACGTCATTTTACGATTATTTTATTTTATAAGTCTTCCAGATAGCTGTAATTAAAAACACGTTGAAAACCTCATTAAAAGGGCTTTGTATAAAAATACGGTTACAAGATAGAATAAAAATCCGAATGAACGTCTCGTTACGGGGATGGTCTAGTCATTCAAATGAGTATTTTGTCTCGTATTTGAATACGTAGGAGATATTCCAATTAATTACAGCTCTATTCAATTTAAATCATTCGTGAAATATGGGTTAGGTGATCATCAGCAAATCAAAATACAGTATAAGAGTGACAATATTTTACAGATGAACAAAAAAACGTTTATTTTTATTGCGATCTACTGTTTTAAAATATGCGGGGTGGTGTAAAACAATAATATACTAGGACATTCTACACAACGATATCTGGTACCCAAAGTGAGCATAGCTTAACTAACTTGTTGTATGAGATCAAGAATGCGGATAAACATAGTTTTTCTATAGGTAGTGCTATTATAAATACTTCCTCTTAAAACAAAATTGTAACAAAAATATAATGTATTACTACAAATACTTTTATGTTAGTCTTGTTTATCGAACAGTCAAAACTCAAGGTTTATCTCTCGTATTCGACACAACCTCAACAAGAAGGCACGAGAAGGCTGTAAATACGTAAGAACATTATCCAAATCAAAGAAGCAAAGCAAACGACCTTTGAATTTACATTAGCAGTATTACCTACTCCCAAAATCTTCAAATAATGACGTCAAATGTATACATACCGTAAGCATTTAGATAATAAGAAGTTCAAGGGGAAACGAACATCAACTAAGTGCCTTTTGGCTACGATTACGAAATACGCGAAGAGATAATAAAAATCCGTTATATTTTTTTTCTACAGAGGTACAGAATATTTTGCGAAACGCTCGCGGAGGCATTTTGCGATTTCAAATTGTAGGTATTATGTTCGCGAAAACGTCGCTATCTCTATATTACATTCCATCGAAAGCCTTCTCTTAGAATATACTGGAGGAGCACGCCATGCGCACATATTGTAATATTAGAGAATCAGCAAAAATATGGTATTATCGTCGTAAAGAAATTGGAGACGTCCAAATTGTAATCGAACAAACAAGGGCAGGGCACTGGGCCGTTTAAAATGTATTCTCCAATAAACATTCCGACGTTGTTTTGATAAGTTAATGAGAATCAGTTCGATGAAAGTGATCCGGTGAAGTCTTGCGTCAACGAAATCAAATTACAATCAAAATATGGAACAACTTGGATAAGATTCTATTGCTCGGAGGGCGTTAATGAATATTTTACGTTATTAATAATTACGTTATTAATGATAATTATTGATATCTCGCATACTTATTTATGTAAACGCGTTGTTAAGTTATGAGACTAAGCGAACAAAATAAAACAGTGCTGAAAAAGTATTATAAGTAGTAAAGTATTATAAGTATTATACATAAATTCACACCTGTATCCCTGAAGGGGTAGGCAGAGGTGTATTACACACCCACGAGTCGCCAGTTATGTTTAGGTCCCAATGTAATAGGGTGAGAGCCTATTGTCATCTACCGGGCACATTACTAAGCGAGGAATAATTAACATTTTTAATACACACAGAACTACGAAAGGTCAGTGGTGTGTGCCCGGGGCGACTGGGGATCGAACTCGAGACCTCGTCTCGGCAGTCCGTTACGTACGCCACTGGGCTATCACCGTCTTTTCTTTTTGGTATGTATATAAGTCACTACTCAAAAATAAATGATTAAAAAGAGCCTATGTGTCATTCCAGAATATAATCAAACCCTGTATCAAATTTAAGCCAGATCCGTTCAGCCGTTTATGCGTCACTGATTAACGAACACCCAAACATTTAAACATCTTTTTTTATTTTTATTTTTTTTACGTACGAAACGTTACGAAATTCCTTCGGATACCCCCCCGCCGGCCAGCGGAGGTGGAGATGTCGTGTCTCGACTAAAACCGCATGGTGTCCTCCCCAAGTGGCCGTTGCCGGGCACCCCGGTTAAGCCCTTGAAAGGATAACCCCAGGGTTGCCGGCGGACTTTGGTCGCCACCGCGGCCTCGCCTGGTGGGGTCGGGTTTTATCCCGCTTCGATGAGTTGGCAGGCGTGTGTAACACACACGTGTCCGGTAACCATCTGGCACATCCGGTAGGAGAGGCCCCCATGGTCCCTCTCCAACCACTCCTTCATGATCGGTCTCACCGCCGCAATGGTGGATTCCCCCCACCTTGTGTGCTCAAGTCGCACCTTCCATGTCTCCATGAGTTCCCGGTGGAGCTGGGACCGCTGAGCCCTAATTTCTCGGGGCTCCGGCCTATGGCTCCGCTCCAGCGCCTCCTTGTGCCACTGGTACAGCAGTGCAAGGGCTCTCGCTTCCAGGTCCCATATAGGGGTCCTGACTAGGAGACATGCCGCCTCGACGGAGATCGTGCGATACACCCTGATGACTCTGACGGCCTTCGCTTTTAACGGGCTGTTTAATACAGCCACGTTGCGGGCCGCCAGAGTCTCCGCCCATACTGGGGCCCCGTACAGGGCCATGCTTCGCACGATCCCCAGGTACAGTCTCCTAGTGGGGGCGTTGGGTCCCTTAACCAGCGATAGCGCGGCTGCAGCCCCCCTCAGTTTCGGGACCAGACTTCGGTGATGAGGTCCGAAGTCCCATCGGCTATCGAGTACTAGCCCAAGGTACTTTATCATGGACTCGATGCCGATGCTTACGCCCCCTACGGTTATGCTGGTTCCCGCAGAATCCTCCTCCGAGGCCCGTGGAAACACATAGCCTCGTATTTGTGGAGAGCCACCTCGAGTCCCAGCCACCGTATTCGACTCACGACTTGAGCAACCCCTGCCATGGCATTTAGTGCCGCGCTTCGGTGCGTTGCTCCCCGCGCCACAACGAGGGTGTCGTCAGCATAACATGTTCTGCTGACACCCTCGAGCAACGAACCGCGCAGCACCCAGTCGTATCCAATGTTCTACAGGAGTGGCCCTAGGACCGACCCCTGCGGAACAGCTCGGGTAAACTATGGCCCTCTCGGATAGGTATGCCTCGACAATGCGGCGGAGGTAAGGAGGCACGCCGTGATACGCGAGCGCCTCCCTAACGCAGCTCCAGGGTAGGGTGTTGAAAGCGTTGGCGATGTCGAGATACACCGCCACCACCACCCCACCCCGCGAGACTACTTCCTCCGCCAGGCGCCTAACGCGCATGATCGCTTCCACGGTGGAACGCCCCCGGCGGAAACCGAACTGGTTGTCCGACAGATCTGGCCCCACGTTCGTGAGATGCTCGACGAGGCGCTCTGCAATAATCCGCTCAAAGAGCTTGCACACCTCGTCGAGCAACACGATCGGTCGGTAACCGGATGGCTGATCCGCCGGCCGCCCCGCCTTCCGGATAAGGACCAGTTTCCCCGTCTTCCAACCTTTGGAAACTGGCCCCTTTGGAGGCATGCGCTAAAGAGCGCCACCAGTCGAGGCCCTAGTTCCTCCAGGGCCAGGACCCATGCTCGGCCTGGAATGCCGTCGGGTCCGGGGGCAGTACATTTCCGGGCTTTAAGCTGGAGCACTGCTACCACCAGTTCACTCTCCCTGACTTTGGGCACATCGCTCTCGCTATTATCAGCGTCAGGCGCCTGAGGCCGAGCCATGCGCGGAGGAACATGTTCCTCCGCTCTCGCCGGGAACAGGGAGCCCAGGATCCCCTCCAGCCGCTCTGGCTGGAGGCTCTGGGTCAGTAGGGGCGCCCTTGGGCGAATTTTGCCCCTGACCGCAAGGTAAGGGCGCCCCCATGGGTTCTGCTCCAGAGACTCCAGCAGCTCCTCGCGGGCCCGCCGTTTGGCCTGTCTAATGGCTTCCTGGAGGGTCCTCTTGGCCCCCTTGTACGCCTTATATAGCTCCGCCTCTCGGGCTGCCGCATCGTCTGGGCGGCGACGCCTCCGGCGAAACCTGGTGTACCGGCGAGGAGCGGTCACGCACGCTGCTCGCAGCTGTGCGATCTCCGCTGACCACCAGTACACCTGTTTCTTGGCCGGGCCGGGCTTAACCCTAGGCATCGCTGCATCGCAGATATGCGACATGGCTCTCCTGAACCATTCCGCCTCTGCGTCGACATCGGCAGGCCTGGCCGGTGACGGAATTCAGGCCAGCACTATGGATGCCTCCAGGAGAGTGTCCCGATCAAGGCGTCTGAGCGCCCAACGTGGATCCGGGGGATTCGCAATAGTCGGCGGTAGGTTAGGTGGAGGGGAGACGTTGAACCGAATGTATCTGTGGTCGGAATCCGTCTCCTCCTCCTCCACCACGCGCCAACCCTGGACGCGGCGGGCGAGAGCAGGGGTCGCGAACGCGACATCCACGACCGAACTGAACCCCCGCCGCTCCCAGGTGGCGACACTCCCCCGGTTGAGGACCTCTAGACCACGGATGTTGGCCCAGTCCTCCAGTACTCGCCCCTTTTCGTTGGTTTCCCGGGAGCCCCAGGCCAGAGACCAGGCGTTGAAGTCTCCCAGGACCAAGACAGGGCGAGGACGGCACGCCGCGAGAACGATGTCCAGTTCAGCGAGCCTTAGCTCAAGGTCGTACTGGTCAAGGCTTGGCGAGAAGTAGACGGCCACGACAGCCAAGCCCTCATAGTCCGCCGCGACACAGCCTCTGCCACTTGCAATGAGTGCAAGGCGGGAGGTGTCCGTGGCGGTACCCCCGATAACGGTCGCTACGCCGTCTAAGTCCACCGGGCTTCCGGGATGGACCCAGTACGGCTCAGCGACCACGACCACATTGATAGACCACTGCACGGTGCTCTGATACAGAAGATCCTGAGCACCGGAGCAGTGGTTTATGTTCGCTTGCAGGATGCGGATTGGTGTGTCCATTATTGAACTTCCATTTCCGCATCCCACCGTGTATGTGGCCGCTCCTGAGGGGCACCACCGCTACCCGTTGCGGACGAACGGGGCTTTGGCCTCGAGGCGGCTCAGGTTCTGCTGTCCGCCCGGTGCTCCGCCGCTTTGCCCTCCGCTACGCATTTGTAGCAGCGCCGCGGAGCATCACAAGCACTGGCCTTGTGCCCAGGCTGACTACAGCGGAAGCACCGATCCCTCACGGTGTCTCCCGCTGTGCACTGCACTCCTACATGCCCCACGGCCAGGCACCTAAAGCACCTTGTCTCGCGGGGCTGCAGGAGTTGCACCCGCGCCTTAAGGAAGCCCCCAACGAGGAGGCTCCGTCCATCCGCAATCCTCTGCACCACTGCGACGGGGCAGTAGACGACTGCCGTGCCGTGACCGGTGGGGCTGAACCGGATTTCTCCAGCTCTCACCTGATCACGGGGGCAGCCGCCCGCCTCCACGACGGCGGAGATAATTTCCTCCGTCGTGGCCGCGTCATCCAGACCCGAAATGTGCAAACCTGCGCACGTGTGGGGTCTGGTGACGCGGACAGCTTCGGTATCTAGCGACTCCCTCAGCTTGGCCGCTAGGGCGTCGGCTTGGAGGCCGCTGGTGGCGCCGGAGACCTCGAGGAGGCGAGCTCCGGTGCGAGTTGTTTTGCACCGGAGCCCTCCCTCAATCTCGAGTGCCTTGAGGTCCACTGAGGCTTTCACTTGCCTCAGGACCTGCGCGTACCCCACGCCCTTCTCCACACCCTCCGTCGTCACCGTTAGGACGACGGCTGTGGATCGTGGGGCGCGGAGCCTCTTCGGCGCCTTCGCCGCAGTGGCTTTAGCCGCCTTCTTAGCCGCCTTTTTAGCGGCTTTTTTCGCCTTTTTGGCGGCTCCCACTACCACCCATTCCTCCCCTCTGGAGGAACGCTCGGGTGCAACGGGAGCGGCGGGTATGGCGGGGGCGGGGGTGCTATGCTTCTTCCCCTTCCCTTGTGGCGTTGGGGCCGCTGGGGCGGCGGGGCCGGGCTTACCACCGTCAGCAGCCGCGAAAGACGCAGGCCGTGCCAGTGGGGGACGGTAAGTCCGGTCCTCCAAAACACCGAGCCGCCTCTCGATAGTCGCCAAGAGCTGCACCTCACTAGGCGCAGGCTCAGGCGCTGGATTGGGCGCCGGCCTAGGCGCTGTTTTCGGCGCCGGCTTAGGTGCCGACTTTGGCGCCGGCTTTGGCGCTGAATTTGGCGCTGATGTAGGCGCCCCCCCCTGCGGTGCAAGAGCCCTCGTTTGGTCCGCCACCTCCTGGGCTCTTGGGTCCTTCTGGGCCTCCGGGGAGCCCCTGACCATCTGGGTCAGTTGCCTGACCTCCTCCCGGAGGACCCGCTGTTGCTCCAAGGAGTTGGCGAGCTCAGCTTCCAGGCTTGTGACCCGGGCCCTGAGCTTCGCCTCCTCCTCGGAGACGCTCCTACCAAGGACCTCCTCCAGTGCCGTCCTTGCGACGGCGACGTTTTCCGCCACCGTCTTCTTCTTGCCCGACACATTTTTGGACCCTTTAATGGTGTCCGTTATGCGGGCAAGTGCTGCGAGGAGTTCCCTCGCCGTGGGGACGCCTTGGTCCCTGCCACTGGGTAGTGGAGGGACGTGCACCGGCTGCTTCGGCGTTCTAGTCGCCGCGGTGGCCAATATTTTGGCCGGCCGATCATCCTCACTCGACTCGCTTCTGCTCCGGTCAAGGGACGGTCCACCCGAGCGAGGCCGCTTACGTCGGAGACCCTCCTCGGTCTCCATACGGCTGGATACCCGCCGTCGACGCCGCAGACGCAATGTCTGCGTCCGTTTCCCCACCTGTCGGTAACGGAGTAGCGGGTCTGATGAAGACGGCCTTGACTGATCGCGAGTGAGGCCTCTGCCTCACCTCCTCTTCACCCCCCGCTACCTCCGTTCCATCGTCTCGGATGCCGTTGTCCGCGCCAAGGTCGTCGTTATTTGTATCGTCCGGTTTTTGTATTTTATTTGTGATATTATTCATAGTATATCCCACGAGTATGGGGGAAAGATGGTCCATCCAGGCGGAGCCCCCTGCACCTGGATAAGCCTATATACTATGGAGGTCGGCTGGTATCCATTGGTTTTGACGACTTCGCTGTCGGGTGTTATAGACTTTTCCTTGTCGTGGGCCGGCCAATAAAGGCAAGCCCTCCGGTCGGCAAGTTCACAGCGTACCCTTCTGGAGCCACCAGTCAGGTCGTTGCTGATCACCTGCCGATTACGGATTGCGAGAGGATGGCTAGTCCTCTCTCACCGGCGGCGGCACAAGTGCCCGTTGGCCCCTGCGTGAGCATTGGGCCAACCCGCCCCTAGATCCCCCAGGACCCTACGGTGGCCTACACCACTAACAGCATCGCTCATCCTGTCTCCTCTGAAAGCAGAGGAGTACGGAGAGCGATGTGTTCCCGCCACGTTGGGTATTGGCCGACGATCAATGCCAACCCCATGAAGGGGAAGCCATTGTCCGCCGCCCAGGGTGTACCAGCCGCTCCGATTCCGTTCCCCCCGGACTGCAGCGGGATCGGAATCGGAGCGACAGTCGAGGAGGTTACCCAACACACACCCCCATTTAAACATCTTCACAAACTTTCACATTTATAATGATTGTAGGATTATAATTATTTGTATTTATAATATTATATAGGGTGTATGCTAGAAAACCTCCTTGTGGTGCACCCTGGGCAACGGAAGCAGCAACTCCTCTCCTTCCCTAGGGGGAGTAGTTGCTCCTTCAGGTTGATATTCTGCCAAGGTCGAATTGACCTAAGAGAAGGAAAACTCGAATCTAAACCCTCTACCAACCCGTCTGGCCAGCGTGGTAGTAGTAGGCCATAAACCTCCCATGATTAGAAGCCACAACAAAAGGCCCCCAGTTCCCGGTGGTCCCGCTATTCCCGACTACGGTAGCGGTCGCGGTAACGGCGGGGCGGGGGGTGCTAAGAATCTCCGGGTTACGGGAGGCTACCAACAAAAACTACAGCTGGCAGCGTACAACTGCAGTTCACTTCGGCTGGACCACCATCTCGCCGAAGTGGAGATAGAACTGGGTCGCATAAACTGGCACATACTGGGGTTGTCCGAGATCCGAAGACTGGGGGAGGACACGGTAACCCTTGAGTCAGGCGACCTATTCTACTTCAGAGAAGGTGATCAGCTCTCCCAGGGAGGTGTCGGTTTTCTGGTCAAAAAGGACCTCATTAGCAGCGTTGTTGAAGTCGGTAGTGTGTCGAACCGGGTAGCGTACCTTGTCCTTAAAATCACTAACAGGCGTTCCCTGAAGGTGATACAGGTATATGCGCCGACCTCGACTCACCCCGATGAAACCGCCGAGGCCGTGTATGAGGACATTGTCAAGGCAATTAATCATACCGCCAAGGCCACCTACAGCGTTGTTATGGGGGACTTCAATGCCAAGGTGGGAGTACAAGAACGCGGCGAAACGCGAATAGGACCCTATGGAGTGGGGCACAGAAATCACAGGGGGCAAATGCTAGTCAACTTTCTCGAATCCCAGGGGCTCTTCTTAATGAATACTTTCTTTAAGAAGAAGCCCCATAGGAAGTGGACTTGGCAAAGCCGGGATTCCGTGGTAAGGAACGAGATAGACTTTTTCATTACGGACAGTAAGCACATATTTAGAGACGTCTCCGTGATTAACAGGTTCAACACCGGAAGTGATCACAGACTTGTCAGAGGCTCTCTAAATATCAACCTTAAAGCTGAAAGATTCCGAATGATACGGTCTACTCTCCGACCTACGCCGCTCCAAGTAGCTCTAGGGTCCGAAAAGTTCCAACTGGAACTTAAAAATCGTTTTGCAATGCTGGAAACCACTAGCAGTATTGATGAGAAAACCGACACAGTGGTCAAAACTCTGCAGGAAGTGTCCCGAAAGTTGTTTCCCGGAAAACGCAAACAGCTAGAGTCCAAACTCTCTCCTGAGACTCTCGAACTTATGAGGAGGAGGCGTGATGAGCCCTCAACTCAGTCGTTTTCGTTGGATGGGAGAGTCTTAAACCAAAAAATAAAAAAGCTGATACGACGCGACCTCCGACGCTTCAACACTAACATCATACATGATGCGATTGAGCGAAAGAGGGGGTCGAAAGTGTTCGCTCAGCAATTGGGAAGGCCCCATCTGACGAAACTTAAAACTGAGGATGGCAGAACCATCACCTCAAAGGTCGAGATTCTCGAAGAGGTCGAGAAGTTTTATGGACAGCTGTATGCATCACGGATGCCTAAACTGACGGGACACAGCGTTGAAGACCACAGAGCTCCACTCACGCGCCATTACACCGAGGAAATACCCGATGTCGAGCAGTGCGAGATAGAGGCGGCTCTCAAGCAAACAAAGAACAACAGGTGCCCTGGCGATGACGGAATTACTACTGAGCTCCTAAAAGCAGGCGGGGCCCAGTGCTCCAAGAGCTAGCGAGCCTTTTTAATTCCGTCATCCAGCAAGGCTTAACACCTAGGGCATGGAGCGGGAGTGCGGTGGTACTGTTCTTCAAAAAAGGTGATAAAGCCTTGCTTAAGAATTACAGACCCATCTCACTCCTGAGTCATGTCTACAAGCTGTTCTCGAGAGTCGTCACGAATCGTCTTGCGAGCAAGCTCGACGAGTTCCAGCCACCGGAGCAAGCCGGGTTTCGAAAAGGCTACAGTACCGTGGACCACATCCATACTGTTCGGCAGATTATACAAAAGACTCACGAGTATAATCAGCCGCTGTGTATGGCTTTTGTGGACTACGAGAAAGCCTTCGACTGCATCGAGACCTGGGCAGTTCTGGATGCTCTGCAACGGTGTCGTGTTGATTGGCGATATATCGATGTGCTGAGATGCCTATATGAGACCGCTACTATGTCCGTCCAGCTCCAAGACCAGAAGACGAACCCCATAAGCATACAGCGTGGAGTGAGACAGGGGGATGTTATATCCCCCAAACTATTCACCAACGCGCTGGAGGACGTCTTCAAGACTCTGGATTGGACTGGACGGGGTATAAACATAAATGGCGAGTACATCTCGCATCTTCGGTTCGCCGACGACATCGTCATAGTTGCGGAGTCGCTGGAGCAGCTGGGCGAGATGCTGCACAGCCTAAATGGAGCCTCTCGACGTGTCGGTCTTGGTGTGAACCTTGACAAAACCAAGGTTATGTTCAACGAACATGCCATGCCGAGGCCGATTGCCATCGAAGGGTCGACACTCGAAGTTGTTCAACAGTATGTCTACCTTGGGCAGGTTATCCAGCTCGGTAGAAACAACTTCGAGAAAGAAGTCACCAAAAGGATCCAATTAGGTTGGGCAGCATTTGGCAAACTGCGTCGGGTTTTCTCCTCCCCTTTACCGCAATGCCTTAAAACAAAGGTGTTCGACCAGTGCGTCCTACCTGTCATGACTTACGGTGCCGAAACGTGGACATTGACAGTGAGGCTTGTCCACGACTTAAAAGTCGCGCAGCGGGCTATGGAGCGAGCTATGCTTGGGGTTTCTTTGAAGGATAAAATTCGAAATGAGGCCATCCGACAAAGAACCAAAGTCACCGACATAGCTCGCAGAATAAGCAAGCTGAAGTGGCAATGGGCTGGCCACATCTGCCGAAGGACCGATGGCCGATGGAGCAAACGAGTCCTAGAGTGGAGACCACGAATCGGTAAACGGAAGGTGGGACGTCCCCCAGCAAGATGGACGGACGACCTGAAAAAGGTAGCTGGGATAGACTGGATGCGCAAGGCGGAGGATCGGGTGCTATGGCGTAAAATGGGAGAGGCCTATGTCCAGCAGTGGACTGCAATAGGCTAATTGATTGATTGATAATATTATATTACAACTATAGCTTTGGTTTCAAATAGTCTGAAGAGATATCAGGCTATTGACATACTATATATAGGCATATCGAGAGAATGCTTTAAAAGACGAAACAAACCGATCAGCCGGACGCTCGGTCTTCTTCCTGGGCGACGACCGACGTCGCGCCCGATACGTGATGTAACAAATGTGTTTGTGTTCAGTTATAGCAACGATTCACTTAACACTGGTGCAAGTTTCTTCTTAAACGATCTTTGCGACTTGATTAGATAACATTAAATATACTTATACAACATTTTATGAGAATGTACAGTCAACGACAAATATAGCTTAACAAATTCTAATTTGTGGATCCCCTTAGCGCTTAACTTTCATAAAATGATAAACTAAATATCAAATATATTGACTTCGTCCGGTGGAATTATAAAACTACTTATAGTTATCGGTTATTAATCCATGTATTCCAATGTAAAGAAAGGATTGTAAATATTTTAGTATTCAGCCACTTTTGTCGTTGATTGTACATGTAAAATATTTACAAAATATCTAAATAACTGTAAACCCCTTTTTCGTGTGGGATTTAGAATTAAAAAAAATACTAAAAATGTTTTTAATTATGTATTGTCAACAGTCCTTAATTAGTTTGCAAAATTTCAAATCACGCTTGGAGTGTATGTTCGTATGCGTCGCGTATACGAACATACACACCAAGTGAGAAACATAGATAGACACGTAAAAGTGACATTGTTTTGTACTATGTGAGGTAAAACTAGGATGTTGGAGCATTCAGTTAATTAAAAAATATGGTACCGATATCTCAGATTTTTTAAAGATAGAAGGTATTTTTCTATAAGTTTATTTTATTGCAAATACTAGTATGGGCCCAATCAGTAATGTATGGAGTGGAGCACTGCATCGACCCCTGTCACGAATGATTGCTCTACTTAATACATGATAAGGAACTATTGGGTCCGAAACTTATTCGGTTCGCTCAAAACATATATGTTAAGGTTGATGTCATATTTATGTTCATAAATGTATATTATCGAAAATACATTTTTTTATGAAATACGGACCAACTCACCAATCTACGTTGATCAGCGTGATAGTATCTATTATTCGATTTTGAAGATGAATAATGTCAAACTATGTTTATTGAAGTGTATGCATGTGGATGTGAATGTGTGGTCATGCTCACGCATGTGAATAAGTGCATGTGAACCAAAGCATCCGTGGAACTACGAGTGCTTCTTAACTTAGTTTTTTGTTCATTGCAACTGATCATAAATTATACACTTACACACCTAAGTATATACCTACATACTTCACTTCTACAAATAAAATGCGAATGGATACTGATGAATCTGTTTTAACATGCAAAGCGTCTTCATAATATTTTAATTTTTTTTGTCGATGTTCTTAAGTCTGCCAATTCGCATTGGGCCAGGGAGGTATAGTATTACGGTCTGATATCTCTATAATACTGAGAAAAGGCTCATACCGGGCAGTGGAATTAAAACACTTAGGTTGAAAACAAGCCCCATGGTTCATCAAAAATCGATCAAATATCCGTAATGTGTTTTAAAACAATATTGTGAAATGTCGTCATGAACCTGCTCAGTTAGGTTAGGTTAGGTTAAAACCTAAATTAAAATATAATCTGTCAATAATACGGCCATTCTTTTATTTTCATAAAATTTCGTGGTATTAAAGTGTCGGTATTCAAGGGCCTCGCAATTTGGACCGCGTCCAGCTGCCATCCCGCCATATTACTCTCTTTGGAACCCCTTCTTTTTAACTTATTACATTTTAATAAACGCCTTCCCGTATCTAGCGCACATTTTTGTAGAATGCGAAAGTATTAGGCTAGCATTGTTTAGTTTTCTAGCACGTTGTTTTAGTTGAACAAATAATGTTCTTAATTTTTCTGTAGTAAATAATATAGGTAGAATAAATATAAACCATCATGTTTCTTAGTTAATTGTGATATTCAAATAGATTTAGAGATTAGGCCGTACTAAAGTTGGGATTTAAATTGATACCCTTTAATTCAAAGTTCGGTACGGACTAATCTGCGGCTTATATAGTTAATGTTTTATTAATATTGGATCATATTATCTATATATGAACGTCGTAAGTATGAGAGTGTTACAGATTTTAATATTAGCAGGCATTTTTTTTTACATGCGGAAATCCCTTCGAATACCCCCCCGCCGGCCAGGGGGTTTGGTTATGTCGTGCATCGACTAAAACCGCACGGTGTCCTGCCCAAGTGTCCATGCCGGGCACCCCGGGTAAACCCTCGATAGATATTAGCCGGCATGATAAAATAAACCTCACTAATGCAGGAGTAACTTAGAGTAGGTACGTAGTTCATAGTTTCAAATGCACTTGTCCAAGGCTTAACAAGTTTTTTTTTTATCGGACACTATGTCCTATATTTCATGATTTACCGCCCGCCTGTCGGAGAAACCAAACACTTTCATTTATAACTAGCTTATGCCCGCGGTTCCGCCAGCGCGCAGGTCGGTTATGGTTTTTTGGTCATGTCTCCGGTTCTACTTAACCAAATGCAATCAAATATACGGCAGATTTTAAGTCTGACCTCCTATTTAAGTCTGAGTCTCCTCTTGAGATATGCACACCGGTAGGGATATTTGGATTTTAAGGGTTCCGTTGCCGAATGGCAAAAAAAGGAACCCTTATAGATTCGTCATGTCTGTCTGTCTGTCCATCCGTATGTCATAGCCACTTTTTTCCTAAACTATAAGATCTATGCTGTTGAAACTTGGTAAGCAGATGTATTCTGTGAACCACATTAAGATTTTCATACAAAAATAGAAAAAAAAACAATACATTTTGGGGGTCCCCATACTTAGAACTGAAACTCAAAAAAAAAAAATACATCAAACCCATACAATTGTAGTATCTATGGATAGGTCTTCAAAAATGATATTGAGGTTTCTAATATCATTTTTTTCTAAACTGTATAATTTGCGCGAGAGACACTTCCAAAGTGGTAAAATGTGTGTCCCCCCCACTGTAACTTCTAAAATAAGAGAATGATAAAACTAAAAAAAATATATGATGAACTTACTTTGGGTCTAGAATGCGCTGCGTAAAATGTCGTAGAATATTTATTTATTTTGAACGAGATTTAGTAAGTAGTTTTTTTTTTAATACGTCATAAATCGTAAACTGCAATTTATCTTTCATTCAATCAACTGAAATATAAAAATTAAAAAAAAAAACACATTTTTATTAAACATTATATACGGATTCTATCGCGGTTTTAGAATCCGTTAAAAATAGTTATATTTCAATGTGTAACATTCGCGTAAACTTCCGACAATATCATGTAAAACATTATTATGTTACTTGCTGACTCGCACTTGGCCGCTTTTTTTATTCCAATTGTTGCTACTGGTAGGGATATTTGGAATCTTCTCTTTCATATATTCCTACTGATCTACACTGGTAAGGATAGTTGGATTTTTAAAAGTGAAAACTTCTTTAGCGGCGTTGTGCACTTTTTTTGTAATGGGTAAAAAAGGTTAAACTCGCGTCAGTAAAAACGTGATCTCATCGTAAGACAACAAATCGAGCCTGTTATGGAAAAACATCGTAAACGACAGAATATAGGTATTTCACTTTTTTATCGTAACGTAAATCTAAAATTATTTAGACCCTAATTCAAAGACCCTTAAACTCATATTTGCATAAACATCAAAATTACAACAGGAAATATATAGTATCGCAAACGACAAAAGTCAAAGTTTCATATATTAGAACAATCAGAACTATCGTAACCAACTTATCGTAAGTAACGTTTGTCACTTAAGATAAAATAGATATTTCTAAGATCTGCGTAAAATGTGTTCCGTTTAATTATCATATAAGCATTTTGTTTATTTTCCAGATCTGGCGGACACCCAGTTCGGTTTCCGCCGAGGGCGCTCCACCGTGAAAGCGATTATGCGCGTTAGGCGCCTGGAGGAGGAAGTAGTCTCGCAGGGTGGGGCGATGGTGGCGGTGTGTCTAGACATCGCCAACGCCTTCAACACCCTACCCTGGAGCTGCGTTAGGGAGGCTCTCACGTATCACGGAGTGCCTCCATACCTCCGCCGCATTGTCAAGGCATACCTATCCGAGAGGGCCATGGTTTACCCGAGCTGGCTAGTGCCAGGGCGGCGAGAAGTGTCGTGCAGTGTTCCATAGGGGTCGGTCCTAGGGCCACTTCTGTGGAACATCGGATACGACTGGGTGCTGCGCGGTCCGTTGCTCGAGGGTGTCAGCATAACTTGTTACGCTGACGACACCATCTTTATGGTGCGGGGAGCAAAGTACCGAAGCGCGGCACTAAAGGCCACGGCAGGGGTTGCTCAAGTCGTGGGTCGAATACGGCGGCTGGGACTCGAGGTGGCTCTCCACAAATCCAAGGCTATGTGTTTTCATAGGCCTCGGAAGGGGCCACCTGCGGGAACCAGCATAACCGTAGGGAGTGTAAGCATCGGCATCGAGCCCACGATGAAGTACCTTGGGCTCGTACTCGATAGCCGATGGGACTTCGGACCTCATCTCCGAAGTCTGGTTCCGAAACTGAGGGGGGCTGCGGCCGCGCTATCGCGACTGATGCCCAACGTTAAGGGACCCAACGCCCCCACTAGGAGACTGTACCTGGGGATCGTGCGAAGCATGGCCCTGTACGGCATATGGGTGGAGACTCTGGCGGCCTGCAACGTGGCTGTTCTAAACAGCCCGTTAAAAGTGATGGCCGTCAGAGTCATCAGGGGGTAACGCATGATCTCCGTCGAGGTGGCATGTCTCCTAGCCGGGATCCCTCCGTGGGATTTAGAAGTGAGAGCCCTTGCGTTGCTGTACCAGTGACGCAAGGAGGCGCTGGAACGGGGCCATAGGCCGGAGCCCCGAGTAATCAGGGCTTAGCGGTCCCAGCTCCGCCGGGAACTCATGGAGACATGGAGGGTTCTACTTGAGCATCCAAGGTGGGGGGAATCCACCATTCCGGCGGTGAGGCCGATCATGAAGGAGTGGCTGGAGAGGCACAACGGTGACCTCTCCTAACGGATGTGCCAGATATTTACCGGACACGGGTGCTTCGGTAAGTATCTATGGCGAATCCACCTGGAGACAACGCCGCAGTGCCAGCACTGCGAGGATCCTGGGGAAAACACGGCGCTACACACGTTGGTGGAGTGCCCTGCGTGGGCGAGTCAACGCCGGGATCTCATTGCGGTCTCGTTGGAGACCATCGTGAGGACCGTGGTCTCCGACGGGAGTAAGTGGCACGCCGCCGCCTCTTCCTGCGAGCAGGTAATGCGTGCGAAAGAGTCGGCGGAGAGGGAGCGGGAGAGAACCCTGCCCCCCGAGTTCCGTAGTCTGCGGTGTCCTTGCCGCAGACTCGTCTATGCCCGGGACTACCGTCCTCCATGATCGAGGTCTGAGGACGGCAGTTGACCGACTCGCTGTCCTTACAGAAGCAGGCCATAGCGGGGCCGTGTCGTGTGTGTCCTACACACGCCTGCCAACTCACCTACGCGGGATAAAACCCGACCCCTCCAGGCGAGGCCGCGGGGGTGACCAAATTCCACCGGTAATCCTTTCGAGGGCTTACCCGGGGTGCCCGGCAATGGACACTTGGGCAGGACACCGTGTGGTTTTGTCGGTCCGATTCCGATACGGGATTCCACACATAAAAAAAAAGTTGATAATATACCTTTTTTTTTCGTGCGGAAATCCCTTCGGATACCCCCCCGCCGGCTAGCGGGGGCGGTTATATCCAGCTTGAACCGACTAAAATTATACCTGATATAAGATGAAACACAATAATTACCTCTAAATAGAAAGAAAAGTATTAGCGTGAACGACGATTTTTGAAAAACAAGATGAAAACACTTTTATTTTAAGTGACAAAGTACTCATTGTTTAACTCTTTCTGCAATAATTTAACTGATAATACGTAGAGCTTAACGTGTTTTGAATTTAAGAATTTAAATATACAAAAACCGGACATGTCTTATTAACAAGTAAAAAATAACCAATAAAATACCTCTCCTGTAAAATTGTATTTGTGTCGCTTACGATGTTCTTCCATAACAGGCTCGAAATATAGAGGCGCTAATTTCACACTGTACTTAACAACCTTGGTGGCGCGTTCGTCTAATGAGTACTCGTTGACTTCGTCAAGACTGAGATCGATTCCGACCGAGGCCCAAGAAACACTTTTTCTCATCAAATAACTTTTTGTAATATTTATTCTATTTTGTGCCATAAATCTATTGATATAAAATGGAAATTAAACAAAGTGTATCTATTAATGAAAAGTGACGAAGAAATAGCGAAAGAAAATGAGTGAGTACTTTATAAATATATTGGCGATGATGGTTCTGGTAATAATGATGTTGAAAAAGTCGTTGAAATTATGGATGGAAGTTGATTTTTCTGAGAGATAAACTTTTTAATGTAAAATAATTGTAATAGTTCTGAAGTGTTAAATTTTTAAGATAATATAAATCGTCATGTTTGTGTACGATAGCGCATAAATGAATATTGTATGTTACCACATAAATGATAGTACTTTTAAACTGATAATTAAAGCAATTCGTGCAAAATTATTCCCTAACCATTCCAAAATATCAAAAATGCACAACATTAATATTCAAGTTTTCACTTCTGCCGGCACTCCCGGAGTGCAACCCGTCGTTTTTTATTACTGTTTTTCCCTACCAGTACCAGCCCGAGGTTCCCTTATTATTTTTGATTGATTTTACATTTACGAGAGCGATTACCGTCTAACCTCCCAATCCCGAGAGGAAAACCTGCAACACAGCCTAATCCACTATTTAGGAGGTGCACGACTAGCAGGTGAGGTTGACTTGGGCCCCGAAGGTATTGGTAGAGCTTTCTACACCCTACTTTAGCGAATAATCATTTTCGATATTATTCACCCTACAAAGTTCTACTTCAACACCTAAATTTTCATTCCCAGTCCATTTATTTCAAAGGGTACAATCAAGCTTCTTCGGAATACAGACTGGCTCGAATCGATCACAAGATGTAACGTTGTTTCAAAACAATTTGCACTTCATTTATAACGAAGACTTGACAATTGGTAGCTGAATCAACCGACTCAGCTCAATCCTTACTCCCGATAGTGAAAATCTCTTTAATCTTGTTTGGGATTACAGCTCTGGTTGATTATATCCGTGGGAAATCTTTGAAACAAGTACTTAGTGGAAGAGATTTAACTTTTTTGCTTGAGTATTTCATTTTATTTTCACTTTTTGTACGATAGCGTAAATATCTTATATCATCAATAATCAGCATCATCATCATCATAGCGATTTCCCAGTTAAAAATTTATACTTTGGAGCCCGGGGTTAGCGGTTATTATTTATTTAGTTTAAATATTGTAGTAAGATAAGGTTTAAATTTTAAATTCGTCAATATACCATATCCTCTATTCTTTCCTGTTACTATAACTGTGTATATCAATAACTACCCCATATACGATTTGGCTCATTTATGATTCATGTCCAGAGCCCGCGATGCGCGGAGGTGACTTAGACCTCGGTGGTCGCTCAATGAACACCGTCCTTCATGAGCACAGGCCTGGGTATGACAGGTGGAGCCCCTTGTGTACTTATCAGAAGCAGGTCGGGCCGGCGGCGCGTTGCGCTCCCCACTTTTTCCGGGGACAAGACGGGGCCACCAAACCCGAAGGAGCCATTTCGAACCGTAGATGGCCCTGGGTCAGTCGGGTTGCGATCTTACACCTTGGCGTCTCAAAACCACAAGTCGAACGCAAGTGTCAAAATATTATAAAGTGCTAGGTTTGCTCGCAGCTCCACTTACGTGGTATCCTGAACTCTTTCTCCCAGCCCATGGGAGCCTATTCCAGAGACGAAGACTATATCATTCCTTGTACCACAATTTCACCAAGATTCGTGCAGCCGTTTGAGCTTAATTGTCGTTCACATACTTTCACTTCTAAAGTACTAGTAGGAGTAAGATAACGATTAATCGGTACTAACATTTTTAACGATCTATTATATACAAATAAATAAACAAATAAACAAATAAATAAACAAATAAATAAATAAATAAACAAATAAATAAATAAACAAATAAACAAATAAACAAATAAACAAATAAACAAATAAACAAATAAACAAATAAACAAATAAACAAATAAACAAATAAACAAATAAACAAATAAACAAATAAACAAATAAACAAATAAACAAATAAACAAATAAACAAATAAACAAATAAACAAATAAACAAATAAACAAATAAACAATTAAACAAATAGACTCACTAGGGAGGTGCGGCTGTGGCTGCGGGACTGTCGACTCCGATGATGGTGGGTTCTTGCTTCTTACTCCTCTGTGCTGTGCGATGCCTCTGACCGGTTCGCGCGAGGAAGGTGGCCCGCCCCAGAACACGCATTTCACACATGTTACATATAATGTAGGTAACCATATTATCGTGTCACTCAGTCATACGAATATTTTCTGTCTTCTATTTTTTGTTTTTTATTATTATTTTGTTTTTATTAAACAAACATACCACACGCGGGTGAGGTCACATGGTGGTCGCGGAGTGCATCGTGCATCGAACTACATTGAGCATTATTAGCACAATATTATATTACTTCACTTGAATTCACGTCACTTGACTTGCATAAGTACCTATTGTGCAATATTGTGCCGGCGCATCCAGTGACATGAATTGAATTGAGTTGTAGCCTGTAGGATTCTTTCCCTTTGCAGTGGTTGATGCAATGCCTTGTTGTACTGCAAATCGAGAATCGAAAGATAACTAAATCTTACTTATCCGTGATCTTTTGTTGTTTATGTTGTCTCATTGAATAATTATTGTTAACCTTGAACCTAGTCACGCACTTACTTGTTGCAATTAATCAATACCTTGACATTTGTATGTTATATAATGGAACAATAGCATGTTATTTTATGTAACACTCATTACCTATGTAACTCAAAGAATAAATGTAAGGCAGGGAGAACGAGTAAGCCACGGACACAGACTAACTATGTGGACCATAGATAAATTTTATGCCACATACTATCTAATTACTTTAACTTACTAGAAAATTACTCTATGGATCACTGTAGTGAGCGAGCATCTGTGATCGGTGATTGTGACTCGTATAAGATCATGTGCAGGCGGGGCGACAGTGCTATCTAGCGGCTCCATCTGAAAACCAGCGCTGCGTATACTGATGATGTACGCAGCATTCATGCTGAGATGGGGCCCTATTTGGGTCTGCGCGATGATTTGTGCAGACAACTAAATAAAACTTTTTTCTTTCTTTCTTTCTTTAAAGGTATTACAACGGGATATTTTGATTTAAATTTTGTACAGAAAATATTAACATAATTACGTGACATTCACCACAATTCCTAAGCAAACGTGTCATAAATTATAACTCTTTTTGCGCGTCACAAAAAAAAAAGTCAATCAAACGAAATACTCTGTGACGTAACAAGCCTGGTGCATACGAGGGCAATTTCATTATGCAAATATGTATGAAATGTATGCGGAACACGAAGCGTATAGCAACTTAATTGATGAACAAATTTACATGCTAATAAAACCTTGTATGTTGTAACGTACGCACTGTGCTATGAGATACAAAGATATCACTGGAGTCTCCTATAACTTGAAATTATTTGTCGCTAACACTGTTACCCGGGAAAAAGTGTATGGCGCTCTAATAAGATCTTAGAGGCCCAAGTCAACCTCACCTGCAAAACGGGAATACCTGCTGTTTGACGGACGAGGCTCTGGCGTTGGTTTTCCTATCGGGTTTAGGGTCAGACGGCAGTCCCCGAATGAAGTTATGGAAATGTAGAGAAGAAAAATGGATCCCCGATTTCAACCGAGAATGGCACTCCGATGAAGAGATATTCTTTGAAAAGGCGAGGATGAGAGTAAAATAATGGTTTACGAATCTGTAAGCGATACGAAATTCAGTGATTGAATATTAAAGTTTAACACAGCTTACTTTGAATTTATCTAGGTTCCTATCATTGATGACATCAGCTATTAAAAGAAGAAAATAAACATTGTAAGCACGATTAACAAATTACCCTATTCGGCTCAGATTAAAGTTAAATGGCGGGTGTAAAGTGTCCTTTTATAGTAAGCGTTTAACCCCTTCAATGGGCAAGGGAACGCGTATAGCCGCTTGAATAGATGGGTAGGTCCCCATTATTATCCTTAAGTATAAATATTGGTGTATGGCAAATTAAAAAACCGGCCAAATGCGAGTCGGACTCGCGTACAAAGTGTTCCACACCAGTATCTATGCAACGGGAGCCCCCCTTAATTTATTTTATTTTAATTTGTTTTTTTATTTTTTTAAGTGAACTCAAGCGTCTATATGTTACCGTTATTGATATGGAGCAAAAAAAAACCGACCAAGTGCGAGTCGGACTCGCCCATGAAGGGTTCCGTAGAAGCAAGTAAAATTTTTATATTTTGAGTTGATTGAATGAAAGGTAAATAGTAAACGGTAAATTTACGATTTATGAAGTATTAAAAAAAACTACTTACTAGATCTCGTTGAAACCAATTTTCGGTAGAAGTTTACATGGTAATGTACCTCATATATATTTTTTACTTTTATCATTCTCTCATTTTAGAAGTTACAGGGGGGGTGGGGGGTGGGGGGACATTTTACCACTTTGGAAGTATCTCTCGCGCAAACTATTCAGTTTAGAAAAAAAAAATATTAGAAACCTCAATATGATTTTTGAAGATCTATCTATAGATATATGGGTTTAACACATAGGTAAAAAATTTGAGTTTCAGTTCTAAGTATGGGGACCCCCAAAATATATTGTTATTTTACTATTTTTGTGTGAAAATCTTAATGCGGTTCACAGAATACATCTACTTACCAAGTTTCAACAGCATAGTTCTTATTCTTTCGGAAATAAGTAGCTGTAACCTACGGACGGACAGACAGACAGACAGACATGACGAATCTATAAGGGTTCCGTTTTTTGCCATTTGGCAACGGAAACCTAAAAACCGACCAAATGCGAGTCGGACTCGCGCACGTAGGGTTCCGTATCACTATCTATGCAATGAGAGCCCCCCTTATTTATTTTATTTCAATTTATTTATTTTTAAGTGAATATACAACTAAATATTCTGTAATTATTTCAAGCGTGTACCTGTTGCAGTTATTTATATAGAGCAAAAAAACAGCAAAAAAACACGTTTCTAATATGGTAGCCCCTTTTATATATTTATTTCATTCTACTTTTAGTATTTGTTGTTATAGCGGCAATCGAAATACATCATCTGTGAAAATTTCAACTGTCTAGCTAACACGGTTCATGAGACTCTAAAAAGTTAATTTGATAGAGTTAATTAAAAAGATTTTAGTCAGAAAATTATTCGAATTTTACGATTGGTTCAGTGATGAGGGTTTGAAGGAAAAAGCGGTAACAGTACACATTGACTTTTTTATTTCTTCAGTTACTGTAGTAATTACAGGTGACTCGTAAAGTACCTAATTAGTTCATAATTAAATTATTAGACTGTTAATGTTATATGAACTCTTCTCTATTTAAATTCAATAATCCTTCTCTATATAAGTTATAAGTGGCGTAGCGTTAGCGCATTCGACTACTATGACAGGGGGCGCGGGTTCGATTCCCGATCAGTGCAAATATTTGTATGCATGAATATGTCTATTTGCATTGGTCTGGGTGTTTCTATGTATAATATGTATATATTTACAAAAAAAGAGCATATAAGTATGTTTATCCGCATTCTAAAACCCATAACACAAGCTAGTTAATCTATGCTTACTTTGGGTCTAGAAAGTGCAGTGTAGAATGTCGTAGAATATTCGTAGAATATTTCTAGTTTGCGTTTCTATTACTAAAAATAATTGGCTATATTAAAGTGTTTTTTGGGCCCCACAAAGATCTTCGGGGCCCAATTAAGTCAACCTCACCTGCAAGCCGGTACACCTGCTGATTGATGGACGAGGTATTGGCGCAGGCTTCCGTTTCGCCGTTGGGTGGTCAGATGGCAATTGCTCCCATATAAGCCCAACCTAGAGGAGGAGAAGGAACAAGCGGAACCCGGGCTTCGAGGTGGAGGCCTCACCGGGAAAACGCTAATGAGCTTCATCATCATTTTAGCGTTGTTTGTTTTTATCTCAGTTCAAGACCTATAATATGAATTGTGATTTAACACGTAACATTGAATAGTTTCTACACGTACTTAATTAACCATTAATAGAACTAATGAAGATACGACTGTAACGAGGGTTGCGGGATAATGTCGGGCTCGCACTGGATAAATAGTTAAGGAATACAGATTTAGACCAAAAATAAAAGTTATGATTCTTTTTATACATACTGTCAAGGGGTAGGCGGAACCATATTGTATAAGTACTATAACACTTTTATGTATATTGTTGTATCTTCTTATATAACTAGTTTTACACCAAACGTTTATTGAATTTTGTAAAAAAAAATTAAGAGAAAAAGCAATACAATCAAGCATTCGTTAACCTCTGCCAGAGCCTCGACCATCAATCAGCAGGTGTACCCGACTTGCAAATACTGTGCAAATAAAATGGGTTTGAATGGCTGACAATGGATAATCACTAATAAGATTGCCTCTGAGAGAAACATATAATACTTTTGCGCTAAAAATTAATCTTGGGTACAATTATTAATACACAAATGGAGCTTCACTTTAAAGGTTTGTTCCAATTAGAGACGCATATCTGGGAAGGTACGTACCACGTAGACATGAACGTAGTTAGGTTTTAATTTCAGGGAGGTTTTTAGGAAAACAAAATGTGCATGACATGATGTGTAACGAAATATTTCCGGTTTTTTCTTGATATTCTATTTCACCATTAAAATCAACCATATGATAATTTATTACTCTTTAGTCTGAACAGAGATCCGAAAACCCAGTGGTCAAGCCTGAGGAAACACTTTGGAAATATAGCCAATTCAATCCTATGATGTGTAAATTGTATGTAAGGGATGAACTAGGTGCCAATGACAAAAAAAGTAAAATAAGTGGTATAAAAAATGACCTCACTACCAGGGATGCGGCAAATGGGGCGAAGTAAAGTTGAAAAAGTAGAAAAGCGTAGTGATCCTGGGTGTAGTTGAAAGTACTTATATAATTGCATACAAAAATTGCAACAAGAATATAATTCTTACAGTTCCTTCATTTCATTTCATTTTCGAAGTTATTATTTTAATATTTTCTTTTACTTTTTTACTACTATACTAAAATACACGTACAAAACTATTCTTACGTTAAACATAAAAGTTAGGTAACTTTACCAGGTGTAACACCTAGAAAAGATTATTAACAGAATTAGTTTATTTACTTCACTATTATATTTTTCACGTAGCATGGGTACGGTGACATTTGACTAATTCCATTTCATGCATGATTCATTTCGAAACAATTTACCTAACGCGGAATACAGGAAACAACACTTAATACGAAGATAAAAAGAAAACTGTTTTATTTTGCATTTTTAACTTAAAACTATTTTTATTTCTCCGTAATTATTTAAACTTTAAATATAAACATTCCAAATACATAATTCTTGATGCGTGAATCGGAACAGGTTGCGTTAGAGATTGACATAGTAAAATCGTTATAATCGATAAATTGTCGAATAAAGTATCATAAATCGTTAGTTGTATTTTTAACTAAAATACGATTATAAAATATAATTATGTAATAATAAACTTTAAACAAAGCATTTTTGTCTTTGTGGAGCTTTATTATAATATAGCAACACTGCTTAAGCATGAGCTGGCAGCCATCTTGTTATATCAACTCAGTACGAGTGCATCTGCCTTGTATGCGGTCTGTTTTCTTTGTTTTGAGCTTGCGTGGTGTTTTTGTTACTTGTTTTTGTTATTGACTATCGTTGTGCTTTGTTGTTTTCGTTACCGTTTTTTGTTATTGACTTTTGTTTTGTTGTTTTTTTTTGGCAAAATGCCAAAAAGAACGAAAAAGACTGTGCTTGGTAGTCAAGCCCGTGAATTTGTAGTTCGATTGCGGGATTACTTTGAGCGGGAACGTGAGAATGGCGGAACGCTATTGCATGTGTCCAACGTTTTGGATCGAGTGGCAGATGCGTTAGACTTTGGGCGGAACACGGTTTCTCGAATCACTCGAGAAAAATATGGTGCTCACGATACAGAAGAAAATAAGTTGTCCACCCCTAATAAAAAGCGAACCAAAAAGGCATCTGTAACAGATGTAGACAGTTTTGCGGCCGATGCTATACGGAGCCACATTTATAACTATTACCAGAATAAAGAATTACCGACGCTTCTAAAGCTGGTCAAGTCTTTAAAAGATGCTGATTTGTTTACTGGAAGTCCTACATCCTTGTGGCGCGTATTGAAGGACATTGGTTTCCAATTCAAAAAAGTAAACAAAAGAAAAATTGTCATGGAGAGGGGCGATATAGCACTTGCGCGGGTTACCTTTTTGAAAAAGGCTAAAGCGATTATCGATTGGAGCAATTTCGTCTTCCTGGATGAAACTTGGCTGAACGCCAATCATACGGTCGGTAAAATGTGGACTGACGATACACCTCATGCCTCGACCAAAGTGCCAGAAGGAAAAGGGGAGAGATTGATTATTTGTCACGCAGGCACATCGAAAGGATTTGTAGAAAATGGGCTACTTGCTTTTAAATCGAAAAAGACGGGAGAATATCACGAAGATATGAATGCGGAAGTATTCACGGAGTGGTTTCAAAATATGCTTAGCAATTTAGAAGAACCCAGCACAATTATTATGGACAATGCCCCATATCACTCCGTGCAATTGAACAAACCGCCGACTTCTTCCAATAAGAAGAGCGAGTTGATCGAGTGGCTCCAAGCCAATAATGTGGAAGCCGATGAGACGAAATTAAAGGTGGAGTTAGTGAAGCTCGTAAAAATGCACAAGCCCCAAACGACATACAAATTAGATATGATGGCAAACGAATATGGTCACGAAGTCCTGAGGCTTCCACCGTACCACTGTCAGTACAATGCCATTGAATTAATTTGGGCCCAAATCAAAGGTAACTTGTTTAACCATAGTCTATTTACATACTGACAAAAATATGATTATGTTTATTACTTGAATTCTATGACTCAATTTGTTTTTTATCTTGTTTCAGGATACGCTGCACGAAAAAATACAGCTCCGCCTTTTACAGCCACAAAAATGATGGGGTTATTGAAAGAGGGATGCAAAAATGTCACTGGCGATGACTGGAAGAAAGTAGTGGAGAAAACCAAAAATCTAATCTTACATGACTGGGAGCGAGACATTAGAATAGACTGCATAATTGATTCCCAAATAATTATTCACGTCGACGAGTCAGATGACGATGATGATGATGATGATGATGATGAAGATGATGAACATGTTTGATTTTTAATAAATAATTAAACAGGTTATCAATTTTGTTTTACTTTTTTTCTTCAAAATTATTAGTTAATAGAATCGATTTCTTCTTCATTAATAAATGATCTCGAAAAGATATATAATCGATTTTATTTCATGCGATTTTATCTTGACTACATCTCTAGTAACTTCAAATCCCAAACGTCACCGTACCCATGCTACGTGAAAAATATTATATATTATTAAATTTAGTGCATAATTTTGGTGCCTAATATAAACATTCACTATAATCATGTGAACACGAGTTAGTGGATGAATCATTACATGAAACTACCTACATTGGAACAAATAACTATTAATAAAAAATGAATTTAAATAACAAATACAATGTATATTAAATTATTACTACAATGTTACAGTAAAATACTATATTTTGATCACAACATTAGATACCATTGTATATGCCTGGCGAATCTGCAACCGATTAAAACTTTATCTCCGGTGAACACTCGTATAACTCCATAGGAACTTGTTAAAAGATGCCTCTGAGCTATGCCAGCTCTATAAGTATTTGAAATAATTATTTCGTTGTAGGGTACAATTGCTTAAATCGTTACTAATAAATTGTGCCCGGCGTGTTTCTTCCACAACGTTGTAATGAGCCTTAAACCTAAATTTAAGTACACCGTCACCTCGTAAAAAAATCTGAAGGATTTCTCAAAATAATTTCAATAACTTTCTGAGACTTGGCATAAGTCTACAATGCAGTCAGGCTTTATAATATTTATTAATCCTTTAATTAAGTTCTGTTTGCTGTCGATTGATTATCAGAAAAGGGTAGGTCAAAAGCACTGGAAATAGGCGCGCTGGCATGAAAGGCTTAATTATAGCAGAAAACCCATGAAGCGTATAAGCATAAACAGATGGTGAGCTATTGTTTCTGCTAATCCTAAAGCGAAAACAGTGTGAGTATATGTATGCATTTGTATAAATTTTAATACGGGTTATCTGATCTTTTAATCCCGAGAGAAAAGCCCCACCGAGAGGTTCTCTAACGTCCTATGTATTACAGGTAACATAACTCCAAAAATAGCTCTATGGGATAAAATCAGTGATGAAGTGTTATCATTCCATTACACTACCAGTCCTAAACAAACCGAGCCTTACAATTTAACTATAGATTTAATAATACCTTTGTTAAGGCAAACACTAAATTATATTTTTACCAAACTGCCGCCACAAGTCAATTTTCTATTGGATTTTTGTCGATAATAATTTAGGGTAACCTGACCTGCTATTTTTTAAATAATTCTAGTAACTGGAATGACAATATAAAAACTGAGTTGTTGGCGGAATCGTTGGGATCGCCATAGAACAAAAAAAAAACTGGAATGACAAGTATTCGCGCTAAATGCTCCCTTGTAGCAAGATAACTCCGTAGACGTGTCGGACGTGTATAATGCTAATGATAGTTAGCTATTTAATTAAAAAACAAAGTAAATTTTATTCCAAAAATAATTGGTAAATTATATTAAAATTATATCTTTAACTAGATTATTCTGATAGCTGAGATGGTATATGTCGTAAATTACTGGATATCCAGCAAAAATGTTAATTCACTTTTCTTCATTTTCTGCCTAAAAGCTCATTTTTGGTCTAGTAAACGTGATGTGAGATGTCGATGTTTAGCGGGCAGCGATAGCGATACTACTAGTGCTCTGGGCCTGTAGACAAAGTCACATTCTACTAATGGAATCGCAACGAAGCGAACCTTCAAAAGACCGAAATGTATAGGAGAGACAACATTTGTCGACATGTCACGTGTAACAAATAATGTCAGTCCCATACATATTGAACATTTGAAGTTTCGCTTCGAAGCGATTCCACTAGTAGAATGTGACTTTGTCTACAGGCCCAGGTCTACAGTCGCGGCGGCGCATAGTGACTGCAAGCGGTAGTGTCGCCGCTCTTGGAATAGATTCAGTACAAATACATAGAAATCAGTAGTGTCGTTGCGGTCGACCGGAGGCGCCGACACGCAATGCCGCCTGCGGTTGCAGTCTGCGGTCGGTCTCCAAATGGCAACTTTAGTCACGAGTCCGTCTGATCATGTAAGGTTGTCATCGTTAAAAACAATAATTATTAACAATAAACATTGCGATCCAATATCGTGATCCGGTGTCAATATAGGTACAAATCGTGTTTGCTCATCAATAAAATCAATATGTATTGAAAGGATCGCGATGATCATGATATTATAAATATTGACTGCCTAATCCCTGCTTTAAGATGCATTCTTTTTACAAGAAATGAACTCAGCATGATTGTGTAAGGCTACTTCTGCAAGTAGTGTTTGAAATTGCTTGCACATTTGAATAGTGGTAGGACATAAACTCCATTGTAACTGGAGCGAGTCAAGTATCTTACACTACCCTCCCGTAGACTGAAGTCAAGATAATAACGTTGTTGTGTTCTGGTAATTAGGGTACCCAAGCCTCCATAAATAAATGTTGTAGCTGCTACTATAATAATTATTTCTAAATTCACGCTTTACAAAATTTTGTGCTCAGTACATTCTTTTATACTTCCTTATTTTTTCCTTATACTTTTTAAGTAAGGTAGATTACAAAAAAAATTACTGGCTGCACCATTAGCTACGTTTTCGAGAGTAGAATACAATTTGATATGAAAATTATGATCCAAAGAGTGCTAATTACATAAATATACTAAATGATTAAATTAATATACTATATTATAATAATATATAGAACTCTATATTTTTCAACTACGCTTGTAGATCTGACAGGCAACTAACCATACAAAAACTATATTTAAATTAACTTACACCGGCCTGTATAAATTGTTATCTGCGATACCCTGTACTCAGCTCTGAAAAGGATAAAATAAAATATCTAAAAGAAGAAGATAGAAGTGTTTGATTTGTGATTATAAAATATTGTGTATCTAATGAATTCGTTGTTGTTGTAATAATCGAATCTTACCAGACATGATGTAACAATATAAATATGTTTTTTAGGACTAACCTGAGTGAGTTCGTATAATTTGACCCTCTTTTTTCTTCTTAAATAAGATTTTATTAAGTATATTATAGTACTTAACATATTTATAATAGGTATACGGTGGTGAGGGGTGTGTGTTGGGTAACCTCCTCGAGTGTCGTTCCGATTCCGATCCCGCTGCAGTCCGGGGGAACGGAATCGGAGCGGCCGGTACACCCTGGGCGGCGGTCAATGGGTTACCCTTCATGGGGTTGGCATTGATCGTCGGCTAATACCCAACGTGGCGGGAACACATCGCTCTCCGTACTCCTCTGCTTTCAGAGGAGACAGGATGAGCGATGGTGTTTGTGGCTGAGGCCACCAAGGGTCCTGGGGGATCCAGGGGCGGGTTGGCCCACTGCTAACGCAGGGGCCGACGGGCACTTGTGCCGCCGCAGGTGAGAGAGGACTAGCCATCCTCTCGCGTTCCGTAATCGGCAGGTGATCAGCAACGACCAGACTGGTGGCTCCAGAAGGGTACCCTGTGAACTTGCTGACCGGAGGGCTTGTCTTTATTGGCCGGCCCACGACAAGGAAAAGTCTATAACACCCGACAGCGAAGTCGTAAAAACATATGGATACCAGCCGACCTCCATAGTATATAGGCTTATCCAGGTGCAGGGGGCTCCGCCTGGATGGACCACCTTTCCCCCATACTCGTGGGATATGATATGAATAATAAATCCAAACATTATCAGAAAACCGGACGGAAAAATAAATAATAACAAAATGGCTACGAATATGGACAATGAAAATAACGGAGTCTGCGCGGAGGTCGTGCAGCAGGCAAGCGTGGAGGTGACGCCAAATACCTCGGCGGTGTCGGAGAAATTCGACACCGCCGAGGCAGCGTCGAGAGGCATGGGGTATGCCGAGGTGTTGGCCAGAGTAAAGGCCAACGTGGACCTCAATTCCCTCGAGATCCCGGGCGCCCGGTGCAAGAGCACACGGACGGGAGCCCGGCTTCTCGAGGTCCCCGGCGCCGCCAGTGGCCCCAAAGCCGACGCCCTAGCGGCTCGGCTTAGGGAGTCGCTGGATGCAGCCGACGTCCGGGTGTCCAGGCCCATTAAATGCACAGAAGTGCGCATTACGGGCCTGGACGACTCCGTCACGGCAGAAGAGCTCAGGCTCGCCGTGGCGGAGGCCGGGGACTGCTCCCCGGTCACAGTCAAGGCCGGAGCGATACGCTTCGGCCGCGGTGGACAGGGGGCAGCAGTTGTCGGCTGCCCTATCGCGGCGGCCGAAAAGGTCGCTGACGGGCGGAGCCTCCTGGTAGGAGGCTTCCTGAGGGCGCAAGTACGGCTCCTGCAGGCCCGACCGGCCAGGTGCTTCAGGTGCCTGTCGGTGGGCCATGTGGGGCTGCACTGCACGGCGGAAGTGACGGCGGGTGACCATTGCTTCCGCTGTGGCCAGCCCGGTCACAAGGCCGGCACCTTCGACGCCCCGCTGCACTGTTTTAGGTGTGCAGCGGGAGGCAAGCCGGCCGACCACAGGGTTGGTAGCAAGGCCTGCGCCAGAGGGGAGCCGAAGCCGAGAGGCCGGCCTTCCGCCCCTAGCTCACAGCGGGATGCGGAGATGGAGGTCCCATAATGGATCCCCAACTCCGCATCCTGCAGGTGAATGTTGGCCACGGTGCCCGTGCTCAGGACTTTCTGCTCCAGAGCATGGCACAGTGGGCCATAAATGTCGCCGCTGTCGCCGACCCATACACCCACCGGTTCCTCGGCCTGCCTGGGAAACCGCGCTGGATGGGTCGGCGGCACTGGTGCACAACCCTGCCGCTGGCAGCCCCCTCTTGCCGTCGTTGCAGGGGGACCCGGATGCGTGGCGGCGGCGGTTGGCGATATAGCGGTCGTGGCTGCTTATATCACGCCGAGCCGAGACCAACCTGCATTCGAGCAATGGCTCCGTCAGCTTGCCGTCGTCGTCAATGCCTGCCAGCCCCGTCCGGTCCTTGTGGTCGGGGACTTCAACGCCTGGTCGTATGCCTGGGGTTCCCGACACGAAAGGGGCACGACGGGGTATAGAGGCAGGGATTTTTTTTTTTTTTTTTTATACCACTAAGGTGGCAGACAAGCACGCGGCCCACCTGATGGGAAGCGGTTACCGCGGCCTATGGACGTGTGCAACACCAGTTACGTCACACTCGGGCTGCCGACCCTGTAAAGGAAAGAGGATGGGAAAGGAGTTTGGGAGGGGGTGGGAAAGGAGTTTGAGAGGGGATGGGAAAGGAGTTTGGGAGTGGATGGGAAAGGAGTTTGGGCTCCGGCACTCTCACTCACCGAACGGAACGCAACAGTTCAAATACTGTTACTTGGCGTCGATATTCTGTGAGAGGGTGGTGCTTCCCCGGTCGAGTCGGCCCATTCATGCAACGGCCAAAATGACTGTTGCTTGACTCTACCACACTGGCACACACTGGCACACAGGCACTGGTGGACTGGGCCGAACGACTCGGCCTAGTCCTCCTAAATCGGGGAGCCCGGTGTCCACACCTTCGTGACATCGAGGGCTAGCTCCATCGTGGACCTATCGTTTGCGAGCCCCTCGTTGGCGCGACGTGTTCAGGGCTGGCGCGTTGTTCTGGGGGAGGACACAAGTTCGGATCGCCGATACATTCGGTTTGACGTGTCACCCCCTGCGAGCGACGCGCCGGCTGCACCGGCTCCACCCAAGCCACGTTGGGCGCTTAAGCGACTAGATCGGGAGCTCCTCCTGGAAGCCGCCATCGTACAGGCCTGGGCCCCAGCGCCGGACAGGCCTGTCAACGTAGACGATGAGGCGGAATGGTTCCGGGAGGCCATGACCCGTGTCTGCAACGCGGCGATGCCTAGGGCTCCACCCTATAATCCGAGGGTTCAGGTCTACTGGTAGTCATCGTGATCACGCACCGCCGGTGGGCCCGATTCCGTAGGAGGCGTCGCCGCCCCGCAGATGCGGAGGCCCGAGAGGCGGAGTTGTACGAGGGATACAGGGAGGCCAGAGGAGCCCTCCGAGCGGATATAAGGCGGGCCAAACAGGCCACCTTCCGCGAGCTACTGGAGACGCTAGCGGGACCCTTGGGGGTGGCCCTACCAGATGGTGAGAGGCAAGCTGCGCCCCAAGGCTCCGCTATTAACCCGGTGTCTCCAGCCGGAGCTGCTCGGAGGAGTTGTTGGCTCCCTGTTCCCAGCGCGGGCGGTGGAACATGTTCCACCGCAGATGACTCTGCCTCGGTTGCCCATGGCGCCCGACGTGGATGACGACGACGTGCCCGAGGTCACTTGGGTAGAACTAGAGCTGGCGGTGAGAAGGCTAAGAGCCAAAAACACCGCCCCGGGACCCGACGGCATTCCAGGCCGAGCGTGGGTCCTAGCTCTAGTCGACGACGCTCTCGAGCCCCGACTGAGAAGGCTCCTCAGTGCATGTTTGGAGCGGGGCCAGTTTCCGAAATTATGGAAGACGGGGAAACTGGTCCTAATCCGAAAGGAGGGGCGCCCGGCGGACTCACCGTCCGCCTACCGGCCCATAGTGTTGCTCGATGAGGTGTGCAAGCTCTTTGAAAGAGTAATTGCGAAGCGCCTCGTCGAGCACCTCTCAAGAGTGGGGCTGGACCTGGCGGATGGCCAATATGGCTTCCGCCAGAGGCGCTCCACCGTGGATGCCATCATGCGCGTGAGGGCTCTGGCGGAGGATGCAGTAGCCCGGGGTGAGGTGATGTTGGCGGTGTCCCTGGACATCGCCAACGCCTTCAACAACACCTGGAGTTGCATTAGGGAGGCGCTCGTGTATCACGAAGTGCCTCTCTACCTCCGCCGCATAGTCGGGGCGTATTTGACGGACAGAGCCGTCATCTACCCAACCGTGACCGGTCTCGGTCGGCGTGAAATGTCGTGCGGTGTTCCACAGGGATCGGTCCTGGGGCCGCTCCTGTGGAACATCGGATACGACTGGGTGCTTGCGCTTGGCGGTGAGCTGGTAGCCGGTGCCGCCGTCACGTGCTACGCGGACGACACGCTCGTGACGGCGTGCGGGGCGACGTACCGCGAAGCGACCCTGAAGGCCACGACCGCGGTTGCCCAAGTCGTTGAGCGGATCCGGCGGCTGGGTCTCGAGGTGGCTCTGCATAAAACCGAGGCCCTGTTCTTTCATGGGCCTCGGAGCAAGCCACCAGAGGGATCCAGTTTCATCGTGGGAGGAAATCGCATCGGCATCAAGCCCCAATTGAAATATTTGGGGCTCGTGCTCGACGGCCGATGGGACTTCGGAGAGCACATCCGAAGTCTGGCCCCCAAATTGAAGGGCACAGTTCTCGCTCTGGCGCGGCTGTTGCCCAACATGAGGGGGCCCGATGACTCCTGCAGGAGACTCTACGCGGGGATAGTGCGGTCCATGGCCCTGTATGGGTGCCCAATGAGACCCCGGCGTCTGTAGACCGGAGACGGCGTGCGGTTTTAGTCGGTTCAAGCCCGACATAACCGCCCCCGCTGGCACGCGGGGGGTATCCGAAGGGATTTCCGCACGAAAAAAAAAAAAAAAAAAAAAAAAAAAAAAAAAAAAAAAAAAGGGTCATCCACGGGTACCGCACAATCTCCTTCGAGGCGGCGAGTCTCCTTGCCGGAACTCCGCCATGGGACCTGGAGGCGAGAGCCCTTTCGCAACTGTACCAGTGGCGAAAGGAGGCGCGGGAGCAGGGACGGAACCCCGAGCATCGAGAAATCGAGGCCGTGCAGTCCCAGCTCCGCCAGGCCATCGTGGTGGAGTGGAAGGAACGACTTGGGTGACCAAGCGCAGGGCACGCCGCAATAGCGGCGGTAAGGCCCATCATGGAGGATTGGCTAGAGAGGCGACACGGAAGCCTCTCGTACCGACTGACGCAGGTGATCTCCGGGAAGGAGTGCTTCGGGGACCACCTTCATCGGATCAGGAAGGAGCCATCGCCTGAGTGTCATCACTGTGACGCGAGCGAGGACTCAGGGCTGCACACGCTGGCGGACTACCCGGCGTGGGAGGCGCCGAGGCGTGACCTCGTGGTAGCCATCGGGATGGGAGTCCTCTCGCTCGGCAGCATGATTGCGGCAATGGTGCGGAGCGCGAGCGCGTGGGCCGCCGCCACCTCCTTCTGCGAGCATGTGATGCTCGCGAAGGAGATGGCGGAGCGCGCCCGGGAGAGGTTCAGAACTCTCCCGGCCTGCCGAGCCCGCAACATGCTCGCCGCACGTCGCAGGCGACCCAGGTGCCGGAGGTCACTTAACGACCTCCGTCCTCCATGAGCGCAGGCCTGGGGGTGGCAGGTGAGGCCGCCTGTCACCCCAGCAGAAGCAGGCCGGCACGGTGGGGCGACTAGCGCCCCTTCCCCAAACCGGGGCAAGACGGGGACACCGTGGTTCCCGAACCCGAGGGGGCCATCTCGAATCCGGAGATGACTCAGGGTCAGTCGGGGTACGAGGGATATGCTCTATGGGCAACCTTACACCCCGGCGTCTGTAGACCCGAGACGGCTTGCGGTTTTAGTCGGTTCAAGCCCGACATCACCGCCCCCGCTTGCCGGCGGGGAGGTATCCGAAGGGATTTCCAAACGATAACAAAAAAAAAAAAGGTATACGGTCGTGAAAATTCGATTGAAAATCTGATGCGATGTTATTCATAAAGAAATATAGTAGATATGCTTTTTAAGATATTATCAAAATGATAATCACTCTACTCATGTCTGTCAATAAAATATTTATATCTATTGACCCATGCATCCCACGCTTTTTCTTTAAATAAAATACATTGTTTTTATTTACACTATTATTAATTTATATTTATTGAAATTTTTAACACTATTCTTAATTTAAATTTATTAAAACTTATTTTTTATTTTTTTTGTTCGGTTTCTGTAAAAAGCGTTTTTTTTAGTTTTTTTTTACTATTATTTATTTCCTACTTTTTAGTTTTGTTTATTTATAAAAACGGTTTTTTTGAGTTTTTTTTAAGTAATATATGCTTTGTTGAATTAAAAATTCTCTTTGGTGTTCGAAAATTTGTTAGTATTAGATAAATCGGCTAAATATAATGGTTGGAAATTAAAATTCCTGCCTTATCCACTATATATGAAAATTATATACATTAACAAAAATCTTATTTTGCAAATTGAAAAATGGAACAATTTTATCAAATTAGCGTATTGTCATCGGTCCTCGATGAATCTACAAAGTTTGAACGAAATCTGGCCGTTTAAAGTGGGTCAAAATCGCGCCCAAAGGAGTCGGTTACAAACAAACATACAAACATACAGGTGAAGCTAATAAAAAGCGTATAAAAAGATTTGTAATGATTTTTTTCATTTTTATTTCCTCACTTATAAATATAATATAATATTTTATTTATTTTTTATAATAATATAATTTGTTTTAGCAAAAGAAACTCGACTTTAACACAATTATATGGTTGCCAATGTTACATTAAGTTTTACAATTTGTGACCAGTATTAGCATCTGCTGCTGAACTAGGCTTTTGCCCTGTATTTCAGTTAACACACACAACGCGTCCACCCGGACGTCTGGGTATATTTAACATTACAAAATTTTACTGTATTGTGAAAAGGCGATAATTACAAATTTATAATTAAATTAAAATATTGAATACGTGTCCCTTTCCCTGTGTGTATTATGTGTAAGTTGTGTGTATACCCACATGGTATGTATGAAAATTTGTATAACGTAATAAATTGGATTTATAATAATACAATTTAATAGCATATTAGTACACGTATACAGCTTGCATATAAAATACCAGAAGTCACCCACGGGTCCGCCCGCGTGAAATACTGATCATATTCCTGCGACCACTTATATCCAGGATGTAAGTGGCTTGTGTGCTATCTAAAATCTATCTCTGTGCCAAATTTCATCCAAAAGCATTCAGCCGTTACATTGTGATTGAGGAACAAGTTTTTAATGTTTGATAATCTGTCTCAAAACGTATAATATACTAGCTGTGCCCAGCGGCTTCGACCGTGGCATACTTCGCCTCCGTGGCACTCTATTTATCCCGAACATAAATTATTATTAGTTCTATAATACTGGATATAATAATGGAAATTTGTTATTAATGCTCAGCTCACCTGGGTAGTAGCGTGATGATATATGGCTTATAACCTCCCTCAATAAATGCGTTATTTAACATAAAAATAATTTTTCAATTCGGACCAGTAGTTCCTGAGATTACCGTGTTCAACCAAACAAACAAACAAAGTCTTCAGCTTTATAGATTTGCCAGCAACTGCCAGTTTGGTCTACAAAAATTTGGCAAAGCGGTTGATCGACGCTACACGTGACCAGAAGGCTGGACTTCATCTTAAAGAATTAGCATTGCCATTCAACGTGGCAGTACCTACATCGCCTACTATCTTCATTTTTTTGAACGTTTCCCTAACACCCGGTATATCACTCCAAAATTAAAGTTAACTTCAGACTTTATACAGCTATGGTATTTTTATATTCTATTCTAAAATCCTATTTTTCTCTTTCATACAAAAATATTCCGATGAGCTATTCCAATTGATTTCACCTTCTGCCTTCTTATCCCGAACAACACGTGAAGGACTTAGGTGTCATCCTCATACAGTGCAATCGATACCATCGCGAACCAAGCGGTTTGGTGACTTTTTTTTGTCGGACCATAAAGAACTGGCACGCTTTACCCACACACGTGTTACTTTCTTCCTACAATCCTGGGTTCTTTAAGCGGGGCGTGAAAAACCATCTTTTGAGGTCGTCTAGGTAGGGGCTACCATTCTATGGACAATCTCTGGAAATGGTGGCCACTACTTTTTGGAATTCACCTCAGATTACCAACAGGCGGGGTGCAGTCAATTTGACGGATTAAATAAATAAAAAATTCATTTGAGCGTTATAATACGCTGGCCTAATGGTACCCCATTTCCATTTCCACTTCAAGTTTAAAGATTTTTGTTGGATGGATATTTGTGCGAGTCATCATCATAGGAGCGTCAATAACGATTGCATCCAAAGCTGGCACTTTGAAGCTCGGGGTCCGCTTCATTAGACAATTTATTTATTTAATTATAGTTAAATACTATTTTCATACTCTTTGATATTAGTGCATGTAAAAAATATTACTGTTAGTCTTCTATAGTATACTAAGCGTATTCTGAGCTTATCCGTTATCTATTTGCATCATAACTATATTGTGGATCATTTAAGTTAAATATCTGGAAGATTGTATTCAAAATCTCTTCTATTCTAATCGCATCTAATCAAAATGGAACATCATGTAATTATTTGTTTCTATGGTCACTTACGAGTACCTATCCATATCTTACATATGAAGTAGCATCAACGTACTATGAATTCATTAATGTAAAGCAAATTATAATCCGAAATGAACTATGTATCTAAATACGGCTTATCGTTGAAAATGTATTCCTTTAAGTACGATACCATTCGACAATATGTGGAAATCTCTTATAATTTGCATAAAACTCACATCAATCGTGTACAAGCTGAAGGAAAAGCTCTTCGAACGTCGCCTTAATAAATCATTTTATCTCTTAGGAATGACTAATGAAGACGCACCGTTTACGTAAAATAATATAGAAGATTCATTTTTATATTCTTTATTGTACACATTTTTTTGATATATAGACAAAAGGAGATTTGGGTACAAAGGCGAGCTTAACTCAATGTTCCATTTCCTTCAGCAAACCTGCTAATTCTCTTCTATCACTTTAGTGATACTGGAGAATAATATCTACATAGAGGGCAGAGCCAAGTGTACAATAGAGCGGATATGATAGACTAAGAAAGAGAAATGTTAGACAAGTTACACAGATAATAAATAAATAGGTTGTATATTTACGAGCATATTGTCAAAATAATCTCTTTGAAATAATTATTAAATGTTCAGTATTGAAAGAAAACTACTTTTTCATTTGTTTTGTTTCAATATTTACCTACTGAAACACAATAGAAATATCGGAAGCAGTGTAAATAATAGAATAACATAAAATAAATCGCGATAAAATCGCTAAATTAATATGTGCATTTAAGTATTAGTGTAAACTTCCGACAATGTTTGTTCAGGACTTCTTTCTTAATAGCCTTTAATTTTATTTCGGCGATTAAAATAATTTTAATTTATTTTAATATATATCCAAAGAACGATTTTCTTTTTAAGTGAAATCGAAATCGAATTCTACATTTGTGAAGACTTGGAAATTACACTCTATGCACTCGTTTAATATGTATGTACAAAAAATGTTACATAAAACGAGCTGTTACCCGCGGCTGCACCCGCGTAGTAATCTGATCCTCGAAAAGGATCAGATTATATATATATCCCTATTCCAGGGATATATGTACCTAATTTCAGCCAGCTCAGTTCAGCCGTTTGAGCGTGATTGAGTAACAAACATTCCAACATCTTCACAAACTTTCACATTTATAATATTAGCAGGATGTATGTATGCTTACAGTCTTATTCATAAAAAATGCTTATCGAAGGTTTATAGTGGTACATTTTATCGAGGGTTTATAGAGCATATTAGTGCTAAAATGCTGTTGAATACAAATTTTCGACGATCACCTTATAGCAGTCTTATAAACCTCCCATAACTTTTTATGAATAAGACTGTTACACTATATCTAGTCCTGATGACAGGATAGAAAATTTATTTACTTATATTTCTTTACCTTTTCTTCTTTGGCCATTCTACTGCCTGGCTTTTCTCCTTCTCAACACATAGCAAAGAGGCGAAGGTGTCTAACCGCTTGCTAGCAGGTGAATCATGTAATCTATAGATATACATAATTTTACGTAATACATTTCGGTTCGTTATTATACTTGACCAGTATGAGGCACAAACACGAGTCTCATGTGGATAGTTCCTTCCCTTTCTACCTTCTAAAAAATTTCAATACTACTAGAGTTCACAAGTGAAACTTGTACATTTGTGAAATTAATGAAGATTACAAAGTCACGTCCGATCATAATATAAATTATTCCAATAGTTTAGAAAGGGCAATGGCTTAAGTTTCATTACTATAACACTGATCGAATGAGTAACAGATGTTGCATGGACGGAACCAGCGGTCTTCACTAAAAACTTTAGAGATTGAATCAGTAGATGGTTAGCTGGTATGCTGGAACTTTATTCATAACTTTGTACGCGCAAACATGTTTAAGTATGTAACGACTGTGAAGGTACTTGCTCTTTTTTGATACGATAATATTCAGCAATTATTGTAGCCCTTGAATGCTTACAACATCAAAGTATCACTCCCAGGTTGCTACGTGTAGAGGGAAACAGGAAGGCGAATGACGAGGAGGGATAGAGGAAAGGAAGAGAGACAAGTAATAAATTACAAATAAACTAGCTGTACTATTAGAATTAAAGGAATACCATATTACCATAATATGTTGTTAATAAATGTAACATAAAATTTGTGAGTATAGGTGAAACATGAATAATTTAATTAATTAATTAGCCCCAAAAATCCATAGTTGAATTTAACCAAGCAAAACCGTTGGAACATTTTAGGTCTCTAGATAGTTGACCGGCTGCGTTCAATGTTCAAAAAGCCATATCTGGCTGGCACGAACAGACTATTAATCTGGCGACAGTTGCAGCCGACTCTATTACACTCACGAGGTGCTTACATTGGGGGACATCGTTATACAAATCCGAAGGATTAGAAATTATTTACAGAGGGCAAGAATTAACGCAATAGGCAGGTACTTAATTTATACCCTTTGTAAAAAAAAACGATGTATAATAACATAGCATGAAAGTAAATTTGACACAAAATATACGTTTATAATTAATTTCTTTAAATTTACTTAAAAAAAACAATGTTGATACCAGTGTTACATTATTTAGGTATTTTAGAAACGTGGTTGCAATAATAATATAAACCTGTAACGATTACATTCGTAAGTATAGGGAATGAATTGTTATTTAGAATTAATTGTGGTTAGCGCCATCTATCTGACCCGGCTGCGCATCAATCGATGTGGCGTTGGTTGCAATCGATTTGGCGGTCGGTAGTGGTTCCCCGTCAGAGGGCGTATGTTATGCGGTCGAATTTCATTCACGGTTTTTGATTGGGTTTAGAATATTCGAGTTCGAAGTTCATCACCGGTATTATTCTCAAAAGGTCTAGAAATATTTGGGTATATAAGAGTGACCGCAGTGACAGTATTTTTTATTTGTTGTTAAGAGGTAATTAGTCCTCTACTCTGAGATTTTGTTTTTCGAAGTACTTGCAGTGATTCGAAAGTCATATTGAATTTGAAGGTTATAATTTGTGTGTGTGAGGTCCCAGATTTGATCTGGTAAGTTGTCCTTCTTGATTGCTGTTAATCTGTTAGCATAATTGAGATGTCTTGTTGATAAATGCTGTGTATATTTAAACAGGGTCGTTAGTTTTGGGAGAAACCCCGTATACAATTTAAAGCGAGAACAGATACTCTGAGGTGTCGATTGGGCTGTCGTGGAGGCCGAGACCTTGGGCGAGCTGATCAAAAGAGAGGCTCCGGAATCAGCTTTGCCGGAACCCAACCACTGACGGTCAACCGATGAATAAGGTCATGTATCAATTGCTATAATTATTATTGCATATTTTGAACTGTGCCAATAATGAGGTGATGCTGCCTAGTGGAGAAGACTGGTATATGTTTTAAGAAAAACATTCTCTGTATACTTATTCTGTTTTTATATATGTATATATTTCATGTGTAAAACTTCTTTGTAACCCTCTGTGTCTCTGTGTTTCTGTGTGTAAAAATATATGTATGTACAACTGAGTATTGTTTCATTGGAGATCAGCTGACCTATGCACCACCTAGAACTCTGAGAAAAGGCGCCCTGGGATTAAGATACTCTGTTGCTCACCTGGACTAGCCGGTGAGTAACACACAGGAATTAGTGTTACAAACCATAAGCTGTTTTTATGTGTTAATTACTATGAAATTACTATCAAAGTGTGTTTTTCCTGAGCCAGTACGCCCATCCTATCCTATTTTAAAGCTTTTTACTGCTCATTGTGAAAGAGTGCGCATAGCTATCGTGTCCAAGACTGCGCCCGCATTCTTATACACAATATCATATATTTATTTTGGAATTTGTTTTTAATTAGCTATTTCTACGCTGTTAAACTTATAAACTAATTATTTGTGTATTTTTCGGATGTCAAGAAGGCAAAGAACGACACAGAGAAAAAATGTAGATTCAAGTGTAATAGAAGAAGCTCGTAAATTGATTGCAGATGGAAAAAGCGAGCGCCAATTAGCAGCACAACTAAGAATACCTGAAACAACTTTCAGATTAAGATTGAAGCTTCACCCCAATCCTTAGGTAGGTATAGATGTACCTTTACCCCACAAAAGGTAAGGTGAAATCCTGGATTACGTACAAAATCTTTATGCAATGGTCTATGGAATGTTGGACTATGATTTTACCGAGGACAATAAAATTGCTCATCAGTTTAACAAGCACCTAAAAACTGCTGGGAGAGATTGGCTTTGAACTTTTATCACGACCTTCTTTAGCGCTAAGGCAACCAACTTCAATAAGCGTTGTAAGAGCCATGGGATTTAATAAGTCAAATCCAGGTTGCTTACAAGTGTACATTGAGCCAATTACTGAAGAGAGGATTGAGTGTATTTGTTGATTTGTTGCAAACAATGGTGCCAAGAGAAATGCACAGCATACGTGGTTCATAGGAACTTCTAATGTGATAGGTATTTGTTGGTGATGCGCACTCTTGACCTATCTGCGCAAACTTGAATACGCTGGATGCGCACTCTTGTCCGCATACTTTGTGTAAGAGTTCACATATAGAATGTAGTTATTTTTTTGAATAGTTTCTAAAATGTTAACCTTTAATTGTATTTAATATTTTTTCTAAATAGGCAGATAATATTAATAAATGAATAAAGACTGATGTTGATTCTAAGCTGCTTCGTATTTTTTGTAGAAGCCACAGTATGGAAAGTGTGATATTACATCACACTTTCCATACTTATATAATATAGTTATTACCAATCAGATTGAGGGCATGTGTAAGAAAGGCCTAAAATCTTGACCATCAAGATAGAGAACAACGGTATGAAAATAATTATGAAAGAAGTAGATAAAGTATGCCAGGAACCAAAGGAAATTTGATTAATCTATACAAATAAATAAAATCAAAGTGTCTGTTTGTAATTTAAAAATAGCAGACTTTTAATAAAAGTATCTGAGTGTATCAGTGTATGCACGATACTGATAATAAATTATTGTCGGTCTGTCTTTTTGTCTGTTTGTTTCAGGTATACTTCGAAGTAGCTGAGCCAATTTTGATGGTACTTTCACTACAGATTGGTATAAAAAAAGAATAAGAAAGAAAAGAAGCTACATTAAGTTCATAAATTTTTAAAAGGGTCTTGCGTAATGTCTAAAACCCAGATCTAAGTCCACGTGAACGAAGTCGTGGCACTGCTAGTGCATACTACACAAAACCGCTGTTACAACTGCCAATCATAGGTAGTTTAAAAAAAGTCACTTAATTAAGCACACAAATATTCTTCTGCACCTGTCGTCCCTTGGTATAGTGGAGCGTAATTGGGAGGATACTCGTGTACACAATGGATTAGACGAACCCGAGGTAGCTAATCTAACTTTAGTTTTAACTCACTGCACTCCGTAACTGGTTTTGTTTGAGGCTGCACATAAGATGGAACACGTGAACATGTTTGTGATTTAAGGTTTTGAAAAATACACAAAAGTGCCTAGTATACTTCGACCTATCAATCGAATAAAAATACTTCTGCAAATTCACTACTGTACAGGACAGCGATTTGAAGCCTGTCTTACACAAAACCTGCTATAACTTTTTTCTCAAGCTTCTAGGGAAATTATATTTTTACCACGAACATTTAAAGCAGTATTCAGTATTGGTAATATTAATGACAAAAATATAAAAAAACTGACATAATTCAAAGACACAATGTAACTTTATTAGGTTTGCCAATGTTTGTTTAGAACAAAAATTGTATCACGGTTCTGGGGGTGAGGAGCGAATTAGTTTTGAACTTCGAATTTAGAACTTAGAAAATTTAACGAATTTTGACATCTATCTGTGTAAGCAAATTTTTTTTAGCAGTATGTCAGCTACATTTAATTAGTGGTTGAGTTGAGAACTTAAATCGATTAAATTCTCTCGGATAGCCCCCCGCCGGCCAGCGGGAGCGGTTATTTCGGGCTTGAACCGACTAAACCCGCACGCCGTCTCGGGTCTTCAGAGTCTAGCAGTACCTTTTTTTTCGAGCGGAAATCCTTTCGGAGGCGGTTATGTCGGGCTTGAACCGACTAAAACTGGTTGCCCAAGCTTGCCCATAGAGCATATCCCTCGCACCCCGACTGAACCCGGGCTATTTCCGGTGTCGAGATGGCCCCGTCGGGTTTGGGAACCACGGTGTCCCTGTCTTGCCCCGGTTTGGGGGAGGGGCACTAGTCGCCCGGCCGTCCCAGCCTGCTTCTGCTGGGGTGACAGGCGGCCTCACTTGCCACCCCCAGGCCTGCGCTCATGGAGGACGGAGGTCGTTATGCGACCTCCGGCGCCTGAGTCGCCTGCGACGCGCGGTGAGCACGTTGCGGGCTCGGCGGGCCGGGAGAGTTCTAAATCTCTACCGGGCGCGCTCCGCCATCTCCTTCGCGAGCATTAGATGCTCGCAAGTCTAGCAGTACCTTTTTTTTTTTTTTTTCGTGCGCAAATCCCTTCGGATACCCCCCCGCCGGCCAGCGGGGGCGGTTATGTCGGGCTTGAACCGACTAAAACCGCATGCCGTCTCGGGTCCACAGACGCCGGGGTGTAAGGTTGCCCATAGAGCATATCCCTCGCACCGCCACTGACCCTGGGCCATCTCCGGTTTCGAGATGGCCCCCTAGGGTTTGGGAACCACGGTGTATCCGTCTTGCCCTGGTTTGGGGGAGGGGCGCTAGTCACCCCACCGTCCCGGCCTGCTTCTGCTGGGGTGATAGGCGGCCTCACCCGCCACCCCCAGGCCTGCGCTCATGGAGGACGGAGGTCGTTAAGCGACCTCCGGCGCCTGAGTCGCCTGCGACGCGCGGCAAGCATGTTGCGGGCTCGGCGGGCCGGGAGAGTTCTAAATCTCTCCCGGGCGCGCTCCGCCATCTCCTTTGCGAGCATTACATGCTTGCAGAAGGAGGTGGCGGTGGCCCACGCGCTCGCGCTCCGCACCATTGCCGCAATCCTGCTGCCGAGCGAGAGGACTCCCACCCCGATGGCTGCCACGAGGTCACGCCTCGGCGCCTCCCACGCCGGGCAGTCTGCCAGCGTGTGCAGCCCTGAGTCCTCGCTCGCGTCGCAGTGATGACACTCAGGCGTTGGCTCCTTCCTGATCCGATGCAGGTGGTCCCCGAAGCACCCCTTCCCGGAGATCACCTGCGTCAGTCGGTACGAGAGGCTTCCGTGTCGCCTCTCTAGCCAATCCTCCATGATGGGCCTTAACGCCGCGATTGCGGCGTGCCCTACGCTTGGTCGCCCAAGTCGTTCCTTCCACTCCACCACGATGGCCTGGCGGAACTGGGACTGCACGGCCTCGATTTCACGAGGCTCGGGGTTCCGTCCCTGCTCCCGCGCAACTGTACCAGTGGTGAAAGGGCTCTCGCCTCCAGGTCCCATGGCGGAGTTCCGGCAAGGTGCTCCTATCGTACCTATATTAGTGTAGGAGATAGTATGACCTCCCATAGTTAGTTATATTAGTTTCAGTTATACAAGTAAATGGGTAATATTCTTCCTCTTGGTAACAGTTTAGTTGTAAGTGTACTCGATGTAAAACGCTAATTACGTGATTAGCTATACGCTAATAGTAATAGAAATGATATACGACGCACGCGCCTCGTGGAGGCATGCGCTTCAGTAAAATATGTACGGTGAAAAAACCGTACAATTAGCGTGATGATATATACCGCAGTTTATGACCATTCCGTAGAAGAATATTCATGCAAATTTTCAGCTGAATCTGTTCAGCGGTTTGCAAGTGAGCGTCTATATTAAAAGCAGGCAAACAGACAAAATTTCTTAAATTACATTTTCGGCATCGGTGTCGCTCCAACACACATCAATTGTTTTTTTGAAAAGATATTTAATGTACCTGCAGTTTTCACCTCGTTACAATTTTATTATATGTGTAGACAGAAGATATTAGATGGTTGTCATCTAAAACGGAACTTGAGTTTGAGATGAGTGTTACAATACCCATCTTGTAACTTTTAAACTAAATAATACAATAATAACATGAATACATTTTAAAATCCGATAGTTAAAGAGTTAAACCAAGTTCAAAATTTGTGTAAGCCAGGTATCACCGGTATGCAACTCGGGACGATGCTAATAAATCATTTCGGATCATAAAAAAGGAATATTAAATCGAAGGAGAGAGGGTAGCCAGTGAAAATGAAGGGAACGGCGTGATGTGAAAAATTGGCTCATAAAAAGGCAATCGCCGCTGCGCCAAAGCGATGAATAGCGACCTATTTTCAATTACCCATAGCTAGTACACATTGTTGGGGAGAACTAATGGTCGAGTGCTAATAACAAGTTATTTTGACGTCATAAATCTTTTAACTTCGACCTCGTAGCACATACACTGATCAAATTGATGAATGGATTGGCGACCACTGTGGTGTAGCGGTAGAGCATTCGACTGCTAAGTCAGAGGTCGCGGGTTCGATTCCCGTTTAATGCCAATATTTGTATCCATGAATATGTCTATTTACATTGGTCTTTTGTGTTTCTATGTATAATATGTATGTATTTACAAAAAAATGTAACTAAGTATGATTATCCGCATTCTAGAACCCATAACACGGGCTATTAAGCTATCTTACTTAGAGTTCGTGGAGAATATCTTAGAATATTTATCAAGGTAATACTTTACAACCCACTGGTGGTATAGAAGTTCTGTAGTTAGACTAGGTTGACGGACTATCGCCGGTGTGGGCGGCGACCTTGACTGCCGAAACTTGGGCCCAGGGCCCGACTGTGGCCCTTAAGACAGTTACGGAAGTCAAGACCATACGCGGATACCGCACAGTATAAATGAGGTGGTATGCGCGTGGCTGGAACTCCCCGTGGGACTGGGAGACGGAGTGCTCGACGTCGGAATTCCGGGCGAATGGTGGCAGTCGGCCTCCACCCGAAGAGATTCGCGGGTGGCTTGAAGCCGCACACTTGGAGATCCACGTTCAGTGGTCGGCCCCGGCTGGAGGCTCCACGTGCCAGCTTTACCACTGTGGCAGCACGGGACCCTTTCCTTCCCGCTGACGCATGTGCTTGCCGGGCACGGCCACCTGCCACTACTGCAACTGTAGTGAGGACTCGGCTCAATCTGCCCGGCTTGAGAGCGTGGCGCCGGGCCCGTCCTGCAGACATAGATAGTGACCTGAGTGATCGCTGGCGGCCATCAACCGATCTATGGCCGCCAGCGAAAGGAATTTCACCTCGGTTACAACCTTCTGCGAGGACGTCATCTCGCAGAAGGAAGGAGCAGAGTTGATCAGGAAGGGAGTCGGGTGTGTGCGGGTGTGACGGACGAGGTTAGCCCTCCACCCGTCGGTCTAACCACCCGCAAAGAGGTGACGTCCGTATGTGCCTGGGCGTCACCTAATTGCGAGTCTTATGTGCAGGTGCCCGCTACACACTGCAGGCATGCGCTAGGGGGCGTCACCATATGATCGATGGTTTAGAACTTCCAAGCCCCAGACCAAAACTTACACCCGTCCTTCAATCTGTACCTAATGTGTGTCAGAATCTCTGTGCCCGAACTGCATTAAAAGAGCCACCAATTGGTACGAATAGATTGCTCTCACCGAAACGAATACGAGGTGCTACTTTTGTATCTAGGGCGGCTGAGGCCATGAGGTCGCGGTTCTATATATCAACTTTTTAATAGATGCAAAGATGACCTCAGTGGCGCGGCAAGGCGGTAAAACATTCGACTACCACATCGAAGGTCGTGGGTTCGATCCCCGTTCATTGTAAATAATATAAAAATGAGTCGCTGAATGTGTTGCTAAGCGCAAATCTCGAGAGCAGCTGAACCGATTTCGCTAATTCTTTTTTTATAATATTCCTTGAAGTACGAGGATGGTTCTTACGGAGAGAAAAACTAAAAAAATTGCCTAAAAAAAAAAGTTTAGAGGGTGTTTGGGATAAAAAGGTGCCACGGGGCGAAGTATGCCACGGGCGAAGCCGCGGGGAAAGCTAGTTGTAAATATTTGTATCCATGAATATGTCTATTTGCACTTATCTAGGTATTACTATGTATAATATGCATGTATTTATAAAAAAAGTATCTAACTATGTTTATCCGCATTTTATTCAGGTGTATCAGGTTGCAGGTGAGGTTGGCTGAATGAACCTTTTACAAACGAAGTAAACCGTTTTGTGAAACTATGACAGAACTAGTTTTTGAGGTTCGCTTAAGGATTATAGAGGCCTCGTTCTTCGACTTATGAATAAGTTCACAAAGGAATTATTGTAAACTGTCTTAACAGAGACAGAAGTTATATGCAGCAATATTGTTTTGACATGTTGTATCTGCTTGTGTCGTTTTGTTATAAATATCTCTGGTTCTTGTAACTGTGTTCTTCCAACTTTAGTAAGTTGGTTTGAGAAGTAAGTTATTCCGAGATTTCTCGTCCTAATTTTGAAAGATTTTTCATTATATGGAACACTAGCTGCTCCTTCCCGACTCCACACGTGACATTAACCCTTTAACCCATATATGCCCGTATTTTTTAGTTTTCACATAATGTTTGGGAATCTGCCGGATTTGATTACATTTATGATTACGGCTCCACTCCTTTGACTATTAGCGTGATAACCTATGACACTCAAAAATAATGTGTCTTTCTATTGGTAAAAGAATTTTCAGAATCGGGTTAGTAGATCCAGAGACTTACCTCTTTATAATATCAGTATAGATAAGTGTGCCCTCGGTTGTCTGCGAGTCTTTTACCTTGGACTGGGGTACGCTTACTATTTTGTGAGGTTCATATTGGTTCCTCCGGGAGTAAGTGTCGTCTAATCTCCCAAATCCCAGAGAAAAATCTGCGCTAGAGCCTCGTCTGTTGGTCGGCAGATGTACCAGATAGCCGGTAAAGTTGACTTGGGGCCAGAAGATATTAATAGGACCCCATACATAAATAATTGGAACATTGGAGACCAAGCGCGGGCCTTGAGGTGACAGTTTGGACTAGCTCTTACAGAAGCGGGGTGTTATGTTTCCACTCGCGCCTATCTGTAACGGAGGGTGGATTTAATCCCCAATAATCGGGTTCACCACCACAATAAAAACTCATTTATATCCCTTTTAGCCTATTGTAGTCTACTGTTGACTCCTGGACAAATGACGTCTGTGCTATAGTACTCAACTCATTCTATGTCAGCAACCTTTTTAAGGTTGTCAGTTCATCTGACTGAGGGGTATTCCATCATTTATGTACCGATTCGCGATCTCCACTCTAGGACACGTTTGCGATCGTCGGTCTTTAGGCAAAATTTAACAGCCTATTACCATTTCAGTATGAAAACTGGAGTGACTCCAGTTTTTCAACAGTATCAGTAACGTTAAGTTTGTCACCGAATTCAGATGTGTACGGAACATCAGTGCGCGAATCCGACCTGCACTAGACCGGTTTCTTTTCCAGAAAATGTCGAAAGTTAGAAGAAATTAATAATAGCAAGAAGTCTGGTTGGTGACAAGCTGTATTACGTGAAATCGAAAAGTGTCTTTAGGATGATTTTCCCCTGGGAATCCTCTAACTCGGCGTTTTGCTCACAGTGATGGTGCGGAGCGTTCTTCCCAAACCCGAGGGGGCCATCTCGAAACCGGAGATGGCCATGGTTCAGCCGGAGAACGAGGGAAATATCTTATGGGCCACCTTAGACCCAGGTGGCTGAAGACCTGAGACGGCGTGCGATTTTAATTGGTTCAAATCCGACATAACCATCCCCGCTGGCCGGCAGGGGGTATCCGAGGGGATTTCCACCCAAAAAAAAAGAAAAAAAAACGATGATTTCCCCTGCGGGAGAAAATATAGGTGTGAAAATATAAAAATATTAAACAAATTAAAAAGAAAATCTTAGTAAGTTCAGGTATTTTGTATACGAAGTACATCGATGACAGAATAAAGTCCAATTCTGATAAGGGTTGAAAAGATTAAGATGTATAGGGAGCGACGCTAAGAGTAGGATTATGCTAAAAGGCTTTTGGACGAAGCTTTGTTTATAACAGACGGAAAACTGTTAAACCATTATTATAATATAATAATAATAAGAACTCTAGGGTGAGGCGTGATACAGCTCGATAAATAATAATAATAAATATTCGTTGTTCAAAAAATGCACACATTATACACAATAATTTGCATCTATAAAACATATGTGCTTATATGAATACTCTGACCACTAAACTAGGCATAAACCTGTATTTTAGAGGTCACAGTGCCCAACGTACAGTTTGTATTAAATATGAAATAATGTGAGTAGACACTATAATAAAGATCTAATAGACTAAACTTAGTTTAAATTATATAAACAAGTACGCGTGTGTGTGTGTGTTATGTAGGATTGTGTTCGTGTGTGTAATCGTGTGTGTGTGTGTGTATGTGTTTGTATCTGTGTGTGCGTGTGTGTGGATGCGTGAGTGCGTGATGTAATTAGGTGTGATTATGTGTATATAAGTAAATGTGGTTTGTCTAACCTGAGCATCCATATAAGAAATGCTCTGTATTTTGAAACTCTTGTTTAAGGAGATATGCGTTTAATTTAATTCTAAATTTCAATTCATTCTTCAAATTGAGGTCCAGGACTATATTTAGATGGTTATACAATTTAACTGATCCAACATGAAACTGCCTTTTTTTTTTTTTTTTTTTTATCGTGCGGAAATCCCTTCGGATACCCCCCGCCGGCCAGCGGGGGCGGTTATGTCGGGCTTGCACCGACTAAAACCGCACGCCGTCTCGGGTCTTCAGACGCCGAGGTGTAAGGTTACCCATAGAGCATATCCCTCGCACCCCGGTTGACCCTGGGCCATCTCACCACTAACAGCATCGCTCATCCTGTCTCCTCTGAAAGCAGAGGAGTACGGAGAGCGATGTGTTCCCGCCACGTTGGGTATTGGCCGACGATCAATGCCAACCCTATGAAGGGGTGAAGGGGAAGCCATTGACCGCCGCCCAGGGTGTACCGGCCGCTCCGATTCCGTTCCCCCCGGACTGCAGCGGGATCGGAATCGGAGCGACACTCGAGGAGGTTACCCAACACACACCCCAACATGAAACTGCCTCTGAGCGAACGCGGTGCTATGAGGTTCTGTTGAGAAGACCTTGTGCTTAAGTCTACCTGTTGGTATTCTGGTAGGACGTACTGAATGCTTGCGAAGTACAGAGTGGAGCCCATACCGTTTTCTGGCACAATCCATTAATGTAAATGAGGAATAAAGTAGGCCCTAGGATACTACTCTGAGGCACGCCGTAAGTCACGGAAAATTCATCACTCTGACAACTCCCCACCTTAAAAACCTGAGACCGGTTAGTTAGGTAGTTAGTGAACAAGTCCAGAACAAGGCTCCGAATTCCGATGCTCTCCATTTTTCGCAATAAATCTGTCGTCGGGACGGTGTCAAAGGCCTTAGATAGGTCTAGAAATATACCCATACATTTTTGTCTCTTATCCAGGAGCTTTGCTATGTGTTCAGAGAGAGTTAACGCAGCATTCTCAGTGCTGATTCCTTTTCTGAAACCAAATTGGTTACTGGCAAGGATATGATATTTTTCAAGGTCAGACTCTTATTCAGGATTCGCTCCAGAATTTTTGACAAAACTGTTAAAACGGAGATTGGCTATCTCAAGATCTTTTTTAAAGAGAGTAATAATAACGCAAATATGATTTTCATAAATGCGGTAAAAAGTCTTGCAATTGTGGTAGTGATCACCTTGCCTGGTCGAAGGATCCTCCTATTAAATCAAAGAACATCTTCCTTCATACAATAAACAATTTTTGAATACTGCAAACTAGAAAAGCATACGATGACAGATATAATAGTTGAAAATGCTAACGGTTTGGTTCAAGTTACCTATCTATCTCTCATACGTTGCGACCAGAAATGGTGCGTACAGTTAGGTATGAAAGGCACTTTATTCCGCGCACTCTCAGGCTGTGGAATGATCTCCCTGCTGTGGTTTTCTCAAGCTACTACAATATGGGGTTCTTCAAGAAGGGCGTTAGGTTTTTAAAGGGTCGGCAGCGCGAGAGTGGTGCCCCTGGTGTTGCACACGTCCATAGGCCACGGTATCCGCTTCCCATCAGGTGGGCCGTGAGCTTGTTTGCCACCTGAGTGGTATAAAAAAAGTATGAAAATGTCCCATCCATTCTTAAAAAGTAAATTTCTATTGATATACGTCACAGCCAGCTAGCTAGCTTTAGCTAGTTAGTATGTAATCCCGGTTGATGACTTTAAAGTATTTGCCTGTCTGAATATTGACCTTTTCATTTTCCTAAACAGCTGCTGACTAGCATAGAACTAAATGAAAATTAAAGATGATACCTATATTTTTATAATTTAAGAGAGCATTTCAAATTGCGATTCCAAAATGATTTTCATCTCGACCTTTATGGGCCAAAACTCCATATCAAGTGCAAACCATTATAGATAAATGTCGCTATCACCATCCCTTACCCGATTTAGCAATAAATAAGGATACACAGAGATCCGACAATAACTTGCCTCATAATAACCTGTTTTCAACAATATTTTCGGAAAATACATATTTTTGTACCAAAATACAGACTGCTTTTTCCTATTGCCATATTTCTTTTTATAAATAAGTTTACGTTCATAGTTTTTTTTTTGCACCACAAAGGTAACAACACCAGCAACAACAAAGCAAAGAACAGTGAGGAATTAATTAATCGGAGGACTCGCCTCCTGGCTTCCAATTAATTAATTCTTACTACTTTGTTCTTCATTGATATTTTAGAAACCGTTAAGTTATAAATCATGGAATCAACTGATAGAACAAACACTTCCAATTGCTTAAAAAATTATTATGGTAAGCATGTGAAGGAATGGGGTGTGATATTCCATCGACACAAAATAACGTTTCTCTGACCTGTCAAAAAAAAGAACCAGGCGCGCCGCGGTCGAATAGGAATGGTTTATGATATATTTCTCTAAGCCGAGATCTTTCATAGTGCGATGCAGGATGAGCAGTTTCGAATTTTCATTTTAATCGTTTTCATTTCATTATTTTATTTTTATCTTAGGATCACCAGCATCTGTGATGGTGGCTCATATCTTCTGGACTTCTATTTTGCTTCTCAGCATGCAACGGGATGCAGTCAATTGACGGACTGAATATTAAAAAAAAAGAAATAGTTCGGCTTATGGTCGCCTTTGGAGCATACCATTGCAAAACAAAGTTAGAGTACCATTGGTTCCATTGTACTGAAACTATCAGCCACTAGTCCCAGTAAGCCTAAGTGACAACGATGCGATGAAGAGCTCCTCCTCATGAAGACTAGGTTGTATCTGACGCAAATGAAAATCGGCCGGTTAATAACACTGCAGTAAAGTTTTACTCCATTTTCCCCTACTTCAGACTTTTTTTCATCACACACTTTATTATTATATCCTGTGAAATTGTTGTCAAAATCAGCTAATACGACACGCCACCGTCTCGAGCTTGTTTCTGCTAGGGCGATGGTTAGCCCTTCGAATCGCCCTCAGACCCGCGCTCATGGTGGACGGAGATCATTGGACAGAGATCAGCAGGCCATGTCCGCAGCATGTCGGCAGATAAATGGGATCACTGGGTTACAACTTGGAAGCTAGAAGATAAGAGGTGAATACCTGGTCGGCCGAGGAAATATTGACGGTATGATATTGATTCCTTTCATGAAAATTAGTGGGATACAGCAAAGCATGTCTTTCGTTAATTAAACTTCTATATGAAATAAGTACTATAAGCTTCCGCCCCAGTTTATTGTTAGTCATTGATGTTCATAAGTAAAACCTTGTTCCTTGTAAAACTTATCAAGTTTACTAGCTACTAGAACATAAAAATGCAAATGCATTTAGACATGAAACACACGAGTCTGTGGTGAACTAAAGTTAGCTGTATACCATATACATATATATATATATATGTTAACCTTTGACCTGGCCGGTATATTGCACGAATGCCGAGTTGACGTTTGTGAGACTGTAATATCCAAATCAATTAGATAAAAATATAATAATATGCATTTAGAGATTCTGGAATTACTTACACTATTAGCTATTACATTGAAGGATGTAATAACATATTGTCTAGATCCCCCACCCTAACCTAGATCTTCGGAGCCCAAGCCAACTTCACCTGCTAGGCAGTACACCTGCTCACTAACGGACTTGGCTCTGGATGCAGGCTTAGCTCTCAGGGTTGGGAGGTCAGACGACAGTCGCTCCCGCAAATGCCAAAACAGCCAAATCAAGAGAAGAAAAGAGTAGAAGAGCGAACTTCGTGCTACAAAGTTTTGAATGAAATCGGGATTTACGCTGTGATGATGCGGATGATGATGACACGATTGCACAAAAAAAGCTGGCAACGATTTCAGGGTTCATCTATGTATGAGAGTTACTATATTCCACCGTACCCTATAGATGAGTGAACTCTATTTTGTGCCCATAATGCTACAAATAGACAATGATAATATCTAATTACGTAGACTACAGCCGTAGGACTTAAAAAAAAACGAAATTAAATTTAAACTAATTTAATTCAAATATTAATATTAGCCTAGTGGTATGGGTAAAGGACTGCTGAGATGAGGTCTTGGGTTCGATCCCAGGTATTACCATGGCACACACTAATGACTTCGATGCTTTTCGAAGTTATGTGTGTATTTATCGCAGGTTTATAAGTGCCCGGTTAATGGCAATAGGCTCGCCACCTATTACATTGGGACATTAAACATAAACTGGCGAAATGTGGGTGCTAGCACCTCTGCCTACCCCTTCGGGGATATAGGCGTGAGTTTATGTTATGTTAATATTGCTAATTACAATTAAAGTAAGTGCTAACGTTCGATGCTAGAACATAAGTGATACATAATTATAAATTTTATTGGAAAATGGATATAATAAAAATGCTGAGTCGGGTGTCGCCGCGGTGGCGCCGGCTTGAGGCTGCTGACGGTGTGGCGCGTGTAACCTCTGGCTCGACCGCTATGAAGGCTGCTGACGATGCGGCACGTGTAAGCGTGGCGCGATCACTTAGATGCAATTTTTATATCTGCGTACTATGGGATAGGTATATGTAACTCCTCCCCCTTCAGATCAGCAACTATTCTCAAATCTTGTGAGAGAAAATAGTTGGCTGGGATGGTTTACTGTAGACATGATCTCTAACTTCATCTTGGTTCTTTTCCTTCTCGGCGCTCGGAGTGGTTCTTATCTCTGCAGATTTACATATCTTGTAGCGGCGGATAAGTATCGTTGCTATGGATGTAATCGCTCCCATTAGTACAACGTAGAAAGGTATAGTGGTATGATAGTAGTAGGATGAATCTACGGGTTCTAATTGTAATGGAGTTTGATAGGATGTTCTCTCTTGGATATTGCGTAGAGTTTTCAAATCTATTGATTTCAAGTGTAGCTCTGGGGTCTTCTGTGATGCCATGTCCATGGGTTGATCTATTCTTAAGATTTTAAGAGGTTGGCCCTTAATGATGTCATCGGTATTTAATATTGTATATTCGGGCGCTCTTAGGGAACATTGTAGCGGGAGTGTAACAAGGAAGCTGCCATTCAGGATGTTGTAGGTTACTGTCCCGCAGTTGAGTTGTACCTTCGTAGCCTTAGGAAAGGATAGTATGTAGCTTCGGTCGTCTAATTGTTCTACGGTCTCTTTGATTAAGCGGACTGTTGAATAGTTGCACGTCTCGTCTATGGTTTGGTTCAGGATGATTCCATGTATGCAATCAGGTTTGGTCTGTGTCTTCTGGTGGGTATAGTCATCGCAGAGATACTGGTGGTTGTATTTCAGGCATTCAGCCTCTATGTAGACAAAATCTTTTCTATTAGTTGCTAGGAATGGGAGTGGTGGAATAATGACTTGATGGAATTTATTAGGGGCCAAGGATAGTCTATACAAATCATAAGTACTCTCTGAAACTATAGGGAACTTAAAAATTATTACGATTTGTTTATTAGCGAAGTATGATTGATTGATTTTATCATATTATAATAATCTCTTAACTCTAAGTCTACCACTTGTTCTGTACCGTAAATTAGCTTTAACTTAACTAGCATTAATTTAAGAATTTTAAAACTAATCATGGAATGATGGGTCGTAGTAGTCCGAGTAAAAGCTAAAATATTCTCTATATTAATTATTTCATTTAGTAAGTCATTTGCGTTTTCTGTAATTATTGCTAAGATCTGAGTAAGTTTGCCGAATTTAAGAAAACTACTTTCCTTATAGGTCTCTCTGCTGGACCACATTTACAAGGTATTATTAATTTCTTTCTGGTTGTATATAAGTTTATCTAAAGTGTTACTATATTCCTTCATCCAATCATTGTTCAAGCTAGCGCGGTTATTCAATTCTGTACTAATTTTATTCTGGTTGTTTTCTAATACTTTAAGGGCCTTATTATACTTAACAGCATCTTGATAATCTAAATTTCCAGTTATACTCTTAATTATTGATCCTAAACTGTCTATGAGGCCTCGTTTTGTTCGAGTTGGTTCTAGAGTCTGCAAATGGTCCAATATGTGAGTCGTTTTATTAATCAGATAGTTAATTTGTAATTCAAATATGGGGTAAGTGGTATTGAAAACCCTATTCTCAAAGTTAGTTAGCTGTCCTTTCAACTCGGATACTTCACGTTCGATTTTATCTAAGTCTATGTACTGCAGGAAGGTGTGGTGGTGAGTCGTCATCCTGGTGGGTCCCAGTTTAAATGGTAAAAGTCCTGGTCCATCATCTAAGTTGTCAAGTCGTATCTCCTGTGTTCGCGTCAGTTGTAGTGTTGTCATCAGCAGTATTGTCCTGTAACAATTTTGTATGCTTGGTTGGTCGCTTAAGACGGACCTTTGCTACGGGTCCTCGTTTCTTAGAGGTATAGATATGGATTGGGAGATCAGCAAGAACCTTATCTTGAGTATAACGCGGTGCAATTTTCTGTCTACTAGCTACTGGGTTTCTAATGAATACTTGCTGTTCAGGTTGGTATTCTTATTATGTTTGTCTATAAGGGCAGTCCGATTAGCAAGGGATATATCGTTTACTAGGTCGTACACTACTTTCATCTGGTCACGGTGAGTCTGTATATACTGTTGCAATAGGTGTTGAGTCACATCAATGTCTATGGGGTCTCGGGGATCGAAGTGTCCCTTTAGTATGTCAAAGGGTCGACATTTAGTTAGGCTATGGATGGAACTGTTGTAGGCAATAATAGCGTAAGGCATGAGGTTCGAAACTGATTCATTCTTTTGTTGTAATTTTAGTATCCTAAGGTGTTCCAAGATAGTGGAATGAAATCGCTCTATATTACCGTTGTCATTTGGGGAATGAGGAAGTGTTTTGTGGTGAATAATTTTGTGAAGTTTGAGGAATTCAAAGAAGAGTTGGTTGGTGAATTCGGTCCCGTTGTCTGTTATAATGGTCAATGGCAGGCCATGATGTGTACCAAAGGTTAATAGGGCTTGTAGGACACTAATTGCGGTACTATCTTTTAAATGGTATGCCTGTCCATATTTCGAAAAGACGTCAATGAACGTTATGTATTTTTCAGATTGTATAGAGAGTAAATCGGCGTGAACTATTTCTAACGGTTTGCTTGCGGGTGGAACAAGGTTCAACTGGGGTCTAACTGGGTGTCTGTCGTACTTACTCTGCCCACAGATACTGCATTCGTTAATGTACTTATTAATGTGGTCCTTCATCTTAGGCCAATAGTATCTGCGCGATAACGCCAAATAGCATTCGGTGATTCCCCTGTGGTTTGTTTTACCATCATGGTACAGCCGAATTATCTCTTGTTGTTTGAGATACTCTTTGATATTTTCTAACTCTATTTTAGTTAGGACAAGCTTCATTGCAGAGCTTTTGAATGTGTCCTGAATAATGGGTATGATTCTGTACATAGCTAACGGAGGGTTAATTAATAGAGCGGTCTTAACTTTAGGATTTACATATTCTCCAATGGCATTTACTACATCGGTTTCTAACTCGGAATCGGATACTTGAACTACGACTCTGGTATGGGATTCAAAGGGCTTGGATACCACGGAGCGTCTGGTGATAATATCAACTACATTTAAACATAGCTGCTTATGGAATTTATTAAGAGGTTCATCTGTGATAGGAACTTCTAGGATAGGATCTTCTTGACTGGTGTGAGCAGTACCAGTTGCTGAATTATCTATACTGGGTGCTTTCTCGGAGGGATTTATGGTTATGGAGCTTATTTCTTCATTATGGATTTCAATCCGGGATAAAGCGTCAGCATTTGTGTTGTTTTCCTTTCTTATAGGTCACGGAGAAATCGTATTCACTGAGCTTCAATCTCCACTTGGTTAATCTGGAGTTGGGCTCTTTAAGGTTCATAATCCACTGAAGTGGTTTGTGGTCTGTAACTATTCTAAACTTTCTACCAAAGAGATAGGGCCGAAAGTATTTTGTTGCCCAAACTATTGCAAGGAGCTCCTTTTCAATGGTGCTGTAGTTTATCTCGCTTTCGTTTAGGGTACGGGAGGCAAAGGATATGGGTTTATCGGATCCGATGGGACCCTGGGATAAAATGGCACCTAGAGCGAAGTTGGATGCGTCAGTAGTCAATATAAATTCCTTACTGAAGTCGGGATACTGGAGTATGGGATCATTGGTCAATAAATTTTTACATTTTTCAAAACAGTCTACATACAGTTTATCTAACGTGATTTTACTATTCTTTTTCAAGCAAGATGTCATTGGTTTTGTTAGTCTGGCAAAGTCGGGAATAAATTTTCTGTAGTATCCTAATAGTCCTAAAAATTGCTTTATCTGTTTCGTGGTTTTTGGTAGGGGATACTTTTCTATGGTAGCTATTTTGTTAGGGTTTGGCTTGACACCGTCTCTAGTTACTACGTGTCCTAAGAAATCAGTTTCTAATTTTAGGAATTCCGATTTGTCCATTTGGATTTTAAAATTGGACTCTCGAAGTCTCTGGAAGACCTTTTCAAGGTTTATTATATGTTCTTGTAAGCTGGTGCTGAAAACTATGATATCATCGAGATATACCAAGCATATCTCGTTCTGCAGTCCTCGTAACAGGTTGTCCATAACCCGTTGGAATGTAGAGGGTGCATTTTTTAGGCCCATAGGCATTCTGAGAAATTCGAAGTGCCCATGTTCAACTGTAAAGGTAGTTTTATGGATATCGCTGTTGTCCATTTCTACCTGATAGAATCCGCTTGCTAAATCAAGAGTAGTGAAGTATTGACACTTCCCTAGCTTGTCTAATACGTCGGTTATGTTGGGGATTGGATATTTGTCATTAATAGTCTTATCGTTGAGTTTTCTAAAGTCGATTACGAGACGCCACTTTTGCTTGCCTGAGGCGTCAGCTTTCTTTGGAACTACCCAAATGGGCGAGCTCCACGCGGACTCAGATGGTCTAATAATACCCTGGGAAAGCATTTTCTCTATCTGGTCCTTTACCTCTTGGCGATGTACGAAGGGATACCGATAGCTCTTTGTATAAATGGGGGTTTCGTCAGTGGTGTTAATACGATGCTTAATTTTGTTGGTGAATGTCAACGGCTCATTATCTATGTAGAAAACATCTGCATACTTGGAGCAAAGAGTGGTTAGATTAGCTGACTCTTCTTGATTCAAGTGGTCAGTGCGAAGTCGGGATAGCACTTCTTGTGCCCTCGATGATTGGGTATGGACAGACTCAATATTGCATATTTCTGCTTGAACGGCCTGATCCAGTGATAGTATGATATCGTTACTAGTCGGGTTTGTGATTTGTAATATACCACGACTGTTAGTGACTTTTGTGAGACAATCAGAAACTATACAGTTACAAACTGTTTGACTGGGAATATAAACGTCTCCGTCTGCAATGTTGATCGGCACTCGGATTAACTTGTAACTATTTGCTGGTATAACATCCTCATATAAATTGACGTTTCGGGAGTTATACATTAGGATGGGATTCATTGAGGATCGGGTAGTCAGTATCTGGTCTTTTAAGTCAATCTTAGCTTCCCACTGAGTCAACAAGTCAAGTCCTATTAGTCCATCAAAGTAGTCGTGAAATTTGTAAATGAAAAGTTTTATGTTTTCGTTGTTACCGAATTCAGGGAAGTTTGGCAACGTAATAGTGTAATTTTCTCTTGTGGTTGCGTGAACGTTGGTAATTTCAAAGGGGTCATAGTCTATGGGTCTGTCATAAAAATAATCATGAACGGCTTGTGGGCTTATGAATGACTGATTAGCACCAGTGTCGATTAGAAATTTCAAAGGTGGGTTTGCTATCTGAATATAGGGTAACTGTCTTTGGGTCTGTAAATTTATCTCTATGTTAATCTTTTTGATAACTGACCTTCCTGAAAATTTTGCTGGTTATCCTTCGCATCAGGTGCGGAATCGGTTTTCTCTGAATTATCTGGTAAGCTAGCGATGTGATCGTAATTAGAACAAGATGGCTCTGTGTAGTCGTACTGTGGTTGTTCGTAACAGTTATAGCTGTAGTCGTAGTATGGGTAATAGTCATAGTTAACTTCAGGATGATAGTCATAGTCGGGATAATAGTTCATGTCATAGCACTCATTCGTATTTACTTCGCGGGATTTAAAATAATTCGTAGGGGGCGGGTTGCCATGTACACGCCAATCGTGTCCTCCTGAGGACGGTAAGACTCTAGGAACATAGTTCTGTACACCACTCATAGGTTTGGGATGCTGCGGATTATGATATCCGGACTGGTTACGCAGTGGAAGTCTAAATACGTGGCTCTGGGGGTTATAGTTAGGGGGTCTAGCTCCTAACATCTGTTGTGTACGTGTTGGCATACGTACCTGTGGTTGGTGAGCCTGCGCGGGATTAGGCCTGAAGGCTTGATGTGGCGGAGGCGCAAATCTAAATGGTTGCGGAGCCGGCGGTAATGGCCGCTGTATAGCGGGCATTGGCCAGGCTGCTGCTATCATATGGGAAGGTTTCGGAATGTGTACGGGTGCTGACTGGATAGCCCTAGGGGCGTGATGTGGTTTAGTCAGTGACTCATTTCGCTGCTGAAGATATATGGTGTTCAGTTCTTCCTGTACATATTCTAAAGCCTTCTCAAGCGTGGGGGGTCGCATGCATCTAATGCGGGATCCTAATGGTTCATGTAGGCCTCTAACAAAAGCCTGCATTGCTGATTTCCTGTATAATGCGCGTTTAGCTTCTATGGTAGTCTGAACTGGCTCGTGTAAACTAACATAGGTCATGATGGTGCTGAACAATGATTGGCAATGGTCGTAAAATTCTTGTGGGGTTCTCTGACCCTGAACGGCTAATGAAAGATCGTTATAGAGGGCAGTCTCATCCCTTTGATCAGCGAAATTGTTGATTAATGCGGTACGAATATCCAACCAGTTATCGGGGATGCCGTTTGAATTGATAATACTAGCGGCAGGCCCCGTGATCTTATTTAATATGCCATTTAGCAAACATAAGTTGGCTAAGGCACCGTCCTATTCTGTGGTCATGTACGCTGTTACGATTTGATCGCATATCCGAATAAATCGCGTGAGCACATTTGGGTTTCCATCAAAATCAGGAACTGGTCTGAGTGCTTTAAAAATAGTGTCTGGGTCGTAAGGCATTTTGTTAATTCTATATAAACTATTTAACTCTAAATTTAAATCCAATGGGTCTATTTCTCTATTCCTATCTAACTGCCTACGACGGCGAGACTGCCTGATTGCAGAATCGCTGGGACCTAAATTACCTTGGCGAAAAATTTTGGGACACGAGTACTTAACTTATGTAGAGACTAAAAGGTTACAGGTTAAGAGGAAAGCAACACAAGCAAGATTCTGTGCAACTCACAATTTCATTTTTTCTGCGTATCGATGTCTGGATACAGTCGCTGGCCGTAGAACTCGTAGATTCTGGATCCTCGATGAAGGTTTGAGAACACAAGCAGCGGCTATACGGAGCCGACAGGATTCGGTACTAGATTCCTTAAATATCGCGCCGCGCACTGCTTCGAGAATCCTACCGACTGCGCCAATTACGTAGACTACAGCCGTAGGACTTAAAAAAAACGAAATTAAATTTAAACTAATTTAATTCAAATATTAATATTGCTAATTACAATTAAAGTAAGTGCTAACGTTCGATGCTAGAACATAAGTGATACATAATTATAAATTTTATTGGAAAATGGATATAATAAAAATGCTGAGTCGGGTGTCGCCGCGGTGGCGCCGGCTTGAGGCTGCTGACGGTGTGGCGCGTGTAACCTCTGGCTCGACCGCTATGAAGGCTGCTGACGATGCGGCACGTGTAAGCGTGGCGCGATCACTTAGATGCAATTTTTATATCTGCGTACTATGGGATAGGTATATGTAACTATCTATTCAAAATAACTTTAATCAATAACACAATAATAATCTTTTAGGCGGGTAGAGCAAAAGAGAAATTATAATTATATATATTATAATTATAGGTATGACTTTTAGTATAGTATAGTAAGAGGTCATTGGCAGGTAAAAACTAGCTTTACATATTTGAAAAAAAAACAAGAGGCATAAATAATCCATTCTGTATAAACTATTTCAACTTCAAAACATGAAGAAAGAATTAGATTAAGGAAATGTTTACAAAACTGACCACAGGTCCATAACGCGGTCCCGTCTTATGACGGCTCCGGTAAGAAATTCAGTGGGTTTTTTGTGGTCTATAATATAACTGTAAAATTTCTGTGACCATTTTATTTCTAACGGGTGAATGAAAATAAAATGGTCGGACAAATTTTTAACTTTTTTTTAACACCTATTCACTCCATTTTACGATACCTACGTCATAAAAGATTCATAGCTAGCAGCTCTCACAATTGGGACATCAGTCTGTTGGGAAACGAGTTTTAATTACAGTCGTAACGTGAGTAGTCGGCGGGATTTCAATATAGAACAAAGAACTGGCATAAAACTAACTAAACCAACTTAACTGTAATTTCTGTGGCTAATATTCTGCTTGACTTTATAGATATCAACATAATTTCTAATGTATTCTTGAGTCAAATGAACATTTATTTAATAGGCAAGCTGCTGTTAACTAATAAAAGGTCATTGCTTTAAGAATCGAGGACGTAATTATGCTTATTCATGCAAAAAACATGTTTTTAAAAACATGCTTTTTTAAAAAAATTCAGTTGTACTAAATCGTAAAAAATAATTTTATGCAAGGGTTGTGCTGATTACGAAAGCTTGTATCGCGCAAGTTCTTCCTCTGTTTTTTATTTGCTCTGCAATCATTTGTAATCAGTACAACCCTTGCATAAAATTATTTTTTACGATTTAGTACAACTGATACTCAAACTCGACAAGTTTATTTTGTTTAATTTAGTAGTTCCTCTGGACACCTTTCGAATTGATCGTCAGACCCTGGATATCATGTGGCATCAGATTATTTGTTAAGACAAAACAAATAAGATCAAACGTGAGTTTATCTTGATCAGTTTAGAAGTTCCTATGCACACCTTCTGACTCCATCATCAGACCAGCGCCAATGTAACATATTATCAGATTGTCACCGAAAATATGTAAGTATACCAAATTTGAGACCAATAAAACGTCAGGAAGTGGTTCTAATTGGGCCAAGATTTGACCCATACTAATAAACTAACAGAGCAAGTTAAATAAAAGCTTATAAAAAAATCCGTTCCCGCAGGGGGAACGCACAGGTAGATTTCGTGAAGCAATTAATATTATTTTATATAGAGAACTACGGACTTTAAACAGTTTAATTTTTTTTTCTCGAAAACGGTAACTTTTAGCGAAAAACTTTTCAAACATTTATTTTAGACTTAAAAATGGCCTATCGATTAAAAATATTTCAGACACCAAGAATGTTCACCGGTTAGAAGTTATGATTTTTTTCCCGAAAAATTTTGGTTTTTCCCCCCTCCACTTTTAGTTAAAGTTTTCATCTTATAGGTTTATAATTAAAAGTTGTTGGTATTCATGTATACTATGGGATAAAATTAGAACGGTTCGAATATCTTTCATGGAACGTGAAATTTTGAGGAAAAACTGATTTCACAAAAAGTGAGGCCCTACCGTCCCCTTAGGCCGGATTCCACCAATTCACGAACTTAAACTAAGTTTACACCCAAGCAGTTTTTGACCGCAGTTTGAAAGCGATCGAGGCAAAAATGCGACCGTGAGAGTGCCGCAAATTTTGGAAAGTGGAACCATACATATATATATATATATATATATATATATATATATAAACTTTTTGACCAGTGGTCATTTCGGACTCAGGGGGTCATAACTATACCTCCTATGAAGATTTTTTTTTTAAATTCGACAGTAGTCAAGAAACCAATAGGTAGATCGATTTCATCGAAATCTACCTAAAATTTCTTACATTCTACTAAACTGGATTCTCACAGTTACTCCCGCCGTTTACCCGCGCTTGCTTGAATTTCTTCACGTTGACATTCAGAGCACTGGGCAGAAATCACACGCAATGAAATTATTTTAATAAAATCTGATAACTCGGTTTAGTTTTAATTAATCTCGATTCATATCACTGATAAAATCAGCTCTTACACCCCGGCGTCTGAAGATCCGAGACGACGTGCGGTTTTAGTCGGTTCAAACCCGACATAACCTCCCTCGCTGGCCGGCAGGGTGGTGCCTGAGGTGATATCCGCGCGAAAATAAAGGAACTTGTTTTATTGTCTCAATAAAACTAGTTAGTACATATTGAATTGGTTGATTCCATATCGCAGTCGCGACCACACTGAATATGTAATGGAATAGTTTCAGAAAACAGGGTAGTTTAAGACATAAAATATTGTTCTTCAGAGATAATCAGATGAATAAATAATAAAAAGAAATAAAATAAGGAAATGTGAAGACATTTTCTAGCGCATTCGTGTTTTATAGCAGTGCTCATACTGAATAAATGCATGTCTGAATATTCAGTCACCTTTACGATCGTGGCGAGCTCTTTAAAACTGAACTATAAAATTTGACTTATTATTTTTGAGAAAATTATGATATAAATGATTAAAATGGGATTGGCTTAATGTAGGAAATTTGGGCTTGCATTTCTGTTTGATTATTTTAGTTAGGAACATTTTTTATTTAAGTATAGCAAAGTAAGAAAGCGAAAACATATCTGTTGCCTTTGTTATCGCCTTAACTTCAGATTGACTTTACCGATTTCATTAATCTGTTTGTTAATTCTATAATACTCCGTAGAAGCTTTTTACGGAAACAGAAATTAATATTCAATTCCGAATACGTCAGTATAATTCCACGAGGTGGGAATCAACTGCAGGTGGTTAGCAAAACCTGCTCAATCCACCCAGTGCCATATTTATGTAGGCGCTACTACCAATATAAGGCGTAAATAAGTACGCCTCCAGTTCATATGCCTATATAAACCGTTGGGCCGCAAAAAGGTTTGTTCTAATCGAGAAAGGTGACCCTTTTTTGTCTGGAGAGAACATCGCAATCCGTTTACTAAGTAAATCTACACTAGCCCTTCAAGTACAAATGGAACGTAGCGACCCGAAAGGCCACGACCGCGGTTGCCCAAGTCGTTAGGCGGATCCGGCGGCTGGGTCTCGAGGTGGCCCTGCATAAAACCGAGGCCCTGTTCTTCCATGGGCCTCGGAGCAAGCCACCCGAGGGAACCAGTCTCATCGTGGGAGGAAATCGCATCGGCATCAAGCCCCAAATGAAATATTTGGGGCTCGTGCTCGACGGCCGATGGGACTTCGGAGAGCACATCCGAAGTCTGGCCCCCAAATTGAAGGGCACAGCTCTTGCTCTGGCTCGGCTGTTGCCCAACATGAGGGGGCCCGATGACTCCTGCAGGAGACTCTACGCGGGGATCGTGCGGTCCATGGCCCTGTATGGGTGCCCAATATGGGCGGAGGCCCTGAGGACCAGAACTGTGCAGATGCTGCGCGCTCCGCAGCGAGTTCTGGCCATCAGGGTCATCCGAGGGTACCGCACGATCTCCTTCGAGGCGGCGAGTCTCCTTGCCGGAACTCCGCCATGGGACCTGGAAGCGAGAGCCCTTTCGCAACTGTACCAGTGGCGAAAGGAGGCGCGGGAGCAGGGATGGAACCCCGAGCCTCGAGAAATCGAGGCCGTGCAGTCCCAGCTCCGCCAGGCCATCGTGGTGGAGTGGAAGGAACGACTTGGGCGACCAAGCGCAGGGCACGCCGCAATAGCGGCGGTAAGGCCCATCATGGAGGATTGGCTGGAGAGGCGACACGGAAGCCTCTCGTACCGACTGACGCAGGTGATCTCCGGGAAGGGGTGCTTCGGGTACCACCTGCTTCGGATCAGGAAGGAGCCAACACTTGAGTGTCATCACTGCGACGCGAGCGAGGACTCAGGGCTGCACACGCTGGCGGACTGCCCGGCGTGGGAGGCGCCGAGGCGTGACCTCGTGGCAGCCATCGGGGTGGGAGTCCTCTCGCTCGGCAGCATGATTGCGGCAATGGTGCGGAGAGCGAGCGCGTGGGCCGCCGCCGCCTCCTTCTGCGAGCATGTTATGCTCGCGAAGGAGGTGGCGGAGCGCGCCCGGGAGAGATTTAGAACTCTCCCGGTCCGCCGAGCCCGCAACTTGCTCGCCGCGCGTCGCAGGCAACTCAGGCGCCGGAGATCGCTTAACGACCTCCGTCCTCCATGAGCGCAGGCCTGGGGTTGGCGGGTGAGGCCACCTGTCACCCCAGCAGAAGCAGGCCGGGACGGTGGGGCGACTAGCGCCCCTCCCCCAAACCGCGGCAAGACGGGGACACCGTGGTTCCCAAACCCGAGGGGGCCATCTCGAAACCGGAGATGGCCCAGGGTCAGTCGGGGTGCGAGGGATATGCTCTATGGGCAACCTTACACCCCGGCGTCTGTAGACCCGAGACGGCGTGCGGTTTTAGTCGGTTCAAGCCCGACATAACCGCCCCCGCTGGCATGCGGGGGGGTATCCGAAGGGATTTCCGCACGATAAAAAAAAAAAAAAAAGGTATATTATAGTCACACTTGTATTTCCTATAGCTATATATATATATATAGAAGTATTCCCAAATTTCACCGTAAATATTTTAGGTGCCATATTATTTTTTATCTTTTAACCCATGGGATTGAAAGAAAGAAATAGGAATTATACCGAAAAGTACAAATTAAAGGGGATATCACTATTACAAATGGCGTTGTAAAAGCAAATATGTTGTGTTTGAACTGTTGCGTTCCGTTTGGTGAATGAGAGTGCCGGAGCCAAACTCCTTTCCCATCCCCTCCCGAACTCCTTTCCCATCCCCTCCCAAACTCCTTTCCCATCCCCTCCCAAAACTCCTTTCCCATCCCTTATCCTTTACAGGATCGGCAGCGCGAGTTACCGCTGCCCATCAGGTGGGCCGTGTGCTTGTCTGCCACCTTAGTGGTATAAAAAAAAAAAGTAGAGTACCAACAATCGACAAAAATATTTCAAAAATAATTACCAAACGCAAAGTATAAATATAGACTTGACTATAATACAGAATTGAAAATTAGACAACAATACAGCACTTAGATAGATTTCTACGGTCCCATTTTCACAATTATCTTGCAATAATTGTGAAAATGGGACCGTAGATCTATTGCTATTGCGTAGACCTATGGACCTATTGCTGCTGATAGATGTGATTTAACTGATTTGGCTACTACTTTCCGCCTTGCCTCTTGCCTCCGTCTGGGAGCGCCGTGTGTTTCGGCGCATCATTGTCACTGTGGTGAAGCTGTCGACAGCCTTGGGCATGGCCTTTCATGCAGCAGAAGCGCAGCCCGTATTTCGCGACACGCTAGCAGCAACGACATAATCCGCCGTGCTCTTGTACGCGACGATGGCAAGAGACCGGATGGTATGTCGTTATTGCCTTGGAAGATGGGTAGGCCTTTGGTATGGGACGCAACGTGCGTCGACACCCTAGCGCCTTCACACCTTCCAAGCACAGCGGGTTGTGCCGGCGCTGCTGCTGCATCTGCCGAAAGCCTCAAACGGCGTAAATACTCCAATCTAGTAGGGGATTATGTTTTTGAGCCATTTGGGGTTGAGACGTTGGGGTCATGGGGTCCAAGTGCCCGTTTTGTCTACAAAAATTTGGCAAAGCGGCTGATCGACGCTACACGTGACCAGAAGGCTGGACTTCATCTTGCACAAAGAATTAGCATTGCCATTCAACGTGGCAATGCTGTCAGTCTTCTGGGAACATTACCAGTCGGTGATGATGCGGAGGAATACTATGACGCATGTATGTAAATATTTTTCTATCTTTTAGGTTAAGTTCTTTTTACATTTATTTATAATTAGCTTTAAATTGTATTTTTATTATAAGTACATCTTTCAGTTTGTTAATTAGCATAATAACATTCACGTTACACAGCTTTTGGCTATTCCTGAATAAGTTAAATCCTGCATCGTTTGTGGTAGCTATATATCTAGGTTGTTTTACGGTATTTTTAACTAAATACATGATAAAGGATTTGGCCCCTGCCTTCGAGGCTGAGATTTACAAGGGTAATCATGTAAAATGAAGTTTTTTTTTATGTTATTTAATATTTTTCTGATTGGTGGATTAAGTGTAGGTAGATTATTAGATTTGTCGGGCCTGAAACTGGGTTTCTGCTTTCAAAGATATTTACAGAGCAAGAATCAGAGCAAAAACTTGTTGGATCGTTCCTGAAGCTAACTGCGCAACTATTTCACAGTAAGGCTAGGATTAATGAATGCTGCCAAGAAATGCTTTCTCGGAAAAACAGGCATTTTACTCCCTGGTCAAAGAGATGTAATACAGCGAATCAGTAGATAGAATTATCGGATCATAAGGAGCTTTTATTTTCGACAGGCGGTTTAATAAAAAACGTCGAAAAGAATAATGAAAAAGCTCATTCCTTTGTAAACTAAGCTAGTAAGAGTTTAAGGGTTAATGGCAATTGGAAATAATAAATAAATAAATATTCTACGTACTCTTCACAACGCTAGCTAGACCCAAAGTAAGCATAGTTTAACTAGCTTGTCTTATGGGTTGTAGAATGCGACTATACATATTTATATACATTTACTTGTACTTGTACTTGTAAATTTGTACTTGTAAATACATACATATTATACACATTATTTGTACTGTTTCATCTATCAATGCGCCCATTGTAGGCCACTGCTGGACATAAGCATCTCCCACTGTGTGTCATTGAGGCTTCTTTTCGGTTGAAGAGGTTTTAGCGAACTGTTATTTTTCACATATTTTATAATTCATAACATAACATAACATAACTTCACGTCTGTATCCCCGAAGGGGTAGGCAGAAGTGTATTACACACCCACGATTCGCCAGTTATGTTAAGGTCCCAATGTAATAGGGGGCGAGCCTATTGCCATCTACCGGGCACATTATTAAGCGTGCGATAATTAACATTTATTAATGCACACATAACTACGAACTCGAGACCTCGTCTCAGCAGTCCGTTACGTACGCCACTGCTATCGCCACTTACTTAATTCATAACAATATAGCTTTTTCTTCGAAACAAATTTCGTAAAGTAAGAGTTGAAGTCACGGGTTCAAAATTCGTCGTGAATGTTGATTTTATCAAACTTATATTGTCTTTAGTTGTTGTTTTATACAGTCTATATATCTATCTATTTATACATATATAATTACTTTCCCCGACGGACTGACAGACTGACTGATTCATCAACGCAGAGCCTAAACTGCTGGACCTACAAATTTCAGTAGTAGATGCTGTTTACGGTGAAGGCTAAGAAAGGATTTTTGAAAATTTCACTACTAAGATGGCAAATAAGGGATGATCGTTTAATTGGAAGGCCTATAAAATAAGGAATAAACGGGAGTATGAAAGCCCATCATTTTCGAAGTAAGAAGCACCTTCTTTCTTATATTTACCATTGAACCTTCCGGGTCCGGCGTTGCATCGAATTTATACCCGGGCGAAGGCCGCTAGTACTATTAAAAAATTGTAAATTAGTTATGTGATTTATAAAAAAATATACTTAGGTTAAGTTAAATGAACGATTCTGAATCCAATTTTTTTTTTGTATTTTTTATCTGTTTGTTTGTTGGCGATTGACGCAAAAACTACTGAACAGTTGTTAATGCGGTTTTTTGTATTAGAAAGAACATGGTCATACTTGAAATCTCCCGTATGTTTGATTGCAATTGGTTAAGTAGAAACGAAAACCGACCTCTGCGCGGGCATCAGCTTTCTTTCAAAATTAAAATCGAACATAATTTGCCTGAGTACCTAAATTACTAGACTATATATTATAGCAAATAACAAAATTAATTTAACAAAGTGAATAGATTTTTGCATAATATTTTAAAACAATCTCATTTTCTCAAAGATAACAGTGGATTCGCCTTTTAAACACCTTTTTGTTTGAGAAAAGAGGGTCAGTACTTTTTAAAAAGATTCTCTATACTGAAATAAAAAAGTTAAATGGCTAGCTCGCTAGGATTGTTTGTTTATTTTTTTAAGTGCTCCTTGTTTGAGGTTTGTTTTTAATTAGTTTAAGTTGTGATCGGAAGTGGCTTGATAATTTAAAGCAGTAGAAGTTAATGATGAGTGAAGTTGTGTTTACTAATTTATTTTCGTACCTATTAAGTTTTATTTAGAGGTATTTAATTTCATACTCACAGATTTAGGGTGCTTTTAAAGCTCTACCAAGTTATTCAGGGCCCAAGCCAACATTACCTGTAAGCTGGTACACCTGGGCCTTGATTCAGCTATTTATGTTAAAGCAAGCCACTATCACTGTAAAAAATGCCATTTATTTTTTTACTTTATCGGTATACAGTTAATAATATAAATTAAAGGAAGAAAGTTCATTACACTAATTCTTATTCATAAAGAAAAAGGGGTAAGAGTGCGTGCCCCGAGGATGGATTGGATGCAACCAGGATTGGTACTCGATTGGTGATCATGATAAAGAGGCAATACGTTTTGATATTTACTCATTTCAAATTGAGACCTACAATGGGGTTACGACTGAATAGATAATATTATCATAGTATGTCTTTGTATTACACTCAAAAGTAACCAAAAATATATCTAGCTGTGTTATAAAAACTGTTCGGACTGTAGCTGAGTGACGCTTTTAGGTCACAAAAACTGAACGTTTTCACACTTTTTATAACAACAGAATATCAACGACTTTTTCTTAATAAAACGGTGATATTCATATAAATTTGTTATATGTAGTTATAGTTATGCAATTTAGATTTCATAATCCATCGTGCCTCGTGCCACCTGCCAAAATGTCAATATTGATTTATTAAGGGTTCGATTTATAAAAATAGTTTCTTTCGAGTCGATTTCTTTGGCTTCATAATATTGGAGCGTCTTTTCGAATTAATCCCAGATTATTTCCAAAGGTATATCGATAACAGAATCAAGCAATCATAACTTAAACCTCTGTATAATTTGTGGATATTCGTAATCCCTTTCAAATGTGTTGTTAAGAATAAGTTAAAAAATAAAACAGCTTACAAATACTTTAGTATTCCAGGATTTAGAACGCAATATTATGTATACCAGCTGTAGCTTGCGGCTCTACCCACGTTGAATTCTAATACCGTTCCCGAAATCCATGGGACCTCATTACAGGAATAAATAGTAGCTTATATGTTATTCCAGACTATAATTTGTCCCTGTTAATAATTTCAGCCAGATCCGGTCAATCGTTTGAGCGAGATTGAGTAATAAACATCCAAACATCTTCACAGACTTTCGCGTCTACAATATAAGTAGGACTAACAGTGAATTTCACTAGGCAGACCCCGAACTAGAATGCAAACGGAACTAAGAGTGGATTTCATCAGTGAAAATCTTTTCAATTATATAGGATTTTCGCGTTTAAAACAATGAAAACGCGAAATCTGAGTTTAATAACTCAAATAAACTCAACTCAGTATTTCAAGTGTAAGCATTTAGCTTCATTCGAGGGGTTTATGAGAATACTATTAATGAATAATGTGTTGTTAATTAATGTGTTAACCCATGTCACTAGTAGCTTTTTTTGAGAATAAAAAAGCACTATGACAAGCGCAACGCTTTCAAACAATAGCCACTGTTATACAGCCAGCTAAAAACATTATTCATTTTGGTATATAACCGCTCGTAATCTCCGGACCAGTTGCATTGCTATTTATTTAAAGAATGTATTTTCTTTTATTTTACTGTGAGAAGCCACAGATGAGCTTTTTCTATCATATTATTCTTACTCATCTACTGATTTAGCTCTCGATCTGGCAAGTGTCATAAAATGCGGGATACTTTAAGCAATGCATTACACATTATGTATTAAAGACAATGAATAGGAACGAATGAATAATCATTATCCTTCTTGGGATTATGCTTCTAGCTAGAGAGTGAGGTTAACTTGGATCCTGAAGGTGTTAGTTGGGTCCTACACACCGAACAAATAAAAGAAACATTAATTTTTATTTACTAGATTATCCTTTTCCATGACTTACAGTGACCACTTACTACAGAAGGGAGATAAATCATCAAGTAATTCATTTAACACTACGGGCAGTAAAGTTACCTAAAATTTGAATATTTGGGAGCAAGACAGTAATGTTAAAGTTATATAAGTGGACCGAATATAAATTTTATAAAGTTGGAATTTTATTAAAAAGAAGCACTCCGAATGCAAACATCTTTATTGATTTAGGTCACAAAGTAATACGTGGCTACTTCTCCATTAAAATATACAATCTGATTCACAAATAAAATCTTATTCAAAATCTAAAAAATAAAAATGAAGAAAAGTTAAGCAAAATAATTCTTAATAAATATCCTTTCGAGGGCTTACCCGGGGTGGACACTTGGGGAGGACACCGTGCGGTTTTAGTCGAGACACGACATAACCACCCCTGCTGGCCGGCGGGGGGGTATCGGAAGGGATTTCCGCACGTTAAAAAAAAAAAAAAAGCTAAATAATTCAGCGATTACGTTTTAGTACTTAATACACTGTTCGTAAAAAAAAAGCGGCACAGTGCGAGTCGGACTCGCCCATTAAGGGTTCCGTAGCAGCAAGTAACATGATAATGTTTTTTTTTAAATTTTTATATTTGAGTTGATTGAATGATTGATTTTGGGGGCTGAATCACCCACGTCCGTAGGGGAACACCCAGTAATGAATCCCTACACGTGGCCCCTGGGTGGTGCTAATCAGGTGATACTTTGGTGGTAGGTTTCGACCCATGGCTTGTGACCACCCAACGAGCAAAGACGTACCGCCAAATAGCCTGGCTCTGTTCCGGTACGATGTTCGGTGCAGCCGCTCGGGAGGATGGGTTCCACTACAGGCTGACCGACCTGTCGCACTCTGTTTGGAGGCATCGGGATGCTGGCCTTTGAGGGTAGCGGGATCCGAGGCACGGCGCACCGCTGGCGGACCGCAGGTACATGGGGGCCCAAGTAGTATGTTAGCCACATATGAAAGGCTGCCTCGCCAACTGTCGAAAAATCCCGGGGTGCCCCATCGTGCCGGTGGGCGACCGGAAGAGAGGGCCCGATGGACATTCCCGGGGGGGAGGGGCTCGGGCGTCCCCGCAGTCTTCAGTCTAGTTTCAGGTTACCGGCGTGGAATCTCACTTCACTGCCACTCTATCACCTATTCTTCACTCATTACATCACCTGACAAGGAACAAAAAGTGCATAGTTCGACAACGGCTGCACTCCCTTTCTCTCAAAGTGCACCTCACTAATATCCGAGGTCTGCAGTCAAATCTCGTAGCAGTCCACCACCACCTCGATACTGAGAAACCTGCACTCTTGTTCGACGAAGATCGGCAGACGTGTCGTACCTTCAATACCCAGGGTTCACCATGGAGCACAACTTCAAACCACAAGCGGGCTTGTGTGTATACGCCCGGGACGACATCTGCTATCAGCGTCTCCGAAGCCTTGATGATCTGAGGTTCTCTGCACTTTGGGTGATGGTCGATACAGGTATTGACAAAATTGTCTATGCCTGAGTCTATCGTTCGCATGGCGGGGACCAGGAGACAACCAAGCTCACACAATACCTCAGTGAGGCGGCAGACACAGCTCAACAGCGGTACCCTTCAGCCTAGTTGGTGTTACTGGGGGACTTCAATGCCCACCACAGGGAGTGGCTTTTCCCATACCAGTCAACCGATCATGCTGGGAGAGAGACTCGCAAGCTTTCATTAACGTTAAATCTCACCCAGCTGGTCCAGGGGGCCTCTTCACCACTTCACCACTGGGTAGTTCCGACCACTGTCTGGTGAAGACTGTATCCGTCTACTCCCCAACCGACACTAGTCCCAGGGGCTCCCATCGGGTTTGGCGATACAGGTCAGCAGATTGGGATGAGATGCGATCCTTCTTCGCATCTTACCCTTGGCAGCCTGAATGCTTCTCTTCTACTGATCCATCCGTCTGCGCGGACGCCGTGGTGGATGTTTTGTTTAAAAAATTATATTAGAAACCTCAATATAATTTTTGAAGACCTATCCATAGATACCAAACACGTATGGGTAAGATGAAAAAAAATTTTGAGTTTCAGTTCTAAGTATGGGGTCCCCCAAAATGTATTGTTTTTTTTTTCTATTTTTGTATGAAAATCTTAATACGGTTCACAGAATACATCTACTTACCAAGTTTCAACAGCATAGTTCTTATGGTTTCGAAAAAAAGTGGCTGTGACATACGGACGGACAGACAGACAGACATGACGAATCTATAAGGGTTCCGTTTTTTGCCACTTGGCAACGGAACCCTAAAAATGTTAATATTACGTAGGTTACTTTACTTTTAGGAAATATTAAATTCCATAAAACACGCTCGCTGATTAAGAATGTATATATACATATTACCCATTTAAAATATGTATGTATATACAAAAAAGCATATAAGTATGTTTAACCGCATTCTGGAACCCATAACACAAACCAGTTAAACTATGCTTAATTGGGGTCTAGAAAGCGTTGTGTAGAATGTCGTAGAATATATATTATTTATTTATTTATATTAATCAAAGGTTGCAATGTATATATAGCTTACAAATATCAAATATCATATCAAACAATGATAGTAACCGAATTCAAGGGCTGGCAGAAATTGTCATCCCACCGAATTCTAAACTTAAATCTAAAAAGCCCTATGCTAGGAGTAAAAATATCTCTAAAAAAATCTTATGTGCTAAGAATAAAAACTGCCACATACTTATTGTTGTGGAGTTACACTTTATTTATATATGTAGGTATTTTTGAAAATAAATGATAATGTTAAAAAAATTTAAATTTCAATTCATTTATAATTTATTTTAAGTTCTTTTAATTTTTAGTAAGTTCGTCAATGCGCACGTGACATTCCTGGAGTTGCAAGTATCTGTACGCTACACCAAGTATAATATTAAGTATACCATGTACTATTTTTCAATCTTTGTTCGTGTTATAAAACCTAACTTGCAAGAGTACGCGTGGAATTATCCATTAAAACATCACCCACATTATATCTGAAACACAAAGGAAAAACTCATGTAGAGCTACTAAAATTCAACAAAAGTGTCACCCAGCTATTACATATTCGGTAATTAGAACATGTCGATGAAGTTCCTAATGCAAGTACCAGGTAGCAAGGCTTCGGAGCTAATAATTTCAAATCGGGAACAGTTAAGCTTCGACATAGTAGGTAATGGTAGTCCCTAAGGGAAGTGGTTGAATCATTAAAGCACGTTTGTTCCCGGTTTGTAAAGGTAGCGGTGGACTGAGTGCGGTCATTATTGATTAGTAGAGATCGTTTTTTTTTATATAGTCACCTGTGTAATGAAAGGTCACTCAGCTAAAAGTCTGTTGAAGAATGGAGCAGAAACTTGTATAAAATTAGCAATATAAAATATACTTAACCAGTTTATAGCTAAGGATGTGTTTCCACTAAATGTAAAGATGCTCGCGAGTATATGAAGGTGCAGTGAATTAAGATCTGTTTGAGAAAACAGGAGGAATTTTTGTATTATATACCTAAAATATATACACTAAGATAATAGAGGATAAGGAATTGATGTTAAGATTTTTTTTCAAATAAATATGCTACGACATTCTACACAGCGCTTTCTAGACCCAAAGTAAGCATAGTTTAACTAGCTTGTGTTATGGGTTCCAGAATGCGGATAAACATACTGATATACTTTTTTTTTGTAAATGCATATAATTATATTATACATAGAAACACCCAGACCAATGCGAATAGACATATTTATTCATACTAATATTTCGCACTGAGCGGGAATCGAACCCGCGCCCCCTGTCGTAGCAGTCGGATGCACTACTGCTACGCCACAGAGGCCGTCGTGGGAGAGATAGTAATGAGTAAATAAACGAATGCTGTTACAATACAATCATTTTTTTTTATATACCACTAAGGTGGCAGACAAGCACTCGGCCCACCTGATGGGAAGCGGTTACCGCGGCCTATGGACGTGTGCAATCATTTTAAAGCCAGTATGACTAGTTGATTCCTGTACGTCTCATCTTAGCCTCTCTCAGCTCTATGTTTGAGATAACGTCTCCTGAGTGGCGGTAGTGGTTGCTGACTTGGTTTGAACCTAAGCGAGTAACCTTGGCTTGGGTTCTTGGAGACTGTGCTCATTGTCAAACTGCGCGTGTGCTACTCTGCATTGACTATTGGCCAATTAGTTACTGTTATTATTAAACGACTATTTATTTCTTGTCCATATTTTTCTTCCTATTCAACATGTCGAAGAATAGTAACTAGGTTAGATCTCACCGTGTTAAATGTACCTACATCTGTAGAGTATGAAAAGCAGCAATAGAATCAACAATCCTCAAAAATGTAATACATAACATACATCGCTACAAGGTACAGTCAGCGTCAATAGTAGCTGATCAAAAACTGAGTTCCAAAAGTATTGACTCTATAATTTTTTTGAATAACCTGACTTACTTCTTTTTAATATTAATCACTCGCGTTAAGGTTTCAAAATAATCAAAAAAACTATTTTCAAAATAAGCTGATTAATTTTTTTTTCAATACTCATAACTATATTGTGTTTTTAAAGTGACTGATATTTAATTGAATCAAAATAGTCAGACAAAAGGGGAAGTGGTATTATTCAATTATTAGCAGCAGTGTCGGCAGCTCGGGTGTGATGGGGCATCACACCCGGCATGGTGTTGTACATGTCTATAGGCCACGGTAACCACTTTCCATCAGGTAGGCCGTGCGCTTGACTGCCATCTAAGTGGTATAAAAAAGTGCTATTCTCTAACTTTTTCCTAGTCGACGAGCCCGCAGCAATCGACCAATCACATCATAGAACAAGGTTGTGCTCGCCGACGATTCTATGATGGGATTGGTCGATTGCTCTACGACGAGCCAGCAGCGCTGTGTCCGTCGACGAGTGAAAGTTAGAGAATAGCACTGCTGTTCGATGTAGTGGGACCACGGGCCCTTAATGGATTAATCACATATTTGAGAATTTAAAAAAAAGTAACTAATTTTCGCAACCGATGCTTTATTGTAAAAAAAAACATAAACTTTAAAATTAACATACCACTTATCTACTAAAAAACGTTTACATTGTAGCTAAAAAAAATGTACACTTGCATACTTGCATAATTAAAGTTAAGGTTTTCATTGGCGTTTTTATAATCGGGTATGGCCTCCTGCATGGACATGACCATGTTCTGACATGTATACATTCCTCTATAGTGTTCCCATAACTCGAATACATGATTACAAATAGCGGTTGCAGTGCGAGGAGTTGACGGATCCCAATTTTGCACCATCAATCCCCACATGTTTTCAATTGGATTTATGTCCGGAGATTTAGGTGGAAATGGCAAAGCAATAATTTCGTCGTTGTGCTCTCTAAACCATGCTCTGGTCAATCTTGCAGTGTGTACGGGTGAATTGTCGTGAACAAAATTAAACGGATCGATGCCTGGATAACATTTTCTAACATTTGTTATCAAAACGTCTTCCATAATATCAACGTAACCTTGAGCATTCAATCGTCCACCAATTTCTATTAATTCTCCAGGCCCAGCAGACGACATCCAGCCCCAAAATCCAGGGTTTATTCTGCCGCTTGCATGAACATTGACAATATTTCTTTCAAAATACCTTGTGTTATTAATTCGCCACAAGGTGACCCTTCCACTTTAAAAGTTTTTTCATCACTGAATATGACATTCTCGAAATTGAAGTCTAGATAGTCTCGCCCGGTTTGCGGTGATGTACTCCTGCTTTATGCAATATGTCGGCCTGTTGACCGTGATATATTAAAATCAGTAGCCAAGTTTGCGACTGGAGTGAACAATTTCGTTACGTGTAGAAGCAGATGTAACAGTCGGTCGTCCTGTTTTTCGAATTTGATTAACATGTCCTTCGCTGTCCCATCTATTGATCCAAAGAGTAACGGTATTTCGAGCAACACCAACACGTCTTGCGATGTCACCAATTGGTAAGCCATCTTCATGAAGCGTTACTATACGATGCCTTTCATGATCTGATAGATAATGCGACATATCGATGATAAAGGAATTAAGGAAATTTACTAATTTGTAGTGCTATTTAATCAAATTATGACTTCCTAGAAATATATAGGTGCCTAACCTACTTAGGAATAATCAGTAATAGATTATATTCAGTTCAGTTCTTGGTTTATATAGCCACTTCAAGTGACAATTCTTGACAATGCCATAAAACAAAAGGCAGAACACAATATTTAAATCAAAATATACATCAGCATTCTAAAAAGGTTTATGTTCGACGAAAGTTTTATTCTTAATTCAGGTACTTTTGAAACTTTTTATAGAACCATTGTGTGAAAAACTTTTGAAAATTTCTGATACTGCTTTACTTTTGATGGATAGTTTTTTTTTGCATTATGAAAATATTAATGTACCAAACACTTTTGCGACGCGATTTTGTCAGACTATTGTGATATATCTTGCAATGCATTTCTTTTGGACAATTCAGATACTACGCTACTATTGATGTTGACTGTACATAACGCTCGCAAAATTACACGAAAGTGTGAGCTTCACATCACACAGCCCTCTGTGTACTTATAGGGCGTGATTAGACAGTCAATAAATATGGTGATGCGAAATACTTGGGTTATTTCAATGAAATTTTTAGCAATTAGTATTCTTACTTTTCCTATAGATTTAGATCGGAAAAAGAGAACATCTAGGACGGCTCTTGAACCCGCGACCAGTCCCTTACAGGGGTAATGCTCTGGCCAACTGAGCCGCCTAGACACGTCCCAGATATTCGAAATTCTCCGATATTTTATATACTTGGGTTATGTTGAATGATCGATTCTGAACACAAAAATATTTTTTTTGGAATTCTCGTCTGTTTTTTCGCAATGGATGCAAAAAATACTGTTCGAAATTTAATGCAGTTTTTTTATTAGAAAGGACTTGGTCATAAATCTGCCGTATGTTTGATTACAATTGATTGAGTAGAACCGGAGATATTCGAACAAAAATGATAACCAACGTCCGCGCGTGCGGCGCCGCGGGCCGTAGCTATAGGCATTTTGACTATATTTAAAATATTGTACGAATTGTTGTCATCCTTATAAAATGTACCGTAAAAAACATATTTTATTAATTTTCAATATAAAATAAGTTTCTTTTTGTTAAAAAATCATGAATAAAATTTCACTTTTTTTTAGATTTGATCACGTGCTTACAAACGCTCTATGGTTGGTGGCAACACTGATGACGTCACACATAAGTAAACAGAGTTTTTTAATACAGGCTGGCTGCATTAAGTCGCTTACTGTTTACTTTGGTGTGACGTCACTTGTCGCGGGATCCGCGCCATATTGAAAAATGCGTTATGGCGCGTACTTTTTTTAAATCAAACTTTAATATCGATTTTTATCGTAAATAAAACAGTTCTCAAAAATATTTATGTAATCTGCATTTTATGTTGTAATACATAATGCAGAACTATTTATTGGCAGTAGTCAAATACCCTATTATCAATTTGTATAAACTGGATGGCGCGTATTGCGATAAATATTGAGAAGATCGCGATGTATATTGACTAGATAGTCAATAGACAATCGTGCCCATACCTGTTTACCCAACTCCGTCAGTCAGCACTGACCCTAAGGCCACTTGTCAGTGAAACAGTTTTTAGTTCATCCACAGTACTCTATGACTGACTGGGGACCGGCCCTAAGCCCCGCTTGGAACTGCCGCTAACTATGGCTATAAAACGGTCCCTCAATAAAGGCCCTGATTTCAGTATCTGTCTGTGGGACGTTTTAGTGCAATTTTTCTTAACAGCTTTGGGACTTTGAGTTACAATTACAGTGTGATGAAACGTGCTCTAGCTACAGTTTAATTTCTCAATGGGGCTTTGAGAACCTCTTTCAGTTAACGCCAACAAGATGCAAGCATGTGCGTTTACAGCGAAGGTATCTTCTGGGCAACATAATCGCTCTAGCGATGAAGCCCGTTAAATATAGAGAAAAAAAGGTATCTCCCTTCCTTCCTCTTCCTACTCTTCGCGACACACCACTGCCGCTGTAGGACAATCTAAATATACTCGGTATGGTGGTTCACTGCAAACTGAACAACAAAAACGATAAAAACTGTCTTTCTATATTGAAAAACACAGATAGTATGTACACTGAAGGCAAGCGTTAAAATTATAACTAATTGCAGAAAAATATCGCTCACATTTATTTTATTTATTAAATTTCTAACTCCTCCAATTTACTTCTGATTAATTTCGATTCGGGTTCCAAGACAGTTTAACTTCCTAAAGGAAATTCCAGGTAAAGTGTCACTCGTGCCAACGTGCCACAAAGTGACACTCATGTCATTAGTCGGCGTGTTCGTGGGTAACTTATGTTGATCCTGGTATACAGGATTTACAGTAGTGGGAATAAGGGTGGGATTGGACCCAAAAAAATAATACTTATCTAATATTTTTCTAAAATCTTATTTATTAGACATTTAGTGATCGGAATATGCCAGCAAAGTCCCTGACGCAAGTTTCAAAGCAATTTCCATTGACTAGGTAATGGTTGTCCCCAAGGTTAGCGATCGAATCACTGAAATACGTTTGTTCCTGGTTCAGAACGGTAGTGATAGATTATAGTGTATCGTGTGTGTCACGATAGCTAGATTTAGAGATTAGATTAATTTATTTTTAAGCAATAGTGGATCGAAATGCATCAGTGGAACACTAATAGTTAATAATTTTGTGTATTTACTTGCAAAAGCCTATTAGATTATCCTTATGTCAATATAAATGCAGTTTCAATAATACTACTTGTTCAATTCCAATAGTAGCTTCCCTCTATTTTTCTGAAAGTATTGATTACAGAAAACTAAGAAGGAATAGTGTTCCGAATCTCATATACCGATTTATTACAGCACAGTGAGAAAGGTCAATGGACTATTCCTCAATGCTAAAAATATGCCATACACAGGCAAAGACAAAAGATTAGCAAAATGTTTAGGTTGCGGTTGAGGTTAAAAAGTGGTATGTATCAATTTGAAAATATTAAAAATTTTGTTTATACTGGAGATTGATGGCACTTGGTGGAACTTGCTACACATATTGAATAAATCACTTGTACTTTTCAAACTTGAAAAGTACAAGTGATTTATTCAAGATATTAAAAATTTTGATGATACTAAGTTACGATGCAAAAATCTGTTGATATGAAGATACACCTTCATGAATTAGCCGGAAGGCGGTGTTAGAATGGATGTAACGGTAACGTAGAACGTGTTAAACTACTTCTAAGGAGAACTATATTAACGTGCTTTCCAAGTAATTATATATCACTACATAGATGAAGACCAAGTTATATATTACGAGTACAAGATCTAAAAACATTTCCTATATACAGAGCTTTACTTGTCATGAATATAGTCCATCTAATGATACGAAAAAAGAAGTACTCAGCAAATAAGGGAGGCCTGATCCAAAGTGACCCAGATAGCAGTACATTGGCTGTATGATCGTAGGCGACCGCTCTTCAGTAAGAGAGCTCTCGTCTCTGGCATCAATTGACGGAGGGATTTCAAAAGTAGAAACGTTTTGATGGCGAATGTTTTTATCATTGGTTTCAGTTTTTAACTAATTTGTGCAAAACTTGCGGAAGCTCACAAATTAAACTGCGTGTTATACATTTTAGTGACATGATATGCAGTGATAGTTTACAGATGGTACTGCATAGTGACGCCACGTACAAGTCAGCGTCACAAGTACAGTATATTTGCAAGATTGCATTTCAAAATTAAAAACCGATAAAAATTATATCATTTATATTTTAATCGCATTTTGCAAATATTAATAAATAGCGTCCTCTAAGTAGTTGAAACGATTTTTAATTAGAAATTACTTTTGACATTGACTGTGGGTTTGTACAGTAAGAATATGACGTTTCACAGGCCCCCGAAAATTGAACCCAAGACTTCATACATGCTGGTAATATTACAACTGCAATGATTGCTACCCCCTGTGCCATCTGCTTCGATCGAAAAAAAGCTAAAAGTTCATAAAAAATTAATATATAATTAAGATGTCATGCTTTTTTTGTAGCACGAACATGCTGGCATGATAGTAGCCATACTAAGTCTTTATTTTTTTTATATTTAAGCATACTTTGTAAAAATACCGGCGCCTTCATAGGTTATGGTAACCAATTATCGTCACAGCGTGACACTAACGGACCAAATAGCTAACTTAATAGGTAAAGTGTCGGGTCTCTGGGATATACTTTCTAGGGCACACCAGATTCCATGGTCACACAGACCGATGTGACGAAAACTGCGCGGTTTTAGTCGGTTCAAGTCTAACGTACCCTTTTTTTTCTTTTTTTTCGTGCGGAAATCCCTTCGGATACCCCCCCCCCCGCCGGCCAGCGGGGGTGGTTATGTCGAGCTTGAACCGCCTAACACCGCACGCTGTCTCGGGTGTTAAGACGCCGGTGTGTAAGGTTGCCCATAGAGCATATCCCTCGCACCCCGACTGACCCTGGGCCATCTCCAGTTTCGAGATGGCCCCCTCGGGTTTGGGAACCACGGTCCCCGTCTTGCCCCGGTTTGAGGGAGGGACGCTAGTCGCCCCACCGTCCCGGCCTGCTTCTGCTGGGGTGACAGGCAGCCTCACCTGCCACCCCCAGGCCTGCGCTCATGGAGTACGGAGGTCGTTAAGCGACCTCCGGCACCTGAGTCGCCTGCGACGCGCGGCAAGCATGTTGCGGGCTCGGCGGGCAGGGAGAGTTCTAAATCTCTCCCGGGCGCGCTCCGCCATCTCCTTCGCAAGCATTACATGCTCGCAAAAGGAGGTGGCGGCGGCCCACGCGCTCGCGCTCCGCACCATTGCCGCAATCATGCTGCCGAGCGAGAGGACTCTCACCCCGATGGCTGCCACGTGGTCACGCCTCGGCGCCTTCCACGCCGGGCAGAAGTCTAACGTACCGACATCGTCGTTGGATTAAAACCCGAAAAAGGTTATCACTCGCAAAAAAAAAAATGAAAAAAAAACGTTCTGTAGCTGTGTAGCTCAATAACTCTCTTGTATAATTACGATAATTAGCACTTGTTGGTTCTTTTAGTACTAATTTCTCATCTACAGTTACACGACCACAAAGCGTATCCACACAGCTTGTGCTTGATGACTGACAAAATCCATCACGCCCATTGACTGATGGCTAAAGTCATTAGTCAACCACTATGTGTGCTAGACAACTAGCTGATGCCCGCGGCTCCACCCGCGCAGAGATCGGTTATCGTTTTTTGGTCATATCTTCTAGGTTCTACTTATACAATTGCAATCATACATACAGTACATTTTGAATCCAACCAAGACCTTTCTAATAGGAAAAACCGCATCAAAATGCGTTCAGTAGTTTTCGGGTCCATAGCAAACAAACAGATAAAGAAAGAGACAAGAATTTCCAAAATAAAATATTTTTGTGTTTAGAATCGTTAATTTAACATAAACCAAGTTTTTTTTAAATATCTCTAATGTACAGGCACAACTAATTTACAATTTTATAATAGTATGGATAGATATTATATACACAATCAGCCAGCGCTCGGACAATGCCTATTTATTTGTAACAATCATCTCTTGTAACTCTTGTAACTCTCATCAAAATCTAATAGCAATTTATACTCATTAATTTGAATAATGAACAAAGACAGATTTTAACTGTTACGTTTTATGTTTTTATTCTCTCTGCTAAATCTATAATTTTATCTTTTTGAGACTGTAGTTAATTATTAACGTTTAAGTTCACAGGTACTCATATTCCTGGGGCGACTAGCGCCCGTCCCCCAAATCGGGGCAAGACGGGGATACCGTGGTTCCCAAACCCGAGGGGGCCATCTCGAAACCGGAGATGGCCCAGGGTCAGTCGGGATGCGAGGGATATGCTCTATGGGCAACCTTACACCCCGGCGTGTTAAGACACGAGACGGCGTGCGGTTTTAGTCGGTTCAAGCCCGACATAACCGCCCCCGCTGGCTGGCGGGGTGTATCCGAAGGGATTTCCGCACGAAAAAAAAGGTACTTATATTCCATAACGATAACAAAATAATTTTTCTTCTCTAATGTTTCAAAGCAGAAGAAACCAAGGTCCAGTTCATAGCACAAATTACAACAATAATTAAAAAAAAATAATTTAAAATTTTTAATAACCCCTGACATAGATAAGGGCACTCCGGACTAATTCAACTTACAAACAAAATAAAAAAATTGGGTCATCTTATAACACACCATCGTTTTGACGTCGGGGGTTAAAAAGGAACAACATACATCATAATTTTGAATATGGAAAAACTGCTCTTATAAAATGAGCATTTCATATTCTAAATTCCTTTTAAACATCAGGACTTTATAGTATAGGCATAAGCACTTTATAAAAAATCGAATCTTTTTCTAAAGATTTAGATCGGATAAAGAGAACATCTAGAACGGGACTTGAACCCGCGGCGCCTTAACGCCTTAAGACGTATAGAATATATCGGAGAATTTCGAATATCTGGGACGTGTCTAGATAGCTCAGCTGGTCAGAGCATTCCCCCCAGTCCCCTAGTAAGGGACTGATCGCGGGTTCAAGTCCCGTTCTAGATGTTCTCTTTTTCCGATCTAAATCTTTAGAAAAAGTAAGCGTACAAAATGCTTAAAAATTTCATTTAATTCGAATCTTGTCATTTTATAATAAGGTATTTTATGTATGAATTTTCTCTACTCAGCTTCTTCACTCGATGTGAGGCCCTTAGGGAGGCTATAAGTTTGAGTGTTTGAGATACACAGGTAAACAGAGAGATGATTGGAGGGATATCCGATATCAAGTTGTTTACGAAACCCTCACAGGCTCGATCTCTGTTTCATCTACTAACCTCTTCTATTTGTTTTTCTTATATGTGTAATGTTTCTTATTTGTGTAAAACCATTGGTTTATGTGAATATGGTTTTACGGGTACTAAGATTTAGTTCTCTATCGTGACAAATATTACAGTTACCGTAAAATGTAACCAATGTTTATTGTTTCTAAAAGTTAATCAGTCCTTTGCCTCTTTTTGTTACAAGTTTTTTTATAATTGATAAAATAAAAATAAAACCGGCCAAGTGCGAGTCGGACTCGCACACCGAGGGTTCCGTATTAATCTATAGGTATATAAGTAAAAGCCCTCGCGAGCAGTTGCGAGTTTGAAAATATGCGGCTTAAATTTTTATTTTTTTTTATTGCGTCGACATAATAGTTTGATTTTGTTACAGCTTAAAGGTATTATAGACCTGAGTATTTGATATAAATTTCAATGTGTATAACATTGAAATTTCTCTACGCGTTCATGAGAATAGAAGTAGTAACTTTAAAATTTTCAAAAATATTTTTCATAATATGGTGTAACTACAAATTTACGGTTTCCGCAATTTTTCCTTTATCTGTGCTATAAGACGTTACTTCGTACCAAATTTCAAGATTCTACATTCACGTGAGTACCCTGTAGGTTTTGATTGCCGGGCGAGTTTCGAGAATTTCCGTTTTTTTTTCTTTTGAGGTACGGAACCCTAGGGCACGCCGCAATAGCGGTGGTAAGGCCCATCATGGAGGATTGGCTAGAGAGGCGACATGGAAGCCTATCGTACCGACTGACGCAGGTGATCTCCGGGAAGGGGTGCTTCGGGGACCACCTGCATCGGATCAGGAAGGAGCCAACGCCTGAGTGTCATCACTGCGACGCGAGCGAGGATTCAGGGCTGCACACGCTGGCGGACTGCTCGGCGTGGGAGGCGCTGAGGCGTGACCTCGTGGCAGTCATCGGGGTGGGAGTCCTTTGGCTCGGCAGCATGATTGCGGCAATGGTGCGGAGCGCGCCCGGGAGAGATTTAGAACTCTCCCGGCCCGTCGAGCCCGCAACTAGTTCGCCGCGCGTCGCAGGCGACTCAGGCGCCGGAGGTCGCTTAACGACCTCCGTCCTCCATGAGCGCAGGCCTGGGGGTGGCAGGTAAGGCCACCTGTCACCCCAGCAGAAGCAGGCCGGGACGGTGGGGCGACTAGCGCTCCTCCCCCAAACCGGAGCAAGACGGGGCACCGTGGTTCCCAAACCCGAGGGGACCATCTCGAAACCGGAGATGGTCCCGGGTCAGTCGGGGTGCGAGGGATATGCTCTATGGGCAACCTTAAACCCTGGCGTCTGTAGACCCGAGACAGCGTGTGGTTTAAGTCGGTTCAAGCCCGACATAACCGTCCCCGCTGGCCGGCGGGGGGGTATCCGAAGGGATTTCCGCACGAAAAAAAAAGGGACGGAACCCTAAAAATTGGCTCGCCTTTGACCAACATCTCACTTATAAAGCTTAAGGCTTTCACGGCCAGCGTTGCATGTAGAATATACTGCTTCCGGGCTGTTTGGCCGTGGTCCATCGGAAACTTGAATTCCAGACGTTTCGTCGATCACTGCGGTCGACATCTTCAGTGGTACAGCTCGGGATGCCGTCGAGTGCGGAGAACCTTCCTCGGCGGTGAACTCGCTGCGACTGATGTAGCGGTCTCATAAATCTTCTCCGCGGGCCGCGAGGGAATCGCGTTCTAGGTTTTTCCCTCTTCGCGAGATAAATCCTTCTCAGCCCGGGCTGCATGGCCCTTTCAATTTATATCTTCTTGGTTGGAGCGGCGAGGGGGGGGCCAGGATCGTTCTTCACGATCCTCAGGCGGTCTGCACGAGCCAGGTGAGATTCCCGATTACTCGGGAAAGGCCCAGCTCCGAGCGACACGCTTGCAAGGGTCGACTTGTGTGATCTGCCGGTCCCCCGTTGACTCGGCGTGAGGATGTGATTTTGTATTGTGGCCCCGCTACGGCCGCCGCCCGCGGCACACGGCGCGCTCACTATGCCTAGTGCGTGCGGGTGTTACGTTGGAAGGGCGGCGTGCGGCGTCGGTGATCGGTGTTGTAGGTGCTTCTAGTTCGGCCCTGGTGTTCACCGGCGTTGAAGCAACCAGGAGATCCTCATCAGGACCGAGCGGGCTATGGCGTTCTTATCCTCGCCGGCACGAAGTGCTATTAACACTTCTTGAAGCACGTCGATCGCGGTGTCTAAGATGTCGTCACCATGCGACGTGCTGGCTGCTGTGTCTGGATTTGGCCTCGGGGTTGGGGCAGCTGGCTTCCTCCTGCTGCCCTTTACCCTTTCCGCTTGGGGCGGGTTTGGGCAGACCTCAGCGGCGGCAGCTGCGGTGATGGGTTGGCAGGGTGGTGTAGGGGCCACCTCGAGTTCGTTTGGGGCCTTCTTCTTTTTGCGGCGCCTTCTCCGCTTTTTCTTCTCCTTCTCGGCTGGTGCTGGGGTGATCCGTGCCACAGGAGCGTTTGCTGCAGCCATCAGCGATGCTCCCTGGTTGGCTTCCTCATCGGCGGCGGCTTGTTGGACCCGGCGTGTATTCCCGGATAGGGCTACATTCCCCGCCCGCTTATTTCGGGCCTCTCTCCGGAATACCGGGCAGCGGGCTGCGAGGGGCGGCAGTGGGCGCGGCGGTTGAGGATCCGGGTTGCGGTGCGGGTGCAGGGACGTCGGGTGGGGGCGAGGCGCACGCAGCTTGTGCGTACGTGTTAGTTGGGGGCGTGGCTTGCGTATTCGACGGTGTGCGATCATCTGTGATGGCACACCAACGTTTTTCCTGCGTGGTCTGCGCTGCGTCGTCTTCGGACTCCTTCCGTTGACGGCGGGCGCTGGGAGTCGTGGACGTAAGATCAACCTCCATTTGAGACCCGCTGGTTTGCGGGGCTGAGGGGGGGCATCAGTTGCTCGGCTGTAGTCGGTGGCTGCGTCGAAGAGGTCGGTTCGGGGCTGAGGCCGGTGACCCGTATTATTCTGACCGTCCTCTTCTTCCTGTAGGACTTCTTTTTTGAAGGAGTTTCATTTTCTCCGTCATTCTGAGGAACTTGCCGTCGGAACTGCTCGCCCGAGTTCCATAGGAGTACATCGAGTCCAGCGACAGGTCCGAGTCGTTGTCAGAGGTAGTGGATGCCGACATCTGGAGGGCCGGGGAGTCGGTGATGGCCGTCGAGAAACCCGACGGAGGGGTGCGGGTCATCATCGACGGCAGGATGGGGCGGGCAGCGTTTGGTCGGCGCGGCGGCGGCATGCCATGCGCGAGGACGCGCGACGCGATCGCCTGCTGTCGAGCGGCGCTTGTGCTCGGCACAGCCGGGAGCGGCTGACTGGGTGGCGCGACGGCGGTATCCGCACTCCGGGGGGCGGAGGACGCGGCCGCGCTCGCGGGTGGGTGGTTCCTCGGCGTCTTCGTCGTACTCGCCGTGTACGACGGCGCCGGTGACTTTTTCTGCCCAGAAACGGTTTCCGAAACGGCTGCCGAGCCCTGAGAAGGGCTGTTTCCTCGCGCTTCCGGGCTCTTTGCAGAGCCGGAGGCGCGGATGATGCGTGCGTGGGAGCCTGGCGAGCTCGACCACATTTCGCGAGCTGTACGACCGCGACCTAAACAAGTGCGTGCGCGGCGCGCGTCGGCGAACACGACTGTGTCCAACGTGGACACAAGCGCAGTCGCCGAGTGCGCGCGCGCGACCTCCCGACGACAGCTTGGGCGATCCGATGTAGCGGCCCGAGTCACTGGCGTATTTATAGGCGCAGTTGGAGGGGGGAAACAACGTGATCGGTCGTGATTTGAGAGCTGCGCAACCGATGTGCTCGATCCTGATTGGTCGAGCCTAAGCAAGGGGGTGTGGCCTCCCGCCACCGGGGATGGTGGTGGCTTCGTCATGTTTGAATTGTGATGACGCGCGGCTCTCAGCGCTGGGTACCAATCTTTCTGGAGATGAAAACCTTCGTTTTTTCTATTAAAATTGTTGGGAAGCTTGAATATTTCGATGGCTTCTCGACATAGAAGTGGGAAGAAATGTGAAGTGGTAGCTAGAACCTTCGTGTTCTGAAATTTGATGGTATGATTACCATCCTCCTGGGTGTGTTCTGCAACCGCTGACTTGTCGAAGTGGCTGAGGCGGCAATTTCGTTCATGTTCCTAAGTTCCGAAAGGCGGGTCTTGACGCTTCTTTGAGTAGTGCCCACGTATACTCACGTGGACTCACTCACTTTTATCATTTTTTGGAATAGGTGTTATGAGAGCCCGTTTCCATTCCGACGGAAATGTACCCGCTTCCAAAGATTTGTTATATATAATATGTAAAGGTAACGTTAATTGATCAGCGCAGCTACGCATAAATATGGGATGTATACCATAACACCCAGCTCCCTTGTATATGTCAATGTTTTTAAGCTCTTTATGAATAACATCCATGGCTTATAGAATTAAGATCGACTGGAGAGTTTAAGGGCGGGCAGCTAAAATCATAACCAGTCGGACGTGCTGCACTTTGAACATACACGGAATTAAAATATTCGTTAAACAAATTGCGAGTGTCTTCGCCACAGTTGGAAACACGCTCATTAAGTCTCACCGTTTGAGGGATGTGACCGGAAGGTAATTTTGACTTAACGTATCGCCAAAACAGTTTGGGGCATTTTTTAATATTTTCTTCGCTAAGTTTAATGTAATTATTATACTCATGAAGTGATATACCTTTTTTTTTTTTTTTTTTTTTTTTTTTTTTTTTTTTTTCGTGCGGAAATCCCTTCGGATACCCCCCCGCCGGCCAGCGGGGGCGGTTATGTCGGGCTTGCACCGACTAAAACCGCACGCCGTCTCGGGTCTTCAGACGCCGGGGTGTAAGGTTACCCATAGAGCATATCCCTCGCACCCCGGCTGACCCTGGGCCCTCTCACCACTAACAGCATCGCTCATCCTGTCTCCTCTGAAAGCAGAGGAGTACGGAGAGCGATGTGTTCCCGCCACGTTGGGTATTGGCCGACGATCAATGCCAACCCTATGAAGGGGTGAAGGGGAAGCCATTGCCCGCCGCCCAGGGTGTACCGGCCGCTCCGATTCCGTTCCCCCGGACTGCAGCGGGATCGGAATCGGAGCGACACTCGAGGAGGTTACCCAACACACACCCCCATGAAGTGATATACCTTATGAAGGCTTGACTCCCTTTTACGAAGTGTTGAAAATGTTTGGTGGTGGTTATGTCGTGTCTTGACTAAAACCGCACGGTGTTAGTCGAGACACGACATAACCACCCCCGCTGGCTAGCGGGGGGGTATCCGAAGGGATTTCCGCACGTAAAAAAAAAAAAAGTCTAAGGGATTTCCGTATCGTTTCCACCTAGTATGATACTTTCTTTTTTCTTTACCTAGTTTAATGAGTGGAACAGTATACCAAGGTGGATAGCGAGTAGTATCAAATAATTTACGAATGAGAACGTGTTTAACAATTATACTATTTAAAATATCATAAAACACAAGCACTATAGAATCCATACTAGTATCATTGGTGGCCGATAGTTTAGAATGCCATTCGATGGATGCCATCTCTGCACGAATCGCATCAAAATCAGCACAGTGAAAAAGTTTTCTACTAATAAATCGTTGAGATAACGGCAGACAGGTCTCCAGTAGAACTCAAGCACTAAAGTTTTATGATTTGCATCCGAATGGGTAATAGGATCATTGCACGTCACAACAGTGCACTCTCTATTGCAGAATATTAGATCTAATAACCTGTGATTAATGTTGAAGGAAGAATTAAATTGCTTTAAATTTGTAAAACTCAGAAAATCAGCGGTTAATTGCACCAAAGCATTATTATTAGAATGCATTATCATAGAACTCGAGTCAGTATCATAATACCAATCTCCGTGCGTCACATTTTAAAATCACCCACAAATAGAAATATATCATTCGGGTACTGTATTATTAAGTTACTAACTAATTCGTAAATTAAATTCTATTCTGTCTCGTGACGATTACTATGAGGTATATACGCGCAGCAGATATGTATAAACCGGGGTACAGAAGTGGACATTCCATTTGTAGGTTGAGAGACGGGAATACTCACCCATAAGTGATCTGAATGCGCGGTTGCATTCCATTCTTGTCGCAGAACTGGGTTCATCTCCTGACGTATGGCAATAATGACTCCCCCACCCTTCTCCGCACCCACAACAGAAGCATCCCTATCATCGCGAAAAACTACATATCTATCGTCAAAATATTCTGAACTATAGAAATTATTATTAAACCATGATTCAGTTATACAATAAATGTCATAGTCACCAAGCAAAACTTAACTTAAAAAAGAGTGAGATTTAGTTCGCAGTCCCCCCACATTCTGATAATGTATGGTCATTAAATGAGAGAATGTATAAATGATAGGTATAATTTAATAATTAATTTTGTTTTATAATTATGAGGGTTCAAAGATGTATTACGTAATATGTTCGGACAATGACAACAGCAATAGTATATTATTAATAATATGCTATCTTCTTCTCAGTCGATGCACTCTTTACAGAGCGGTCGTGGTCAACTGCTAGTACTATCCGGTACAGATGTCACTCGCCGTATGATATCTCGCCATTTCTTCCGGTTCGCAGACATTCTGGTACACTCATGCAAGGGTCCGCCCACTGCAGATTTGATTTGGTCGGTCCATCGCATGGGTGACCTCCCACGTGGCCTTGTTCCTTCTACTTTGCCCTGGACGACAAGACGTTCAACGGAGTCATTGCTACGCCTCGATACATGGCCGAAAAATTTTAGTATTCGAGTCTGAACTAGCGTAGATAGACGCTGCTTGATGCCGAGCTCTTTAAGGATGGACACGTTGGTTCGGAATTCAGTCCATGATATTCCGAGCATTCTTCTCCAGCACCACATCTCTAGAGCGTCTATCTTTCTCTTCTCAATTTCTCGAAGCGTCCACGTCTCGGCAGCGTATAAAAATATGGGGAATATGAGCGTTCGGACGAGCCGGATCTTAGTATTTTTAGTAATATTCCTATTCTTCCATATTCTTTTCATTTTGTCCATTGCAGTTCTCGTCATACCCATACGCCGCTTCACTTCATCCACGTAACCGCCACACTTTGATATTAAAGCTCCCAGATAGATGTAGGAGTGGACCGTGGTCCACTCCTACATCTATGTGTTACAGTTCGCAATCTTAGTCACTTCGGGCGAGTTGTCATTGACGCGGTCAACTACCATCATTTTGGTCTTTTGACGGTTGATCTTCAAACCAAACTCCAGACTCACGCGTTCCATCTTCAGAAGCAACTCTTCCATACGGCGTGGACAGGTGGCAAATAGGGTGGTGTAATCGGCGTAGCGCAAATTCGCGATCCTGTGGCCACCAACTATTATTCCATCAGCCCAGTCTTCCAAGGTTATCCTCATTATCAGCTCCGTGTATACATTAAACAGGAGCGGCGATACTATACACCCTTGTCTGACACCTGCACTCGGGTGAAAATCACTAGACAACATATCATCTGTCCGCACCGAAGCTGTTCCTTTTTCGTATAGCTGCCTGAGAAGATGGACAAGATGTTTGGGAGTGCCCATTTCGACAAGTGCGTTCCATAGTTTAGGCCATTTAACCGAGTCGATCGCTTTGGAGAAATCGACAAAGCAAATATAAGTCGGCTTGTTAAATTCTCGTGCCTTTTCCATGATCTGGCGAACTATGAGGATTTGTTCTCGAGTCCCCTTTCCCTTTACAAACCCGGCTTGCTCTGGTGCGATCTCCCCAGACAGATATGACTTTAACCTTTCATTGAGAATATGAAGCATTATTTTGCTTGCGTGCGATATCAGTGCCAATCAGACGGCAATTGCCGCAATTGTTGGTGGAACCCTTTTTTTGTAGAGGATTGAAGACTGTGTGGGTCCACTCCCTAGGCCACACTCCTGTCCGCCAAATCCTGTTGCACAGGGTGCAAAACATATAGGTGCCTTGTTCTTCCAAGGCTTTTATAGTTTCAATCGGGATGGCGTCTCTGCCTGTAGCCTTCCCATTCTTGAGATGTTTAATGGCAGCTTCAATCTCAGACTTGAGGACTTGATCATCATGCCTGGGTTCTGTATCTGGAAAGTTTTGTGATTGCGGGTCTTGGAACAAGGAATGACAGTAGTTCTTCCAGACTTCAGATATCTGAGCTAAGTCTGTTACTACTTCACCTCTACTGTCTTCTATAGCCCAGGTTTTTGATTCCAGTGTTTTCGTTATAAAGCGAATCTTCCGATAAAGATCCCCAGATTCATGCTTGTACGCGTGGGCTTCTACCTCTTCACAGATTCCACAGAGGTAGGAGTTGTAGTCTCGCCTGCATTCAGCTTAGATTCGAGCAGACAGTGAGTTGAGGACTCCAACATCCACCCCTCTGGTCTTTATCACTCGTCTTTCTTCTACTAGTGCGAGCGTAGCATCTGTCATCCAATGTTGGCGCTTAAGTCTTTCATTCGGTGGCATTTCAACTGCATGTTCAATGAGATATTTTGTTCGGACCCATATCACATCCGGTGTCTCTTCCGCACGGTGTCTATTGTGCCTAACCATTCCACCCATTTTTGGGCTATAGCTGCTCGAAATTTAGGCCCATCCTTTACTTCAAGTCTCCTAGGCTTGTCAAGAGTTCTTGCTGTTGTAAGTTTGAGTTTTAGTTTTGAGACAAGCAGCTGATGGTCGGATCCGCAGTCTGCTCCAGGTAGTATATGTGCGTTTATAATGGAAGTTTTCCATCGTGACCGGATTAGCACATAGTCAATTTGATTACGGTATTTGCCGTCTGGCGACGTCCACGTATACAATCTTCTTGGATGGTGTTGGAATTGACTATTTGCTATCGCCAAGTCGTTCTCAGTTGCAAACTGTATGAGCCGCTCACCTCTTTCATTGCGTACCCCCAGACCAAATCTACCGACGCACTTGCTAAGGTGTTCAGATTTTTTTCCAATTTTGGCGTTAAAATCACCCAAGATTATAAGAAGTTCTCTATTGGGAATTTTAGCAATGGTGGTATCTAGTACAGAATAGAACCTCTCAATGACGTCGTCACTTGCAGTGCTTGTGGGGGCATAGACTTGGATGATGTTTAGATTTACTGGGGATGCCTTCAGTTTAATCCGGATTATTCGGTCATCAATTGGTTCATAGCCGAGAACACCACTCCTTAGTCGCTTTGGAACAAGAATTGCAACCCCATTCCTGCTGTCAGTGTCATGGCCAGAGAAGTAAATGATATGGCCATATCTGTAAGGAAATGACCATTGTCCCTCCAGTGGGTCTCACTCAGTCCACAAATGTTTAAGCCACATCTGGTGATCTCTCTCTCTACGATGTCGAGTTTTCCGGGACTGAGTAAGCCTCTTGTATTCCATGTTCCGACTGTCTGAGTCTGCCGCAGCTTCAAGGTGATTCCAGTAGTAAAATTTCCAAGGGGAGCCTGGTCTCCTACTCCTCCATGGCCGGTATCCCATTTCCCACTGCGTGCCCCGGACGCAGCACGGCACCGGTTGCTAAGCGGTTCGCATGGCGGTCTAAATCTCTTCGGTTGTACTTTCATGTTGACTATCTTGGCATATTAGCTGCAGTGGTTTCCCGTTGCCTTCTGCCCCAGTCGTTCAAGGACAATTTATGCCCTAAGGCTACTGCAGCCTCTTCTAGCCGGCTGTCCAAGCTAGGTGTGTGGTTATACCGCCACGGCTCGGTCGCCAGAACCTCGTCCGTTATCTAGCAGGGGGCACCGTGGTAACTGACGCCACCGCCGCTGACTAGTAACGTCGGCGCGGGCAGGTGAGGTTGACAATTGGGGTCAGCAGATGTTTAGGCTGTTCTCCCCCTTACCCTCCAAATAATAAACTAATATGCTATCAATAATGTACAAATGAGTAGCAAAGCAGAACAATTCATCCAGCAACAACTTAGTTTTACGCTTACCTATAATAATAATACATACAATCAAAATGTAGGTACTTGTGACACAGTTAAACAAGAAGTGATAAATTAATAAAGACATAGCAAGAAAAAATGGTCATATTATATTACACAAGTCTTCACCACTCGAAATACGAATTATCTTCGACTTTTCTCATAAATATTTTACAATCACGGACCCATAGGTATTTATACCCGCGCTGTTCTTTTAATTCTCGTGCCCGTTTTAATAGTTGTTTGTTCGCCGGCGTTAGGTGATCGCTTATGTAGATATTAACAGCAGGGCCCGATAAACCAATGTCGGCGGTGGTGATACCGCGACGCGTGCGCACCGCAGCCAACAGCTGATCCTTACTACGTTGTCTAGTGTATCGCACAATAATGGCTGACGGTCTGTTAGGTGTGTTTTTTTTTGCTCGAAGCGACGTACACGGTGAACACAGTTAACATCGGTTACCTAAAACGATAATCCCACTTTGGTATCAATGTAAGACAAAATGTTATCGAGGTTTTCTCCCTTGTGAAACGGGACCCCCGATATTTCTAAATTATTTGTTCTAGCATGCTGGTCCCGTATATTGTTCTCCTTCTTCAGTTGTATATTTACGTTCCGAAGTTCCTTGATAGTACTGCTTGCGACGCTGAGATCTTTTTGTAACGAACTTATTTGAGATGTAACCAGTTCTAGACTTTCCAGACGCCCTTCCATTCCCTCCAATCGAATATTCACATCCTTCCAGTGAGAGGCTAAATCTTGAACCGTTACATTCATTCTATTAACGTACGATTTCATTGCATCAAAATCCTTACGAAATTCCTTCAATTCCTTAAGAACATCGGTTAAATTGGGAACATTAGGCGTACCAGTACTTCGGCAACCAATGCAACGCCAGTTATCCTTTTTTCCAGAGGTCATCCTGCGATAGGTAGTTTCTAGAAGACCCGAGCAATGAAAATGTAGGTAGGTACAGCACTGACTACACAAAACTCCATCAGTCACCCCATCACCACATTTCGCACACAAACTCATTTTAGAAAGGTGTAAGCGGCACAAACAATCGACTGCAGGCACTTGCAATATTGGGGTGCTTGGTTGGGGACCTCCACGCGGTGCACCCTGGGCAACGGAGACAGCAGCGCCTCTCTCCTAGGGCGGGAGAGACGCTGCCGCTCTCCAGCGGGGGCGGTATCCGAAGGAAAAAAAGAAAGGCACTTGCAATACTCGTAGTATGTATGTAAAACCGTATAACAATATAGTTGGTAGGTAGTCTACTCGACGCGTTGTTAATCGATAGGCACGATCAAGGCACGATAATGATATGCGACTGACTGCTTCCAGTGGAACAACACGTTCTATGAACAAGTGGAGGGTTTAGCCATGGGAAACCCCATATGTCCTATAGTTACAAACTTCTACATGGAATTCTTCGAAGAAGCCGCTCTTGAACGAGCGCCCAAGAAGCCTAAGGTCCGCTACGTAGACGATACCTTTGTGGTTTGGAGTCATGGAGACACGGAGCTGACTAAGTTCCTGAATCACCTGAACAGCATCCATCCTAACATCCAGTTCACCATGGAAGTAGAGAAGAACGGAGAAATGCCATTCCTCGATGTCCTGGTATCCAAAAAAGAGGATGGCAGCCTTGGTCACCGGGTCTATTGAAAGCCTACACACACAGACCGTTACTTACACAAGGATTCCAACCACCATCCCAGACAGAAAATGTCAGTCATCAAGACCCTGGTCCACCGAGCTAAGAGCATCTGTGAGCCTCAACACCTTCAAAACGAGTTACGCCTCCTGGACTCGGCCTTCCAAGCCAATGGATTCTCTGCCCAGGAGATACGGAGAGCTCTTCATCCGAGGAAATCTTCTCTAACGAACCGGATGAGGAGAAACCTGCCCCTCTAGGGAAGGCCTTTTGCCATACATTCATGGTACAACGGATCGTATCGGGAGACTGCTAGAAGCTTACAACATTAAGCCTATTTTCAAGCCCACGACGCAGTTACGTAATCTTCACCGTTCAGTCAAGGACCCTCGCGACCCACTATCTTCAGCTGGAGTCTACCGAATCCCCTGCTCGTGTGGCTCGGTATACGTGGGCACTACTCAAAGAAGCGTCAAGACCCGCCTTTCGGAACATGAACGAAATTGCCGCCTCAGCCACTTCGACAAGTCAGCGGTTGCAGAACACACCCAGGAGGATGGTAATCATACCATCAAATTTCAGAACACGAAGGTTCTAGCTACCACTTCACATTTCTTCCCACGGCTATGTCGAGAAGCCATCGAAATATTCAAGCATCTCAACAATTTTAATAGAAAAAACGAAGGTTTTCATCTCCAGAAAGATTGGTACCCAGCGCTGAGAGCCGCGCGTCATCACAATTCAAACATGACGAAGCCACCACCATCCCCTATGGCGGGAGGCCACACCCCCTTGCTTAGCCTCGACCAATCAGGATCGAGCACATCGGTTGCGCAGCTCTCAACCAATCACGAACGATCACGTTGTTTCCCCCCTCCAACTGCGCCTATAAATACGCCAGTGACTCGGGCCGCTATACATCAGTCGTAGCGAGATCACCGCCGAGGAAGGTTCTCCGCACTCGACGGCGTCCCGAGCTGTACCACTGAAGATGTCGACCGCAGTGATCGACGAAACGTCTGGAATTCAAGTTTCCACTTCATGGACATGGAAATTTATGGACCACGGCCAAACAGCCCGGAAGCAGTATATTCAACATCTCACTTGTTGGTAAGTGAGGATGTGGCCGATGATGGAGCATGCTTGCCTAGCAAACTATGAACTCTAGACTTGTAAGCTCTAGCTTTCTGGAAACACAGGCTCAGGTGGGGTATTCCAGTCCATAGCAGCACATAGGTAAACATAATGCACGTATATCGCTAAAATGTTTCGTGCGCGCCTATGAGTGGAATATTCACTATATATCGATATAGCGTCGTTGGTCTAAACATCCCAATTATTCCAACACGTTGAACAATAAAAGACACAGGTCCCTCACTCTAATATTCTAAACGCGAAAGTTTCTATGGATGCATGGATGTATGGATGTGTGGATGTATGGATGTTGGTTACGCTTTCACGCAAAAACTACTGAATGAATATAGTTGAAATTTGGCACGGAGATAGATTATAATCTGGAATTGGCTACATTTTATCACAGGAATATATTCCTGTGGGTCGTAGGAATGGCATCAGTATATCACACGGGCGGAGTCACCGATAACAGCTATTACGTATATAAAACTGCATAGAATATAACAGTATTCATAAGTTATGCACACCTCTAAAAAATTAAGAACATGCGCAACAGTCGCACTCGCCACCGATGCATTTAATATAAAAAACATCAATCTGAAGCTTTTGCCTTGAAGTGATATTTATTTCGACAAATATTTATCACTAACCCTGTCGCAGTACAATGAAGTGTACCCACGAGACAATGCGTAAACTACTGTACATTACGGCTCATGGCCATAAAGATAGGCGAAGATAGTGTACTGATCGGATACATAGTTGATAAACAACCCTATGCTTAAATTTGATGCATGGAGACTGCCTGCAACAATATTACGCTTGATGTAAATTTAGACATTTTATTTGAGAACTTATTTTGATTACTTTAAGGATTGCTAGGATTTTCTGAAAAGATACTTCCAGTAAGCGTACTTTTTTAAATATGCAACATGAAATGTCGCCTTGAGCTTCATTCTTATAGAAGATTCGTCTTTACTCATTTTTTGAGCGCCATAAATAATAAATAGCTTTTACTTAGTTATGAAGATAGAAAATAGTTTTATTTATTGAATAAAATGTGTATGGACTTATTTCAAAGCTGTTTTTAGAAAAATGTGTATTACCAGCTAAGCCTCGTGATTTCAGCTATGGTTTACTTTTTCTTAATATGTTTTAAAAAATGATTGAATTTCAACTTTGATTTCCACTGAAACCCGTCTTGCGGTTAGCGTCAAGATGTATTTAACAATCCTACTTTAATGTGTGTGCGTGTGTACAGTTCCTCATGGGCATCTCAACAACAGTGTATTCACACTATCAGTAAGATACCCATGGTCGCCTAGAAAACTTTTTACTTCTGCCATTTCTTCGGTCTGCCATATATGCTTTTCAACTGACTTCAACAAAGGAGGAGGTTCCCGGGTCTGTTTGGTTTATTTTGACTTTTACAGGAGCGACCGTCGTCCGTACGCAAGTAAAAGTCTAAAAAGTATGATAAGACCCATAATTCAAAACCAGAAAGACTCAATACCCAAGACCAGAACCTGCAAATAAATACATTCGACCATATTTGCTTTTTACCTTGTATTTTGTTAGTTGCTAACCCATAAAAGGGGAAACGAAAAACAGGAAAACAGTAGGTATTGCATGAATATAAATTGTTTTCAAAAAGCAACGGTGAAAAAAAAAACAAGTTAACCCTCGTGAATTCTGAAATCTTTCATTAATACGCCGACATTGTTACCAGATGTGGGTCACTCCCAAGAGAGAGTTTACGAAAATCCCTACACTTAAGAAACGGATTGATGATCGGAGTAAATTGAAAAAGTACAGATGTGGACACTGAAAACTCCCTTAGGTAATTCTATAGTCACCTGGCACTACACCCATGGGAAAAATAGAACAGTTGTACTTAACCTCAAAGGAACGAAGCAAGGGTGTGACTCAGTAGGACTTTATACTATGGGTAATTTATTCACTACTGCTCATGACGAAAGCATTATACTTCTGTTTACCTTGACTATCGATATGGCAATAATTTTACAATACATTTTATAGGTATATAACAAAAAAGCGATAGTTTATATTATAGCTTACTGCAAAAGTGGCTAACTTAAAAAGGCATATTCAAACCTGAGCGGTATTCGTTGCTGCTGTGGGTAGAGGTACATACCGCGTAAATTCCGCACCTATAGAGGCATAATTAGTGCAATAGTACCACATAGGAAACTCGCGCGGCATTCTATTCACAAGGATAGCGAAATTCGCTTTGGTGTGAACAGTTGTATTGCCAAATACCCCACTCAGTTTTTCTACCGCAGATGGTTTAGAATACAGCTAAGGTTTAAATAGGCCTATTATGGGCCACCTTACACCCTGGCATTTGAAAACCCGAGACGGCGTGTGTTTTTATTCGGTTCGAATCCCCATACCCGCCCCCGCTGGTCGGCGGGGAGGTATGCGGGGGATTTTCAAACGAAAAAAAGTTTGAATGGCCTTTAATCGTCAAGGTACATATTATGTAAGTTAGTTTTATTACACGGCGAAATGGCAAGCCTTATGCACTATAGAGGCATGACGTCATATTCGTTATTGAAAATTATCTACTATTCAGTTCTGGTGGATAAATAAATGGATGGAGTTTTTAATATTATTTAATAAGCTTAGGTTAAATAACAGTGATATAACTTTCCTGTTGGTTTGTGTCAGTATTTAAGTTTATTATGTTGCTGTTCCATGGTACAGATGATTAAGGATGTTAGAAAAAGAGCAATTTATGTACTATTTGGTCGCAACCATTTATTTTTAAACAGAAATTAGAGACAACAGCTCAAACCATTTGCTTCCGTAATTACACACCTCACGAGCTTCCGCTACACCGTCTTTAAAATCTTCATGTAAGTTTTTCATCCCTTTTCAAAACATCGTTTTCACACCTTGTTCAACAAAATTTTGTGGTTGTATCTATATATTACTTATGTATCATACTTCTTTCTGGATTCATTATTTATTTATTAGAAACGATATTTATTTATTAAAAAACCCAATTACCGTAGCAATTTTGGCATTAGATCTGAGGATGTTGCTTAAAAGAAAGAAACCTCGACGGATATACCACATACATTTTTTTTTTTACGTGCGGACATCCCTTCGGATACCCCCCGCCGGCCAGCGGGGGAGGTTATGTCGTGTCTCGACTAAAACCGCACGGTGTCCTCCCCAAGTGTCCGTTGCCGGGCACCCCGGGTAAGCCCTCGAAAGGATAACCCCAGGGTTGCTGGCGGACTTTGGCCGCCACCGCGGCCTCGCCTGGTGGGGTCGGGTTTTATCCCGCTTCGGTGAGTTGGCAGGCGTGTGTAGGGCACACACGACACGCCTCCGCCACGGCCTGCTTCTGTAAGGACGGCGAGTCGGCCAACTGCCGTCCTCAGGCCCCGATCATGGAGGTCGGTAGTTCCGGGCGTAGATGAGTCTGCGGCAGTCCTCGCCGCAGACTGCGAAACTCGGGGGGCAGGGTTCTCTCCCGCTCCCTCTCCGCCGTCTCTTTCGCGCGCATTACCTGCTCGCAGAAAGAGGCGGCGGCGTGCCACTTGCTCCCGTCGAAGACCACGGCCCTCACCATGGTCTCCAACGAGAGAACGTCCACGCCCAGGACCGCAACGAGATCCCGTCGTTGACTCGCCCACGCAGGACATTCCACCAATGTGTGGAGCGCCGTGTCTTCGCCAGGATCCTCGCAGTGCTGGCACTGCGGCGTTGTCTCCCGGTGGATGCACCATAGATACTTACCGAAACACCCGTGTCCGGTAAATATCTGGCACATCCGGTAGGACAGGTCCCCATGGTCCCTCTCCAACCACTCCTTCATAATCGGTCTAACCGCCGCAATGGTGGATTCCCCCCACCTTGGATGCTCAAGTCGCACCCTCCATGTCTCCATGAGTTCCTGGCGGAGCAGGGACCGCTGAGCCCTGATTTCTCGGGGCTCTGGCCTATGGCCCCGCTCCAGCGCCTCCTTGCGCCACTGGTACAGCAGCGCTTTCAGGTCCCATGGAGGGGTCCCGGCTAGGAGACATGCCGCCTCGACGGAGATCGTGCGATACCCCCTGATGACTCTGACGGCCATCGCCTTTAACGGGCTGTTTAGAGCAGCCACGTTGCGGGCCGCCAGAGTCTCCGCCCATACGGGGGCCCCGTATAGGGCCATGCTTCGCACGATCCCCAGGTACAGTCTTCTAGTGGGGGCGTTGGGTCCCTTAACGTTGGGCATCAGCCGCGATAGCGCGGCCGCAGCCCCCATCAGTTTCGGGACCAGACTTCTGAGATGAGGTCCGAAGTCCCATCAGCTATCGAGTACGAGCCCAAGGTACTTCATCATGGGCTCGATGCCGATGCTTACGCCCCCTACGGTTATGCTGGTTCCCGCAGGTGGCCCCCTCCGAGGCCCGTGAAAACACATAGCCACGGATTTGCGGAGAGCCACCTCGAGTCCCAGCCGCCGTATTCGACCCACGACTTGAGCAACCCCTGCCGTGGCCTTCAGTGCTGCGCTTCGGTACGTCGCTCCCCGCGCCATAACGAGGGTGTCGTCAGCATAGCAGACTATGCTGACACCCTCGAGCAACGTACCGCGCAGCACCCAGTCGTATCCGATGTTTCACAGGAGTGGCCCTAGGACCGACCCTTGCGGAACACCGCACGACACTTCTCGCCGCCCTGGCCCTAGCCAGTTCGGGTAAACTATGCCCTCTCGGATAGGTATACCTCGACAATGCGGCGGAGGTAAGGAGACACTCCGTGATACGCCTAACGCAGCTCCAGGGTAGGGTGTTGAAGGCCACCAGTACACCTGTTTCTTTGCCGGGCCGGGCTTAACCCTAGGCAACGCCACATCATACCACATACATAACATAACTTCACGCCTGTATCCCCGAAGGGGTAGGCAGAGGCGTATTACACACCCACGATTCGCCAGTTATGTTAAGGTCCCAATGTAATAGGGGGCGAGCCTATTGCCATCTACCGGGCACATTATTAAGCGAGCGATAATTTACATTTATTAATGCACACATAACTACGAAAAGTCAGAGGTGTGTACCCGGGGCGACTGGGGATCGAACTCGAGACCTCGTCTCAGCAGTCCGTTACGTACGCCACTGGGCTATCGCCGCTTTACTTTACTTTACGCGGATATATAAATTAAAGATATTTTTTATATTAATGTCACTGAGACATTTGCTTAAAATTAGATGTTTTGTGTACTGTAGTAAGATGGTTAACAATACTAGGCCTGAAAAGAGAGAGAGAGAGAGAAAGAGGTGAAAATAGAAGAATACGAAAAAAAAAGGAAGAGACGTACAGAATGTTTATAATGCAGCAAATGTACCTAAAGTTGTTGTGACGTGAGAGGATGTACTACCGTGATCAAGCCAGCCCATTCATGTTTGGAATAATATTATATTCGTCTACATACTTCATTTTAACATAACATGTGTTTTTAGAACTTTAGCCCAGGTTTCTAGTACACACAACCAACTTGAAATCCTGCCTACGAAGCACAAAGCTTATGAATAACGCTCGATCACGCATGGCTAGTAAATATACGAGAAGTCAGTACCGTTTTTTACAATGTTACCTTTGTAACGTCCCGCGACTCAAGCCTCTACGTGACTGGTCCCTCGGTATAAAAATAAATAAATGTATTCTTTCTGGCTAGCTCTCCAATTTTACGGGGCTCGTAAAAAAGCGTCCATTGACAGCGGCCGATCTATAACACCGATACTAATATTTGTTTTATGAAAGGTTTTTTGGTAGCGTGAATTTTCGGTGGGTATAAACAAACGTTTCCGAACGTTCTACGCAAATAGTAAATGTAGAGTTTGATGTGTTTTGGACTACGCATTTTGTGCAGAAGTATTTCATATTGTTGGTAAAAGTTATTAAACTGTGTTGTAAATTGGCTGTGAAATTTTACTGATTGGATATTTATGTTTGTAGCTCTTGATTTAATTTAGGTTAAAATAATAGACATAAAATAACATTATGAGTGATTAGTCAAAAATCATTTAAATAAGTACATTATTTCTTGCAGTTTGAGCACCGTTGCGCGTTCGTGAATCTAAAAACGGCACATTAATCAAAACGAAGTTGCTTCGCAGCTACCGCTTACGTGCCATAATCCTGTGAAGATCATCATGATCACGGTATTAGACCCGATTGCATAATGCATCCAAAACCTGTACTTCGAAACCCGGGATCCGCTGTCCTACTAGTACTCTTTCTCGTGATTTAGCTTATTTTTGCGGGATCGACTGCCGTCTGTCCCCCAACCCCCAGAGAAAAGCCTGCGCCAGAGCCTCATCTATTAATCAGCAGGTGTACCAGGTAGCAAGTGAGGTTAGCTTGGGCCCCGAAGGTCTTTGCGGGGCCCTCATCCACGTAATATAATTTGCAACGAAATTGGTTTCTAACTGACATTTACTTTTAGATTTGTTGAAAATTATAACCAATCACGTCACTGATCTGTGTGACGTGATTGGTCATACGGGAGTGTTTAGCGACACTAGTTTCCATACTAAGCGAGGGTTAAGGTCATTTTCACACGCAAATAAGCGCATGTGCAAGCGACCAACGATGATTGATGGTGGGTTTAATTTTTTTTTTATAATGTACATGTCAAAATGGCTTCTCCTCACCTGATGGTAAGCTAAAGATAAAGTCTTAGTGAAGAGTTTGACGTTTTGATGCTTTTCGACTCTGCGCTAGCATGAATTGATCTGGAGAGGCATACTTTACTTGTATGATGATAGTAATGCCTTTATAAGTACAAACTTGTATTTTGCGCGGTGCGGGAGCTGGAAGCAGCTCGCGAGTGTTAAATAAAAAAATCGATCCGCCATCTTGGTTTTTCAACTTTTTTTTTCAAAAATTCAAAATCAGAAGCCTCGATTTACTCAAAAATTACACCCATGTTGCATGTCATCAAATATGGCGGAGAAACGATCACCATGTTGGCCGCCATCTTGAATTTTTTGACATTTCGGATTTTTCCCATAGTCACCTCAGCTCTCCCTACATTTTTCCCATACATCATCCATATCCCCCATTACTCCTTCTAGGAGAACAATTGTGTCACTGAGTGAGTGAGTGGTAATCGAGCTATATATAATAAATTCCCTACACTTACAGTTCCTTATTCTCTATGGTTTAGGAGTATTGTACCCTGCATCATCAGGTTTGTGGAATTCAGATTTGGAGTGTAATCATGAAGCTCTTGCTTGATGCCTAAAATATCAATTAACTATAAGAAATTCTCGAATCCCCATGGCTTAAGAGTTCAGTACCTTGCAGCATCAAGATTGAGGAGTCGGGATCCGAAGTTCAATTATGTAGTCTATGCTTGGTACTTAAAATATTATTGCATTGCACCATCCACAGTTTCTGAATCACCATAGTTTGTGAGTGCAGCTGTACCCTGCATTATCAGGGTTGAGGAGTTGGGACTTGAAATCTAACCATGAAGTCTACTTGAAGTCTGCTTGGTACCTATAATATCAATTCACTATGAACACTTTCTGAATCTTGATAACCTAGGGCCTAGGCGGGCAGTAAACTTTCAGCATCAGGATTAAGGAGTTGGATCCAGAATTTTTTATGGGACCAAGACGAAAACTTCTACTGTTTATTTAAAAAAAAACTTTGCAAATCAGTCCAGAAACCTCGAAATAATCGGTGTACATACATTGAAAATAAACGGGCCGTTTTGAGAACCACCTCTTTTTTGGAAGTCGGTTAAAAGCATATCAAAGTCTTGCACATTTGTCTCTTCAATATTCGCCTCATACTTTGTATGGAAAAATAAATTTCGCCATTTTGAATTTTTTTTCTATTCATCGAGTAGACCTAGAGGTCTACTCGATGAATAGAAAAAAAATATAGAGAAACCTAGAGGTCCTGATCATCTTTTGCCAAAAAACCTCTCTTCTATCTTCTATTATACTTTGTGAGATAGACGCTGTCGAAATTTGTATGGGTGCCATCTTGAATCTGCCATTTTGGTTATATTTTTAGCTCACTGGCAATTCGATGAGATTCTGAGTGGTTTTTATTTGAGCACCCCCTACCTCTCTTCAATACCTTGGCCGTGCTCTTCACCCGTCTCCAAAATCCTCAATCATCAGCTCCCTCCATATTTTTCCTCCGAATGAATTTTCGTCCTTTATACGAAAGCATCAGGGAAAAAAATTACAGCAGAGGTGAACCGAAACATAATTCATCCATCTTTAATACTTTCTGAGAGAGACACCCATGATATTTGTGTTGACGCCATCTTGAATCCGCCATTTTGGATTTATTTTCATCTCCCTGCCAATTGGATGCGGTTCCGAGTATTTTTTGTTTGAGCAGCCCTAACCTATCTTTAATACCCTGGCCATGCTCCTCACCCATCTTCCAAACCCTCGATCATCATCTATCTCCATATTTCTAAGAGTTCTTCCATAAAAACATTCTGAAAAGGAACCATATCAAAGTCTTGCATAGTTTCCAACTTGCACTCACTTCAATATTCTCCATATATTTTGTATGGAAAAATAAATTCCGCCATCTTGAATTTTGTTCATTGAGTAGACCTTCAGGCCCTGATCATCTTTTGCTAAGAAACCACTCTTCTATCTTTTATACTCTCCGAGATAGACACCGACGAAATTTGTATGGCGGCCAACTTTTTTTCTCCATTTAGAATTTTTTTCAGCTCACTGCCAATTGGATGAGGTTCCAAGTATTTTTTGTTTGAGCAGCCCTCACCTATGTTTAATACCCTGGCCGTGCTCTTCACCCATCTTCCAAACCCTCGATCATCATCTATCTACATATTTTTGACTAAGAGTTCGTCCCCAAAAACATTTTAAAAAGAAACCATAAATCAAAGTCTTGCATAGTTCAAAGCTTGTAGTCTATTCAATATTCGCCATACATTTTCTATAGAAAAATAAATTCCACCATCTTGAATTTTTTTCTATTCATCGAGTAGACCTTTGGATCCTGATCGTCTTTTGCGAAGAAACTACTCTTCCATCTTTTATACTTGACGAAATTTGTATGGCGGCCATTTTTTTTTCGCCATTTTGAATTTTATTTCAGGTCACTGGCAATTGGATGACGTTTCGAGTGACATTTGCTCAAGCACCCCCAACCTATCTTCAATACCGTAAGCGTGCTCTTCACCCGTCTCCAAAATCCTCAATCATCAGCTCTCTCCATATTTTTCTTCCGAATGAATTTTTATCCTCTATACGAAACCATCAGTGAAAACAAAATTTTTCACACAAAATTGTTCAGGAGAGGTGATCAATGAGTCAGTGAATCAGCACGAGCAGCTATATATATATTAATGGGCCGGTACCTAACCAGTAAGTTAATATGAGAGTGAAACTAATTTGAGTATGATAATATTATAGGATAGGTTAGGTTCACTCTTATATTAACTGCAGTTCTTATATATATATGTATTAACGGAAATTCGTATACTATATTATACACAGCATATTATAGTATACTGCATTTCGTACGGTGTTTGTGAAACCAACAACTTTATTATGACTAGGAAAAATAAGCAAGTATGTGGAAATATTGTATTTGTTAAGCATTTTCCTCAAGGGTTCCTTGTAATTCCGATACCAAATATGACACTAAAATCATTGATATCAAAGGTCAATACCGTATGTAAAGTTGTGTTATAACGAAAATAACTAGGAACTTCAGCTAGGAACTTCAGCAGAATATTCACCAATGAACCTACAGCATATTTAGGTAAGTACGAAAAGGTGACCAGTCTGCTCAAATATCAAAACCTTACCATAAGCATAGTAATATATCAATCCAAAATTATTCTATCAAGATTCGTCATCGGACACCCCTATTCACGCATCTTTCTTATCAGGGTAGGTAGAGATAATAATAATATAATAATAATAATACTCTTTATTGTACAAATATCACTAAAACTAAAATACATGTAAATAAACAACATTTCACAATTGGCGGCCTTATCGCTAAAAGCAATTTCTTCCAGGCAACCGTTGGATGGACAGGAATGAAATCAGACAGAGGATGGTCTAAACTAGTGATTTACAAAAAAAAAATACAATATGAAAATTATAAAATATAGTTGTAAATAAATAAGTAAATTGATGCATACATACAATATAATACATACATATAAGATAATATATACACATGAATATATACATATAAATAAATAAATATATATTTACATCAATATCACATATACACTAATTTATTATTTATATTCTACCTATATAACAAATATGTAATCCTAAAATTGAGTTCGTAGTTACGTCTTACAGTAGAATTCTTTCAGTCGTTTTTTAAAAATAGCCAGAGTTTCAGCTTTTCTGATATGAACCGGGAGAGCGTTCCAAAGGCGAGCCGCTTCGACAGTGAAGGATTTATCCAAATAATTTTTGGAATGCACTGGTATTTCCAATGTCAAGTTTTCCGATGACCTCAAAGATCTTAAGTGTGTGTCATGAAGGAAGTTGAAACGTTCCCTAAGATAAGGAGGAGCTAAGGGATTAAACAATATATTGTAAAGTAGGGAAAGAATATGAGTATTCCGTCGAAGGCGAATCGGGAGCCACTCAAGCTGTTTGCGATATTCGGAAACGTGATCATATTTGCGTAAACCAAATATAAATCTTATGCAAAAATTTTGAAGGCGCTCAAGTTTGTCAAGTTGCTCCACTGTGAGATCGAGATAGCTGGTATCAGCGTAGTCTAGTATTGGCAGTAAGAGAGATTGAGCAAGCATAATCCTAGTACCAATCGGCAGAAAATTCCGTAGCCTCCGTAAAGACCCAGCAGCAGCAAATAATTTTCGACTAACTTCTTGCAGTTGGCAACTCCAGGACAAAGTTTTGTCAATGAGTACGCCCAGGTTTTTCACACAATCGGTAATATCAAGTGCAGTACCATTGAAGATTACTTGCGGCAATTTCGTCCATTGTATTTGCGAAATCATCCTGGAGCTGCCGACAGCAATCACTTGGGTTTTCGTTGGATTCACCTGAAGACCATAATTGATGCTCCACTCGCATATGCGCTCCAGGTCACTATTTATGGTTGAAAATGCTTCATGGAATTCACTTACTGGAGCCTGTGCATAAATTTGTAGATCATCTGCGTAGAGGTGGTAGGAAGAAATTAAATGTTTGGATATAGAATTTATAAAAATTGTGAAAAGTAAGGGAGATAAAACGCCACCCTGCGGCACACTGACAGAAATATTGCGCCATAATGAGTAATAATCTTGAACACATATTCGCTGTCGCCGGCCAGACAGGTAACTTTGAAACCAATCAATCACTTTTGGAGATATGTTAATAGAATGCAATATGCCTAGAAGAATCTGGAAATCTACCGAATTAAGAGCATTGCTAAAATCCAGTAGCGCAAGTAGTGTTAGGTTTCCATTTTCCATACCCATTCGAATGTCATCTGTAACGTTGATAAGAGCTGTGACAGTGCTGTGAGCAGGACGGAAGCCGGACTGGAAGGGATTTAGTAGAAAATTTTGAGATAGGAAAGAATTAAGTTGGAAATGGACTAGACGTTCCAGGACTTTTGAGAGAAATGGTAATATAGAGATTGGACGATAGTGAGAGAAAGAGGAAGGGTTGGATTTTTTAGGTAGGGGAATAATTTGAGCTTCCTTCCACGATGAAGGAAACTTGCCGTTAGCTATGGAGTGGTTATATATATTACATAGGATGGGAAGAATTTGGTCTAGGATAGGAAGTATCATATTTCTGCTTAAAAAGTCGTTACCAACAGCGTTAGATGAAATCGACATTACACTCTTCTTAACATCACAAGAAGTGATTGGATTAAAGAAAAATGGTGGATAATCGGGAGTTGGGAGCTGTGAAAGATGATTTAATGTATTTGCTTTTATTGTCCGGTCAAAATTGGACAAAGACGAGAAATGAGCGTTAAGAGCATTAAGGTCAAGGTTCTTAGGATCTACATCTTGTTTGGACTTCCCAACTCCTAAATTTCTAAGAAACTTCCACATTTTGGCAGGATCTCCATTTTCAACAGATGTCTGGATATGTTGGCGTCGTGCATTCCTACACACCTTGCTGCAGTGATTACGGATTGTAACATATTTATCGAAATTGCCCTCAGTTGGTCGAAAGTTATATTTCGTTTTGGCCGCTGCTTTTTTATTTAAAAGATCTTTTATGTCCTTAGTAAGCTATGGTGATGGTAGATGCTTAACCTTAATAGCGCGAACAGGTGCATGTGCATCGTATAGACGAATTAAATTTGAGGTCAAAAGGTTAACCTTTTCGTCAACACAATCTGACACAAAAAGCGGTTCCCAGTCAATGTTTTCCACATCTTCACGAAGTTTCTCAACATTCATGGCACCAAAGTTACGCTGCATCAAGATCTTGGCCTTAGGCCTTGGGGGGCGGAGTTTGTACGACAGAAAAATCAAATGATGATGTGAGTACGCATCAGCTGGATATTGGCCGTGTTTGGATACATGGTCGAGAGAGGATACAAAAGAGAAGGGACACGATCAGGGAGATGGTGTGTGGCATTAAAGGGAGTATATTAAGGTTACACGATTCTATAATACTACTGAGAGAGGAAGCACGTGAATTTTTTTTATAGACATGTATTAAAGTCTCCCATGATTATTGTGTGACTATACGACGGAATGAGATTTTCTAATATGCGTTCAAATGATGCAAAATAGTTAACATCAGATGAGTGGTTGGGAGAAAGTTGGGAGAAACGTAAATAAAGTTCCCAGTTTTCAACAAACTTATTGCTTGTGTAAATAAACAAACCAAGCACAAAATTTTACTCGAGTGGGCGTACGTAACTAATCCACAATTAATTTTTATACAGATAAAATTATTATAGTTACAATTTTATTAGAAATAAAATTTTATATGAATCGATTAATCGGTTAAACGAATAAGGAAACGAATAAAAAATCGGGGCTAAAAAGACCACAGTGTCAAGCTCAAAATACAGCTGATGGTGATATGACCATAGATTGACGTTTATGATATGACAATGTCAATCAAATTATTTAACAAACTTTAAGAATAAAAACAACAAAGAAGGTTATCAGTTATAAAGTTATGATGTTATTGTGAAATTATGAGCAAATCACTTTAAAAAATATGTTACAAGAGGGTAAACATTGTAAATATGTGAAATATTACCTACACGATGGGGAGGTATACTGATACTTGTTACTTTTTCGGTAAAGCTGCTCGTCTATTGATGGCAGTTTTCGGCATTTCCGAAGTTTTCTCAGTACTAGGATCTATGGGATCTTTTAGACTATTCAGTTCTTGTAGTGACACGACACGATGGCGCGAACCATCAGAGAGAATGACATGCACAAATCCTTCTTTTGTCCAACACTTGTTGACTCCATACTTTTCACGCGCAGCCATGAAGGCCTCGTATCGGGGCTTGGTCAGAAATTCTGACAAAGTAATTTTCCGAACCCGTACTTTTAAGTGAGGTCTTGCCGTACCAAATACTATCTCGCTGAGGGAGCTTATTAAACTTAACCAGAATTGGTCTAGGCTTACGGGTTTCAGAAGGTCGACCCATTCTGTGACTTCGGGCAATATCAGCTGCTACAAAGGTGTCAATTTTGAGATGTTTCTTAACCACAGCTGCAACCTCTTCTGTGGTGTTCTCAGAGCTCTGTTCCTGTACGCCATGAAAGAGTAGAATCTTACGGCGTCCGCGCATCACCATGGTATCCACATCACGGGCCACTGATTCAATTTGGCGCTGCAGTAGATTCAAGGCAGATAAAGTGAATGTTTCAAAGTCAGCAGCAATGTTTGCCGTATCAGATGTGTTGCTGCTGCCCTCCAATCTTGCCTCAAAACTGGTCATTTGGTTTTGTAAGATTGATTTCAATTCTGTAATTGTATCCTGTACTGAATCCATAGTGTACTTGGTGCCTCATATGGTGTGCAGTGAATTAGTTCAGGAAATAACACTTTTACTGGTAGGTGACAAGTATTAGTTTAATATTTATAACATTAAATCACTTTATATCAATAATAACTATAATTAAATTAAATTTTAAGTAAGAGCAATATTTATTAAGTCTTTTTGTCACGACTACCCACAATATATACAGAGATAACATAAACCTTTCGCTGTTTCTACTTTCATAATTTGTTTACATACATACAAACACAACCACACCGTCTTTGTCACTCATACACACACATACACATTTATTAAAATATTTATGTATATTTTATTTTCGCAACCTTATTCTTCATAAATAATGTCCGAACGACAAATCGAGCTACCAATGCGATTTATCTCTGTCTACTTGTTGTACATAATTTAAAGCACTATAAGGACGAACACTGTTTCCTAAGATACAGGCTCTGAGCCTAGTTTAGGTAACAGGGTTTACAATTTCTTGGACTATTTCTCCTACTTAAGTAACATTCCAAAAATTAAAATTGTATAACTTTGTCTTTCCATACAAATATGTTAACCTATTTTATGTATTAAAATAGTAAATAAATAAATAAAGGAATTAATGAGCGAGCGATAAAAAAAAACTAAAATATATTATTAAAAACAAAAAAAACATACGCGCCAATTGCTCTTCCGCAATTGACACACAATACACCTAGGTCGACCTTACCAGATTGCCCATTCACCCGCACCTCATGAATCTGTTTCGTCCATCCTCACTACGTGTCCGAACCATCTTCTACCACATAACGTTTCCTTATCATGCTGTTCCGCACTTACTCAGCTATACTTCTCAGACTTCTCATTCCTACAGCGTTAATTTTATTTTTGTGCTCCTTATATCACTACCATATAAAAACTGAGTATTATATCAAAATAAGTCATAGTGGCAAAATGTAAAACAATAATAAATAATAATCATAAATCGAATCAATCAAAATTTATTAACTAGAATAGCTAAAATCGATTATGTTTTGTATAGACTGTAAAATACATAAAAATATGCAGCAAATATATTTGTTAAAAATCTATCAAATTCCTTGACCTAAAAGCTTTTCAACTTCAAAGAGGAAACTAAATTCATGCATGCCATATCGCGATCGCAGTTAACGATGTTCAAAACTGTGTCTAACACTAGATTCACAATAGGCCAAGGTTTTACGACAGTGCCACAGTTCGGATACTACTTGGTACTGAATATATTTTAGCGCTTTCAGATATCAAGTTGTATATTATGGTATGTAGTAGTATATTTTTATAGTAAGTAGAGTATGGAAAGTAGAGTAGTCAGAGGACGATAATATCATGAAAAATAAGGAGTAACTATGGTTAGGTAGTGATCGCCTAATAAGGTTGGCTGTATAACAAGTTCGTGTGTGTTTTGTAGAGCCTCTTTCAGAAATATGCGACTCTAAAATTACGGCTCCTCATTTAAGATTGCCAAAATGTCATGATTCGGTAATCTAAATAACTTCAAGGCCAATGTAAAGTAGATACCATTTTGGCTCTCTACGTAGTTTATTTTAGTACCGTTAGTTTAGTTATTTACCGTACTTGATATCAATTACGCGAGGAAGATAATAATTTTCTCTTCTAGGAAACTGGTCTATCAAAACAATAACATCATCTCCTATACTATATATAGGTATTGAGATATCTTTTGAAATATAATCTCTCCATCGACATCATAGGTGTATTAATCAAAAGCTACTTTAATCCGTTTGAGGCATGGTTTCGATAACGAAGTTAAGGAACATAATTGGAGAGTATTAATAACAAGTTTGGGAGTTAAAGTTCGCGACTCACGACCAACTTTGTTTAACTAATCGTCTTGTCCGTAGTCTAACGTAATACTGTTGCTTCCATACCACCTTTTGTTAACGTGTTCTCTGAAATATTACCTTTCTAAATTTTACTTTTGTTATTCACCCGTTAAAGTTTCAACTAATAAAATATGATGATACCACGAGACTTACCAGATATAAGGTGGGACTAAAAAGCACCCTGACCACCTTTGCCTAACTGGAAATTGAAACAGATGTTGCAGGAATATTTTGAATATATTACTCATGCCTAATCATTATCCTTCCTACTACTATTATGAATGTGAAAGTTTGTAAAAATATTTGTAAGTTTGACTGTTTGGATGTTTGTCACTCAATCACGTTCTAACGCCTCAACGGCTCTGGCAAAAATTTGGTACAGGGATAGCCTGGAATAACACATTTATTCCTGGAATAGGTTCCCATGGGTTTCCGCTACCCATGGGTAACAGATGTTGCAGGAATATTTTGTAGTAGCGGGAACGGGAACAGAATTAATTTAACGCAGGTGAAGCCGTGGGCAATTAAATAGCAGGTAGTAATTTGCAGATGTAGATACTATGTATGGAATACATAGTATCTTCATACTTCACAGAAACCTATGGTTGAGATAATCACGAGACGTTTCACAGGGAAAGACATAGTTTTCTCTTTTACAAAGTTCTAACATGCTCCTTTGTGATTTAGAGGCAAGTTCAATTGTATGTAAATGCACAACATGAAACTCTTTGACCTTTTACTAAGTTAAGTCAGTGAGAATGTACTAATGAGTTCCTTGGAACGCGGGTAGTTCACGTTTATCATGTGCCGCAGTGTCCGTAGGTATTTCAGGAATGGAGTACTTAAACGAGCAGTGCTTAATATTCACAACCTGTGGCCTTTTAATACAAGGAATTCACTAGATCTGTTCTGTGCCTACAACAAATTGAAATATGAATATTGAAATAAAAAAGTATGATGAATTCTGTTATATGGGTACTTCTTTTTAAAACCGTTTTGGTTGTCTATACTACTCTTTGAAAGAGTTATCAAAATAGGCTTAATAACATTGAATGATGCGAATGTACAGTCAAACAAACATCAGTAGCGAGAAATGAGTGACAAATCTAAACATTAGTTTCCATATTCTTGATTGCTTATCCTTAATCTTAAGTACCTACAGGTACAGTACAAACTGTACTGTACTCTTAGCATCTTTTACTTCTTTGTTAATAGTATCTCATACTGTATATCTGACACATTATACCGATGAGTATAATTATTATATACATTTAGATCAAGTTCGATGCACTGAGCTTACTTACTTTTTTTTTTAGCGTGTGGAAACCCCCACGGGCTTCACCCCATCGGTGCCGACGATGGGGTGGACGTATCGGATACGGACCGACTAAAACCATACGGTGTCCTCCCCAAGTGTCGATTGCCCGGTACTCCGGGTACGCCCTCGAAAGGATAACCCCAGGGTTACCGGCGGAATTTGGCCGCCACCGCGGCGTCGTCGCCTGGTGGGGTCGGGTTTTATCCCGCGTCGGTGAGATGGCAGGCGTATGTAGGACACACATGACACGCCTCCGCCACGGCCTGCTTCTGTAAGGACGGCAAGTGGGCCAACTGGCATCCTCAGGCCCCGATCATGGAAGTCGGTGGTCCTGGGCGTATGAGCTTACTCACTGACATAATTTTTACTACTTCTGAAAGAATCCTAGGAATAATAGCCCAATAATTTTACATACCTATCCAGTCGAATATCCTGAAAATTTTAGACGGTTCTTGTTCAATAAGTTTCAGCTGATATGTAACGAGTGCCATTTGACCTCTCTTCCTTATATAAACTGTATAGGCAATGGAATGACGGTTTTGTGCACTTCTGTTGACTACCAGCGCAGTCAATAATTTGGGTTCACTGAATGTAGATTTATTCTGTCTATCGCAGTCTTATGTTACGAACGGTATATTATAAAGAGAGAGGGCGAATTTTGTGAGTTTGTTTATATGCTTGGGGTAATCTTCGGCACCACTGCACTTATTGAAAAAGATCTTTTACCATTTGAAAGGTGCATTATCCCCGATGGACATCAGCTATTTACTATATGTAAATTACGATGGCTTAAGTTAAATAAAAATCATGAAACGAAGCAAGGGTAGACTGTTAGTATGTAAATCAAAAAGGGAATCAATAAATTTTGTCCCTCAACATCTGTTTTCCCTTTGCTGCTGATAAATATAATACACCGTATTGAAAGATCTATAAACACGTGACACGTATATCCCTTTAGTTTCCAACTGCAAAGTGAAACTTCAAGAGGCGTCACTTGATACATATATATTGTAAAATTGAAACTACATCGAATGCATCCTTCTCACAAAGGAAGTCAATTTACATTGAAAACGGGAAAAGAATACTGTGAAGGTGTATAGCGAAATATCGTAGTACAGAGATTTTTTGCAATTTACTTGTACATGTGCAAGATAGCATAGTTGTTCACTCACGTAAAACTTTTAAAAGTGCTGACGTTTACTTACTTTTTAAAGATCCGAACAGACCAGAATGGAATAGAAATAAAATACTTTGTACACCAATTTTTTTTTATCACTGTTGGCAGACAAGCACACCCTCCCACCAGAGGGGAAGTGGTTGCCGTTGACTATGGACGTGTGCAACGCCAGGGGCGTCAATCTCGCGCTGCCGACTCTGAAGAAACCTTCTCATGCCCTTCTTGAAGAACCCCATATTGTAGTCGATTGTGAAAACCACAGCAGGGAGATCATCATCAAAATATGCATACATGGATCACACAGTCAATATAATATGTACAAATGGCGGCCTTAGCGCTAAAAGACTTTCTTACATGCTTGTATATAATTCTTTTCCATACATAGAAACACCCAGACCAATGCAAATATACGTATTCATGCATACAATTATTTACACCGAGCGGGAATCGAACCTGCGTCCTCTAACTTAGCAGTCGTACCCTCTACCGCTACGCCATAGAGGGCGTCAATCTGTAATAACGAGTAGGTAAAGATGTATTTACACGTATATGAAACCAATTATATTTTTCGAACCCAACTAATACAACCATCAACTGATCACTTTTTAAGACTTCGTGCTGCTACTGGTATTGTCCGACCTGGAACCTCGGCACACATTGGCTAAAATATAATGTCTGGGAGCTTTAAACGAAAACGCTGCCTAAACCTCTTGAGATATAACAAAATGACGTATGGTGGAATTATGTATCTTACTACTTAAGTTGGTAAAATTAAAATAAACATATGTGAAAATCGTAATCTCAGTAGTTTGGTCAACCACTGAGAAACCGACCAGAAAATAAAACGAGAGCAGAAAACGAGACGAGAAGACGTGACGAAAAGACGAGACGAGAAGACGAGATGAGAAGCAGAGACGAGAAGACGAAACGAGAAGACGAAGTGTCACCTTCTGTTTCATATGAACGTTTTTTCGTTTTTTCGTACACAGTCGATGATGGCAGTTACCGGAGATTTGGCTCTCTCTTTTTCCCTTTTTCCACTCTTTTTCTCATCTCTTCGTTGCTCTATCCCGTCTAGAGGTATGAACGGGCAAGGAACATTTTTGATTTACCGGTTTTGATCGTAACAGTTTGGCAATAAATTTTCAATATCTCTTTTTATATTACAATGGAGTAGTAGGAATAGAACCGGATTTAGGGTTCCGTACCATTATCAATGCAATGGGATACCCTCTTAATTTATTTTATTTTGAACCCTACTTTATGCTATTTTTGTATTTGCTACAGAAACAGAAATACGTCATTTGTGAAAATGTCAACTCTCTAGCTATCACGATTCATGAGATACAGCCTGGTGACAGGACAGCGGAGCCTTAGTAATAGAGTCCCGTTAGGACCCTTTGGGTATAGAACCCTAAAATATATCGAAAATTGATTACCCAACTGTAACAACCAGAATACTTCATCAAAAAATACACCTTAATCCCCAAAGGCTTTTTGTTCATTACAGTAGCCAATGCCGAAACTGATATTCATATTTAGGTAGCTTCATTTTTCCAAGCCGAGCCTTTGAGAAAAATCTCGCTTTAATTAGGATTATGGTATCATGGAAGTAGTACTTATGCCTTTACTGCTATATACTGGGCCTTCAAACCGCATCATCTGCTCCGAATATTAGCTAAAGGGACTTAGTAGCCAACTGTGTTAGTTATACACCATGCAAGTGTGGTTCTACAATTTAGGCCTCTATGAAAAGCAGACTGTAACCACATGGTACGTAATCGTTCTTGCCGGCAAACATTTAAATTCAGAACAGCACTAGAATCTACGCCAGTCCCACGCTATAAACAGTACAACGCATATCATTATTTTGCCCACTAAGAACAATGACAGTGAATAAAAGAGTTATGACCAGACGAATTAATGGTAACAACAGTACTATAGTAACGTGGGTTAAAAAGTTAACTAGTACTCTTGTTAAACCTTTCAAGTAAGCTTAACTGATTGTACTAATAGTGGGTTCACTTCCATAGTGGTAACACATATATATACTAGGTTAGTATATGTGTAACCACTATGGACTGTATGGATGGTAGGTTCGGATTTGATTAGTCGTTAAATTATATTGCTCCGTTATTATACTTCTAAATAGTCTGATATTCCTATTTGTCCATCTTTCTTTTATTATTCTCCAGTTTGAAGCGAAGACCAGCTATAAATATTACTTATACAAGTATTTGGCTTAACATTAACCCTGACCAACGAATTAAAAACCAAATTTACTTGGAAATCTTTACATATCCCTATATTGATTAATCAGTTTAGCTAGCTGTTTACTTAGCTCAACTTTATCCAATAACTGATAGCATTAGGCTGTGTTAAAACGCGCTATACCTATATAAATACATCGTATATACAGGGTGGAAACGTTAAGTGTGTCCAGCCGATTATTTCGTCATTTTTTAACTTGCAAACAACAACAAACTTTAATTCAATTAAATTTTTAAGCATTTTGTATGCTTACTTTTTTCTAAAGATTTAGATCGGAAAAAGAGAACATCTAGGACGGGACTTGAACCCGCGACCAGTCCCTTACAGGGGAATGCTCTGACCAACTGAGCCACCTAGACACGTCCCAGATATTCGAAATTCTCCGATACATTACTACGTCTTAAGGCGACGTTGGAGCCATCTACCGTAATTCTTGCGAACTACGGAAACAATGAATAACTTTACAGTCATTTTTAAACATTGTTTTTTGATGACTCCGCCTAATTAATTCAATTAAATTTTTAAGCATTTTGTATGCTTACTTTTTTCTAAAGATTTAGATCGGAAAAAGAGAACATCTAGGACGGGACTTGAACCCGCGACCAATCCCTTACAGGGGGAATGATCTGACCAACTGAGCCACCTAGACACGTCCCAGATATTCGAAATTCTCCGATACATTACTACGTCTTAAGGCGACGTTGGAGCCATCTACCGTAATTCTTGCGAACTACGGAAACAATGAATAACTTTACAGTCATTTTTAAACATTGTTTTTTGATGACTCCGCCTAATTAATTCAATGGTCAGAGCATTCCCCCTGTAAGGGACTGGTCGCGGGTTCAAGTCCCGTCCTAGATGTGCTCTTTTTCCGATCTAAATCTTTAGAACAAACTTTAAACTCAAATGAAATCTGCATCACTTAGTCCATAAAATGACATAAAACAAAGAAAAAAGTTGAAAAAAAAAAACATATCGGCACGTGTAAAATAAATATTGAAATATATTTTAAAAAATCATGTACTGCAAAAGTACAAATTCCTAATAAAATGAAAATTCTGTTTTTTTTTTAATGTTTATTTAATTTTTTTGACGTTTTTACTTATCAGACTAGTGAATAAATCGTACCTTAATAAATGTATGCACAGTCAATATTATATTGCAATCTAATATCGTGATCCGATGTAGGGATCAATCGCGTTTGTTTGCACATCATATCATCAATATTATTGAAAGAATTCCGATATATATTTTGAAGTTCCAAAAAACAAACTGTGAACACAGGCCGCTACTTCTTTTTAACATTTTTTTGTCATTTTAAGGCGACGTTGGAGCCATCTACCGTAATTCTTGCGAACTACGGAAACAATTAATAACTTTACAGTCATTTTTAAACATTGTTTTTTGATGACTCCGCCTAATTAATTCAATGGTCAGAGCATTCCCCCTGTAAGGGACTGGTCGCGGGTTCAAGTCCCGTCCTAGATGTTCTCTTTTTCCGATCTAAATCTTTAGAACAAACTTTAAACTCAAATGAAATCTGCATCACTTAGTCCATAAAATGACATAAAACAAAGAAAAAAGTTGAAAAAAAAAACATATCGGCACGTGTAAAATAAATATTGAAATATATTTTAAAAAATCATGTACTGCAAAAGTACAAATTCCTAATAAAATGAAAATTCTGTTTTTTTTTTAATGTTTATTTAATTTTTTTAACGTTTTTACTTATCAGACTAGTGAATAAATCGTACCTTAATAAATGTATGCACAGTCAATATTATATTGCAATCTAATATCGTGATCCGATGTAGGGATCAATCGCGTTTGTTTGCACATCATATCATCAATATTATTGACAGAATTCCGATATATATTTTGAAGTTCCAAAAAACAAACTGTGAACACAGGCCGCTACTTCTTTTTAACATTTTTTTTGTCATTTTGTAGATTAAGTGACGCAGACTTCACCCTGTATATATGTAGATCATTGCACGTTCATATGTGACGCAACGGGTACAATGGGTGGATGCATCTCGCATCTATTGATTTGACATTTCTCTCAAGCTAATGTACAACCTTGCGATGGTACATATATATTATACACTTGTATTTGCGTTTATTATTGTTGGATTTGTATGAATAAATCTGTGTATATGTCTTAAGTGCCGGTTGGTTTGGACTGAAATTTATTGATAATATTGAAGATTATCTTATCATTACAAATCCGAATAATGTCTAACTATTATTACACATTTTCTACGTTCAGTAGTTTTCAGGTGATATTCGAACATCGATCCTGACGGGCATTTAGACAATAATTGTAATAACAAGCATTTTCAGCATCGATAGCCCTTGTAGAAGATATTTATTTAAAAAAAAGACTATAGCATTCATTTAATGCATGCAAGCATTAACATTTTTTCCTTGTACCTACTTAATGTACGATTTTATTCTATGTATAGTTATTAAATTTTATCCAATCAACCAATATTTTGCTGCCATTTCGCCGGAAAATTTAAAATTTCATTAAAAATTTAGTTTCTCGTTGCAAGCTTTAATCTGCGTTCAATTGGCGACTAACTTGTCATATCCAGTTATAAGCTATAATCATATAGTTCAATAAATCAAGGATTTGAACGCTTCATCTTCCTTTCTACCGTCACAGCGGTAGAACATTCGACTGCTACGTTAGAGGTCACGTAGGCATTCGATTCCTGCTCAGTGCAAATATTTGTATGCATGAATGCATATACTATTTGAATTGGTCTGGGTCTTCCCATGTATAAAATTCGTATTTATCTACAAAAAGGGTGTAAGGGTTTAGGTTGAATGTGGCCCAACAAGATCTTCGGGGACCACGCCAACCCCACCTGTAAGCCGTTGCTCTTGCTGAATTGAAGGACAAGGTTCTAGCACAGGCTTTTCTCTCAGTGTTGGGAGGTCTAATGGCAGTCGCTCTCATAAAAGCCGTATAAGTCGTTTCAAAAGGAGAAAAGGAGTAAGTGGACCCCTGAATCCAAGGTGTAAGCCTCGAATGCAACCAGAAACAACGCTAAGATGACGATGATGATAGAATTGTTTGTTGTAAGGTTATCCTTTTGAGGGCTTACCCTTGGGGAAGACACCGTGTGGTTTTTAGTCGGTCCGATTCCGACACGTCCACCCCATCGTCGGCACCGATGGGGTGAAGTCCGTGGGGGTTTCCACACGCTAAAACGAAAAAAAAGGGTCAAACCTCAGTCGTAGGGCACGCGTTGTTCTGGAAAGGAAATACCTTCGATCAACGTTGATTGCAACCTAAAACAATTCCGAAGCGAAACGATAAGTTAACCTAGTTTAATTATGAGGAATTTATTTTAAAAGTACAGACGGTGAAATCTAACTACATCGATTAACGTAGAATGGTTAAGCTGAAGTACCTAATGGGACCTAAAAAATTAGATCGACTAGTCGACGGGTGCTAATTGGCAATTATCTCAAATGCCGGGTAGCGTTGGTACAAATAAATACTTAGTATGTGCGGGCATTTTATGAGTAAGTTTTAATAGAAACCTCTTTTTTAGCTACCGCAGCATATTTGTGGTACCTACATTTTTCTTTCCGAGTTCACTCAATCGCCTTTCCCGGTTTTTTCCAAAACTTGCACTTTGGAGTCTGGGGTCTCCTTTCCATGATTTGATTTCGTTGACTTTTACTTGAGCGACTGCCGTTTGACCCCTAGAAGGGAGAGTCTGCGCGAGAGACTTGTCCATGTTTCAGTAGACGTACCAGTTTGCAGGTACAAGGTTTGTTTCGAGCCCCGAAGATCCTGATGGGGCTATAGAACCTAGTGGCACTTTTATATACCACGAAGTTGACAAAGTAGCCTACGGCCCGACTGATTATCGTATGATCTCTTTTAACTGTAAGGTATTGCAATGGAGTAACAAAGAAGAATGGAAGTTTTTGTGCATTCAACAATGTATGGTATAATCTTTTTAAAATTTTACCATCTGGGTCAATGGGTTATCGAAACCTCCGCTAAGTGAGGCTGTAGTTTTTTTCTTTTTTCGTTGTTCGGAGAATGTGAAAAGGTATCGGAAAGTTGATTTTATATTTAAAACTCGGTTAGCGAAAATACAGAGAGTAATGGAGTAATTCTTGTTTAAATTTATTTATCAAATTAAAATTTATACACGACAACAAATTACATAAGCATTTATCGAAAAACCATGCGATAAATGCTTATGTAAATAAATAAATAAATATAATGAGTAAGCCAGCAAGATGGTAAAGTTTTGTGAACGAAAGTATCATCCTTAAAGGTCGCTTCTTCGAATCTAGTTTCAGAAACTCTAGAATAGTGCATAGTACTCGTAATAGGGTGCATATCCTAACTGTGGTGTAGATAAGGGAGCGAAAAAGAGATATGCCGGCCGTTTCGCGTGAGTAATGTTCGGTGCTCAACTCCGTGCACTCACCGACCCCTTCGCCCACCAGTAGATACAAGTAGAAGTAATACATCATGTTCAGTAGATTTCTGCATACAGTCTAAGAATTAGATATTTTGTTGTAGTTTGGGCTTTTGACTCAACGTTTACTTATCTATGATTGGTTGTCTAAGAAGTGGGCTGAGATGGTCGAAGTATGTACTGAGCGATTACTTTCTGAAAACTCCTACACACAGCCCGAGGTTTATACTATACCAGCTGTTACCCTTGGCTCCGCCCGCTTGGATGTCGGTTATAGTGGCCAAACTTAGCATATGTCATTTCCCAAGCTCTAATCTCGTTCTGTACCAAATTTTATCGAAATCGGTTCAGCGGCTTAGCCGTGAAAGCGTGACAGATAGACAGACATAGTTACTTTCGCATTTATAATAATATTACTATGGATTTACTCCTTAAGATTGAGCAGAAACTATAATATTATATTAAAACAGTGTTTCGAGTTGTTGATGATTGAATAAATATATTTGTGTAAATTTGTAAAGACTTTTCGTAGTTATGTGTGCATTAATAAATGTTAATTTTCGCTCGCTTAATAATGTGTCCGGTAGATGGCAATAGGTTCGCGCCCTATTACATTGAGACCTTAACATAACTGGCGAATCGTGGGTATGTAATACACCTCTGCCTACCCCTTCGGGGATACAGGCGTGAAGTTATGTATGTGTGTGTATATCGTAAAAAGTTAACATTCAGGACGGGATATGAACCTGCGAAAGTTCCTTTCTAAGGGAAATACTCAACCAATTTTTCTACCTAGACACGTCATGAACAGCTAAAATTCTCGTCTACATAATTATGTCTTAGAGCAACACAGGTATTTGTCGTGACGACGGGAGGGAAGTAAGTCTTACCAACTTCAAATCCAACATCATCCTGGTTAACATGATATTTTGATATTTTTTGATGATATTAATTTTTTTCAATCAGATTGCAATTTTGTTGTACAAAGAAAACGTTTATATTTAATCTGTAAACCCTGCAACGCTTATCGCTTGAACTCAGGGTAAAGTGTAGCTACAATATTTCACACGTCGAAGTCACAGTTAAACATTGAGCGATAGCACAATAAACTGTGATTATTACCATTTACTTGGAGTGTAGAGATCAGACTATGTCGCTTAATGGGACTATAATTAAGGATTAGGTAAGTACTAAATGGTAGATTTATTTAAGGACTGCTGTTTAGGATAAAGCTTGGGTTCCCGCTCAAGATTTAAACAGGTAGCGTAGTACTGGCAAAACATTAGTAGATTATGGTAGAAGTCTGTAAAGTTGGTGATTGCCGCTGAGGCGCTATTGATCTAAAGAGAGCCGAAGACGGTAATCAAAAATACACACGTTTATCATACGACGTTTTTCAATACACTTATGAATAATATAATACTAAATAAAACAAAAATAAATTTTATAAATCTATCAAAATTGTATTTATTGAAACAATTAGCGAATGTGCAGTTGGAAAAGTTAAAAACTATTTTTGATGGCATAGAGATTTCATTATATAAAGTATTCAATGTAATATTTTCATTTTCTATTATCATTTCAGCTGGACTAATAGTGTAGGTAGGTGAAGTAAAATCATTTGACGTGCTGGGTGATTCGTCAGTAAGACGCGCTTCAGAGTCAAGACGCGTTTCCCCTAGGAAACATTTGGCGCGCGACACGGGACGCTCAACATGTACGGAAACGCCGCACAACAGCGCGCGACGTTGTGCTGGCGCGCAACATGACGCGCGGCTTGTTGTTTGTTTAAAAAGCATCGTTAGTTGCGCATCAGATGTTGTCTATCTCCACTCGGAGATGTGACGCGCAACAATGTCCGTAGTATGGTGTAACGAACGAGTGCTCAAATTAATCGAACTGTACCAAAACTATGAATGTTTATGGGATACTGCTCACAGAGACTATAAAAATAAATTCGACGAAGTCTGTTTCGTTCAATCGGGTAAAATTCGTAAAAGATCCATCAACCACACGGAGATCACTGAATACATTCTTTATTTTGTAGGTATTTTCTAACCCACAAACGTGGCTTTTTTCTTTTTGATACATTTTTCTATAAAATTATAACCACTGCCACTGAAATCAACACAAGTTCCTCTGGCGACATGTTGTCGACGACTGACGTAAAGTAGTAGATGCGTAGACAGACAACGTTGTTCAACAAAAGTTCCGCGCTGACTTTCAATATGTTGAGCAACTTGTTGTGCAACATGTTGCGTGTCAATTGTTGCCTAGTGGAAACTCGGCTTCAAGTTTAATTCTTTTTTTATGTATGTTTGCATTTTGGTACAAATTTCTTTCTTGTTTTGTACGGAATCTTCAACGTATGATTCAGCTACATTACTAGATCGCCATCCACAATGACGCGTCAAACTCATCACATCAGCTCCAAAATTAGCCAGCAATGTAGCTGAAGTTCTCCTGAAAATATGTATATACACCACAAAGTACTAGATTTGTATTTAGAAGATAATTCTGTAAAATATGCCATGAACATATTTTCTGAAAAAGACTGCGTATTCTTGTTGTTTTGCCATTGTATGAACTTTTGGTACGCTAATAGATATTTTTCCTTGGAGTTTTCAGGTAGTAAACTTTTTATAACGTTCCGGGCTTCACATATCAGGCGTTGTCCTACATAAATCGTTTTCTTCATAACTAGTACTTGTAGATATATTATTTTAATTAATATATAACTTTAATTTCAACAGGGAAAACGAATTGTGAAACTTTTTGATACTGGCGGGAACAATTAATTAGTTTTTTTATGCGCGCGCATTGACCACAGAGTAAAGAATGAACTTTCTTTTTTTTGTAAAAGTTGTTGTTTAAAGTTTTGAAAGGAGAGAAAACAAAAGTAATATTTGAATTTTTGTTTATTATACATGTACAAGATGAAATTTTCTATTTAAATACGAAGTTTCATGAAATGCACAAGCAATAGCTAGGTATATTAATTAATTTGTTCTATTGAACGCGATATTTTATGTATCGTTTTTTTTAAGAATAATGCAACTCAACCAATATAATAAAAAAAACTATTATCCCACTCGTGACTTAATAACAACCAAAAAACCATAGTTTGATAATAGGTATCATTATGTGCCTAATTGCGGTGAGATTAGAGCCATATTATGAGTAAGTGTGTTGAAAAATATGAGCTGAGTTCTAAATGAAATATTGTCAGTAGTTTTGCGATAACCTGGAGTTTCTTCACTTCATTTATCTTCGTTATGGAATAAAAAAAAAGGAAAAGAAAAAACATCAGCGTTCAACGTTTAAGATTGAAATGCTAACATAAAATTTATTATTCATGTACCTCATCCTTCAGGTGAAAAGAATCAGGTTTAGGATTGCTAGATAGCTTTCTAGCGCTGGTTTACAACCAGATGACCACAAATATAGGATGCAAATCAATTGATCCAATGGAGTATAAAATGTGTCTTACAATATTCTACTGACTCCCCGCCCCCTAAAGGCAAATATATTTTGCAGCAAAAAGTTGGAGGGAACTATTTCTATTCATATTATGTCATCACTATTTGACTTTTGACATCTGTCGCACGAGTCGGCGTACTTTGAATATGCTTTGTTCATTCTAGTATATTCATATTCTTTTTGTTACAGGAATTGATTTGGTATATTGTAGTTTGTTTTAAGAAACCTTTGTGTTAAGAAACCTCTTAGTAAAAAATATTTTAAAATATTTATTATGGCTATATTGTATTTTACGAATCTACAACTGGCGGTAGAGCGCTCGACTGCTACGTTAGAGGTCGCTGTTTGATTCCCGTATAGAACAAATATTTGTATATATGAATAATATCTCTTTATCTGGGTGCTTGTATAATATGTAGGTATGTATTTACAAAAGAAAATGCATCTAAGTATGTTTATCCTTATTCTAGAACATATATTAAAAGCCAGTTAACCCAATATTTCAATTGCTATTCAGTTGTTAGTAATTGGGAACAGTGCAAATAGTAAAATATTACAAAATAAATTACTATAGAATCCGTTAAAGTAACTTTATTTTAGTGAGTGTAATATTCGCGTAAACTTCCGAGGTGATCATAAATATATATTGTACCTATTTCACCTCCAGTAAATCTCCAGTGGTAGATAGGGATGCTAGTAGTAAATAGGTATACCTATTAAAAAAAAGTCTACTAAAAATATCTTATATGTTTAAATTATCTATTTGATATAATTCGATTATAGTAAAAGTAATGGAATTAAATGGAAGTCCTCTGCGATTTCCGCCCTCTCTCAGGCATAATGTCTGGCAAAGTTTTCCATAAAGATATGAAGGTGACGTGGATTGATGCGACGAGGTTTTTGTTTGTTTTCAGCAAAAAATGAATACTCTACAAAAAATACTGAATACCAATAAAGCACAGTGGGCTGTTTAAGTCTTAATATAATGTCATAGTTTGTCGATCATTATTGCATTCGATTACAAGGTAGATTTCAGTTGAATTAAAATCCATTCTATACTTAAATTATACTTTACAGTAATAATATTATTAAATAAAACAAACAATAATTAATTTAGAGAGTTCATTGGAGCACTCGCCATGGCAGAGGCGGTTAAGTTTACTTAATGTTAAGCTGTACCGAGGCTTCCTGTAAAACTTAAATTTGATTTGAGATTGATGGAATATCTTTCAACTTTATTCAGAAGGAACCCGGCTTAATTAATTTATCTCAATTTAATTGATTTCTGCACCATTTGCGTATAAGTCCATCATCATCATATGAGCGTTGTGTCCCGATATCATCCGAGGTCTACACCTCGGAACCTACACCTCGGGTCCGCATTCTTGCTTTTAGTTCTACATTTCGCACGATCTTGAGCAGCCATGTTAGTGAGACCCTTGACCGTATAACTTTATAGTTACAAGCTCAGCTATATGAAAAGGTAAAGGATTTCCAATTTTAACCCCCGAAGATAAACAGGGAAAAACAAAGTTTGAGCTGTTTGTTTGTGTGTCTGTGTATCTGTCAGTGGCATCATAACTCCCATATGAATGAACTGATTTAAAACCTTATTTCTAAATTTGTAGTTTTTGTATCTACTATTGGAGTATTTTGACGATATCGAGTTATTTGCAACTGCGTAGGTATTGTCCACGCATGCATTTTATATATAATATGGATTTCAATCACGTTCAAAAATTCGGACCTCTTCGGACCTTTATTTTTGATAGAAAATAGAAAATCAGGACCACAAATCTTTGTTTTTCTCTTTCAACGGAACGATTATTCCATTTGCATCCAAAGCCCGCACATTTAATTTTGATACATTTTGACTCCTTTTAATGATTTGGATGATTTTGACTTATACGGAAGGGACTGCCGTCTGACCGCCAACCTCGAGAGGAAAAACTACACTAAGGTTTTCTTGACCCTCGAGGATCTGGTTAAGGCCCCATATAAGCGGTACATAAATAGTAATCGCCACAAAAAATCAAAAACCGAAATTCAAGTGCCATAAAGGACCAGTTATTATGATTAACGCAGTTATTCAACACATTGTTTCTCAATGCTTTTCATTCGGCGTAAAGTTAAATCGTATGAGTCCGTAACAAAAGTCCACATTTATATCAACTGTTGGCAAATTGTCAATCGTATTTTCAATTCCCAGTGCGGTTTTGCATGAGAATTGAAACACCACAACCAACAAACTCTGGACCGATTACTTTTTTGAATGAACCGTCGCCACTGTCACAATTCAGAGTTAATCTATTATGGATACCCAGTTTAAAATTCGTTGAAGAGTTTTGGGAAGGATGTTCGTGTTTAGTTTTAAAATGAGACCCCAGAATTGAAGGAAACCTCTTTAATACGAGATGATAGTAGGCATTAATGTATAGATTATCTATGATGATGATGAATATTATGAAGAGAGGCCGAGTTTTATGAGTTTGTTTATATGTTGAGGGTAATCTTTGGAACCACTGCATTTATTAGAAAAATTATTTTACTATTTTTTGATTAGTGATCATCTAAAAATGGTAAGTAATGATTTACACATAATATAGAGCCTATGTCCCGAAGATTACCCCAGCCATATGAACAAATTTGGCCTCTTTATAATCTTCTTTATATATAAAAATGAATTGCTGTTCGTTAGTCTCGCTAAAACTCGAGAACGGCTGGACCGATTTGGCTAATTTTGGTCTTGAATTATTTATGGAGGTCCAGAGAAGGTTTAAATCTTTATATATAAAAATGAATTGCTGTTCGTTAGTCTCGCTAAAACTCAAGAACGGCTGGACCGATTTGGCTAATTTTGGTCTTGAATTATTTATGGAGGTCCAGAGAAGGTTTAAAATGTGAATAAATATGGAAGTTGCTATCGATTGAGGCAGTACGAAGTCTGCCGGGTCAGCTAGTATTATATATATTAGATAATACAGATTATCATACGTAAAGGAAAATTAATCAATAAAATACACCATTAGTAGTTTTGTAAATAAATATCTCTAAACAACCTTCAGCATCATCATTGAATTCAGACAAGACACATCATACTAACCAATCTATACGCTGAAGCATACTTCAACCATACAGGAGCAAATATGATTAATCAGCAAATGTCTGTAGCACTTGCATTATTGCATGCACTTCAACGTTGATTTTCAACAACTATCAAAATTTACTTAAATAATATTGTGAGCTTAGGGAAAGGTAACTGAGTGATTTCTAGTTGCTTGTCTGTAATTTTATTACAGACTCATAAATTTGTAAAATACATTTTAGGTATTGTATTGAATCAGCAGACAGCAAGTTTATTTAAGGTATTAAATGTGAATAACTAATGTATAAACATACATATTTTGTGCTCTCGCCTTAATCAGTGGAGGCATCCGATATCGGATACAGTATAACTTAGTTCAATCTAGAGGATATCTACTGTTGTATAACTACTTTTGTATTTTTAATATGGGCAACATAACCGCTCTAGCGAAAAAGGCCGTTTAATAAAGAAAAAAATCCTTACACATTTTACGAGCATACTCTACTGTTATTAAACTACGTTTTAAACATTTTCACACAAAGACTCAACTATAGACGAATACATTTCTGCCTAGCAAAATTTCATCCCAATTAAATTCGACACAGACTATCCGAAATTCAGAATTACCAGATCAATGTTCTTATTAATTAATGCGGCAAATTATTAAGCTCTTTGACAGTTGATTGGGAACGATTATAGATATATGATGCGTGTATAATTTGGCGTTGGAACCACACGATACCGGTATTGGGATTGACTTGTGATCAAAGATCTGTCTATCCGATATTAATTTAGATTTAGACTTGTAGATTAAACGTAAATTTAGCACTGGCACACTCGTGGTAATTGAAAGATTACTTCGATATTTATTAAGATACATACTTGTCGTATTATAAAGAAATCTATTTCCAAGAATATGAAAGATGAGTTAGCTCATATTTTTTCAGAAAAGAACATCACTAACAAGGCAAAATAATATATTACTTCTTCCATGAATTCCTCAACCGCATATTGTTCACATATTAGATGATGATTATGAAAGTACACGTAGTAGTATATGTATGCATTAACAAGACTATATTCACAATGCCATGGTAAACCCTGATCATCAGAAAATATAAAATCTCAAAACACAACAGACCTACGTATATTTATTTATTTATTGATTTATAGTTAAATAAAACGGTACATAACCAATTACATTAGATAACTTAGGTTTACATAGAATAACACAACATAACATAGTATAAGGCATGTCTCTCATGTTTGTATGGAAGATTTCCTTGCATACTTACTCTCGGAAAATATACGACATACACGCATTACATCCTGCCATTCATCCGCAAACAGATCGCAATCAGGGTAAGCTGAGAGGAGATCGTTGAGCACATCCAGCGTTCGACACACTGGGGACTCAGCTCTAGCAACTGTTCGGCAAGGAGGCCGAGCAAAAAGTCTATGGCGACGGTTCTCGCGGTGTGCTAAATATTTGTTGGGGACATATAAACGGCAGAACAGGCTATGCAGATCGGGACAGTTGATGACTCCACGAAGAGACCTACGATACGATACGATAAAATTGATTAGGAACTCATAAACATTTTTAATGATTATCGTCATCATCTTATATCATCTATTATATTAACGCAGTGACTCGGTGGACGCAGGCCGCTACAGACCGGTCAAAATGGAAGTCAATGGGGGAGGCCTATGTTCAGCAGTGGAATTCCTACGGCTGATATGATGATTATATTAAAGAACCAGGTAGAATTTATGTCAATGTTACATATTCTAAGTCTCACAACTATCAAATAACTTCATACATGTTGTAATATACAATAACTTTATACATACTTTAGATCGACAGCTACTGCCGAAGTCAATATACCTTGATCTATTCCGAACTATGAATTCGCAGGCAATAGCTAGTGTTTAAATAAAGACATGGAAAGGCTTCTTAGTCTAGCACCTCTTTGGATTTAGGTACTAAAATTAGGTGAACTTACGCTGAAGTTCATCTATTTTTAATACATAAACGCAAAGAGCACTTATTGAGGTTAATTTTCTTAAGAGATATAAAGGTGGCAATGGTGGCATATGATAAATAAATACTACATACATACTTACATACAAGTACATGGAATTATAAATACCAATACACAGTAATTCAATTGCTTTGAAAATAATCAAACAAATAAATCTTTAGAAAAAAGTAAGCATACAAAATGCTTAAAAATTTAATTGAATTAATTAGGCGGAGTCATCTAAAAACAATGTTTAAAAATGACTGTAAAGTTATTCATTGTTTCCGTAGTTCGCAAGAATTATGCTAGATGGCTCCAACGTCGCCTTAAGACGTATTTGATGTATCGGAGAATTTCGAATATTTGGGACGTATCTAGGTGGCTCAGTTGGTCAGAGCATTCCCCCTGTAAGGGACTGGTTGCGGGTTCAAGTCCCGTCCTAGATGTTCTCTTTTTCCGATCTAAATCTTTAGAAAAAAGTAAGCATACAAAATGCTTAAAAATTTAATCGAATTAATTAGGCGGAGTCATCAAAAAACAATGTTAAAAATGACTGTAAAGTTATTCATTGTTTCCGTAGTTCGCAAGAATTACGGTAGATGGCTCCAACGTCGCCTTAAGACGTATATGATGTATCGGAGAATTTCCGAATATCTGGGACGTGTCTAGGTGGCTCAGTTGGTCAGAGCATTCCCCCTGTAAGGGACAGGTCGCGGGTTCAAGTCCCGTCCTAGATATTCTCTTTTTCCGATCTAAATCTTTAGAAAAAAGTAAGCATACAAAATGCTTAAAAATTTAATTGAATCAACATAAAGTATTCAATATAGTTTAGTTTACAATAAAACGAATTATACAACACCGTCGACTATTACAATAATCAAAGTAAATTCAAAATACAAGCTTTGTCAACAACCTGACGTAGCAATTTGTTGTTAATTACAACATGGTGAAACAAGCGACTACAATAACTGAAGTATTAACTAACTAGACTTTTTATAGTTCACGACACGATTTCATTATTTTCTCGTTATTGTTTTGTTAGCCCTATTTCGCAAACTGTATTATAAACGGGTTAAAATGCGGTACGGCCTTACTCTCAATAAGAGAGAGATTTTGCAATAATCAACCTTAATAATTGTCTACAACTAAATTAGTAGTAGACTTTAGAAACCTTTTAAAGAACTCTCAAGGAAACAGGTTTTCTCACGTGGTTTTTATAGTTTAATATCTAATTTACTCAGAGATACTGCGAATCGGCAAACGGAAGGTAGAATTTCCCCCAACCAGATGAACCTGAAAAAGGTAGCTGGGATAGACTGGATGCAGAAGGTGGAGCATCGGGTGCTATGGCGCACGTTGAGAGAAGCCTATGTCCAGCAGTCAACTGCAATAGGATAATTGATTGATTGACATGAAGTTTCAAAAGTCAGTGTGTGGGTGTAACCTCATTACCAGGAGTGAGATTTGAATTTGAGGCCACTACACACATCATCAGTTGCAACATATTAGAGAATACTATACCAAAGGTATTTTCCAAGCTAAGCAAACGTCAAAACTGATGTTTAGTTAGGTTTTAGGCATATAGCTACATGACATTCGTCTACTAAGCTTTGGATATTTATAGAAAAGAGTGCAAGAGGGAATATAGAATACGAATACTTGAGCGCGGGTCTGTGGTTGACTAGTATAAGTCTGACCGTCGGACTCGCAAGGACGGTGTGACGTGTTCCACGTGTGCTTCTCTAAACGAAAAAGTTTACGGTACAGGTAGCCAAATTTGCCGTAATTCCTGTTGATTCCCTTCCTGTTTTTTTTTATTTTTTTTTAAATATATTTAGGACCGTTACGGGTGGCGGTACATCGTATGGTCTCAGTTAGTTCGACACCCACGTCCTTCTCAGTTAGCACCTGTGGGAGTTATCACACGTTAAAAATGTAGCCTTCGTTATGCAATCAGCACTATAAAACATGACATGACATTTGAGTTATTCAAATGTTTTGTAATATTCTTAATGGAGTTTTTTATTTATTAGAGTCTCGCCTCTCGTACGTTTGTCAACCTCATGTCAACTTAACACACACTTAATATAGAATGCGTATTAATTGTCTATTGTTTGATTACAACTTCACTTGCAAGCTGATTGATTGGCTTTCCTCTTGGGCTTGTGAATGGTCAGGCTTGTCTTGTAAAAGTCCAAAACCAATTCATAAGTAAGGGATGAGTTGGATAAAAAACCCCTGTTTCCAAAGTTCCACATTTTAGATTTCTAAATAACGTTATTTAGATGATGGACAGGTAATAAATGAGAATGTTGTTATGAACGCTATGTGAAACTGGGGCTGTCTTTATTATGTTTTAGGAAATATTGCATTACATAAAATAACGTCCACTGGTTTAATTTAATGTTACAATCAAAGTTTGCAATGCACAGATAGCTTAGATTATCATGGTTTGTGTACCACAGCTCCAGTGATTATGAAACCGAATTCAAGGACTGACAGACATTGTCTTCACACTGAATTCTAAACTTCAGTCAGTAAATAAGTAAGTAAATAAAAGAACCTTATATGCTATATCGGCCTCTGTGGCGTAGCGGTAGTGCATTTGACTGCTACGACAGATGGCGCGGTTTTGATTCCAACTCAGTGCTTATATTCGTATGCCTGACTATGTCTATTTGCAATGGTCCGGGTGTTTCTATGTATGATATATATTTATTTACAAAAAAAGTATATAAGTATGTTTATCTGCATTCTAGAACCCGTAACACAAGCTAGTTAAACTATGCTTACTTTGGGTCTAGAGAGTGCAGTGTAAATTGTCGTTGAATAGAATATAGAATATTTGCTAAGAATAAATACTGCAACAATGTAATTACCATACTGCTTTTAACCAGTTGCAGTCAACAGCAGTATGTTAACTGCAGCAGCTGCCCGTATGCATATGATTTATACCCGGAACCATACACCTCTATAAATCACATGCATACGTCATGTCCGTTTAAATGACGTCTAACAACAATCGTGTAGTAGTAAGCAATCGTGGCTAATGTCAAAATCGCCGTTTGTAATATCAAAGACATGTTAGTGATGACCGGGATAAACTCAAGAACGGGTAGACCGATTTTCATGATCTTATATTTTTTAGATTTGTGTCCGCCTATACTGTGTTTTATTTTGTCGAAATCATCGCGGTTGCCGCCTGGAAGTGGGGGTGGTTATATCGGACTCGAACCGACCAGAACTAGACGCCTCGCCGCGCCGTCTTGGGCCTTTGATGCCAGGGTGCAAGGATACATTCACGAAATAAATGAGGCTGATAAGGTAACCAACATAACTTGCTTCTAAGGCAGAACGAAGTTTGCAGTGTCAGCTAGTATTTAATACAATAGAGATATTTTGTACGTGATGAATATTTTATTTTAAAGTTATGTACATTGATATAAATTTTTAAAACTGTGTTAACTAATATGAAGAGATGAAATATAAACTAATAAAAGTAACACATTATTTTCAGATATCGAAAAGAAAGCGGCAAAATAAAAGAAAGTTTTTAGCCCTTATTATGATTTGGTTGACTTATTATTGTTAAGTTCAGTGAAAGGTTGCACTCCACACTTACAAGTTCTTTGCTGTACGACAAACACCATATTATTTTATGAATGAAATAAAACAGTTTCTTTGCTGACGATAATAAGCCGAATACATTTATTACGAATGTTTGCTCATTCTCTGGAAAATGGCTTTGACATTAAGAGATCCATTCACTTTGTAACCGATAAACGTAAAAAACGTGTAAAATCATAACTATGAAATTCTGATATATATATTTTTTAAATGTAAATGTATAAATATAACTAGGTCTGCAAGGCGAATCGCTGCTTGCAATGTTGAGCTGAGTGAGACCATAGATTTGATTTTGAAAATTTTGAACAGTGATCATTCCTCCGTGGCAAGTCCGATTTTGAAAATTCTTTTTGAAAGTCACAACTCTGGACATGCTTTCTGAGCGTGTAAAGTTTGGTCACAGTGTCTCGAGCGGTTATTATGTAATTCCATCTGGAATTTTTTAACGGTGATCATTCCTCTGTGGTAGCATTAATTTTTTCAAAAGATATCCATAAACGTTCCTCTGATTGACCTCTTTACTCATGCCAAATTTGGTTCTGATTGGATTAGTAGTTTAGGAGGAGACCTGTGACAAAGAAAATCCTGAAGTCTGGTATGAGGAGCTTTCGCTCGACTTCGTCTCACTCAGGTCAAAAACAGGGTGTATGGGGTCCTATCAAAATCTTCGGGGCAAAGCAGAACACCTGCTGATTGACGGACAGGCTTTCCGCTCGGGGTTGTGAGGTAGCAGCCGCTTCCATAAAAGCTAGCTAAGTTAAAGATCCCAGGCTCCGAGGTGAACGCCTCGGATCCATACGGGGACAATGCTCATATGATGATGAATGTGTGTATATTTATATCAAATGCTACTTTTAGTAAAAACAGTGTCGGTGCCATATCAATATTCTATCGTCTAATGTGAAGACACGCCTGATTGTCATCGGCATGATAATAATTAATAAGATTGATAGAAACTGGAAAATACCAATTTTAAATCCATTTGATATTCACTGAATAGGTTGGTTGTTTCATAAATGAATAATGTGTTGATATAAATTGATTGCATAAATGGTTGTTATTTTTTTCTTTAATTTAAATTTGAATCATATTAAGTTCTCTGTTGTGGTATAAAGTCTGTGCACATAATATATCTACAAGTTGACTTGGGGAAATACTAGGTGTTCTGAAACTTAACATCAATGATTTATAATATTAAGTTGAGTTAAATACAGAAATTGCGCTTAAAAAATAGTCATTAATAACTAAACTAACGTTTTACAGAAAGGCCTGGTCAAGAGTATCCGCAACCGGCGCGCATGTATGAAAACAATTATGAAAGTAGAAGCGAAAGGCATATGCCAGGATCGTAGCAAGTGGAAAAGGGTGGTCTTTACCTACCTCAATGGGAAAAAGCCGTGACTTTATGTATGTAGGTATGTGTATTAATAACTAAGCAAAATTAACCTATTTCAATGCCTTTTCGTAAATGTAACAAACGATGTAGGTACTAATGAGTGGCCCGCCGAGCCCGCAACTTGCTCGCCGCGCGTCGCAGGTGACTCAGGCGCCGGAGGTCACTTAACGACCTCCGTCCTCCATGAGCGCAGGCCTGGGGGTGGCGGGTGAGGCCGCCTGTCACCCCAGCAGAAGCAGGCCGGGACGGTGGAGCGACTAGCGCCCTTCCCCAAACCGGGGCAAGACGGGGACACCGTGGTTCCCAAGCCCGAGGGGGTCATCTCGAAACCGGAGATGGCCCAGGGTCAGTCGGGGTGCGAGGGATATGCTCTATGGGCAACCTTACACCCCGGCGTCTGTAGACCCGAGACGGCGTGCGGTTTTAGTCGGTTCAAGCCCGGCGTAACCGCCCCCACTGGCACGCGGGGGGGTATCCGAAGGGATTTCCGCACGAAAAAAAAAGGTACCTACTAATGATCACTCATTAGTACCTTTTTTTTTGTGTGATAGAGAACAAAGTACGATTCTGCGTTTTCCTCTCAAAAAAAGTGAAGTCATTCGCGTAAAAGCTAAGATAAATCAAATGATGGAAAAGAGGAGTAGGAAACCGGACCCCAGGCTTCAAAGTGCAAGTTTTGGATGCAAGCTAGGCTTTGTCCGTCGTCTTGTTGTGCGTCCTATTCTCATCTACAACGAGCATAATACGGGCAATGTCCACCTAGACAAGATCAAGATCAATACGTTTCAAGATCTTCACTAACTTACTTTTTTTTCAAATAAAGCTGCCCAGTCGTGTGTTCTTGTGAGAATTTGTTGTTAAATAATATCTATATGCACGTATACGCTTATGGGAGACGTCCAACCAGACAGACGGAATATCTGCGTCTCGTGCTCTCTAGACACCGTGTTGATTACGCCTTGTCACTATGCATATTCTCGCTATCACACATAGTAAGACAACTGTATGATTATTCACATTCGAGTGAATTTGAATATTTTATTTATTATATATGGTGTATTTTCCTTGTGCAGGATGGTTTGTGGTGCATATATTATTTTAATATTCTGAACAAGATGCTTTCCACGTATTCCGTGTCTAACCGCAATTTCATGGAATACGTTTGTGCAGTTACGCAAATATCAGAATCAGAATGCTGAAATAAATTTTAGAAGTTTTATGCTGAAATTGAACATTGTAAACAGCGGTATTGAACTACATCATAACAAAAATATTCATGGAATATAAATAATCAAAAGAAAATCCACCATTATTTTGAACCGCTGACACTAAAACGACAGGGTGTTTTAAGTTTGACGTGTCTGTGTATGTGTCTATCTGTGGCATTGTAGCTCCCGAAAAGAAGAACCGATTTTGATGCCGTTTTTTTCTTCGAAAGCCAACACTATCGAGGTGGTTCTTAGCTATAAATATATATGTGTAAGGGGTTTACTAATTTATGATTAATATTTTTGATAAAAACTTTCAGTTATAAGGAAATTTCCACCACTATGGGGTTATTTGAAAACCATGTCAAAAGTTTTATACAAATCAGCAATGTGAAAGAAAAATATGTTATTTGATACTTAAATTTCCAATTAGTTTACAAAATAGTTCTATAGGTGTGAGGACAGGTAGGGGTGCGCATTGTATTTTTATTTAGGTATGGTCAAATAATGATATCATAATATGATATGGTCGGAAGTTTACGCGAATATTACACATTAAAATAAAACTATTTTTAACGGTTTCCATCGATATCGGTTTATTTGATGTTCGCTTATTATTTATAGCACTGAACCCAACGTTTCGGTTGCTTTTCAGCGGTCATGGTCACGGGGAGACTGATGATGGTGGTTGTCTTATAGTTTGAAGTGTACGTTATCTCGCAGTACCCGAACTATGTTGAATTGTGGGTGCTACCATTTAGGCAGACTGAGCTCACAGTGTTAAAAATAGTTTTATTTCGAGACATCATAATATTTCATTACTTTCTGATGTTATTGGTTTAGGATGACTCAGGCGCAGGCTTTCCTTTTGGATTCGCTAGCTAATCCAAACAATAGAAAGAAGGTGTAGAAGAGCGGACGGTTCCAAAGTACAACCTTTCGATAGCCAAAGCAGCGCCAATTCTGGTTGCTTAAACGGGATTGGCGCTCGAATAATGATGTTGATTTTCCACCAATTATATTTGATAACTAGCTGATACCCACGGCCCCACCCGCGCGGAGGTTGGTTATTGCTTTTTGGTCAAACCTCCGGTTCTACTTATCCAGTTGCATTCGAACATACGGTGGATTTTAAGTCTGACTAAGACCTTTCCAATAGAAAAAATTGCGTCTATCGCAAACAAACAGATAAACAGACAAGACATTACATAGACAAGAATAAAAATAAAAAAAATTGTGTTCTGAATCGTTCATTTAACATAACCCGTGTATGTTTTTAATATTTTCAATGTACAGACACAAATAATTTGCAATTGTATAACAGTAAGATTACCTATTATAACAATATAATAAACAACATAACACACAGCGCTATCTAGACCCAAAGTAAGCATAACTTTCGGGTTCTAGAATACGGATGAACATACATACTTCACAATTGATGTAAGTATATCGTTCTATTTCCATAAAATATGTTTTTGAATAAGTTATTCCACATTTACCAAATAGAATTCGGTATTTTCAGATTCGTACGGATCAAAATAGATTAAAATAAAGCAATTTATTTTATTAACCGCTAACCGAAGCTATTGCTGTTTCAAATCCAGGACATACCGCAAAAACCATCTGTACAACAGTTGCTAATTTGCTCCGACTAAAGCCTTATTGATGGCATAATTAACATATTATACTGTCGTTATGATTTCATATTTAATATCGATGAGAGGCTGTTCGTAGTAATTTTGTATTAGAAACTGAATACCTTTTTAAATTCATTAAATGAATAACCTGTTCAGCTTTTATTTTACTATCATGTATTTTATTTGAAGCATATTCATTTAGATTAGCACTTTTACTTTACGTCTAACGTAACGGGTAACAGTTAGACGTAAAGTTATAGTGCTATAAAGTAAAAAAGCTCCGCTCGTGTGGATTTCTGAGCCCGTTACCGCAACTTATGGGACGTCTTCCAAGGATAAGAAATAGCCTAGATGTTATTTCAGATTACAATCTATCCCTGTACCAAATTTCAGCCAGAATCGTTCAGCTGTTTGAGAATGAAATAATAATAAACATCCAAACATCTTCACATTACAATTATCCCTCGGTGTATGTGTAGAATCTTGACTTCGTTTTTTGTCAAAGTATAATATGAAATATATCAAATGTATTTACTTAAATGCTGTTATTTTACTATTACAGACACTTCGGATGACAGCAAGATGGATGAAACCGCTGGGCACAGCTAGTGTCTTAATTTTACTAAAAAGTTATACAGAATATTATCCTACAAGTTTCATATCAACAGTAATGATGTATGAGTAGATGGCTTGGCAGTGTCGTTACTTAAGAATCTATTGGCAAAATTAATGTTTAGTTAGTCAATAGAGTACCTAGTTTCTGTTCATAAATCCATAGGAGTGTCTCTCTACATCACTTTTACGAAACGACCAGACCACACATTTCGACTAAGGTGTGTAGTGACTGAGTGTGATTTGTAGTGAACTTTAGACTAGAATTCACGCAGAACACTATACGCTATGATGATATTTAGAGCGTTAGGTTAGGGCTTGCAGAGTTAGAAGCTTAATAGGATCTGATAACTTTTAGAGTAAAAACAAAGGCTCATCTTGGCATCATTTATCATGAAAATGTTTTGTTGGGCTATTATTTACTAGCCGAACCGGCGAACTTCATTCCGAGTTAGAATCAGTTAATGTTGGTTATCTCATTAGGTGAATTTATTTCGTGAATGTCTCATATTTTTTATTATCCTAATTGCTTAGGGCACTGTATTCCGAGGCGGCCATCTCAAAGACGTAGATGGCCCAGGGTCAGCCGGGGTGCGAGGAAAATACCTTATTGGGCCACTGGTGCGGACATAATCACCCCCGCTGGCCGGCGGGGTGGGGAAGAGAGGGGTAACCGTGGGAATTTCCGCAAAAGAGCACAAAATAGCACAGTACAGGCGATGACAATCCTAAAAAATCAAAAATGAAGGAGAATCGTTCTCGAGTTATAAAGAGTACCACCACCCGACTTTGTTAGATTTGTATCTAACATTATTGTTGTAGCCAAAATATGCAGTAAATTAGTCTCTTCATTGCATGGCAACAGTGTTGGTAAGATATTCGTAAAATGAATACAAGTTGATTTATACTTAAACAGAAGGCGATAGGGTGGACAATCCTGAACTTGAGTTATGTTGATGCCATTTTTTTTTTTTTTTTTTTTGTTTTACTAGCATCTTTGACATAGTCAAAGCCTAATCTCGGACTTTTGGCCATCTATCTAGTCTTGCTATTGGTTTGAACCCACTCAGGGTTTTCCTCTTATTTATCTTTTCTTATTCTACTTATTAATCTATTGTTCGCGCTTGCATTCTTGTCCCCTAATACCATACCAGTTCTCGCTTTTATTCCTCTCGCACTTTCATTCCATGCCTTTCATACTTTCGGGATTAAGGGGTAGGGGACTATATTTCGCCAGTTTCTTTATTAATTTCAATTCAACCTTATATCTATTTTCTTATGACTACTATTTATTACATTCTATTCTTACTCATCAATATATCCTTTATTTACACTTGGATCAACTTATATTTTAATGTTAAAATTTTTCAACCTGCTTGCAAGGTATACAATTATACCTGCCTGAGGTTATTAACTGCTATTTCTTTTGTTTACTTGATTTACAATTTTAACTGCAAATTTTAAAAAGTTCTCCCTATGATTGTCCATCAATTTTGGTAAGTTGTCTACTGTTATTTTTAGATTTATTTTATTTTCTAAATTAAATCTGTCCCTCACATAGATGGGGCAGTCCACGAGTAAGTGTGCGACTGTCTCTTCGACCCCAGGCTCGCAGGCGCATGATGGGTCCTCCTTACACTTGAACCGGGTCAAGTATTCGGAGAACCCACCATGCCCCGTCAACAACTGGGTTGTAGTGCCAGCGACCTCCATTTTGCGGACGATTCTGTATGCAGCCACCGCGCATGGGAAGAAGAGCTTGGTGCCAGAGGCAGTGTTACCCGTCTTGTACCTTTCATTCCATTCATCAAGCGTGGTCTGCCGCAGGCCTCGCTTGACGAATGAAACTGGGCACAGGTCATAGTGCGGAGCTCTCTTCGACCGCAGAGCTGCCTCTTTAGCCAGCTGGTCGGCTCGTTCATTACCCTCCAACCCTGCATGGGCCTTGACCCAGTACAAGGAGATTTCCTTGCCCTGGGCCAAGCCCCGTTTGATGTTTAATCTGGCTTCAACAGCCAGAGGGTGGAGGGCGTGACGGTTTATGACCGTCAAGAGAGCGGCTCTGCTGTCGCTGAGAATGCCGAACGTGTCCGCGCCTCGCCTGAGGACCTCACTGGTCGCTTTGCATATGGCCAGTAGTTCGGCCTGGTATACGGTACAATGAGGTGAGAGAGCAAGTTAGAGGGTCCCGGTTTCGGCCCCGTTATTCCAAATGGATAACGCGGCGCCGACGCGACCCTCAATCTTGCTCCCGTCCGTAAATATGCGTACTTCAATATTATTTGTACGTTGGTACTCGTCTTCGTCTACCAGGCTTGAGAACTCCAGGTTCATATGCTCCGCGGGGTGAGGTGACTTTATAGCTGGGGCCATCCGTTCAATCTCCCTGTCTTCCAACCATGACTGGAACACTCCCCTCTTGGCCTCGTACAACGAGGCCACCTCACGAACTCTGAGGTCCAGAGGGAGCATGCCAGCCAGGATCAGTCCTGAGTGCAGGGAGACTGTCCGGTAGCTCTTGGATAGTTTTTGGGCGAATCCGCGCTGCACCACGTTCAGCTGCTTTCTGACACCAAGCTTGTCCACCGCTGCGCACCAACTGCTAGCCGCATACAGGATCGTAGGCTCCACAGCCGCGTCATAGATGGTCCGGATCACCTCGGGATGTAATCCCCAACTGATCCGGGCCATCCTCGCCAGCTTGTGGTAGATGCCGATCGCCTTTTTGCATACATTTGTGATGTGTGTGTTAAATGTGAGTTTGTGGTCGATGGTGAGCCCTAGGATTTTGATGTGATCGGACAGTGCAATGTCTATCCCGCCCATCCTGAGGCGCGGGACATCGTACTTAAGCCTCCGCGTGATTACCATCGCACAAGTTTTGTGCGGTGCGAATTTCAGCTTCATTCCGATGCCCCACTCCCGCACATGCTCGAGAGAGGCATTGGCCTGTCTCTCAAGTTCCAGGGCACTGTCCCCATCGAACACCAACACCACATCGTCCGCAAAAGCCTGAACGTGAACCGCCCTACTCTCTAGCTGATGCAATAGTGGATCCAGCAGCAGGTTCCACAGCAAGGGTCCGCCGATTGAACCCTGGACGCATCCCTTCTCCGTGGGACGTCTGCACTCCTCGCCCGCATACCTTACCCTCACCTCCCTGTCGCTAAGGTAACTACTGATTACTCGTCTCAAGCTTGCCGGACACCTCTCCTCCGCCAGCCGTACTTTAATTGCGGGCCACCAGGCGCTATCAAAGGCGCCCTCTATATCCAGGGACACCATAAGGACTATTCTCTTCTCATCGAGACGAGCTCTTATGTGCCCCATGAGATCATAGAGGGCGTCTTCGGTGCTTTTCTGGGGCATAAAGCCGTACTGGCGAGGACTAATCCTCGGCAAAAGGTAAAACTTAAGGCGAGCAACCAACATTCTCTCGTACACCTTCCCCAAGACGGGCAATAGACCAATAGGTCTGTACGACTTGGGGACGGTGTACGAGTCCTTTCCTGGCTTCCTCAGTGCAACCACGACGGCTTCCTTCCATATCTTAGGAAAGTAGCCGTGGTGGAGGCACCGATTCAGCAGCTTCAGAAAGAGTAAGGGGTCGGCCCTAATGGCGTGGGTGCAGATATCGGCTGTAAAGCCATCCGCCCCCGGAGCTTTTTTGGGGTTGAACTTTTGAAGGGCATCGAAAAGTTCGCTCAGCGTAAAGGGTAGGTCATCCTCACAATGATCCGTTTCGTTATCCACCTCTTTCGCTTTTTCACGTATTTTTCGATGCCCCTCGTTGTCCTCCTCTACCTTGTCGGTCGGGTAGAAGGTTCGGGCAAGTAGTTCTACCGAACCCTTTGCGTCCAGGAAAGATCCATCGACGGCAAGCGGAGTATCCTCCTCCCTCACTGTGGCCCTACTGATGACCCTATAGATGCCCTCCCAGAGGCCCTCCCTGTCCTGCTTTCCGCAGAAGTTCTTCCAGCTCTCGACCTGTGCCTTTCTTACTTCAGATTCATACATCTCCTTTTGTTCCAGATACAGCGCTACCACCATCTCTCTTCGGTCCGGCGCTGCGTTCCTGATGCGACGCCTTTTGGTGTTGACAGACTTTCTCAGCTCATCGAGTGTTTTCGACCACCACGGCATAGAGACCAACCCCGCCGGTTTTTTGACTGGGATGCTATCCCGGCACGCTCCCTCGATCGCTCCCGTATATGATTCGACTAGAGTATCTAGTTCACTATTGTGACTCGTTTCGCCTATATCTATATCCGAGAACGACCGAGCGACACTGGCACGGAAAGCATCCCAGTCGGCCTTCCCGGTGTTGTAGGTTCGGGTTGTGCGTTCAATCCTGGTGCCTTTGGCCTTCTCCAGGCTAAGGTTGAGCCATATGCCGTTGTGGTCTGACCCCGTGAGACCCTCATCAACCCTCCAGGCGTCCACCCAGGTGAGCATATTGCTCGTGCAGGCCGTGACGTCCACGTAGCTGTGGTATCTCTTTCCACCTCTCACAGTATCGAAAGTTGGAATATTTCCACTATTCAGGACATGGAGGTCCATCTCAGCGAGGGCCCCACTCAGTAACTTGCCTCTGTCGTCTTCGAACTTATGGCCCCACCAAGTACTCTTCGCGTTAGCGTCCCCCCCAATAAGGACAAGCTGGGAACCTAAAGCTCGCCTCACCTCTTTGAGTCGCTCTATATAGGGCTCCAGAGGTGCCGGCTTCGGTTCAAAGTAGTAGGATACCAGCGTGATCGTCCAGGCACTGGTCCGGATCCCCACCACAATGATGTTGTTAGTGGTGAGTTGCGGGTACTGTATGACATCCAAAGTCGGATCGAAGACGGCAATAGCCGCCTTCACAGTCCCTCCTCCTTGCCCAGTGTTCTGGAAGACCCTGACGCCCTGGTATGCCTTCATTCTTGCCGAATTGCCTACATAGGGCTCCTGTAATAGAGCGACGGTGGCTTTACGCCTTGAGGCAGCGAGTATGAGCTCTTCGGTTGCCAGCTTCTTCCTTTGGAGGTTAGCTTGCAGCACTCTATAGGGCGCGTTCCCTGGGACAACGTTAGCACTGGTACTGAGTGGTGGTCCTCGCTATATTATCCCATCTCATTCGCACTGGGCACGAGGCGCTGAACACACTGTGCCCCGTGCTGCTCAGCCTCTCCCGCTGGCAGTTGCAACAAGTTGGCTCCACACCGGCAATGTAGTCGGGGCACGCGGCTCTCAAGTGGAGCCCACCACAATGACTACACTTTGGCTCCGTCCCGGTGTAGAACTTCCTCGTGTGTCCGTACCCTAGGCATAGGGAGCATTGCACTAACGGCGACTGGTCCGCAACCTTAATGGGTTGCAAGTCGATGTGCAATCTCCCTATCTCCAGAGCGCGGGACCAGACCGCCGGGCATACCCTGAGCACCACGTGACACGTGTGCGGGTTCCTCGCCGTCTTTCGGTATAATACGGCTAGTCGGGCCTGCTCTGGGACCAGGTCCCGGAACACATTATGGTTACGGGACCTTACGGTCTTTAGCAGATCTTCATCGCTGAGCGACTTTAGGACTCCGTACAAAATGAGGAGGGGGTCCTTGTTTTGTATTTCCTCAACGGCGAGGTTTGCCTTCTTTTCGAGCCTTCCCCGTGCCCTCTTTCTTTCTTCATCTGTCTTATATCCCATGATTATCTTTCTATCCTTCGCCTTTCGTATTCTCTCCACTGTCACCCATCCTTCATCCTCATTCGCCACTTGCCTCAGTTTTTCCATCACCTGTTCACCCGTATCACTTTCGTTCTTGGACGTGACTACGATCGAGTGTAGCGTCGCCCGCTCCAGGACCTGAGTCACAGGTCGGCCCGCCGCCACACCCGCGTACGTCATTATCCCCTTTCTTTCTCTCTCTTTCTCTCTTTCATCTTGCTTCTCAATCCTATCTTTCAAATCACTCATCATTCTTCCATTCTCTTTCAACAGTCTTTCATTCTTTTCTATCTTTCTTAACAGTGCCTCATTACTGACTGGGGCTGAGGCAGGAGATGGGGGAGGTGTTGGGGTGGCAGGAGCAGGTATCCCTGACGTTCCAACACTTTGCCCTCGATATGCTCTCTTCCTGTCCTCCTCGTAGGCTTTTATTATGCCCTCTAAGAGGTCCGTTCTGGCCTTAATCTCCTCCTTTATCTCCCTCTTCATATTTCCTGCGGCTCTTAACTGCTGCCTGATTTTATTGCAGCTTTCGGTCGCTACTTCACTCCGCTTCGACGGCATCGGAACTCGCAGCGGGGACTGGACTTCTGTCCCTTTTTTTACTTTTTGGGTTAGGGTCCCCACTTTGGCTTTCCCTACCCGCTGGCTAGTTTGTCGGAGCTCCAGATTGTCAATGCTGCGACGGACCGGTGCCGTCGGGCGTCGTACTACCCCGGAGGTGCTTTCCTCAGCAGGAGGAGCTGCTGTCTTCTTCTCTGGTAGAGGATCATTAGATGCGCTAACGAAGAATTTCTTAGGGGTGTGAATTGTCGCCATGTTAAGATGCGCGTTAATTTATAAAATCTACTAATAAAATGGAATAATTACAATGTCGATTCAATAAAATTGCAAATTCAATAAAATGTAAAAAGTAAATGTAAAATTGCCTAATAGTCATAAACAGAGTGAGAGTCTTCGGCCACGCTCAGGCCCGTCGCACGACCCGGCGGTGATACCCGATGAAACAGTTGCCCCGAGAATTAAGTGTCCCTACGTGTGTGTGTTCGTGGGTTGTGTGGTGAATTGTGTTGAGTGTTTATGTCCCAAAGGGGTGTGTTTTGTATGTTACCTAGGGTGAGTGTATGCGTTTTATGTATGTAACGTGTATTTAGTGAAGTTAGTGTATGTATGCAGTTGCAGCAAACAACCCACAGTCAGTTGATGCCATTGAGTTTTGCTGGAAGTACAGTATAGTCGATTACGTGATTTATGGTGTGGTACTTCACTTCCAGCGAAATTGTGGCTTCGCGCAAATGAGCCACTGGCTACAGCAGACCACAGAAACCAGTGGCTGTCGTGTACCACCTTTTTTGGCACGACGCGTCGATGGCTACCGACCACTACACAACGTTTCGAACGGTTTTTTAGCCACCTGTGCTGTATTGTGGACCCAGGAGAAAGCCTTCGCCAGACCCCCGTCCGTCAATTTGCAGGTGTACCGACTTGCAGGTAAGGTTGGTTGGGCTCTGAAGATCTTAGTGGGGCACCCACAATGATCCGAATTATATACTCGCCACACGTATTAGCCAATAATATATCTATAGATTGTTTCACCCAATGATTATTAGAAATATTTTTAGGGTTCCGTAGCCGTAGTTATAGATTCGTCATGTCTGTCCGTCCGTATGTCACACCCACTTTTGTTCGAAACTATATGACCTATGCTGTTGAAACTTGGTAAGTAGATGTATTCTGTGAACCGCATTAAGAGTTTCACATATAAATAGAAAAAAAACAATAAATTTTGGTGGCTCCTAAAACTTAGAACTGAAACTCAAAAAAATTTTTTTCATCAAACCCTTACGTCTATCTATGGATAGGTCTTCAAAAATGATATTGAGTTTTCTAATTTATATTTTTTCTAAACTGAATAGTTTGCGCGAGAGACACTTCGAAAGTGGTAAAATGCGTGCAACTGTAACTTCTAAAATAAGAGAATGATAAAACTAAAAAAATATATGATGTACACTACTATGTAAACTTCCACTGAAAATTGGTTTGAACGAAATCTAGTAAGTAGTTTCTTTTTAATACGTCATAAATCGTAAACCGCAATTTACATTTCATTCATTTCAACTTGCTGCTACGGAACCCTTCATGTGCGAGTCCGACTCGCACTTGCCCGGTTTTTTTATATAAAATTTGAGCATCAGACCACACTTCGAACATTTTTAAAGCAGTTATGAGACCTAGCTCCCCTAAATGTAGCATTAAATATCGTTAACAACATAATGGCATCTTCCCCTAGGCTCATTAAGGTGCTGAGTTGAAGTTAGTACTGCTCATATTGCAAAAAAATATCATTAGAGTATATAGTAGTTTATGCCGTACTCTTGACGGGAAATTGTTACTGGTATGATTGCAAAAACCTATTGGTTACTCAATCACCAGCAATTCCAGAATCACTTGCACGTAACCTCACCTCTAAGAAACATTTTAGGCCCAGGCTAACTACAGCCCTCGTAGTTTTCAAATCTTGACTCCTAAGGACCCAAATATACCCAGCCTTATACTAGATGTGGCTCTGTATATTGTAATATACAGAGCCACATCTAGTATAAGACTGGGTATATGTGGCCCACCAACTTCATCTGTAAGGTGGTACATCTGCTTATTGACGGACAAAGCTCTGGCACAGGCTTTCCTCTTAGGTTAGGTCAGAAGGTAGTAGCAACAATAAAAGTCGTACAAGCCAAACCAAAGGGAGAGTAAGGAGTTAGCGGACCGCGAGTTCCAAGGTGGAAGCCTCCGATGCAATCATTGGCGATCATGGACCATTGTGTACTGGATGCTTTACGCGTGGCTTGTGCTTGTTCGCTCTCTTAGTTTTATAAAAAAAATCTGATGTAATTGTAATACGAAACAATAATAAAGAGCTGATCCCAGCTGTATATATTTTTTACGTCGGTAGGTTTCGAATCCTCGTGTCCACTAATAACTTGAACTCACTCCTAACACAAGCAATTTAGCTTAGCTGGAGGGTTAAATGGGAATACTAGTAATTTTGGATATTACTACTCAAAAAAAAAATGAAGCGGACACAGATGTTCGGTACGATTAAGCAGTCGCTCAAATATTGATAACTCTCAGAATAGTTGCTGAACCTACGTTTTGAAACATTTAATACCTTTTTTAGGGTTCCGTTTCCAAATGGCATAAAACGGAACCCTTATAGATTCGCCATGTCTGTCTGTCTGTCCGTCCGTATATAACAGTCACTCATTTCCGAAACTATAAGAACTATGCTGTTGAAACTTGGTAAGTAGATGTATTCTGTGAACCGCATTAAGAGTTTCACATAAAAATAGAAAAAAAACAATAAATTTTGGTGGCTCCTAATACATAGAACTGAAACTCAAAAAAATGTTTTCGTCAAACCCTTACGTCTATGGATAGGTCTTCAAAAATGATATTGAGGTTTCTAATTTATATTTTTTTCTAAACTGAATAGTTTGCGGTAAAAAGTGTGCCCACCCCCCCTGTAACTTCTAAAATAAAAGAATGATAAAACTTAAAAAAATATATGATGTACATTACCATGTAAACTTCCACAGAAAATTGGTTTAAACGAGATCTAGTAAGAAGTTTTTTTTTAATACGTCATAAATCGTAAACCGCAATTTACCTTTCATTCAATCAACTCAAATATAAAAATTTTACTTGCTGCTAAGGAACCCTGCATGGCTGAGTCCGACTCGCACTTTGCCGGATTTTTTTTCGTGCGGAAATCCCCTTGAGTACCCTTCCCCGCCGGCCAGCGGGGGCGATTATGTCGGGCTTGAACCGACTAAAACCGCACGCCGTCTCGGCATATCCCTCGCACCCCGACTATCCCTTGCACCCCGACTATCCCTCGCACCCCGACAAACATTTAATACCATACCTATGCTAAATTAAGTCATATTGATGCTCTCGTTAGCGCATGAAACCGAAAATACACAGCTATATAAATACATATACATTAATGGAATGGGTTAACGCAATCAAGAGATTGAAATCTATATCTTGTTTGTTTGCATTGCTAAGTACTTGTGCGTTTAGTGGTCAGGAATATTTGTATAGAGGAGATGGTAGGACCTCAGGTTGACTAGTGATTTTCGATGTACATTCCAATCGAATACCACATTCTAATACCATTGGTAGGTATTACTTTATAGCCATATTTATTCTAGTGTCAAAATTGGTATACGTTTGAAATACTTAAAGAAGCTACATCGTAAGTAAAAGGCTCCCGGAAAAGCCGATATACTAATTAAAAACAATAAGCGCATCTCGGGCTCCAAAGTGAACACTTTGGAGTCCAGGAGAACTAGGAAATTGCTAGGAGTCTGATGATGATTCCTATTTTCAACCGACTTCAAAAAAAGGAGAAGGGTTCTCAATTTGACCGTATTTGTATTTGTTATGTGTGTTTGGGAATTTTGATGATTCTTTTTTTTTGGAAAGGAGTTATTCCAAGGATACCATGATAAGAAAACCCGGATCTGATCATGGCAGAGAAATCGAGGAGAACCTTCGAAAATCGTAATGGCAACTATTACGTTTGTTAATTAGGGTTTTGCCAAATGGCAAAAAACGGAACCCTATAGACATACCATGTAAACGTACCATGTAAACTTCCACCGAAAATTGGTTTGAACGAGATCTAGTAAGTAGTTTTTTTTTAATACGTCATAAATCGTAAACCGCAATTTACCTTTCATTTATCATCATCATCATGTCAGCCAAACGACGCCCACTGCTGGGCATAGGCCTCCCCCAAGGATCTCCACAACGATCGGTCCGGCAGGCCCCCTACAAGGTGGACCGACGATCTAGTCAAGGGCGCGGGAAGCCGCTGGATGCGGGCAGCGCAGGACCTTTCATTCAATCAACACAAATATAAAATTTAAAAAAAAGCAGTATTATGTTACTTGCTGCTAAGGAACCCTTCATGGGCGAGTCCGACTCGCAGTTGGCCGCTTTTTTTTCATTAAGTATTGTTTGCCACGGCTTTAGTACAGGCCTTCCTCTCAAGGTTGTGATGTCAGATAGATAGAAACAAACCTATGATAAGAAACCCTGTCAAGGCTCGAAAAGTGTAATTGATGTTAGAAAAGATGGTGGAGAGGAAGGCCTGTACTAGAGCCTTATTCGTCAATCAGCAGGTGTACTGGCTCTCAGGTGTGGTTGCCTTAGGCCGCGAAGATATATATATATATATATATATATATATATATATGTCTGCCACCTATATATTTATACCACTTAGGTGGCAGATAAGCACACGGCCCACCTGATGTTAAGCGGGTACTGTGGCCTATGGACGTGTGCAACAGCAGTGGCATCACAATCGCGCTGCCGACCCTATAGAAATGTCTTTCTTGAAGAACCCCGTATTGTAGTCGCTTGGGAAAACCACAACAGCGAGATCATTCCAAAGTTTGAGCGTGCGCGGAATAAAGTTTCTATCATATCTTACGGTTGAAGTCTCATAAATTTATTTATATTCATTCTGAAGATCTCTGGTAGTATCAATAAAAGTTGAAATATCAGATACTGCTAATACTGGGTAGCTACTGTTAATAAACCAAGAGTATAAATCTAGTATTGGCCCGGTTGAGTCAGTATTGATATAGTGTTATATTTTATATTTAAAATTAAGTTGCCAAAAAAATATTACGTGGGTGTTATAAACTACAGAATTATGTGCGCTTTAAATTTTCCAGCCTATTCACTGTAGTGATATATATAAATAAGCAATAGATTCTAAAAACATCAAAGAAGATTGATATATATTGAAAAATTAAAAAAAAACATCTAAATAGGTCATAGAAGAAAATTTCTAACGAACGTGGGCAAAGAATGTTGGTAGGTACTAAGTTCAGGAGGTTACTTTCAAAGTTTTGGCAACTTCAAAAGAAATTCGCGTTCAAATAACACCGGAAATGTCTGCAAGTAAATTGTAAGTAAGTTGGTAAGTATGGGTAAGTAAACAAAGATGTATGTACCTAAGTGAGTTGTCTTTTAGCCTTTGTAATGTGTTTCTGTTTCTCCCATTTTTAAGGATTTCGAGGACGTACGACCACCACTGCATAACTCATCATGAGTTTTGTATTCACGAGTATAAACAAGTCGTTTTATATGATATTGTCGGAAGCTTACGCGAATGTCACACATTGAAATACAACTATTTTAACGGATTCAATCGCTTAGCTACCGCTATTTGCGTAAACTTTTCGTTGTAATATAGACATTCTGTACACAATATATGCATGTAGGGCTGATATGTACTGCCAGCTTTTCAGTAATGTTTCTCTGTAATAATAAGATTGCCCCATTTTCATCTATTAATGAATAGCGCCGGTGCTCATCATCATCTTAGCGATAGTTGTGGTTATATCCGAGGCTTATACCTCGAAGCCCAGGGTCCGCTTTCTCCTTTCCATAATTTATTTGGCTTATCTTGGCTATTGCGGGAGTAACTGTCTTTTGATCTGCCAAATTCGAGAGGTAAGCTTCGGCGCCGAAGATTTTGGTGGGCCCCATACTCATGGTCTCGATGCTCTTGTTAAAAAAATCAAACTTAAGACAATAACAGTATATTACACTGAATCACTGCAAGAAATCCAAAATGTTACATTTTATTATGATGCTAATTTAGTTTTTTATGATATAACAGACTCGGCAGACGTTGTTTATTTCGGGACCATTGAGAGATCCGTTTAGACCAAGTTCAAACACATAAAAATGGCTACGTCATGGACACGGTCATATGTTCTACGTGAATACATGAATGTAACGATGGTGCTTCCTATTTTATTATAATTTTAGATTATTACCAATTGATCCGGTCAACGTTCCGCTTCGCTTCTTCCTTTGTCAAATTTATTATTATCCTTTAATTCTTTATCCATATATAGCAAGTAACTTTGCAAGTAAAATAACACAATTTTAAACACAGCAATGTTCTATCAAATTGATAAAATAAAAGCTTAACCTTGCATTAGCGTTATTCATGGTATTAGAGACAAATCTGGTTTCACCAACCATTGGTGCGGGGCGGATTACAGTATCTTAATAAACCATAGATTTATTTTTGCCTCAGGAATTCTAGAAGTTTTTTTTTTACAAAAGATTACTAGTAACATGAGTTGCATGAGTAGCCGGTACATCTGCTGATTAACGGGTGACGCTCTGGCGCAGGTTTTCCTCTCGGGGTTGGGGGGTCAAACGGCAGTAACTCTCGTAATACCCAAGACGCTTCGCTTGAAAGATTAGGAGTGCAGACTCCGGGCTACGAAGTACCTACTAGTTTTGGAAGCAACCGGGACTAACGCTGTGATGATGATGATGAATAGCGTTCAGTACGGGGTGTATTTTGTACTGGCAACCTGTCGTCACGATACGTTAACTCTTTATTCCGTTTATTTTAAGGATGCGGATACAATATAGGTGCGGCCATTAAGCTAGCTATATCTAGATACATAAAATCAAACCATATATCATATATGTATGTATGGAAATCAGTATTTTTTATGCCCAATAATATCTTGGTGAAAATTACTGAAAATTATCTGCTGTTGATAAAACTCGTTGATTTATAAAGTGCTAATGATTGGCATTATAATAATTATTTTGTATTTATAAGGAATATAAAATCAAGAGCCTTGCAATCGTCTGTATGCCACAATGCTGTCCAGATGTTCAGCATGATTTGCTTCGCGATTGGCTTCATAATGATATTCAACTTTCAGCAATTACTTTTATGAAAACTACTAGACTGGCAGTACGAAAAAAATTGGTATCGCGAAAGACCACTAATGTAACACCAGCAATGCGCAATTTTTTGTTACAGTCATAGGTGCGCTATACGTGTACAAATAGATGCCAAATTTCTGTGTCTCGCTTAAAATTCACCTCCGCCTCACCCAGGAACAGCTATACAATTTTGTTCTAAACAGATTTTCTGATAGTAGGTAGGTAGGAAGTCAATGTTTTGGGCTAGTTTTCTGTTGAAAATTCTAACTAATCACGTTACTGTTTTGTCTGATGTTATGTGAGTGTTTGGCGACACTAATATCACTACTAATGAGGTTAAAGAATCTTTCCTTGGGATTTATATTCCTTGGATGTACCTATATGTTTCGTTCAAAGACCGGAAACCCACAACGCGTTGTGGTTACCGTAAAATTTCCATATCGCGAAATTCGTATTGTGGCTCTTATGAAAACGCTCGCAACGCATTGTGACAATCACTGAAAGACCATATAGTGAAATTTGTGTCGTGGTTGTCATGCCATACGACCACAACGCGTTGTAGCAATTAATAAATAGTGGTATGAGTGGTTTTTTCGCTCAGTGAGCGTTTTCGGTCATTGAGTGTAACATTATATAATCACTGAATTGCCTGACATAATCATAGAACGCAAAAGTTTAATAGTAGAGTAGGAGTTTCGACACTCAGCGGGATCCCTCATCTTGGTGATGCGTACGTGGTTCAGGTCCAGGGAATTAGTTCTACATTTGTTCTAGTGAATTCTGAACAAAACTGAAATAAAATTGGTTTGGGCTAATATTGGTGAACTACTGATTGGTCTCCAACTTTAGTTCCATTTGAGTTATATTATCACGGTATAAATTCAATTTTGTTCAGGATTATTTAGAACAAATGTAGAACTAATTCCCTGAAGCACGCCCGCAACTCCATGACTGGGGATCCTACTGAGTGTAGACACACGTAAAAGAGGAATATTCTAAATTATGTATGGGTTTCATCAGCTCTGTACCGATAAATTAGTTACTGACTGAGAATTCTGAGGCAATCAAGATATGTTAATAACCCTCTTTGATATTCAAAGTCGTGTATAGATGCTCTTTAGTCTACGACCAATGGTCATCGTTCGTGGTATCTGACCACGATGGTCCCCAAGCTGAAGTAATTGTCTGTTGTGTCTATTATTGCGTAGTTAGATATAACATTGCATTTAACTGTTTATATTATAACTGTATCACGCCTTAGGTATTATCGCGGCAGGACAGGGGGGTAGAATATTTGTTGGCAGTAGAGATAGGCGCTTTCGTTAATTTTTATCATTGATGCTCACCGATATCGCAATAACAGCAACGTGTAACGATTGAATGTTTTTATAGCAGTTTTTAAATGGAGTTGCAATAAAGTTTAAGGTGATGTAACTGAACTGTAAAAATTCATAAAATAATGTAATGTAATTGAGACTACTACCGGCTAGGGCGAGCAGAGTTAAATAAAAGGTTGATTACAATGTATAGTATGAGATTAATGTAGTGAGAGTAATGTTACATAAATTTATATCTGGTATTTGAGTAAATGAACCTCAGGGAATAGATTCTTAATAAATATTCTGCCGTGGCGTTGTTCGGTCCGTTGTGCAAGATGGTAGTATGCACTTAGCTAGTGGACACGTGGCTGGTGGTGATGCCGGCGTGCCAGGGTCTCCGCTGGTGTGCCTCGCTACCGCCATTATGGTGCGAAGCCCGGTGCGAAGACCCCGGAGCCGACAGCACCACCAGCCACGTGTCCACTAGCTAAGTGCATACTACCATCTTGCACAACGGACCGAACAACGCCACGGCAGAATATTTATTAAGAATCTATTCCCTGAGGTTCATTTAATCCAATACCAGATATAAATTTATGTAACATTCTATTCACGATTATAATCTCATACTATACATTGTAATCAACCTTTTATTTAACTCTGCTCGCCCTAGCCGGTAGTAGTCTCAATTACATTACATTATTTTATGAATTTTTACAGTTCAGTTACATCACCTTAAACTTTATTGCAACTCCATTTAAAAACTGCTATAAAAACATTCAATCGTTACATTGGCGCCCCACGTTGGGCGCCATTTGTAACAGGGATAGTTGAATTTAAGGTTTATTATAAGTTACAAGTTATTAGAAGTTAGTAGTTGGTTTATAAGGTTATAGCAAATCAAACATGAGACTAGTTTTACCTTTCATATATTAAATGTAATAAATTGTATGTGACCTCAAGGGTGAGTACGCATAATTTTTATTAATATTGAAGTTAAGAGATGTGAAAGACGGCCCGCGGCAGCTAGGAGTCTGCACTTAGCTCAGGTAGTATCCGCCCGGCGTGTCGCGCTGGCACCGACCGCTGCGTGACTCGCTCGGCGGACCTGAAAAGAGAAGACAAAGCTTTCAGTATGTGAATACATACTGCTAGTGCAGGCCGAGCATACCGAAGGCGTAAGAAAGGTGACAAGCTTCCCCAGGCACGTGATGCTTATGGTCATTATTGCAAAGCAGGCAGGTCACAGCCTTTGCAAGCAGCAGGAACAGATGCACAGAAACATAGATGACACTGAAGGATTGTTCACCATGCGGTCACTGACCGCGTGGCCCGCACAGGTTATTGTCCTTTTGACAAGCGTGAAAAGGGAAAGCATGCCTTGCGTATAAGCTACACAATTAAAACAAATAGATACTGCTCACGTAAAAAGCAGCATCCCAATTAGAAAACTTTGCCACGACTACAGAGGTGTAGTGTGGCATGATAACATTCTATATAATTCCAACACATGGATAAATGTTGGCAAGCCTCGCTCACGTAAAAAACGAGGCAATGCCTGGAGTAGCTTAGCATAGCAGTGGGAACCTGACGTGGCACCATTGGTGAAGATGAAGAGGCCACGGGGAATATCCCTGGTGGGCCACTGGTACCACGTCACCCTCCAACACTAATGAGCACTCTGTAATAAAAATGATTAGCACACGTAATGTATAAATTGTAAAATTCTCACCAACGGCTCAGTACCAGCTATGCACTAGTGGTAGCGATGCAGAAAATTAGGGGCTCGCAAAACCGCTGCACCGTAATTTATAACGTCGGCTGAAAGCAGCGACTTGGTGGGAGTTCATAGATAATGAACCACAGCCGATAGGGTTGACCACAGCTAACATAGACAGAGTCGATGAAAGAATACAGATAATATTAGTAGACTATGAATCGATATCAACTAAGGAATCGACTACATATTCCACTAATATTCTTAAAAGTACAATGTGCATTGTTACAAACGGATGCTGTTAGTTGTTTTTATCAACGGTGCTGGCTAGTGTAAAGAATAGATAATAAAAGCTTATGAAGTCGTTGCTGAAACCATTTTTTAAGGACTTCGATTTAGGGTTCCTTACCTCAAAAGGAAAAGACGGATCCCGTATAGGATTACTTCGATATCCGTCTATCAGTCGGTCTGTCATGATTGAATGAATTATTTAGGTATACTCATTTAACTAATTCCTGATCCAATTTAAAATTTAATAATTATACAATCCGACTGGCGTGTAAAGCCAAAAATGATGAAAAAGGGAATTTTAATAATATCAGGCCTTAAAACTGTCAAATGATGTCGTAAGATCTGTCCGACAATATCGATCTCATCGACTCATGCTCTTTCCTACCCCGTCACCTATCCCACCACGCCTTCCTAAGGAGCGGTACAGCGATACTGGTCAGTCTATACTCGCATCTGCCATAACGCTGTGAGTGAATCCGCATTGAAGTTTACTTTGGGAAATGCCTGCAAACTCTTTATATAACTATAATCAGCATCGGTAGTTTAGTGGTTAAGAGTTGGTCTTATGATCAGGAGTCTTTGCTATGAATCCTGGCCATTACACTAAACCGACGTTTACTCACTCCAAACGGTTAGCGGAAAGCGGGAATGCTGGTATTTTTGTTACTAGTACAAACAGTACTAGTAACAAAAGTAATAAAATAATAAATCCAAACTGGTTGTGCAAAGATCAGACTCCTGTTGTCATTCAAATCTGATTTAAAAAAAAAATAGTTACGCATTATATCCCTGAAGGTACCTATGAGCCCCTGAAGGTACCTATGTAAGTACTGTATTAAATGTATGATCGCGTGAGAGTGATATCACTAAAAAACTTTTTAAACGTAGAAAAGTGATAACCATTATCTAATGGAATAATATAAGTCCTTGTCACTATTGAACGAAAATGTCACTATTCTCTCTTCAAAAAGTTATTTGCGCCGAGCGCCAACGAGGTTCGATGGAAATTAGAAGAAGGCAACGTTAAATCGCGGACTGCGATAAGCTGATGACGATTTGATCAACCATGATGGTTAAAATATTAGATACTCCTATATGAATTAATCTGCAATTGTCATGAACAGGAAGAGTAGGTCAAAATCAAACTCTACAAAAAATACGACATGCATTTTAGTTACGCTATAGTAGCGCTACAAGTGAAATTCTTCATATTACAGCAGTTCGATAGCGCTTCGCAGTCGCGAGGTTGACGTGGGGTGGCTAGTTTCATTTTTAGGGTTCCGTTGCCAAATGGCAAAAAAATGGAATCCTTATAGATTCGTCATGTCTGTCTGTCTGTCCGTCCGTATGTCACAGCCTCTTTTATCCGAAACTATAAGAACTATGCCGTTGAAACTTGGTAAGTAGATGTATTCTGTGAACCGCATAGAGATTTTCATACAAAAACACCAAAAAAACAATAGATTTTGGGGGTCCCCATACTTAGAAGTGAAACTCAAAAACTTTTTTCATCAAACCCATACGTGTGTGGTATCTATGGATAGGTCTTCAAAAACGATAGCCTAAGCCTAACCTAACGATAGCAAAGATAACCAGTGGAGAAAGTGCTGTTAATTATGGGGTTCCTCAGGGTAGTGTCCTCGGACCTACCCTGTTTCTGATTTACATAAACGATTTGTGTAAAATGTCACTTCCAAATTGCAAAATTATAACATACGCGGACGATACTGCTATTCTTGTTGGTGGTCGAAATTGGGTGGAGGCTAGATCGAACTCCGAAAACGCACTACGACATGTAATGAACTGGTTGGATTCAAATCTCCTTACACTTAATTTATTAAAAACTAAATACATACCATTTTCTACCAACCGAGCATCTCAGCCTCCTGCTTCATTCTCTCTTCGAGCTCACACTTGTTTGGCACCACATGGAATACAGAGTTATGACGCGGGCCATGTATATCCTTGCACATGCTCCGTTGTAGAACCTACATCATGTATCAAATACCTAGGTGTTATGATAGATAATACCCTGAGCTGGAGGCAACAAATAGAATCCTCTACTTCTCGTACAAGAAAATTAATTTATGTCTTCAAAAATTTAAGAAATATTTGTGACTTAGACACCCTAAAATCAGTATATTATTCTCTTGGTCAATCGGTTCTTTCCTACTGCATTACTTCATGGGGAGGAGCCGTTAAAACCCGAATGCTTGCATTGGAAAGGGCGCAGAGGGCTATCCTTAAGACGATGCTGGGAAAACCTGTTAGATTTCCCACAACTGAACTCTTTTCCTTGTGCAAGGTTCTAAGTGTTCGGAAACTTTTCATTCTAAACACCATACTCCGCAAACATATGGAAATATTTTACAAACCCACACTTACTAGTTCAAAAAGAAGGTCTGATAGGGTCTGCCAATTATTGCCTCGCCGAACGACAGTAGCCAGTAGACACTATAACTATATCAGCTCAAAACTGTACAACATTTTAAATAGGAAACTAAATATATATCCACTTCTACTGTTTAAATGTAAGAATATATGTAGTGAATGGCTACTTACTCTTCGATATGATGACTCTGAAGCTCTTTTGGATTGCTGACTGCTTAAAAATTAGTCACAAACACACCCACACACACCCTTCATACACACATCATACACTCTCACATACATACACCCTCACACACCCCTACATACATATACACATATATTTATGATCAATATTATTTTAAGATTCGAAATAATTGTGCTGAAATTCTTTTAATTTGGCTTCTTATTGTAACTAGGGAGAGGGCGTTGATATCTGCGTCACAGTTTATACTACTGTAGATATCATCGTTACATTGTACTGTATAAAACTGTTATTTATCCTAAATAAAATGAATTTGAATTTGAATTTGAATTTGATATCGAGGATTTTGCTATAATTTTTTTCTAAATTGAATAGTTTGCGCGAGAGACACTTCCAAAGTGGTAAAATGTGTGTCCCCTCCCCCTGTAACTTCTAAAATAAGAGAATGATAAAACTAAAAAAAATATATGATGTACATTACCATGTAAACTTTCACCGAAAATTGGTTTGAACGAGATCTAGTTAGTAGTTTTTTTTTAATACGTGATAAATCTTAAACCGCAATTTACCTTTCATTCAATCAACTGAAATATAAAAATTAAAACAATAAATCATTATTATGTTACTTGCTGCTACGGAACCCTTAATGGGCGAGTCCGACTCGCACTTGGCCGCTTTTTTTCTTATATGGATTAAACATGCTTATGGTGTAAGTAATTTATGACATACTAGCTATTGCCCGCGGCTCCGCCCGCGTAGAGTTCTGATACCGTTCTCGCAACCCATGGGATAAAAACTAGCCTGTGTGTTATTCCGGACTATAATCTATCCCAGTGCCAAATTTTAGTCAGATCCATTCAGCCGTTTTTGTGTGAAAGAGTAACAAACATCTATCCATCCATCCATACTTACAAACTTTCGCGTTTATAATATTAGTAGGATTACACATACGCTCGCAATACTGGTTTAACGCCGATTAATCGTACGCGACTACGCTGCTCTCGTGGGTCACATGACAGCCGTGCGATGTACGCGCTGCAGCCGCAGGATATCCATTCATGTTAAAACACCTGTCCGCCCGGAGAGCTTCTATGGCCTTCATTACCGGAAATTAGAGTCCTACAAAGTCCTAAAGCATGGACTGTGGAGTTCTGGTGATAGTCACTTCACGTAATAGAGTTAGATAGAGTAGAGTTTTTTTTTGTAGCAATCGTTCGATGTATAGTATAGGTTGATGGCATCCGTGAGTTTCATTAGGGCCCAGTTGAAAACCAGCGTCAGGTCCTTGTGGCCTGGCAGATGCTGAACTGGGTTCCTGTTACTGCAACCGTGGGACGCGTGCCTTCCTTGCACTGTGACAACTGTTTCGACAACTGTTTCGTACAACTGTCGACTCTGTTTTAATCTGTACCTAACCTCATAATAACTTAAACATTATTTAACATAAATTTAAATAATATCTCTATGCTTCTGTTTTACCTGTCACTGTGTCTCGCTGAATTTGCAGTAATAAATGAGTCTTTCTTTCTTTCTTATTTCTTTCTTTCTTTCTAATATATCGAAGTTCGGTCTGTTCGTAGTTGGTTAAAGCTGATTCAACTTTGTCGAAAAAAAACTCAAAGGATGATGTGAAAGTGCTCTTATACTCCTCCCACAAGAACCAAGTGGCTTCTGGTGAATAGAAACATAAACTTTATTTGACGACAGAGACATTAGCTAACAACTTGTTACAGTAGTAAAACTACATCGTGGAACATTAAACATGACAACGGTACGAACAATTTTATGTGTTATACAGATGTCGGTTTTACCCTAAAGCTGGGTTGACACGAATGCCCTATATTTGGACTAAGGCTACAGCTAAGGAGATATTAACCCTGAATCCAACAAAGGTAACTACTTTATCACTTAGTTTTTTCTGAAAAAGTCGAATTCTGTGGCAATAGAGGTCTCAACGTTACTTATTTAGTTCATAAATAAAGGGTGATAGCCCAGTGGTGTACGTAATGGACTGCCGAGACGAGGTCTCGAATCCGATCCCCAGCCGCCCTGGGTACACACCTCTGACTTTTCGTAGTTGATTATCGACTCAAAATGTTGATTATCGCTCGCTTAGTAATGTGCCTGGTAGATGGCAATAGGCTCGCCCCCTATTACATTGGGACCGAAACATAACTGGCGAATCGTGGGTGTGTATACACATCTGCCTACCCCTTCGGGGATACAGGCGTGAAGTTATGTTTATGTCATGTTATGATTATGTAATAAAATTTATTTCTAATATAATTATGTCATCTTAATATCTGTCAACGACCATTTTTCACTTCAAGGTAATGTCAAAGTTGGTGCACCGTTATTTTTTGTAAATAATTCAAGATTTTTGCGGTTCTTGGCAGATTTTTTGTAATTTTGTTCAAGATAAATTCTGATAAGAGCTTTTCCGATCCGATTCCTAAATTATAATATTTGATGTCTCAGCTCACTAGTTCGCAGCACCTGTAATGCAATACTTATATGGGTTATGATATCTCAAATAAGTGGTAAATAATTTACCATTATCCATTCACGCTTTGACAAAAATCCAATGTATATATATATAATTGTTTGTTTGTTAATACTGATGCAGTTTTACATTTTTTTAACTCGAACTAACTACTAACTGAAATACCCAGAAAGCCATTTAAAACTTGAGAGTTTATTTCTAATTTTATAATAGTATAGATGTGTTATATGTTATTATTTTAAGGTGGTAAGGCGTTATCTAATTTCTCACTATACTTTGAACTCCCACTGCCGTCTGAACCCCCAGCCTAGAGAGGAAAGCCTCCGATAGAGCCTCATCCATTAATTAGTAGGTAAACCGCTCGCAGGTGAGGTTCGCTTGGGCCCCATACATCCTCACTTTGATTAACCACAACCAAAGTGTGCTAAATGGTCATGGCGAATTTCTCAACAAGATGTGGTAGTATTACATAACATAACTTAACTTCACACCATGTATCCCCGAAGGGGTAGGCAGACGATTCGCCAGTTATGCTTAGGTCCCAATGTAATAGGGGGCGAGCCTATTGCCATCTACCGGGCACATTACTAAGCGGGCGATAGTATTTAACGTCTAAATATTCCCTAAATCACCATGTTAAACTTATAATAGTGTAATGTTTAGTGTCTAAAGATTTCCTTAACAATGTCCAATGCTTAACATCGTTACAATAGAACAAGAAGTTCTGATGTTAATAAACTTACCCAATGTTCTATGTAGTACTTTACTAATTGACTTGAACTGACTCAACGTGCTCTCAACTTTAACAGCAATCATGGATAAATATAGTGTACTTTCAATACTCATCATACCGTGTATCTTTGAGAATCTACATAGCTTTGTTTACTATTTTAGCCGTTCTGATAAAAACGTTCTTATCGAATAAGGAGTAAGTTCAAATATATTTTATGTACACCCATGCTATAAATCCTCTATAAAAGATTTTGAAACAGTTAGCTTATTGCCAACATTAATACATCCAATGTCCTAATAACCATAATATCATCCGAACGGGTGTTATAATGTTGTATGAAATTTCATAATAACACTCCTTTCGCTTTTTCAATCTCTTCCGCGCAAAGGGTTACTCATCAGACAGCCAAATTCTTACCGCGCGATGTGTGGAATCTGTTTGAGTTTCAAAAAAAGAACTGTCATTCACGCGCCATGCATTGCACTACCACAGCGGCGGTGCGCCGTAAAAAAATAATTAAAGCTTATTCGTTCGAATTCCCGCTATTTTTCTTCGCTATTATTTTTGCAAATTGTTTTATTTATTTACTATTTACACATCCTGGGTGTAGAATAAGTCTTGTATGCAACTGTATAATTAGGTATTAAAACACTCATGTGATACTATTATCACACTCAGCTTCGCTTCGTGTGATAAACCCACATTCATGTTTTAATACCCCTCATTATACCACAGTTGCTTATATAACTATTGAATGAGGTTTCAACAATACCGTTATACGTCCTTCAAAATAAGTGCAAAAGCATCTAAGTCAAAGCCAAAAATCATTTATTCTGTAAAATAGAGTAGTTTTTAGCAAATTCACCACTAGTTCGAAACCAGTCCTGAGAAGGCTCCGGCAAGAAAATCAGCGGGTTGTTCATTTTTGGTCTAGTTACAAACATGTTTACTTAATCTAATTACAATATTTTATTTGAATAGCATAGTGAGAGAGAAAACAGTTCATATTGTTGTTCATGTTGTTCATCTTTTTGGCAAAGTTTAATTTTAATTCGATTTTTAAATTTATGAAGAGGTAAATCCTTCATTTCATGTGATAAGGCCGTCAAGTTGAGTGTCAATATGGTAACATAATTAGTATATGTAATGGTGACCCTCATTAGCTTACTATCAGACCAGGTGAAGTCATATTGATGCGACTGTATTAAAACAAAAGATAAATAATACTACAAGTGAAGTTATCAGATTTTCATTTATCATGTCAACACAGCTTAAGGCTGACTAGCCATTCCTGACATACGCTACCCCGTTTTATTATACTTCTGACGTTTATGTATTATTCACAGCCTTGATTGAAGCCACCGGCAATTATTTAATATTCTACGGCCAGCCGTGTCGAGAAGATGCGGTTTGGTACGTCGTCGTTGTTCGTTTTGATATCTAATAATAATAGAAAGTTGAAGGTAGGATCATCGTAGTTTCATTGGGAATTTAGATTGAAACTAGTAAAGTTCTGAGGACGATAGCTAAAAATACATTCAATAAGTTGAAACCATGTTTGTATTTTAAGCTTACGTACATTATAATAGAGCTTACTTTTTATACAGTATAATTATATAAATGAAATTTTGAAAAATTACCAACAAAGGCGATATCAAAAACCATTTCAAAAAACCCAATGAGAATTTATATATTCAATCACTTTTCAATTTCAAATGAATAAGAAATTTAAATCCACTTTATATGTGACTAAAGTCTAGAATTACTAAAAAATAGTTGCTTATAAACTTTAACTTAAGTCGTTTGATTAGATTTTTGAATTGAGACTTAAAAGCGATAACCCTAAAAGGAATACGTTTCAAACGAATTAAGTTTGCTTGAAAATGAAAAAGAAATCTAATAATACCTATCAAAAATACCTCGCTCATTCTGGTTTACATCCATAAATCATTTTCATGTCTGCAGTTTTTGGTCATAGTGGACGTACCTCCGAATTAAATGTTGACGATTTCAGCTATACCTAAGTCATTATAGTCCAACAAAAAGCACTAAAAAGTCTGCAAGTAGACGTCACCCACGAGACGTCTGGGTCGCCAGTAAAACCCGAACGAAATAGGTTCCCTTGGATACATAAAACAAGATAAATCGTCTTACTCATCATGCCTCACAGAATTGCCATTATTGTTTTATCCGAGGCTCTTACTAAAGAGCCTTACATCTAAGAAATCTAATCTTGATATAACTAAATTCAAAATTGTCTTTCAGGATTTTTGACTTCGGAATATTCATAGGAAGTGTAACTAAATAATGTTAATCTTTTTGGAAACATCAGAAATTACAGAGCAAATTATTCATATACATGTTGTCTTTTCAGTTCATTTATGTATTGTATGTTGTCAAAACATAAATGAGGTTCTCCAAATAGGATGTAGAAAAGCTTTAGAGTGTCGTACCGTAAGGCATGCGGGATAACCTTGGTGTTGTACATATCACAGGCTACGGTAACTTAAAAAAATATACTAAAGTTGACACAAATTTCGTAAGGTGAACCTTTATATTAATCTTTATCTTATTCAGTTTGTTTTAAATATTACTAAAAGTAGATAAACACTACAGAAACCGAATTCTTAGCCTTTGAGAAAAACAAATTGCACCTGATAGCACGCGTGTACTCGACACAGATACCTGTTACGAGTTAGAGAGCAATAACCACATGTGTTAGCCACTGTAAGGTACAATCCAATTTATTGCATTTCAGAATCAGAATTGGTATGGACGAGCTTTTTAAGGAAGTGTACAATGTATTGCAATACATTTCTGACACTTGTATTTCGGGATAAGATGACTAGAGATTTATCCAATACATTTTCTCTGAGCTTGACGTGTTAATGTATTGTTACGTGCGCGGGGTACAAATTAAATGCCGTTTACACAACAAAGAGGTTTATTCGCTCACCACAAACTAGACAACTAAATAACTAGCACACACAGTACTCTTCAACAGTTCAGGTCGCTCAGCAGTTCACAGTAGTCCACAATCGTTGCTTAAGTCGCAGGTATAACTCTCTTGGTTCACTTCGGTAAGATGTGTTCACTTTCGCTTTCGAAAATTAACTGCCTCGTGTCGATAGCCGGGCGTCCTTTTATATCGGGGTAGAATATTCCGGAATCATCTAGAGCACTAGAGCGTTCGAGAATAGTAGGTATTTACTGGGACGTTCGAGAAAACAGGTACCTACACAGTCGTGCCGACGATAGAGGTGAATGCCCTTGTTATCGCGATTTGTAGGTAAAGTAGTTATAGGTAGACAAAGGGCTTGTGATTTTGTATTGACTTTTCTGGATTTTTCTACACGGATCGATAGAGTACTTTGACATTAACAATGCGTTTTAATTTCTAGAAGATTCGATCAGTAGTTTTCGAGATATCGATGACCGTTGTAACAGTATGAAATATTTTTTTCACTTCTCGTGCTCTTAAAATGTTACTTTAGTCTCTGCATATCGGGACTAAAGTTCCTTATTAATCTCTAGGGACTAAAGTAATGTTTTTTTAATTTACTTTGAAAACTCCTAAACAGCCAATCATGGTATTTGTGAATGGGAGGATTATCACCTTTTTAGTGATTGTGTATAGAAATAACCTCAAAATGACATTTGAAAAAATCTAAAAAACCCATTTAATTTCGTGAAACACGATTAATGATATTAATTTAATTAATTATTATGTAAGTATTAAGGTTTCATTCATTTTATTATGCATTTCCAATTAGTTTTAAATTATTTTTCAAGTTTGAATCTGTTGGCTAAATATGCAAGCATTTAAAGCGTACGTCACTTAACAAAAAAAAAACCGTGGGACAAATTTCTTTGCAATTTGAATTTTGAATAGATTATTCGTATTAAGCTTGCGTTGTAATCACCAATTACCTACACCAATTAATTGTGCAACTTAATAAATTACGGACCAAATATGTCATCATCGTCATCCAGTGGAGAAGAATTAACGCCTAACTCCAGAATGGAGAAGTAATGTAAATAAATATACAAATTGCACTTTTAACTTTTCTTAGGTTACATTAACGATTAATACGTAATTTTACGAAGCTTTGTTATTATAAATATTATAATTTTGTATAGAACGTCGTTTTTTTTCCTCGCATTCAAAGTGAAAAGTAGAGTGTTTAACGTGGGACTAAACAACCATAATGACACTCGAACTATTAGCCACCCTCGCTTCGCTCGGGTGGCTAAAACATCTCGTGTCATTATGGCTTGTTTTAGTCCCTTGTTGAACAATCTACTAAATCATACTGGAAAGGTTAGATAAACGTAATAATAAATGATTGTCTGTATTTTATAAATTATTAAAATTAAAGTTAGCATATCTTAACCGGCTTATAATATGGCTTCTAGAATGCAGATAAGGAAACACCATCGTGCGTTGATCAAACAACGTAATCGAACTATGTTGCTACATCCGTTTTTTTAAATACATACATATTATACGTAAAAACATCCAGACAAGTATAAATATATATATTGTCATGCGTACAAATATTTACACTGAGCGGGAAAAACCCGAGAAATGTGACTTAAATAAATAAATATTCTACGACACTCTACACAGTGCTTTCAAGACCCAAAGTAAGCATATTTTAACTAACTTGTGTTATGGGTTCCAGAATACTTATAAACACACTTATATACTATTTTTTTTAATACATACATATTACGAGTATACATAAAAAAACACCCAGACCAATATTTGCACTGAGCGGAAATCGAACCCGCGCCCCCTGGGCGTAGCAGTCGAATGCACTACCGCTACGCCACAGAGGCCGACTGAGACGTGGAACCGCTACAGGTCACAGGTTTATTTATCCGTTGTATATATTGTTTTTACGAGAGGCTCTGGCACAGCTTTTCCGTCTCGGAGTTGGAAAAACAGGCTGTAGTCGGTCCCATGAACGCCAAGATAAACTAACTATCCATAAGGAATGGGGGAAATAGAAATCTGAATTTCGGGCTCAAAAGCATTGGACGAGATCGGGATGGGCTCTTTAGCGTTTAGGCGTTGTTCACAATATTATTATGACGTATTTAAGAATGAGTCTACTAAAATATAAGGTGTCACAAAATTAGGTCTCTGAATTTGGTGAGATGACTTGGTATCGACAAAATATGTATTTGAAACAAAGAAAAAATATTATGGTGTAAAATAAAAAAAAAAAAAAAAAATATAAAAATAAAAAATGAAAAAAAGCACTACCAGCGACGAGCACACGTGACGCTGGTTGCGATTTTACTGCGAGGATACTATCGGCGATACCAATCCGCGATACTAAATAGCGACCAGCGTCACGTGGGCTCGTCGCGTCACGTGACGCTGGTCGCTGGTGGTGTTTTTTTTCCTTTTTTTTATATTTTTTTTATATATTTTTTTATTTTACCCGATATTATTTTTTTTTGTTTCAAATACATATTTTGTCGATACCAAGTCATCTCACCAAATTCAGAGACCTAATTTTGTGACACCTAATATAGTACTGAAATATAGTTTATTAGATTTGCAATATTTATTGAGACTCTTGAAAGCTGCTTGCGAAATTAATTATATGTATTAATTAACTTATTAATATATAGGTATTAATGTCATTACCACATATGACTACTAAAAGGAATCGGGAATCTGCATCAGATACAATGCGAACAGATGAAGTCTGGAATCCATTAGGTATTTGATTTAATAACTGCTACAATCAATCAAATTTTATTCGGTAAAGGCTTTTTAACAGTGACACCTCATTAGATAAACCTAACATTTTTACAAATTGTCGTTCTATTTTTTTAAAATATTTTTATTGGAGTTATCAAAAGTTCCTTAGTTCCCTTTACGATACATTTTTCTTCTCATTATTTTATTTTCATGATTATATGATGACCTATGAGCCGACCATTCTATTAAAAACATAGCAAAGGTAGTGCTTGACATAAAGCCATATAATATCGAAGAATAAATCAATACTAATAATCTGTATGAAAAAGTGTATCAAATATGATCTATATATTTCTTATACTATACTAACTGTTACCCGTGACTCCGCCCTCGTGGAATTCTGATCCCGTTCTTGCTACCCATGGGAACCTATGCCCGGGATGAAAAGTAGCCTATGTGTTATTCCGGACTATAGTCTATCCCTGTACCAAATTTCAGCCAGATCTGTTCAGACGTTTTTGCGTGAAATGCTCTTTCACGCAAAAACGTCTTAACAACGTCTAAACAAACATACATACTCACAAACTTTCGCGTTTTTCATATTAGTAGGATAAACATTTCCATCATACATTACAAATGTGTAACTCTAGCGGTTTTGGTAGCGCATGCCAGAATAGCTCGCTGATGATAGATTTTTCCTACTTGCTTGACACTTATCGTCATATTTTGGACAATTCACACAATATCTTTATAAATTGTAGCCTGTTATTCTGATGTATAAGCTATATTTTTGTAAAGTTACATTAAAATCCATTCAGTAGTTTTTACGTGAAAGAGTAACAAACATCCATCCATCCATACATCCATACTTACAGACTTTCGCGTTTATAATAGTGGTAGGATTCCTTAATTTAAAGACAAAATTTTGCAATAAAGCACAATGGTCGCCAGTCTGAGCAGATAAATAACGTTCTGAAGTATGCTAAATCTACTTCTTCCGCCCTTAGTTCAAGACCCTAATAATGGCTGTTCGTACAAAATGTGGCCTCTAAATGTACCAATTTACCCTTCCACTATACCGTGGCCGGGTATCTCCGAGCAAAAGAGCCCATTCAATCTCCACTTTTGTGGAAAGATCGCGTTATTTTTAAATGAAATGCTTAGATGACGCGAGCGCTTCCTTCAGGTACATTGTGAAACCTCAGCTTGGTAACGTTCCATTATGTAATAAACGTTGGCTCGTTGGATATTGGTAATGTTATGTCGATGTTTTGGCAGTTTGGAGAGGCGTTGTAACTCTAGGTTAGGGTTATAGGAAGTGTTATCTCAAATGTGCTTGATACTTTTAGAGTAGGTACTTTTGTTTTTGTGCCTTTGTTGAACAATAATATAAGAAACTATGAACCTGAAGATATTTTGTTCGGTTAGTAGTGAGAGCTGTAACAATTTCTTGTCATTAATTTAATTTGACGTTCCAAAATTAAAATGAAGATTTTAAGATAAATATTTTGCAGTATGTTCATCCTTCATTCAAGTAATTTAATAAAATAAGAGTGATTTTCGGAGTCTATTTTCTACTAATTCCTTTTTTTTAATTCTTAATAAATCATTAAAGTTGGTATATCCAGAAGAAGACAGCATTTGTTTTTCAGATCTATAAGTTTTATATTAAACGAAAGAAATGGTTTTATGATTACCGATTTTTCAATCGTCAGCCATAGTAATCACCTTAATCGTAAAATAATGGTTCAATCTTATCTTTCCTTACTCCGTGGGTTCGATGTAACTGAATGGTTTCATAATTTTAAAATAAAAGAATACCTACCTACATCCACTGTTCTTTACATAAAAGAGTTTTCATTTTGTGTTATTTTATTACAATGTTGTTGGAATACTAAATATTGAAGCTAGGGTGCAAAAGGTAACAAGTTTAGAACCTTTCTAATTGTTATGAAGCCGCAAAAATATCCCCTAAAAGCAGTAGCCAAATAATATAAAATTATTTAACGATGCTTGTAAACTCCCACCGAAATCACGGGTAATAGAAATATTTTATAACAAAACAGGATATTACTGTTTAAAATTAAATTGCGTACAGTCGGGGTCCTCACCGGGTGCGACTAAAAGCCTGTCAGGGTCGCTTTACCAACCAGCCCAGCGATGCTTTGCATACCGTTTACACTAAACTACATCACAAACTATCGATGAATACGCATTTCAACACTTCTCTCCACATCCATTGCTTGGTAAACATTATAAGCTTTACAATGCTGTTTGTTTATCTTTCAGTGTATACTAAACATTGTAGGAAAACCAAGTTTTGTAAAGTCGGAGCGTGTTGTGTTAGTCTTTAAGCTTTCTTCGTATGAATATTATTTTCAGTACGGCGACCCGACATTCGTAGCATCTGTTGCTGGCAAATTTTATATTATGTTCTACGTTATTAAAAACTGACAGATCCTTGTGGTTTGAAACTAAAGCCTTGCTGATTTTATATTGTTTTAAAATATAAAATAGACAAAGTGTAAATAAAATTTTGGAAGTAAATGTTAATATTTAAAACCTTCACAAAATTTAGCATTTAGTTCTTTAAAAGGAAAAACAGAACCTTTATAGAAGTACTTGGTTGTCCAATGTCCATGCATATGTTCGTATGTCTATCAAATTGTTTTAACCTCAAGACCTGCGGAGTCGCGTGAACAGGATAAGTATTTCATATTCAAGTCTCATAGAACTTGCAGTTTCGACGTTTAATATAAATAAACTGATTTGACTTGGCAGTCAACTACCCTATTAATCCTATCCTACTAATATAAATGCGAAAGTTTGTGAGGATAGATGGATGTATTTGTCTTCCACACAGACACATATATCCATATGAATGTTACTCTTTCACGCAAAAAAAAAACTGAACGAATCTGGATGAAATTTGACACAGATAGATTATAGTCTGGAATAATACATAAGTTACTTTACCGCCTGCTAGAAATACGGATTAGCTGGTTTCTAATATAAATGAAACGTAAAAAGTTTTAACTTAGCAACATAAACTAAAAAGATGCTAATTAAAATTCACGCAACGCTCCGTATTTTATACTTACTTAGAAAATGTAATACGAAACAAAATTAAAAAGATTACCTTGACAGTACGTTGACCTTTTTAGGAAAATGGAAATTGTGAGTCAGTTTCAGGTTACGTGGGTTCTGTAGGAAAAAATAACACCTGTTTTGTACAAAAATCATTTTCGTATCTCGGATCCTCTATTGCTGAAGTTTCCGAAATTATACAAAAAGCTCGTTACACTTCACACTTCAGATAAGATATGGTGGCTACCCCGTCGGGAATAAACAGGTATCAGTATATAGAGTCGGGGTACGAGGGATATGCTTTATGGGCAACCTTACACCCGTCTGAAGACCCGAGACGGCGTGCGGTTTTAGTCGGTTCAAACCCGACAAAACCGCCTCCGCTGGCCAGCGGGGGCGTATCCGCACGAAAAAAAAAGTATCAGTATATAGAAAAAAATCTATACATCTTAAATAAACTTGTATAAGTGGTGGATAGTAAAGTTTTATTTCACAATTTATTAACAAATTGAAGTTAAGTTCTGTTTCGCAGTATTTATTATGTACGCGTGTCAAATATGGTATATTACTGAATAAGCAACGACTTACAAAACATTATTGTAAATACTGATTCTTTTAATTACTAATTCTTTTAATTACTAATAATACTAACATACTACTATATATTACATTGCAAATAACATTTAACCAACCATTTTTCCCGTTTGTTAGGGGACTCTAAAAACAAGAACAAAACAGGGATAAAAAGCTAACTTGTTTAGCCATGCTGTAATTGCGACGAGGGCCCGCCAAGATAAGCTCGTTTCTTTTTAATTTTACGTCTGGAAATTACTTCAATTCCCCAGTTGAATAAATGAAGACTGCACTACCTACTTCAACCGTTCTTTTTTTTAATTTATTTTATTAGCGTGAAAGAGATCTCGGTAAAGTTTCGAAGAGCCTTTAGTTCAAGGTTTGATTAACTGGTTTTAGTTAGGTGCTTAAGAAAAATATAACTGAGTGCCACTGTGAATAGTAAATCTTGTTTAACAAAATTGTTTTAGAACAGATTGGAATCAAGTAATAACTATGCCACGATTAAAACAATCTCTTTGCATTATAAATTAATGTATAATTGTTTACATATACTGTTAGGTAACTTCTTTTTGAGAGTCAAAGTCATTTCTGTGCGGTATAATTGTTTAAGTTCAATCAAAAGTCAAAAGTCAAAAGTCAAAAACCATTTATTCTGCATAGACCATTAATACGGAACTTACAAAACGTCATAAAAAAAAAAAATAATCTAATGTTTGGCAAATGGACCACCGGTTCGAAACGCGGCCCTGTCCTGAGAAGACTCCGGCAAGAAACTCAGCGGGCTGTTTTTTTTTGGTCTATTTACAAACATATTTACTTAACCTAAGTACAATATTCCATTTGAGTAGCATAGAGAGAGAGCAAACAGTTCATATCCAAGCTTGTTTATCGTCTAAATAGTCTTGAATTTTATAGTAGCCTTTTTGGCAGAGTTTACTTTTAATTTGGCTTTTAAATTTATGAAGAGGTAGATTCTTCATTTCACTAGGAAGCTTGTTGTAGAAGCGTATACAGTTACCCTGAAAGGAATTACTAATCTTGTGGAGTCGACTATTACAAACCACAAGATTGTTTTTATGTCTAGTATTTACGTTATGTATATCACAAAGCCTTAAAAAATTGGAAATGTTTCTTCTAACATACAAAAGATTTTCAAAAATATATTGGGAAACTACAGTTAGAATGTTTATTTCTTTGAACTTTTCTCGGAGGGAGACTCTTGGGCCCAACTTATAAATTGCCCGCACCGCCCGCTTTTGCAGTACAAAGATTGTATTTAAATCTGCGGCATTACCCCAAAGGAGAATGCCATAGCTCATAATACTATGGAAATAACTGAAATAAACTATTCTAGCGGTATCTATGTCTGTAAAAGTCCTAATCTTTTTCACAGCGTAGGTAGCAGAACTTAACCTACTAGCTATTTTTTCGATATGTGATCCCCACTGTAATTTAGCATCGATACTTAAACCTAAGAACACGGTTGATTCCACAAGGCTCAACAACTGTCCATTAAGTTGTACATTGGTTTCCACCTGTGTAACATTAGGTAAGGTGAATTTAATACATTTGGTTTTTTTTCATTAAGGCAAAGATTATTTATATTAAACCAATGAACCACTCGTGAGATTGCGTTGTTCACTTCGTCATAATTATCTAATTGTCTTTTAATTTTAAATATCAAGGAAGTATCATCAGCAAACAAAACAATACTATTTTTATCCCTTACGTAGTAAGGGAGGTCATTTATATAAATTAAAAATAAAAATGGTCCAAGTATCGAACCCTGTGGAACGCCCATCGAAACCAAAGATCCTACCGAACGTGTACCGTTCACATCGACCTTCTGAATTCTATTGTTTAAATAAGAAGTCAAAAGGTCGAGAGCCTTGTTCCTTATTCCGTAATAATCTAATTTCCTGACCAATGTATCATGGTGGACGCAATCGAAGGCTCTGGATAGATCGCAGAAAACACCTAATGCATCCTGCTTATCCTCCCAGGCCTCGTAAATACATTTCAATAACTCTATACCAGCATCCGTCGTTGATCGTCCTTTAGTAAACCCAAACTGTTTATCATGAAATAATTTATATTTATTAAAATGGGTTAGCATTTGGTCTAGAATTAATTTCTCAAATACTTTACTCAAGGTTGGCAATACAGAGATGGGTCTGAAATTCGAGGGATCTGAGGCGCTGCCTGCCTTGAACAAAGGTATGACTTTACTGTGTTTCATTAAATCAGGAAATATACCGCTACTGACGCAGTCATTAAACACAGTTGCTAGATGGGGAGCAATGACATCAATGATGCTTGAAACAGTTTTGACTGATAATCCCCATAGGTCCGCGGTCTTTTTAATATCAATGGATTTAAACGATTTTGTGATGTCCTTGCTATCAACAACTGAGAATCTGAAAGCGTCCTCACATTTTGTAATTGATTCCATAAGCAATGACTCAGCGGAAGTGGAAGACGACTAAAGAGTTCGGGTAGTGGCTACAGGTATATTTGAAAAAAAGTGTTCAAACTCTGTCGCAACTTCCAGATCCTCCGTGACATGGCGACCGTCTATTTTTAAATGGTAATCTCTTACAACTGCTGGAGATTTACCACATTCGGAATTTATAATGTTCCAGGTAGTCTTAATTTTATTAACAGAATTTGATATTTTGTTTTTTATAAAGTTTGATTTAGCAAAGGAACAGGCTTGAAGAACTTGGCAATGACTTTTCACAGTCTGATGTTTGACTGTATAATTTTTCAAGCGAGTAGAACCTTTGTTCATTGCTGTTACAACTCTCCACCAGGCTATTCAAAGCCTCAATGTATTCCCCAATTTCTTTTTGAGAAATTTTATATTTTAAGGTAATTGAGTCTAATGAGTCATTTAAATGCCTAATTTCAGTCTGCAATTGATGAATATCAGTTTCATATTGGTCAGATTGGATATCTAATTCTTTTCTACTTATTCCTATTAATTGTCTTAGTTGTAAATTCGATTTACTCAACCTACGATATTTGTTGACACCTATTTTAAGTTTTTTTATGTGTTTTTGTGATTTGCAAATAAATTTATTTAGTTTTATATATTTTTTTAACTTATTCCTGCTAGTATTAACTAATCTTATTGATGAGTTTAATATGTGTTGGTCGTCACAGGTTGTATCTAATAATTTAACAGGAATATCTGGTGTTGAGATATCTATCAGGTCTGTGGTAATGGATGGCTCAAGACAAATCAGATCAGGCTCGGTACCCACCAACTCATCATAGAGACTGTTCGAGAGGGCAGTCTGATCTGCCAATTTGAGATTTTCCATGTGAGTGATAGAGTTGTGAACATCACTCAGCTCGCACTCCAGAATGCTGATGCGTTTTAAAGCACGCTCATGAGTGTTGCTGCATTCTTCTAGACCTGACAATGTTGCCTGGAGGTGATCCCGTTGTAGTGTGAGCTCCCTAACCTGTGTATGTAGCTCAGCCAACTTGTGTTTGAGTTGGGTGTTTTTTTCTATTACATTTAATACTTCCTTCTCACTGTCTTCCCGTTCTTCTAACAACTGCTTGTTGAGATTTTTGCAAATCTCCAGTTCCTTCATTGTCAGATTGAACTTTTGTTGTAAGTCACGGGCTACAGCACTGCGGGTCATCATTATGTTGTGCTTCCTTTGTAGTAGATCAGTGAGGAATTAGTGGCACTGAAATGAAAGGGGTGGTGATAAGCAACTGTGTACAGAATTGATTAAGTTAAGGGAGTAAAGAAGCAATGATAAAAGAGATAAAATTATTATATGAAAGGAGGGTTAATTGAAAAAAAACAAAAAGTTATAATTTATAAGGAAGTAAATGTTAAATTTATAAATTTATAGGAAGTAATCTATGTTACAAGGAAAGTAAGTATAGCTATTATTTTAGAGAATAAAAGGGCACAAAAAAGAAACACATTGGAACAAGTGTTAAGCGAGGTAGGTAAGCAAATGACAGACAGGATGTGCAAGAACTACTAAATTAGATAACAGATTTATGTGAGTAACTGTTAAGTGAGTGTGTTACAATTTGTCTGAGGCTATATTGTTGGTGTCATCGAGTTGGCTTCCAACTTGTCAAGGCAACTGAGACTGTAACAGAGCCTGCTGTGTGGAATGACGTTACTCACAGCGGTGTGAGCGTTTGTATAGTACTGTACTGTACGAAAAGTGTAAAAGAATAAATAAATCACAGAAATACTCCCCTGACAACAGAAGTCTTAGAGAAATTTCAAACTAGTCCGCTAACGAACTTTCCACTCCTTGTGTGTACCGCAATTTTTGAAGCATACAATATTTACAGAACACTTACTGTACTAAATATAATAATTACTTAACTTTACGGAGTCTAATTATAAGAAAAATACTTTATTTTATTTAAAAATCTTACGAGCTAAACACTTTACGACCGTTCAAGCCTGTTCAAGCCTGTGTAAATAAAGCAACAACATGAAGGTGTAAGAATATATTGGAAGCTTTGCGGAGTTGAACGGGTTGGCAATGAGGGATATGCTCTATGGGCAACCTTACACCCCGGCGTCTGTAGACCCGAGACGGCGTGCGGTTTTAGTCGGTTCAAGCCCGACATAACCGCCCCCGCTGGCACGCGGGGGGGTATCCGAAGGGATTTCCGCACGAAAAAAAAAAAAAAAAAAAAAAAAAAAAAAGGTACACGAGACGGTGTGCGGTTTTAGTCGGTTCAAGCGCGACATAACCGCCCCCGCTGGTCGGCGGGGGAGTATCCGAGGGGATTTCCGCACGAAAAAAAAGCTACACACATCGGTACATCATCACAAACTTTCACATTTGAAATATTAGCAAGATTTTGAAAACATTCGTTTCTGACATAATATAAGAAAAATAATACAATTATAATCTAATATTTACATTATGAGTTTGATTAATTAGAGTAACATTTATAACAATAAAGTAATACTTGCTGATTCATCTAAAACAGAATTAAACATCTGAAATTATTTTTAGATATCTTTTCAATATCTTGTTGTGTCACATCTGGCATCCGTTTTTCATTTGTGTTTTAATTAGATATTAAATGTAAAATAAAATACCGATATTCAATGAGATTTGAGCAAAGTATTGGATAGATTAAAACTTAAAACAACGGAGGCATTTGAGTCACTGAAGTAAGGTAAAAGGTAAATTTTATACTATCGAGATATACCTTATACTATTGTAGTATAAGGTATATCTCGATAGTATAAAATTTACCTTATGTAAGAAATGTACTTTTTAAAATCCTTGTTTGTACTAGACAAAAAGAAGATTTAGAAAGATGTAGAAAGATTTCAAGGGGTATATTATGAAATGAAATCGTCTTAACTGCGTATTGAGATAGTCTATGATCTTCCACAAAAAATCTACCTCCCTGGGCTATTAAAGTGGTTTGTTTTACTTGTAATTTATAAAATCCTAGTTTGTATTAGACAAAAAACGCTATTAAACGGTGTAGAAAATTTTCAAGAGGTATATTATGAGATGAAAACTTCTTATCTGCGTAGTGAGCTAGTCTATAATCTTCCACTAAAAATCTACTTCCTTGGGCTATTAATGTGGTTTGTTTTACTTGTATTTTTTTAAATCCTATATTATAGTATAGACTAGACCAAAAACGCCATTAAACGGTGTAGAAAATTCAGAATTGTAAACATTATCATCATCCCAGCTTTAATCCCGGCTGCATCTAAAGCTTACACTTAATCTACTCGAGACTACTCTCTTACGTTATCTCCTTCTGATATGGCTAATCTTGGCTTTTAAGGAAGCGATTGCCGTCTGAACCTCAATTTGGAGGGAAAGTCTGCACCAAAGCATCATCATTTAATCAGCGAACGTACCGGCTCGCAGTTGAGGTTCGCTTAAGCTCCGAAGATCATGCTGGTAGCTGGACAGTAAATTGTAAATAAAACGTATCTTACGCTATTTGTTTAAAATTCCCTGAACAAACACATCTAATTACTTTTTGTAGCCTTTACACAAGCTTGGAAATTGCAAAGCAAAACACATGTCGCCCCAGCATTTTTAAACAAATTTTAGTTTCTGCTTTTACGTGTCGTAGGGTTGGCAAAACTCCAGCAAAACTCCAACGCTGACACGTCCCTATAGAGCCAAAATAGTCTCAAAAACATTTTGAGTTTAAAGTAGATATCCTGAGAGAAAACAACAAAATAAGGAAGAAAATGTACTGTTGGTCCTGTAGATTTTTTGCTCACGTGAGGGGAGTACTTTTATCTTGATTTATGTCCGACGCTTTCAATAAAGCGATAAAACAATTTACTCTGCAATCTTTCTCTTGGTGCCTACTAATAAGTTGTATTGAATTATTTTTTTGGATAGCAGTATTTTTTTCTTAGGTGCTTGGTAGTTTTTGGGTACCTACCTGGCTCTTACTACTACTACTACATGTTATGTTGCCATAAGATCTTTGGGGATAAGTCAACCTCAACCGTTACACCTGCTGATAGATGGTCGAGGATCTGGCATAGGCTTTCTTTTCGGAGTTGGGAGGTCAGAAGGTAGTCGCTCCCATAAAAGTCTTAGACTTAGTCTGGCCATAAATACTGTTACAATAAAAAAAAAAAAAAAAATATTACATTTGAATTTCGAATCTGTAATTTTTATATGACTGTTCATTGTGTTTTCTCATTTTGGCGCCAATACATTGTACAATATTCTGCGTATTAAACTGAAGTGGGGTGATAAAGTGAACCGAATCGCTGTGATTGCATTACACAAAGTAGGTATGGAGCCAATGCATTTTTATAACTCTCCATACGCTTGGTATTAGTAAAATGTTTGTGCCCCGGGCTATTAATAGGTACAATGAGACCTCTTCTGTTTTTGACAGAAAAAGATCTGGCCGTCCACGTAGTGTTCGTACGAAAAGGGTGGTCAAAGCAGTAAGGGAAAGAATTCGAAGAAAGATTTTAGATTTTATCTCGGGAGATGAAGATAACACCTAGAACCATGTCGCATATTTTAAAAGATGACTTAGGATTTGCAGCCTATAAGAGACGTACTAGTCATTTCTTAACTGATAATTTAAAAAAGAATAGAGGAATAAAATGAACTACTACTACAAGAAATAACTACTGAAGCGGTACGCAAAGGGAGGTCACAGTAAATTTTTATTTACGGATGAGTAAAATTTTTACAATTGAGCAACATTTTAACAAACAAAATGACCGTATTTATGTTCACAGCTCTGAGGAAGAAGAATTAGTCGACAGAGTGTAACGTGGGGCTTTTCCGACTTCAGTGATGGTTTGCCGGGGTATTAGCTATGAAAGAGTGACTGAGCCATACTTTTGTGAAAAAGGTATCAAAATATCAGCACAAGTGTATCAAGATAGTGAAGAAGGTAGTGGAGCCCTCTAACGACACCATGTTCAATAACCGAGAATGGTCCTTCCAACAAGACTCGGCGCCGGGTCATAAAGTTCGTCTACGCAGTCTTGGTTGGAAACGAACGTTTCGGGCCGTCGTCTAGTCCCGATCTTAACCCGCTGGATTATGATTTATGGTCAGTTTTAGAGAGTACGGCTTGCTCTAAACGCCATGATAATTTGGAGTCCCTAAAACAATTCATACGATTGGCAGTGAAGAATTTTCCCATGGAAAGAGTGCGTGCTTCTATTGATAACTGGCCTCAACGTTTAAAGGACTGTATTGCATCCCGTGGAGACCACTTCGAGAAAGCTTTTTTTATTTTAAATTGTTTTATATTTATGTATTAAAGTAACACACTGTAAAAGTAATAAATTTGATTTGCAATAGAATGTTTTTTTCTTTGTTTCAGTATTTATGGCAAGACTAGGTAAAGCAAACCAAAAGGACGAGAAGGAGTAAGCAGCCCTCAATCTCCGAGGTGAGAGCTTCGGAGGCAACTAGGAACAACATTAAGATGATGATGGTGAAGTACAATAATCTAGTTTGTAATAAGATCAGTAGTTACTGACATTTACCATCATTAGTAAACATAAAATGTCATTGAACCCGTGTATGCGACTCTATTTCTACGACTTCTATTAGCAATAGATACGACGTCAGAGATATTGGTACAGCTTCTATAGTCTCATTTTATTGTGTCATTACCATAGGAGATGCACATCGAAATAAAAAAGCGGCCAAGTGCGAGTCGGACTCGCCCATGAAGGGTTCCGTAGCAGTAAGTAACATAATAATGCTTATTTTTAAATTTTATATTTGAGTTGATTGAATGAAAGGTAAATTGCGTTTTACGATTTATGACGTATTAAAAAAAACTACTTACTAGATCTTGTTCAAACCACTTTTCGGTGGAAGTTTACATGGAAACGTACATCATGAATGTTAAAACTAAAAAATATGTACTGTACATATTTTTTAGTTTTATCATTCTCTTATTTTATAAGTTACAGGGAGGGGGGACACACATTTTACCACTTTGGAAGTATCTCTCGCGCAAACTATTCAGTTTAGAGAAGAATAATATTAGAAGCCTCAATATCCTGCGTGGGTGAGTCAACGCCGGGATCTCGTTGCGGTCCTGGGCGTGGACGTTCTCTCGTTGGAGACCATGGCCAGGGCCGTGGTCTCCGACGGGAGCAAGTGGCACGCCGCCGCCTCTTTCTGCGAACAGGTAATGCGCGCGAAAGAGATGGCGGAGAGGGAGCGGGAGAGAACCCTGCCCCCCGAGTTTCGCAGTTTGCGGCGAGGACGCCGCAGACTCATCTACGCCCGGGACTACCGACCTCCATGATCGGGGCCTGAGGACGGCAGTTGGCCGACTCGCCGTTCTTACAGAAGCAGGCTGTGGCGGAGGCGTGTCGTGTGTGCCCTACACACGCCTGCCAACTCACCGAAGCGGGATAAAACCCGACCCCACCAGGCGAGGCCGCGGTGACGGCCAAAGTCCGCCGGCAACCCTGGGGTTATCCTTTCGAGGGCTTACCCGGAGTGCCCGGCAACAGAGACTTGGGGAGGACACCGTGCGGTTTTAGTCGAGACACGACATAACCGTGACATCCGAAGGGATTTCCGCACGTAAAAAAAAAAAAAACAAAAGCCTCAATATAATTTTTGAAGACCTATCCAATACCTCAAAAGTATGGGTTAGATGAAAAAAAATAATTTGAGTTTCAGTTCTTAGTATGGGGAGCCTCGCTGGGGAGTCTTGCTTTTTTTCTAATTTTGTGTGAAAATCTTAATGCGGTTTACAGAATACATCTACTTACCAAGTTTCAACAGCATAGTTCTTATAGTTTCGGAAAAAAGTGGCTGTGACATACGGACGGACAGACAGACAGACATGACGAATCTATAAGGGTTCCGTTTTTTTGGCAACGGAACCCTAAAAATGAACCTCCAGTGGGTTTTTATTATAATATAAAGTTATTTATAAAATGATGTTAATAAAAATTCACGACCAAGGAAAGAGTCAAAGAATAGAAAATAATTGAATTCTTTTGATTTTGTTATTTTCCTTTCTTTGTTAAATATCATTTGTATTATTGCATAAAATGTCACAGTATTTTCATTCCCAAATATTAGAATATTAGAAATTATAACCCTACTTTGGGGATGTTACTGAGTTTTACTAATAATACGTCAAGCAATGCCAATTACGGGAATTCTCGGAATTGGATAGACTACCTGTGACCACGGCCAATGCAATTGTATCGAAACGTAATGAAAACAAAGGTGGTCGTATCTGGGTGACTCCATTTTCTATATCGACATTTTCAAAGAATGCAACCTAGCAAGATCGATTTATCCCCCCGAAACTCCTTGTATACTAAATTTCATGAAAATCGTTGGCGCCGTTTCCGAGATTCAGTATAATATATATATACATAGATACATACATACATCCATAAAATCACGCCTGTTTCCCATAGGGGTAGGCAGAGATCACGGATCTTCATTTGCCACGATCCTGACATACTTCTCTCGCTTCATTCACTCTCATTATATTCTTCTAGCATGCTCGTCGGTTTAGGGTACTCCTGACCTGCCCCTTTTCTAAAACTTCCCCGATTTGGTCCAGGTATGTGCGCCTAGGTCTTCCCCTTCCGACAGTACCATCCACACTCGCCTCATACACCTGTTTCAATAGTCTTTCATTCATTCTCTCAACATGACCGAATTATCTTAACATACCTCTCTCAATTGTCGTCACTACATCTTCTGTCACTCCACATCGCTCTCTTATCACGCTATTTCTCACTCTATCTCTCAAAAAGCAGCGATAGCGATAGATAACGGACTGCTGAGACGAGGTCTCGAGTTCGATCCCTAGTCGCCCCGGGCACACACCTCTGACTTTTCGTAGTTATGTGTGCATTAATAAATGTTAATTATCGCTCGCTTAATAATGTGCCCGGTAGATGGCAATAGGCTCGCCCCCTATTACATCGGGACCTTAACATAACTGGCGAGTCGTGGGTGTAATACACCTCTGCCTACCCCTTTGGGGATAAAGGCGTGAAGTTATGTTATGTTATGTTTATCTCTCAAAGTCAATCCACACATACTTCGCAACGCACGCATTTCTACTGCATTCACTCGACTCTGATGCTTTTTCTGCCGCACCCAACTTTCACTACCATACATAATAGTCGACACTAATACTCCTCCATGTACAGCCAGTCGTGCCTTTTCGGACACTTTCCGGCTACTCATAAAGTTGTGTAGTGCCCCATTCACTCTATTTCTAGCTGTCACTCTCCTTTCAACATCTTCTTCATGCTTTCCATCTCTCGTAAACAATGTTCCCAAATATATGAACTCATTCTCTTGTTCCACTCTTTCTCCATCTATACAAATCCTACACTTTGTCACGCATTCATCTCTTTCAAAAACCATAACTTTTGTCTTATTAACATTCACTTTCATTCCTTTCCTCTCAAAAGCTCCATGCATAGTTGTTACCATCTCCTGCAACACATCTACCGATGATGCAAGTGAAACCTGATCATCAGCATAGAGGAGACATTTGACGAGTAGCTCATTTATTCTTAAACCACATTCTTTATCTTTCAAATCTCGCAAACAACTGTCCATTAATAAGTTAAACAGCCATGGTGACGCTACACATCCCTGTCTTACACCCTTTTGAATGCTAAACCATTCAGTGTATGACCCATGTATCCTCACGCAAGCACTGGAGTCCTCATAGAGAGACTTCAGAGCTCGAATAAGGTTGCTGCTCACCCCATACATAGACAGTACCGACCAAAGTTCATTCCTCATCACTTTGTCATAGGCCTTTTCCAAATCCACGAATGCGCAATACACCTTTTGACTCTTGGCCAAAAAAATTTCGGCTATGCTTCGCAAGGAAAAGACCTGATCCGTACATCCCATTCCTTTTCTAAAACCCGCTTGTGCATCCCATATTTTCTCATCGGTTTCTTTCATAACTCTCTCAATATATATATATATATATATATATATATTTATATATATTCTGACCCAGGGCCATCTCCGGTTTCGACATGGCCCCCTCAGGTATGGTTGTGTGACGGTGCCCCGTCTTGCCCCCGGAAAAAGTCGCGCAACCGCCTCGGCCTGCCTCTGCTAGGGTGCCAGGTGGCTCCACCTTTTGAGCACGGTATCCCAGGCCTGCTTCTCGAGCACCATCGCCGCCTTCTTGAGCATATTGCAAGCAGGATGAGACTCTAGCGCAGGCTTCCCTCTCGGGCAAGTCAAACGGTAGTCGCTCCCATAAAGGTCAAACTAAAAGAAGTAAGCAATATGTAAAGTACAATCTTAAATCAAAGTGATGCACGATATTTGTTTACCTTTTGAAATGAATAAATAAAATAAAATAATAATAAATATTCTACGACATTCTACACAGCGCTTTCTAGACCCAAAGTAAGCATAGTTTAACTAGCTTGTGTTATCGGTTCCAGAATGCGGATAAACATACTTATATACTTTTTTTTTGTAAATACATACATATTATACATAGAAACACCCAGACCAATGCAAATATACATATTCATGCATACAAATATTTGCACTGAGCGGGAATCGAACCCGCGCCCCCTGTCGTAGCAGTCGAATGCACTACCGGTACGCTACAGAGGCCGTCAAACGTATTATAAACGTATAATAATCTGATTAATCACTCGCAGGGTGAATAAACTTCATGAAGATTTTCAAACCTCAGCTATTAGTATTCCATCAGCACTTGGTGTTAAGTCACGTTTGCTCACTCGTTTTAATATTGAAATATTCGCATTAAGCGACTTCAAAGTAAAATCATTTTCGCACGTAGCAGTAAACTTCTATATAACTTGTGGAGTTAAAGGGTTCTAACCTGTTCGGGTAGTATTACTTCGGGTGTACAACTGGCGTCTTGGAAAGTTTCTGTTTTGGAGAAGTTTAGACTGCGTATATCCGTCACTTTGAGATACGGGTCGTCATCTAATACCTATACAATGTGTTGATTTGCATTTGCGCATCATTCACAGGTTGAGCTGCTTATAGTGATCAAAAATTAATGTTAATAAAAAGGATCAAAAAGTAGAATCGCACATTTTTTGACTTCATTCGCGTGTTCAGCTTACTCTGTCGAATTTAATCACTTCTGCATTAGATAGTATTACAAAATTATTATTATTAAAATGAAATGCTTTTTTATCTTAATTTTTCATATCCTAGTGATTACAATCGAAGAAAGCGGCCAAGTGCGAGTCGGACTCGCCATTATGGGTTCCGTAGTAGCAAGTAACATAATTTTGTTTTTTTTTAAATTTTATATTTGAGTTGATTGAATGAAAGGTAAATTGTGGTTTACGATTTATTAACAAAAACTACTTACTAAATCACGTTCAAACCATTTTTCGGTGGAAGTTTACATGGTAATGTACATCATATATTTTTTATAATTTTATCATTCTCTTATTTTCGAAGTTACAGGGGGGGGGGGGACATTTTACCACTTTGGAAGTGTCTCCCGCGCAAACTATTCAGTTTAGAATAAAATTATATTAGAAACCTCAATGTCATTTTTGAAGACCTTCGATGAAAAAGAAATTTTTGTGTTTCAGTTCTAAGTATTGGAAACCAGCAAAAATTTTTTTTTTTTCGATTTTTGTGTGAAAATCTTAATGCGGTTCACAGAATACATCTACTTACCAAGTTTCAACAGCATAGTTCTTACAGTTTCGGAAAAAAAGTGGCTGTGACATAGGAACGGACAGATAGACAGACTTGACATGACGAATCTATAAGGGTACCGTTTTTTGCCATTTGCCAACGGAACCCTAAAAAATGATGAAAAGACAAGCTTGAAATAAAACCCGTTACGAACCCGTCTGTCTTGCTTGGTAATAGTTGGCTAAACTACTAAATAAACAGAAACCACGACAGCAGGCCTCTAGATCCCGGTGGTCCCGCTATTCCCAGCAACGGTAGCGGTTCAGGTAGGGGCGGGGCGGAGAGTGCTAATTTTAAGTACACTGAACAAATAATTATCTGTTATAGTACATAACTTCATTAGTTCCTTTTAGTAAAGATTGCAGGTTTGAATTCAGTCACTATGTTTTATGACAAAACAATTTTCGGACATCGCAATTTTTTTAGTGATGTGATGTAGTGATGCTTAGTCTTTATAAAAAAGTCCAGTTCCAGTTATTTATGACTCAACATTTAAAAAAAAACCGTTTACAAAAAAAAATAAGTTAAATGCATACACACTTCCTTATATGTGTTGTTTTTTTTGTGCGGAGATCCCTTCGGATACCCCCCTCCCCCGCCGGCCAGCGGGGGTGGTTATGTCGGGCTTGAACCGACTAAAATCGCACGCCGTCTCGGGTCTACAAACGCCGGGGTGTAAGGTTACCCATAGAGCATATCCCTCGCACTCCGACTGACCCTGGGCTACCATTCACAGTGTCCCCTCTGATAAGAGCAGAGGGGTACCTGGAGCGATCACACCCCCCGCGGATCTTGCAGGCCCGCCATACCCCGACCGTTGACGTTGGCCGTTGACGTTGACGCCAGCTACTCCAGAGGAGCAATCAATGATGCGTCATCGCCCACGTTGCCCAGGGTGCACCAAACTTGGAGGTGATCCAACCAGTCGCACCCCCTTATATGTGTACCTCACGTGTCAGCTGAAAAGTATAATTTGCTCGACAGCTAAACAGCTAGCTAGCGCTGGTTTTCAACCTGACTTATGGATGTAAATCAGTTTATCCTAAGGAGTCTAAATGTTTAAAAGGTATCTTACTATGTGTATTTACAAAGTTACCTTTAAATAATATTATACTCCCATACTATTCTTATAGTTTTAAAATACAAACTATAGTAACTTAAAACTAGGGTATGTACAAATAAAAGATATTGACTGTACCAAATATTTAATCGTATCCTCCTTAAATAAAAATACAACTACATCTTAATATAAATACATCTAATAAATAACACTATAAATAACGTAATAATAAAACTCATATCCCAGGTGGATTAGAAATTAAATAGGTAATGTCTTTCTTGCATATGTGCATATTAGTATTCTATGTAACTTCGTTTTGCAATGCATTGGGCATTTAAATTTCATCGAATAACCAAAGAAACATAGTTACTATACCTATCGATATATAGGAGCCTTCAATAGAGGCATGCTTAGCGTAAATTATTTTGTTCGTTTAATTGCATTTCCTTTAAAAATAACATACATTTAGTGTATATTATATCCGGTTAGAAAAGCGGCGACCCTAGTGAAGATAGTTCATTTGATTTATCTTCCAGATTCCTTGGAATTGGGACGTGAAATTTACGTGGTGTGCTGGAAATATAATGAAATATAAAAATAAAATGAAAAAAAAACTACGCGTTGCATGCGCTCGCATCAGTGCCGGCAGAAGTGAAAACTTAAATATTAATGTTGTGCATTTTTGATATTTGGGAATGGTTAGGGAATAATTTTGCACGAACTGCTTTAATTATCAGTATAAAGGTACTATCATTAATGTGGTAACATACAATATTCATTTATTGCGCCATCGTACACAAATATGACAATTTATATTACATTAAAAATGTAACACTTCAGAACTATTACAATTATTTTACATTAAACAGTTTATCTGTCAGAAAAATCAACTTCCATCCATCATTTCAACGACTTTTTCACCATCAATTATTACCAGAACCATCAACGCCAATATATTTATAAAGTACTCACTTATTTTCTTTCGCTATTTCCTCGTCACTTTTTTCATGAATAGATGCACTTTGTTTAATTTCCATTTTATATCAATAGATTTATTTACCTAAACATAAACTGGCGAAATGTGGGTGCTAGCACCTCTGCCTACCCCTTCGGGTATATAGGCGTGAGTTTATGTTATGTTATGTTATGTTTATTTCACAAAATAGAATAAATATTACAAAAAGTTATATGATGACAAAAAGTGTTAGGGCCTCGGTCGGAATCGATCTCAGTCTTGACAAAGTCAACGAACACTCATTAGACGAACGCGTCACCAAGGTTGTTAAGTACAGTGTGAAATTAGCGCTTCTATATTTGTTGTCTTACGAATTTTTTCGAAAAGGTCACGTGTTTACTGACGCCAGTATAACCTTTTTTACTCATTACTAAAAAAGTGCACAACGCCGCTAAAGAAGTTTTCATTTCAAACTAAACACATAAAAAGCGTATTAATTTGTATCTAACAAAGTTATTGCTTTCATTCGGTTCTCCAAAGGATCTGTATAGGATGTGCTTCAAGAATTTCTTTTTCATTGACATCGAAGGTAAAATTAAAAATAAAATAAAAATCTCGAAAATTAGACATGCTGGCGAAATGGGATACGACACTGGAATTTTAATGGTATGGTGATATCTACAAGGTTTTCTTTTTTAATAAATATGCGATGTCCCAAATATGACCTTCGTAAAAACACTGTACGGTGCAAAGTTCTCTCTGATTTAAATTTAAAATATCGATACCTTATTCCATCACGGTCTTCTAGGTAATATACCACCTCGCCACCTCTTTTGGTTAGTTATACAATTACAGTTGACTGATTCCGTTCTACTTTTATTGAAACTCATAGCAAAATTGCATTGCCTGGCTTTTCTATAATCCTAATATTATAAATCCTAATCATAATATTATAAATGTAAAAGTTTGTGAGGACGGACGGGTGTATGTGTGGGTATTATGCTCGTCACTCTTTCACATAAAAACGGATGAACGGATGTGGGTGAAATTGTTCATAAAAGTAGATTAGTCAGCTAGTCTGGAATAGTTCATATTCTTTTTATTCCCGGAATTAGTTCCTGTGGGTCATGAGACTCATGGGAACAGGAACAGGATTTCTAACGCGCGGAGCACAGGCGAAAATAGTTAAGAATCTCTCGCTGTCTCACATTATAATCGTGCACTTACCGCAAACCGATAGAGACATAAATATGCATTTGAAAGTGCAACATTTTCTAACGAGAATATCCTTATTTATATTACTCTCATTCTATGTTCCATATAATACAAATAACACATTTTTAAGAGCTGTTATCGACTTAATGAATTAAGTATGTCTTAACAAACTCATTTCAATGATAATTTTTAATCAAAATCTCAATTTAAATCTAGTACGACGTAGATGAATACAAAATTTCCTTTGAAATTGTCATCCATTTAGAGTCCAATTCGTGATCTTATTTAACCGAGATCAACAAAACGAGAAGTATTCAAAGGTAAAAATTCTAAAGGGAGAGAAAACTGGCACGAACATTGGTGACGACTTTCAATGAAAATGAAATGGCCTCTGTATAATAATTTACCTGAATAGACTATTAAGTCCAGTAAGACAAAAGACGTCTTCAGTCACAAATTCAATTTCTTGTCATAATAACTTTCTAATTTTAGTTTTTTTTCGGATATATCATTATTTTGTTGTTTTTTAATGAAATATATAAATATTTACGGTTACGTGAGTAACAAATGTCTGACTATGCTATATTAGTCCGATGAGGGTAGGAGTCGAAGGCCTAAAAAGTCCTGGCTTGGCGTCCTAAGCGACGACATGCCTGCCAATAGTCTAACTATCGGAGATGCTGAAGATTGTGCGAAGCAAAGGAGAAAAAGAAGGAAACTCGGAGCCCGGGCTCCGTGGCGATTGCTTCGGAAGCAACCGGAACGATCCCTGAGGTAATGATGATACTCCTAGATGTGTATTTGATCACCTTTTTTGCATGGTATTTCTAGGATTTCATGCGAATATAACACATTGAAATAAATCTGATTTTAGCAAATACATACACGTATGATCGACGCTTCTCGTGACCAGAAGTCTGGCTTGGGCTTCTTTTTAGCACAGAGAATAAGTATTGCCATACAACGTGGCAATGCTGCCAGTCTTCTGGGCACGTTACCACATGAGGCATGCGATGCTAAGGAATTCCACGATGCATTTTAGGTTTAAGTTCTTTTTTTTTTTTTTTTAGTTTTATTTAGTTTAGTTTAGTTGAATTTACAAAATAATCTATGTAGTTTAAATTGAATTAAATACAACATTTTAGCAAATTCTATTACAATTAATTTGGTGTTACTTATTTTATTATTTACACTGATTCCGTTATTTCAGTTGCTTTTCAACAGCCATGATCGCAAGGAGACTAAGATGGTGGTTGTTTCATATTTCGAAGTGCAAGTTATCTCAGTTCAGCTGTCAAGTGCTAGTCAAGTATCCTTCTTTTGAAGATTATTAAAAAGAAAATAAATAGATTGACCAAAAACAAACACGTTCTCGATTATAATCCTTCTACTTCAAGTATAGGATTAGACTAGACACATTGTTATGCATGTTAGGTGCGACGAACAATACACATTCAATAACCATTGAACCGGTATGAGATATGCACTGCACATAGTGTATTATGTGCGACTAAATACCGTGCAAATCTGTATATACATAGTTCCTCTATAGTTACAACTTTATTGGGTTGTCTTGAGGTCGATGCCCGAATGGAAGAAATATTGAAGTTCTGTATATAGTTTAGAGTCAGAAAAAATGCCCAGTTGACAGCTGTTGATGAAATATAAGGTAGCGATAAAGAGTTTCACTGCTACAACGTAGGTGACGGGTTCGGTTCCCGCTCAGTGCAACTATTAGTATGCACGAATATATCTACTGATACATCGGTTTGGTTGTTTCTATGTTTAATATGTTTGTATATAACAACTATGATATCTAAGTATGTTTATCCACGTTCAACAACGCATATGACAAGCTATGTAAGGAATGCTTACTTTGGATCTCGATAGCGCAGTGTAAATATATTCTAGAATTGGTTGCACCCGCGACTTCGTCCGCGTGAATTTAGATTTTAAAGGTTTTAATGCTTTAGTGCGGACATCTATATTTTTTTAAATAAATGTAGCCTATTTTACGTCTTTGTATTACCTATATGCCAGTTAAAGTCCCGTAAAATCGGCTCAGCCGTTTCAGAGGTTTTCTAATTACAAACAGACAGATGGACCAAAATTTAAAAAATTTGCTTTTTGATAAACGTATGCATACGCATTTCTTTAAATGCATGCCACTTGGAAGATAAGCAAACACTACACCTACACCTTCAATTTTTACAGAAATAAGCTCAGCACCATTTAAAGGAACCCAGAGACAATACTAATAGGGTTACGGTTCTAAGGTAAAAACAGTGGTTTTATTTCACAGATACGTAAAGACTTTTATCTACACTGAAATCGAAAAATTCGAATTACGAATTCAAGGACGATTCTATACATACGCACTTTATAAACGCCTATACATAAAATTAACAATAATAGTTATTTATGCAACTGTGGTATAATGAGGGGTATTAAAACATGAATGTGGGTTTATCACACGAAGCGAAGCTGAGTGTGATAATAGTATCACATGAGTGTTTTAATACCTAATTATACAGTTGCATACAAGACTTTATCTACACCCATGATAAACTAATAATACATCTTCAGAGAATGATGTACTGCCCTTTGATATTTTCCAATTCATGAAATCTTGGTACGCCTTTTCATACTGTTTTCTAGATTTTTCCGGTAGTAATTTGTTAGAAATGTCTTTTGCTGCATTCGAAATGTCTGGATGTGTGTTATCAAAACTTAAATCGCTCATTTTCGTAAGTAAACAAAACAATTTGCAAAAATAATAGCGAAGAAAAATAGCGGGAATTCGAATTCGAACGAATAAGCTTAATTTTTTTTTTACGGCGCCCCGCCGTCGTGGTAGTGCAATGCAACGCGCGTGAATGACAGTTCTTTTTTTGAAACTCATATGCAGATTCCACGCATCGGGCGGTAAGAATTTGGCTGTCTGATGAGTAACCCTTTGCGCGGAAGACATTGAAAAAGCGAAAGGAGTGTTATTATGAAATTTCATACAACATTATAACACCCGTTCGGATGATATTATGGTTATTAGGACATTGGATGTATTAATGTTGGCAATAAGCTAACTGTTTCAGAATCTTTTATAGAGGATTTAAAGCATGGGTGTAGGTAAAACTTATTATAGTACCGCCAACCGTATCATAAAACTCATTATAGTATCGCTATCTTTTTTTATTCATTAAACTAGTCTAAGGTTTTAGGCTGAATATGAGAAAAAAGGCGCACGCATGCGCAGTTCGAACTGTGAAAAAATGGCGCCCTTGTAACCTACCTACTTTGTTTACTTTCAATTTTTCCTATGAGTGAAGATAAAGTAGTGTATGAAACTGCACATAACTTAGGTATTAAAACACTCGAGTCAACCTATTTATTACATTTATTAAGCAGACTCTCGTGTTTTAGTACCCCTCTTATATGGCCTCTTATATGACAGTTGCATAAACTACTATTAAATATTATTAACTGCCAGTGTTTAAATTGCAGAAAACAGTTTCAACAATAATTAAAACGTGTTACCATATTATGTACTAAAGAGGGAAATAAAAAAATATATCGGTGAGTTTTACACTTGACTAAGCCTGTCAGTAAAATTACTTTCTGAAGGTCCTAATATTTTCTAATATTAATTTCAAATGCCTTTGATAAAACGCGCTTTCCACAGATTTGGGTATTCCGATTTGTTTTTCTTTTTGCAAGTATACCTAACGTTTCTTAGAAATTACCTTATAATTTATATTTTAATCCTTATATTTTTTTGCCTTTTGCATCTATCAAGTCATTGCCTGTTTTAAAGAAACAATCAAGCAACTCCGGTCACACGAAATACTGAATATGTTCCTGTAACCCACAGGATCATACTAACGTGATAAACTTTCAGCAGCCATGGTCACGGGGAGAAACCGACGAAACAAATAAATCGCGATAGAAAAGATTTATTTCAGTATAAGCAAATATCCAAAATATTATTGTAATGCATGACAATTAGTAATTATATTTAATACTAGCTTCTCCGCCCGCGCGAAAGTCAGTTTTCGGTTTTTGGTCATAAAATATCCGGTTTTACTTAACCAATTGCAATCAAACATACGTCAGATTTTAAGGCCAAGACCTTTCTAATAGAAAAAAAACCGCATCAAAATCCGTTCAGCGGTTTTTGCGGCCATCGCGAACAAACAGACAAACAGACAAGAATTCCAAATAAATATTTTTATGTTCAGAATCGTTCATTTAACGTAACCCAAGTTTTTTTTAATATCTCCAATGTACAGACACAACTTATTCACAAATAATTATAATAATAAGTCTGATATAGCGGTGATAGATCGATTAGAGTGCCGTGCAATAATTGTCGATATCACCATCCCATATGACGAGAATCTCGTGGAAGCCAAAAAAGTCAAACAAATAATTTAAATATTTGTTTTACAAAGAAAACACAGACGTGGAGGGCTCTCCACGTCGTCAGCAGCAGGCTGCAGCAGTGATTGACATATTTGCAATCTAATCTACTAGCGATACACGCTAGGACGTTGGGATGCACCAGCGACGTGCGTCGCTTCATCGTGTAAAAGCAGTCGACACGTGCCTCTGTAAACATCTCTAATGCACTGCAATACCGAGGCAGCCCCATCAGCACCCGGAACGGATTATTGTACAGGATTCGAAAGGCACCGTACAATTTTTTGGTTTAATTAACCCACAGGTTGCACGTGTGGATGTGTAATATACACGGAATAAAGTTTTTTTTAACATCAGTGGAGCTGTGCAAAGTTGCGGGCAATCATGTTTGCCCTTACCGACAGCGCCCTCCGCTCCCTCTCAATATTGTCATCGTCCTTGAGACCCGTGGATAGTACATGCCCCAGATATTTTATTTTGTACACTCCGTTTAGTGGTACTCCATTCAACAGTACTTGAGGTATACTATAGAGACATTTTCCACCGACCTCAAAGAATATGACTTCGCTTTTCTTGACATTATACAACATACCATGAACTCTGCATAACTCTGGCAAACAGTCACCAGTCGCCCTTTTAGGGTTACGTTGCCAAATGGTAAAATACGGAACCCTTATAGATTCGTCATGTCTGTCTGTCTGTCCGTATGTCACAGTCACTTTTTTCCGAAACTATTAGAACTATGCTGTTCAAACTTGGTAAGTAGATGTATTCTGTGAATCGTATTTAGATTTTCACACAAAAATAAAAAAACAATAAATTTTGTGGGTAGGTACTAAGAATTGAAACTCAAAAAAAAATTCAACAAACCCATACGTGTTTGGTATCTATGGATAGGTCTTCAAAAATGATATTGAGGTTTCGAATATTTTTTTTTTTCTAAACTGATCAGTTTGCGCGAGAGACACGTCCAAAGTGGTAAAATGTGTGTCCCCCCCCCCCTATAACTACTAAAATAAGAGAATGATAAAACTAAAAAAATTATATGACAAAAAATTTACTAGCTGCTACGGAACCCTTCATGGGCGAGTCCGACTCGCACTTGGCCGGTTTTTATAATAGATATATAGATAGATTGTTTCTTTTGTTTGTATAATTGAATTTTGTGTGTGTTTATAATAGGATGTATACTAATTCAATTTTGTATACCCAAATGGTGAAACATAGCTGACCCCATTATATTGTGAACCTACTACCTATCTATGATTTGCAACAAATTTGAAATGTGAATTTGAATAGATCAAGGGGTTTCCGGTAATGCGAGGTAAATACATTGCAATGTCGAGCAATTTTTAGCGCACTGCAATGTTTAGCCATGTCCTAGGAGGCGTGACCATTCTTAACACATTGAGACCTCTTGTGCCTCGAAGAGCATGTTTAACCATCAGTTCTGATTACCAAAAGAATATCTATGGCAGTCGTTACGGGTAGTTTTTTTTTTTTTCTTAAATCTATCACCTCATGACTGGAGCGTCAGAGCCTATTCTAAGACAGTATTATTTTGAGTCTAGTCTGCTGTCTACTTTTACTGAAAACCAACTCAGGGTTAGCTGCAGATTTAACTATATCTTATATTCTATTTGTTCGCGCTTTCCTTCCTGTTCTCTATTACCATACTAGTTCTCGCTTATATTCCTCTCGCACTTTCTTTCCATTCCTTTCATACTTGGGATAAGGGTTAAGGGTATATATGTTCTCCTACTGTTTTTCTTTCGTTACGGGTAGTTGGTGCCCTAAAAAAGGGGTGACAATTCTTAACACATTGAGCAGCCATGTGCCTCGGAGAGCATGTTAAACCGTCAGTTCCGGTTACCAAAAGAACATCTATGGCAGTCGTTACGGGTAGTTGGAGCCCTAAAAAAGGGGTATCCATTCTTAACACATTGAGCAGCCTTGTGCCTCGGAGAGCATGTTAAACCGTCAGTTCCGGTTACCAAAAGAACATCTATGGCAGTCGTTACGGGTAGTTGGAGCCCTAAAAAAGGGGTGACCATTCTTAACACATTGAGACGCCTTGTGCCTCGGAGAGCATGTTAAACCGTCAGTTCCAGTTACCAAAAGAACATCTATGGCAGTCGTTACGGGTAGTTGGAGCCCTAAAAAAGGGGTGACCATTCTTAACACATTGAGCAGCCTTGTGCCTCGGAGAGCATGTTAAACCGTCAGTTCCGGTTACCAAAAGAACATCTATGGCAGTCGTTACGGGTAGTTAGAGCCCTAAAAAAGGGGTGACCATTCTTAACACATTGAGACGCCTTGGGCCTCGGAGAGCATGTTAAACCGTCAGTTCCAGTTACCAAAAGAACATCTATGGCAGTCGTTACGGGTAGTTGGGGCCCTAAAAAGTCCGACGATGGTCTAACTACAGAACATCGACATCGTCAGTAGGTTGTAGAGTTAGAACAGAGAGTGGTCGAAGTTCAGGCGTTTCATAGTTAGACTGAAAGCCGAACTGATAGTTTAGAAAAGGTTCGAAAACCTATAACTATAAAAGAGACGGATATAGTATAAAACTTAGTGCGTATGAAATTACGGAGCACAAATCAACTACTTAGCTCTCATATAATTTGAGTCATGATATATCTATAGTAAGTTTAGTATTTCCACAGGTAATTGAAGTTTAAGTCATTGTTACCGGAGGTTGCTATTCAATACAGAGGCCATCTTTGATTAAGCTGCTTCAATTTCAACAACAAACTAAGTCTATTGTTTACCCTAATTATACACACCAACAAACCCTTGCCTAGAGGTAAATGCGTTTATGTGCTTTAATTATATCACTAACTATAACATGATTATAGATTTCTATTGAGTAATCAAGGATTTCTTTTATCTTACACTAACCTCGCCACTCGTTTTCACTCGCGTAAGTCCTGATCCCATGGGAATATCAGGATAAAAGTAGCCTATGTTACTCAGGGATAATGTAGCATTCTAATGGTGAAAGAATGTTTGAAATCGGTTTAGTAGTTTTAGAGTTTACCGATTACAAATAAACAAATCTTTCCTCTTCAAAATATTAGTAACGATATGCATATTAATAATAATATTCTACGACATTCTACACAGTGCATTCTAGACCCAAAGTAAGCATAGGTTAACTAGCTTGTGTTATGGGTTCCAGACTGCGGATAAACATACTTATATATTTTTTATGTAAATACATACATATTATACTTAGAAACGCCCAGACCAATGCAAATATACATATTCATGCATATAAAAATATTTGCACTAAGCGGGAATCGAACCCGCGTTCCCTGTCGTAGCAGTCGAATGCCGTCATATCATATTCGATTAAGACTGTCGTGTTTCTAGGTGAAGAGAGCCTTACAGAGAATTGTCTATCCTAATACTAAAACAAGTTGAATTCCTGAGACGAGCTCAGCCGAATACAAGGGATTTTCAATTTTGCGTTTTTTTTTTTGCGATTTTTTCTTTATCTTGCAATGGTTCACCCCAGCACGAATCTATTACCGAAAACAGCAACTCGATAGCTCATCTCCTTCATACCCAAAACCGTGACAGAAAATTGGCAACGACGACGACAACTCGATAGCAATAGGGCTTTTCTAAAGAAAATCCCTAAAAAACTGAACCTTCACTCTAAAACAAACAAATATAATCTAAGAGCTTGTCATGACGTGCGTACGTATTCCGGGCGAGAAAGAGGATAAAGCAATACAATTTATATAGCTACATAGCTCCATCCCTCTTTCTCGACTGGAATATGAACGCTTTAGCACGTTATGGTAAGCCCTCTAATCACATTATATTTTAGCATAAACATAGACTAATCATCTCTTTTCATCGGGCTGGTACAGGGTAACTTAAGAATATACCTGTTTTCTATGTGACATTAAACATGCAGCAAATAAAGAAGTGCCTGATTGACAGTAATAAGCTCACCCCTCTCCGCATCTGTAACATACATATACTCATACCTTTCTCTCTCCGGGGTAGGCAGGGACAGCAGCTCTTGCTTTTCTGTCATAAAACCTTTCATACAAACCCGCCACTGTTACTTTTTTGCATTGGTCGTGACCATTGCAGAAAAAATAACAGTCAATACTGATGGTAAGCTTAAGGTGAAGTCTCAGGAATTAAGAGTCACCATTACAGACGGGGCTGAGGTATCACCCCCACGTGGTGCAAACGGCACGTCTTATCTTTACCGCACCACCAAGACTTGGAATTATTTACCAGCATATGTGTATTCTTCTTTCTGTCCCGGGTTTTTTAAGCAGGGTGTAAAAAAGTATGTGATGAGGTCGTCAAGCTGTAGGCCACCATTCGAAATTGTTTAGAATCATAAACAATTTCGAATTTTCAAGTATGACTTTACTTTTCGTCTATCCGTGTCCTCTACTTTACTATTGGCCATTATGTTATCATGTACACAGGTAAGGTAAGTGTTTCGCAGACCAATCTAAGTGCAGATCACTGTTTCCCGTAGTACCACTTAAGTACTGGAACCATGTTTGATTAGTGAGCTACGTGTAAGCTCTACAAATAATTGGTATTGTTACAAGAACGATCTGTACGAGGATGGAAGAGAAAGGGATATTGTTGATTTTGATCGATTTACTTTTTGTTCTTGACGTTTGTTACAGGTGGGTATAACATAGTTTCCCGAAGTGTAACATATAATATTTCGCTGTAAGTAAAGTTGTTGTTAGCATCCATCATAACCGATACGTCAGATAATAATGGAAATATTATGGAGGTACATATTAGAAATAATAAAATCATTAAGAGGTCAAAAGTGAACTTATGTATTTATATGTATTTTTAGGTCTGCGTCTGTCCGTGTGTCACCTCCGATTTTCTTAGTGGGTCGACCTAGCATGTTGCAGTTTATACCAGATACTGAGGTCTATGGTCCCTATTAGGTATATAAAAATCAAGGTCCTGAGTCAATGAGATAAAAAGATATATCAAATTTAGATTTTTTCGAAAACTAAGAAGTACCAAAATTTACCTTAATTTTCAACGTTTTTTATTGTTTTAATTTTCCGTTTACTTGTGCTGCCTTTAACCAAAATTGACAATTCTAGGTCAGCCGGAAGTTCTCTATGAATTTGGGTCGAAAACCTATATAGTAGTTCACACACACTTGGCCAGTTTTTTTTTTAAATTAGTGTTATGAATGCCGATTCCGAAAATGAGCTTTTTAAGAATTTTCGGTTTGATTGCGTTCAGGGGTTAGCAAGTGCATAGCCGGGCAGGGGGATTGTGGTCGCAGCACTAGTGGGACCGGTGAGTGTCACGCAGTGCTGCGACGACAATCCTCTTCTAATGAGGCCGTCAAGCTGAGTTTGCATTGTTAACATGGTACGTGTATGTAATGGTGGGTAACCTATTGAAATATCGAATTTCTGTTACCCGAATCTTAAAACCCCGAAAACGGTTGATAGAACTTTTAAAAGACAGATGTAATGAATGACAACTTTCTATAATTCCGTTTTTAATTTCCCAGCTGATTCAATTTCCAGGTGCACTAAAACCAAATTTAATTATATATATTTAATAATGAATAGTATTTTTTTGTTTCCCATATTGTCATAATCCAAATACCAGTTATACCAGATTCTCAGAATATTTTTTTGTGTTTCCCATCGTACCATTTTTTAAATAAACTATTACCAAATTTTCATAATCTTTTTATTTGGTTCCCATACAATCGTGTTCCAGCTAAACTATATACAGGTATAGTAACACTCAGTAAATTTATACGATTCATTTATTAAAAAAAAAAAAAAAAAAAAAAGGTACAGTAAGTAATTTAGACATTTACATTAATTTAGAAATTTCTTTTAAATATTTTACTCTTGACATAATCAAAATTTGATATAATTATGAAAATAATACGTAATATTGTTAGGTCGAAATTAATTATCGTTAACACCCCGACTCAGTGCAATCCGACTCGGATAGGTTAGGCTAGAAGACTAAGGCGGGAGCGAAGCGTAGCGGAGCTCCCGCCTTAGTCTTCGTGGTTTTTTTTAAACCACCCAGAAGTCATCGAGCTTAGTTAGTAGACGCCATATGAGGTTTAGTTTTAGGGTTTAATTGTGAATAAAAAATCTGTGTCGTATAATCATTTATTAATCAACATAATTCAAGTATAGGTAATATAAAAAAAAATATTTTCTTGAAAGCAACATTATTTTAAATTTAAATTTATATAAATTTATTATCTATAAATATATAAAATATATAAATAAAAGGATTTAGTTTTTGGGGAAATCGTTTATTTTAATTTAAAAAATCTTGGTTTTAAAAATTTGGATATTGTTTGTCTGGATAGCAATTAACTGCATTTCAAAAATTTGTGTTTTAAAAATTCGGCTTTCGTGCATATGGATTACGGTCATCTGGATTTTGTGCATTTAGATTTCGTGTGTCTGGAACTCGTTCGTCTGGATTATAAAACGTCGTACAAATGAATAAATGGGCAAATGAAATTCGGAGTTGCGGTTATATGGCAAATAAAACTGCGGAACTTGAAAAACGGGATTATGAAAATATGGGCAAATGTTTTCGGGATTATGATATTCGGAATATTAAAATTCGGGATTAAGATAGGTAACCGTAATGGTGACCCTCTTTCCTGAGAATTTACCTTTAGCTTACCATCAGGCGAGGTGAAGTTAAATTGACGTGTCCTAAATATATAGAAAAAAAATCATGTCTGTCCGTCAATGCCTTATGGGCAAACTCACACTTAAAAAGTAAATAGCATTCGTGAGATATATGCTTTCTGATTCCAAAGAACAGTATCAAGACATTTAAACAATTTCGGCAATAGGTTCTCAAAGCTTATGCATATGATACGTGACACAGGTATGATACATTTTATAGTTTTTAGAGTTTTGCAAACGCTAAAAGTACATGTACTATGAAGTAATTAGGCATAAAAATTATACAATGAGTAAATCAATTAACTTTCACTAAAGTATGGAAAGTATTGTGCTATGTTTGTTATTTCAAGTTAAACGCTTTTCTAAGATAGAATATAATATTAAATGTATAGCTTCTTTATTGGAATCATAAATTAAATGTGTACTACAAAAGACTAAAGCATTTTTCAGTTAATATTGTGAACGTCAGATACCTGATTAAAACTGCAGGCAATAATGAGAGATGGTAATACTTCTCTCTCAGTATTTTAGCGCTAAGTAAAATAAGACTTATTTATTCTTGGCAACAGATGGTTGGCTATTGGAAACAATCCAAGAAACTGAAATCGGAATTAAAGACTTCCCAGCTTGCTAGCTGAGTGTGATCTTAAATTATCATGATAGCTTGCTATATAATTCTTCAACATCTTAAGGTTATGCTTTACTAGGTACTCGCAGCCATTTGATACCTCACCTGCCGTGCCGTGGCGTGTCGTGTGTGTCCTGTCCTACACACGCCTGCCAACTCACCGACGCGGGATAAAACCCGACTCCACCAGGCGAGGCCGTGGTGGCGGCCAAAGTCCGCCGGTAACCCTGGGGTTATCCTTTCGAGGGCTTACCCGGGGTGCCCGGCTATGGACACTTGGGGAAGACACCGTGTGGTTTTAGTTGGTCCGATTCCGACACGCCCACCCCATCGTTGCCGACGAAGCCCGTGGGGGTTTCCACACGCTAAAAAAAAATCCTCACCTGCAAGGTGGTGCACTTGCTGATTGACGGATGAGGCTCTGGTGCGTTACTTTCGGGGTTGGGAATTAGGCAGTCAACTGACAGTAGCTCCTATAAAAGCCGTAGAAGCCAAACCAAACCAAAGGGAGGAGAAGTAGTAAGTCGTGAACGCTTCGAATGCAAACCGGGAACAAATGAATTCGCAACACGATTGGGTGCTAAGTGTCATTTCTTTGAGGTTTTTTCTCTGTTGAATCTTATAACAGACGTCACGTTACTATTTCGTGTTATGTGATTGGTGATATGTGAGAATTTGGTAATACTAGTTTTTAAAATAACGGGGTTTTAGGACGTTTCCTCTATATTTTATAATCCATGCTTAGGTATAGATAGATAACACTTTATTTGTACACCTAATTAATTATATGATTATGAACAAGGTCATTACAATGTACGAAGGATATACCATTGGTTTCGGTGTCAGCGGTGTAGCGGAACCCCGAATCCGAGTTAAACGCCTCGGATGCGACGAACGAACGCAAGGCTGATGATGACTGGTTTCAGAGTCAACAAGAGCTAGAACAAATTAAAGGCACAGATATTGACATTTCAATTTATTTGCAAATCGTAAATTGCCAGTTAATATAAATTATATCAATAGATTGCCATCCACAACAGTATTTACTTTATTATTAAATATATTGTACCAGGTTCGACATAAACACAAGTCTGCTCATAGCCGATATCAATATTAATTTACGGACCTACGGATTCAGAATTCATCATTTTCTGTTGAATTACTGATAATGTATATTACAATAGACTGAGTTTTAATTAAAATGGATCAAATTGCTCATCAGTAATAGTCCTCAAGTTATAGTATAGTTCTATGTATTTTATAGGGTGTAAATAACTACTATAAAGCAGCTTTGTGTAGTATTAAATAGCCTGTGAAATTCCTCAAGAACTGGGCTATCAAATGCTAAAATATTTTATCAAATCGCACATGTACACACAAAGCAAACAAGCAAATAAACCCTTAAGCTTTATTACTTTAAAATGTTTTTATGCAATATTAAGGACCAAACGCAAGTAGGTAACGTAAAAAGTAAAGGAAGTCACATATATTTAGAAACCGTGGCAGTTTGCACGGGAAATGCAGTACTTTGCCAATTGAATAGAATCCGACGTACATAAAAATATCGTAATACAGATTTTACAGATAGTAATGCGTCTCGGTCGATTTCACGTGGTCACTGCAAAGAGTAGTATCACCTAGGGTTGGCATGTATCGGTGCTCAACTGAGTTTTGATCCGACTACGATGATAAAATATCGGTTTGTATTAAACAGACTTATCATCTTGGAGACGTTTTTGCGTTGGCAGTAGTGTACAGTGTGCTGTGCTGCGTTAGTATCATACAAAAATATAATGACGGAGGGCGTATACCACTAAACCAGTCAGTCTGTTTTTATTTTAAAGTCTGAGACCACGGCCAGTGTAACCGGGTCGAAAGGTCAGTTAGTACCGAAGACAAACTAGACTCTAACGGAATATTCTGTGTATATATAAAACCATGACTTCACGATGTCTAATATCCGTGAATGTTGAGTAGAGCTTCCTGTGCTATCTGCTAGAACCGAAAAAATAAACCAGAAATTGCGATGTGACACTCCACGTGCGTCTCTCTACTCTAGGGGAAGGGAGATAAAGATAATAAAATTTGAGACTATGACTAAGATTTGTTGTCTTATCATACTACCTCGTCCATTATAAATGTGAAAGTTTGTAAAGATGTTTGGATGTTTGTTACTCAATCACGCTCTAATGGCTGAACGGATCTGGCTGAAATTTGGTACAGGGATGGATTATAGTCTAGAATCACACATAGACTTTTTATCCTGGGATTAGGTTCCTATGGGTTGCGGTAACGGGATCAGAATTCCACGCGGTCGAACTGCCGGCAGCATCTAGTGATTATATAATTATTTGTGTAACTATTATGTTATATATCTACTTCAAAATAATTCTTAGTTTCTGAATAATACAATCTGGCAATTGATATACTAATACAATATACACATTTACAATATTCAAATAAACAAATTTGTGTAGTGCATAAATTCACGAGTACACATTTACTAATCTACAACCCTAATAACGTGCATGCATTCTAGTGCATTCAGTCCACTTTGTACAGCAGTACTAAGTGCGGGTGACTGCGGACGACGGGCAATAAGAGGATTGTCGACTTCGGGCTATACCATACATAGCCACGCACACTTTAGACTTAACATGTTGTTAGGGATGTAAAAGATTGAAAATATATGCGATTATCAAACTGCTTTTATTTTTTATTTTGTTACTCTTAACTGTGGTCCAGAGAGAGCAAGGAGACATAGAAATCAGAGATGAAGCGGTAAAGTAAAATATAAATAAAAAATGTACACCTACGCTTTGCTACCCACAGAGAAGAAGAGCAAAGGAACAGAGGAGAATGATCAAATATAACGAAAAAATGGTAAATTGAAAGGAGAGAAATTGCGAAGGGAAAGAGAGAATGGAGCTGAGAACTCTTGCAATTTTACAAACAATATGAAATTTAGCATATTTATACCTTAACGTCGATATTAATTATTTTGCAAGTGCTACTTCCTGGTGATATCAGGCCTATAATACATATTTAATGTGTTGAAGCAGTTTATTATGAAAAACAATTTTTCTTCTCGATTCTCCATCCAAACAATTATGCCAACTGAATGAACCCTAAAACCATCACAAATAAAACAAGATCACTCGTGGGCGAGAATTCATTTAGTTTTATTTCACCACTGTTTTTGGTAGCACCTAATGGACCATTCATATAATCGAATAACCTCTGTAATGTTTTACTCATGAAACAGAACTAGATTAAGATTTTATTGATCTTTGGAGAACATTTCTTAATTTCCTTCACTCCGTAATGTGTCAAGATTTATTTGGATTGAACTGAAACTGTAGATTTTTTTAAATCTAATAGTGCGAAATGTAAAACCTTGCTGCGTGCAAACGAGTGAACCATCAGTGCTTCTTGAACCTGAAAACCAAAAAACCAGTATGTAAGTACCTCCATAAGTACCATTAAATAATACGTGTCGGCCTTACGACCGAGAGGTCTTGGGTTGGAATCCTGGCTATTACACTACCAACGTGAACCGACTCCTAACACAAGCAATTTATTCAATTAAATTTTTAAGCATTTTGTATGCTGACTTTTTCTAAAGCTTTAGATAACTTTACAGTCATTTTTAAACATTGTTTTTTGATGACTCCGCCTAATTAATTCAATTTAATTTTTAAGCATTGGTCAGAGCATTCCCCCTGTAAGGGACTGGTCACGGGTTCAAGTCCCGTTCTAGATGTTCTCTTTTTCCGATCTAAATCACAAACAAACAAGCAATTTAGCTTAGCTGAAGGGGTTATAGGGAATACTAGTAATGAATTGGTTCCAAAAATATTCCTGTTTACCCAGATTGCTAGCAGAGGGGTAGCAATTTAGTGTGTAGAATTATGAATAATATGCAATTAACAGAAGAATATTGTAACAGTATGCCGATTTAGATGGACAAAGCTTTGCTTTTACCTAAATATATTGTATCCGTAAATAAATCGGTTAAGTAGAGTGAGAAGAATAGATATTGTTGCGAGATCCTCTGCAAGTCGAACCTCACTGGCGTGTACTTAATATAGCAAGCGCTCAGTTCACCTATATAATAAAATAAATAAATACATCTCAATATATTGAAATCAGTACAGTGAATGTAAATAAAAGTACTTAAATGGATAAAAGGCCTATCATACGAGGACACCGAATCACTGCTGCATTCAGTGACACCTTAGACTTAACCGCGTACCCCACATAGACTCTCACGCTCACATACCCACCTTCACACACATAGACTAGACACACCCTCTCACACTAACTCACACAGACTCACACCCTCACACACACACTAACAAAAATAAATGATATTAAAAATATTTTATGTATATGGCACAGGTATAAGCATAAAAAAACTTTATGGTATTCTTTTCCTGTTTCTCTTTTGTTATAAAATTTTGCTTAGTTCTTAATTGTAGTCTAGTAGTTATAAACAGCTTATTACATATTTTAAATCATACATATGTAGAATCACGTTATGGAGGAGCGAGGTCTCCTGATATAGGCAAACTATTTACTTAAAAGGAGGCAATTCCCTGACAATATAAAACAAGATATTTGTGTCAATAAACTAATGAACTATAATTATTATTATTAGTAGCTCATTCGTTTTGATGAGCTTCTCAATTTAATTCATATTACGAGGATTCTCAGTTTTTCGCACCTAGCCCATCCCAGTTACTTTAAGCGTCATCGGTTATGGCTATACAAAGTCCAATATCAAATATATCCATAATACTGATACCTAATTAACCTGAGCACAATATTAGACGCATAGATAAAGCCTTTTGTCTACTGATCTACAAAACTACATTATGCAGTAGACACACGATGAATACCGGAATTTTTAATCAACTTTATGAGACGATATCTTATAATGATGATAAATGTAGACCGTCCTTGAATTGTCTGACTAATGAACGAGAATAGCGGTAACATGCCTAATTATCTACTGCTATGTGATTATCGACTTGGTAATTTAGTCTGTTTGGTACCAAAGACCTTTAATCAACATTAATCAAAGGTCTTCACATCATTTATTATAGCTCTTGTGACTGAATTTTGGTAACAACCTAGTCCTTTATCATGGAGTAATAGTATACTTTAAGACATAAAATATTTGGCAATGGCTTTGTTTGTGCCATGGTGTATGAGTTACTATTTATTATAATTATCAACAATGGGTCTTGATTGCGATAAGTAATTGACCTAAATAGATACATTTGGTTTCTCCTATTACAATGACCTTACATTAGTCTTGATCAGAGTATAACAGTTTTCATCTATATTCATAAATCTGACAATAGAAACAGACAAAGATAATTCGAAATTAATTGTGTTTTTGAATTTTGATGGATTTGACTTAGTAGTAGTTGCAGCTACCTCCAAACCCAATTCAGTATTCAATAGCACAAATTGAAGCGTCAATGGATGTTTACCGCCACAAAAGTCTTTTGCATGAGGTTTTACTGCAAAACGAAGCAATGTAATCTTCGTGCTAAATCTCATTGAAGCTGAGTTTTTGAGTTTGATTTTGCATCATATTGCCCTTGCATAAATGAAAAATTAATATACAGGTATGTAGGTAAGAAACTATCTAGAAAATTGGTACAAAAAGGTTGTATTCTCTAAAATTGCTGATCTGTGTATGAAAGATTACTTTTACGATTTGTGCTGTAAGCTGTATTACTTTTTTATTTTGTATGATAACTTAATCTTTTGAAATGAATTCTGGCTTAGTAGTAGTTTTTGTTGTTTGTGGTATCGCCACAATGGCAATAACAAGGTATGTAATAACATATTGCACTGTGACTAAAGAGTACTATCAAACTATTTAGTTAATCAAGCTAGGCTAACTACACAATTAACTACTTCTAAATATTGACTTTCACCTTCATCAGTAAGTTGCAAGTTTACTATAATATAATCTATTAAATCTCTTTTAATATTCGAAAGAACCCTTCACTGGTCATTGCGTGACAACTTCTTGTACATTGTGTTAAAATAAATATGAGTAATATATTGACTCAGCTACTGTGCAATATATTATTATATAAAACCTCTACTGGACTACTTTATCGCTCTTCGTACTAGATATTTCAATTTTTTATCACGTTGATGTTCTTGATTCTGTTTCTTATAATTTATAAAGTGAGAAAAAATATCTGCACAGCAAAATTCTTTTATAAAAACAGTATTTCATCAAGTTTATAAGCCATGAAGCTTAAGCGCTCAGATAAAAACATTGCCGCCGAATAGATAGACGTAATATTTTTTAAAACAAAAAATATGTGGACAAGGCAGGTCACTTTTATCGTAAAAAATACACAAGGGTCTTATAGAGACTAAATGATGATAAGAGAGGAAACAGAATGTTTCAGGACTTTCAGGAGTTTTAAACATTGGGATTACGGATGAAAGATATCATAATTCTGTCCGTGAAGCTGTTCCATGGTAAACGACGTAAAGTATACCTGTTATCTTTGCTTTCATTGCCTTTTTTATCTTGAAGCCTTAAGTAATTTCATTGGATTTTTTTATTTCCCCTTATGTTTAGGCTTATCTGAACTTTATAAATGTTTGTAAATGACCTGATTTCCCTTCCCAAAGTTATATACTTAATATAGTTAATACTTCAATCTTATTTTACCGTATGGTTAAAATAGTCAAAATCAAAGAAAATATTTATCATGGACTCGGATGTCTAAATTATGGTGGGATCATAAATATAGTTAACTACTTAGATTTAATTAAAATAACTGCACCCGGGACATTGTAGTCAAAAAAGTATGAGGCGTACGTTGTTTCACCACCAGATGCTACTACATTAGGTGAAGTACGTATGTATACATTCGCTCACAGGTATATACGGATGGTATTCATTCTAACCGTGACTAATGAGGTTGTGAAACGACTTCAGGAGTGATATATCTCACTACTATTATACCTAATATATCTGTGTGAATGGATGCTTATTACTTTATCACGTCAGTAATATACTATGAAGCCTATATGCGCTAGCGGCTGAAGTTGAAAGAAACTACACCCTGAAATTTTTGTTACGAAGTATCTCTACTCTACAAGAATGCAAACTTTGTATTTCTGCTTATTTAAACTCACTTGATTATTACTTATCATCTACTACATCCATGAGGGTCTCTTATAGTATTTTATAGATCCCTTTCTCTTTTCATTAAATTGCAAGCCTATCCTGTAGTTGGAAATGAGGTAGTTTTCTCTTTCGAGTCTACAAGACCACTGCGTAGCAATTTTATTAAAAACAATCATCAGAACATTTATAATAGCTTTGATTCCGAAAAAAAAATACAGATTAAATTCTATTTTGTGTAAAAGTGTTATTATACTAAACTCTTTAGTTATGGAAATGAGGAAGAATAAAATTGTATATATTTTTTCATCTTTAAGAAAAATGAGACCGCGAGATACATTCCAGCATCGTAAAAAGCATTATGACGTCAGCCAAATGGTCGTATATTACGTTAAATCCAAGAATGATAAGCAGTCATATATTATTATGTGTTCCTACTGTCTACCAGATGTGGCGAGACTTTGCTTTTGAGGTAATTATTCTTTGCTAGTAAATAAATCTTGAGTCTACAGCAAACGATCATCAAAATGACCATGTAATGTGATCGTTAAAATCAATGTCCCAAACAAAACTAATCAAAAATCAAAAAATAATCACAGTAATAATTTTACTTATCCCTAAAATGATACTTACTTTATTTTATTATTATTTATTATTATTACTGGTGGTAGAAATTTGATGACACAAATTTGTCACAAAATTCGGCCGGGTAGGTACCACCGTGCACGATTGCGAAAAACCCTCCATAGTAATCCAATTTCGGTTTGATTGCGTTCAGGGGTCAACATGCATAGCCGGGCAGGGGGATTGTGGTCGCAGCACTAGTGGGACCGGTGGGTGTCACGTGGTGCTGCGACGACAATCCTCTTCTGATGAGGCTGTCAAGCTGAGTGCCACCATTGTTAACATGGTACGTGTATGTAATGGTGACCCTCTTTCCTGAGACTTTACCTTCAGCCTACCATCAGGCGAGGTGAAGTCAAATTGACGTGTCTAAATAAAAAAAATAAAAAATATCACATTGTTCTTCAGAATACCATTCTGGCACCGGATCCACTAGTCCGGATAGTCCGGAAAGTTTACGGCAAGAAGTGGTATCTTTAAAGAGAGATCTCTGTGTACAGTGCTTCTTATGTACCGAGATGTCTACAAACAATGTTTTCTATCAATCTATCTTATGTTCCACACTCGTGATAGAACAAGAATTCCCAGGTCCTTTAGGCGGGGCGTGAAAAAGCATCTGATGAGGCCGTCAAGCTGAGAGCCACCCTTGTAACATTATCCGTGTCTGTAATGGTGACCTTCATTCCTGAGACTTTACCTTTAGCTTACCATCAGGTGAGTTAAAGTGATATTGACGTGACCAATATAAAAAAAACCATCATCTTAACGATAACCCGGTTGCATCCGAGTATTTCACCTCGGAGCCCGGGGTTAGCTTTCCAACTTTTTTTACTATACTTTTTCCCGGTCTTCGGCATTCCTGGTAGTGAGACCATAATTCTACTAATAATTCAATTTCAGCCTTTTAATTTGATTGCTGTTACATGAATAAAAGTAATTAAAAATTTCACCGTTGTGTTCATCTTAAAGAAATGAAGCAATTTTCTTTATTGACCCTTGCTGGGTGCAAGGGTTAAAAATAAAAGAATTCTGTTTATTTTTAATTTGCGAAATAAAACACTTCACGAAAACGTCGAAATGCTATGAAAAACTGTGCCCTGAGATATTATTTAAGGGTGCGAGAAGCAATTATGTTTGAAATATTACTTTTTCTTTACCTTTTGCCCTAGAGCTATTGAACTACGCTTTGTGCAGTTAATTTATTGGTTTAACTTTTAACTGGATTGCTTAGCGAGATTGTTTATCTATTATTATTAATTTTTTATTATTATTATTTATTTTTATTATTTATTATTATTTTTTATTATCTAGTATTATTTTGCTCATTGACCATTGATATACTTTAAGTTGTAGAAAAGGCGGGGTTGAATATTTTAGGATATATATATTTTTTATATCTAGTAACGTCCGTATGCATGTGGATATATGGGACCCATGCTACCATTACTATTTTAGAGGGATGTGTGCTGTGTACTAGGTGGAGCCCTCACTGGCGGTTGAGTTACATTTCTTAAATCAAAATAATAAATTGGGCCTAAACTGGGTACCATAAGTACTTTATGAGTTTCTGTGATCGCCTACGGAATCTATCATAAGATCAGAGCAATGGTATACCATCAGTTGAGATATTATACAAATAATGTTAGTTGTAAGAATTTATTTTGTATCTGTTTGTGTCAAATAACTAATAACGTTGTGAATAAAATAATCAATACTTCTTCATGTAATTCTTGAGGCTTATATTCCTACAATTTCTCATTTTCGGCATCTCAAAGCAGTGTTACATGCATATTAATCTATTAAATTCATAACTCATGAAGATAGCTGTGAAAATATGACGCATAGCCTCCCCGTGACCTCTTATAGTGGCACTGTGAAGGGCAAGGAATATTGGTATACTTCAAATACATAGTCATAGACCTGTCCCGTGGTCCAGCTCACGTGTTGTGCCCCACGTCGAGCATTGTAACATATCGACAGAGTACTCAGCTGTGGACCTGAGACCCATACATTAAAAAAACCAGCGATCGAAATAGGCAATCCCCATCACCTATATGAGCCATATTCGTACGAATTACATTAAAATATGGTCAAATTATCTAACCAAATTCAAGAACTTACAAATTACCTAACTAAATAAATTGAAGAAGAAACACAATAACTCTAATATAACTGCAATACTACATCTACCATATTATTATTATATAGCCTATCTTACTAACTACTTACTAAACTACGAATAAACACAATCAAAATACTATATCATTTTACAATGAAATCTAATAAAACTACAGAAGAGAAAAAACGCCTTACACAAACTAATATTTAACTAAAAATGAACTTCAATTGTTATGGTAATTAAATATTGGTTATTTAATAACATAACAATTGAAGTTCACTTTAGATAAAGACCGTAGGTATAATTATATTCTGTTTGACCTTGAGAAAAAAGGACTCTCTTTCTATGTACTCTGTGGAAATTTAATTATAGCCTAACTCACGTTCAGTTCCTGTTGTCATGACGATATATCGTCGGTATAATGGCAGAATTAAATAACTTCGATTTTGGCCAAATTGACCTTTCACCATTTTCGAGAACCCTAAAATGTGCCGCATCTTTTGGTCTAACAAACATTCCTATATCTCAATCCAATCCAAAAATAAATCCATTTTCGTGTTTCAATTGAAGAAATAGATATGTTTAATTGAACACTAAATATTATTAGAAAAAATGACTAACTCTATAAATAAATGAACAACTGTGACTTCTGATCACTTGAGTATGAAATGAATTAGCTAAATTGAGTTGTTTAGTTCTTCCACGAACGAAAATATTCTAATGAAAGCAGGCATGTTGAAGGAAAACTAAACAATTTGAGTTATTTAATTCAGGCAGATAAGAGCATTCTTATGTATTTCTCCTTCGAGAAAATATACATTTATAAGAGACTCTAATCAAAAAAATGTCAATAGGTGAAATTATTGAATATTTCTATTTATAGTATTCGCGAAATTAAACAAATTAACTTTCACTAAGAATGCCTAACTTTCATGTTTAAATATTTCATTAGGTTCAGAACTCGACAAGTAAACTTGTTGACCCAATTTCATGTATTCACATCCATCTTATGTGTGAGAAAACTGAATAACTAACATAAAGAATTAGCTAACTTCGGTATGTTTGCAACATCTTGGTGTGGCAAAATTGGATAACTTGGCTTTTTTTTTGGTTCATGAAAGAAATTAGTTTGATTAAGCATTGAATCGACAGCAAACATGCTTATAACATATAAAATTGCCGACATTAAAATTGTTCTCCATTTGTTAATGACGTCAAAAAAAGTGCCAAAAAACCAGTAAATCGCGATTATCTCGAAACTTGAAATATTGAGTTATTTAGTTCTGCCATTATACCCACGATATATGGCGTTAAAAAATCGAATTTTCTTAATACCTATTCTTCTTTATATCGTGCATTCATCATATTTTTAAGAATTCTATTTGCTATTCGGGGCGCAGACAAATCTGAATAATCGAAGATCATGAAAATCTGTTCAGCCTTTTTTGAATTATAAGAAAATACGTTTTTACAGTCCGTCAAATCTAAGAAGTACCGTTTGACAGTTCTGACAATTGAATGATAGGGATGGGATGAAAAAATCGATTACTATAATATCCGAACTTTAAGAGATCGATTACTATAATATCCGAATTTTAAGAAATCAATTGTTATAATTAAATAAAAGAAATGTTTAGGATATTTTTTTATTCACTACTAGTACTAGTATCGTCGTCTTCGTCATCATCGTCATTTAAATTAATGACCAGTTGATTGTCCATTACATTATCAAAGTGTACGTCTCTTTCGAAGTCGTCCATTATTATTTTCTTTGTTTTTTGTACTACTTTACTCCAATCTTCCTGTGTAACTTGGGCACATGCTTCCTTTAATAAACCTTCCATTTTCTTGACACTGAAGGGTGGTTTTGTGTTGTGTCTTGCTGCATAACCTGTAAAACAATAATGTAACTATTTGATAGCAGACGAAAACCATTGTTTAAATTATAAATGTTAGAAGTACTCGTGTTATTATTATAATATTATAAAATATTACCTTTAACTTGGGCCCAAATCAGTTCAATGGCATTATATTGGCAATGGTACGGAGGAAGTCGTATGACTTTGTGCCCGTGCTCTTCGGCCAATTGGTCAATTACATATGTCGGTTTTGGTGGTTTATGCAATTTCACTAACTGTAATAATTCAGCTTTTAATAGTGACATGTCGGCATCCACTCCTTTTCTTTGCAGCCATGCCACCAAATCTGCTTTCTTATTGGCTGACGTAGGTGCTTTATCAATTTGCACAGAGTGGTATGGGGCATTATCCATTATAATTGTGCTGTTAGGAGGGATATTCTGTAATAAATTTAAGAACCACTCTCGGAACCTTACTGCGTCCATTTCTTCATGATACTCTTTAGTGCTTTTGGATTGGAAAGTTAATAAAGAGTTTTCCACGAAGCCTGTAGACGCTGACCCAGCATGGCATATTATGAGGCGTCCACCTTTTCCTATCGGCACCTTCGAGCACGAAGCTTCAGAATCATCAGTCCATGTTTTCGGCACAGAATGGTTGGAATTTAGCCAAGTTTCGTCCAAAAATATTACATTATCCCAGTTTATAATTTGTTTAACTTCGCGCAGGAATGTTAGTCGCTGCATAATTATGTCATGTCGCTCCATAACAATTTTTCGTTTGTCAACTTTTTTGTATCTGAAGCCAATTCCTGTTATTACCGTTCTCAATGACTCTATGCTTCCCTTATACAGCCCGGCATCTTTTAAAGTTGCACATAACTTTGCCAATGTTGGAAATTCGCCTCTTGTAAAATACCCGTATATATGGTTTCTAATAGCATGACTATCGAATTCATCGATGCCTGTCACAGGTTTATTTCTTTTTCGTTTTTTCGGTGTGTGAAGTACGTTACTGTCACTCCCCGAAGGCCTTGCCAACGGTGCGGCTACCAATACCGAGAGCTTCACCGACGCGATCCCGAACTTGTGTAACTGGCAGTAGAAGTCCACCATTTTGAGATTCACGCTCAAAATACTCGTGTAATTTCACCACCAATTCACGAGCCTGGCTGTTCAAAGTACGTCCTCTTTTCGACATTATTAATAAACACTTGCTTAGTTCGGAGTCCAGTATAAATATTGCCAAGGTAAACGGATAAAGAATGATCAGTCCAGAAAAGTAATAGCCAAGTCACAAATTGTAAAACACAAACGAGAAAGCAAGTACGCGCACAGTCAGCTTCCAAGATGGCGAGAGACTGCTGACGCCGAACCGGCGGACCGCGTGCGCTTGTAGTTGGCAGTGTTGCCAGAAAAAAAAAATTGTAGAGACTTGGACACCTGCGATTTTGCCTATTGACCTAAAAATAATTAAATTAATTTATTTTAGGGTATCTGTGTATTCAGTGCATTATGCGGTCGCGCAGTAACGTCGTTAATTTATAACATCAGGCAACAACATTTTTGTGAATGGGTTCTACATACCTTATTTTTATTAGTTTTAGACGTAGAAATAAGACTTAGAAGAAAAAATTGTAATTGTAAAATCAATGGATGTGCTTGTTAAAAATTTGTTTATTTCTCTGTAATATGCAAACCCATACTATCATACACAAAAATAAATGTAAAAAACACTATCCCTGACTCCATTTACTATTTCGACAGCGTTAGCGCGAGAAACCCCGACTTATTTGGGCGCGAAAATCAAAAATCGACAAATCGCTTTCGACAACTTTTTAAAGAAGCAAATATATTTGATTTATAAATACGTATTTTTGGTGAATGGGTTTTATCTCATATTTTACGATTACATAACTATTTAGTTATGTAATCGTAATATGTGAGATAAATCCCATTCACATGAAAAAATATTTGTTTGGTTGTCAAGTGTAATTTGTAAATAATACATTCGATTTTTCGTATATGTAAACGATTTTTTTGCATACAAGTGTATCCGAAGAGTCGCAACACTACGTGCAGTGACCTAACTACGTAACTTTGTAATGAGGTCAAGAATATAACTATTAGAAATTATTTACTGTGTAAATATGTGTTATTTTGCTTTGTTTGAAAGTTTTCAATTACATTTAGATATTAAGAATTGTACAGTACAGATACAATAATGAAATCTTTCTAAATTCATGGTTTTATGAAAAAGGTTATCGAAACTGAATAATGTACGTATCAACAAAGTTGTTTCGGTTTGAAAAATATGAAACGTCAAACGGTACCTCTTAGATTTGATGGACTTTAGCTCTTCACACCTGCACGCATAAACCCCGAATCGACTTCCGAATCCTCCAATTGTGTCTATTGACATTATATCAAAAGGCTGTGTGGCCGGGCCTAGATGAGACATAAGTCCAAATTTGTCTAGCCCTCTTGATTTATTTTTGATACAAATTTCACAGCTCGATCAAACATTCTTTATTTTCCTCATTAAATTGCTTGCCGAATATAAAGGACTTATAGTTCTTTGCATTTGGCCAACACCAATGTGGCATAAGTTTTCATGTATAATTTTCATGAGTTTAACGCTAAATCCTTCCGTCAGTATAATTTTTTCATTTGTCTTTTTTTCCTAAAGTATATATTATTTCTTTCAATTAAATCTTTCTTATTATTATGTATATCTTCGTTTTGACTCTGATCTCTCAAAATATCCTCAAATTTTACTAAATTTACAACCTTTAATTGTTCGTCTTTATTTTCGTTAGATTCTAAAACTGGGTTTCTACTTAAGCAATCTGCTTCCAAATGACTTTTTGCTGGATTATATTTTATCTGAAAGTCATATTGGGATAGATAGTATATCAGATCACCCAATTCTTCATCCGTTCTAGATTTTAGGTTCATATCTTCCTGAGGTTTGTGATCAGAGAAAACAGTGAAAGATTTTCCTATTAGCCAGTACTGCCAATACCTTAAAGCCTCTTTTATAGCTAAGCCTGCATTTCAACTTGACGATCAAATCATCTATTAATGGAAATCGCTGTGCTTGCGGGACTACTATTTTGTTTAAATCCCTGAAGTCTATGCATAGTCTTGATTTTTTAGTATCCTCCTTTTTAAATGCTAACGTGACAGGTGCAGCAAATGGACTGTAGGATTCTTCTATCAGTTTGTTGTCTAGTAATTTTGCTATTTGTTCTTCTATCTCTTGTTTGTCCTCTACAGAACATCGATAGGGTCGCTTACTGCAATACTTGTCCACTAATAAGTCTACTCTGGCTTCACATTTATTAACTGTGCCAATATCATATTTATGTTTCGCACAAATAGACTTGTATTTGGTAGCTAAACTATTTATTTCATGTTTTTCATTATCATTCAGATGCTCTATGTTCATTTCGAAATCTTCCTCTCTTACATGTTCATTGAAATTTATTTTGTATTCTGTCACATCTAGAGATTGTTCATTTGAAAACTCTGTAGATATTTGATCACTTTCTTTATTCATAGAACCTCCTTCTTTGTTACTATCTTTACATAGTTTTTCAGTTATTTCTAGGTTTTCATTTTGTATAAGTCTAAATATTTTTATCATGTCCAATCCAATCAAAAAGCCATAGTTAAATTGTTGTTCATCGATGATATATACATCTACATTTTTTCTAGTCCAAAGATATTTATTTTTAAATTTGTCAAACCACTTGCCTTCTTACCAACCATTAATTGTTACTAAATCGGCTTTATTCAAACAGTTTCCTTCTCCTTTTAGCTTTAGAAACTTTGAATTAATAAGTGAAACGTTTGAGCCAGAGTCATAAACCCGATTTAAATTTAGCGCATTATTTACTTGCAGTTTGACATATATTAATAGTGTTATTATTCGTTTTTTGATCCATTTCATTTAATTCAGCTTCAATTACGGAATTATTAACATGCTTCACAAAATTCTACTTAATCTTTACTTCTTCTGTTGTTCTAAACCAGCAACCAGCATCCAGCAACCAGCATTCTCAATTAATTTTTCCAATAATTTCTCCAGCACATCTGTCTCTTTCTGAGGTGTGGGCGTGGAGGTGGCTTGCGTTTTGTTTTGAGTCAACTCCTCTAAATATATATCTCCAAACTGTATGTTCCCGTCTTCGTCAATATAGTTCTTCCTCAGTTCCTAAGTCATTGTAATCCATACTCTACGGGTTTGGTGCCTTTTAGTAAGACTATTTTTTATTTTGCTGTAAGCAGCTGTTTTCAGTACGTCTTTAAGGTATCCGACTGCCTGTAGCTCTTCCGGTATAGCATCTGTTTTGTTATCAGTTGTACTTACTAAGGTGATACAATAAATGTTTGTTTTGCCATCGCTACCCGGCAGTACAGTAAATTCGAAGCGAAGTTTTTCCATGCTCGGTAAATTTTTATAACAATAATGTCAATAATGTCGTTTTATAAGACAATAAAAGCAATGTGTTGCTCTGAAAATAAGAGATTTATTTAAAGCTTATCTCAACAATAAACGTAACATAAATGTCTACCAAAGACCTACATACATAGTACATACCTGAAAATAAGAGAAACGACATTACAGGTTATTATTTAGGCATGCTGCCTGCATGCTGCTGCCATAATTTAAATAAACGTTTTTCATATTACAGTTTGATAGACGTGACATACGCTAATGACACTTGTCGACAACTGCACGACCATAGAGTCCGTGACAGCCTGATATAAACTCAAAGAACATATAAAAAGTATAAATACTTTTTACATATATATAAAAAGAAAACAAATATATTTACAAATATAAAAAATAGTGACCCACTGGCATCGGGTATAGGGACCAAGCTACCGGTGGTTAGGGCTCCAGAGACAGGAACCTCCTCACAATACGTGCCATGTCGAGGAGCACTGTCTTCTGCATCAAGCCCTTGACCCATCTGGCTAACGCGAGCCCCTTGAGATGTTGATCGAGGCTCTTGGCAATCAGTCCGTGAACCGAAGTAACTATCGGAACAATAATTGCCGAATCCACATTCCACATGTCGACAACCTCGTGAGCCAAATCTAAATATTTTATTTGTTTCCACCATCCACAAGACTCTCGTCATGTGGATGGTGATATCTATAATTATTGCGCGGCGTTCTGACCGATCAATCAACACTACATCAGGTTTATTGGCTGCAATAGTCCTGTCAGTGATGATAGATCGATCCTAGTACAATGTGATATTTTTAGAATGATGCCCATTTTCGAGAACTGTGTCGGGGCCATACCTTTTTTTTTTATCGTGCGGAAATCCCTTCGGATACCCCCCGCCGGCCACCGGGGGCGGTTAAGTCGGGCTTGAACCGACTAAAACTGCACGCCGTCTCGGGTCTTAAAACGCCGGGGTGTAAGGTTGCCCATAGAGCACGGTACCTCTGATTCCACAAGGTTGTACTTTAGAGCAAGCTGTTGATGAACTATCTTGGCTACTTGGTTATGTCTATGCAAATACTCGCCGTGGGCAAGGCGAGAACAACCAGAAATTATATGCCTAAGGGATTCTCCGGGACGGTGGCACTCCCGACATATGTCCGATAGTTATTCGTCATCACAAATTCTTCCGTAATTGCAAAAAAAAAACCTCCGATTCCCCAAATAGGTCACCGAAGCGTAGCCAAGATACAGATGCTCGTAAATCTATATCAAGAGAGCCCGATAGAAACGTCCATGCAACTCCTTGCTCTTCCATACATCCATACGGCCATTAATACTTAATACCACAGGTTTGCGCCTGTTCTCTTTAGCCAAAGCTAGCGGAGAAAGTCCATTATCTACCACTACTATATCACGATGCCTTTAACTTCATTCTGTAGGAAGTAGGAAGTAGTTGCACACCTCACGGTTATGGAGGGATTTGGCATTTAAAAAGCCGTATCCCCCGCATTTCCGCGGTATGTACAACCTCATCACAGATGAACGCGGATGTTGCATTCGGTATGCAGTAACAAGCGTATGGACTCTCCTATCTAGGGTGTCTAGTTCGGTCTGAGTTCACCTGAGTATGCCGAAGGACTACATTAAAACCGGCATGACCCAACCGTTATAGGCGCGCACCTCATTACCGCCTGACAAAAGACCTTTAAGAACTTTTTTCAAGCGGCCAAAAAAGCGCACCCGTAACGATTGCTTCATACTAGCTTCTGTAATGCTTAACGCCTGCGACATACCCAGGTATTTATAGGTGTCAATTGCAGAGAGAGACCTGAGTTTGGTGGAATCTGAGAGCTCAACCCCATCAGAATCCACAATCTCACCTCTTTTTACATACATGACCGCATATTGGTCCAGACCAATTTCCATGCTGATTATTATTACCACCATAGAGACCTAAAAAAGCCCTACTACGCATCTATAGTACATTGTGGAGGTGTACGGGGTGTAGGATGACCCATAAGGCATTTCCCTCGCACCCTGGCTGAGGGCCATCACCGGTTCCGAGAGGCCCCCCTCGGATTTAAGAACCCCGTCTTGTCCCTGGAAAGAAGGGGGCGCGCAACGCGCCACCGCCCCGGCCTCCTTCTGCTAGGTTGACAGGCGGCTCTACCTGTCACCGCCAGGCCTGCGCTCATGGAGGATGGAGCTCGTTCAGCAACCTCCGACGTCTGAGTCGCCTCCGCGCCTCGCAGGCTCTGCGGATCGGGAGAGATCTGAATCTCTCTCGAGCCCGCTCCGTCACCTCTTTATCGAGTATTACTTGCTCGCACAAGGAGGCGGTGGCAGCTCACGCGCTCGCGCTCCACACCATCGCTGTGAGCAAGACGCCGAGTGAGAGGCGTCGTACTCCGAGGGCCGCCACGAGGACCCACCTCGGCGCCTTCTACGCTGGGTACTCAGTCAGCTTCTGCAGCCCTGAGCCCTCGCTTGCATCACAGTGATGGTACTCAAACGTTGGCTCCTTCCCGATCAGACACAGATGGTCCCCGAATCACTATTTCCCAGATATCACCTGCGTCAGCCGGTGCGAGAGGCTCCCGTGTCGCCTCTGTAGCCAGTTCTCCATGATAGGTCTTACCGCCGCTACTATACCCTGCATGTGCCCTGCGCTTGGTCGCCCAAGTCCTCCGGAGCTGGTACTGCACGGCCTCAATTTCTCGAAACTCAGGGTCCCGTCCCTGCTCCCGCGCCTCCTTTCGCCACCGATATAGTTGCGAGAGGGATCTTGCCTCCAGGTCCCATGGTGGAGTTCCGGCACGGAGAAACCTATTATATATTCTATGCTAAAACCTATAACATTGTGAATTAGTCACTAATCTAAAAAGTAAGTGTTATAACAAACACTTGCTCCACTAAATACTTTGCAGAGTTGTTAAATAAGAATATTTGAATAAATATTTTAGGGGTATGTTTGTCCCTTCGAGGGCATATCCGGGGTGCTCGGCAATGGACACTTGGGGAGGACATCGTGTTTTTGGTTCTCATTGTTGGAATCGATGGGGTGGAATCCGCGGGGGTAACCACACGTGGAAAAAAGGGGTACGCTTTTACATTTAATGGAGATATAGTTATTACAAAAACGTACACCTGGTCTCGCGAATGAATTTATGAATTTTATATAAGCGAGATGGTACGTCTTCAATAATTTATACTTATTCCTTCAATTCAGAGAATATACCTTTGTGAATATTTTTACTATATTCAAGTTCATGAATATGTTTTTTGCGAATATACTAAACTTATAATATTGCACTTTTGTGCTTGTAGATCATTCATTCTTTTGACACAATGTGGCTACGGACTAAGTGAAAGAAAAATTTGAATCGATAGCACATCTGTCTTGGATGGTAAGCAGATACGTCTAGATAATCATTACTTAACTGATATTTTAATGACGTTAGATGCTGGATTTGTCCCTCCTAATCTCGAGAAGAAAGTCTGCGCCAGAGCCTCATCCGTTAATCAACAGGTACCCTCTAGCAGGGGTGTGTGTTGGGTAACCTCCTCGAGTGTCGCTCCGATTCCGATCCCGCTGCAGTCCGGGGGGAACGGAATCGGAGCGGCCGGTACACCCTGGGCGGCGGTCAATGGCTTCCCCTTCACCCCTTCATAGGGTTGGCATTGATCGTCGGCCAATACCCAACGTGGCGGGAACACATCGCTCTCCGTACTCCTCTGCTTTCAGAGGAGACAGGATGAGCGATGCTGTTAGTAGTGAGATGGCCCAGGGTCAGCCGGGGTGCGAGGGATATGCTCTATGGGTAACCTTACACCCCGGCGTCTGAAGACCCGAGACGGCGTGCGGTTTTAGTCGGTGCAAGCCCGACATAACCGCCCCCGCTGGCCGGCGGGGGGGTATCCGAAGGGATTTCCGCACGATAAAAAAAAAAAAAAAAAAAAAGGTACCCTCTAGCAGGTGAGATTGGCTGGGTCCCGAAGATCTCGGTGAGCCCCGTACATTCATACAATTTATTGAATGTAGATCGACCTAACGTTTCTCTGTTCATCATTAAAAAGGTTTGCAGGGCCGTTCTATACTTTTTTTTTGTAAATACATACATATTATACATAGAAATACCCAGACCAATGCAAATAGACATATTTATGCACACAAATATTTGCACTGAGTGGGAATTAAACCCGCGCCCCCTGTTATATCAGTCGAATACACTACCGCTACGCCACAGAGCCTTAGAACCTCTGCAGTTACATAGAGACATTGCCTCTCTAGCTGTATTTTACCGCCTCTACCATGAGTGTTCTGATGCCTTTTTTAACTAGTCTTACCATCTCCCTTCCGATCCAGAACATCACGTTTCGGACTACGGACCTGCACATGGTAACAATAATAGTCCTGAACTCAGCGATTCGGTGCTTCCTTTCTTTATCGCACGATAAAGAGCTGGAATGCTCTACCCGCACACGTGTATCCTTCTTGTTACAATACCGGTTTCTTCAAGCGGGGTGTGAAATAGCATCTGTTTAGGCCGTTAAGGTAAGGACCATCATTTTAGTATCGTCAGCATCTGGAATGGCTGCCCGTATCTTCTGCACTTCACCCTAGTTTCTCCCTCAATTGACGGATTATATAAATATCATTATAGAAATAATTATTGTAGCTATAACTATATACCTACACTAATTATATCTATAAAATTATACCTTATAACTATGAAATTCAGATTATTCTCTCGCAACATTGACCAATATTGCATGTCAAACTGTAAAACAATACAACCGTAATATTAAATTGCCACTGCGGTTATAAACTTGTGTAGCATGTCAGAATAATTAAATAGGCAACATTATTAAAATTTCAATGTATGTATTTATCATACTATTATGAGTGGTTGTTAAAATATTTTACTGGAATAATCCCATTGTCTCTGGAAGTAATTTTGCGAATGGAATTGTTTGTAGGTGGTTCTATTTATACATTTATTTAATTAATCAAGTTATAAATAATGTAAACACAAATCTAGTGGGGCGGAAATCACACAGTGATTGTCAAACTTCGGGCCAAACTTAGAAACTTTTTTGTTGCAGTATTTTTATTCAAAATTACAGACCTTTAGGCTTTATGCATATTATTCGACGCGTCTTTATATATTGAGCAATAAATATGAAGAAAATGAAATCAAATCAAACGTCTTCGACGTCAAAAACACAAAAAAATGATTTTATATTTCATTTTCTTTCAGAGTCTGGTTGTTTTATGTAAAATCAAATTGGAACTTTATAAATAAATTCATAAGCTCGTCGCAATATACAATATACGTATTGTCATTGTCACTCAAATGTCAAAGTCAAATACGCGTTACTCTGATAACTCGAAAGAAACTCACTTGTAAAAGTTTTTTTAGGGACAATTTGTATGGTAGGTACCCGAAACCTTGAACGTAAACGAATCTAATCAGTTCTTCCCATTAACCAAACAAGATGATTGGCGAAAGAATTTTTTAAATCGGATAAGTGGTTCTTGAGTTATTGCGTAAATAGACATCCAGACATCCTGACCAACAGACAGACCGACACAAAATTTTTTTTTGCTTAATTAGACTTAGAATCATGTGAAACGTCGAGAAAAGTGATACAAAGTGGGTGTAAGATTTTAAGATTGATTTTAAGACTTCGGTGTCCACCTGGTTGGTGGCCCGAAGTAATATTTAGGTGATTATGGTTACTATATATTTAAATCTAGTACAAGTAATGTTAACTCTAGCACCATCCACGTGGGGTCATAATGATACGAACATTTTTTAATGACGGGTATTTTAAAAAAAGGGTTACGTAAATATATTTATTTTTCTTATAGCTTAAGATAAGACTTCGTTGAAGATGACCACTGTTAGGTCCATACTGATGTCATAAATTGTTATGTTTATGATAACTATTCAAGATTTCTATGCTATATATGAGCAAAGTGTCTAGAATTTTCAAGTTTAAATATGTTAAAGAGGATGTCCTATATATTTTTGTCATATTTTTATAGTATATTATATTATATACGCAATAAATGTTTTTGGTTAGCATGTATATTATTGTTTTATTTTACACCTGTATAAAACAATGTTATCTCTATCATAAAACCTAGGTATTTAGGAAGATTTTGAGTTAGTTCCCAAAATAAGCCATTTTCTAAACATGGGTAGTTTTGATCCAACGTGGATGTTGGTGTATTAATGGACAGCGCACGGCGCCGGGTTAGTAAGAATACGTTTCTGTCAAACGACACCATCTATTTGCGTGTATATACAATACTAGTTGTTGTCCGCAGTACCACCCGCATGAAATATCTGTACCAGCAATCCATACTATACCTAACCTATTATTATAAAAATAATCAGACCATATTATGCCTTTTTTAATACGCCCCCGCCTTCCCGCGGGGGCGGTTATGTCGGGCTTGAACCGACTAAAACCGCAGTGCCAAATGTCATCCAGTTCTGATTTGATTGAGTAACAAACATTCATCCACCCATCCATTCACCTATTAAATTGTTTATCTGTGAAAATTTTCGCATTTCAAATAGTAATAAGATTAATCTAATGTAGTCGAAATAGGATGTCTAGTCTGAGAGAAACCTTTTTCGGCAAAATATGTTATCAACTAATTTAGCTAATGTGAAACAGAGATAACTTCTCTAAAGACGTGGCATTAAAGCATGAGAACGGGATTAATTTTGATTCTAGTTACTGAGTGGTTCTGTATTCAATTCTAAAATCGTGGAATTAGTTACATTGGTGTTTTCTATTAGGAACATTTTTATGGCAGTCTGGAAAAGATCTGGAGTTGACAGCAATAGACTAGTTCCCGAAAACTGGGCGGGACTGGGATATGTTATATACTTCTTTAGCCCCGAACTTGCGTAGTGTAGGGCTAAAGAAGCTTTCGGGCAGACTAATTGTGGAGACGCCCTGACGGCCTCTGTGGCTTAGCGGTAGTGCATTCGACTGCTACGACGGGGGGCGCGGGTTAGATTACCACTCAGTGCAAATATTTGTAAGCATGAATATGTCTATTTGCATTGGTCTGGGTGTTTCTATGTATGATATGTATGTATTTACAAAAAAAGTATATAAGTATGTTTATCCGCATTCTGGAACCCGCACAAGCTAGTTAAACTATGCTTACTTTGGGTCTAAAAAGCGCTGTGTAGAATGTCGTAGAATATTTATTTATCCTTCTTTAGCCTAACACACACACCATGTTGGGCTGAAGAAGCTTTTGCGAAGACAAATTATTGTGTTACTACATCGCAATTGCTTCATTGGGGCAACGTACCGCCCTGTACTCTTTCACCATGCTTGTCCCTATCGCTTGCCGCATCAGGCGTCGCCAAGGAACTGATACTTCTGACAATTCAAGAAGGGCATTAGAAGGTTTTTACCTGGTCGGCAACGCGAGTGTGATACCCCTGGTGTTGCACACGTCCATAGGCCACGGTAACCGCTTTTCATCAGGTGGGCCGTGAGACTGTCAGCCACCAGAGTGGTATAGAAAAGAACATAAAAATTTAAACGTATTTTGTAAAGTATAGTGGAATACCACTTGATTTCGACTATGTGTGAGTGGCAACTGAATAGGTATTTTTCTATCTTACGAATTAGTGAGCGGTGTGGGTGGAACCCCGCTTCACGGGACTCCTATTTTTTCGTGCAATATCACAACTTGCCTCGTACGAAGAGTATGCGAAGATCTCGCAGAGTAGAGATCTCTTTACCAATATCTTTATATGTCAGGGTGCGCGGTGTCAACACTATGAAAGTACTGGGCTAAAAAGTATTTGTAAACACGCATGTTAACCTACCTTTTCGTGTACATTCAATGCCGGCGACATATACACATACAAATACGGAAAGACGTATGGATAAATGTATGTGTTACCGTTAGAAGGCGGAATGCGTTTATATACACATTAGCTAGGTGATCTGCACAGTACCGCAATGACCTGTTAAAGTGTGAACTTTTTTGAAATCACTTTACCTCGTCTGCTCCTCACACGAAGGGTATGGCGGCAGACCCTTCTAATCTATATTTATCCGTGTCGGAGCGCTCGGTTCCCACTATAATAAATAAATAATTACAATAAATTAAATTAAATAAATAATTACAATTATGTAATTCAAATGTTTTATTCAAGTAAAGAGCCTGTATATTAATGTATGTACATATGCTTGGCCATTAGTTTGTAGATTACCTATGACGTCTGCAGATTAACAAAGATAATGTTAGAACTGAAACATTTTTTCGACGTTAACGAACTGAACCAGATAATCTGCAGATTAACTAGTTAAACTGCACTCTAACTGATTTACGCACATAAGCGGTGACATATATGTGGTTGAAATGGGTTGAAATACGCTTTGTTTATATGTAGCCGTTTAATGATCACATCCATATTTCTGCATATCCCTGCACAATAGTTTCATACTGGTAAACGCTAGCTACACTTCGTGACATTTTGCGGTTAAATCTGTTCAATAAATTATATCGCTGACAGCGTGTCATGGTATTACTGGTACGTTAATTGTATGAGAAATGTCGCTATAGTTGAGGGAGTCTACTGATTAAACTCTTATTCTAGCCCATATTTATATATATATATATATTATTATAGCCCATAGTACAAGCTAGTTAGTTAAACACTTTAGGTCTAGATAACGCTATGCAGTAGGTCTACATTTTTTTTAATGTAAATGTTCCGTATCCTTCTTTAGAACAGTAGTATATATACCTGGTCATGAAAATACCCATTTGATTTTGATTTTGTAATTTACAATAAAATTATTCAAACTATATGTCGGAAAGTAACTTGAAAATTATTAAAAAAAAAGATCAACAACAGATGCTGGTATTTTAAACTGTAAGTGAAATAAGAATAAAAATTTCTAACTACAGAAAGAAAATTACTTATTCGTTAAGTTAAATAATTATCGTCTCTTTCCTTCAGAAACACTTGCTACAAGCTAAAGGCTTTGTCACCAGTGGAGCACCCTTATAACGCCGCCGCTGGAAATGGTAGCACTTAACCTTTTTTACAATGAGCGTCTTAAGCTACTTTTTAAATAGGTTACTTTATAAAAAAAAGCTTTGATGTTCTGGTGTTTTGAAGAATGTTTACAACGCAGGTATATTTTATATTTTACTTTTTTGAACATTTTAATGTCCTGTTCTTAATAAATTTTAGTTCAATTCCAAGGCACTCGATTATTCAGAGTCATCATGATTCTCATGGCAATTCAACAATTGCGTCCGGATTTGCACATGTATGTTGGTTTTTCCGAAAGCGACTGTTTTCTCACCTCCCTCCTCTCCTCTCCTCTCCTCCCTCTCAGAATCGGTTATTTCATAGAGTCCTTAGTGTTCTTTTTAAATATCTTCAATGTACAGACACAAGTAATTTTCAACCATCTTCAACCAGATCTTGTCGATGCTGACAACCCAAGGGTTGTCAACCAAGGGCTGCAAGCAGTTGCGTAGAGATGTTTCCACCTTGGCAGTATTTTACCGCCTCTGCCATGGTGAGTGTTCCGATGAGCTCTACCAATTACGTCCACCTAATTCCGCCCTCTCCTTTCCTATCCAACATTTCCTAAACAACATGTTCAAGGCTGAGGTGTGAACAATTCCATCAAGAACCAAGCGGTTCATCAACATTTGGAATTCTTTAACAGCACACGTGTTTCCTTCTTCCTACAGTCCCGGGTCATTTAAGCGGGGCGTCAAAAAACATCTGATGAGGTCGTAAAGCTGAGAGCCACTATTGTAACATTGTGTCTGTAATGGTGACCCTCAATCCTGAGACTTTACCTTGCGCTTACCATCAGGCGAGGTAAAGTCATATTGACGAGACCAGTAAAAAAAAGGCAAGTCTAACAAGGGCCTTCCACGTGAAATCTGTTATGAAATATGCAAAAAGCGTTTCTGCCTACCTTGCCAGCATCTACATAATGTGAAGAGGCAAATACTAAGGTGACTTTATTGAATTACGTAGCTAGCGATTTGCGTTAGAGCCATTTTGAGCGATAAACATAACCTGGATTTTATCGAGTCATACCTATGACACAACTATTTTGTTGGTTGGAGTTTATTCTGATGTTGGAGTTTTTGGAGTTTTGTTTTATTATTCTTTCCTTTATATCATATTATATATTTATCTGCATATTTTATCGAGTCCTATAACTCAACTATTTGATGTTGATTGGAGTTTATTCTGATGGTTTTTGTTTTATTTTTCTTGGTTTAAGTGCATGGCTTTTATGTTTGTGGTATATGATTTTGTATTGGTTTAATATTATCTGTATTATATATTTATACACTACTTCTAGTGAATAACTGATCTATTGATTTCTAGTGAATGGTGGTTAAGGAGTCGGCTTTACGATCGAGAAGACCCGTGTTCGAATCCTGGTCATTACACTACTGAAGTGAACCCGTTCCCAACAAGAACCATTGAGCTTAGCTGAAGGGGGAATACAAGTAATTAGTAGTAGTTACTAATATTGTTAAAAAAAAAAAAAAACTTCGAGAACATAATTTATATAATAACAATTTATATGTATTATTACGTCATTTGCACTTGTGTACATACGCTTTAAAACAAAAAATATCTTTGAAGCAGAAGCAGACAAACGGTCGATTAATTGTTTGAAAATTATGACGGACAACTTAATTACAAACTTTATGAATAATGCAAGTTAAATAAAAACTTGTTAAATTACCAATTTTATGAATTCAAAAATGGTTCATATGACAAAATGTACTTGAATAGACAACAATATTATCTACACAATTTCCACACCATATTTCTTTGTACTTTGAAAGCACCACTTCTCGTTAAGCAAAATGTTTGTCCAACAAAGTGTAGCATTTTATTCCGGGCTCATATTCCAGGCACGAATAAAACCTAGGTATGCATTATGAGTCTGTTGGTCAAACTGAGGTGTTTTATTATGCACGTCGTGTCTTATAAAGGGTTTTGTACCCACCGTTCAGCACGTATACTGTGTCCGTAACTCAAGTTTATTAAAAAATATGTAGTACTTTTGTAGAGTGTAGATATAATATCCTGTAGAACATGTAAAACAACATGTCTATAAAAGTCTAAAATCAAAATTGATTTGCTGCTAATAGTAATCATTTGGAATTCAACTATTGGAATGTTGGAAAGTGTACCCCGGGCTCCAAAGTGAGAGGCTTAGATGAAACTGGGATTGGCGCTTGATAAATAAGTGGCGACTCGCTGGGAGGTTCCTCTTGTTGGCCCATTGTAAATTTCCACTTACAAACATTCACTTCTTACAAAGTCTAATCGACAGAAAATAAAGACGTTCTACTGAACACCGGCCAGGTGGGATGACGATCTGCGAAAGACTGCGGGCAGATGCTGGATGCGGCAAGCTGAAGACAGGGCGCTATGGCGCTCATTAGGGGAGATCTATGTCCAGCAGTGGACTAGAATAGGTTGATGATGATGATGATGATGATGACTGAACACGTGGTGCTCGTACGTAATGCAAACGGATAATACCGGCACGGTTTTCGTGCCGAAATAAAATCTGGGCCTACCGCCCAAGTGTCGTCGATATCACAGCCGTCGAAATGTTGCGTTGGTCAAGGTCGACGGCCATTTTGTACCGCCCCATTGATAATCAATGCCGGCGCGGCGTAAGAATGAATGAAACGCTGTTTTTGACAGTTAAATAGCTGCCGCCTAAAAAAAATTCATATCGACGGCGTCGCTTTGAAGTGTCATTTCATTACGGCACCTCATGAGCTGTCGTTTTGAATATTATTTTCTTTTCCGACGGTTGATTGCGATGCCGATTGCACCTAACACTGGGCAACTATGGCTTTTATGGGTGCGACTGCCGACGAGTGGGTTCTGCCGTCCTATTGCACCTAACACTGGGCTACTATGGCTTTTATGGGGGCGACTGGGTTCTGCCCTCCTCTTGCACCTAACACTGGGCTATTATGGCTTTTATGGGGGCGACTGGGTTCTGCCCTCCTATTGTACCTAACACTGGGCTACTATGGCTTTTATGGGGGCGACTGCTGACGAGTGGGTTCTGCCCTCCTATTGTACCTAACACTGGGCTACTATGGCTTTTATGGGGGCGACTGCCGACGAGTGGGTTCTGCCCTCCTATTGCACCTAACACTGTGCTACTATGGCTTTTATGGGGGCGACTGGGTTCTGCCCTCCTATTGTATTTAACACTGGGCTACTATAACTTTTATGGGGGCGACTGCCGACGAGTGGATTCTGCCCTCCTATTGTACCTAACACTGGGCTACTATGGCTTTTATGGGGGCGACTGGGTTCTGCCCTTCTATTGCACCTAACACTGGGCTACTATGGCTTTTATGGGGGCGACTGCCGACGATGGAATTTCGTCCTCCAACTCCTTCGCTTATTCCTTCCTTCTGAAACCTGCGAAAACAACAAACAACACAGCATAAACGTTTAAGTAGGTAAGGTAAAGATTAAAGAGTGTTTTAATTAGTCGCAGGTACAATAGGAGGGCAGAACCCAGTCGCCCCCTTAAAAGCCATAGTAGCCCAGTGTTAGGTGCAATAGGAGGGCAGAACCCAGTCGCCCCCATAAAAGCCAAAGTAGCCCAGTGTTAGGTGCAATAGGAGGGCAGAACCCAGTCGCCCCCATAAAAGCCAAAGTAGCCCAGTGTTAGGTGCAATAGGAGAGCAGAACCCAGTCGCACCCATAAATGCCATAGTAGCCCAGTGTTATGTGCAATAGGAGGGCAGAACCCAGTCGCCCCCATAAAAGCCATAGTAGCCCAGTGTTAGGTGCAATAGAAGGGCAGAACCCAGTCGCCCCCATAAAAGCCATAGTAGCCCAGTGTTAGGTGCAATAGGAGGGCAGAACCCACTCGTCGGCAGTCGCCCCCATAAAAGCCATAGTAGCCCAGTGTTAGGTGCAATAGAAGGGCAGAAACCAGTCGCCCCCATAAAAGCCATAGTAGCCCAGTGTTAGGTACAATAGGAGGGCAGAATCCACTCGTTGGCAGTCGCCCCCATAAAAGCCATAGTAGCCCATTGTTAGGTGCAATAGGAGGGCAGAATCCACTCGTCGGCAGTCGCACCCATAAAAGCCATAGTAGCCCAGTGTTAGGTGCAATCGGCATCGTAATCAACCGTCGGAAAAGAAAATAATATTCAAAACGACAGCTCATTTTGTGAAGTGTCATTTCATTACGGATTTCAAAGATTTCAAAGTGGATAAAAACCTGGCCATAAAAACTGGCATATCAAATCATAACTAGTAGTGAGTTATTGGGCATTCTGTCCCACCTCTGTTCCCTCGGGCTGTGCCCTCGGTCACTACGGTGAGACAGAATGCCCAATAACTAAAAACTAAAAATAAAATGTTTAATAACTTGCGTCTGTTATATGGTTACGCACCAACCATACTCTAACTGATCGGCTGGAAGCCCCATTAATTACTTACATGACATTGTTTTTATTTTGGGTCTTCCTTATAATCCTCTGAAGGACGGAGTGCACTACATGACTGGTAGCTCGATGCAAATGGCAGATATTGTGAGAACAGAATATGAGACATTCTTAGCGTGTGGGAACGATGTAACGATGTGTGTGTGTAACAGGTGTGCAAACTGCTGACTTAACGCTAGTCATAGCTTTGTATAAAGGTACGCTATAAACTAGATAATTTCCTGGGTACGTCGGCCAGTTAAAAATAATGAAATACTTACCATGTACTAATGGTTAGCTTATATTGGTTATGTAAAGCTTGATCTGTCGTCGTTTATACCTACATAAACGATTACAAAGGATTTTTAATAGAATACCGTTAACCATAATTTGTATCAAATTTAAGAAACTGAGCATCATATTATATCATTCTCTCGGTGCACCTTTCTCTCATGGAACACAAAATGTTAATACTTATAAACATTTCAATTATTAAAAGAATAGACACATTGTTAGATCTCATTCAAACCAAGTGCAAATATTTACACCATGTGGGAATCGAAACCGCTACCTCCAAATCAGTAGTCGATCCACATTACCGCTTGACCACAGACATTTTTTATCGCTGAGTAAGTAAACTAACAGATACCTTGTTTCCACACACACACATACAAACCGTGCAAAGCAATTTGAAACTTCTATAATTGTGACGCAAATTACATTACAATGTGATAAAATTATATACCGCTATAAACTAGATAATTTCCTGGGTACGTCTACCAGTTAAAAATAATTAAATACTTACCATGTACTAATGGTTAGCTTATATTGGTTATGTAAAGCTTGATCTGTCGTTTATACCTACATGTTTTTTTACATATAATCACGCCTTTATCCTCGAAGGGTTAGGCAAGGTACCTACATAAAACTGTCAAATTTTACTTGTGCATAATGTATGAGTTTATTATTATTTCATAAATACTTTTCATGTACTTATACATAATTATATCCTTACCATATACATCAACATATACTTATCAACAACCATCAACGAATGTCCACGAATCAACGAACATACATAAATTATAATTACATTTTATAGGTATCATACATAAATCATAACATTCGTCGGAATTAATCGGAATTAGCTTTGACGGTGTTGGTAAAGACATGGTTTTGTATTTCAATTGTAATAACAAAAGTGTAATTAAACGAAATGAGTTTTCAATCACTTTGATTTAAATAGTCATAAGTAACATAAATTAATTATACACCTCTATAGATAAGAAGTTAAGTTACATTTTGTTGGGAGGCGGTAATTGCTGAATTGATACTTTTTATGTATAAAACCCATCAATTTTTCTAACAAATTACATTCGCTCCAGTACCTTCCAGTGATCTTCCCCAGCAGTAAAATGTGAGTAAGTGCTATTAAATTAATTATTATTTAGTTAATAATTAACCAGCTGAGATGCTTGGATTAAAATCCTGCCGGCTGATAATTATTAATTATTATTTAGTTAATAATTATGCAGCTGAGATGCTTGGAATAAAATCCTGCCGGCTGATAATTATTAATTATTATTTAGTTAATTATTATCCAGCTGAGTTGCTTGGAAATTTTCCTGCCGGTTGATAATTATTAACGCCTATTCAGAAAACCTTGGGAATATATTTGTTTATAATTTGATTGTATTTTAACAGGTTTGACTCAGAGTACGAGAACGCATCCATAGTGTCTGCAGCTGCAGCAGCACCGAAAAGGAAGTCGAAGGGGTCGTCGAATCCGAGCACAAGTGGTAAACGTAAGCTCACCAAAAGCTTACGGGACTCATCGCCTCCAGACTCATTACAAACCATCATCGGTCAAAAACGGAGTTCGTCTGAGAGGTATGTGTTTGTAATTAATCGTAGTTAATAATATTTTAACATTTTTATTAGTCCTTATTCCATTTAAATATATTATCAATAATGTAAAATTGTTAAACTAACTTTAAGATCTTCACTAATATTTTTTATACGTAGCAATTTTGACGATTATTCAAATCAAGAGTACTTATTTAGAATTTTAAATTGTTTATTAATTTTAAAACTACTTTCAGAATAAGTATAATTAATTATTTAGTTTACCTGAGATGTTGTATTCAATCAATCAAGAACTTATGTTAGTCACAATAACAGGTTTTATTTAGTGTAATACAATATTGAAGTTTATAAATTCATAATTATTTTACTTTTTTATAGGAAGAAGAGACCAGATATCTTCAACATACTGAAGTCTGAGGAAGCCAACTGCGTGGATAATCGACGCAGCCCTGTAACGTCGAGCTTCACGAGCCGTGTCTCCACGGGAACATCTCGTCGCACTGCCAAAACTAGCGGCGAGTATTTTGTAGATCTGAAACTCTACAAAACAGTCGACTACGCGTCTCATGAGCCCCAGCTTCGATACAAGACAGCGCTTGTAACGGTGAAGTTGCAGTGTGACGAGGCGTCATCGTCTTGGGAGGCTCTACAGGGCTTCCTAGGACAGGCTTTCTCTGACTTTAAGGAGTCGGAGCCTGTTCATTACAGTGAGAACATTTTTATAAAATAGTTTTCTAGTGTAAATATAATTTGCTTTTAATTTTTTTCTACTGTTTGAAGTATATTTTTAGTAATAATATGTAGTGTGTTTTGATATTATAATTTTTATAACTCTAAACATAAGACAGTGTGTTGTGCAGATTTTTCATTTTATTTTTCCATTAGTAACTACCTAAGTGGTGTAGGTATTATAAATAAGTAATAATGCCTTTTTGTGCAGCGTGTAACACATCTGTACCTAGTAAATTATGGGTAGGTCACATGCGAAGTAATTCACATAAAAAAAGTAGTCATACAACAAAACATAGCGAAGGTGTAGAAATAGTGAGTTCTGCATTTCATAATCGCATAATAACATTTAAATTATTACCAATTCATGACCTTCAGCTAGCATCAGTGGATACATTTTTTTATGATATTCGTAATAAGTTAAAATCCCTTTTAAATGAATATGTTAAAAAACATACATGTCTTAAAATTAATTTCGAGCTATTTGGTATGTTCCTAAAGTTTAAAGACAATTCTCAAGAAGTAAAATCATTTGGAACCAAAAATAAAATATTGTACAGTAATTTTGATTTTGAAAAATTATATTCTGAAACGGTTAGCTATTTAAAAGCAAGTATTGAAGAATTTGAGGGTCGCGACAGTGGATGGACTTTTTTAAACAACTTGTACGTTGAGGTCAACCTCAATAAATACCAACCACTTAGTGGTTCTAGTTATATTCGTTTACCCAAATCTATTCAGGCAAAGAAAGCGTGTATAAATATATTAAACAAAGATGAGTATTGTTTTTTATGGTGCGTAACTGCAGCATTATATCCAGCTAAGAAACACCCTGAAAGAACTTCATCTTATCCTAACTTTAGAGAATTATTTGATATAAGGGGAATGACTTTTCCTGTATCGTTTCGCGATATTAAAATTTTCGAGAACAATAACCCGAATATAAAGTTTATAATATATGGTCTAAAAAAATATAAAACTTTTGTAGGTCCTTTATATAAGTCGGACATTAACGAAACATATAGCGGTAAAACTATACACTTACTATTTCTCGAAAATAACTACACTTCTCACTATTGTTTGATTAAAGATCCTTCTAGGCTCTTCAGAAGTCAAGTCACATCTCATCATAGCAGACTGTGTTTGTGTGAGTTATGTTTGATATTTTTCAATACTTCTGAAGAACTTAATAACCATTCATGTGGAGGTGTTGTTACTATTCTTCCTGATAAGGGTTCGATAATTAAATTTAAGAACTTTGATCGTAAACAAAACGTGCCTTTTTGTATTTATGCAGATTTTGAGTCAATGTTAGAAACTAATCCTGAGGCCAACTGTTCCAGTGGGAACACAAATATTTTGCACCGTCATGTACCGGTTGCTTTCGGTTATTATGTAGTTTGTTCCGATAACCCTAATTATAATCGGTACGTATCATATCGGGGACCTGATTGCGATAAGCAGTTTGTCAACTCAATATTTAAAGATGTGCAAAAAATATTTGAAATCATGAGTACTACAGTCCCAATGAAATTTTCAACCGAAGATAGATTTGATTTTGACAATGCAACTCATTGTCACATTTGTCAAAATTTAGTTTTTTCCGACAAAGTGCGTGACCATTGTCACCTAACTGGTCATTATCGCGGCGCTGCACATTCATTTTGTAATTTGCAGTATAAGCGCCCTTCGTTTGTGCCCATATTCTTTCATAACTTAGCTGGATATGACTGTCATTTATTTATAAAAGCTTTAGGTGAGGTTCCAGGTGATTTATAGATAATACCTAAAACTAAAGAAAATTATATCTCATTTACAAAGTTTGTACTAGTTGCAAATAACCAGTTTTTTCAACTTCGCTTTGTTGACTCTTTTAAGTTTTTGGGAACAAGCTTAGACAAATTAGCAGATACCTTAAAACCAGAAATGTTTAAATATTTACGAAATCACTTCCCATCTCAGAATGAATTTCAGTTACTTACTCGCAAAGGTATTTATCCATATGAATATATGAACTCATGGGAACGGTACAGTGAAAAATCACTACCTCCAAAGAAATGCTTCTATAGTTTCCTAAACGATCAAGATATTTCACAAGATGATTATCAACATGCATGTGCAATTTGGTCAACATTTAAAATCAAAGATTTGGGAAGTTATACAGATTTATATTTGAAAACTGACGTGCTTTTGTTGGCAGATATATTTGAAAATTTTAGACAAACTTGTAAGCTTCACTATCAGTTAGACCCAGCTTTTTATTTAACTGCACCGGGCTTATCTTTTGATGCAATGTTATTAAAAACAGGCATTCAGTTGGAACTTATTGATGACTTGTCCATGGTACGCATGTTACAGAATGGTATTAGGGGAGGTGTATGCCTCTGCTCTCATAGATATGCTAAAGCAAATAACGCATACTTATCTGATTATGTACCTTCTGAGCCTGATTCCTACATCGCTTATATTGATTGTAATAACTTGTATGGATACAGTATGTGTCAATATTTACCACTGTCTAATTTCAAGTTTCTTGATCAACAAGAGATTAATAAATTAGATATAACTACAATAGCACCTAATGCAGAATATGGTTACATACTAGAAGTGGATTTAGAATATCCTAAGCATTTGCATAACTTACACAATGATTTACCATTTTGTTCCGAGAAGTGTATTCCACCAGGTGGAAAAACTTCCAAATTAGTTCCTAATTTATATGATAAATTTAAGTATGTTATACATTACGTTCACTTACAAACTTGCTTAAAACATGGATTGATTTTAAAGAAAATTCATCGTGTGATTAGTTTTCGACAAAGCCCATATTTAAAACAATATATTGATTTAAACACTACACTAAGACAAAAAAGTTCATCTGTATTTGAACAGGATTTTTTTAAACTTTTGAACAACAGTGTCTTTGGTAAAACCTTAGAAAATAATGAGAAGAGAGTTAATGTTCATTTAGTTACTCAGTGGCAGGACAGTAAAAATGTTACTAAAAAGAGGAAATGTGCACAAAAACTTATTGCTCGTCCAAATTTCAATAGTGCAACGGTTTTCACAAAAAATTTGGTTGCTGTGCAATTAAATCCTGATGAAATAGTTTTAGATAAACCAATATATATTGGTTTTACAGTACTAGAACTATCGAAAAGCCACATGTATGACTTTCATTACTCTGTTATACAACCTTTTTACAAAAATCGCGTACAGATGTGTTACACGGACACTGATAGCTTTGTATATCATATACGAACACATGATTTTTATGCGGACATAAAAAAACATTTTTTGTCTTACTTTGACACCAGTAACTTTAGTACAAATAATCAATACAAGTTGTCTATACAGAATAAAAAAGTTCCTGGGTTATTTAAGGACGAAATGGGGGGTAAAATCATAAGTGAATTTGTGGGACTTCGCTCAAAGTTATATTGTATTAAAACGGAGGATAGCACCATTAAAAAAGCAAAGGGTATTAAAAAAAATATTGTTCGTGACTTTAATGTTGTTGATTACAAAACCACACTTCACGAAGGTAATGTTGTTCATAAAACGAATGTCTTATTTAAATCAATAAAACATGAGTTGTTTACATGTGCTGTAAAAAAAATAGCACTGTCTGGTAATGATGACAAAAGAGTAATTTCTAAAGATAAAATTGCCACTCGTGCGTGGGGGCACAAAAGTATTTTTAATTTTTAACATAGTTAATAGACTTAAGCTAATTAGGTATATTTAAATTTCTTTGTTAGAAATGTGAAATAAACTAATTAAGAATAATTTCGTTTTGTTTTAATTTTATCATAAAATATCTAATGACTATTTTTAAAGCAGACCTAATTCATCATTCACATTACAACATGTTTGAAATTCATAAGAATTTCACAACTATTAAGTAAGTACATAACATTATGCACGTGCAAATTATTGAATGGTTGAATTTCAAGTTCTAACTTGATCATCATACCAATACGTCATCATTCACGTTACAACATGTTTGAAATTCATAAGAATTTCACAACTATTAAGTAGGTACATAACAATAACATTATGCACGTGCAAATTATTGAATGGTTGAATTTCAAGTTCTAACTTGATCATCATACCAATACGTCATCATTCACGTTACAACATGTTTGAAATTCATAAGAATTTCACAACTATTAAGTAGGTACATAACAATAACATTATGCACGTGCAAATTATTGAATGGTTGAATTTCAAGTTCTAACTTGTCCATCATACCAATAAATACTTTATGTCAGCATAATTTGTTATATCAACTGCGTTAGCAAAAATATTACTACCTAGTTCATTCTTTATTAAACAGTCAAGACGAGCATATCTAACAACATGGTAGGTATTTTATAACTTTCAATCTATTGAAATTTCAATCTATTTAAAAAATATTAGTTATGATTTATTACTAATGTTTTAAATAATTTTCAGAATACCAACAACAAATTTTCAACAGAAGAGAGCTCTCCTGAATATCTTCCAGACCTGCAAGATCAGTTCGACTTGGACAACGCAATGAATAGACCTTGGATAACACCCAATGAAGAAATAACAAGAAACAAAAAGAAAACTAATCGAAAAAGATCAACTACAAGCAAACGCAGTGCATCGAATTCCTATATTATTAACAGTGAAAGAAGAAAAGGACGACGATTAATAAAAATTAAGATCAAGGAACTCAGTGAGTCAAGAGACGACGAAGATGAAGTTAAGGAGATTATCACTGCACAGTATATTGTTCACGATACGGTAGATGATATATCGGATCAAGCTGAGAAATTAATACACAATATTTCTAAAAAAATATGTGGCTACTCATATCATATTTTTTAATTAGGTAATAATTCATTAGTGTAACTAGTAGATAAAGTGATGACATATTTAGATTTTATAAAATTTTTATTTACTGTGAAAATATGTGTTGAAAAAATTATTAATATTAAAAATGTGTGTTAAAAAATAAAAAACCATAGGTAATAATTGTGTGGCTACTCATATCATGTTTTTTAATTAGGTAAACATTCATTAATGTAACTAGTAGATAAAGTGATGACATAATTAGATTTTATTAAAATTTTATTTACTGTGAGAATATGTGTTAAAAATTATAAATATTAAAAAAGTGTATTAATAAATATAAAGCCATAGGTAATAATTGTGGGGCTACTCATATCATGTTTTTTAATTAGGTAATAATTCATTAATGTAACTAGTAGATAAAGTGATGACATATTTAAATTTTATTTACTGTGAAAATGTGTTAAAATATTATAAATATTAAAAATGTGTGTTAAAAAATAAAAAACCATTTACTTTAAAAAATTGTTTTATTTATTAAAACTGCGTATAGGTTGACTTTCTTGCTCTATTACATAATTCTTTATACATAAAACATTTTTAAGTGCACATTGTTTAATATGATTAATACAATTAAAACTGGTTTCATTATTTGAATATTTGTTATGCAACAGTGATAAATTTGGACATTTGTCTTCACCAAGATCTATACAAATACAATTCATACATAGATCTTGAATCCACTTAACTTTTTCTAAGCCCTTCACAAGAATTTCTTTATTTTCTAGATAAGGAACAATTATACGTCGAAATTCTCTATAGTCGATATAACCTTCATTCCAGTAAATCCCTCTGTTTCTCTCCAACCACGTAACTTGTTTTTTTTCATTCGTAGTTAAGTATTTAAATAAGTATGGGGGCTTTATTAAGAACGTTTGGGTATAAACACGGGTGGCCAGAGCTAATTCCTTGACTATAAAGTTATTACAAGTGTCTTTAAACCCCTGGACATCCACTATAATTGTATTCGGGTTCATGATAATTTTCTCACAGTGCTGCTTAATGGTTTATACTCAATTATACAGTCGTTCAATATAAGACAATATGCCGAAGTTTGATCTGGGATATCAATATCACTTTCAATTTCCACTCTTACGTCCACAACAGGACCTGACTTAAGATTATCTGGCTGTCTAGAACAGTCTATGACGAATAACGGAGCAACGTTTTTAAATTGTTCCTCACTTAATAAAGGCTCAGCGCGACGCCCATAATAAGACTGTTGAAATTTAGCATATTGTTCATATATTAAAGCAATTCGATTATTCGAGAAACTTGTATTTATATTTTCATATGGGAAGTAGGTGGAGTTAAGGTATACCTTAACATCACGAATCTCACAATGATCAAACTGAGACATATCAAGTCTAGCATTATTTTTTCTATTTGTCTGTAAACCAATAACGACAAATCTTGGTTTCTCTATTTGTGAAGATGTTTTTATTGACCAAGTATGTTTGGTGGTTTTAGGCAACATTGGATATTCATACAAATCCCAAATCCTGAATATCATCTGAAGTGGTCGATCTTTTTCTAACAATTTTAGAATGTTTATTTTTTCTTTATCAGATACTTTAACATGCGGTACACGCCATATTATTTTGTTTATGATAATATCTTCTACAATTTCACCAGAGTTGAGTTTTAATGCGTTCAGATTGGTATTACTTCGTAATAAGATTAGTTCATGTTTACTGTTTATTACTACTTTCTTAAAATCTTCTGCGAAACCAAGAATGTTGCGAAGTGGTATAGAAGCAGAAAAGCTACCTCCATTAGTACTTTTTATTCCGCCGATATTCCAACCCCAAGCATTAGATGTTTTAGCTTCGCTCTCATTCATTGATATAAATGATTTCATCGTGCTAGTTATACCAGCATTTTTTATTTTATCTATCTCCACTCCATTTATCTCATACCTTATATCTTGAAACAAGTAAAGTAAACTATTGTTTGTGAAATGAACGCTACTGACTCTCTCTTTCGAATTGTCAGCCTTGTTTACAATAACAGTTCCTTCCAAAAATAAAGAGCTTTCTGATGGTAATATATACAAGTCTTGCTGATTAATAGGTATCCTGATTTCATCGCTTCTATTAAAACTTGTTACGTAAGGCTTGTAAGAGTGAATTTCAATTCCTTCCACAGAGTTGTCGTAGGCTGGAGCGGATAAAACATCTAGGATATTCATTTTAACAAACCAATCGCCTTAAGAAATGCTTTATTGTTTTTATTCAAATTTATTCTCCTTTTACGTCGAGCTCTTACTTGATTGAGAGTTTGAGCAGAACTGCTATTTTGAATTGGAAGAAACATATTATATTTATTATAGTCAATCATTTTTTCTTTTGAGGTGTAGATACAACTGTACTTCTTCACCTCGCAAATTTATTAAGTTATTATTTATATCCAAAAGTCTGATCTGTATGCAGTTGATGTTGGTTTGGTTGATTGGAAAGTAAATTGCGTTTTTTGGTATTTCTATAATTCTGTATCCAGGTGGGACATTAAGTGCGAATTCATGTAGAATGTGACTGGATTGTCCGTTTATATAGGAACCGCTAACTATATCACATTCAACTCTTATCACGGTTGTAGGCAAAATGTTGACTGGAAAGTCTGATACATGATATTTATTGGCTTCCAAAACTTGTTTTTTAAACCCCAACAAACCTCCGAACGAACAATCTTTAGTAAAATCTATAGTTGATGTACAAAATAACATACTTTTTAAGGTGTTGTTATTGCAGTGGAGTTTTATGGATGCATCCTTTACTTCAGATTTTAAATAATCACTGATATCTTGCAACTCATAAGTACCTTCAGGTATTTCAATAACATTATTTGAACCATAGTATAACTTATTATTTGTTTTATCAATATTTGGAATAGAATTATATGTGGATAAATGTAATAATGCACATTCATACTCTCCGATTAATTGTAACGTATTTGGATAGAAGGTAGTTAATACCGATGAGTTTCCAGTTATAGATAAGGTGAGTGTCATCTTGCAAATGACTAAAATTAAAGAACAGAATAAAATTTATAGTATTTATTCCAAAAAGATTGTAGATATTCTAAACACAAATGTCCACAAATTAGTGTGTCAAATTTTTGATATCTTGTATAGTTATAATTAATATTGCAGTTCTTAAAATATCGCATCAATTCGATTGGTGGTCTTAAATCACCAAAACTATCAAAATATTCACAATAATTATTTACCTTAACATAAGCTACCCAATGTGTTCCATCGTTTTCTGAATTATCTAGGTTAACTATACCACATTCAATTCGTTTGGGGATTTTTGGTAACTGATCCTTCATGTAAACTCCTCGAAAATAAGGAATACCATATGCGTAATTTTGAATATCAATATTAGTTAAGGCACGATTAGGTAGCTTATTATTTAGTTTTTTGACGATTTTATAAACAATCCTTTGCCTTTTTTGTGTGGTTTAATGTATAAACCGTTACCTAATGCTATAGCTTCCATAGTCTTATTATGACGTTCAGATTCTTGTAATTTTTTTTGACCTTCTCTATAATCATTCACTGTTTTTGCAATACCCGCTGCACCACCAGCCAAAGCTCCTAAAGCTGATAAACCAGCAAAAATCGGGATTAAAGGTAGAATGCCTCCTGTTTTGGGTAAAGGTATGACTCGTGGTACTCGAAGTTTTGGAGCGCACGAAACAATTTTTTAGCCATTAATTCAGCCATATAAGCTGCATGTATTATTGATTTACCATCTTTGGGTAAGCGTTTCTTGATTTTTCTTTTAATTTTTGTAACGAAATTATGAAATGTCTTAACACCAGCACCAGATTTGAGTTTAGTTTTCATAACTTTACTCACTACCCACGAACTAAGCTTTTCTCCTTTACTAGCATCTTTTGCTTTCATTCTTTGTTTGGCCATATTTAAAAGTTGTAAATCGGCTTTGTGACGATTAGACAAGTCTGTATAGTTTTCGTATGCAATGTCGTGATACATACAAGCTTCGTCTAGCTTATTTACACCTTTGTCACCACGCAGTAAACGTTTTGAAAGTTTTGTTCCAGGTCCGCAATAATTATAGCCAGGTAAGTGCAGTTCAAATGGCAAATGATTAATAACACTATTGAGTAGTCCACCACCTTGCATAGCTCAAAATATAATGAACAAAATGTTGTAATTAATAACTATTATGTATATTTATTCTACTATTGCAGTCTTATCAATCCAACTATTCTCTTTATTACTTAAGCCCAACCATTTTACGAACAGTTTATTTCCTTTCCTTCGTAAAACTTTTTCTATCAAATAGACACCTGGACAAGATGACTTTTGAAGTTCGTGTTTGTAAAAGGTTCCTAATATAACTTGTTTGTGTTGATCTTCGATGTGATATGTTTCTGGTACAGTGTTATTGATATTTTTTATAGTAAATAGTTCCGTTGACCAATTAGGTGTATAACCTTTCTCAAATAGTTGTTTGTATTTACTAATTCTAACTCTATCACCAATCATAAACTTGGGCTTATGTTTATAGGATACCGTTTTCATTGAGTTCTTAATATTATTTTTAACATCTGCTTCATTCAATTTATTGACATCAACGGGTGCTAATTTAATAGTGCTATGTTTTGTGTTGTTATATGTCTTTACAACACTCTGCAAACCAAAATCCATCCATTTATAGTGCCCGCTGAGACTAAAGTACTTATACAATTTATTTTTAATAGTTTTGATAACGCGTTCTACAATTGAAGCCTTTTTCGTTGAAAACGTTGAGTAGTGATTAATGTTATAGTTCTTTATAAGTTTTTGAAATGATGAATTATAGAACTCGGTACCCAAATCAGTTTGGAGATGAGCTGGTATCCGATGGTTAGTCGACATCAATTTCTCGAATGCGTTAGAAACATCATGCTTATTTTTAGTTTTTAGTGGTTCTATCCACACGTACTTTGAGAAGCAATCAATAACTATTAAAATATAGTTATAACCTTTATTAAATCTTTTCAAGTTTTGCATGTCGATTAAATCAGCTTGCCACAAATCATCAATACCTTTTAAAATTACAGATCGACGAGGATAATTTTTTCGTGCATCTTTATGTATTTCATTAACAACTTGTTGTTTTGTCATTTTGAGGAACTTTCAAGCTTATACTTTTGATCTAATACAAATTTAACTGCGTTTTCAACTATCTCATCAACTGCTTTTCGACTATAAAATTTTCTTTCCAAGTGAACCACTGCCTCAGATACTATTGTTTTTAAAGCTTTCTCCAGCTCGTTCTGAACATCGTACACCAAAGTATTTTGCAATTTTTGTAAGTCGGTTATTAGTTTAGTTCTCAATTCATCTACATATGCTTTGTTTACTGCATCATCTGCATCTTGAGGAGGTTTGACCCCTGTTAGCTTCGATGTCTTCAAATCGTAATCACCATTTTCAGATTTTAGCAATGCATTATCATAAAATTCAAGCAATTCTGATATACGTAATCGCTTATGAATATAATGACCAAATTTGTCCACATTCATATTTAAGATGTATTGTGTTGAACGGTGTACAATAAAATGATACACATTTCTTATTAGTAAATCTATTTAATGATTTTGCTTTCACGTAGTTCTTCAACGATAGATATTATTTCATTATCTAGTCCTGTGTTGCCAGCATCTCGAGAAGCAATTAATAACTTTAATCTATCAACCAATTCATTTGGATCATCCCAATATACAAAATCTGTGTTCTTTTTCCACATTTTTGTTAACGGTAATCCTTTTCCTACTTTCGGTTCACAGCTTGGACTTTTACTTTGTTGATCGAAAAGAGGTTTAATAACTTGCATATATTTTTGTCCTTTATTACTTTTAATTGGTTTTCTTGAATCAAAATCTCGACGATGTGCATTTGTTACAAGTAACATCGACTTATAATTTTGCATGTCATAGTCTGTAACAAAGCTCAGATCAACGTCTTTTTTTAAGAGCAACTGTCGCAAGCCAGGTGTGCATTTGTATTTGTGTCCGGCTACAGTAATAACGTCATCACCAATCGTTATACTAGAGGAACCTAACATTAACTTTCCACGTTCATTTCTTACACCAAATGGCACATCCGCTAATATTTCTGAAGATAATGACCAAGATGATACATCATGAACTGGATTAGTATCGACTAATGACTGAAATGAAGAGTCGGCTTCTGATTCATCACTGGTATCATTTGTTTCTTCTATATCTTGATCTTTCTGTAAGTCGTAGTTGGAAATTTGATCATGAAATTCTCCTTTTTCTTTATTTTTTGTTAGAGCTAGTTGGTTATTGGTGTTGGCTATTAAATTAAGAGATTCTGTAACAGGCTTAAAAACTGTATCCAGCACTTGTCTGTTATTATCTTCAAAATCCTTCATGTTACGTATTTTTTTCTTTACAGCTTGTGTTGCATCTACAATTTGTTTTTTCAATGATTTTTCCATTATGTAAAATAGATGGTAATCCAATAAGAGCTGATTAAAGAATAACAAGAAACTGAAAGCAGTCTATTTAAATATTCAAATTTTATCTAATTCTACAAAAGTGTCAAACTTTTTTCTATAGCACCCGTTGTTTTTAGGACAGTCTTTATTAATCACAACATAGTCATAAGGCTCTTTCCATATTTGAGAACACATGTTACGAAATTCCAACCACGTCATGTCAGTGTTAACATGTTCTTCATAAACATGTTTCAAATTAATTTCGTCTTGCTTAAAAAGCACAATTAAGTTAGCGTTATCTCTTATTAGTTGTTTAGGTATTTTGCTATATGTTTGATTTAAATAAAAACTGTCAATCAATTTATGTCTTCCCATGGCAAAATAATCACGCATATTAGTTTGATTTTCACATGCTACATCGTCAAAAATAATCACTGAATTAGGTTTTGCATCTGAAACTTTCATAACGTCATCATTTGCCTGATATTTCTGAAAACTGATTCCTGGTACTCCTCGTAAAACCTTTTCTAAAAATATGTACTTTGGTTGATATAGAGTTTTAGAATATACATAAACATTTTGAAATGTCAATCCATTTTCGTGCAAAAGGAGACCAATTAACAAATTGGTTTTTCCACAATTTGATGGTCCGCAAATGATGCAACGTACTGTATTCGGCAATAATTTTCCATGGCGTAACTTGATTTTTGGTAAATCATTACAGATTATACTAATCTGTAACGATTGTGCTTGTTTAATGAATTTCATGTTTGATGCAATGCTGACGGACTGGTTATGAACAGATGTAATTATGACATTATGTATTTATAACCGTAAATAGTTATACCAAACTGCTTACAGACAACGTAAGACTGTACTGTTTATGAAATAACTCTATCGCTAACTAACAGAGCATCTTACTTCACAATTAATTTCAGGAAACTTGTTATTGAGCATTCTGTCTCACCGTAGTGACCGAGGGCACAGCCCGAGGGAACAGAGTTGGTGGTTGGTGCGTAACCATATAACAGACGCAAGTTATTAAACATTCTGTAGTGAGTTATTGGGCATTCTGTCTCACCGTAGTGACCGAGGGCACAGCCCGAGGGAACAGAGGTGGGACAGAATGCCCAATAACTCACTACTATAACTGCAAAACCACAAGTGAAATGATAAACATCTTTGTTATGACCAGTGATCTTGAAAAATACGAATACTCATCCCTTTTAGTATAGTCGTCGTATTCTCGTCTATAGTCTGTCGGAGCTAGGTCCTATCGCTTTACAGGTAAACCTCAAATTTTATTATGCATCTTCAAAGGATAATTAAATTGAACCATCACAGTAACTGCCTTTGATAATAACCGCCTTCCCAAGCACTGCAGGATGGTAATACTAGTATAATGTTTATTTCATATTATTCCAATACTGGACCATTTTTAATAAGGTATCATATTTCATTATTTTTTTTGGCCTGGGGGTGGCAGGTAAGGCCGCCTGTCACCCCAGCAGAAGCAGGCCGGGACGGTGGGACGACTAGCGCCCCTCCCCCAAACCGGGGCAAGACGGGGACACCGTGGTTCCCAAACCCGAGGGGGCCATCTCGAAACCGGAGATGGCCCAGGGTTAGTCGGGGTGCGAGGGATATGCTCTATGGGCAACCTTACACCCCGGCGCCGGCGTCTGTAGACCCGAGACGGCGTGCGGTTTTAGTCGGTTCAAGCCCGACATAACCACCCCCGCTGGCCGGCGGGGGGGTATCCGAAGGGATTTCCGCACGAAAAAAAAAGGTATCATATTTCATAATCGTAAAAGAAGAAATATTGGAAGATAGACACTTTAGAAAACTGAGGAAAACTAATTCTAGACTCTCACTCTTCTTCCTGACGTGCCAAATCGATAACTATCAAAAAATTGGAATATTTACTATTTTTAGATTAAAATATTAGAATAGATAATTCTAATATTTATATGCACAAAAATATATCGCATTCTAAAAATGGTTTACTGAAATGTCCTAAAATGTAAATTCCATCAATTTTGTGTTTACCAAGAATGTTCAATGTAGATTTAGATCGGAAAAAGAGAACATCTAGAACGGGACTTGAATCCGCGACCAGTCCCTTACAGGGAGAATGCTCTGACCAGCTGAGCTATCTAGACCCGTCCCAGATATTCGAAATTCTCCGATATATTATATACGTCTTAAGGCGACGCTTGAGAGAAAAAGTAAGCATACAAAATGCTTAAAATTTAATTGATTGTTCAATGAATTTATTATAATTAATTCAACATTCTCGGTATACATATACATCAAATTACCAATCTTATTGTTTAGCACAATATTGGTCACTAAAATACTGCATAATCTGCAAATAAGTAAATAAGCAACCTTTTTTATATAGACAACGTAATGAAGTTTCGTTCGTTGCAGAAGATCCTTGCAGAAGTTAATCAAATTAAAATTCTGAATGAGTGGAGTTGGTTTACTCATAGTTTGAGAAAATTTTAAACGGGATGTTTTTATAAATACTTGCTTGCTTATTTTGAAATTCGTTAGTGTTACGAACAGTCAACTGCAGGCTACCTACACTATACGGTACAGCGAGCCCATACAAACGAAAAATACTCGCGCTGTAACTATTTGAAGTATTCTTTTGTGGAAATATACAAAACGGTGTTTGATACTAGAAAATGAAAAGTATTTTTTTATAATTATTAAAAAAGTTAACGTTACAATTATAAAAATGTCTAATTGAAATAATATTATTGTACCGAAATTTATTAGGTGTTTTTTTCAGTCACTTATGGCCACAATAAGCCGCAGGCCTGGGGGTGATAGGTGGAGCCGCCCGTCACTCTAGCAGAAGGGCAAAAAAAGGGTCCGCTCCTCCTCCCGATGCGGCTTATTTGAGCTTTTACGATTGCCGTCTGACCTAACCTCGAGAGAAAAGTCTGCACCTCGTCCGTCAATCAGTGTCAATCAGCAGGTAAGTATTTATATACTTACAACAACACTTACAAAGTAGGTAAGTAAGTAAGTACCGGACTTATGTACCGGTTTGTAGGTGGTGTTGTCTTAGGCCCCGAAGGCTGTGCTAGTATACTCAAAAACTAACATCTCAACGAAGATGTTGTAACACTTTTTCTCACTAGGGTTACACACCGGCTAGTCCAGGTAAGCAACAGAGTTTCCTAATCCCAGGGCGCCTTTAACAGAGGTTCTAGGTGGTGCTCAGGTCAGCTGATCTCCAATGAAACTCAATACACAGTTGTACATACATATATTTACATACAAAGAAATACCACAGTCACAGAGAGTTATTTAAAAACATTACACATGAAGTAGAAACATAAATATAAATAGAAGTGATTTTAGAAGCTCAAATGATACAGACATATACAGATAACAATCTTCTCAACAAGGCAGCATCACACAGTTATTGGCACAGTTATCTATAGACAATGTTGAGGGTATGTATTTCTACCTGATGCCAGCCAGTAGTGGCACACTTATAATACACCAGCCTCACGCCGGTCAGCAGTAATAAAGTGACCAGGTAATGTTTAAGGGAACTGATACGTGACCTTGTTTAGCTCAGGTATTCTTGTGGCCGTCAGTGGTTGGGGACCGGTAGAGCAGATTCCGGTGCTTCCCTAGTGATCTGCGTTCTTAAGGTCTCGGCCTCCAAGTCACCACGATTGACACCTCAGAGTATATGTCTTGTTAAATTGTATACGGGGTTTTCTCCCAGAACCAACGACCCTGTTATGAAGATACACAACTTTTATCAATAACACATCTCCATTATGCGAATAGATTAACAGCAATTTAAAGAACAACTTACCAGATCAAATCTGGGACCACACACAAACTATAACCTCCAAACGGAAGGTAATCTATGTTTCACTATAAGTACTTCAGACGATAAATTTTCAGAGTAGAGGACTAATGACCTCTTAAATAACAAATAAAAATCGTGTCACTGCGATCACTCTTATATATCTACAAAAATAATTCTAGATCTCTATATTATAATTAATCTCTATATTAATAATTCTATATTCTAGTCTGGTCTGGTGAGGATATTCCCACTGGAAACGTCTATAAGAATGACCTAAAAAAAACAATCAATACGACCGCATAACATACGCCCTCTGACGGGGATTTGCTACAGACCGCCACATCGATTGCAACCACCGTAGTTGCGACCGTGTCCTACTGATGGCGCAAACCACAATTAATTCTATATATCAATTAATTCTGTATATTCAGTATTGTAATTGTTACAATGTTATGCAGTGTGTGACCGTACATTACAATTTTTTGAAGAGTTTAGTGTTGTTGTTTTTTGGGTTCCGTACCTCAAAAGGAAAAACGGAACCCTTATAGGATCACTTCGTTGTCCGTCCGTCCGTCTGTCAAGAACGTTTTTCTCAGGAACGCGGGGAGGTATCAAACTGAAATTTATATCTAATACTCGAATCTACTGTCCCTTGGAGCTGTGAAAAAATTAAACTTCTAAGCCAAAGCAATCAAAAGATACAGCCGTTTATGCCACAAATTTCCGCAAATTTTCGAAACTAGCACGGGAATCAAAACCTACAGGGTACTTTCCGTGAACTTAGAATCTTGAAATTTGGTACGAAGTAACATCTTATAGTACAGATAAAGGAAACATTGCGAAAACCGTAAATTTTTAGTTACATCATTTAATAAAAAATATTTTTGAAAATTTTAAAGTTACTGCTACCATAACTATGACTCGATTGTAGTGATGGGTGAACTTTCACTTATATACCTTCAGGTTTGTACGGAACCCTCGGTGTGCGAGTCCGACTCGTACTTGGCCGGTTTTTTTTCCTATTCTTAGGCCCTTACACGAACAATAAACTTAATAAAAGTATCAAAATATATCCATTAGCTCAATTAAAAGTCAAAAAAAGTGTCTAACTATTTGAGCAAATTATCATATGATGAAACTAAGTTTATTATAACTCTCATAGAGAAATGAAATATAGTAAGTATTGGTTGTAATTTAGTACAACAACTTTGAGCAAGCAAACCAGGTTATAGAAAGTATCATACTTATCTATACATACACATAACATACACACACATAATATACACACGCCCATACATACCATACCATACACACAACTTACACATAACACACACATGGAAAGGGACACGTTTTCATTATTTTATTTTAATTATAAATTTGTAAAAAAAATTACATAATATTATTCATGAAATCTGACACATCGAAGATGTTCTAATATTTATATTAATTTCTTGAATAGACAATATCTAGAGAATCATGTATACGGCTGAATCTTAAAGGCAATATGTATTCACTTTGTATCCGCTCTACCTTCACATTTACGCGGCAAATTTTAATTCTTTCTTTTTAGTATAAAAGGAAGAATTAAAATTTTCCACCTCTGAGCAATTGCAATTGCAGCAATTGAGTTTAGAAAAAATCTTGCACAGCGTTACTCTTTTGATACTGTTCTTACACGTTTACACTTCGTTACTGTTCTTTTGAAACTGCATCATTTTCAGCCGTACCTGGGCTGAAAATGATGCAGTTTCTTGTTGTAGAAATAGTTGGAAAGAACTTAAAACGTTGAATTTTAGTGTTGTTACATCCTGCTGTTATTATACGAGTACATCTAAAAAATATAGTTAGATATATTACACCCATAATATTGAAGTTATACTTTGTATCCTTGTAAACTTTTTTTTTTGTAAAACTTTTTGCATTAAACTAGGTACTCAAACGGGCGCGAACGCGTGGGCCGTCGCCGCCTCCTTCTGCGAACATGTAATGCTCGAGCAGTAGATGGCGGAGCCCGTAGCATGCTCGCCGCGCGTCGCTGGTGACTCAGGCACCGGATTTCGCTTAATGACCTCCGTTCTCCATGAGCGCAGGTCTGGTGGTGGCAGGTGAGGCCACCTGTCACCCCAGCAGAAGTAGGCCGGGACGGCAGGATGACTAGCGCTCCCCCCCCCCTAACCGGGGCAAGACGGGGACACCGTGGTTCCAAACCCGAGGGGGCCACCTTGAAAACGGAGATGGCGCAGGGTCAGCCGGTGTGCGAGAGAAATGCTTTATGGGGAGGGGAGCCTTACACCCCGGCGTCTGAAGAATTATACAGAATAATAATACTTGACCGTTGTTTTTAAGGTGGTTTTGGGTACCGTACGTTTAAGGGTTTAATCGCAAACGTTCAATCCTACTGATCCTACTTCCTATTAAAAATGTGAAAGTTCGTGAAGATGTTTGTATGTTTGTTACTCAAGCACAGCTGATCGGCTGAACGGATCTGGCTGACATTTGGTACAGGCATAGATTATAGTCTGGAACAGTACTTAGGGTTTTATCCCTGCAATAAGTTCATATGGGTAGTGAAAACGGAATCAGAATTCCAGCGGGCAACCGCTAGTTACTATATAAAATTATGCTATTCTTTACAAATCTTGGAAATATCATGCAACTGAGATAATGAAATCTGAAATACGTACCTTGTCAAATTATTTGTAATCACCATTCGTACTCATTATTCGTAGATTTTGGATTCAAATTATGTTGATAATTCAATACACTAACTTCAAAACCTTTTCGACTTTACCGCACCAATTGTAGATCAAAAGAGTTCCATTGGACCGTAAAAGGGTTAGGTCAGAACGGACTAAAGAGATGCCTTATTGAAATTCTGCGAAAAGTGTTCGCTTAGGCTCCCACAGAATTGCCGGCCTATCATTCGACATCTTTCAAGAAAATGTTCAGCATATCTGGTAAAAGTGAAAGTGTTGTCCATAATAATGGAATCTTATAGAATAAAATGTTTTAAACATGAAGAAAATAACGTATTTGTATAATAGGATTTTTGTTGGAACTTGATATGGGAAAGACAGAAATGTGTGGCTCTTTGTATTCATAAGGTAAAGGACACGAAATAAATATGTATATTATGTTTGTATCTTGTTATATCTAGTAGGTATTTTATGAAGAAGTAGAAGTATAAAGAACTTTTGATCACTATTTCAAAATATTTGTTAATGATTGCTGTGAGTTATTGCCAGTGGGAATCCTCTAGATACTGTAGAATCCTGGGGACTCTAGGGATTTATATCAAGGAAAACAAACTGAAATAATTGAAATCTATATTGAATGATCAACAAAAGACTTCTTCTTCTCTTATTTAACACGATCTATTTTTTTATTTTTTTTATTTTTATTCGAACTATGTTTAGAGGCCTGACACGACTAATCAAACCTCTACAATACTACCTCACCTTCACTACCTAAACTAGAGGATTCCCTCTGACACAGTTTGATTGTGTCTTCACATTGAACCTGCGTCATAGTGGTATTCACTAATATTAGACAGTCAGAACTATTAGTACGAATGAAACACGTGAAGCCAAGTGTAAGTGTAGTGTAGTAATCCACCAACGCTTGGCAGTTCTGTGCTACCATTACTGACAACCCCGTCCCTTTGGCAGAGAGTTATCCCGCTTTTACCAGTTCAAAGTTCAATTATCTACTCAACTGTACTAAGTACAGTTACAGTGAGTTGTAAGAAAAATAAACATCGGGGGTGTCACGGCCGGGGAAATAGCGACATAACATTTTTTTCGCAGTGGGTGCATTTCGGCTGGGGGCGTACCGGAATGGCACCGTAACGGCCGAACCCGTCCTCTCTCACCTTAACAGTAAATTTTGAACTTAAATAATTCATAAGAAGGTAAATGGAATAAATAAATATTCTACGAAATTCTACACAGCGCTATCTAGGGCCAAATTAAACATAGCTTAACACTAGCTTGTGTTATAGTTTATTGAACGCGGATAAACATACTTAGATATATTTTTTATAAATACATACCTACATTATACATAGAAACGCTCAGACCAAGGTAAATATACATATTCATGCATACAAATATTTAAACTGAGCGGGTATCGAACCCGCAACCTTCCACTTAGCAGTCGAAGGCTCTACCGCTACACCACAGAGGCTATGTATAAAAAGGTATGATTTAAAAAAGCTATAACTAACATTACTTCTTACCAATATATTTTAAAGGAATCGTAATACTGTAAAGTTCAAAGAAATACATCCGTTTTAAAGATCGTTTCACGATTCACGTAAACGCCCGCTTCATAGCATTCCATTAGTATGAATTCCTTGTACGGTGAAATATGGTAACGAGAGAGCTTTGTATTGCACTACGACAAATAGCGTTCATATTGCGAGTATATTGCATCTTGATTTATTTTCGCAACGTATTTTGAGTATAATAGTTCCATATCATGATCATAACTTTCAATACGTTCGTTGTACGTACTGCTATGGAGTGGAGCTCCTTGCTTGAGCCTGTATTTCTGGAAAGCGGTAACCTGAGAAGTAAGGAGTGAATAGGTGGCTTTCGTCATACAGTTTGCGTTATATAATATAGTCGCTCATGCCCGCGGCTCCACCCACGTGGAGTTTGGTTATCGTTTTTTGATCATATCTCCTTAACCAATTGCAATCAAACATGCGGCAATTTATTATTTTAAATCTGACCCAAGACCTTTCTTACAGAAATAACCACATCGTAATCCGTTCAGTAGTTTTGATGTCCATCGCGATCAAGCTCACAAATAGATAAAAATCCAAAAAAAAAATTGTGTTCAGAATCGTTCATTTAATGTAACGTATTTTTCTTTAAATATCTCCAATGTTCAGACACAGCCATATTACGATTTTATAATAATAAACAGATAGTATAGAAGATGAAGATATTAGAATTCGTTGAGCCAGATATGATGGCCAAGTCGTTTTTGGACAGGGCGACTAAGTACATAATCTGACAAAGGGATTGGATTGGAAGGGATAACTTGAACCAGTTATTAAAATATTTCAGGATGCTGACTGTTCATATTGACCGCTGGGACTGACGGTTTTATGTGCTCTGCGAAGTACAGAATTGTGAGATTTTGATTAATTAATGTGGACGAAATGGACTTCTTTAGATATAAAAACCTTCTTTGCGTATTTATGTTACTGAACTCTAACTAAACGGTTGAAGCGATTTAGATACAATTTTGTGTTTAAATGGCTCCCTGGATAGTTTTAATTCACAATTTGGATGCGATAGATAGTATTGCAACCCGGTTCTAGGACCTTAGAATGATTTTTTTTTTACATTTTCACAAGCTTTTTATTAAATTACACTGTTCGTATCCCTAAACAGTGTTAAAATGTGTATATTGTCCGTCAAAATTTGCCAACCATTTTTCGACCATTTATTGAAATTAAATTTTGTATACACGTTTAGTTTGTGTGACAATGCAATAATATAGTACCATGGAGTTGGTCTGATGGTGGAGTGGGAAGATGGCCACAGGAACTTCTAAACTAAACAAGATAAACCTATCGAGTGTGGACTAAATTGTTTTATCCTAGTAAACTCTCTGGTGTTACATGATAGTCAGAATCTGAAAATGGATCTTCCTAAGGTGGCAACAGGAACTCCTAAACTAAACAAGTTAAGCCTATAGAGTTTGGGCTCATTTGTTTTGTCTTGGCAAATACTCTGGAGTTAAGTTATAGTTATTGGTATTCAGGGTCTGAAGATGGAGTAGGAAGGTGGCCATAGGGACGTCTAAACTAAGCAAGAGAAACTTATTGAGTTTGAGGTCTTATGTTTTACCTTGGTGAACTTTTTGTTGGTACATGGTATTGAGGGTCACTCTGCAGCTACATGATTTTACTAAGACCGAAAAGTTAAAAATGAAATAATATATATATATATATTTTTTAAACAAGCTTTTATTCAGAAATGTAGTCGCACTAGAACGAAAATAACAATTTTATGCAACACCTGTGCTGACTTGAAAAGCTTGTAACACAAATAGAAAATAGAAATAGAAATTAGAAATAAGGTCAGGTATTGCATAAAATTGATATTTTCATTATAGTACGACTACGTTTTTGAATAAAAGCTTGTTTTGTAAAAAAGGTTTTTTAAAATATATTATTTAATATTCGACTTCCTCTGTCAGTTTGTTAGTATGGTTCAAATCTTGAAAGCCTAATTAGAACCACTTGCTGACATCAAATTGGACTCAAATTTTGTATCTTCGGTGATAATGCGATTACATGGTACCTACTATGAAGCTGGTCTGATGATGGAATTGGAAAGTGTCCCTAGGAACTTCTGACTAAACAAGATGAATCAATTGAGTTTGAGTTTATATGTTTTGTCCTGGCAAATATTCTGATGGTACATGATATCCTGAGTCTGAAAGGAGACGTTAGGTGATCATAAGAATTTCTGAACTAAATAAGATAAACTCGTCATGTTTGGGTTCCTTTGATTTGTCTTGTTATGTACTTACTAGAAAGCGTGCTTTTAAAAAGTAATTAATAATTTATTTCATACAACTTTGTTATAAAAAATATAAATTTGAAATACTGCCGCAAAACTGACTATCTGTAAAATATTACTACCATCACACAAGATCCTCAATTCATAGTTTTTATGCTTTTTGAATAAAAATAGGTCATACATAATCTTTACACGTTCGCATCGCACAGCTTAAATGTGTTAGTAAGGGTCTTTCTACAATTGTGTCAGTGTCTTTATGAACCATTTAGGATTATATGTGCCCATAATATTTTTCCGAAAAAATAAATACAGTGCAATAGAACGAGTAGTTCAATGGGCGATTAAAAATCGAATGAAATACTATCAAATTTAGTTTCGATTATAATTCATTCGATTATATTAATAATTGAGAATGCCAGTAAGATTCTTTGATAAAGAACCTTCACCTTAGTAGTTGCAATGTTTTTTAAACGGGATCAGACGTTTTGTAGATAAAAGAAGTTGTTAGCTTATTATTTAGACTTTAATATTTGAAATAAAATAGTATTGAATAGACGCCAAAAAGGCTTTAATAAGAAATAGGTTTTAAAACTAAATTACATAAAAAGAAAAAAAAAAGTTTTTAGGGTAGTTACGTTTTTTCTACGAATTCTACTACTAAAGTGGCAAATAATGATATGACGGACTTGATAGTATGTGATTAGTGATTACCGATGTACTCCCATTAATACGAGTACTAACTTATAGACTTCATATTGATTTGTAATTTAACGTAATCATTTTTATACTTAGGGTATATAATACTTGCCGGAGTGCGAGGGAAATGCCTCATGGGGCCACCTTATACCCCGGCGTCTGAATACCCGAGACGGCGTGTGGTTTTAGACGGTTCAAGTCCGACGTAACTTCCCCCGCTGGCTGGCGGGGGGGGGGTGTATCCGAAGGGATTTCCGCACGGAAAAAAAGGGTACATAATGGTATTTATGTATTCTCCCCTTAGGGCGTGAAATACACCTCTGCCTACTCCTCAGAGGTATATACAAGTATATGTATAAGCATATAATTTTATTGTTTAAACGATGAAGGCAAAATCAACGAACACAAAGTATTACTTGACCTAAATATTATATTCTTTTACTCTTATCATTACACGAGATATACCGCGTAATATAAATGCTTCATTTTTGCATATCTTTACACTGAAAAAGTAAATTGATGATCAAATTGCGAAATATTTTATATTCAATGAAATTTTTAAGTAATTAGTATGCTAGCTAGGGAACATCTAGGACGGAACTTCAACTCGCCACCAGTCCTTTACAGGGGGAACCTCTGACCATCTTAGTTACTAAGACTCGTCCCTGATATTCGAATTTCTCTCTCTCTCGGGGCGATCCTGGAGTCATCTGCCGTAATTCTTGCGAACTACGGAAACAATGAATGATGTTACAATCATTTTTAAACATTGTTTTTATTTATTATCCCGCCACATTAATTCAATGAATATTTAAGCAATTAGTGTGCAAACTGTTCCTATAGATTTAGATCGGAAATAGAGAACACCTAGGACGGGACTTGAACCCGCCAGTAGTCCCTTTTAGGGTGATTACTCTGACCAACTGAGCTACCTAGACACGTCCCAGATGTTCGAAACTCTCCAGTCTCCGACTTTATGTCTCGGGGCGACGCTAGAGCCATCTACCGTAATTCTTGCAAACTACGGAAACAATGAATAATGTTACAATCATTGTTAAACATTGTTTTAATTCCTCCACTATTATTAAATAACAGTTACAAGTCCCTCATAGTCCTTTGGTGCATTAAAAAATAATGTTTATGATTATTCAGACCAAGTTGGTCTTTCAATTTTCATTTTTATCTTGTAGGTATGTGCCCGCATCATTCATCTGATTACAATTAAACTTTAGTACCTAGTGCTTCAGTAGTTAGAAAGGTATAATGCATAGATAGTCACATAATTGTAATGAAGAAGTTTTAGTGTGTTGCATAATTACAATTGATATAAGTAACTGTCTGACCCGAAACTGTGCAATGTATGTATACTACGGGGCAGTTCAGTAAAAACCCGATTGCAGCAGCACCAATCGGGTTCAACTTGTATCTTAGAGCTAGTGCTAATGTATATCATTAGTTCTCAAAGTTTGTAAAGGTTGTAACGGTTGCGTATAAGATACAAAGAAACAAATATACATTTTTGACATTGAAAATATTGTACTTCCATAGGTACAATATTTTCAATGTCTAGACACCATTGTCTATTAGCTCAGAACAGAAATAACAGTTTTAATAGAGGGCATCAAACTTTTCAATAAAAAAAAACCTGTAAGTAATAACCTAGGTAAGAGCAGATGTGGAAATTATCAATGTATCTACCATCGCTGCATGCTAATCAGCCAAACGAGAAGCCACAAGTATCCTATCTCTTTTATCTCTGATAAATTTACTCTGTGATATAGCAAAGCTCATTATCCTTTCAGTACGAATAGGAGTATTATCACAAATCTGGCCACAGTATTACACTGTTTCACGGGGCAAGTCGCGAACAACTCCCCCGTGACCTTAGCAACATCTGCTCAGATTCTATGTGCTTCTTCGAACCCTTTCTGCATATTTCATTGCAATGTTCTAGCTTTGCGACACGTCACCACGCTCAATGCCTGTTTGTATTTTGTTCACGAATTTATATTTATTTTAGAGATTTTTTCTCAAGATTTACTGTTGAATTACGCAACTAAAATGCGAGATATTCTTAACTTTTTTTATTCACCTTGTTGAGTCACGCTGAGATTGAAATCCAAAAACGAGGGCAGCTAACCGCCTTCTTTATTTAAGTTAAGTATTGTAACGTTGTGGATTCTTTATAAATCTAATTAAAATTATATCCATAAATTAATCGAGAATTTAGTATGTTTCGATACTATTACTAATTATCTATGGTTGTGCGAGCGAGATTGGACAGCACTAGCCCAGTCATCAACTGACGGCTCTTATATCGTTCCTTTCCTTGGCAACCTTCGCCGAGGAAGGTCACTTTGACCCCGTGGCCAACTGCTGTCGGCTCCGGGTAAGTATTGAGATCAACATTTCCTACTTCTTCTACAGGTGAAGACTTTCCAGCGGTGGAGCTTATTGCCTGCTAAAATGCATGGCTTAATATATTTTATTTTACTGTGTGCTATTTCAGCCTACCTATTTAGTGCCACGAGGCCGATGACCCCTACGGTCAGAGGTCGCGGCACCAGCTTGTGCTGCCTATTTATATTCTTTTTATTATAGCTTCTAGCTACGCTGTATTGCCGCTGGGAGATTCTCTTCACCTGCTATTTTAGCGGGTCACTTGGACGTAATTACCTAGTGACAAACTGACCCGCACTTTTTCTATTTCCAGGGTCTTCGCACCGGGCTTCGCACCATCATAGCGGTGGCGAGGCACACCAGCGGAGACCCTGGCACGCCGGCAACACCACAAGCCACGTGTCCACTAGCTAAGTGCATACTACCATCTTTGCACAACGGACCGAACAACGCCACGGCAGAATATTTATTAAGAATCCATTCCCTGAGGTTCATTTACTCATATACCTTTTTTTTTTTTTTTTTTTTTTTTTATCGTGCGGAAATCCCTTCGGATACCCCCCCGCGTGCCAGCGGTAGCGGTTATTGTAACGGGAAATGGCCTTTAAGGCTATCTTCGTCACTAGCTTGGCTGTAATCGTCTAAACCTAACTAAACATAAAACTAAACTGTGAAATTAAATTCCTAACCGATTTATTTTAAATAATGTACGCCGTGATTATTCTCCTCACTGAATTAATTTAACCTTCGGTTTATATTATATATTAACTAATGTTCTAATCTTTTGAGTTTTGTTGAAATAAAATGAACTCTATCTGCATAAAATCTAGTTTCTATATACGATATTGATTTAAATGTCAAGTTATCATGTACGGTCGTAGATTGTATCTACCAGGTAACTGAGGTTTTCTGGATCCAGATTATATGATAATGGCCTGTATTTTTTATATTTCATATGTTTTGTCGTGAGCTCATATATATATTTTTTTTGGGGTTGATATTAAATCAACATATTTTCTCCTCCTCTCCTTCAAGAGTAATTTAATTCTGTTATCAGTACCTCCACTAACGCTAAACGTATAATAGTATTCTTCTCCTTTTTTTTTATATTAGTATTCACTAATTAATACCATTACAAGTTTAACCGACCCGTCGTAAATCGCCTCACATATCTAGGTTTGCCTGCATTCCAATGTAGGTTTCGTTCGAGACTGGTATAAATACTGATTTAGCACGAGTTCATCTGTTTTAGCTTGTAAATATAATTTATGGATTTCAGGCAGACCCCAGAAATGTTACACACTGATAACTTGCTCAAACTGAAAACCCAAATGGTTCCAGGAGCTAAAATTCTATTTAAATTATCTATTAAGTGAGCTGATTGTAACACATATATTTATTTATTGCTGTATTCGACTAAAATACTCCCTCTCGTTAGAAAACTGTGTGCAAATAATGATATTTCAGATGTCTCTGAATGAACCTACTAAAACCACACGTCGTCTCTTATGTGTTCTTTGCACTTTACAAGTCGAATATTAATTGAGTTCACCAACGACCATCTCTTTGTATTACTGATACTATTTCCTTGTGTTACTCGATATATTGCAAATGTTAGATGAATAATCAGCCACTTAGATAATTTACTCTAATATATTACTCGTCAACTTCTGCCCACTCAAATCAATGTTCTATAACTGATAACGGAATAATTATTTATACTTGCTCTAATTCTCGAATGATGTATTCAGCCATGTTATAATGCACTTAATTGTTTGATTACAGTGCCTAGATAAAATGTTATAATGATAATGATATTTCACGTAATCATTTAAATCACTTCCAAACGTAATTTTATATAAATTCAGACCACAGTTCTTTATGTTGCTATTCAAACCAATATACTATAAAATAGTAGAAATTTACCAGAAACCTTCAATTATATTATTTAGTAATATATTTAAAGTTATATAACAAACTATCACGATTTATTCAGACAATGTTCTGGAACTATTTTCGATATATCTATTTTTAATTATTGAATAACGTATTTATCCACAACTTTACTATAAAATTCACGGTTACTTTAATTAAAACACAATGGATTTGCTGTTGGATTGATTAAGTTATTTATGATAATTATCTTGTAAACAAAGACTTAACGCGATATAATTTACGTAACACTTCACTTCGGTTAGTTATCACTTTAATAAACGTATTTGGTATGATGTTACCTACGAGTCCTATTAATCCGCCTCGACAGATTAACCTAAATAATTCTAGACTCAAATGGCTAGTGTTTACCTCGGTCTACTATCCCGTACCAAAGATAGCAGGTGTGTTTGATTTGATATGTGTGTTTGTGTGCGAATTGTGTGTAGGGGAATAACAATGCGAACTAAACTAAGGAAAAGGAATGGAATAGCTTGCGAAAACCCCTAAAACTATTCCACGGATCCTAGATTATAGGAAATAGGTGGTTGAAACGCTTCTGAAATCAGACTCAATTCCAGAATTTAAGGCTATGTTACCTACCAGTTCTTTTTTGCCACGTTTCAGGAATTTGGGTTTTATTGAGAAAGGTATTTATAAAATATAGGAATCTTTAGATATTCAATCCAAAGAGCGTTATCATTTGTCACTGTCTAGTATGCACAACTCGCCAAAAGAATCACCAATTATATTAGCATAACACAGCCAACAAAATTACCAACTATTTTAACAGAGCGTGTGCACTTCAACCAGCTACAATGAAAACTGTCCCGTGTCCCCGTTTGAAATCAGTTTTTATATTCCACTGACTCCCCGCTTGATGCTTCCTTGTGACGTCATACGCCTCCTCGTCGCTTGGGTATCAGGTAGTATTTTTTTTGAGAAATGACCTACGCTTTAGACCTTTCTTGTACTTAAAATAGCATGCCAATATTATTTTAAACCAAACATCTTAACTAGTTCAAATTAAGCATATTTTAATTATATACACACCATTAACCTTAAATTACTAGCATTCCATGCAACATGCTACGTTTAATATTTAACTCCCAATCTAGGTAATATACACTCATTGTCATTCAAAGCATAGCGACATTCAATCGTGCAAAATTTGGTAAACGCGTCCGTTTACTAACCAACAGTCTCGTATCAAAGCTTGACAAAGAAATCAAATTACATCTTATTTGGTTCTTAAACCCTTTATTAATTATTTTAATACGCATTAACCAATGAGATAATTTAGACGTCCATAGAGTTCATTTTGCAATAATTAACACGTGTCAATATTCCTTTATTTCAAATACGTCGTGAAGACGAATAATTTTTTATGTTGTATGAATGGTATTTGTATTGTTAACAGATGTGAGGTAAAAATTCTCAGCGTTGTTTCGCCATCGTGGCGATATAAATAATACCATTTCAGTCGCCTCCTCAGACTTCAAATTAAGTTGATTCGCGTAGAAACAGACTTCTTTTGAAGATCTGCTTCTAGGATTAGTTCCCAGATGCATTCCTTCGACTGAATCTCTTTACTCTTTATATAATATCACGCTAAACGAATAGTGTTGTGAGTTCCTTTTATTTTATTAGTTTTGGGTTCCAGGAGGGTATAACAATTGGTAGATGTAATGTAACTCGTTCTGTAAGATTTCGCAATGTAAATAATCTTTTAACATTACTATAGGTATCCTGCATAGAATATATGTATTTATAACCGGATCTACCTGCATCTAATAGACCTGTTAAATTCACGCCTCCTAAATTGTCGTTTATTTTTTTGCAATTTTAAATATCTATGTGAGTCCTTTTCGCAGTCTAAATGTCAGCGCCTTTAAATAATATTTGAATGATTTATTATTTTTTATAACACAATTATTGTCATTTGATTTCGATAAACATATCGGAACGTTTCTGCCTTATAAGTCATTAATCGGACAAACTCCTTTACTCCTACAGCTGGTTTTATTGGAACTATTTGTTTATTTTTTAATGAATAAATGTTTTAACAAAACCGAAATTTTGAACTTTGGAGCCCACATATTCCACCTTAACTTAATGACTACATTTTTTACTTAGTACTAGAATTAGTTTCCGTATTATTCTCGCTATTATTTGTGTTTTGATCTTTCGTTTCCGGTCTAAATTCAATTGGTTTAACGCCTCCCCGTATATTAGAGTATCTACCGTTTGCTACACCTTGACCCAGCCTGTTATAATTCCTATAAGGATAACCCCGTGTATTACTGCCTCTTCCGCGATTCGTGGAATTAAACCGTATTGTATTTACTCGCACTGAACTGTACCTCGTGCTGACGTTTGCACCGCGTGGTCTTTCATATCTATTTACTGTCGAACTCTGTGATTGTGAACTACCGAGCCTATCTACATTTATATTTCTTTCCAGATGTCTTAAAAATTCAACTGCTTCTCTGATTGTCATAGGTTGTTGTCTACTAAAGTATGCTACTTGTATATGTTCAGGATACTGCCTAAAAATGGTATTTATCTTTTCTGCATCCGTAAAAGGCAATGATAAAGCATAAACTTTATCCAACTGCTCCGCGAAATATTTCTCCATACTCCCGTTCTGTTTATTATATTTTGAAGTCATAAATCTAGACTTTACTACTTCCTGTTCTGCCTGGCTCCAAAATACATTCTGGAAATCCGATTCAAAATCACTAAACGACTTCCAATAATCTCTATAAATATTCATACGAATTTTAGCTTCCCCTGATAATGATTCTATTGCTAAACTTAATGTTCGTTCTGTATTTAGGTCTTGTCCCGTCATAGATAAATAATCTTTTAGATCCCTCAGGAAACTCATTGGATTATGCATCCTATTACCATCAAATGTAGGTAATTTTTGTTTTACCTGTACAATTACCGTTTGACGTGTTGTCTCACTACTAATATTGTTCGTTTCCGAGCTAGTCAATGGTACTATTGGAGAACCTGAACTATGACCACTATCACTTTCAATTCGCTCGTTTTCCAATCTCGTAAGTCTATTTAATATTTCAGATAACAATTGATTAGTCTGATTTGCACTATTCATGTTATTAGTACCGCTAGTCCCTCTACGACTATTACGCATGTTCTTTCCGCTCATGGTTTGTTATTAAAATATATTATTTCTCATGTGAAAATGAATACTCTCAATTTAGTTTTGGTTATTTATTGTTAGAATTGCTGTTAAGTATTCACTTAGATACGTTATCCGCATATATTTTTCGAGTAGAAGTTAAGTATTTGAAATTTATTGTTTTGAATATTTTTCGAGTGTTCAAAGAATATTGTTAAGATTAAATAACACCAAGTGTGTTAAGTGTGCCTAACATTTTTGAGTTCGTTTATTATTTTATCCTAATAAACTGTCAAACCTTTTTGAAATTAATGGCTTTCAAACTTCTAATATTGCTAAGTGTCTTGTTTTCACAAGTGCGTTTTTAAGTTTTTACGAATGTCAGTTTCGTACGTGATAAACGGTCCTATTTTAAGACCCCTTGAAATGTCCAAATGTATCGAGTTATTGTATTTTTTTCGTTTTGTTAACTATGTCTATGAGAATCGTAAGGCAAAAAAAATATTGTTACGAGTTTACACGTGCGTCAACAAAAGTTTTAGTTTGCTTAAATATAGACAAAGACTGACCCAAGTTTTGCCTATGTTTATGATATCCGTAATAATTTTCGGTGTATTGTGTATTGGACCCTTTTTAGAAAGTCTTACTATTTTAGTAATTGCCTACGTTGTGTAATTTTTTTTTTTAAACAATAAATAAAGAATAGATTTTAAACAATGAATACGCGTTTTGTACTCTTTTAAAAGTCTATTCCTGTGAGTTTCGGACGTAATAAATAAAAATTTGATATTCTGCGTGGTATGTTTTGTAGTAATTTATAAGTTGGTTCTTTTCTCGTTGTATTAAAATTTAATACTAGACAAGAATTCTGGTCACCGGGCATCAAAAACTGTAACGGGAAATGGCCTTTAAGGCTATCTTCGTCACTAGCTTGGCTGTAATCGTCTAAACCTAACTAAACATAAAACTAAACTGTGAAATTAAATTCCTAACCGATTTATTTTAAATAATGTACGCCGTGATTATTCTCCTCACTGAATTAATTTAACCTTCGGTTTATATTATATATTAACTAATGTTCTAATCTTTTGAGTTTTGTTGAAATAAAATGAACTCTATCTGCATAAAATCTAGTTTCTATATACGATATTGATTTAAATGTCAAGTTATCATGTACGGTCGTAGATTGTATCTACCAGGTAACTGAGGTTTTCTGGATCCAGATTATATGATAATGGCCTGTATTTTTTATATTTCATATGTTTTGTCGTGAGCTCATATATATATTTTTTTTGGGGTTGATATTAAATCAACATATTTTCTCCTCCTCTCCTTCAAGAGTAATTTAATTCTGTTATCAGTACCTCCACTAACGCTAAACGTATAATAGTATTCTTCTCCTTTTTTTTTATATTAGTATTCACTAATTAATACCATTACAAGTTTAACCGACCCGTCGTAAATCGCCTCACATATCTAGGTTTGCCTGCATTCCAATGTAGGTTTCGTTCGAGACTGGTATAAATACTGATTTAGCACGAGTTCATCTGTTTTAGCTTGTAAATATAATTTATGGATTTCAGGCAGACCCCAGAAATGTTACACACTGATAACTTGCTCAAACTGAAAACCCAAATGGTTCCAGGAGCTAAAATTCTATTTAAATTATCTATTAAGTGAGCTGATTGTAACACATATATTTATTTATTGCTGTATTCGACTAAAATACTCCCTCTCGTTAGAAAACTGTGTGCAAATAATGATATTTCAGATGTCTCTGAATGAACCTACTAAAACCACACGTCGTCTCTTATGTGTTCTTTGCACTTTACAAGTCGAATATTAATTGAGTTCACCAACGACCATCTCTTTGTATTACTGATACTATTTCCTTGTGTTACTCGATATATTGCAAATGTTAGATGAATAATCAGCCACTTAGATAATTTACTCTAATATATTACTCGTCAACTTCTGCCCACTCAAATCAATGTTCTATAACTGATAACGGAATAATTATTTATACTTGCTCTAATTCTCGAATGATGTATTCAGCCATGTTATAATGCACTTAATTGTTTGATTACAGTGCCTAGATAAAATGTTATAATGATAATGATATTTCACGTAATCATTTAAATCACTTCCAAACGTAATTTTATATAAATTCAGACCACAGTTCTTTATGTTGCTATTCAAACCAATATACTATAAAATAGTAGAAATTTACCAGAAACCTTCAATTATATTATTTAGTAATATATTTAAAGTTATATAACAAACTATCACGATTTATTCAGACAATGTTCTGGAACTATTTTCGATATATCTATTTTTAATTATTGAATAACGTATTTATCCACAACTTTACTATAAAATTCACGGTTACTTTAATTAAAACACAATGGATTTGCTGTTGGATTGATTAAGTTATTTATGATAATTATCTTGTAAACAAAGACTTAACGCGATATAATTTACGTAACACTTCACTTCGGTTAGTTATCACTTTAATAAACGTATTTGGTATGATGTTACCTACGAGTCCTATTAATCCGCCTCGACAGATTAACCTAAATAATTCTAGACTCAAATGGCTAGTGTTTACCTCGGTCTACTATCCCGTACCAAAGATAGCAGGTGTGTTTGATTTGATATGTGTGTTTGTGTGCGAATTGTGTGTAGGGGAATAACAATGCGAACTAAACTAAGGAAAAGGAATGGAATAGCTTGCGAAAACCCCTAAAACTATTCCACGGATCCTAGATTATAGGAAATAGGTGGTTGAAACGCTTCTGAAATCAGACTCAATTCCAGAATTTAAGGCTATGTTACCTACCAGTTCTTTTTTGCCACGTTTCAGGAATTTGGGTTTTATTGAGAAAGGTATTTATAAAATATAGGAATCTTTAGATATTCAATCCAAAGAGCGTTATCATTTGTCACTGTCTAGTATGCACAACTCGCCAAAAGAATCACCAATTATATTAGCATAACACAGCCAACAAAATTACCAACTATTTTAACAGAGCGTGTGCACTTCAACCAGCTACAATGAAAACTGTCCCGTGTCCCCGTTTGAAATCAGTTTTTATATTCCACTGACTCCCCGCTTGATGCTTCCTTGTGACGTCATACGCCTCCTCGTCGCTTGGGTATCAGGTAGTATTTTTTTTGAGAAATGACCTACGCTTTAGACCTTTCTTGTACTTAAAATAGCATGCCAATATTATTTTAAACCAAACATCTTAACTAGTTCAAATTAAGCATATTTTAATTATATACACACCATTAACCTTAAATTACTAGCATTCCATGCAACATGCTACGTTTAATATTTAACTCCCAATCTAGGTAATATACACTCATTGTCATTCAAAGCATAGCGACATTCAATCGTGCAAAATTTGGTAAACGCGTCCGTTTACTAACCAACAGTCTCGTATCAAAGCTTGACAAAGAAATCAAATTACATCTTATTTGGTTCTTAAACCCTTTATTAATTATTTTAATACGCATTAACCAATGAGATAATTTAGACGTCCATAGAGTTCATTTTGCAATAATTAACACGTGTCAATATTCCTTTATTTCAAATACGTCGTGAAGACGAATAATTTTTTATGTTGTATGAATGGTATTTGTATTGTTAACAGATGTGAGGTAAAAATTCTCAGCGTTGTTTCGCCATCGTGGCGATATAAATAATACCATTTCATTATGTCGGGCTTGAACCGACTAAAATAAAATAAATTTATGTAACGTTACCGATTATAATCTCTTATTATATTGTAATCAATCCTTTTATTTATCTCTGCTCGCCCTAGCCGGTAGTAGTCTCAATTACATCAATTACTTTATTAATTTTTACAGTGCATAAGTCACACCTTCATATTTATGTAACTCCATTTAAAAACATTAAACGTTACAGTATATTATATTTGAGTTTATTTTATTCTACAATGGTACTTAGGTAGTCGAATATGTTATCGAAAGTAAACGCTATTACATCTTTTTATGTATCTTACAAATGCTCTATACACGTTTTAAGATTAACTGAACTCCGAGAAACACAATCGATATTATTTTACGAATTCTTATCTCTTAATATGTAATTCTGAATTTACACTTAGAAATTCAAGTAAGATTTTTTTACTTCAAAATTAGAAAACCAGAAATTGCGCCTAATAAAGACCAATCCTGGCTAATGATGCCCATAAAAATGGGATTCATTTTTAATCTCATTGGTATTCTAAAGAGTGTGCGGTTGCTAAACAGGGTTCTTGAATAGACATCGTAAACAGAATTGGTCACTCTAATTGGCAATTAGATTGACGTAAATAAAGGTACTTTAGTCTCTAGTTAGGTTACGATAGCTACAAACTGAGTTTGTTTTAAGAAGTGGTTACAATGGTAGTTTATTTTTAATTAGGAAATGGGGGAATTACAATGGTATGATTATTTCTACCTTAAGAAATTTCCGTTTGATGTGAGTAATTTGACCACTTAAGAATATTTAAGATGCTCACAGTTTGAAAATTGAACGCATTTGTATCATATATCTTTCATGATAATATTATTTGAAAATCGAAACACACAAAGTAGTTTACCGAAAATAGAAGCTCAATACCAATCAATACAGTGCCTCTAAACCTTATATAATTGGTGATGAAACATGGATGTTTCATATTATGAACTTGAAAGCAGTTTTTTTACAATTCATATTTCATGTGCTTCTAGCATTATACCAAGTGTAGGCAAGTTAACTAAAAATGTACACCTGGAATCTTCACTGTTTTTCCAAAATTATTCCCAACAAGTTTCCTAGTAAAATATGACTAAGCAGTTATTTGAACTTCATCAAGCAGTATCAAAATGTTTTCCTGTAAAGTTACCAATCTTGAGAAATCTTTATATTATCGCAAATGAGTGACAAGATTTCGCATTTGTGCGCACTTTAGAAGGTGCCACTTGGTTCATTACTGGACAAAGAAATGCCATATAAAAGATAAGACAACTTAAGGCGGATCGTCATCTGCGACTAATGATAATAGCCCACATAATTCCTAACAAAGACGAGACGTGCCGAAACCAGCAGCTCATAGAGATATTGAATCAACTCACTATAATAAATTGTACAGTGTTAAGTGTGATGTGCTAGATATAACAGAGAGGTTGGATTTAAGCTACTTGACGACCGTGTTTATTTATATACTGTGTCTACTATCTTGTTTTCAATAAAACTTTATTTTACTATACTGTCAGCTTTAATTCTATATTTAAACTTCTGAGATCAACAATTTCACATAGGACTCACACAGTAGCTATTTTCTAATTACATGCTTTTTTTCCAATGTTTATACTCTTTACGTTACTTTGCTCGACTTGGCAGGATTTTAAATTCTCAGACTTTATTAAAACACTTAAAATGAATTTTAATTAAACCAAAGTCAGGCATCGTCTAGCATAATATTAATATGAATAACCTTTACGATCTCCAGAACTTAATCAAAATATTATTGTACTATCAATTGTGATTTCTTTATACGTAATCATTGCAGATACTTTTGCTAACCAACAAAATAAAAATGTATTTATCACTAAGTGATCCATAAAATAGAAGAAGAGTCCGATATTATCTAAAAATAAAATTCAGAACAGTTGGAAATGGACTTTTGAACTTTAAACTGTATTGATACTCAATTTCATTTTATTACAATTTCAAGTGCCATCTTTTGTGAAAGTTAATCAAGAGGGAACGTGTTTTATGCAATTTGTAGGTCTATTTGACCCCTCATAACGGTCAACAGGGTCTTAATGACATTTTCGTTTCAAAAATGAGCGCAGGCAGCGCAACTAAATGTTTGGCGCAAACATCCACCCACTAACATTCAAACTAATTGCTGGAAAGATATTTCTAACTGAGAAAACGACAATATTAATACCGCTAAGTTTAGTTAAACATTCAATGACTGGGAGGAAAGAGAGGATAGTAAGCTGTAGATGTGTTTAAATAAAGGGATGAAGGGTAAATGTGTATAATTATGTATTAACTGGAAGGATTATGTAACTCGAAAGATGTCTATGGAGTCATTTAAAATTGCACTTAAAAGGTACTTGCAAGTGTTTTGCTGATGAGTAAGGTTGCTACATCTCTTTAAAGAGAGGGAAAGGTGTGTTTATAAAGCCAAACTCTGACCACCAGATAACTTGTATCGTTGTTCGCAACCATAATAATATACAAAATGTCACAAATATTTTATTTTTATAATTCTGTAAGTTCAAAATCAAGAATAATATTACTGTATTCGAAGTCCAATAATAAAAAATATGGCTTAGGTGGTTACTCTTTGTATAAAAAGAAAAAGAAAAAGATGAGTTTACCCCATATTTAGATCCTTTGCGGTTAGTCAGCATAGATGAGTTTCCTACGACCAAATTTGGATTTGGTCAAATCAACTAACAAATGTTTTAAACGTCCCACATATGACATGTTATTTTGCATCTGGTTTAATCAGAAAAACTAACTGCTACTTCTAATATTAATAGTAATTTGAAATCTACAAAACAAACGTTGCCTAGGCAGTGTAGCGGTATTAATTTGCGACTACTATGCAGGCCAGGCAACAAAGTTATATTAGGTTCATCTTTTAAGAATTTTGTGATTCTATTTAATGAGTGTTTTGGTTGAGAATTTCTTAATATGCCTGACTAGTGAATAGAACTCAAATACTCGTAAAAATGTATTCAGCTATCGAAAAATTTAGAGAACTGTATTGATATGACTAGATACGTAGTACATAAGCTCATATAGCTGAGTGGCAAAGACATATTGAGTCTAATCACACCGCCTAGAGCGTATGTAAACTTGTTTTCTTTAGTCAACTGGAAGAATGCTTTCACCTTGCGGCGTTCGATTTTATCTGAAAAAGAAATACACAACAATTATTTTCTGTATTTTAAACATTTTCTATTTTACTTTATATGCAATTTTGGTATATTGTAAATACAACCTTTGCATTATATTATCCGTCGCTAAAAACTTTGATGCCTTATCTCCAAAAATATAAAGATATATTTTAATATCGGAGAGGTATTGTATAATTAGAGGAATAAATTATTGTACCCAATGAATAAAACGGTAAGGTATTTCAAAGTAACTTCGAACATGGAAATATAATGAAAAGTGGATATTATTGTTGTTCGTAAAATATAAACAAATAATGGCAATATTACCAATAAGTTACTAACTAAAATGAGGTTTAAAAAAGGAGCTTGTAATTAAAAATCATGTGATCGCACATAAAACAAGATTAAAATTACCTAAACACGGTTCTGACTAATTCACTATGCAAACAAAATAACAAAATCAAAATCGGTTCATTCGTTCAGGAGCTATGATACCACAGACAGACACACATATAAATCAAGTTATTTTGTCCTATCGTTTTTAGGGTTCCGTTGCCAAATGGCAAAAAACGGAACCCTTATAGATTCTTCATGTCTGTCTGTCTGTCCGTCCGTATTTCACAGCCACTTTTTTCCGAAACAATAAGAACGATGCTGTTGAAACTTGGTAAGCAGATGTATTCTGTGAACCGCATTAAGATTTTCATACAGAAATAGAAAAAAAAAACAATAAATTTTGGGGGTCCCCATACCTAGAACTGAAACTCAAAAATTTTTTTTTCATCGAAGCCATATGTGTGTGTTGCAGCGCCTACTTAAGTTATAACGCCTGTTAGAAATACTACGGCAAATATGATGATAGTTTTTAAAGATCTCCTTTTGTATTAGGCACAACTCACTTCATTAAAACTAACTTTGAAAGGACGGTCGTCATTTCATTTTATATTTTAAATATTTTCTTACGAAGTCTTCTTACTCCTAAACATGGTCCTACGAGCCTGATTGATATAAAGGATAATCAGCGCATATAAATAAGAAGAAATAAATTGAAGAAAATAAATTTTCAAAGAAATAGTTAAGTGCACACGCGCCGAGTGGGAAGGTGACCTCAAGGACAAGAAGTGGCTTGGACTTTAGTGTTTTAAATAAAAGGTTTTAATTATTTCAGCTTCCATTTAATAAGGTGTACCCAACACTCATTAAATCAGGTAATAATTAATTATTGTACTTAACTAATTGACCGCTAAGCGACTGATCTCAAGGTTAGTAACATTTTTACAACTTGTTTTATTTTCACTGATTTTTCAAATCGAAATTGTTATTAGTTTTTATAAAAGTTTTAGGAGTGATATTAGATTATGTAATTGTAGAAATAGTTAATCCGTACCTTTAAATACAGTACAGTAACATTGTCGTTACATCGTTAGCTATTACCTACATTGATATTTTAATAATTATCGTTTACAGATCTAATAGTTGTAATCTAAACTTTTAGTTATTTCGTATTTGTAATTTTACTATAGGTAATTTCTTATAGTTTAATCAGTGTTAACAATAGTTTTCTTATTTAATAGTTGTAAAATTTGAAGAATTATATATCATATTGTCAAGGTTTGGTAGGTAGGTATATACATAGTAATTAGATAAGTAGTAATTGTACAACTGTAAATTTCCAGGTCTACGACACTCGTCTCCAAAATGGCCGATACTAAGGAGCTCAAAAGGAAACGAGGCAGTTATAAAGGAAGGTTGACAGTATTTGCCAATTATTTATCTATTTTGAAGGTCTCATTAACACCCTGTCAGGTAACGGAGTTACAATTACGAACGGATAAGTTAGAAAGTCTGTACGATGAATTAAACGATGTTCAATTACAATTAGAGTGTACATGTGAAAATATTGAGGATGAAATCGCAGAGCGAACGTCTATAGAATCGCAATATTATTCTTTGTTAGCCAATGCAAAGAATATATTAAGCACCTATTCTAAGTCCGAAAATGATGATTATAAATCTAATTGCAGTGTCTCAAAACGACAGCTCGTCAAACTACCCACTATAAATTTACCTAGGTTCTCGGGTTCTTATGACAAATGGCTAGAGTTCCGCGATACCTTTTCGAGTCTAATTCACGAAAATGACGACATAGACAATGTCAATAAATTTCATTATTTAAGAACATCATTAGAGGGATCGGCCGCAGTCGTAATACAATCAGTTGAGTTTTCTGCTCAAAATTATGTATTAGCGTGGGATCTGTTAAGTGAGCGGTTCAATAACAGAAGATTGCTAATTCAAAATCATGTATCTGCTTTGTTCACCCTTGAACCCATTACAAAGGAGTCTTCCGTTGCAATAAAACGCATGATCGATCATGTAAACAAAAATATTCGGGCCTTAGGTACTTTAGGTGAACCTGTCAATACCTGGGACACATTATTAATACACCTAATTAGCCAAAAATTAGACACCATAACATTCCGCGAATGGGAAGAGTTTAAAGGTCGTTTAGATCAAACTAAATCTATTCCATTTGAAAAATTCATGGAATTTATGAGAAATCGTTCTGATTTAGTTGAAACTTTAGAGATTTCACGTCCTTTAAGTAACACTAACAGTAATATTGGTAAGCAAAATACTAAGCATAAGGCTATGGTGTCACTTAATAACAATATTAGTCCGTCTCTTTCATCGTCGCACTGCTGTCCGCGGTGTAAGGGAGATCATAACCTCAACACTTGTCCACAATTTCTAGCACTAAGTATAGATGAACGATTATCCGTGTTGCCTAGCTTCAAGGTTTGTTACAACTGTTTTCGTCGAGGGCACTTTTCTAATAATTGTAGGAAACAAGGATGCAAGGTTTGTAGCCGTAAACATCATACACTTATACATAACAAACAGACTCCCGTGTTAAAGCATTCAAATGATAGCACGTCGACTGTCGGTGACGTCACAGTTACAGGTAAGGAGTCCCCACCTAGTCGCATCAGCGCGGCCGGCGCCGCCGCCGCCAGCTCAGTCGATAATACAGGACACATTGCGCTCGCAGCTAATATCACTACGCATTCGCATGATACATCTTACTCGAGCGATATCTTGTTGTCGACTGCGTTAATTAGATGTTACGATGTTAATAATAAGGAGCATATTGCGCGCGCGCTTCTAGATTCGGGCAGTACGTCTTGTTTAATGACAGAAAGTCTGTTCAAAAGGTTAGGTTTACCATTTATGCCTACATATAAATCTATTCAGGGTATAAATAATTCTGTATCCCGCGTAGAAAAAAGATGTCGAGTGAATATTAAATCCCTTAGCGAAGCGTATTCTACTACCTTGTCGTGTTTTGTATTACCTGAGATAACGGATAATGTTCCATCTAGGCAAGTGGAAATTAACATACCTACTGATATTCAGTTAGCAGATCCGTATTTTCATACTCCGAAGTCCATCGACATTATAATTGGAGCTGATGTATTTTGGCATTTATTAGGATCGGAGAAGATAATATTAGGGGATAGGAAACCTATTCTTTATCAGACTAGACTCGGTTGGCTAGTCTGTGGCCCAATTAATAGCGGCTTTAAGGTTGAACGCTCCCCCAATATAAATTGTAATTTTCTCAATGTAAGACAGCCTAGTTCTTTAAAAATAGATGAAACTCAAACCCAATTAATGCGGTTTTGGCAACTAGAGGAGATTTGTCATGAATCATCTATTTACTCTGCTGAGGAAATACAGTGTGAAGAACACTTTGTAAAAAATACCTCACGTTTGGTCAATGGTCGTTTCAGTGTTAAGATCCCATTAAAGGAATCTCCAAATGTGTTAGGTGATTCGTTTCATCGTGCGAAACGTTGCCTTCTATCTCTTGAGCGTAGAAATGAGAATAAGCCCTCACTTAACATGATGTATAAAGCCTTTATGGCTGAATATATTTCATTAGGACATATGTCCGAGTGTAATATTAATGAAGACACTCTGTCATATTTTATACCCCATCATGGTGTATTAAGAGAGAGTAGTACTACTACCAAGCTACGCGTAGTTTTTAACGCGAGTGCTCCTACTTCATCGGGCATCTCGTTGAACAATATACAGATGGTTGGGCCTACTATCCAAGATGATTTAGTATCTATTCTTCTTAGGTTTAGGATGTACAAATATGTACTCTGTGCAGACGTAGAGAAGATGTATAGATGTATATCTTTGGATCCATCCGACAGAGATTTATTAAAAATTCTCTGGCGTGATAATATTTCGAGTCCTCTTAAGGCTTATCGGTTAAATACAGTGACGTATGGTCTTGCTAGTTCTTCATTTTTAGCGACAAGATGTCTCAAGCAAATTGGACTAGAATGTGCTGATGAAAAGGTCTCCGAGGTCATTATCCACGATTTTCTAATGGATGATCTTTTGAGTGGTGCTGATAATTTTCAGGATGCTCTTAGTTTGCGCCATAAGGTAACCGAGGCTCTTGCTTCCGCTTGTATGCCTTTAAGGAAGTGGAAGTCTAACGAGCCCACCTTAATTACAGAACAGCCTAATCAGTCTCTCTTCGATTTAAATATTGAAGGTGATGTACTGAACAAGACTCTTGGACTAGGGTGGCAAACTAGGACAGATGAATTATGTTTCCCGATCAGTATACCTAATGAAATAAAGGGTACAAAACGAGACATGCTCGCAGTCATCGCCCGTATTTTCGATCCCCTAGGGCTTCTGGCGCCATGTGTCATTCGTTTGAAAATGTTGCTTCAGAGACTATGGCTAGACAAATACACTTGGGATGAAGAATTATCCAATGAGGTTGTTTCTACATGGGTACGCCTGATTGAAGCATTACCGGCGATTCATGAGCTACATATACCACGTCGCGTAGTTTGTGACTCCTACCAGAGAGTGGAGTTACATATTTTTACCGATGCCTCGGAACGAGCCTACGGTGCTTGTTTATATGTACGTAGTGTAGATAAACAAGGTAACGTCACGGTTTCTCTTATGATAGCTAAAAGCCGAGTTACTCCTATCAAACCCGTGACTATACCCCGGCTTGAACTCTGTGCTGCTGTAGTTGGTGCTCAGATATATAAAAAGGTCACTAGTTCACTTCGAACTCAAGCTTCTAGTGTCTATTTCTGGACGGATTCCATGATTGTGCTGGGTTGGTTAAAGATGCTGCCTATCAGATTAAATACTTTCGTGAGAAATCGCGTTGCAGTCATCTTAGATATTACCAGTCCACACTCTTGGAGACATGTACCTACTCATGAGAATCCAGCAGACCTTATATCACGGGGAGTAGAAGCGACTACCATCCGGACGCTCGACCTATGGTGGGACGGTCCGTCTTTCTTACGAAAGGACAGTAATACATGGCCTAGCAGTGAAATATCTGAGGGTTCTAATGAGTTGCCAGAAATGAAATCTGATATTTGTTTACTAACTAGTCATAAAGAGGAAGTAATCCATTGCGAAATCATTACATTTGAACGTTTTTCTAATTTACTAAGGTTACAACGTGCTGTTTGTTATATGTTTCGATTTATTAATAGGATAAAAAAGCGCCCCACTTTCAATTCATCTCATTTGTCTGTAGATGAATTAAGAAATTCATTAAATTTCATTATTATTCAGGCGCAAAAGGAATCTTTTCCTGAGTATAAATTATTAGTTAACAATAAAAGCCTACCACCTAAAAGTCAATTATTAAAGTTAAATGTATTCCTAGATAATGATAAGATACTCCGGGTAGGAGGTAGATTACATAATTCTGAATATTCTTTTGAGAAAAAACACCCTATATTAATACAGTCCTCTCATCACTTCACAAAACTTTTATTTAGATACGAGCATTTAAGGTTGTTACACGCAGGTCCCCAATTACTCTTAGCTACAATTAGGGAGACATACTGGCCTCTGGGTGGTCGTAATTTAGCCCGCGCAAGCTATCGTCAATGCGTTAAGTGTAAACGTCTAAAGGGAAAGGTAGTCACTCCACAGATGGGTAATCTACCTGCAACTAGGCTTTCACCTACCGACTTTCCCTTTCAAAATGTGGGCGTTGACTACGCAGGCCCCATTAATTCGGTTAGTCGTCAAGGTCGTGGATGTAGAATAGTTAAGGTGTACATCGTAGTTTTTGTTTGTTTTACCACTAAAGCCATGCATCTAGAGTTAGTGGGTGATTTAACGAGCAGTAATTATTTACAAGCTTTGCGTAGATTTATGTCTCGTAGAGGGAAACCCCTCAACATTTACAGCGATAATGGAACATCGTTTGTAGGTGCCTATAATGAACTTTCGAAATTTTTAAAACATAATTGTGACTCCTTAGCTGACGGCGTGGCTCAGGAGGGAGTTAAATTCCATTTCATTCCTGCCTATGCTCCCAATTTCGCTGGTCTTATGGAGGCGGGGGTTAAATCGACCAAAGCTCACTTAGTTCGAGTGTTGGGAAATTGTATGATGACGTACGAGGAATTAAATTCAACTTTAGTTCAGATAGAAGGCATATTAAATTCACGGCCACTAACTCCTCTTTCATCAAACTCCGAAGATTTGCTACCTCTCACTCCCGGGCACTTCTTAATAGGACGGCCGTTTACTTCTCTGCCAGTCCAAGATCTTCGTGATTGCTCCAACCATAGTCTGACGCGCTATCAACGCATCGAGCAAATGAGGCAACATTTTTGGGCTCGCTGGAGCAAAGAGTACGTATCGGAGCTTCAGCAGCGAGTTAAATGGCATACTGGCAAGGACTCACTAGAAATTGGATCGCTGGTGCTAATTAAGGACGACCATTTGCCACCCTTGGTGTGGAAGATGGGTCGAATAGTGGCTCTTCACCCCGGCAGTGACAATATATGCAGAGTCGCCGATATTCTAACTGCCAATGGAGTCGTGAGGCGAGCTTCATCGAAGATCTGCCCTTTGTTGGATTCTCCGGTTGAAAGGCAAGCTTTCAACGGTGGGGGGCATGTTGCAGCGCCTACTTAAGTTATAACGCCTGTTAGAAATACTACGGCAAATATGATGATAGTTTTTAAAGATCTCCTTTTGTATTAGGCACAACTCACTTCATTAAAACTAACTTTGAAAGGACGGTCGTCATTTCATTTTATATTTTAAATATTTTCTTACGAAGTCTTCTTACTCCTAAACAGTGTGAGGTATCTATGGATAGCTCTTCAAAAATGATATTGAGGTTTCTAATATAATTTTTTTCTAAACAGAAAAGTTTGCGCGGGTGAAAGTGTAAAATGTGTGTGTGTAACTTCTAAAATAAGAGAATGATAAAACTAAAAAAAATATATGATGTACATTACTATGTAAACTTCCAACGACAATTGGTTTGAACGAGATCAAGTAAGTAGTTTTTTTTAATACGTCATAAATCGTAAACCGCAATTTACCTTTCATCATCAACTCAAATATAAAAATTAAAAAAAAAACATTATTATGTTACTTGCTGCTACGGAACCCTTAATGGGCGAGTCCGACTCGCACTTGGCCGCTTTTTTAATCAGGGAATAAGAAATGTTTTACAACAAGTTTAGAACACATTGTTTTTACAAAACATGTATCGTTCAGTCTTTTTTCTAAAATATGATGTATCTACTTAAGTGATCTACAGATCCAACTAAATAATTGAAAAAGTAATGCTCTAAATTCAAATAATAGAAAATTATAAAATACTTCAGCAAACAATCTATATTTTATCTATATAATATAATGCAATTGCCTGTCCTGGCTGATTTGTTAACTCAGAGCCTAAACTTTTAAACCTAAATCTTCAACTTAAAAATGTCATGCCCCAGTGCATGAAATTTTAAGCTGGAAAGGCTCGATTATAAGTATCCGCTAAGGAGGGATCTTTGGATATGCCACCTCTAAGGGGCTAAACGAAATTTTCCCATACAAACCCGACACGGGCCGCTGTACCTTCATAAATAATGACCTGCGTCAACACCGAACACAAGCAAAATCCGAGTATATAAAAGTCAGGTGAAAACCTATGAAAGGCAATAATATGTTGCCCACAGATCACGACCTTGCACGTCCTGGGACATTAATGTTCAAGATTTTTTTTAAGTTTGTTAATGAGGGTCAGTCAGTTGATTTTAGATAGAGTAATTATAACTATATAGGAGAATTTCCACTATTTAGAAGTCAATTTCGTTCGAAAACACTTAATGGAGTATAGGACAATTTCCACTATTTAGAAGTCAATGTCGTTTGAAATCACTTAGCGGACTATAGGAGAATTTCCACTATTTAGAAGTCAATGTCGTTCGAAAACACTTAGTGGACAAATATCGTTCTAAAAAACTCAATGTTTAAATATCAATAATAATTTAAAAAAATACTACTCGTACCCAAACTAGAGGTATGGACAGCATCATGTAACATTGTTCTTATGGCTGCAACCTGTGTGGACGTAATACTTGAATAGTAGCAAGAGATTATCACTAGCGCTGTGTACTTCAAAGCGCGACTAAACAAGTAGAAGATTGTTGATCTGGTGAACTGAAACAGAAACAAATCCAGAGCTGATAATATTTTATGTCACAATCAAAGTTCTGTGTGATATAAAACTAAAGGCTACAAAATTGATGTTAACTGGAATGATGAATGAATAATAATTACACAATTGTACGCTTTTAATTTATCAGATATCATCTCTGCACACACTATCACTTTCATAGTAGGTATATGCACTGTATGATTTCTTACATCTTCTCATACTGTTCTTATTCTCTCTTACAGAACTACGAACTAGTCACTGTCACTCTCTTACAGAGTTTTCACTAACCAACTGTTGGCACAATAGTCACTAGAAACTTCATTGTCATTCATTAATGATGTTTTTGTTATCATCATTGCAAATTTAAAGCCAATCAATATTTTGTAATGTTTCGATGTAGCAACATTATTTACTATGGTATGCTTATTAGAGCCTCATACGGCACAATACTTACAGTGTTACCAATAGTCACTGTTTGAATCACCGTCACCACAAGTTTAAGCAACAATGTCGTAGATAAACCAGCTGTTAGCAATATTATCGATATCTGCAAATCACGATCATTTAGTTAGCGTCAACATCAGATCCAGTTATAATGGCAATTTGGTTCATTAAGTAAAACTAAAATATAAGTTGATAAAGGAAAGATACAAATTATTTAATTATTGTTTATACGGGACTTAATCGCGTTAATAAATATATAATGGTATATATTTACCTCGACGTTTCGGACGCGATGTTGCGCCCATGGTCGCGAGTAGGACTCCATTATATATTTATTAACGCGATTAAGTCCCGTATAAACAATAATTATGTGTGAAAATCGTGTAAGTTTAGATCAATATACAAATTATTAATTAGTACCTTTTTTTTTCCCTATCCCTTCGGATACCCCCCCGCCGGCCAGTAGCGGTTATGTCGAGCTTGAACCGACTAAAGCCCCTCGCACCTCGACTGATCCTGGGCCAACTCCGGTTTCGAGATGGCCCCCTCGGGTTTGGGAACCACGGTGTCCCCGTCTTGCCCCGGTTTGGGGGAGGGGCGCTAGTCGCCCCGCCGTCCCGGCCTGCTTCTGCTGGGGTGACAGGTGGCCTCACCTGTCACCCCCAGACCTGCGCTCTTGGAGGACGGAGGTCTTTAAGCGACCTCCAGCGCCTGAGTCGCCTGCGACGCGCGGCGAACATGTTGCGGGCTTGGCGGGCCGGGAGAGTTCTAAATCTCTCCCGGGCGCGCTCCGCCATCTCCTTCGCGAGCATTACATGCTCGCAGGATTAATTAGTACCTGGAGGTTGTTGTAAACTCTTCAATGTAATTTTTTATCAGAGACCACCTAAACAACGGCAACTTTTATAATGTTAGTCGAATAACAATGAATCATGAAAATATTAAGCCTTAGTTTCAATGTTAAAGACAGAAGATCATCATCATCCTCCGATCCTTTTCCCAACTGAGTTGAGGTCGGTTTTTCGATCTAACTACGTAGTGGCCGGATGTGCCGTAAAGCGACTTCTATCTCACCGCAATAACCCATTGGCAATATCAAGTTAATCGAAATTACCTTACAAGTATAACTAAAGTATATCTAATACATTTAAACGAGCAATTATTATATATGTTACCGGAAATGTATGTAATCCGTCATTGTATACAATGTCTAGTAAATGTATGTAATTCCTAAAATCGCACGGAAATGTATAAAATAAATTATATTAGACACATTTCCTAGTAAATCTATACTTTGCCTAAATAGCAATCGGAAATGAGAATATCCGAGATATCAATGGGTTGTTTTTCAAAATGCTATGCTACCGAATCACGCATCGCGCTTATGACAGAGCGATTTTATAGTACTTTAGCGTCATTAAGAACGTTAACAAACGCTAAGATAAAGCCGCGAGAGTGAGCGAAGCGAGCTCGTGGACACCGCGCGCCCCGACACGGATAGATATAGGTTATAAGTAGGTTATAACCCTTCGTGTTAGGTCACTTGTGATAATCATTTTAACAACGTGTTTTATTACAGAAAGCATTATTTTTATACATTTCCTAATACGATATTGGAATTATAGCCAATTCCTAGGAATTGTGCACATTTCCTAGGACATTTATGTATTAAATAGTTTTTGAAAAAATATTTTATACATTTCGGTCGGAATTATATAAATTTCCTAGGATTTCTATCTAGATTTCATACATTTCTGGTAACATATTATATATAATATGTATGTATATATACATCTATATAAATAATCTGAATCTCGGAAACGGCTCTAGCGGTATTCATGAAATTTAGTATAAAACTGGTTTTGGGGTGATAAATCGATGTAGCTATGTTTCATTTTTACGTATTTTAAACAGCAATTTATTTCGTCATAATAAAATATGCAGTCAGTGCGAGCACTTAATTTATAAATAACTGTTTCGAACTTACTGGTAAACTCATTGCGGAGTTAAGTTGATGGGCACACTTATGAAGTAAATCGTAGACCTGGTGCAAAGAAGTAATATCGAGGCGTGTATTATTCGACAGAGCTTCAACTTTATTCACCTCCCTTCTATGATTACCGGTTCTTCCTTCGACATTAAATATCTTGGCAACGTGAGCTTTCAATATGCGAAGTCTCAAATAAATGGTTCTCAAAAGCACAAAAAACATTATCTGTTCATAATCATGGGTCAACATTATTACGTAAGCACTGTAGATACTGTCATTCAAGAAGATATTGAGGAAAATGTAAACTAAAATATATTCGATCAAACTATATATTAAGCAGCCTGATACCCAAAAGAAGCAGACATAGCCAGAGTCAATGATCTGCAAGTCTTTGCTTAGTTTTAACTTTTCATCGAATTCGTTGAGATTGCGGAAACATTTGATCAACTTTCTTTTGCTTGAAATCAGTGACACCGCCACAATAATACAATATTCAACAAATATTGAGTTTTGTAAGATACTGTGAGAAACATTAAGCGTTTCTGCACTGTAAATATTAATTAATACCAGTGATGCAATAGTAAGGCTGAAGATATAACTGAAAATTAAAAGGGGCATTTTGCTCTGAAGCAAATAGTATCTATTAACTCCAACAAGTAATTCCGCATATATTTGAGGTGTCACACAATTTATAGCACTGATACTTTTATTGACATCGTTTGGTTGTTTTGTACGAACAGGTATAATTTTAGCGGATCGTTTCACCATTCCTACAGGGACCCATTGAGGTGCTCCATTGATATTTATATTATTAGTATTATAAAAATTATTATACATCCTGACTGTTGACAAGTTTTGACTCAAATGACTTGACATAATATTACCAAAGTAAAATGGTTTCATTTCTAAATTGAACTGATAAATTAGACTGATAAAAATTACATTAATATTGATTGATAAAGATACTCTAACATTTTTTCGGGAACTATTAGGCTGTTAGTGTCTAATCTTTCTGATTGATAGTAATTTGGGCAACATAGATTAAGTGAAATTGAATTTGAAGACCCTAATGATATACCTATGATTTACTCATATTTTTAGGAATCCGTACTTCAACAGAACAAAAAGAAAAACTTCGTTGTCCATCTGTGTATCCGTCTGTCTGTCAAAACCTTTTTGTCAGGAACACGTGGAGGCATGAAGTTTAAAAAAAATCAAGTGGTACGCCCTTGCGAAAAGCCGTTGTATCGAAAATCGCTAAATCGAATGACGGATTCGCGAACACGCTGTCTCGACACTCCTTTTTTGTGTGGTACGCTCGATCGGTAGGTTGTTGCGATTAGAGTGCCTATTAGAGTTACTAGTGGTGCCGGCGTTTCTGGGTTAGGTTAGGTTAGGTTAGAACTGTGACCCCAACAGAGCCGGAACCACTAGTCCGGAAAGTTACATTTCGACGTGACTATCGATCGAGCGTACCATGTAGGCACCCCCGAGTGGTGCAGTACTGAACAGTTTGTATTGAAATATGACGTCTACGGGCGTAGTGTGCGTGTAAAAGAAGTCATCAAAATGTGAATGTGTGTGTGGAGGTACCTTATTTGACAGGATTTTTGAACATTTTATAGTGACAGTAGAAAGTTTAAATATAATCTTTGGTGACAGTACAACATGCTCTTCTATGTAATTGATTTTATGTGGGTAGGATCTTAAACGTCGATCGGCGTACTGTCCTATTACTTTTGGCTATCTTGGCGGCCATAGGCGGTACTGTCCGTCAATGTGTTAAAAATTTAAAAAAATATGTATATTGAATATAACTTCAGAGTGAGATATTATTATCGCGATTAGTTTCGTTTTATTTCAAAATCATTTTTAGCATGTTTGGACATTTTAACCAAAATAATGGTTAAGTAACGAGCAATATTTCATAAGTAAGTATTAAATAGGCAATGATTAATAGATCCATTTACTGGCAGTGCTCACACAAAGCAAATGGCAACCTTGACACCTGTGACGTCACAATGGACGGAATTGATCGCCTTGGGGCCACCAAAGATCTTAAAGAGGTTATATGTTACGCGGCTTTGTTGGGGCTTACAAAGGGATTGAGGATTATGGTCCGTAAGGCGCCGGGACAAAACTATCTTACGACTTGTCCAGTTACCTTAAACATGTTATTACTTTAGGGCTTAGTGCATAGGCTTTAAAGACGATAAGCGTTTCATTTGGTACTAAAATGACAAAATTACTCTTAAAACTAGCTGTTGCCCGTGGCTCCGCCCGCGCGGGTGTCGGTTATGGTTTTCGGTTATATCTCCGGTTCTACTTAACCAATTGCCATCAAACATAGGGCAGATTTTAAGTCTAACCAAGACCTTTCTAACATAAAAACCGCCTCAAAATCCGTTCAGTAGTTTTTGCGTTCATGGCGAACAAACAGACAAATAGATAAACAGACAAAAAGACAAGTGGTCCAAAAAAATATTTTTGAGTTCAGAATCATTCATTTAACTTTTCTACTAATTTACAATTTTATAATAGATCTGTCTGGTCTGATATAATATAGGAGCTCTATCTTTTGCTAAAAGTATTATAATAAAAGAATTATGGTCTTATTTTGAACATAGTGAATATTGTATGTGTAGTCAGTCCCGGATGCATTCAAAGTAATTCTATAGCCCGGGTCTGCTCTCCTACTCTTTGTCTTGGTTTGACTTATCTTAGCTTTTGCGGGAGCAACTATCGTCAGATCTCCAAACGTCAAAGGGAAAGCCTGCGCGAGACCATTAATCAGCTGCGAGCATGTAATGCTCGCGAAGGAGGTGGCGGAGCGCGCCCGGGAGAGACTTAGAACTCTCCCGGACCGCCGAGCCCGCAACTTGCTCGCCGCGCGTCGCAGGCGACTCAGGCGCCGGAGGTCGCTTAACGACCTCCGTCCTCCATGAGCGCAGGCCTGGGGGTGGCGGGTGAGGCCACCTGTCACCCCAGCAGAAGCAGGCCGGGACGGTGGGGCGACTAGCGCCCCTCCCCCAAACCGGGGCAAGACGGGGACACCGTGGTTCCCAAACCCGAGGGGGCCATCTCGAAACCGGAGATGGCCCAGGGTCTTTCTTTTTTTTCTTTTTTTTTCTATGGGCAACCTTACACCCCGGCGTCTGTAGACCCGAGACGGCGTGCGGTTTTAGTCGGTTCAAGCCCGACATAACCGCCCCCGCTGGCACGCGGGGGGGTATCCGAAGGGATTCCCGCACGATAAAAAAAAAAATGATATGCGGGTTAGCAGTTGAGGTTGGCTTCTGTTTCGAAGATGTTGGTGGCGCGTCCATTGACCGGAATCACGTCCGAATAATAATAATAATAAATGTGTGGTCGATGAGGGGCTGCCAGGAGCCAGTGCCATGATTAATTTCTGGCGTGGTATCTGGTCAGCGCCAGTCGAACACACAGAGGGCGATTGGATGTGCGTTGTTGAGCGTGAATGTGGGAGCATCGAACCCATGGCGTCCATAACTATAGACCCCGAAGACGTGAGTTGTGCGATCCGTACGGCCCCGAACTGGAAAAGTCCTGGACCGGACGGGTTGCACAACTTCTGGATAAAGTGGATCCGGTGCTCCCATGGCCGCTTAGCGACGCAGTTCCAACAAGCCCTCGAAGTTGGCTCCCTTCCGCGGTTTATGACCACCGGGATCACCTTCTTGCTCCATAAGACTGGTAGTACCGTTGAACCTAAAAACGATAGACCCATCACGTGCTTGCCCACTATGTACAAGCTCCTTACATCCATTCTGACCATCAAAATTAACACACACATTGTTGTGAACAACATTTTGGCCCCCGCTCAGAATGGGTGTAGGGTTGGGTCCCGCGGTACTAAGGAGCTCCTCCTCATAGACATGACTATTAGCCAGGAAGTCCGGCGGAGCCGGGGGGCTCTGTCCGCGGCCTGGATTGACTACAAGAAGGCCTATGATTCGGTGCCTCACTCATGGCTGAGGAGGATCTTAGAGTTGTATAAAATCGATGCAACTCTGAGATCCTTCCTCAGTGCGTGTATGGGGCAGTGGACCACAGTCCTTCGTCTACCGGGCGGCGGGGAGATCTCCTCTGACCCCCAGGACTTCATAAGGATTGAGCGGGGCATCATCCAGGGCGACTGTCTGAGCCCGCTTTGGTTTTGCCTAGCATTGAATCCTCTCAGCACTTTGTTGAGAGATTCAGGTCTAGGCTACCGGCTTCAGAGAGAGGGTGAGGTTATTAGTCATCTGCTGTACATGGATGACCTCAAACTTTTCACACCGAAACTTCCTGACCTGGTGGAGCTGCTGAAAATCACGCAGGTTTTCAGCAACGCCATTGGGATGGAATTCGGTGTAGATAAGTGTGCGGTCTTACATGTGCAGCGGGGGAAAGTTGTGAATTCTACGAATTTGCAACTTTCTGAGACTATGACTCTCAGATCTCTCTCTGAAACCGAAACCTATAAGTATCTCGGTATGGCAGAGTCTTTGGGTATCTCAGTAGTGTATATCAAGAAATTGGTGAAGGAACGCTTCTTCTGCCGCTTCACAAAAGTACTCAACAGTCTTTTGTCGGGCGGCAACAAGGTGCGAGCCTTCAACGGTTGGGTGATGCCTCTACTGACCTACTCCTTTGGAATACTAAGATGTCAACTGCTCACCACTCATCGCATGCTACACCCGCGCTCGTCTGTTATGAGACTGTACATCCCACGGAGGTGGGGGGGCCGAGGCTTTTTAAATGCCAAGAACCTCCACAACCGTGAGGTGTGCAGACTTAGGGATTATTTCCAGAGCAACGAATGCGGGATGCATCGTGATGTGGTGGCAGTAGACAAGGGTCTCACTCCGCTCTCCTTGGCGAACGAGAACTGGCGCAGACCGACGGTATTGAGCGTCACGGACCGCAAGACCGTATGGGAGGGCAAGGAGCTGCACGGGAGGTCCTATCGAGCCTTAACAGGGCCCGATGTGGACCTTCTGGCCTCGGTGAACTGGCTACGCTTCGGGGACCTCTTTGGGGAAACTGAAGGGTTTGCCTGTGCAATTGCTGACGAGGTCATGATGACGAACAACTATCGGAAATATATCCTGAAGGACGGTACGGTCGACATCTGTCGGGCATGCCGTCGTCCCGGAGAGTCACTCAGGCATATTATTACGGGTTGTTCTCATCTGGCCAACGGCGAGTACTTGCACAGGCATAACCTAGTGGCCAGGATCATCCACCAGCAACTTGCTCTTCGATATGGCAATGTTGAGTCTGAGGTGCCGTACTATCGGTACACACCGGTGTCGGTTCTTGAAAATAGTCATGCATTGCTCTACTGGGACCGCTCTATTATCACGGACAGGACTATTGCTTGCAATAAGCCTGATATCGTGCTAGTCGACCGGCCCCAGCGCCGGGCAATGATCGTTGACATCACCATCCCGCATGACGAAAACCTCGTGAAGGCTGAGAAGGACAAAATCAGCAAGTACCTTGACTTGGCTCACGAGGTTACCGCCATGTGGGATGTCGATTCAACAATCATTGTCCCGATAGTCATTTCGGCGAACGGGCTGATAGCGAAGAGCCTCGACCAACACCTCAAGAGACTCTCGCTAGATGGTTGGGTCAAGGGTCAGATGCAGAAGGCGGTCATCCTCGACACGGCACGCATTATTCGGAGGTTTCTCTCTCTGTGACCCCGACAGCCGGTAGCTTGGGCCCTGCCACGCTGCCGGTGGAGCACTATTTTTTATATTTTTAAATAGATGTTTCCTTTTTTTTTAATATGTATTTAAAAATGTAGTTTATAAGTAATTTAAAAGTAAATAAAGAGATAATAATAAGAAATAGTCCCAGTTGTGATCTCAGCCAATGGCTTGATCCCAAGGAGCCTCTCTGTCATCTTGAGAGGCTCGGGATCAGGGGGAGTTCAGTGGCGGCCAAGATGCAGAAAGCGTCTTGCTCGACAATGCCCGAATAGTAAGGCGGTTCCTCTACCAATCGCCCTAACACCACGGTCGACTGTTGCCCACCTCGCCGGGGCTATCTTGCCACCTCTTCCGAACTATGGGGGAGGCGTGTTGTAGTTGAATGAATGAACCAATAATAATAATAATAATTTATTAGATAAGTATCTTGTACATGGCACACATAGATAAGGTAACAAACATTCGTCAGATGCAGGTAAACTGATTGGAAAAAATAAAAATATCTATTTAAGCTATGGAGATTGAGTAGCAATCGCATTGTGAAAAAAAAAATCGGTATATAAATTGATTAGTCTAGAAGCTAACCCTTGCAAACTGAAAAACGGTGTATCTTAGAACTTGTATTCAGGTAGACAAAAGCTATTAACGTTTAGTGTCATGAAAGAAAATTAATTTGCAAATTAATCACAGCGAAGAAATTTACCACAATATTATTTCACAACAAAATAACAATGCTTTCGGTCAACCCTTGTCTCCAAGTGAAAACAAGAATGAAAAAGCGACTTATTCTTCATCCAACGCATAAACACAATTTTTGCATTAAACTTGAAAAAGATTTATATTCCGACGCATTCGTGAACAATAATGGACAGGAAAAAGCGATTCCTTGTAGCGGAAAGTCTTCGTTGGATGAATAATAAAGGATGCTGAATACATTTAAATATGAATGTAGTTTGTTCGGCGTATCGACGCTAAATGGTTGATGGACAGACATTTTCATTTATTCGATTATTTGTGCTCAATTTCATAAAGCTTTTTTTCATTAACACGATTTTGCACATAATATCGCTTCATATTTCATAGTCAAATATAACATATGGAATTAGGCTAAACGTAACATACTTCAATGAGTAATGTCAACCAATATTGATTGCATCCAAATAGCATCATTGTCCATAGAGCACATAGAGAACCTATAGAGCTGAAAATGACGACCCCTGTGAACGGTAGAACGTTATACTGCTACGCCGGAGGTCGCGGGTTTGATTCCCGCTCGGTGCAAATATACATAAACTCACACCTATATCCCCGAAGGGGTAGGCAGACCACGTTTCGCCAGTTTATGTTTTAGGTCCCAATGTAATAGGTGGCGAGCCTATTGCCATTAACCGGGCACTTATAAACCTGCGATAAATACACACATAACTTCGAAAAGCATCGAAAAGTCATTGGTGTGTGCCATGGTAATACCTGGGATCGAACCCGAGACCTCGTCTCAGCAGTCCTTTACCCATACCACTAGGCTTGAATGCATGAAAATGTCTATTTGCATTGGTCTGGAAGTTTCTATGTATAATTTATGTATGTTTACAGAAAAAAAACTGAGTAGGTATGTTTATTCCCATTCTAGAACCCATATTACATGCTAGTGGGTTGTAAAACGCTATTAGACCGGGGTCATTATTCGCGCCGTCATGATAAGGTATTAGAAATCATACATGAGGCTGTAAGTTTAGCGGTAGCTAGAGCGAAAAAAGGATTAACCACAAACCAAAGAAATGACATTGCGTTTGTAAAGGAAGGCTGCTCAAAGAAATCACCTCAAAAGCCATATTCAATTTTGATAGCTGCCGTTGACTGGACAATACTCGTAGACACGTATGAGAAGCACTATAGGATACCGGAGGGTGTCTGTGCCTCATCATCCAGACCCGACATATTCCTTTTTTCACGATCGCATAAGCGTGCAGTACTTGTAGAACTCACAGTACCGTGGGAAACTAATATACCTTTTTTTTTTTTTTATCGTGCGGAAATCCCTTCGGATACCCCCCCGCCGGCCAGCGGGGGCGGTTATGTCGGGCTTGCACCGACTAAAACCGCACGCCGTCTCGGGTCTTCAGACGCCGGGGTGTAAGGTTACCCATAGAGCATATCCCTCGCACCCCGGCTGACCCTGGGCCATCTCACCACTAACAGCATCGCTCATCCTGTCTCCTCTGAAAGCAGAGGAGTACGGAGAGCGATGTGTTTCCGCCACGTTGGGTATTGGCCGACGATCAATGCCAACCCTATGAAGGTGTGAAGGGGAAGCCATTGACCGCCGCCCAGGGTGTACCGGCCGCTCCGATTCCGTTCCCCCCGGACTGCAGCGGGATCGGAATCGGAGCGACACTCGAGGAGGTTACCCAACACACACCCCAAACTAATATACCTTTTTTTTTTTTTTTTTTTTTTTATCGTGCGGAAATCCCTTCGGATACCCGCCCGCCGGCCAGCGGGGGCGGTTATGTCGGGCTTGCACCGACTAAAACCGCACGCCGTCTCGGGTCTTCAGACGCCGGGGTGTAAGGTTACCCATAGAGCATATCCCTCGCACCCCGGCTGACCCTGGGCCATCTCACCACTAACAGCATCGCTCATCCTGTCTCCTCTGAAAGCAGAGGAGTACGGAGAGCGATGTGTTCCCGCCACGTTGGGTATTGGCCGACGATCAATGCCAACCCTATGAAGGGGTGAAGGGGGAAGCCATTGACCGCCGCCCAGGGTGTACCGGCCGCTCCGATTCCGTTCCCCCCGGACTGCAGCGGGATCGGAATCGGAGCGACACTCGAGGAGGTTACCCAACACACACCCCAAACTAATATACCTAAAGACCACGCTATAAAGACAAACAAATACTTTGATTTGACTAACGAGTTAACCAAAAACGGCTACGTGGTTAAACTCTACGCCGTAGAAGTAGGAGCAAGGGGAATTCCAGCTAAATCCCTGTACAACTCACTTAAAGACCTCGGATTGCCAAGATCTTCAGTAAGCTCTTTACTAAAACGTATATCAAAAGCGGCATTGTTAGGATCTTACCAAATTTGGATAGGTAGGGGGGGGGGGACACTACTGACGGTGGAGGTTTGCGCTGATGCATCACAAGGTGGCCACCCTAAACCTACATCTGGGTCGCAAGTCCCAGTCGCACGGTGTTTTAGGAGAGCCATTTTTCGAACGTAACGTTTTTATTAAATAAGCATTTAAATGATAGATTTCTTATCCCCGTTTAGACCGCATGTTTAGTTTTAGCAAAAAAAAATCCTAAGTTCTATTTTTTACTCGAAATTTAGAAAAAAATTAATTCAAGCCATAAGTACAACTCGTAATTACAATGTTACAAGCATTAATAGAGAATTTGAAACTGCATATTTTAAAATTGATTCGAACAACTTAACATTATCAGTTCCGGATATATACTAGGTTTTAGGTTTTCAGTTTTTCTTATGTTTCTCGAAAATTCCATCGTTTTGGGTTCAGTTATCTGCATTGAAGTAATGCTCTTTGCTTCTTCTACACACCATATGAATTTCACATCCCAAAGCCATGGAATCTCAGAGCTGCAATTTTTTAAAGATTCATCCGGATTTTTCATCAAAAGGTTGTTGTCACTCGTTCAGATAAAAGTTTATATCCGGATCTGATTTCACTTTACTAAAAACAATACGTAACTGGTAGTTCTTTTAACGTACATATCCCAGAAACCAGTTGTTTTATTATTACAGACACGTAAAAAGCAAAAAATATCGAAGTTAAATGCTTTTTTATGAATATTATCTATGTATATTTTTAGTCCGTAAAAGTGCAATACTAATAACATAAGCTGGGAGTACCTGAAATGTTTTTATTCACCTTTGCCTTCTCCACCTTTACCTCGGGGGTAAAGTCGTGATGGTATACTGTATGTATCTTATAGTTAGGTATCTTATAGGGATTAATAATATATGTGCCTAAACTAATAATTAAATATCATTAGTATACCATGTAAATTTGTTTTGCAATACGTTTGGCATATACGAGTAAATGTCATACAAAAATTGTAACAAGCAAATCAAGCGACCATAGAAACATAGTAACTACGCCACTCGATAGGAGCCTTCAACAGATAGTGTACATTATTCTGTTCGTTTTAATTACATAACCTTCAAAAATAATACATACTTACAATAACATTACATCCGGTTAGAAAAGTGGCAACCCTAGCAAAAATAATTATTTTGACATATCTTCTAGATTCCATGGAATTGGGATATGAAATTTACGTGGTGGGCTGGCAATATAATTAGATTATTTTTAGTATAAATAACTTTTCCCAAAACGGTGGAGCTTTCGAGAAAAGTGTAAAAACTAAAAATCATAAAAAGCGTATAAATCTGTATCTAACAAAGCTACGACTTTTATTTTGGTGCCCAAAGGGGCCTTATCGGGTGTGCTTTCAATGAACTGAACATGGTTAATAAGTATCATGGTTAGTTTAGGAGTAATATTATTTTGTAATAATATCCGGATGAAAAAATGACCATCGAAAACTAGACGTGCTAGCGAAATGGGGACACGATATCTTGCATTATAATGATCATATCTATAGGGTTTTGCAAGAAAAATGCGATGTCCGAAAAATGGCCCTCCTAAAACACCGTGAGTCGCCGTCATGGTGTTCCTCTCTGTACCACGCTATGGACCCGGCGACCGCACGGTGAATCCATGGAGTGCTGAGAATCGGATCTCTAATTTGGATTTAGATAGCACTGTGTAGTTTATTCCGGAACATTTATAATTATTATAAAAATCCTATATATAGCCCATGTGAGTCAGCTATAAGGTTAAAAGAAACATTCACTGTATAAATTGATATTCTTTTTCTTTGCTTGTTGTTATGATGTAGTAGTGGCAGTTTGTATGACACTAACGCAGGAATAAATTACATTAATGGTATATCTCTAGGATTAGTTATTTTCTATGATTTCTTCAATGAATGGACTAATTAGTGAAATAATTGATGACCAAATGTGGTTAACATAAAATGATACACGCTCACAAATCTTGTAATAACTAAAAATTTACAACGTAGCCAACACACTATAAAAAAATAGTAATTTATACAAGTTTATATTCTAATAAGAGAATATTCAATTAGTTAAGTCCATAAGAGTTCTACCGCTTCTTAAATATGTAAAGGATAAATTAGTCGCAACGTTACATTAACAAGGTCTAAAAGATCCTGTAATAAATTTTGCCGACAGAAGTATGGCATCATATAGATTTGTAAAAACAAAAATGATTTATTAGAATAAAATTTCCGTCTACGAGGAAATTATTATCTTAACGAGCCCTCATTAGCCGCGGTTAGCTTTTGTTTTACGGGGCTACGTTTGCTTTGGCTATCTTATTCTTTTACCTCTTGTTTTTGTTAATGAATTAATTACGCTATGCTAATTTTGGGATGTCGTTCTCAAAATAATTGTCTTTTCTCGGACGTTGCTCATGTAATTTAAATATATTGTAATTACGTATGAATTAATAAGAATATCTACTGATGATATTACTGACCGTTTACCCGAATATTATTCATGAAATAATCCGTTAAATTTATTTCATGAAATGAATAATTGTAACGGATTCTTACAATTCCAAGAAAAGGCTAAATACAGCAAGACTTCATACTACGTAACGTAATACCAACAATTAAACATAGTTCGGTAATTTGAGATAGCCACACACATCAAGAATTGGAGTTGACCACCATTTTAACCCCCGTTGGGAAAAGTTTAGATATAAAAGTAGCATAAAACATAAAATAGATGGCAATAGAATTCCTCAAAATTAGCTTTATTTCAATGAATATCTACTTATAGTAAAATGTGGTTAATTTTCCAATCATTGCAGGAAAATACTTTACTCAATCCAAATTTAACCACGAAAGCTTTCAAAGGTAATTGAAATAATTTTCTTTTGAGGGGTTTCTTATTAAACTTTTTGCCAAGCTGCTGTCAAGTAAACCGTTCTCATCCGCGTCTTATCCTGCATTTTGATTTCAAAGTAGAACATGAACCCGAGATTTAAGTAAGGAGTTTGTCTAATTCCCTTCGAAAGGTAGCTTAAATACCAGACACCATATAAACACATCATGGCTTATGTAATTAATATGACTTACCATATGCAGGATTAACCGTGGTAAAAGGAGGTTTGCTTGTTATAGAACAATAAAACGTCTAATGGTTGTTTTGTATTTTCTTATTAATGTTGCTTCGCATTACATGCGATGTGTTTTTAGCTGAAAAATTCTTGTAAGGTTTTTTATAGATGCTGTTTTATTTTTATTAATATGATGTATTTCGTTTTGAAACAAATGTAAATTTAAGAATATTTGTTTTTTAAACAAATATACTCAAATTTAAGCTATCGCGTGGTTACTTACATCACAGTCGCTAGCTGAGCATGCGTTATCGGGCGCTTCAAGCCAGTTCGTATAATTTTGATTTATGTTTTTTGAAAATAAATGTTTTCTATTAAAGCAATACATGTTCTCTACAACTAACCATCGTTTCACTTCGGTTTGTTTAAGTTTTTATAACTAGAGCCATGGTAATTATCAACCAATTGGTAATTTGGCAACTATGTAGCCTATGTCCATCGGGGATAAAGTATCTTTCAAATGGTGAAAGATTTTTTTCAATACGTGCAGTGGTTCCGAAGATTCCCGTCAACATATAACCAAACTCACAAAATTCGGTCTCACTGTTTATAATATTTTTTTAGTATAGATTATGGTAGAATTAGCTTTTAATTGGATTTCGTGAAATTATTCGGTGTAAATTTTTGTTAGTACTTTCTTAATATTGGATTATGTAAAGCAAACTAGCCTTCGAGAGTCACAATATCTTTTATATTTAACCTAGCAGTCACCGTCACAGGACATAATGATATGAGACATGAATCTAGGGCGTTCTCTTAAAGCTCAGACAGTACAAGCTTCACGTATAATATCTATTTATGTGGTTTAAGAGTACGCCTTACCGCCGCAATATGTAACATCTTCAAACAATTGAAGTTCAGTTTGAATATTTTCGGCGCCAGCTTGATCTGGCTGGACTCACTATAGCTTAGTAAGTGAAAAACAAAGTACTCAATCTGTCTTCTATTCTAGAAGATTTTCATGAAATTATGTTTCTATAATATTTACTAGTAAGCAATCTGAACTTAGTTTCTTCTTTATTTTTCGTTGTACATTTGGAAATTTTGCACTATCACTATATGGCCCTTCTCCACTAACATAGCTTCTACCTTATTTTGGTATAAATAATGTTTATCGAGGTTACTTTTTACGCAAAATGTAGTAAATCAGTGTCCTGGTTTTATCTAAAAAATAATACATTATTATCTCGACAGCAAGAAATAAAAAGAATATTCTCTGAGTTAATACGGTTGCGGAGATAAACCTGATGAAAGCTATGGGCAGCTTGTGGCCATTATCATATATTAGATATTGTCCTCAATAGAACTTCAATATAATAAGTGGTATATAGATAGCGATCATAAAATTGTGTTTCATTTGAGTTAGTACTAAAACTCAAAATATGAAATAAAAAAGGACACGAAACCTGCTAAAATAACAAAGCGAGTAGGTACATTTTATCAAAACAGAAATACATCGAAATAAAAAGAAAGAATTTAAATATTAAAGAGTTACAGAAATCCCTCAAGACTTATATTGACGAAATTTGAAACTAAAACAACACAACAAAATACATAAATACGTATTTGTATAATTTATACTAACTTTTATGGAGCACTTCGCAAACTGATCTTCTCGCTTCAGTATAATAAAAAAGCGTAGAAAAAATAAACGCTCGTGTAGAACTTGATACGGTGTGAAGTGAACAGCTAAGGCACGTGAATATGGGTCCCAGAGGCGATGTGTCGGTCCTAATTATGGAGATAAGCAACATTTTTCAAGCCTTAAGCATAAAGCTTGATGGCATAGAGAGGAATTCTTCTATGCTTGTTAAATTTTTGTACTGTAAATTATATTTTATGTATAAAGTAGGTGTTTGAAATTAAATTGTGGAGAATATAATATCCATTCCTAAGTAAAAATGCATCAAACACCTACAGCCACTGTGATGTGATGTGATGTATCCACTTTGAGCTATCCTTTAAAATCGGATAGTAACCGATAAAAATAACTGAAGCTAAATAATATATGGATTCGATTTTGAGCACTTGCTATAAAGCCTCGCACTATGACTTACAGCGTTTTATTTCATATATACCCTACAAAACCCTGCTTTACCCCATGTTTTATTCCTTTTTCGCTTCGAATTTTATTTTATTGATTTATTTTTTCCCACCACCTTTGCAAGTATAGTGCCTATTACGAGTTTTTCACCTGTTGTAACGAGTAGTTTGTTTAAATCGAGGACATAGTCATTCCAAGGTGTTGTTTAGGATAACTTTGTTGTTGATTTAATGCTACGATGTTTTGTTTTGAGTTTTCGGTATTTTGGCACTATTACAAGCGCTTGCCGAAGTTTTGGACACTCAAAACAATCCATGGTAAATATTCTGATAACTCTAATAGTAATGTTAGTGACCATGATAATTAAATACCTATACTACGACGATATTTCCTTTAATGATACTGCGACTATAATAAATAAAAACTACTAAAAACAAATAAATAAATAAAAACTTTATGTTTACAGAAAACGTTATCTGAACTACAAAGCAAACCCACATCTAACTCACTTAATTTTAGAGAAAACAAAAACCTACGTTTTAATCTTAAATTTCTTCAAGTCCTCGGCCGTGACCTGCTTGTTATCGTGATCAACCCTCTGGGCTAATTAATTAAAAACAACGAGTGCTGGTTTGTTTGTGTAGTTCGTATTCAGAATGGGTGGAAATTAATTACCTTATGCCTTCTCATTGTGTGGGCTTAGGCAATGTGCCTTACCTACACAAAATTAAGGTTTGTTTATACCTTTCCTGCGGGTTTAAAGTGAAATTAAATACGGTTTATTTTTGGGGTTTAAGATCTTGTTTTGGCAATCGACTATGCATTTGTTTGAAATAACTAACTTCTAAACTGATCGAAATATTAACATGAAATTAAACGTCACCCACAAACTGGCGTCATATTATAACTTTAACGTCAGTCTCAAATAGTTAATAACTTTGTACGATGGTGGTAGTCAAATATCCAACGTTTTGTGCTTTAAATTATTTGTTTTTTGTCATTAGAAGGATCTTCTTTGATTATATTTCATTTCATTCTTATCCAAGGCAGGCCTAACAAACAAAGAAAGTCCTGTCTCCATTGAATTTTTATCATGGGTCCTTATTACTCGTAATGCTCTGCAGAGTAGTGTTACTTTACAGTTTATTGCTTACATCTGAATTAGTATTATACCTAGATAGGTGCAGAAGTAAAAACAACAATCATCTTCATTATTTATCTAGCACTATTGCGCTGCTGGCAAACAAGCATGTTGGCAGTCTGCCGAGATAGTCCTACGAGTCGGGTGCATATCAGCACTGCTCTGAGATTTATTAACCTTTTTAATGTATATTTGGTCAAGAGGAAATAAATACCGCTGTTGGAACTTTGTATAATACTACTATATACCTTCAAAATGTTTAACCGCCGGACCCCTTGATACTGTGTCAAAGATTTAGCAGGAGATTGTGTCATGCAACCAAATAATATGCAAGCTAAAGTTTGTTCATCGTAATTGCTGATTTATGTTAGCTTGCCCATTTCTCATAGTGGGTTTCAGTGTAATGAGTGTCACATACAACATACTCTATAAGGTCTTACCCAGAAATATATGAAGAACTTTTGTCAATATTTTTGTTTGTTAATATTACTTTGTTCATGAGTAGGAGAAGTTTAATTATAGAGTTTTAATTACGCAAATTTCATTAATCTGAAGTGCTTGTTTAGGATAGACCAGTGGTGTACGTAACAGACTGCCGAGACGAGATCTCGAGTTCGATCCCCAGTCGCCCCGGGCACACACCTCTGACTTTTCGAAGTTATGTGTGTATTAAAAATGTTAATTATCGCTCGCTTAGTAATGTGCCCGGTAGATGGCAATAGGCTCGCTCCCTATTACATTGGGACCTAAACATAACTGGCGAAACGTGGGTGTAATACACCTCTGCCTGCCCCTTCGGGGACACAGGCGTGAAGTTATATTATGTATGTTGTTTAGGAACTGCTTTTAATATCCAAGCAGGTACTTATTTTGTTGTCAATTTTCATCATTTAAACTTTGGTAATCGATAATAAATAGCGATTAGAATAAACCTAACACATCTAGGAAAGCTTATTCATGTCTGCGTATACAATCTTGTCAATTGGTTTCAAATCTTGTAAGTCAGGGCGATGTTGTAGTCCAATCGTTCCCTACATTTGTGTCAATTGCTATAGGTTCCATCGATGAGCTGATTTATAGATAAGTGTGATTCCTAGATACTAAGTTGTTCTAAGTCAAAGAGTACTATGAGTCGCATAATTATAAATTGTCTAAGTACTTGATCCTAAAGAAGTAATTTCATAAAGAAATTGTGAAGTTTCAAAGAGACGTCAAATTTAGATGGTAACTTGAGATAATCCTTTACATATTATATCCTAATGGTGAAAGTTTTTTTTTTTCAAATCAGTTCAGCAGTCTCAGAGTTTATCGATTACAAACAAACAAATCTTTCCTATTTTTAATATTAGTAAAAAATATTCAAAATATGGTCAATAGCATTAAACTTTAAACCTGAAATAGAAATACAAATATAATGATGATCACTAAATGTTGTTAAAATAAATGTGAGATACGTTACCAAAAATGCCTGATGAAAGATTTATCGCCTGTTCCAATTAGATTACCTTAATTGAATTATCATTCAACTAAACGTTTATCGTTGGATTAACGTGGATTTAAAGAGAGTTTACACACAATTTACATTGATATACAGCTAAAACCAGACCCGTCTTAATTACGTGATAAACTGTATGTCACAATATTTCACAGTGATTTATGCTTGGCTCCGAATAAGACCTGAGTGTTTGGTAACAAAATTACCTTGAATTATATCACACCTGTGCCTTGCTGGCGACTTATGTACATAACAACGAGTGAAGTAGTAGCAATATGTGGAATTTTAAACGCAAGGCTTAACTTGTCTAGTTTATGTGAACTAAGATTGTTACGAAAGAGGACAAAATCTATTTTAGTTTCTAAAAATCTTTTAATTGATTGCTCATTCTGAAATAATGTGATGTCTAAATGTATTGCTTTTCACTATTATTTCTACAATCATTAATTTTGTATGCTAATTTGATAATTAATTAAATTATCATCATCATCAAATTCTTCGTGTCAGTCCTGGTCACATCTGAGGCCTTCCCCTCGGAGTCCAGGGTCCGCTTTCCGGCTTTACTACTCCAGTTCGCACGTTCTTGGGTACGAACGAAGTACGTGGGTATGGGGAAATATGTATATGGGGAAATTGAAATTCCCACTGAACTACCCAGTGGTTTAAAATAATGGGTTTATGGATGAGTCGTGCGTATCACAGGTTCTGTAATGCAGTCATGCTAACCTTAGGTACGGCATAATTGGGGTGCTTGGTTGGGGACCTCCACGCGGTGCACCCTGGGCAACGGAGGCGGCAGCGCCTCTCCTAGGGCGGGAGAGACGCTGCCGCCTACGGCCAACTCCGACCGAGGCGAGGACGGCCCTGTTGAGGGCTGTTCGGAAGCTTTCCACGTGTCCCTCTGATTAGCAGAGGGCACAGTGGAGAGCAAGTAAGGGGGCCATCTCGAAACCGGAGATGGCCCAGGGTCAGTCGGGGTGCGAGGGATATGCTCTATGAGTAACCTTACACCCCGGCGTCTTAAGACCCGAGACGGCGTGCGGTTTTAGTCGGTGCAAGCCCGACATAACCGCCCCCGCTGGAGACCCCCCGCTCTCCAGCGGGGGCGGTATCCGAAGGGATTTCCGCACGAAAAAAAAAAAAAAAAAAAAGGTACGGCATAATTACCGTTGTAATACCACAGTGTGATAATTTTTGAAGTGAAAACTTCTTTAGCTGCGTTGTGCACTTTTTTTGTTATGGGTAAAAAAGATTAATCTCGCGTCAGTAAATACGTGACCTGATCGTAAGACAACAAATATAGATGCGCTAATTTCACACTGTACTTAACAACCTCGATGGCGCGTTCGTCTAATGAGTGGTCATTGACTTCGTCAAGACAAAGAGCAATTCCGACCGAGGACCAAGAAACACTTTTTGTCAAAATATAACTTTTTGTAATATTTATTCTATTTTGTGCCATAAATCTATTAATACAAAATGGAAATTAAACAAAGTGCATCTATTAATGAAAAAAGTGACGAAGAAGAAGAAAATGAGTGAGTACTTCATAAATATATTGGCGATGATGGTTCCGGTAATAATTATGGTGAAAAAGTCGTTGAAATTATGGATGGAAGTTGATTTTTCTGAGAGATAAACTTTTTAATGTAAAATAATTGTTATAATAGTTTCAATAGTTCTGAAGTGTTACATTTTTAATGTAATATAAATTGTCAAGTTTGTGTACGATAGCGTAATAAATGAATATTGTATGTTACCACATAAATGATAGTACTTTTGTACTGATAACTAAAGCAATTCGTGCAAAATTATTCCCTAACCATTCCAAAATATCAAAAATGCACAACGTTAATATTCAAGTTTTCACTTCTGCCGGCACTCCCGGAGTGCAACCCGTTGTTTTTTTTTACTCGTACTACACCAACACTGTTCAGTCAATGTAATTAAATGCCACGTGAAAAAATATAAAAAATACGCAGTAAAATCATAAAAAAATAAAAAAAATATTCTTTATTGTACACCATAAAAGTATTTCTATATAAATAATATTCGACTTAAGTTTAATGTACAATGGGCGGCCTTATCGCTAACAGCGATCTCTTCCAGGCAACCTTTGGATGGATAGAAACCAAAAGAGATGATAAGGGTAGTGTACAATGAACAATAAAAAGAAGAAAAAAATTATAAATATGTTAGATAAATAAACAAAATTACATATAGATCAGTTGTATTCAATATATATAATACAAAATATTTACATAATTATACCTATACTATCCATATAGTCCGGTATATATATAAGATAGTCACCTAACGGGAGATGGACAGATTCCTGCCACGAACTGAAATTTCGACACGTATTTCGTGTCTACACTAAGCCTCTCCAAGAAATTGATTGGCAAAATAATAAGTGACTGTTGCCCGCATGGGTTTTTGTAGGTAGAATATCGGATGGTTTCATCGCGGAATCATCAATGGCGATCATTTTCATTTTACCCTAAATTAATAATCGTTTTATTAAAAATAGATTTTATATGGCTAAGAAACTCCCACGATGAAGTACCTTGGGCTCGTACTCGATAGCCGATGGGACTTCGGACCTCATCTCCGAAATCTGGTCCCGAAACTGAGGGGGGCTGCGGCCGCGCTATCGCGGCTGATGCCTAACGTTAAGGGACCCAACGCCCCCACTAGGAGACTGTACCTGGGGATCGTGCGAAGCATGGCCCTGTACGGGGCCCCAGTATGGGCGGAGACTCTGGCGGCCCGCAACGTGGCTGTATTAAACAGCCCGTTAAAAGCGATGGCCGTCAGAGTCATCAGGGGGTATCGCACGATCTCCGTCGAGACGGCATGTCTCCTAGCCGGGACCCCTCCATGGGACCTGGAAGCGAGAGCCCTTGCGCTGCTGTACCAGTGGCGCAAGGAGGCGTTGGAGCGGGGCCATAGGCCGGAGCCCCGAGAAATCAGGGCTCAACGGTCCATGCTCCGCCAGGAACTCATGGAGACATGGAGGGTGCGACTTGAGCACCCAAGGTGGGGGGAATCCACCATTGCGGCGGTGAGACCGATCATGAAGGAGTAGTTGGAGAGGGACCATGGGGACCTCTCCTACCGGATGTGCCCGATGGTTAATGGACACGGGTGTTTCGGTAAGTATCTGTGGCGCATCCACCGGGAGACAACGCCGCAGTGCCAGCACTGCGAGGATCCTGGCGAAGACACGGCGCTCCACACGTTGGTGGAGTGCCCTGCGTGGGCGAGTCAACGCCGGGATCTCGTTGCGGTCCTGGGCGTGGACGTTCTCTCGTTGGAGACCATGTTGAGGGCCGTGGTCTCCGACGGGAGCAAGTGGCACTCCGCCGCCTCTTTCTGCGAGCAGGTAATGCGCGCGAAAGAGACGGCGGAGAGGGAGCGGGAGAGAACCCTGCCCCCCGAGTTTCGCAGTCTGCGGCGAGGACGCCGCAGACTCATCTACGCCCGGGACTACCGACCTCCATGATCGGGGCCTGAGGACGGCAGTTGGCCGACTCGCCGTCCTTACAGAAGCAGGCCGTGGCGGAGGCGTGTCGAGTGTGCCCTACACACGCCTGCCAACTCACCGAAGCGGGATAAAACCCGACCCCACCATGCGAGGCCGCGGTGGCGGCCAAGGTCCGCCGGCAACCCTGGGGTTATCCTTTCGAGGGCTTACCCGGGGTGCCCGGCAACGGACACTTGGGGAGGACACCGTGCGGTTTTAGTCGAGACACGACATAACCACCCCCGCTGGCAGGCGGGGGGTATCCGAATGGATTTCCGCACGTAAAAAAAAAAAAATGGCTAAGAAACTCTTTTTAATTATACCTCATTTTCATTGTACTCTAAATTAATTATCGTATAATTTATATAACATATAATACCTTTGTCTGGTTTATATTTGTTTTAAATGTACATCGGAATCTTTTTAATCATGTTTCTCATTTAATAGTATACTCTAAATTAATTTATCGTCTCATTGTCGTTCCTTAGTCTAGTTCACATAGGTTTTTAATGTACCGCAAACTTTTTTAATTCCGTCTCATTTTCATTTTACTCTAAATTAAATATCGTTTCACTGTATTCTCTTTGTAGGGTGGAACCTACATGAAAATGTACAGCAGACTACAACCATATTGTAACCAATCTCTGTTACGCAATGAACTTTAGGTTCCAGTACGCCACAATATTTCTCACTGATTTACACTTAACTCCAACTGAGAAATAAACCGCTGCTCTTGAACTCATTATGTAATTCAATATAATTGTTCAACTAATAAGCATATAGACGTTGTGAAACAATGCTTTACTTAAAAAGCTTCCATCATCATCATCAACCTATTCTAGTCCACTGCTGGACATAGGTCTCCCCTAATGAGCACCATAGCGCCCTGTCTTCAGCTTGCCGTATCCAGCATCTGCCCGCAGTCTTTTGCAGATCGTCATCCCACCTGGCCGGAGGGCGTCCCACACTACGTTTGCCGACTCGCGGTCACCACTCAAGAACACGTTTACCCCATAAATAGGTACAAATCCTATTAATATCATAAATGTGAAAGTTTCTGAATATGTTCGGATGTTTGTTTCTCAATCACGCTCTAACGGCTAATTGGATCGGGCTGAAATTTGGTAAAAAGATAGATTATAATCTGGAAAAACAAATAGGCCTTCTCCTCCTTTTAGCCCTGGAATAGGTTCCCATGGGAAATGGGAACGGTCACAGAATTCCCCGAGGGCGAAGCCACGGGCTACAGCTAGTGTGCTACATTTTGTAACCTTTTCACGCTTTAGCAGACTGAATTATATATAAATAATTGGATAATACGCTAAGATAGTGAGAGAAAATACACAATTGAATTGATAGAATGACGTTGTTTATGGGACTCGTCACAAGAATAGCGTAGGAAGAAAAATGATGTTTTTCCCAGTACAGACCGAAAGTCCACAGATAGTAACAGGATGCTGTATTTCGTATCATTTACGAAATTACTCTCTGCCGGTGGCGACGTGTAGGTGACAATTCTTAATTGTTAGCAAACATCTATATAAATATGAATCCCTGCTGCCCTTGGTCACGGTATCAGGCGTGAACCGCTGAAACGATTTTGCTTTTTTTTTTTGTTGTGTTTGTTACTGTCGGGAGAAGGTTACCCATAGGAAACCTATGGGAAAATTAGAAAAACGCGTTTAACATGCCTTTTTTTTTCATGCGGAAATCCCTTGGGATACTCCCCTAATGGCTAGCGGGGTCGGTTATGTCGGGCTTGAACCGACTAAAACCACACGCCGTCTCGGATCTACAGACGCCGAGGTGTAAGGTTGCCCATAGAGGCGTTTAACATACCTTTTTTTTTTTTATCGTGCGGAAATCCCTTCGGATACCCCCCCGCGTGCCAGCGGGGGCAGTTATGTCGGGCTTGAACCGACTAAAACCGCACGCCGTCTCGGGTCTACAGACGCCAGGGTGTAAGGTTGCCCATAGAGCATATCCCTCGCACCCCGACTGACCCTGGGCCATCTCCGGTTTCGAGATGGCCCCCTCGGGTTTGGAAACCACGGTGTCCCCGTCTTGCCCCGGTTTGGGGGAGGGGCGCTAGTCGCCCCACCGTCCCGGCCTGCTTCTGCTGGGGTGACAGGTGGCCTCACCCGCCACCCCCAGGCCTGCGCTCATGGAGGACGGAGGTCGTTAAGCGACCTCCGGCGCCTGAGTCGCCTGCGACGCGCGGCGAGCAAGTTGCTTGCTCGGCGGACCGGGAGAGTTCTAAGTCTCTCCCGGGCGCGCTCCGCCACCTCCTTCGCGAGCATTACATGCTCGCAGAAGGAGGCGGCGGCGGCCCACGCGCTCGCGCTCCGCACCATTGCCGCAATCATGCTGCCGAGCGAGAGGACTCCCACCCCGATGGCTGCCACGAGGTCACGCCTCGGCGCCTCTCACGCCGGGCAGTCCGCCAGCGTGTGCAGCCCTGAGTCCTCGCTCGCGTCGCAGTGATGACACTCAGGCGTTGGCTCCTTCCTGATCCGATACAGGTGGTCCCCGAAGCACCCCTTCCCGGAGATAACCTGCGTCAGTCGGTATGAGAGGCTTCCGTGTCGCCTCTCCAGCCAATCCTCCATGATGGGCCTTACCGCCGCTATTGCGGCGTGCCCTGCGCTTGGTCGCCCAAGTCGTTCCTTCCACTCCACCACGATGGCCTGGCGGAGCTGGGACTGCACGGCCTCGATTTCTCGAGGCTCGGGGTTCCATCCCTGCTCCCGCGCCTCCTTTCGCCACTGGTACAGTTGCGAAAGGGCTCTCGCTTCCAGGTCCCATGGCGGAGTTCCGGCAAGGAGACTCGCCGCCTCGAAGGAGATCGTGCGGTACCCTCGGATGACCCTGATGGCCAGAACTCGCTGCGGAGCGCGCAGCATCTGCACAGTTCTGGTCCTCAGGGCCTCCGCTCATATTGGGCACCCATACAGGGCCATGGACCGCACGATCCCCGCATAGAGTCTCCTGCAGGAGTCATCGGGCCCCCTCATGTTGGGCAACAGCCGAGCCAGAGCGAGAGCTGTGCCCTTCAATTTGGGGGCCAGACTTCGGATGTGCTCTCCGAAGTCCCATCGGCCGTCGAGCACGAGCCCCAAATATTTCATTTGGGGCTTGATGCCGATGCGATTTCCTCCCACGATGAGACTGGATCCCTCGGGTGGCTTGCTCCGATGCCCATGGAAGAACAGGGCCTCGGTTTTATGCAGGGCCACCTCGTGACCCAGCCGCCGGATCCGCTTAACGACTTGGGCAACCGCGGTCGTGGCCTTTCGGGTCGCTTCGCGGTACGTCGCCCCGCACGCCGTCACGAGCGTGTCGTCCGCGTAGCACCTGACGGCGGCACCGCCTACGAGCTCACCGCGAAGCACCCAGTCGTATCCGATGTTCCACAGGAGCGGCCCCAGGACCGATCCCTGTGGAACACCGCACGACATTTCACGCCGACCGAGACCGGTCACGGTTGGGTAGATGACGGCTCTCTCCGTCAAATACGCCCCGACTATGCGGCGGAGGTAGAGAGGCACTTCGTGATACACGAGCGCCTCCCTAATGCAACTCCAGGGCAAGGTGTTGAACGCGTTGGCGATGTCCAGGCCTGGACACCGCCAACATCACCTCACCTCGGGCTACTGCATCCTCCGCCAGAGCCCTCACGTGCATGATGGCATCCACGGTGGAGCGCCTCTGGTGGAAGCCATATTGGCCATCCGCCAGGTCCGGCCCTACTCTTGATAGGTGCTCGACGAGGCGCTTCGCAATTACTCTTTCAAAGAGCTTGCACACCTCGTCGAGCAACACTATGGGCCGGTAGGCGGACGGCGAGTCCGCCGGGCGCCCCTCCTTTCAGATGAGGACCAGTTTCCCCGTCTTCCACAATTTCGGAAACTGGCCCCGCTCCAAACATGCGCTGAGAAGCCCTCTCAGTCGGGGCTCGAGAGCGTGGTCGACTAGAGCTAGGACCCACGCTCGGCCTGGAATGCCGTCGGGTCCCGGGGCGGTGTGTTTGGCTCTTAGCCTTCTCACCGCCAGCTCTAGTTCTACCCAAGTGACCTCGGGCACGTCGTCGTCTTCCACGTCGGGCTCCATGCGCAACCGAGGCGGAGTCATCTGCGGTGGAACATGTTCCACCGCCCGCGCTGGGAACAGTGAGCCAACAACTCCTCCGAGCAGATCCGGCTGGAGACACCGGGTTAACGGCGGGGCCTTGGGGCGCAGCTTGCCCCTCACCATCCGGTAGGGCCGCCCCCAAGGGTCCCGCTCCAGCGTCTCCAGCAGCTCGCGGAAGGCGTCCCTTTTGGAACGCCTTATCTCCGCTCGGAGGGCTCGTCTAGCCTCTCTGTATCCCTCGTACAACCCCGCCTCTCGGGCCTCCGCATCTGCGGGGCGGCGACGCCTCCTACGGAATCGGGCCCACCGGCGGTGCGTGATCACGCAGGCTCGTCTGAGCTGCGCGATCTCCGACGACCACCAGTAGACCCGACCCCTCGGATTATAGGGCGGAGCCCTAGGCATCGCCGCGTCACAGACACGGGTCATGGCCTCCCGGAACCACTCCGCCTCATCGTCTATGCTGACAGGCCTGTCCGGCGCCACCGTACAGGCCTCCTCCTGGAGGCCTGTACGATGGCGGCTTCCAGGAGGAGCTCCCGATCAAAGCACTTAAGCGCCCAACGTGGCTCGGGTGGAGCCGGTGCAGCCGGCGCGTCGCTCGCAGGGGGGGACACGTCAAACCGAATGTATCGGTGATCCGAACTTGTGTCCTCCCCCAAAACGACGCGCCAGCCCTGAACACGTCGCGCCAACGAGGGGCTCGCGAACGATAGGTCCACGATAGAGCTACCCCTCGAGGTCACGAACGTGTCCACGGCTCCCCGATTTAGGAGGACTAGGCCGAGTCGTGCGGCCCAGTCCACCAGTGCCCTGCCTCTATGCCCCGTCGAGCCCCTTTCGTGTCGGGAAGCCCAGGCATACGACCAGGCGTTGAAGTCCCCGAGCACAAGGACTGGACGGGGCTGGCAGGCATTGACGACGACGGCCAGCTGACAGAGCCATTGCTCATATGCAGCTTGGTCTCGGTTCGGCGTGATATAAGCGGCCACGACCGCTATGTCGCCAACCAACGACGGCAAGAGGGGGGCTGCCGGCGGCAGGGTTGTGCACCAGTACCGCCGACCCATCCAGCGCGGTTTCCCAGGCAGGCCCGAGGAGCCGGTGGGTGTATGGGTCGGCGACAGCGGCGACATTTATGGCCCACTGTGTCATGCTCTGGAGCAGAAGACCCTGAGCATAGGCACCGTGGCCCACGTTCACCTGCAGGATGCGGAGTTGAGGATCCATTATAGGACCCCCATTTCCGCATCCCGCTGCGAACTAGGGGCGGAAGGCCAGCCTCCCGGCTTCGGCTGCCCTCCGGCGCAGGCCTTGCTGCCAACCCTATGGTCAGCCGGCTTGCCCCCCGCTGCATATCTGAAACAGTGCAACGGGGCGCTACACGTGCCGGCCTTATGACCGGGCTGGCCACAGCGGAAGCAGCGGTCACCCGCCGTTACCTCCGCCGTGCAGTGCACCCCCACATGGCCCACCGACAGGCACCTGAAGCACCTGGCCGGTCGGGCCTGCAGGAGCCGTGCCTGCGCCCTCAGGAAGCCTCCCACCAGGAGGCTCCGCCCGTCTGCGACCTTTTGGGCCGCCGCGATATGGCAGCCGACAACTGCTGCCCCCTGTCCATCGCGGCCGAAGCGTATAGCTCCGGCCTTAATTGTGTCCGGGGAGCAGTCCCCGGCCTCCGCCACGGCGAGCCTGTGCTCTTCTGCCGTGACGGAGTCGTCCAGGCCCGTAATGCGCACTTCTGCGCATTTAATGGGCCTGGACACCCGGACGTCGGCTGCGTCCAGCGACTCCCTCAGCCGAGCCGCTAGGGCGTCGGCCTTGGGGCCACTGGCGGCGACAGGGACCTCGAGAAGTCGGGCTCCTGTCCGTGTGCTCTTGCACCGGACGCCCGGGATCTCGAGGGCCCTGAGGTCGACGTTGGCCTTCACCTTGGCCAACACCTCGGCATACCCCATGCCTCTCCCCGCTACCTCCGCCGTCAGGGTGACGACGACGGCCGTAGTGCGGGGGGCACGGAGCTTCCCCGGCGCTGCTTTCGCGGCGGCCGCGGCCCTCCTAGCCTTTTTGGCGGCCTTCTTGGCGGCCTTCCGCCTCTTCTTGTTGGCTCCAGCCACCTCCCAGCCCCCTTCCAATGGGGTGGAGGTAGCCGGAACCACGGCTGGGGCTGGGGCTGGGGCCAGGGCTGGGGACGTCTTCCCCTTGCCCTTCCCCTTGCCTTTGCCCTTCCCCTTACCCTGAGCGGGAGGGGGCTGAGGAGCCGGGACCGGCAGAGTCGCACCCGCACCCGCAGCCGGGCGGGTAGGGCCCTTTTGGGCTACAGCCGCGTAGCCGGCCGCTGGTGGCGCCAGAGGCGGAAGGCGGATGGAGTCCATTAGGGCCTCTATCCGACACATCATCCGCTCTTCCAGCGCCTCCACATAGGGGAGCCAGGACTCCGCCGACGGTGCCCTCGGCTGCGCCGGCCGCACCGACTGTGCAGGCTGCGCTGACCGACTCGCGGACGAGCGAGTCACGCGTGCCTGCTCCGCCGGCTGCGCCCGTTGCGCCGTTTGAGCCGAGCTCGCCATCCCCCTCTTGAGCTCCTCGACGGCTGCAGCTAGTCGAGCCGTCTCTCGACGGGACTCGGCCAGCTGCGCCGCCAGGCCCTCATTCTCGGAGGCGATGTCGAGCACAATGCGCAACATCGCCTCCTGCTCAGGGTTTGGGGACCCCTGGAAGGACGCGGTCACCTTCTGGAGTCTCTCCATGAGTGACCGCGTCCTCCCGCATGGCTCCGACACCGACACCGCTGAGGTGGAAGGCCTCGGCGGTGAGTTTCTCACGGCCCTTCCAATGGCCGAGGGGGCTCGGGTGGATTGCCCAGCCCTCACGCCACCACGCGCCCCTCGGCGGCCGGCAGCTACCTTGGACGCCGGCTTCGCCTCGTCGCTGCTGGAGGAGGAGGTCGTCCCGGTGAGGGTAAAGTCCTCATCCGACACGTCCTCCCCCGCCCGAGCCTTTGCGCGCCTCCTGCGCTTCCGGGTCCGCTGGACGCCCAGACCCACCGGGCTGCTCGCCCTGCTTCACTCGTTAGCGGTGTCGAATTTCTCCGACACCGCTGAGGTATTTGGCGTCACCTCCACGCTTGTTTGCTGCGCGATCTCCGCGCAGACTCCGTCGTTCTCGTAGTCCTTTTCATTGCCTTGGTCTGTGTTGTTGTTTAATCGGTCCGTTTCATTTTTAATTTCTTGGTTAATGTCCATAGCATATCCCACGAGTATGGGGGAAAGGTGGTCCATCCAGGCGGAGCCCCCTGCACCTGAATAAGCCTATATACTATGGAGGTCGGCTGGTATCCATAGGTTTTTACGACTTTGCTGTCGGGTGTTATAGACTTTTCCTTGTCGTGGGCCGGCCAATAAAGGCAAGCCCTCCGGTCAGCAAGTTCACAGCGTACCCTTCTGGAGCCACCAGTCAGGTCGTTGCTGATCACCTGCCGATTACGGAACGCGAGAGGATGGCTAGTCCTCTCTCACCGGCGGCGGCACAAGTGCCCGTCGGCCCCTGCGTTAGCAGTGGGCCAACCCGCCCCTGGATCCCCCAGGACCCTATGGTGGCCTCAGCCACAAACACCATCGCTCATCCTGTCTCCTCTGAAAGCAGAGGAGTACGGAGAGCGATGTGTTCCCGCCACGTTGGGTATTAGCCGACGATCAATGCCAACCCCATGAAGGGGAACCATTGACCGCCGCCCAGGGTGTACCGGCCGCTCCGATTCCGCTCCCCCCGGACTGCAGCGGGATCGGAATCGGAACGACACTCGAGGAGGTTACCCAACACACACCCCAGGCGTTTAACATACCTGTCAGTCGTTTGTAATTGGCGCAATTGACATACTGACTTACACATTAACAGATGCATCGGTCTTAAGGCAGGACAATGTCTGTCGGGTCAGATAGTATGTGTATATAGTACTCTTTTTTGTAGTTTTTTTTCGGGAGGATACAAACGTCAGCAGGGTGGTTATGTTGGATTCAAACCGACTAAAATCGCACGATATCTCAGATCTTGGCTTTTGATTTGGTTGAAAAAACCGGAGAGTTTGGCTGAGATCGCCTTGCTTCGGTTTTGTAGAGCGGTATTTCTATCGCATATCGGACCACCTACTACTACCTACTACCTTTTGTGTTTAGACTGTAGTAGACTGTATAGTTAGTGTAAGTTACTAATATATAGTTAGTGTATAGTTAATGTATAGTTAGTGTATTTTTGTTACTGTTTTTGTTTATTTGGATGTTTGTTACTCAATAACGCTCTAACGGCTAAACGGATCTGGTCGAAATTTTGTACAATCACTGTACCATAATAGTAGATTTTAGTCTGAAATAATACATAGCCGGGCAGGGGGATTGTGGTCGCAGCACCAGTGGGACCGGTGGGTGTCACGCGGTGCTGCAATGACAATCCTCTTCTGATGAGGCCGTCAAGCTGAGTGCCACCATTGTTAACATGGTACGTGTATGTAATGGTGACCCTCTTTCCTGAGACTTTACCTTAGGCTTACCATCAGGCGAGGTAAGTCAAATTTACGTATCCTAAACATAAAAAAAAAAACATACGCTTTTGATCCCTGGAATGGATTTCCATGGAAAACGGGAATGGGAACAGAATTCTATGGGGGTGAAGCCACGGGCAACAGTTAGTCCTTCTTAAATTTAAAACTATTTTTAACCGATTCTATCCGTGACCATGGCTGCTGAAAAGCAACCGAAACGTCGGGATGAACGTAAAATATAAAATAACATCAAATAACATACATACATACATACATGGTATGTGTATGTAATGGTGACCCTCTTTCTTGGACTTTACCTTCAGCTTACCATCAGGCGAGGTGAAGTCAAATTGACGTGTCCTAAATATAAAAAAAAAAAAAAAATTATCGCGATATTATTTCAATATTTTATTTCAATTTATAAATTGTATTAAGTTCATAATACCAATGGCAATATAGTGACTCATTGTTCAGAATATGTAAATTTTTTATTATAGTTATGTGGGGCACTTGTTATAAAGGGACACTATAATAGTATTACTATATATATAGTACGAACATATAAAATTACAAAAGAAACAAGTCAGAGATGAATTGAAAAAAAAAAATCTAGGTTATTAAACACTAGCATCGCCACGCGGTTTCACCCGCGTAAGTCTTGATCCAGTGGGAATATCGGGATAAAAAGTAGCCTATGTTACTCATAAAAAATGTAGCAGGATAATGGTGAAAGAATTTTTGAAATTACTCCAGTACTTTTTGATCCAATTCGTTACAAACATACTTACATACAAATCTTTCCTCTTTATAATATTAGTATAGACTAAACAGAGCCCTACAAACATCCTTGTGGCCTAAGTAACCAACCTCGCCAGCAAGTCGGTGCACCTTCTAAACAACGAATGAGGAACTCTAGCGCGGGCTATATTGTCAGGGGAGGTCAGACGGAGGTCGCTCCCGAGAAGCCGACATACCAATTAAAAACAACAAGTGGACCTCGGACTCTTAAGCGCAAACTTTGGACGCAACTGGCAAATCACTATGAGGAGGAGGATGACTAAATGCTTAATATATATAGTAATTGTTGATTTTATACTTATACCTATACTATACTTTACATAACATATAACTTCACGCCTGTATCCCGAAGGGGTAGGCAGAGGTGTATTACACACCCACGATTCGCCAGTTATGTTGAGGTCCCAATGTAATAGGGGGCGAGCCTATTGCCATCTACCGGGCACATTATTAAGCGAGCGATAATTATCATTTATTAATGCACACATAACTACGAAAAGTCAGAGGTGTGTGCCCGGGGCGACTGAGAATCGAACTCGAGACCTCGTTTCAGCAGTCCGTTACGTACGCCACCGGGCTATCGCCGCTATATACTATACTTTATATTATATTATATATTTATATTATACCTATAATATACTTTTATACTTATACTATACTTTAATACATAATAAGTGGTGTATAAAATGTCATTTTAGTTTTGGCACTCGTAATTACCAGACCTGACCTTGTTAGTTCATATCTAACTTTGTAACAAATTCATGAAAGGTATAGCACGAGACTAATACACATAAGCGTATTTTATACGCGAGCTTTAAAGCTAAGTCTTATGAAGGTGCCTTTAAAACTCACATAAGCTTTATTAATTCGCGTCGATACCTTTAAAAATGAGTGCTGTAGCGTAAGTAAATTTCTGCAGTGCTTCCTGGAGATAAGCAGCAGCCTCCCTCATTCAATTTACCGCGCGCTTTTCGCAAACAATGTCAGCTGGAAAGATATTTTTTGTTTTGTGTAGCAATTTACATTTTTCATTATAGTTATAAGTATTTTAGCTTCTGGGGTGCATGGGGCCTAGAATTAGCAGCTGGGATATCTGAGGCCACAATAAGAACTTAAATGTCCAAGGCAACCTGACAGACGAGTCTCTTTGCAGTCGCAGTTGCTCCCATAAAAGCCGTATAATCCAAACCAAGTGGAAGAGAAGGTGTAAGCGGACGAAGTATGTTAGCTTTTCTTATAAATTTAAATCGGAAAAGTAAATATCCAGGACGGGATTCGAACCCGACCAGTCTCATCGTGTCGGTTCAAGTATGGACCTTGATGTTGACTTTTTCCAATTAAAATATGGTCAGCGGTTTTCAAGTGATGCTCGAACATTCAAAATAGGAAGCAGACAAACCGACAAACAGATAAAAAATCTAAAAAACACATTTTTGGCATCATTATCGCTCCCATTACTATACACATCAATAATTTTATTGGAAAAATATTCAATGTAAAGTTTTCACCTCATTACGATTTTATTACATGTATATGCATTTTTTAAGTCAACTCGATACCGCAAATAAATTACAATGACATAAAAAATGAGCAAAAATTTTTACAGGTTATAATTCCTCATATTTATGGTCCGAGATGAACCCTCTTTGCAAATATTATACTCGTTGATTAAAAATGATGACATAAATGACAAGCGTCGTCTGACATTTCAGTCTATTGACATTTTTATACGTGTTTACGCTATTATTTTTGAGTTTAACATTTTTTTTTTCTTTACTTTTAATTTTTGGTATATTCTTTACACACTTTTATATAAAAATATGGAAACGGAGAGTTTATTATTATTAAAGAAGATCCCACGCGACAGATCATGTTTCTTCTGCATAAATATTCAGTGTGGGAGGAACCTTATAGCCATTTTGGCAATCGTAAGACATTTATACTAATTATTTTATCTTGAAAACTAACTATTTTAATTTAGATCGGAAAAACGGAATATCCAGGACGGGACCTGAACACGCGACCAGTTCCTTACAGGGGTAATACTCTAACCAACCTACCTGGACTCGTCCTGTTTCATATAATGTCTATATTTATATATATATATATATATATATATATATATATATATAATGTCTTGGGGCGATGCCGATGACATTTTCTGATCTAAAATAGTCACAGTTAGCATACTAATCACTTAAATGTCATTAAGCTTACCAGTTATTCGTTTACAATAAAAAAGTCAGGCCAAAAGCACTCAAAATCTGGTTTGCATGATAGGTTTAATGACAGTAAAGTAGGCCCCAAGTGTGTAAGGACAGTAGTAGATAGCGGGCTGTTGTCTCTGCCTACTCCGTAGGGAGAAGACTTGAGTAGGCAGGCTTCCCCGTCGGGTTAGGATGATCAGATGGCAGTCACTCTCATAAAAGTCTAATCAGAAGGAGTAAGTGGACCCCGGGCTTGGAGTGAAAGCTTCGAATGCAATTAGTAACAACGCTAAGATGATGATAGTTAAATAAATATATAGATACGATGATAAGCGTTCCATAAAGATACTCCGTCATTCTTCTATTTCGATTCAATGGATAGATTGGGCAAAATTTGGCCACAGCTACAGCGTTTTCTGTTGGCCTACACAGCTCCTCAGCAGTCCAGATGGAGGGACATAGTGGACAAGAGAGAAAATGTAGCATGGACTGGGATTGGGACCCGTGTTTAAATTGTTTACATAATTAATAAAAATAATTTGTTATTTTTTCAGTTATGTGCGTTCACATGTGCAGCCGTATTGCTAATAAAAGACAGAAAACATTTATCAACTACAACAGTAATATTAGTAATATTTTTGTCATTATTCATTGTAATAACTATGTTGTTTGTCTTTACATCCATTTTGTTACTACTGGCAGCATTGGACGTGAGTATTTATTTTCCACCGTACAAACAATTGAACACATACAAACAAACAATTCAAAGTTGAAATGATTTTCATTTTGGATTAATTTAACTATACATTTTGTTTTTCATTTTGGATTAATTTAACTATACATTTTGTTTTACCTTCGGGGATACAGGCGTGAAGTTATGTTATGTTATGTTATTTTGTCAATTCAAACTTTTATATAAAAGTACCATATATGGTAGATTTCGTAGCCTAAGACTTAGCTAGCATAAAATATCAACCCCATTCGTGCGACCCATAGAAACCTATTTGCTATTCCAAACTAAGATCTATCTCTGTGCCAAATTTTACTCAGATCCGTACAGTCTTTCTGGTATAATTGAGTAACGAACATCCATCCAGCCAAATCGCATTTATAATAGTAACAAGATTTAAGGATTTAGGCAGTTAACTCCATTAAAAATATGAAATTATCAACAATGTTGTAGGTATCTTTTTAAGTGTTTAATTATTGTATCACAAATAATTAACCAACCCAGTTCTTAAGCTCGCTCTCCAACTACCAAATTAGCACCACCACAAAAATTATAGTGTAGTATGTAGTATTTTTGGAATTTAATCAGAAACAGGCGAACTAAAATCAGAACAATATTAATTTTAACTCTTGACATCACTCACAGAAAAATATCTATAAAACACCAAAAACAAAAAATATAAATCTTAAAACTCCATCCCGCTTCATGTTATCATGCGCATGGCATAAAAAATCTAAATTTAAAAAGCTACTTATATTTTCCACTATAACCGTTATGAAGTTGAGAAACGATTCTGCTCCCCGTTACTGATTACCCAAAAATTACGCGGAAAATCCAATTTACTTTGTCTCTATTTACTCGTATCCAATAAGTACCATATAAATCGTGTGCTCATGTTAACATACAAAGCGCAAGGTAATAAACTGGAGTGAAGTAATATGGCTCCGGAATTCCTCTTTGAACTTGTTGACCCCAATCGTTAAGGAGCTGACCATTTGTTAGTGAATAACGTATTTGTTCAGCATTATTACGCTTAAATGTGCTCGGTAGATGGCAATAGGCTCGCCCCTAGCTAGTATAAAATAAATTCAGAATAATATATAAATAAAGTGCAAGCTGTTCGTCTCTGGAACTCACTCCCTCATACCATTCGGAGTAGTACCAGTCTGGACATCTTCAGAAGAAGAATTAAAGAATTTTTCCTTTCTCCATAATTTAGTGTGTATATATCTAACCTACGAATATATTTATGTATGTATGTATGTGTGTGTGTATATATGTATTTATTTTTATTATAAGTATTGTAGCATGTTTCTCTTTTCTTTTTGTCTTGTAAACACTTCACAGCCTTTCTTAAACTATTCTTCCTCTATTACTCAAAGGTTTGCTGGGAGAGAACTCATATTGAGTTAAGCTCGCCTTTGTACATCTTTTTTGAAATGTTATTTATGTTACTATCATTTTCTTGTGTGTGCAAAAAGAATAAAATAAAATAAATAATAAATAAATACCGTATATTTTGCATCATTTGATTGTTTCGAATCCAACCAAAGGATGGTCTTGCAAAAAATCGTATCGTATCGCATACTAGCTGCTGACTGCCGTCTGACCGTGAAAGTGAAGCCCGCGCCAGATCTTCGTCCGTTGTTTACCAGGCGCACCACTTGCAGGTAAGGTTAGGTTAGATAAGGTTGGCTTGGGCCTCAAGGATGATCCGTCGATGAGTGCGAAGTATTTCCGACGGTTCACTCACTAAGTCGCGTTGTATGGCACACAGCAGGATGTTTTAGTGTGGTGAAAGCCCCACCCCACAAAACCGCGCGGCGTCCGTCCCCGCGCCGCGCGGTATGCGAATGAGGTACATTTATTCCCGCCTGAACCAAAAAAAGGGCCTTAAGGATGTTGGTACGGCCCTGTGCACCCTCTCTTCTTCCGCTTTTTATTTCATTTAAAATATCCCATATAATTTCAAATTCGAACCAAGCTCAATTAAAGCTATTGTTTTAGGAGAATCCGGATCTAATGTCTGAATACATATGGTTTAGCATGTTATACCTGTGTATACAACTAGTGCTTTCAATAGCAATCCCGTTAATACTGATCGCAGAAGGAAGGTACCCTATGGCGATAGCGTTTCTGTGGATGGTGACAGTCATGGTCATTGGCCTCGGTAAGTCATCTACTCCTTGTGTAATAGGTATATTTGGTTTATTTGACCTTTTACGGGAGCAACTGCCGTAGATTTTGGCTTTTACGGAAGCGACTGCCATTTGATACTCTCAATCCTGAGAGGAAAACCTTCGTCCTGCGGACGACCTCCAGAACTTCCTCTATCAATTACCAGGTGTGTACCTCACTTGGTTTAGGCCCCAAACATATCAGTGGGCTCCATACATCCCCATCTAGCAACAACTAAACTACCAATCTAAATGAAATATAACGATAGAATTTTAAGAAAAGAAAAATATTAGGTCGTTACATATGAATTTGCCGTTTTTCTTGAAGAAATTGGAGGAAACCCAATTTTCAGTACTAACATTTTTGCATTTTTTTTAGGAATGACAAATCCAAATTTTATGTTTTTTTTTGTGCATGAATGAGACAAAATTAAGCTAACAAACAGCAACTTTTATTACATTTTTGAAAAGTGACAGCTGTTGAGTAATACGAAATTTATCATCAAAATGGATAGCATTTAGGAAGTACTGTTTTTGAAGATCGAATTTATTTATCAAGCGGCCAATAAAAACAAAATATAATACAGAGTTGTAAAATCTTGAAATCAACTTTAAAATAACTAAATATAAAATAAATAAAAATAGCTATTAAATTACAGGAATAACGAACTCATGAATTTGTAAGAAAATTTCGGCAATTTCATAGGTAAAGACCTATTATTTCCATAAAGATACAATTTGACAAAAAAAAAACATATACTCCTTTTAGGGATTCACGGGTTTTGTTCCGAAACAATTCTTATTTGCCTGATAAGTCCATACAATACAATCATAACAGTCGTATCTGGGTCGACGCCGTGAATGTACACATACATCATAAATACTTTTGTGCGCTTCTTCCATTAAACTGATATCAAAGGTATTCGATGGGTGGATGTTTGCACTTTCTAAGGCCTCCGGGGTCAAGCCAACGTCACTTATAAGCCGGTACAGCTGCTGATCGACGGATGAGGCTCTAGTTTAGGATTTCCTTTTAGGGTCGGGAAATTAGACGGCCATTAATCGCTACCATAAAAACCGTTTAAGTTAAACCAGTTATTTGACCCCGTGCTCCGAAGTGAAAGCCTGGTGCCTGGAACAATGCTAAGATGATAAAATAACGTTAAAAAGTTTACGATTGTAACAGAGTTACAAGGTAGGTCTTTGTTGAAATATGCTAAAATAAAATTTATGTTACGATCACTTCAAATTTAATTAAGCTATAAAAGAATTGCATATTCAAAGATGTTGTTTAAGCTTTACTCTATTATAACTATGTTTATTAAATCCAATTATAGAGATTTCAGCTATTATTTTATGTGTCCAAATGAATAATTTTGTGTATAAGCCTAATGTAGCGTAAAGAATGGTCCTAAATCGAAGTAATTCACAATAAAAAGTAACATTCAAAAAGAACTCCGTAAATTCAAAACATGAAAAATGGCTTTGTTAATTCTAAAAGCTCTGAATTTTCTTTTAAAATAATTTGAAAGTGTTTTTATGTAAATTTGAAAAGTCGTTTTAATATGAAAAGTTCTCAGATTTTTTGTAAGTTTGCGTCAGCCAACTTTTCAACAAATACGTTAATTGTTATTCAAAAACACGTGTGATATAAATACACGCATTAAAAATATGTTTTGCGTCCTATATCTACTTTGAGAATTTTCTACCAACGAAACTATATAATGTAGGTACTATGTTAAACTGATACTTGTACAGTCGCCCTTATAAGTGCCTGAACAATAACAAATCTAAAACGATCTCTGCATTTAAATACACAAATAAATTGATATATAACTATGTTTGTAATCTTCAGAGGACACGCTTAGTGTATTTAATGTTTTGTTTATAATGGTATAGAAGGTTTTAGAGCTGATAGATTTAGAGCTAAATTAAGGTGATCGGTGACTTAAAATATAAACTACTTCTAAGCGTATTGTAAATAAAAGCTATTTTATTTTAACATCGAATTAAAACAATTTGAATTCATTAATTGAAATTCAAGTCCTTTTGATCTTAATAACAAAGAGCGGATTATCAAAGAAGAATCTTTTTAATTAGAAACATAATTAACTGTATTGAATGTTATTTTAATGGACCTTAACAAATTTTCGTAACGTTTTTTTTTTCAGGCTGGACGCATTTTATCTCCGTGGTCAGCACGTATAAGAACAGTTTACTCTCATAATCGATGGTAAAATAAAAAAAAGGTTGAATTTCTTGTTTATTTTATTAGTTCACAAAGTCATGGTAAAAAATGCACAGCACGTCATAGGGTTTTTATGGATGTTCTTGTTTTTGGTTTCTATGTGTGTATCTCTCATTAGCTAATTGTACAGGGGAAAAACGGCAATGAGTCAAGTGGATTACGTCACTGAAATCTTTAGGAGTGGTGTCTATAGTTTGTCATATACCTCTGTTTAGCTTAACCGGTAAATAATTGGGTAACGAATAGTGAAGGAATAATTCAGCAGAGAATCTTTACTGTAGACTAGCCGTTAGGAAAAGGTTTGACATAAACATTATTATCAAAAAGATTTAGCACAATTTCTTCTAATTTTAATAGTAACTACAGACGATATATACTGGGCGGAGACTCTGACGGCCCGCAACGTGGCTGATCTAAACAGCCCGTTAAAAGCGATGGCCGTCAGAGTCATCAGGGGGTATGGCACGATCTCTGTCGAGGTGGCATGTCTTCTAGCCGGGACCGCTCCATGGGACCTGGAAGCGAGAGCCCTTGCGCTTTTGTACCAATGGCGCATGGAGGCGCTGGAGTGAGCCATAGGCCGGAGCCCCGAGAAATCAGGGCTCAGCGGTCCCAGCTCCACCGGGAACTCATGGAGACATGGAGGGTTCGACTTGAGCATCCAAGGTGGGGGGAATCCACCATTGCGGCGGTGAGGCCGATCATGAAGGAGTGGTTGGAGAGGCACCACGGTGACCTCTCCTACCGGATGTGCCAGATATTTACCGGACACGGGTGCTTCGGTAAGTATATATGGCGCATCCACCAGAAGACAACGCCACAGTGCCAGCACAGTGAGTTTTCTGGCGAAGACACGGCGCTCCACACGTCAAAAAAAAGAAAAAAAAGACGATGCGAATTTGCGAATATAAAAAAAATGGGCTATTGGATTACAAAATATGGGGTAAAGAGCTCGAAAGAATTCGAAAAAGAACAGGAAAGGTCTGCCTCTAAAAATTAAATTATAATGGGAACATTTATTAGTTTTTTTTTGTTTATACTTTTTTCAACAATTTGTTTTTCAGAGATGGCACAAATGTTACATTTTAACAGGGTGTCAAATAGTTCATTTACTTTTGATTTGCTGCGAAAAAGATACGTGTAATAGCTAGTTTTACGTATTACTTACAAGAACATGCTACACTTACCTACATTTATCTCCATTTATTCTTGCTGCAATAACATATCGGGCACGAGCTTCGAATTCTCACTCTGACAGATAGCCTTATATATATATAGCCTATAACCTTCGTCAAGTGCTTATTGGCCTGAGCTGAGATACGGTTTCTACATTACCGATGCTGCAAAGGAAAAAAAATAGTTGTATTTGCTTAGGATTTTTGAGAACCCTCTAGATATTTTTTCCAAACTGAAGACTGTATGAGAGTCTCAAAGAAAGGTACTTGAGAACCGTGAATAACATAGATACTGAGTTGAGAGATGGGTTAAGGTTTTAGACAAGTACCTATGTTCACGGACCTATATAATATTTACATATTAGATATAAATGGAGACTGAATCTGGGAAATATTTATGAGGCATTACACCCTTTGTTTAGCCGACGCGACCGCTCGATTAAATTGCATCGATCGCGGTTAGTCAACCCGTGAAATATTACCACGATTTGGTCTGGTCTTATATCTAATTAGCTGATGCCCGTGGCTTCGCCCGCGCGGAGGTCGGTTATCGTTTTTTGGTCATATCTCTAGTTATACCCAACCAATGGCAATTAAACATACAACAGATTTTGACCAAGTCCTTTCTAATAAAAAAACCCGCATCAAAATCCGTTCCGCAATTTTTGCGTCCATCGCGAACAAACAGACAAGAATTCAAAAAAAAAAAAATTATATTCAGAATCGTTCATTTAACTTAAACCAAGTATTTTCTTAAAAGTATCTACAATGTACAGCCCCAAATAATTTACAATTTTATAATGAAAAGAAAAAACAGTGTTTAGGTAATCATTTTCGTGTACCAATGTTCATTTGACGGCCTTTGTGGCGTAGCGGTAGTTCATTCGACTGCTACGACATTTGGTGCGAGTTCGATTCCTGCTCAGTGCAAATATTTGTATGCATGAATATATCTATTTGCATTGTTCTGGGAGTTTCTATGTATAATATGTATGTATTAACAAAAAAAAGTATATAAGTATGTTAACACAAGTTAGTTAAACTATGCTAACTTTGGTTCTAGAAAGCTCTGTGTAGAATGTCGTAGAATATTTATTTATTTAATTTTCTTGATAAGTACGGTACAAAAAATATGCACTGTGCACTGTCATTTTTACAAGCTTTTATTTAACTTGCTCAGTATGTGTGTACGTATGTATGAATTGCGTGTTAGTGTGGGTCAATCTTGCAACTGAATTTTGAAGCAGTTATCCTTAACCGATTGAGATGAAATTTTGCATAAACGTTTAGTTTAGATAACAATATATGTAACCATGGAGCTGTTCTGATGATGGAGTACGAAGGTGGCCATTATTACAATTGGGGACACCGGAAGCCGATCGAACGATCCACCCACGAAGCTTGTGGGCCATTTCATCCATTTCCCCAACCTTCCCGATGGGGAGAGCGTGGTTATCCCAGAATTTACGGCGTCCCTTCAAACCTTTTTGTGTCCTTGCAGAATCTTACGATCTGTTTCACCTTCAGATCCTTTAACTCTTCCGTGTCCAGTGTGTCCGATCCTGGAAGTTCCCATCTAAATAGTGAGAACATGGGACACTCGGCCAGCAGGAGGAAGCTGGTCTCTTCTGTCTCCATGCACTCCAGACAAATGGGGTCAGTCTTCACTCCGATCACTGTTAGGTGTCTGTTTAGTCTACAATCTCCTGTTATTACTTCTATGACGAGCCTCTTGTTCCCTCTCGAGAGCTTGGTCAGTTGGTCCGTCTTTTTCTTGTCAATGCCCTTGATATAGATCTTCGACTGTCTCATGCCTGTCGATGATCTCCATCTTCGGTTGGTTTCTACTGTAACACTGCAGCTGATTACTCCCTTGGTAATTTTGTGCGATATTAGGAGCCAGGGCCCCGGCCCTACCAGGTTTTTATCAGCGCCGGCTCTGGCTAGTTTGTCAGCAGCTGTCTCGTTGCCCATGTTACCCTCATGTCTGGGCACCCAGGTAATCGTTAAGTCGACTTGTTTGGCCAGTTTCTCTAGTGACTCTTTACATTCCTTTACGATTGCTGAGGTCGTTTCCACTTTGCTTAGTGCCTTGGAAGGAAGGAAGGTGGTCATATGAACTCCTAAGCTGAAAAAGATAAACTTATCGATTTTGGGCAAATTTGTTTTATCTTGACAAAGTCTCTGGTGTTACATGGTATTTAGGGTCTGATGATGGAGTAGGATGGTGGTCAAAGGAACTCCTTAACTAAACAAGATAAAGCTGGTGAATTTGGGTTCATTTGTTTTGTCTGGTAAACACTTTGAACTAAATGATAAGATATCCAAGGTCTGCAGAAGGGAACAGTAGATGGTCTGGAACTAAACAAGATAGACTTGTTGTGTTGAACTCCTTTGGCTGGTCTTTTCTAGCAATCTATTGCTCTATGACAGTACTAAAACTAAAAAGTTGAAAATACAATAATTAATAATAAAAAAACATTTTTAAACTTGCGCGATTCAAGCTTTTGATATCAGCACAACCCTTGCATACAATTATTATTTTCGTTTTAGCACAACAGAGTGTTTTATAAAGGCTTGTTTTAATTGTTATCTATACATTTAATAAAATCGTAATAAGGTGAAAACTGCACATATATTTTTTTTTTCAAAAAAGTAATTGATTTGCGTTCGAATACCGACAACGATGCCGAAAATGAGATTGTTAGAATTTTTGTGTTTTTGGTTTTTTCGATACTCAAATAAGAACCAACATTTGTGTAACCAGCCTTAGTTTGTTGAATATGACTGACAAGTTTTACATATTATGTATGATTCTGAAACAAAAGACATGAAATGAAGAACAGAAACAAAATGTGATTGAAGTATATAATTTTTTTTTAAATCATGTTGTCCAAAAATGTACTTTAATCACAAGTATTACCATTGGCTTTTCATAATTCGGAAGACATTTTTTAACACTCTGAATGGGTACATATCCGAAGGTATTTCCATACGAAAAAAGAAATAAAAAAGATACCATTGAGCGATGTATTCGCACATATGTGTATGAACACTGATAGCTAACATAATATTATGGAAAACTGATAGCTAAACTATTTTGACCACTCTGGATGCTTACAACAATATGAACACTGTGGTTGCTAATATAAATTTGAATTTGTGGGTGTGCATATCATTTTGTTTTGAGTACTTTGAAAGTCAAGATTAATTTGACGCTGACTGTAGCACTGGTGTAGGTTCTTTACCCGGGATTTTCTTCTTCTATAAACACTACATTTTCCCTTTATCTTCGGGTATAACCACTCCACGTCCACTTGCGGCGCATGATCTTGTGACAAATCGGAATATTTCATAGTATTATACTTTCCCTATGAAATATATCTATCAATCAATTATTCTATTATTGTTCACTGCTGGACATAGGCCTCTCCCAATATGCGGCCACAGCACCCGATCCTCTGCCTTCCGAATCAGTCTTTCCCAGCTTACTTTTCCAGATCATCATTCCATCTGGCTAGAGGGTGCCCCACCTTGGCCGATGAGCAATATATCTCTGTAAAAATGCAATTTACGTATGCCACGTTATTAAAAGTTCACTGGGATGTGGATTATCAAGTCGTTTGCGGTAGTTAGCCCCCAGCTTATTTATACGGTACTGATTAAAGAGGAAACGTTAGAACGAAATTGTATTGTAAACACTGTATTTTATTTTATTTATTCTCGTTTAACGAGACAAGCATTATCGAGATAAAGGTATCTCATTAAATGCTTCGTTACGAGAATTTGAAGTGCTTTTAAAACCGTACCTTAATAATATGTTGCAGTTTACGTTTGTACCTTTTAATATAATGAAATTTATTATATAATTGTTGCATCTCTAGTCTCGTATGAATATTTTTACATGTACCTACGATGTTTTTCAAGAGCTTGACAATAATAACTGCTCCCGACCCGTGGTCCAAACGTTCGTGTTTGTGTGTTATGACTTTATCTTCAATTATTAATTAAGGATAATGAACTAGTTCCTCTTAAAATTTCTTCATGTTCACCTTTTAAGCTTAGCAGCCGTTGTCAACAATATGTACCTACATATCGTCAACTTTAAAGACGGAAGGAACGGCCACAACGTGAAACGTAGTAAATTAGATACATCTATGGTCAAGTCTCCGCTAGAGTTCATACTGAGAAGTTATTCAACAAGTCTCTATGTTATTATTTATTGCTAACTAACCTGTCCCGGTTCCGCACGGGAGAATTCGTATAAAAAATACCGGTCCTAACAGCCTAAAACATTTGCACAAGTCCTAGCTTTAGTTTTTCGAAGTTTTATGGTGATTCATTGAATTTTATAGGGGTGTAGCTACAGGATCCTACTAACTTTGTTGAGGCCCAAGCCAACTTCACCTGCAACTTGATGAACCTGCTAAAAAACGGACGAGGCTGTGGCGCAGGCTTTCCTCTCACAGTTGTGTGATTACACGGCAGTCACTCCTGAGAACACCGATATACCAATCTAAAACAATAAGAGGACCTCGAGCTCCAAAGTATCAACTTTGGGTACCACTGGGTAATCGCTTCGAAAGTGATGATGGAACTAACATTGACATTATGTGCTATTCCAGACTTTAATCTATCTCTGTGCCAAATTTTATTCAAATCCCTTCAAAGCGTTACTGAAAGATTAATTAGGTATGTAAAACACACCCGGCCATCGATTCAAACTTACACATTCATAAATACTAGTAAGATTATGGATACAATATTATTAAAACCGATGGAATACCTATATTGTGTTTAATTTATACAGGTGATTGAGTAAGAATTTTAAAAAGTGGCTAAGTGCGAGTCGGACTCGCCCATGAAGGGTTCCGTAGCAGCAAGTAACATAATAATGCTTTTTAAAAAAAAAAATATTTGAGTTGATTGAATGAAAGGTAAATTGCGTTTTACGATTTATGACGTATTATACAAAAACTACTTACTAGATCTCGTTCAAACCAATTTTCGGTGGAAGTTTACATGGTAATATACATCATATATATTTTTTAGTTTTATCATTCTCTTGTTTTAGAAGTTACAGGGGGGGGGGGGCACATTTTACCACTTTGGAAGTGTCTCTTTTGCAAACTATTCAGTTTAGAAAAAAAATATATTAGAAACTTCAATATCATTTTTAAAGACCTATCCATACATTCCACACACGTATAGGTTTGATGAAAAAAATATTTTTAGTTTCAGTTCTAAGTATGGGGAACCCCAAAATTTACACTACCGACTCGTAGTCACACCACATTATCACACCAGTATGACAAACATATTGTTTTTTTTTCTATTTTTGTGTGAAAATCGTAATGCAGTTCACAGAATACATCTACTTACCAAGTTTCACCAGCATAGTACTAATAGTTTCGGAGAAAAGTGCCTGTGACATACGGACGGACAGACAGACAGACATGACGAATCTATAAGGGTTCCGTTTTTGCCATTTGGCAACGGAACCCTAAAAAGAGCCTCAAGAGGAAGTGTTCTAGGGTTTACAGCTCACAATAGAAACAATATACAATGGAAAACTTTTATAGACTGCCAACTTTTGCAAAAGGCTGAGATAAAGTACCTACTATAAAGTTTCATTAGTACACGTTTAAAAGCTCTTTTTGTACTATTGCTATTGCGTGATACTATCACTCGATTCGTAATTATGGCCAGAGGAAACATAGTTTACCGATAAAATTCTCCATAATAAATAATTAATATTCTACGACATTCTACACAACGCTACCTAGACCCAAAGTAAGCATAGCTCAACCAGGTTGTGTTATGGATTCCAGAATGCGGACAAACATACTTACCTTTTTTTTCTAAATACAATCATATTATACATCAAAGATACATAAGGTCGTTGTGAGGATAGCGAGATAACTGATAGGATAAGCATCAGGGACAAATCAGAGGACAAATTGTTATAATAATTAAATTTGAACTGACTAACTAGTCTTAACAAAATATTGTGATCACCATAATATGTTTACCCCTTGCTCCTGTTTCTCACTCGTCTGTATTCCGAATACTTCTAACTTATTTTTCACAAATCTATTTAGACAGTAAAAATTATTCTTCGTGAAAGTTTGAAGGTGACTGTGGCATTAGTTACTGTCAAAAAACAAAAAAAGTACTTTGTTGGAATGGTGCAGAATAATTTATATTTTAGGTACAAAATGTAGCCCTTGTAACTTGGAAACGTGAGACGAAAATTCATGTGAGCCCAATTATTATTTATAAGATAAATTACGTTGTTCTCGAGATAAAAGTTCTGACATTAAAAAAAAGAAGAAAAAATCTAAATTTGACTAGCAATTCACACAGTATATAGTTGACCTTAAAGTGCAATAATTTAGAAAAATTGTCTGAATTTGTCTCACAAATTTACCACGCTCCAGTGCGATATTTCCTATTATTTTTGTATAATTGCAATTGCATACATGGCAATTTTTGTGCGTAGGAATTTCTGGTTGTATGAAACTGCATACTACTGATATACAAAATCATTGTACCTTGGAATAATCCAGAAAAAAAAGAACTCAATAATTTTACAGCTCAATAACTTTTAATTATTAATTGTTTTGTACTTTGAAATATAACTATTTTTAAAGGATTCTATCGCGATTTATTTTGATGTTATTTTATATTGGTCGTTTGGTAGTTTTATAGTGGTATGCAGTCTCCCCGTGACCATGGCTGCTGAAAAGCAACTGAAACGTCGGGATCAATGTAAAATATAAAATAACATCAAAATAAATCACGATAGAATCCGTTAAAAATAGTTTTATTTCAATGTGTGACATTCGCGTAAACTTTCGAAAATATCATGTTTTGTACTTATTTCATAGGAATTATATATTTTTAACTTGTTCCTCAAAAATTGAAATCAGTCCGTGACGACGCGTTTATTTATAGCTTGAACTCGCGGCATTTTAATTTAATGATCTCACAATTTGAAGGATGAATTATGTGTAATATGAAATGAAAATTCGAGGCCCCATAATAATAATTAAGGAAGTTATTAACTAAATGAGTCATCAGTGATAGGTATCGGGCCCATTCCGTTTTACGATAGGGAACTGTAGTTTTAGTATGTCGATAAATGCAGGGGTGGTAGACAAACGTTGTTTACCAATAGCGTGTGAACTCCATCGCGAATCAAGCGGTTCAGTAATTCCTTTCTTTGTCGTATGGTAAAGAAAGGAGTGCTATCACATACGTGTTTTCATCTTCTTACAATCCCGGGTTCTTTAAAAACGTGGCGTGAAAAAGCATCCGTCGAGGCCGTCGAGGTAGGTATCACCATTTCTAGGGACAGCATTTGGAATATTGGCAGTAACTTTTCGGACTTTACCTCAGTTTACCGTCAGGTGGAGAGCAGTAAAATTGAGGAATCAAACATAAAAAAGAGCCAAACAAAGCCCTTATTTGAAAAAATCTGATTCTAACACCTTAATCTGTTTTTTTTTCTGCCAAGGTGAATGCGAAGATCATAGCAAATGAAAAGATGTTTTCTCTGCCTACTCCAAAAGGTAAGAGGTATGATTGTATGTATGTTTAGTCCACCTAGTGGTATGCAGTCCCATTAGCCTATGGGTATAGCTATACCAGAGGTGTCACCAGTTGTGAGAAAGGGGAAAAAATACCTCATTCAAACCAGGGAGTTAGTTCCTTGGTTCGGCAGCCCTAGCCTTCGCCTCAAGGAGCTACTGTAGCTTTGTGGTTAGGTGATATTTTCAGTTATTCATAGTCATTCATATCAATTCAGCGATAGCTATCACGTGTAATAGTTTGATCGGTACCGCAGTACCGCTCCCTAGGTACGTGGGGCTTACCGGCGGTACAGCACTACCGGTCAAACTATAACGGAATTAGAAATATTGCATGTGTTATGTAAGTCATATTCTTTTTCTAAAGATTTCTCTTTTTCCGATCTAAATCTTTAGAAAAAGTAAGCATACAAAATGCTTAAAAATTTAATTGAACATTGTAGGGGGCTGGGTATACTTAGGCAATAAAATTCAATAATTTCGACGGACACATTTACTAATTGAAACCCAAACAGGATTGAATAGAAAAACACATTAGTGTAGGCACTAGAACAAAAACTACGATTGGCGCGAAGATTTAAATGTTGAACATGCCCCCGCGCGTTGAAAGCACGTCTTTCAACCGGAGACATCTTCTGGCAACAGAGGTACAATCTTGCTGAAGCTTCGCCGCACGACGCCGTTCGCCGTCCGAATATCAGCAACACGGCTGATGCCGTCACTAGGACCAGGATGCACAGCGATGACACGTCCAAGCTTCCATTTCAGCGGTGGAAGTCCATCTTCCTTCAACAGGACTAGAGTGTCAGTCTTAAGAGAGTACTTGCTGGATCGCCATTTTACGCGCTGCTGAAGCTCAGCAACATACTCCTTGCTCCATCTGGTCCAAAAATGCTGACGTAACTGCGCAATGCGCTGGAAGCGTGTGAGTCTGCTAACTGGATAGTCCTCAAGGTTCTGTTCAGGCAGGGCAGTAAGAGGGCGGCCGATGAGAAAATGACCGGGCGTGAGTGGCGTCAAGTCCTCTGAGTCCGATGACAACGGAGAGAGTGGCCGAGAGTTAAGTATCGCCTCGATTTGCACCAACATTGTAGTAAGCTCCTCGAACGTCAAATTACAGTTGCCCAGCACTCTATTTAAATGATATTTGGTCGACTTGACACCAGCCTCCCAAAGACCTCCAAAATTAGGACTATACGCAGGTATAAAATGAAAATTAATGTTATCCTGAGCCACATCTGAAGCCAGAGAATCACAATTGCTCTTTAAAAACTTATTATCATTATATGCGCCAACGAATGAGGTACCGTTGTCTGAAAACATGTGAGAGGGTTTACCTCTTCGTGAAATGAATCTGCGTAATGCTAGTAGGTAGTTCTTGCTTGTTAAATCACCCACTAACTCCAGGTGTACCGCTTTGGTTGTGAAACATACAAATATAACTATGTACGACTCAATGAGTCTACAACCGCGGCCGGTGCGGCTAGCGACCGCCACTGGGCCCGCGTAGTCCACGCCTACACTATCAAATGGGTACCCACCAGGTTCCAGTCGCTGCTTAGGTAAGTTACCCATCAGCGGATTATAAACCTTGCCTTTCATGCGACTGCAACGCACGCATTCACGAAAACATTTCTTTGCTAAACTCCGACCACCTATCGGCCAATAAGTTTCCCTGATTGTAGCCAATAAAAGTTGAGGGCCGGCATGCATCAGCCTTTTATGCTCATGCTGAAACAATAACTTTGTAACTTGATGTGTGGACTGTAACATAATAGGGTGCTTCTTTTCAAACGTGAAATTGGAATTATCTAAACGACCTCCTACGCGAATGAGATTATTTTTATCTAAGTAAACATTAAATTTTATCAGTGGACTTTTACTAGGCAAGTCTTGTTTTTTAATCAATAAATTATATTCAGGAAACGAATGAAGTTGCGAAAGTCTCAAAATTAAAATTAAAGCGTTATCTAATTCGTCAACAGTTAAATATCTACTTTCCTGCTTGGTCCCTTTCTTTAAAATATTAACAAACCTAAGTACGTATGCTACCGTACGTTGAAGCCTAGTCAGATTTGAGAAGCGACTGAAATCAATAAGTTCACGTGGAGTATTATTATTTACACATAATGAAACTTCATTGCGAGTTTCAGGCAACTTTTGAACAGTACTTGGAGTCGCAGGCCAGTGCGAGGGATCGCGTTTTAAATAATCTGGTCCATGCCACCACAAATTGAGAGACTGAATTGAGCTAACATTGACGCCCCGTGATATCAGATCCGCGGGATTCTCATTAGTCGGAACATGTCTCCAAGTACAGTTGCCAGTTTTATCTAAAATCTCAGCTATGCGATTACGCACGAATGGTTGCAGCTTCGAAGGCAACATTTTAAGCCAACCTAAGACAATCGTGGAGTCAGTCCAAAAAACAACTAGCTTAATTTGTGCTCGCAGCGCAGTGACGGCTTTCTCGTACAAACGAGCACCGATCAAGGCACCGCAGAGCTCGAGTCGTGGTATTGTCGTGGCTTTGATAGGAGCGACTCGGCTCTTAGCGAATAATAAGCTTACTGAGACCATACCGTTGTCATCAATACTACGAACGTATACACAGGCGCCATACGCACGCTCGGACGCATCGGTGTAAATGTGCAGCTCCAAACGGGTATAAACATCACAAATTACACGTCGCGGTATGCGTAGGCTATTCATACTCGGTAGGCTGTCGATCACTTCGACCCAGACTTGTTTTATCTCCTGAGGCAACTCCTCGTCCCATGATAGCCGCTGTAGCCATAGTTTCTGTAATATAATTTTCATAAGGATAACACAAGGTGAAAGAAGCCCTAAAGGATCGAAAATCTGTGCTATTACAGAAAGTATACCACGCTTTGTGTCTTCCATGGCTATCTTGGGGTTGATGGGAATATAAAACTCATCTGTCACTGAATGCCACCCGAGGCCTAACGTTTTACTCGATCCAGTATCTCCGATGTTGAGTTCCGGTGATAACTGATCGGTTTTTGACAATAATTGTGGCTCGTTAGACTTCCATTTCCTAAGAGGCATGCAAGCTGAGGCGAGCTCGGCAGTTAGCCGCTCACGAATTCGCAAAACTTTATTTATGTCGTCTCCACCCGTCAACACGTCATCTACATAAAAATCGTGGAGAATGATTTCTGATATCTTAGGGTCCTCACAGTCTAAGCCTATCTGTTTCAAACACCTGGTAGCAAGATACGGGGCACTTGCAGTGCCATAACTGACGCGATTCAGAATATAACATTTCAGTTCAGCATCAGGTTGATCGCGCCAAATTATTTGCTGCAGAGGTCTATCACTTGGATGTACAGCTATACATCTATACATCTTTTCGACATCTCCTACTATAACGTATCTATGCTGCCTAAACCGTAATAGTATCGACAGAAGGTCATCCTGCACCGTGGGTCCAATCTTTTGAATTTGATTGAATGAAATTCCCGAAGTAGTAGGGCTGCTCGCGTTAAAAATGACCCGAAGCTTGGTCGTCGTACTACTTTCACGGAGGACGCCATGGTGTGGTATAAAATAATGAGGCACCGATGTCACCGGTCTGCACTCTGACATGTGACCCAAAGATTCATACTCGGACATAAATTCTTTATACATTATACCAAATGAGTCATTACCCTTTAGTCTGCGCTCTAAAGATAACAAACAATGCTTCGCTCGCTGAAAAGAATCACCTAACACGCTCGGTGTTTGTTTTAATGGGATTCTAACACAGAACCGACCGTCTGTGAGGCGAGTGGTATTTCTTACAAAATGATCTTCACATTGCTTCTCCTCTGGGAAATAATGAGACGACTGAGGGCTAACTTCTTCAAGCTGCCAAAAACGCGTTAATTGGGTTTGAATGTCATCATCGCAGGGGGAAGTCATGAAATCAACTTGAATAAAATTACAATTAATTTTAGAGAAGGTCGATATACGATCGCCGTTAACCGGACCGCAAACTATCCAACCTAGTCTAGTCTCATACAGTGTGGGCTTACCTTTACCCAATTTAATATTTTGCGAACCTAAAATGTCCCATAACACATCAGCGCCGATGATCAAATCAACAGCGGAGGGCGAATAAAATTGAGGGTCCGCTAAACAAATATTCGATGGAATATTTAACATGCTCATATCTATCTGATGCCCGGGAATGTTATCGGTAATCGACGGCAGAATAAAACAACTCAAAATAGTTGAGAAACTTTCACATAACGATTTGATAGGCAAACGACACATTTGAGTTATGCTCGATGTTTTATTATTTATACCTACGACGGTCTTATCTGTGCGATCGGCTGGCAAGTTTAATCGTTTGTGTAACCGTTCGGTCATTAGACACGAAGTACTACCGCTATCTAGGATCGCACGGGCGATGACCTCTTTACCATTACTTTCGTAGATTTTTACTAACGCTGTGGATAATAAAACATCACATTGACCCGACTTCTCACATGCAGCGGCAATGCTCCCCGTAAGCGCGACGCTCGACTTATTGGAATTCGTGACAGTAGGCATCGAGTTATTATTACTACGATTCCCGTTATCGCTATCAGCTGTTGCTGCGCTCGTAGGCACAAACGTAGACATCTGTTTTGTTGCAATTTCGTTGACGTGCACCAGTGAGTGGTGTTTACGCTTGCACACTTTGCAACCTGGCCTTTTACATGAATTAGCATAATGTCTGCTACGGAAGCAATTATAACAAATCTTATAAGTAGGCAATAACTTGTATCGCGCTTCACCACTGAGGGCGAGAAACTTCGGACAATTATTTAAGTAGTGTTCATCATTACAATTAGGGCAGGGTTTCGTTGAAGACGAAGTTGAAATATTCCTATCTTTATTACTCTGATAAGAAACCAAAGCCTTTATTTTGTTCACTTTGCCACTTGTCGCATTCTTTTGCGACAATTCAATTGTCTCAATAAAATCTGCACGATTCCGCATAAATTGTAGAAATGCATCTAAACTAATCAGCTTATCTTTAGATAATGAACCTTTATGTTCTTCCCATTCACGGTAAGTTATTCCGTCTAACTTCTGAGTAACAATATAAATCAAAAGAGTATCCCAGTGATCAGTAGGTTCTCCCAATCTAATGCTCGCAAATTCTTATTCAACTGATCAATCAAGCGTTTTAGAAGAACAGATGACTCTTTTGTGACCGGTTCGATGTTGAAAATTGATGCAACATGATTTTGAATTAACAAGCGCTTATTATCGAACCGCTCACATAAAAGCCTCCAAGCAACAGAATAATTTTTCGCAGAATATTCAATAGATTGAATAACTACCGCAGCCGAACCCTCTAACGACGCCCTCAGGTAATGGAATTTGTTTATTTCATCTATCTGGTCATTCTTATCTATTAAACTTGAGAAGGTATCATGGAACTCTAACCAACTTTCGTAGGAGCCACCAAATTTCGGTAACTGAATAGTGGGCAATTTAACAAGCTTCTGATTGGAAGAACTAGTACTTGATGCATTTTCTACTTTGACTTGAACCTTTTGATAGGTATCTAACATTTCCTTAGCTTCGGTTAGAATCCGATAATACTGGCTTTCAAACTCAGTTCGTTCGATACATTGAGCGTCAGCATCATCAGACATACACTCAATTCTTAATTGTACCTCATCGTATTGTTCATATAAAGATTCGATCTTACCGGTGCGCAATTGTAACTCCCTGGCCTCTGAAGGACTCATCTCGGACGCCTCTAAAGTCGCCAAATGATTCACGAAGGCAGTCATTCGACCTTTGATACTACCACGCTTTCTAATTAAGTCCCTTTCATCGGTCATTTTGGCAGACTGGCACGTTCGACCTGGAACTTACAGTGACATGTGTTTACTTATATACTTAGAACTATTACAAAAAGTACGAAGAAACTAATGATGAACTAACATCGAGTAACTGTCTACAAATACGATGATTTTGTAGTTAAATGTATATATTTTACACTTTAATCTGATAAATAAAATGAGTAATGACACTTCTAGAACTGATTAAAATTTACAATTATATTAATACTTAGCCAATTAGCAATTATTCACAAATCAGTCTACTACGGGGACAATAAACAAGTACCTGCGTTTAACAATTATGAAACCTAGTGCAAATGTTCAAAAATAATGATAAATTGGTTGAATAAAATATTAGTTGAATAAATTGGTTTCAAACAGAACCGACAATAATTAAATATTTAACTAATTGGTAACCAGAATTTATCTAACACTGCAAATTCCTAGGGTAACAATGGTACCGATTGTCAAACAAAGAAATTACAATAAAATAGTAGATAATAATTGTTACTAACCTTATAATACGTCGAACGATACCTAGATATACCTTATTAGAGTGTTGGGTTCTAACTTAAATCACTTTTATTCCACTTCACTTGCGATCTTCACGGATGGACTTTGAACTCTCGACCACTCTTGGTGACGCGCAATCCCGATGCATTTAATTTGCGCTTCACGACTTCAATATTGATGTAAACTTGATTCCCAATTGAAAAAAGGCTGGTGATGATATCCGGCGTAGATCCAGGACCATATAGGGGGCTGGGTATACTTAGGCAATAAAATTCAATAATTTCGACGGACACATTTACTAATTGAAAGCCAAACAGGATTGAATAGAAAAACACATTAGTGTAGGCACTAGAACAAAAACTACGATTGGCGCGAAGATTTAAATGTTGAACAAACATATTCTTTTTTATATATATATATTCGTTCCGTCAATTGACTGCACCCCGCTGGATGGTGAGAAGCTAGGGTGAAGTCCAGAAGATATGGGCCACCAACCCAGATACTGACGATCCTAAAATGGTACCTGGTACCTTGACAACCTCAAAAAATCCTTTCCACGCCCCGCTTGAAGAACCCGGGATTGTAAGAAGAAGGAAACACGTGCGCGGGCAGAGCATCTTGAGGTATATTGTAAAGTACGGCCCGTTGACCCAGGCGTACGTATGTCAATCAGATTTAGAACGTTTTAGGAAAAGGCCAGGTCAGAACATCCGCAACCGGCGTGTATGTTTGAAAACAATATGGGTTGCAGGAAAGGAATTAGAATTCTATGCGGGCGGAGCCTCGGGAAACAGCAGTAGTTTGGTCCCCTGTAATAAGGGGCGAGCACACCAACTGTAGGTAGCCGGGCAGGGGTGTGTGTTGAGTAACCTCCTCGCGTGTCGTTCCGATTCCGATCCCGCTGCAGTCCGGGGGGAACGGAATCGGAGCGGCCGGTACACCCTGGGCGGCGGTCAATGGCTTCCCCTTCATGGGGTTGGCATTGATCGTCGGCTAATACCCAACGAGGCGGGAACACATCGCTCTCCGTACTCCTCTGCTTTCAGAGGAGACAGGATGAGCGATGGTGTTTGTGGCTGAGGCCACCATAGGGTCTTGGGGGATCCAGTGGCGGGTTGGCCCACTGCTAACGCAAGGGCCGACGGGCACTTGTGCCGCCGCCGGTGAGAGAGGACTAGCCATCCTCTCGCGTTCCGTAATCGGCAGGTGATCAGCAACGACCTGACTGGTGGCTCCAGAAGGGTACGCCGTGAACTTGCTGACCGAGGGCTTACCTTTATTGGCCGGCCCACGACAAGGAAAAGTCTATAACACCCGACAGCGAAGTCGTAAAAACCTATGGATACCAGCCGACCTCCATAGTATATAGGCTTATCCAGGTGCAGGGGGCTCCGCCTGGATGGACCACCTTTCCCCCATACTCGTGGGATATACTATGGATTGTAATCTTTATACCAAGGAAAAACCGGACAGGAAAACAAATACAAACGACAATGGCCAGAATATGGACACAGAAAAGGACGGAGTCTGCGCGGAGGTCGCGCAGCAGGCGGGCGTAGAGGTGACGCCAAACACCTCGGCGGTGTCGGAGAGGTTTGACACCGCCAGCGAAAGGAGTAGGGCGGCAAGCCCGTTAGGATTGGGCGTCAAGGCGCAGAAGCGCAAACGGCGCCCAAAGAAGCAGCGACCAGGGGGCGGGGTGTCGGATGAGGATTACACCCTCACCGGGACGGCCTCCTCCAGCGACGAGGCAACAATGTGGGCGCCTAAGGTGCCTAAGGCGCGAGGAGGGTTGAGGGGTGGGCAACCCAGTCGGGCCCCCTCGGCCACTGGGAGGTCCGCGGAAAAATCGCCGCCGAGGCCTTCCAACTCGGCGGTACCGGAACCGAGCGGGAGGACGCGGTCTCTTTTGGAGAGACTCCAAAAGGTGATCGCGTCATTCCAGGGGTCCCCAAACCCTGAGCAGGAGGCGATGTTGAGCATTGTGCTCGACATCGCCTCCGAGAATGAGGGCCTGGCGGCGCAGCTGGCCGAGTCCCGTCGAGAGACGGCTCGACTAGCTGCAGCCGTCGAGGAGCTCAAGAGGGGGATGGCGAGCTCGGCCCAAACGGCGCAAAGGGCGCAGCCGGCGGAGCAGACACGCGTGACTCGCTCGTCCGCGAGTCGGTCAGCGCAGCCAGCGCTGTCGGCGCGGCCGGTGCAACCGGTCCAGCAGCCGGCACCGTCGGTGCGGCCGGCGCAGCCGAGGGCACCGCCGGCGGAGTCCTGGCTCCCCTATATGGAGGCGCTGGAGGAGAGGATGATGTGTCGGATGGAGGCCCTAATGGACTCCATCCGCCGTCCGCCTCTGGCGCCACCAGCGGCCGGCTATGCGGCTGTAGCCCAAAGGGGCCCTACCCGCCCGGCCGCGGGTGCGGGTGCGACTCTGCCCGTCCCGGCTCCTCAGCCCCCTCCCGCTCAGGGTAAGGGGAAGGGCAAAGGCAAGGGGAAGGGCAAGGGGAAGACGTCCCCAGCCCTGGCCCCAGCCCCAGCCCTGGCCCCAGCCCCAGCCCCAGCCGTGGTTCCGGCTACCTCCACCCCATTGGAAGGGGGCTGGGAGGTGGCTGGAGCCAGCAAGAAGAGGCGGAAGGCCGCCAAAAAGGCCAGGAGGGCCGCGGCCGCCGCGAAAGCAGCGCCGGGGAAGCTCCGTGCCCCCCGCACTACGGCCGTCGTCGTCACCCTGACGGCGGAGGCAGCGGGTAGAGGCATGGGGTATGCCGAGGTGTTGGCCAAGGTGAAGGCCAACGTCGACCTCAAGGCCCTCGAGATCCCGGGCGTCCGGTGCAAGAGCACACGGACGGGAGCCCGGCTTCTCGAGGTCCCCGGCGCCGCCAGTGGCCCCAAGGCTGACGCCCTAGCGGCTAGGCTGAGGGAGTCGCTGGATGCAGCTGACGTCCGGGTGTCCAGGCCCATTAAATGCGCAGAAGTGCGCATCACGGGCCTGGACGACTCCGTCACGACTGAGGAGCTCAGGCTCGCCGTGGCGGAGGCCGGGGACTACTCCCCGGACACAGTGAAGGCCGGAGCTATACGCTTCGGCCACGGTGGACAGGGGGCAGCAGTTGTCGGCTGCCCTATCGCGGCGGCCCAAAAGGTCGCTGACGGGCGGAGCCTCCTGGTAGGAGGCTTCCTGAGGGCGCAGGCACGGCTCCTGCAGGCCCGACCGGCTAGGTGCTTTAGGTGCCTGTCGGTGGGCCATGTGGGGTGCACTGCACGGCGGAAGTGACGTTGGGTGACCGTTGCTCCCGCTGTGGCCAACCCGGTCACAAGGCCGGCACGTGCGATGCCCCGCTGCACTGTTTTAGGTGTGCAGCGTGAGGCAAGCCGGCCGACCACAGGGTTGGAAGCAAGGCCTGCGTCGGAGGGGAGCCGAAGCCGGAAGGCCGGCCTTCCGCCTCCAGTTCACAGCGGGATGCGGAGATGGGGGTTCCATAATGGATCCTCAACTCCGCATCCTGCAGGTGAACGTTGGCCACGGTGCCCATGCTCAGGACCTTCTGCGCCAGAGCATGGCACAGTGGGCCATAAATGTCGCCGCTGTCGCCGACCCATACACCCACCGGTTCCTCGGGCCTACCTGGGAAACCGCGCTGGATGGGTCGGCGGCACTGGTGCACAACCCTGCCGCCGGCAGCCCCCCTCTTGCCGTCGTTGCAAGGGGACCTGGCTGCGTGGCGGCAGCGGTTGGCGACATAGCGGTCGTGGCCGCTTATATCACGCCGAACCGAGACCAAGCTGCATATGAGCAATGGCTCCGTCAGCTGGCCGTCGTCGTCAATGCCTGCCAGCCCCGTCCGGTCCTTGTGCTCGGGAACTTCAACGCCTGGTCGTATGCCTGGGGTTCCCGACACGAGAGGGGCGCGACGGGGCATAGAGGCAGGGCACTGGTGGACTGGGCCGCACGACTCGGCCTAGTCCTCCTAAATCCGGGAGCCGTGGACACGTTCGTGACCTCGAGGGGTAGCTCCATCGTGGACCTATCGTTCGCGAGCCCCTCGTTGGCGCGACGTGTTCAGGGCTGGCGCGTCGTTTTGGGGGAGGACACAAGTTCGGATCACCGATACATTCGGTTTGACGTGTCCCCCCCTTCGAGCGACGCGCCGGCTGCACCGGCTCCACCCGAGCCACGTTGTGCGCTTAAGCGACTTGATCGGGAGCTCCTCCTGGAAGCCGCCATCGTACAGGCCTGGGCCCCTGCGCCGGACAGGCCTGTCAGCATAGTCGATGAGGCGGAGTGGTTCCGAGGGGTCAGGTCTACTGGTGGTCGTCGGAGATCGCGCAGCTCAGACGGGGCTGCGTGATCACGCACCGCCGGTGGGCCCGATTCTGTAGGAGGCGTCGCCGCCCCGCAGATGCGGAGGTCCGAGAGGCGGAGTTGTACGAGGGATACGGGGAGGCCAGACGAGCCCTCCGAGCGGAGATAAGGCGTTCCAAACGGGACGCCTTCCGCGAGCTGCTGGAGACGCTGGAGCAGGACCCTTGGGGGCGGCCCTACCGGATGGTGAGGGGCAAGCTGCGCCCCAAGGCCCCGCCGTTAACCCGGTGTCTCCAGCCAGATCTGCTCGGAGGAGTTGTTGGCTCCCTGTTCCCAGCGCGGGCAGTGGAACATGTTCCACCGCAGATGACTCCGCCTCGGTTGCGCATGGCGCCCGACGTGGAAGACGACGACGTGCCCGAGGTCACTTGGGTAGAACTAGAGCTGGCGGTGAGAAGGCTAAGAGCCAAACACACCGCCCCGGGACCCGACGGCATTCCAGGCCGAGCGTGGGTCCTAGCTCTAGTCGACGACGCTCTCGAGCTCCGACTGAGAGGGCTTCTCAGCGCATGTTTGGAGCGGGGCCAGTTTCCGAAATTGTGGAAGACGGGGAAACTGGTCCTCATCCGAAAGGAGGGGCGCCCGGCGGACTCGCCGTCCGCCTACCGGCCCATAGTGTTGCTCGACGAGGTGTGCAAGCTCTTTGAAAGAGTAATTGCAAAGCGCCTCGTCGAGCACCTCTCAAGAGTGGGGCCGGACCTGGCGGATGGCCAATATGGCTTCCGCCAGAGGCGCTCCACCGTGGATGCTATCATACACGTGAGGGCTCTGGCGGAGGATGCAGTAGCCCGGGGTGAGGTGATGTTGGCGGTGTCCCTGGACATCGCCAACGCGTTCAACACCTTGCCCTGGAGTTGCATTAGGGAGGCGCTCGTGTATCACGAAGTGCCTCTCTACCTCCGCCGCATAGTCGGGGCGTATTTGACGGAGAGAGCCGTCATCTACCCAACCGTGACCGGTCTCGGTCGGCGTGAAATGTCGTGCGGTGTTCCACAGGGATCGGTCCTGGGGCAGCTCCTGTGGAACATCGGATACGACTGGGTGCTTCGCGGTGAGCTCGTAGGCGGTGCCGCCGTCACGTGCTACGCGGACGACACGCTCGTGACGGCGTGCGGGGCGACGTACCGCGAAGCGACCCGAAAGGCCACGACCGCGGTTGCCCAAGTCGTTAGGCGGATCCGGCGGCTGGGTCTCGAGGTGGCCCTGCATAAAACCGAGGCCCTGTTCTTCCATGGGCCTCGGAGCAAGCCACCCGAGGGATCCAGTCTCATCGTGGGAGGAAATCGCATCGGCATCAAGCCCCAAATGAAATATTTGGGGCTCGTGCTCGACGGCCGATGGGACTTCGTAGAGCACATCCGAAGTCTGGCCCCCAAAGTGAAGGGCACAGCTCTTGCTCTGGCTCGGCTGTTGCCCAACATGAGGGGTCCCGATGACTCCTGCAGGAGACTCTACGCGGGGATCGTGCGGTCCATGGCCCTGTATGGGTGCCCAATATGGGCGGAGGCCCTGAGGACCAGAACTGTGCAGATGCTGCGCGCTCCGCAGCGGGTTCTGGCCATCAGGGTCATCCGAGGGTACCGCACGATCTCCTTCGAGGCGGCGAGTCTCCTTGCCGGAACTCCGCCATGGGACCTGGAAGCGAGAGCCCTTTCGCAACTGTACCAGTGGCGAAAGGAGGCGCGGGAGCAGGGATGGAACCCCGAGCCTCGAGAAATCGAGGCCGTGCAGTCCCAGCTCCGCCAGGCCATCGTGGTGGAGTGGAAGGAACGACTTGGGCGACCAAGCGCAGGGCACGCCGCAATAGCGGCGGTAAGGCCCATCATGGAGGATTGGCTGGAGAGGCGACACGGAAGCCTCTCCTACCGACTGACGCAGGTGATCTCCGGGAAGGGGTACTTCGGGGACCACCTGCATCGGATCAGGAAGGAGCCCACGCCTGAGTGTCATCACTGCGACGCGAGCGAGGACTCAGGGCTGCACACGCTGGCGGACTGCCCGGCGTGGGAGGCGCCGAGGCGTGACCTCGTGGCAGCCATCGGGGTGGGAGTCCTCTCGCTCGGCAGCATGATTGCGGCAATGGTGCGGAGCGCGAGCGCGTGGGCCGCCGCCGCCTCCTTCTGCGAGCATGTAATGCTCGCGAAGGAGGTGGCGGAGCGCGCCCGGGAAAGACTTAGAACTCTCCCGGTCCGCCGAGCCCGCAACTTGCTCGCCGCGCGTCGCAGGCAACTCAGGCGGCGGAGGTCGCTTAACGACCTCTGTCCTCCATGAGCGCAGGCCTGGGGGTGGCGGGTGAGGCCACCTGTCACCCCAGCAGAAGCAGGCCGGGACGGTGGGGCGACTAGCGCCCCTCCCCCAAACCGGGGCAAGATGGGGACACCGTGGTTCCCAAACCCGAGGGGGCCATCTCGAAACCGGAGATGGCCCAGGGTCAGTCGGGGTGCGAGGGATATGCTCTATGGGCAACCTTACACCCCGGCGTCTGTAGACCCGAGACGGCGTGCGGTTTTAGTCGGTTCAAGCCCGACATAACCGCCCCCGCTGGCACACCCCACACATCCCGAAAATGAAGACAGGCGATAGTACTGAAGATAAAAAATACAGCGTTGTTTTGCGACTTTTTTAGTTATTAGTATTTTTTTCTTCTTACAATTATCGACACGCCATCGTGTTTGTACAGCTAAACGAAATGATAATTTCATAAAAATGCATCACTTAACCAAAAAAATGAAAATGCCGCAATGAATATCGGAATGATGTCACCTGTTTTTTTATCTTCAGTACTATTGTCTGTTTACATTTTACGGAGCGTTTCCCTAACACCCAATATTATTATTTTTTCTTTTAGAGTAAAGAGTTTCTCGCAATTGTGCACAAAGAAAAAAAAATGTGTGCACTGTAGTACCTAACCCTTTTAGTCTGGACATGCAAGACAGCACCCACTCTGACCCTTTCAACTTTATATGTTGTCTTATGTTTATTTTATTCATATTTGATGTTGAATGAGATGTTGAAGTAAAGCCTACGATTTTGTTTATGTTGGTGACCAAATGCAAACGGTGCTTTGATAATATAAGGCAGTATTAAACCTTATACTTAATTTTTTTTTTGAGTTCATGTCCTCTTCCACGTAATTCATTCATCTTTTCTTAGGCCTACTTCTACTACTAAAACTCAAAGGCAAAGGTATCCCACCGAGTACACCAGTATGTACATCACATTTTGCTCTATTGCAGGGGTTAATAATGTATTTCACAACTGTTTTTCCTTGAGAGTTTTTTTTTTTGGTAAGTAATATTATTATAATTATCAAGCCAGTTACACTCACTCTAGCAAATGACAATTCATTCACTAGAGTGATCTAATTTCTAATTGAAAAATGAACTAAGTAACTGAAATTTCAATAACACTTTGCCCAGTCTGAAAGCGAATCTAGGTCTACAAAATATATTTCTTTTACTATTTTGAAGTTGAACAAACTTATATAGAGGATCAACGAAGCCAAAAAAAGTTGAAGAAAAAGTTTTTAAGATTGGTACAAGTAACTAATTAGATTTGAAATACAATTCCACGGTAAAGCTTTATCTTATTTATGACGCACTTTCAAATCTGCCTTATATACGAGCAGGCTCAATGAAACAACTAAACATATCACTCACAATATACAGTTGTATCGTACAAAGTAATTCCAACTAGGTGAGCTTAACAAACGTGTTCTCAAACTAATAGAATTAAAGGACTGTGTGTATGTTTATGCGTGAGTTTTATATCGCTTTCTATTGTTCAAATATTATACGTTTAGGTTGATAGTTATAGTATTTAGAAGGTGCTAAATACACGTTTAACATAGAATACAATGAAAGTAAAGTTAACACTACACCTACTTAGAAGGAACGTTGATACTTTTGCAAAAACGAACAAAGTAAGTCTGTATATTTATACAAATATGCCTGTGGTAAATTCGATTTAGGTGTTTCGCAATGTCAGAAGGGGTGCGAGGGTCTGAAGTCCGGAGACGGCGTGCGGTTTTAGTCGGTTCCAACATAACCATCATCAAGGTATCAGAAAGGAATTTCCGCATGGAAAAAAAAGGTGTTAGGCAATGTACGCAATGTGAATGTTCAGGGTCCCGTCCCCGCTCCCGCGCCTCTGATACAGTTGCGAAAGGGCTCTTGCTTCCAGGTCCCATGGTGGAGTACCGGCAAGGAGACTCGCCGCCTCAAAGGAGATCGTGCGCTACCCCCGGATGACCCTGTTGGCCATCACCCGCTGTGGAGCGCGCAGCATCCGCATGCTTCTGGCCTTCAGGGCCTCCGCCCATATTGGGCACCCATATAGGTCTATGGACCGCACGATCCCCGCGTAAAGTCTCCTGCAGGAGTCATCGAGCCCCCTCATGTTGGGCAACAGCCGCGCCAGAGCGAGAGCTGTGGTCAGACTTCGGATGTGCTCTCCGAAGTCCCATCGGCCGTCGAGCACGAGCCCCAAATATTTCATTTGGGGCTTGATGCCGATGCGATTTCCTCCCACGATGAGACTGGATCCCTCGGGTGGCTTGCTCCGAGGCCCATGAAAGAACAGGGCCTCAGTTTTATGCAGAGCCACCTCGAGACCCAGCCGCAGGATCCGCTCAACGACTTGGGCAACCGCGGTCGTAGCCTTCAGGGTCACTTCGCGGTACGTCGCCCCGCACGCCGTCACGAGCGTGTCGTCCGCGTAGTTCGTGACGGCGGCACCGCCTACGAGCTCACCGCGAAGCATCCAGTCGTATCCGATGTTCCACAGGAGCAGCCCCAGGACCGATCCTTGTGGAACACCGCACGACATTTCACGCCGATCGAGACCGGTCACGGTTGGACTAATGAAGTACCTATTCAATTAACTATCAAAATCTTAAAGTAACTGACGGCCTCTGTGGCGTAGCAGTAGTGCATTCGACTGCTACGTAAGGGGGCGCCGGTTCGATTCCCGCTTAGTGCAAATATTTGTATGCATGAATACGTCTATTTGCATTGGTCTGGGTGTTTCTATGTATATTATGTATGTATTTACAAAAAAAAAGTATATAAGTATGTTTATCCGCATTCTGGAACCCATAACACAAGCTTAAGCAGCAAGTTAAACTATGCTTACTTTGGGTCTAGAAAGCGCTGTGTAGAATGTCGTATAATATTTATTTATTATAAAAAAAAGTACGTATGAATATAAAGATTAATGACTTCTACGTTTACATTCAGCCAGATTTGCAATACAATACATATAAAACCACTTACAATTATCAAACACGGTTAAAATTTAAGACGCAAACCCACAGGTATTTACTAGTATCAGCATAAAGGCGCCTACATAAACTCAAAGACGACGAATGTTTGCGAATAATTAAATTGTGGTTTGTAAACCATATAAAGGGAAAACGACTACGTCAAGCAAGAGGAACGGGAAGGGTCTGAGATTACGTGTATAATTGTCTTAGACATAATATTGTGATTGCGCTATTAAATTAATTATTAAAACGTGTTAATGTAATCTTTGACTTAGTTATCCGCGACATGCTTGTAATCAGCGTAGGTGTATCATTATAATCAAAACTATTGTTTTCCATTTATTTACAAAATATATACAGTCATGCCTCTTTCAAAATGGGGTGGGCAGAGACCACATGTTTATACTTGTTACGATAATGGCATACTTAAAGCATTTTTCATTTATAGCGCTAAATTACCAAAATCGTGTGCAGTGTCCTATGCTGACAAAATGTGCTCTTACATCTACATTTCGTCAGCTTTGTTTTTATCTACGGGGCATGTTTCCATAGTCCGTACTTCTATTGAGAATTTTCTCACAGAAAAATTCAATAACAACTGCCCGACTTAAAAAGCCGACAACCAAACACCACCATTACATTAAAATAAAACTTTTTTTAACAGATTCTGTCGCGATTTGTTTTGTGTTTTATTTCAATGTATAACATTTGCGTAAACTTCCGACAATATCACCAAATTATGTTTTATATCGGTAGAATATCTTTTTTACATCACTAAGGTAGCAAATAAGTTAGTAGTCACCATATCCTGCATAGATAAATACCGCGAGTGTTACTTGCGCATTGCTGACCCCATAATAACCATCGTCTTTTTCTGCTATTTTGGGAAACCATGCCAGAGTCAATGAGTTCTTACAAGGCTCACGACAAGAAACTTTTGTCGTAGGTATGGACTTAACCTAGGGCACGCCGCAATAGCGGCGGTAAGGCCCATCATGGAGGATTGGCTGGAGAGGCGACACGGAAGCCTCTCCTACCGACTGACGCAGGTGATCTCAGGGAAGGGGTGCTTCGGGGACCACCTGCATCGGATCAGGAAGGAGCCAACGCCTGAGTGTCATCACTGCGACGCGAGCGAGGACTCAGGGCTGCACACGCTGGCGGACTGCCCGGCGTGGAGGCGCCGAGGCGTGACCTCGTGGCAGCCATCGGGGTGGGAGTCCTCTCGCTCGGCAGCATGATTGCGGCAATGGTGCGGAGCGCGAGCGCGTGGGCCGCCGCCGCCTCCTTCTGCGAGCATGTAATGCTCGCGAAGGAGGTGGCGGAGCGCGCCCGGGAGAGACTTAGAACTCTCCCGGTCCGCCGAGCCCGCAACTTGCTCGCCGCGCGTCGCAGGCAACTCAGGCGCCGGAGGTCGCTTAACGACCTCCGTCCTCCATGAGCGCAGGCCTGGGGGTGGCGGGTGAGGCCACCTGTCACCCCAGCAGAAGCAGGCCGGGACGGTGGGGCGACTAGCGCCCCTCCCCCAAACCGGGGCAAGACGGGGACACCGTGGTTCCCAAACCCGAGGGGGCCATCTCGAAACCGGAGATGGCCCAGGGTCAGTCGGGGTGCGAGGGATATGCTCTATGGGCAACCTTACACCCCAGCGTCTGTAGACCCGAGACGGCGTGCGGTTTTAGTCGGTTCAAGCCCGACATAACCGCCCCCGCTCGCACGCGGGGGGGTATCCGAAGGGATTTCCGCACGATAAAAAAAAAAAAAAAAAAAGGTATGGACTTAACCTTTTGGTTTTTCATCTATATATTTGAAATCAAACATAGTGTCTCAAAAAGTAAACATATACACATACATTGAGTTGCTTAGTATTACCTTGTAAAGTCTACCTCCGTTCCTCAAAAGGATAACGGTATTCTTCGGTTAAGCCAGTGGTGAGGGTATTAGAGATAAGTACTCGTACGTAGTCTGTCGGTGCTAGCGACACGAGGGATAGACAGCGATGAGTTTTACGTGTTCACAAGGTAAAAGAGTGTACCGTGTGTCTGTTAACTGAATATTTCAGAAAAGGTTGTTTTCAACTACACACTCGATTATCCCTATTTATTAAAGACATATCTAGGATAAACGCGTTCTGAATTTAATTTTTGATTCTATTAATTTATAATGTCAAGCAATATCCATACATAAAATAAAATTATAACAAGATGAAAACTGTAAAGTCATCGTTAAAAGTGCCTTAACTAATTCTAACTAGCTAACACTAACACTTTAGCTTTTAAATCTTTCATAAAATAATAAACAAAACATGAAATAAAACAAAAACAAAACTTTATCCTCTGGGAAACATAAAACTACATGAATATTCATTATAGGGTCCTCATATTCCAATGTCAAGAACGTTTGTGAATATTTAAGTGTTAATCCACTTTTGTGTTTGTTGACTACCTACTCATAGAATATTGTTACAACGATCGTCGATATCTCGGAAACTACTGATCGAATCTTCTAGAAATTAAAACGCATTGTTAATGTCGAAGTACTCTATCGATCCGTTTAGAAAAATCCAGAAAAGTCAATACAAAATCACACGCCCTTTTGTCTACCTATACCAACTTTACCTACAAATCGCGATAAAAAGGGCATTCACCTCTATCGTCGGCACGACTGTGTAGGTACTTATTTTCTCGAACGCCCCAGTAAATACCTACTATTCTCGAACGCCCTAGTACCTTCCGGAATATTCTACCCCGCTTATTAAGAGCTATAAAAGGACGCCCGGCTATCGACACGAGGCAGTTAATTTTCGAAAGTGAAAGCGAACACATCTTACCGAAGTGAATCAAGAGAGTTATACCTGCGACTTAAGGAACTACTGTGGACTACTGTGAACTGCTGAGCGACTGGAACTGTTGAAGAGTACTGTGTGTGCTAGTTATTTAGTTGTCTAGTTTGTGGTGAGCGAATAAACCTCTTTGTTGTGTAAACGGCATTTAATTTGTACCCCGCGCACGTAACAACTGGTGTCAGAAGTGCGATGCCGTTATTACCACGTGAAGATGAAGGGCGTACTCCACGGACCAGACGTCAAGTGGAAATGGATGCTGCACGTCAACGGAGCCTTGAAGAGGAAGGCCATCAGGCCGATTCTGCTATCTCAGCGGGAACTACGGCAGCACAAGATGGAACCTCGTCAGATACCAACATGATGACGCTGCTGGCTTCTATGCAGCAGATGATGCAGGCCTCCTTGCAAGAAATACAGGCCAAACAAGAGGCCAGTCAACAGATGATACAGGCCAACCAAGAGGCTAGTCGACAGACGATGCAAGCCTCCATAGAGGCTAGTCAACAGACGATGCAGGCCTCCATGCAAGAGATGATACAGGCCAACCAGGAAGCTGTCATGGGTAAAATCGATGCAGGCATCCATGCACTGGGAGATAAAGTGAAGAACCTAGAAGACGACTTGCAAATGCTGAGTAAGGAAGTGGCTTTGAAGACAGGAACCATCGACGACCGCTTTCAAGAGCTTGAAAAAGAGATCGTCAGGCTAAAAACCTGTGGACCTGTTGCCGTGACCATTGACGACCGCTTGCAAGAACTGGAAAAAGAGATCGTCAGACTAAAAACCTGCGGACCTGTTGCCGCGACCTCACCCTCATCAGCGAAGTTCGACCTACCACACTTCGATGGAACTTCCTCGTGGACAGCCTTCAAATACCAATTTGAGATATTGGTAAAAACTAAAGCCTGGAGCAACGAGGAGTCTTTTATGGCCTTGACACTTGCATTACGAGGAGATGCCTTAGTAATACTGGAAAACTTGCCACCTGAAGGAAGGACACTGGAGTCCCTGATGGAAGCATTAGCCACACGCTACGGTGACAAGCACCTGGAGAATGTCTACCGAGCGCAGCTACGCGAGAGGAAACAAAAAGCTGGTGAAAGCCTCCAGGAATGGGCTGTAGAGGTTGAAAGGCTCGTTCGTCGGGCCTACTCATCGACACCCGTGATGATCGAGACCACTCTACTGGAGGCCTTCCTAAACGGTATACGGGACGCAGAAGTGAAAACTAGTGTACAGTTGCGTCACCACCAGACCTTAAAAGAAGCACTGGCTTATGCCCTTGAGGTGGAAACCGTACGGCAGAATGCCGGGATAAGTAAGGTCAGGGAGATCAAGGAGGTAGTTGAGGAGGAGAGGAAGCCACGGTATGTCCCAACGTGTTATTCCTGTAGAGGAAGGGGCCATATCCAGTCAGAGTGTCCTTCGAGGAAACGGAGGAGGGTCACGGACTCCGGGACCCAGGTCGATCAAGATGTTCCGTTAAACTAAATGTCGCCAGGGCCGCGGGGCGGGCGCTGGCTGGTCGACATGAGGCCCCAACCATCACAATAACTCAAGTTGTCAATGGAAATAGTCTGATCATCGAGGCCATCTTAGACAATCAACCTTGCAGTTTAACAGTGGATACTGGAGCTTCACGTACAGTTGTAAGGCCGGAATTGCTGAAACGCACCATAAGGTGGGAAAAACGATCTCCGAGGTGCCAGCTTCAGACAGCTACTGGCCAGCCAGTGACCGTCCTCGGTGAAACAGATGTGGAGGTAAGAATTGGCGACCAAATATACCACCAGTCAGTATTAATTGCTAATATTACTGATGATTGCATTTTGGGACTGGATTTCTTGACGAATCACCGATGTGTCTTGGATATACCTAGAGGAGTGCTGAGATTTCCTGATCAGGAAGTTTGTTTACAAGGATCGCACCCGTGTACTCTTTACTGTTTAACGGATACGACGTTAGCTCCTAAATCGGAAACATTAGTCAGAGTGAGGTTTCCTGCGAAGACTGAACAAAGAAGATGTCTTATTGTGGAAGATACCGGCAGTCATGAAAACTTAATAACAGCGAGAACCTTACTGATGCCGAACGGAATCGCTAGGGTGAGAATCCTCAACCTCAGTGACGAAATAGTTCTCCTGAAGAAGAATAGTGTGGTTGGAAAATGTGAAGAAGTAAAGTACCTGAGACGGCTGAACAGCACTACGACTAAACAAGGCGGTACACAAATCTCCGAAGATCGCATCCAGCAACTTCTCGAGAATTCAAAGGAAAACTTATCGGCATCAGAATTGCATCAAGCCAGAGACCTCTTGCTACGATTTAGAGACATCTTTGCAACCGGAAATGACTGTGGAAGGACTGGGCTCGTGAAACACCGGATTGACACAGGTGACTCCAGGCCTATAAAACAAAGACCTCGACGTTTACCATGGGCAAGAGAAGAGGAGGTAGCAGTTATGATTAAAGACATGGCCGATAACAAGGTGATTGAACCTTCAACGAGTCCATGGTCATCACCTGTGGTACTAGTGAAAAAGAAGGATGGCAGTACAAGGTTTTGTGTGGATTACCGAATGTTGAATAATGTCACGAAGAAAGACAGTTATCCTTTGCCTAGGATCGACGATACCCTGGACATGCTTAGTGGTATGAAATGGTTTTCAACCATCGATTTAAAAAGTGGCTATTGGCAGGTGGAGATCAGTCCAGACGATAAAGAGAAGACAGCCTTTAGTACAGGAATTGGAAACGGTTTATGGCATTTTAATGTCATGCCATTTGGTTTATGTAATGCACCAGCCACGTTTGAACGCCTCATGGAAAGAGTAATGGTGGGTCTACTTGGAGACGTCTGTCTGGTTTACCTGGACGATGTTATAGTTGTGGGACGCAGCTTCAAAGAAAACCTGAAGAACCTGGAAAAAGTTTTTACTCGGATTCGTGAGGCTAACCTTAAACTGAGTCCAAAGAAGTGCGCTCTATTTAAAAAGGAGGTCAGCTATCTTGGACATGTGATCTCAACGGAAGGAGTTAAAACCGACCCCGAGAAGATTAAAGCTGTTCAAGAATGGCCTGTTCCAAAGAACAAAACGGAGGTTCGTGCGTTTCTGGGACTATGCGCGTATTACAGACGCTTCATTAAGCATTTCTCGGATATTGCAAAACCACTACACCGACTGACGGAAGATAAACGAGACTTCGTTTGGGACCTGGATTGCGAGCAAGCTTTTAGTACGCTTAAACAACGATTGTGCGAAGCCCCTATATTGGGTTATCCTACTAGGGAAGGTAGATTCCTTGTGGACATGGACGCCAGTAACAGCGGAATAGGTGGAGTGTTGTCACAAGTGCAGGGAGATCGCCATGTTGTAATAGCATACTTTAGTAAATCGCTATCTAAACCGGAAAGGAATTACTGTGTTACTCGTCGTGAACTTCTCGCTGTGGTGAAGTCTTTACAGCATTTTAACAAGTATCTTATAGGACGAGAGTTTACACTAAGGACAGATCATGCTGCGCTACAGTGGTTGCTGCAATTCAAGAACCCAGAAGGCCAAGTAGCAAGATGGATCGAGCAACTACAGGAATTTCCCTTTGTGATAGAACACCGAAGTGGAAAAGGGCACGGCAATGCTGATGCTTTGTCACGAAGGCCGTGTGTCGAAGATTGCAAGCATTGTCAAAGAAACGAAGCCCGAGAAGAGATTAAAGTCATAAGGGTGAATGGACTTGACGACGAATGGACTGGAAGCAGTATGAAGAAGGCGCAAGAGGATGATGATGATCTGAAACCTATACTGCACTGGAAACAGCTTGGCAGCAAACGTATCTGCTTACAGTTCGACGACCAAAAGCTATTGGGCCCAGTGGGACAGCTTAGCACTGGTAGACGATGTCCTGTATAGGAAATGGGAGTCTAACGATGGTAAGGAAGTAACCATGCAAGTAGTGGTACCAAGAAGCAAGGTGGCCCCACTCTTAAGGAACATCCACGATGGTGTTTCTGGCGGGCATCTCGGAGTCAAGAAAACCCTGGTTAAAGTGCGACAGCGGTTTTACTGGCTCCGTTGTCGGGAAGATGTCGAGGATTGGTGCCGTAAATGCACTGCATGTGCTTCGGTTAAAGGACCGCAGACAAGAAGCAAAGGAAAATTGAAGCTATACAACGGTGGGGCACCGTGGGAACGTATCGCCATTGATGTTGCTGGACCTTTTCCAACGACTGATGAGGGTAACAAATACATCATAGTAGTGCAAGACTACTTCACTAAGTGGCCGGAAGTATTTGCGACACCCAACCAGGAAGCAGTCACTGTAGCCAAGAAACTAGTTCAGGAAGTGGTCAGTCGATATGGCGCACCTATGGAGATCCACTCCGACCAAGGACGGAACTTCGAGTCTGCTCTGTTTCAAGAAATGTGCAAACTCCTCGGTATAAACAAGACCCGTACGACTCCAGCGCACCCACAGTCAGACGGAATGGTCGAGAGGTTTAACCAGACGTTGGAAAATCACTTGGCTAAAGTTGTCGACGAACACCAAAAAGATTGGGACCAGTACATCCCACTGTTCCTGATGTCCTATCGATCTGCGGTGCATGACAGTACGGGACACACTCCAGCTAAAGTAAATTTTGGTCGAGAGATATGGCTACCAGTGGATGCAATAACCGGCACGCCACCCGAAAGTCCTAAGCCCGTAACGGACTACGTGAGTGATCTTCAAAACCGGCTGGACGAGGTGCACAGAATGGTACGGGAAAACAATTTGAAGACAGGTATAAGGATGAAAACCCGGTACGATAGAAATGCAAACACCAACGGTTTAGAAGAAGGAACACTGGTATGGTTTCACAACCCGCTACGCAGAAAAGGGAAATCTCCAAAACTTCAAGCTCGCTGGGAAGGACCCTATACGGTTGTCACAAGAATCAATGACATCACCTACCGCATTAAGAAGGGTCTTAGGGGAAAACCAAAGGTAGTCCATGAGGATAGGTTGACGCGATATCATGGAACAAACGATGCTCGGGACGAGCATGATTAAGAGGGGGGTAATGTTACAACGATCGTCGATATCTCGGAAACTACTGATCGAATCTTCTAGAAATTAAAACGCATTGTTAATGTCGAAGTACTCTATCGATCCGTTTAGAAAAATCCAGAAAAGTCAATACAAAATCACACGCCCTTTTGTCTACCTATACCAACTTTACCTACAAATCGCGATAAAAAGGGCATTCACCTCTATCGTCGGCACGACTGTGTAGGTACTTATTTTCTCGAACGCCCCAGTAAATACCTACTATTCTCGAACGCCCTAGTACCTTCCGGAATATTCTACCCCGCTTATTAAGAGCTATAAAAGCACGCCCGGCTATCGACACGAGGCAGTTAATTTTCGAAAGTGAAAGCGAACACATCTTACCGAAGTGAATCAAGAGAGTTATACCTGCGACTTAAGGAACTACTGTGGACTACTGTGAACTGCTGAGCGACTGGAACTGTTGAAGAGTACTGTGTGTGCTAGTTATTTAGTTGTCTAGTTTGTGGTCAGCGAATAAACCTCTTTGTTGTGTAAACGGCATTTAATTTGTACTCCGCGCACGTAACAATATTAAAAAAAAATGATAAGGGTTTCAAGTGCAATACCGATGCCAAAAATGGGATTTTTAGATGTTTTGCCTGTTTGTCTGCAGCTTATTATCGATGTCCAAGCATCACTTAAAAACCACTGAAGAGAAGAAGAACAAGCAAGAACAAACGTCTAGGGTATCATCGTAAACTGCGCTATATATCGTCATGCTAATATAAGTATGATAGCTCCAGCTAAGCAAAATCAACCTAATCGATATTGATCATAACGTTATTATTGCTAGGTAGAGTATCATAGGCAACATCCGCACTATAAATCATCACGCTGTAGCTAAAATTTGATGCGCAGTAAAATATAAAATCTCGAAACTCTAAAGAGAGTTATCTACGTGTAAAAGATAGTTGATTAGATAGGAACTCATAAACCTTTGATAATTTATATCAACACGCTATTATCTTAGAGACCCGATAGAATTTATTTCGATTTAACATAATTTAAACCTCTATTTCGAGCGACTTCTCCACGAGATCTGTGGCTCAGTGGATCTGCGTGCCAGTACGTTCGAATCCGACCAAAATACAGATTACTTGTTACGGATTTTGTGTCTAAAAACGTGTGGTATTTTTTAAATTAAAGGCTTAAGTTATAACAAAAATTTTTAGTTTATAATCTAATTCTTACATGACTGTGACATGCTGACAGAAGCACTAGTTTATTTCTTCAAGAATCCTGTTGGGTTTCAAGTTCTTGAAAAAGAAATATTGTCAGACAGATAAACGAATAACCAAGTGAACAGACATGTTTTAAATTTGAGGTATTGCATCCAAAAACATGTATTCTTTGCTATCAAAGCCATTTAATTTTGCACTGCAATAACATTTAGCTAATATCGTTGTCTTCAAAACTTAACCTATAAAATGTGTTAATTTTTTAATTGAGTAATATTTACACAAGTAATTGTGAATTCACTCCTTCAAATATTCAAAACTAACAGCCAGCGATAAAACCAGTGACTGATAAATACAAATTTAATTTACCTTAAAGTTAAAATGACCGGGGTATTGTTTAAGGGCCCTAATTTAAGTTTAAGGAACAGCATTAGTTCGCGCATTATATTCGAATATCTGGGTGACCGAGCTTTGCTTGGATTTTATCGACGTTTTCTAAAAATGAAACCTAGCTTTATCGATTATATATATTATGCAAAGCTATTCGATAGATAGATATTTGGCTAATCCTTTGGGTTAACTAAAGTGACTAAAACGCCTAGTTTAAAGTACAAATTTTCAAACTTTAATATTAATAATATTAGTAGGATCACATACATACATATTTACCGGGTGGTTACTAACACCCGATAAGTATGTACGAGTTGCGATAACTCAGCTTTTTAATATTTTATTTAATGTCGAATACCTTTTTTTATTTTTATTTTCGTGCGGAAATCCGGGGGGGTACCCCGCCGGTCAGCGGGGGCGGTTATCTCGGGCTTGAACCGACTAAAACCGCACGCCATCTCGGGTCGTAATACACCTACTCATGTACACATATTTATTAAAGTCTCATCGCTAAAAAAGAGTTGGTTTTTAAAATACCGAAAACATTTTCCCAAGCATCCTAATTAAATAAAGTGAAAATACAACCAGGTGATAAAATAAATTCTTATGATTACATATTTAACGTATAAAAAATAAAAGTTTAAGAGAATTATAACTACAAAAGTCTATTCGAGAAATGGCAAATATTTGTGCTATCCAACAAAGGAAAATGAGATTAGTCCTTAGAGACTTCAAAATTAGTTTACATTTTTCTCTTATAACATTAATATCAAACGTTTTTTCTTACGCGTTATTACAGTGTTTTTTATTAAAGGTATTATAAGATTTAGATAATACTTTGTCATCGAAAACTTTTTGACTCGTGACATTTACCAACATAACGCTTTATGAATTTTATGATCGACTAAGCTTTAAGAAGCCATGTTGTTAGTAAAATTGAATAATTAGGTTTTCAAACAAAGTACTTCCAAAAAGCTTCAAATCTTCGGGATCCATGACACCACCAGCTAGTCAGTATAAAAACTCGCGAGCTTTAAACGGACGAGGCTCTAGTGTAAGTTTTCCTCTCGGTGTTGGTCAATCAGACGGTATTCGCTACAGTAATTGCCAATATAAACCAAATAAATAATGAAGAAGAGAAGACAGCAGACCGCGCGTTCTGAGATGAAAGCCTATACAACCGGATAAAACGCTATTATGATGATGATAATTGGCTAATGACTGCTCCTAATTTTGTACTACGTTTTTTGAAATTCACTCTCTTTCGTTGTTCGTCTGTATGTTGGCACATTAATTTTCCCCTTACCCCTCCAGCTAAGCTAAATAGCTATAACTATACCTTTTTTTTTTCATGCGGAAATCCCCTCGGATACCCCCCGCCGGCCAGCGGGGGAGATTATGTCGGGCTTGAACCGACTTAAACCGCACGACGTCTCGTGTCTTCAGTCGCCGGGGTGTAAGGTTGCCCATAAGGCCGTCTGACCCTGGGCCATCTCCGGTTTCGAGATAGCCCCCTCGGGTTTGGAAACCAAGGTGTCCCCTTCTTGCCCCGGAAAGAGAGCGGGGTGCTAGTCGCCCCGCCGTCCAGGCCTGCTTCTGCTAGGGTGACAGGTGGCCTCACCTGTCACCTCCAGGCCTGCGCTCATGAAGGACGGAAGTCCTTAAGTGACCTCCGGCGTCTGAGTCGCCTGCGACGCGCGGCGAGCATGTTGCGGGCTCGGCGAGCCAGGAGAGTTCTAAATCTCTCCCGGGCTTGCTCCACCATCTCCTTCTCGAGCATTACTAGGCTCGCAGAAGGAGGCGGTGGCAGCCCACGCGCACCTATATAGATTAATCATCCCGATGAGCTAGAGACTTCAAACTTTAAATGTAATTTAAGAACTTTATTAACACACATTATAAAAAGAACCACGCTCTCCACACGAATAGCCATCGCCAGGTCAAGATAATGTCGTTCATTATCTTGACCTTTATATATAAAGCCTATACCATTGTCATCATTTTGCTCTTTAAAAGAAATGTTCAAGGCATTAGCATTATTAGTACTTACATTAAGTATAATAAATGTTAAAATTTAAAACCCAGCGTTTCAGAGTTTGTAAAAGTGACCCGAGAGAATTAAAAGTACGGATTTAATGTGTACAAGTAAAAATTTTAGCATCGGTAAGCGTAGCCGCAGTACAGAATTAATAATAATTGACTGCGGGGTAACAATTAGTGAATAATATAGAGAAAATACTGATGATTATGGAACAATCTGCTTGAACAACACTCATAATTGCATAATTTTCGTGTTTATAGTATTTTTAATACTAGGTGTGTACGACATTTTCCACCTGGACTTCGATTTGGGCTTTAATTCTTTTTTTCCGCGGATCCCTAATACTTTTTCTGAAATAAATTTAGCCTAAGTAACATCTTTTTTTTATACGTGTGGAAAACCCCTACGGGCTTCACCCCATCGGTGCCGACGATAGAATGGGCGTGTCGGAATCGGACCGACTAAAACCACACAGTGTACTCCCCAAGTGTCCATTGCCGGGCACCCCGGGTAAGCCCTCGAAAGGATAACCCCAGGGTTACCGGCGGACCTTGGCTGCCAACGCGGCCTCGCTTGGTAGGGTCGGGTTTTATCCCGCGTCGGTGAGTTGGCAGGCGTGTGTACACACACGACACGCCTCCGCCTCGGCCAGCTTCTGTAAGGACGTCGAGTCGGCCAACTGCTGTCCTCAGGCCCCGATCATGGAGGTCGGTAGTCCCGGGCGTAGACGAGTCTGCGGCATCCTCGCTAAGTAACACCTTAATATTACAAACAGACATTTAGAACACAGAATAGATAACGGACGTCAATACTTCAACCCGCCTGATGATAAGTTGACAGTGGAGTCTAAAGAATGAAGACCTCTATTATAGCTATCAACAATGCTAAAATGGTATCCAGTTCTATAGATGCTTATTGTAACCGCGTCTTGAAAGCGATCTATATTCATTATGAGGCAGAGAAATAGCCATCTAGTACACAAGTAGGTACTGGATGTTTGGCGTGGGTGGATCGTTTAATGAGTTTAGTTCCAAGTAATATATTTTTTAGATTCACCTCATCCGCATGCCACACAATAATAGAGACTTGCCACAGTAAATACCCAGGATATACCAGTGTGCTCTTAGAAATATAAATAGTTGTGAAACGTTGCATTACGAAACGCTGCATCCCACAGTTTCTCTAGTTTTGTAGATAACTGCCCTCCATAGAGAATACACCCTTTATGTATACATATATATATATATAAAATATGGTGTTCCGGGTGGGAATTCCTTTTTTCCACCCGGAATATAAAGTTTGACATGTCATGGTAAGATCTCAGAATTGAATTGAAATGTACTCTTTTGTTAATTTAATCTGGAAAACTGCAATAGACGGTATAAGTTCATCCCGTATTGCATCGAACTGAAAACGGCCACTGAAATATGGATATCACCTACCCCTTCGGGCGATAATCAATATTTAAATATAAATAAATAACAACAATTAGCAACTTAAAACTGTAAAGTGTATGTAATTGATTGGATTTTATAATTCAGTTTCAAGATAAGCTGCATGTTTTTTGAACAAAGGTACGCAGTTACAGCTAAGATGCTATCTCGTGACACCCTCAATAACCACTAAGGTTTTACCACACCATAAAAAAGACTACTCACGCCTATATTCACAATATAATAGAAAAGGGTCGACCGTGTAGACGTATTTGAATTTAACGCTATATCATGTGGGTATCAAAAACAACGTATTTTAAAAGCGACCGCCCCAGTGTCACCCTCTTAAGCCGGTGTTCTAAATACAAAGGATGCTTTACACTCGAAATACTTTATTTTATTTTAATAGATTTGATGACGTACCTAATGAAAAGAGGATACAACGGTATTCATTCTGGTACTGCCACCAGCTACTATAAATACCAAAAATTTGTTCATTAAACAGAAAATCATAATTAAATTTATCAAAATAATCTACTTAAAAGGTATTTAGAGCTCGCTACTGCTACAGTTAATTGGCAATTGATCTTAAAATACATCCCAAATACTTCATAAATAGAAAGAAGGGATCATGAAGTTAGAAGTGGCTCTCTGCTATTTATGTTATCGGTTTTTCTTGTTTCTTGATAATTTTTTGACATAGGCATGAGTCTAGTTCCATCAGTCTAACTGTAGTAGAAAGCTATATCTTAGATTGTGAGAAGTACACCAAAAGCTTTGCGTATTTTGTTATGAAGACTGAGGTAATATTTACCTATCAGATACTTTATCGGTAGGAGGAGAATAAATCCTTAAGATATAAAATTGGTCAGTCGGGGTGCGAGGGATATGCTCCATTACACCCCGGCGTCTGTAGACCCGAGACGGCGTGTGGTTTAGAAAGAAAGGTACACTTACTTACTTAAATTTATAACATTGTTTGAGGTGAAATAGATATTTTAAATTGAAAATTTCAAACACCGATATATTAAATATAGACACGCCTCTTTCCCACTGGGGCAGAGATAACATTTTTCTACTTGCTACGATCCTGGCCTACGCCTTTCGCTTCTTCTACGTTCATGATTGTTTACAGGTACGACGGCAGGCCAGTACGGGCACGCTTGACTTGGCCTTCCCTTATAACGTCCTCAATCTGATTGGTATATATACGCCTAGGATGAATTTATCCGGGTTGCCCTAACCTCATATTCTGGGTTTTGTAAAACTTCAAACAAAGCAAAACAAAGCTTGTAACAAAGGGTTACAAGCTTTTACTTAACTTGCTCTGTATGCACACACATCAAAAAAAGATTTCGCTTAACACTAATTAAGAAGAAGATTAGAAGCACACTTATTTTGATGTGTGTATGTTTGTTTGAGCGAGTCAAATCTTGCAATTGAATTTTGAAGCAGTTATCCTCAACCGATTGAAATGAAATTTTGGATACACGTTTAGTTTGGATGACAATGCCTTAATATGATACCATGGAGCTGGCCTGATGATGGAGTAGGAAAGTGGCCATTACAATTCCTAAATTAAACGAGATAAACTCATCGAGTTTAGACTCGTTTGTTTTGTCTTGACAAACTCTCTGATATGATATGGAATTCAGGGTCTGACGATGGAGTAGGAAGGTGGCCCTGGGAACTCCTAAGCTAACCAAGATAAACCTATCGGACTCCTTTGTTTTGACTTGGCTAGCAGTCTCATCTCAATTAGAACACAGAGAAAAAGCTTGTGCGATACAAGCTTTTGAAATCAACACAACCCTTGCCTTAAATTATTATTTTCGTTTTTGTACAACTGATTTTTCTAGTCGCCCGTAGTTATGTGTGTCTCCAAAACGTTTATTATCGCGCGCTTAGTAATGTGCCTGGTAGATGGCAATAGGCTCGCCCCCTATTACATTGGGACCTTAACATAACTGACGAATCGTGGTACACCTCTTTCTACCCCTTCGGGATACAGGCGTGAAGTTATGTTATGTTATGTTATGATTTAACTAATAAAAGCTTATTTTTAAATAGTTTTTTTATAAAATATTTTTTTAAGTATATAGTATATTTATTTTATCATTTATACAATATGCAAAAAACTAGTATCAGATCCGTGAAGATTTATTTATTTCTCCATAGCACTATTTTTACAGTTTTACCCTAATACAATAGTGATGTCCTTAAATATTATAACATATTAATATATATATATATATAGCTGCTCGTGCTGATTCACTGACTGACTCACTCACTCACTCACTCATTGATCACCTCTTCTGAACAATTTTGCATGAAATTTTTTTTTTCTCTGATGGTTTCGTATAGAGGATAAAAATTCATTCGGAGGAAAAATATGGAGAGAGCTGATGATTGAGGATTTCGGAGACGAGTGAAGAGCACGCTTAAGGTATTGAAGATAGGTTGGGGGTGCTTGAGCAAATGTCACTCGAGACGTCATTCAATTGCCAGTGACCTGAAAAAAAAAATGGCGAAAAAAAAATGGCCGCCATACAAATTTCGTCGGTGTCCATCTCGGAGAGTATAAAAGATGGAAGAGTAGTTTCTTCGCAAAAGATGATCAGGATCCAAAGGTCTACTCGATGAATAGAAAAAAATTCAAGATGGCGGAATTTATTTTTTTCTATAGAAAATGTATGGCGAATATTGAATAGACTACAAGTTCTGAACTATGCAAGACTTTGATTTATGGTTTCTTTTTAAAATGTTTTTGTGGAAGAACTCTTAGTCAGAAATATGTAGATAGATGATGATCGAGGGTTTGGAAGATGGGTAAGGAGCACGGCCAGGGTATTAAACAGGGGTGAGGGCTGCTCAAACAAAAAATACTTGAAACCTCATCCAATTGGCAGTGAGCTGAAAAAAAATTCAAAATGGAGAAAAAAAGATGGCCGCCATACAAATTTCGTCTATCGTCTATTCGTGTCTATCTTGGAGAGTATAAAAGATAGAAGAGTGGTTTCTTAGCAAAAGATGATCAGGACCTGAAGTTCTACTCAATGAACAGAAACAAAATTCAAGACGGCGGAATTTATTTTTCCATATAAAATATATGGAGAATATTGAAGAGACTGCAAGTTGGGAACTATGCAAGACTTTGATATGGTTCCTTTTCAGAATGTTTTTAGGGAAGAACTCTCAGTCAGAAATATGGAGAGTTTGATTGATTTGGAAGATGGGTGAGGAGCATGGCCAGGGTATTAAAGATAGGTGAGGGCTGCTCAAACAAAAAATACTCGAAACCGCATCCAATTGGCAGGGAGATGAAAATAAATCCAAAATGGTGGATTCAAGATGGCGTCAACACAAATGTCATGGGTGTCTCTCTCAGAAAGTATTATATATAGCTCGATTACCACTCACTCACTCACTGACACAATTGTTCTCCTAGAAGGAGTAATGGGGGATATGGATGATGTATGGGAAAAATGTAGAGAGAGCTGAGGTGACTAAGGTAAAAATCCGAAATGTCAAAAAATTGAAGATGGCGGCCAACATGGTGGTCGTTTCTCCGCCATCTTTGATGACATGGCAACATGGGTGTAATTTTTGAGTAAATCGAGGCTTCTGATTTTGTTTTTTTTTTAAAGTTGAAAAATCCAAGATGGTGGATCGATTTTTTTATTTGAAATAAATAAACAAAATAGAGCGCTACACATAACGCTAACACCGCGCAAAATACTAGTTATATATATTGCTATTTTCGTGAACACATACAGAGAACAAGTAAAAAGATCTATGCTGTCTGTCAAGCGAGATGTATATAGATAAGTATCAATATTAGGTTATTTTTATTTTTAAGAGGGTATTTTATTGCAGTTTTTGTAGGGTAATTTTATTAAACTTATTTTTAAAAAGGATTACATAAACAGAATCTACTAACCTACTATACACCTTCATGGATCGGACACTAGTTTTCTAACATATTGTATAGGAAAATGTTTCAATAACATTCAGAATTCAAAATACGAAAGCGATTACGAACACGATTAATTTGTTACCTCATCTAAAAGTATCATTTATCAAACCAGATATTTCTATCTAAAGACGTTTATAGGACGCTTCATAAAAAAACGAATGTCCATAAATTAAATAAATGTCAACATTACGGATAAAGCTGCATATTTCCCAAATTAAATCTTTGTCAGGCCTTTACTTGCACATCGTATTTTATGGCACCCTTGTAGGCGTTACATTGAAAATGATTTGATTTAATTGAACATTTTACGGCCTAATAAAATTTGTACTCTTTTTACATCGTTGACTTTATGCTGGGATAATTTTTATAAAAATATTTAGGCTCATATAATACTCAGTATCTAATTGAATGTATGGGGCTCCACTAAGGTCTCCGGGACCAAAGTCAGCCACCATCAGCCAGAACACCTGCTAAGTGTCCCGTGTTGCCTCTCTAGCCAGTCCTCCATAATGATCGCTAGGTCACTCAAGTCGTTCTTTCCACTCCACCACGATATCCTGGCGAAGCTGGGACAGCATGGTTTCGATGACTCAAAGCTCAGGTTCCTATCCCTGCTGCCGCACTTCCTGTCGTCACTGATATAGTTACGAAAGGGCTTTCACCTCCAGGTGCCATGATGGAGTTCCGGCAAGGAGACACGCCAGAAGAAGGAGAAGGAGATCGTGTGGTACCCCTTGATGACTCTGTTAGCCATCACCCGCTGCGGAACGCGTAGCATCCGCAAACTTCTGGCCTTCAGGGCCTCCACCCAGATTGGATCTCTTTATAGGGCCATCGACCCCAAGAACCCCCCGTAGAGCCTCCTGCAGCAGTCACCGGGCCCCCTCATGTTACAGCATGCAGCAGCCGCGCCAGAGCGATAGCTTTGCCCTTCAATTTGGGGGGACCACACCTCGGAGATGTTCTTCCAGAGTATAGTCATATACCTACTGCTCTATATATCATCACGCTATTACAAAAGTGATAGAATAAATAAATTAAATTAAATTAAATCAAATTAAATAATAAATTCAAAAAAGTGAAAATAAAATAAAATAAAATAGGAGTACCAGGGTTAAATCGACCAAATCTATTATTAATCATTCCTTTTATTATTATAAAGCAGATCATTACGAAATTCTGCAGTTTGATAGAACTCGGATATGTTCAACGTTTGGACCATGACCGGACATGGACATGGACTGGACATTTTTACGTTAACAATAATAAATCTCTTCACTGTTTGAGATAAGAACTCTGTGGCGTAGCGGTAGAGCATTCGACAGCTAAGTCACAGGCCGCGGGTTCGATTCCCGCTCATTGCAAATATGTACATTTGCATTGGTGTTTCTATATATAATATGTATTTATTTACAAAAAAAAGTAACCGCATTCTAGAGCCCATTCCACAAGCTCTGCTTAGTTTGCGTCTAGATGGCGTTTAATGTCCTAGAATATTTATTTATTTACTGTTATATATATATTCACTGTTATATCTAGACTTGAATTAATACGACGCAGTACACGAGAGTATATGGTTTAAGCGGTATTGATAAAAATTTCACCTTGTACTAATACTTGAGATTGGGTGTGACGTGTGTTTGAAATACAAATTAAGTCTTCCTACTTGTATATGGCACACACAAATAGGTTGTTCGGAAGTGAATGATAATACTTGCAACGTCCGGACCGTCCAAGTGACTTGTATTTATTCTTTTCAGGCAGTCCAAGACTCGTAACTGAATTAAATTTAATTTATTCATTTTTTATTCATATTTCATTTTCAGTAAAGCCAAAAGTACAGAACTTTGCTCCTTTTACATTTTATAGCAATTTTTATTACATCTGTAACATAAGATTATGTAGAATGAGACACTGTATTCAATATTCATATTACATACATATAGTCACGCCTCTTTCTCACTGTGGTAGGCAGAGACAACTTCTTTCCACTTGCAACGATCCTGGCGTACGCCTTTCGCTTCTTCCACTTTCAAAAAGGTTTTCATACAAGCACGCCATACGGGTACTCCTGACGTGGCTTGGTCTGGCCTATATGATATAGCAGCTCCGTTCACCCATATGTTTTACTTTTTTAAAGTTTATTTCCATCCAGTAGCACACAAACATCAGTGTTACTTTGTGAAAAAAAATTACCATCGTGTCAAATTGACAATAGATGCAATTTCAATGTAAAGATCATTTGTAAAATTGTAAGTGTTCTGTAACTTCTAAGAGCGATTGTACGTTCATGTGAAAATGCCCTTTCACAAACATAAAAATAAATGTAGACCTAATTACTTTATACTGGTAGAAAAACAAACGCAAATAGGATGTTATCGTATTTCACAGTAAACGTAATTTTGATAATCGTGAACATTATTCAAAACTAGAACAATTTGAGTGTAGACAACATAACCGGGATAAAATCTCTTAAATAATTATGGATACAAAGATAAAACAACGGGTGACTCGTGTGCGTACCCTAAACATTACACACTATTTTATCCCACACCACCCGGGTTTAATTTAAAACTTTGTATGTGGGACTAATCTTGCCTCTTGTGTCAGGGGACCCCTGTCTCCGTTTGTCCCATTTTCAGGGTTACTGCATGGATAATGACCACGTTTAGAATTACAATTTCACACACACACGTTCACACATAGGTACAGCCACTCAAATCCGACCTCTTACACTCGGAACGCGTATTGGTTTTTTAAACGGATACGCAAAGGTGGAGTTTTAGGGACAGGTCACCGATCACTGGTCATTTGAACATTTTAAAGGGCCATGGGTCAGCTTTACTCATTGTGCTCACAGGCGAATTAACGCCAATGTTTAATCCCAACGGCAAACGCAATGAATAACAGGACAATAGCTTTGTGACGCTCTAATTTTGTTATGAATTTAATAGTAATATTATAGTCCTGTTAAGAATTCGTCTTTAAACCTTCGAATAGTTAATGCCTCCTCCTAAAATTCACTCACTTTTAAGGCATGAATTATACAGAAGAGGCAAGAGGCATAAGGCGTACGGCATAACCGAAGCCGAATCTTACGTATCGATGCGATTTTGCAATATGATCGCGTCAATACGTGCGATTTCGCTTTGATTATGCCTTAAGCCTTATGTCTCTTGCCATATCTGTATTATTCACGCCGAAGATTAACGTTACCTTATGTTACTCTGACGTAACACTGTGAAGAAACAAGCTTACATGTTTATGATATGAATAAATTCACACAATTAGCCTCTTCAATAAAAAAAAATTGATAGCAATACAAAAATAAAAATGTGATTTCATGCCCTGTCAACAAAAAATCAGTCATTCTTAACCGAAATCATTTTACCCAACATAGCTAGATACTGAACGCCTACATACCTTTATATTATATTTATAAAGAAACTTTTCAATATATATATTACGGCATTTAGAACTAGTCAGGTGAATGAAGCGTATGGAGTTCCTCGTAAATGGATATATTATATTGGTATAAACGTGTGCGTGAGTTTTCACTTGTCGTCCTCCTGTATCTTTTTATTTTATGAGAAGGAGAATAAACAAGACTTCATTGTGAAATCATCAATTGTATGCAGCAATCCAAGTTACCAACTGGATACTGCTCTCACTCGGGTCTGCTTTCTGGTTACGGACGTCCTAATGTTATTTATGTTATAGTTAACATTAATGACATTAGGACGTCGGACGTCATGGGATTCATAACTCACTGTAAATTATCCTTTTTAATATGCTGATCATATTCACATATTTAATCAAATCAAATCAATGTAGTAACATATTGGCATTGAATGTCTTCTACTCTAATGTTGTTTGAGCCTGAAAATAATAACGATTATTTTCAGTTTACTCCATTTTGTCTGATTTTATTTAACTACAAAGTTTACGTATGTGTCAAGTATTTTAAAATAATGTATCGACAAAACTAAAGTAGCAAGGAGTCTATAAATCTAATGATGGTAAAGACCAGAAATCCTTTTTTACTTTGTAAAGAAAATCAATTCTAGTCGGATAGATCGCAACTGCGCAACTAATAGAAAAAGGCAGATACGTCAAGATGAAATAAAATTTATTACGTTCAATAAGCCCTCGGGGAAACTATTAGTTTGATTTTCTCAAAAAGAAAATGGTACCTTTATCAGTAACGCCGCTCTGAGCTACCCTTAGAAAAGTCAGCAAAAACTGTCTGGACAGATAAGATTGTGCCCACCTACGACTCTATTACGGGGTTATTTAAAAGAAATGACGGCTAGATTATGTGCGAACTCTTTATAAGATAGGAATATGTGCTCATTTCCTTAAGTTTTGTTAATCTATACTATCTTTACTGACTCAGCTACAGTAATGTAAGGAAATTATGTCGTTTCTGTTCAGATTCTTGATAATAATTATTGGTATCACATATGGAGTAATATTATCACCACTATCAAGGCAAAATATGCTGCAGTCGCGTCTTAATAATAAAGATAACATAAGATAACTTCACGCCTGTATCCCCGAAGGGGTAGGCAGAGGTGTATTACACACCCACCAATAATAAAGATGTTATTATGGATCATGAACAGCTTCATGTTCTTTAAGAACTATGCAATATTTTTAAAAATAAATATTTTAGGACATATTAGGACATATATTACTCAGCGTTATCTTGATCAAACTAAGTAGAACTTGTCGTATGGTTTCTAGAATGAGGATAAACATCTTATTTACATTTTTTCGTAAATATTACATAATAAAAGTAGGTTGCTATCTGTAGGCGAACTGTAAAATAAATATTTTTTTAACAATAAGTAGGTACAACATTTCTCGTGGCATAGGTATAAATGTCACTAGGGCACGCCGCAATAGCGGCGGTAAGGCCCATCATGGAGGATTGGCTGGAGAGGCGACACGGAAGCCTCTCCTACCGACTGACGCAGGTGATCTCAGGGAAGGGGTGCTTCGGGGACCACCTGCATCGGATCAGGAAGGAGCCAACGCCTGAGTGTCATCACTGCGACGCGAGCGAGGACTCAGGGCTGCACACGCTGGCAGACTGCCCGGCGTGGGAGGCGCCGAGGCGTGACCTCGTGGCAGCCATCGGGGTGGGAGTCCTCTCGCTCGGCAGCATGATTGCGGCAATGGTGCGGAGCGCGAGCGCGTGGGCCGCCGCCGCCCAGAAAGACTTAGAACTCTCCCGGTCCGCCGAGCCCGCAACTTGCTCGCCGCGCGTCGCAGGCAACTCAGGCGCCGGAGGTCGCTTAACGACCTCCGTCCTAATGAGCGCAGGCCTGGGGGTGGCGGGTGAGGCCACCTGTCACCCCAGCAGAAGCAGGCCGGGACGGTGGGGCGCCTAGCGCCCCTCCCCCAAACCGGGGCAAGACGGGGACACCGTGGTTCCCAAACCCGAGGGGGCCATCTCGAAACCGGAGATGGCCCAGGGTCAGTCGGGGTGCGAGGGATATGCTCTATGGGCAACCTTACACCCCGGCGTCTGTAGACCCGAGACGGCGTGCGGTTTTAGTCGGTTCAAGCCCGACATAACCGCCCCCGCTGGCACGCGGGGGGTATCCGAAGGGATTTCCGCACGAAAAAAAAAAAAAAAAAAAAAAAAAGGTATAAATGTCACTGTCGCTTTTTCACTCCATAAACACCAGGATCCTATGCAAACAGTTATCTCATTAAACAACTGATGAGGTAGCGTGGACAAATCCATACATGGATGAGTGATGGGATAGTAAAGGGTTATGGTTACCCAAAATGATAGACATCAAAGCGTTCTAAAATTTCTTTCTGGCCAGCGGGGGGGTATCCGAAGGGATTTCCGCACGTAAAAAAAAAAAAACAAAAAAAAAACTTCATAATTTCATACCTGCGATTAAGGTCATCCTATACCTGCGGACGCACGTTTGAAACAAGTTTGTAGATCGACAAGTATTATGAGGATCCAATCGTCAATGAATAATAATCTAAACATAACTTTAATCCAAATGTTCACCTTGAACCCAAATACTGCTCACCTAATATTGCCTAAAAACTGTTCATAAGTCACGTCACCCCACGGTGACGTAGTAAATCCAATGTGGGTCACGTAGAACTAATTCTTTACACCATTCGAGCCACCACTATAAATATTCGAGTACTCGACCTTTACCAATTAGTTTGGAATTTTGTGAAGAAAATTGGAAAGTATGACGTAATAGTCATAATATATTTCAATATTATCAAAAGATAACTTTCAAATTTTATCATAGGCGAGTTCACGTTTGTTATGTTAATAAGGGTATTCATAAGAGACATGAACTGATATCAAAAGAAAAAAACACTGAATCACTGAATCTGTTTTAGTTAGTCAGAGGACAAGTTCTTTGATTATACTCAAAGAACTTGTCATTGTTGTAACTTTTTCTGCCACACGCCACTGGAAATTTCAGATTTCATTGATACATTCATTAGTTTGGTAAGAAAATGTTCAACTAGTTAGGTTGTTATCATATTCCATTAGTTAGGTATCTATTACAGTCATTTTGTAACGGGAAAATAGCCCTATGGCTATCTTCGTCACGAGCTTCGCTATGATCGTCTAATCTAACGTAACATAAAACTAAACTGTGAAATTAATTTCATTGAAATATACATTCATTAGTTTGGGAAGAAAATGTTCAACTAGATAGGTTGTTATCATATTCCATTAGTTAGGTAGCTATTACAGTCATATTGTAATGGGAAAATAGCCCTATGGCTATCTTCGTCACGAGCTTGGCTATGATCGTCTAATCTAACCTAACATAAAATTAAACTGTGAAACTAATTTACTAATCGGTTTTACTGACGTACGCCGAGATTATTTTCCTCACTAAGTTAATCTAACCTAAGGTTTATATTATATCTTTATGTAATGTTTTAACATTTAAACTTTGAAATAAAATGAACTCTATCTGCATAATATCTAGCTTCTGATGGGATGCTGATTTAAATGTCAAGTTATCATTTACGGTCGTAGATTAAATCTACCAGGGAACTGAGGTTTTCTGGATCCAGATTATATAATACTGGCCTGTATTTTTTTTATATTTTATAAATTTTTTGTGTCGTGTGCTCATATATTTTGGTTGGTATTACATCAACATATTTTCCTCCCTCTCTCTCTCTCTCTCTGAAGAATAATTTAATTTTTAGTTATCAGTGCCTCCACTGACGCTAAACGTATTATTATTCTTCTCTTTTTATATTAGAATTCTCTAATTGATACAATTATAAGTTTAACCGTCCCTTCGTAATCGCCTCACAACCTTCGGTATGCCTTCAGACCCAACATTAATTTCGTACAAGATTTTTGTTAATGCAGATTTATTATAAATTCATCTATTTTAGTTCATAAATATAATTTATGGATTTCAGACAGACCCCAGAGTTGCTACACACCGATAACTTGCTCAAACCGAAACCCAAATGCTTCCAGGTGCTAAATTGTTTTTAAATTACCTATTAAGTGAGCTGATTGTAACACACATATTTTACTGTATTTGACTAGAATGCTCCCTTTTGTTAGAAAACTGTACATAAATGATAATATTTCAGGTATCGCTGAAAGAAACTTGCATGTGTTCTTTTGTACTTTTCTAGTCGAATATGTATTGAGATCCCAAACGACAATCTCTTTGTATTGCTAACACTGTTTTCATGTGTTACTCGATATATTGCAAATGTTAGTTAAATAATCAGCCGCTTCGATAATTGACTTTAATATATTACTCGTCAACTTCTACTTACTTAAATCAACGTTCTATAACTGATTACAGTATAATCATTTATATTTATTCTAATATAAATCTTAAGGCTTTCACGACCGGCGTGGCATGTTGAATATATTGCTGTTTGGCCGTGGTTCATAGGAAACTTGTGTTCTAAACGTTTCGTTGATCACTGCGGTCGACATCTTCAGTGGTACAGATCCGGGTGCCGACGAGTGCGGAGAACCCTCCTCGGCGGCGACTTCTCTGCGACTAATTCTAATTCTCGAATGACGTATTCATTGGTATTATAATGCACTTAATTATTTGATTATACTGTTCAGGTAAAATGTTCTGACGAATTATGATATTTACACGTATTCTTTTAAATCACACCCTAACGTATTTTTATATAAATTCTACCAACAGCTCTTTATCTTGCTATTCAAACCAATATACTTTAATATAATATTAGAAATTTTCCAGGCACTTTCAATTATATTATTTAGTACCACTTGTCACTGATTCAACTCGTTAAAGAATCATCAATTATATTAGCATAACACAGCCAACGATAATTACTATTATAATCGTATTAACAGAACGTGCGCTTTTCAACAATGACGAATAGCAACTTCCCGCCAAGACGTCTGAAACTAGTTTTTATACTTCTGATACCGCGCACCCTGCATCTCCCCGTAAGATGCGTTCTAGTGACGTCAAACGTCCCTCGACTTTTTACAAGAAATGGACCTACGCATTTCTAAATAAAGAGAATGCCCATACTGAATTCTTTACCTGATAAGAGTTGCGTCTGACTCTCACTAAATATTAGACCTTATTGTACTTAAAATAACATGCCAATATTATTCTAAGCAAACATCTTATAGAGTTCAAATTAAAGGTATTTTAATTATATACACAGCATTCTTAATCTTAAATTACTAACATTCCATGCACCATGCAACTTTTTTAATATTTAGTTTCCAAACTACGCATCTCATACAATCCACCTTCATAGCCAAAGCTTAGCGATTTCAATCCAATACAATTTGGTAAACGCTTCCGTTTACAATAATCAAAAAATATTATTAACCAACAGCCTCGTATCAAGGCTTGACAAAGAAATCAATTACATCTTAAATAGTTCTTAAAACCATTTATAAATTATTTTATATCATATTAACCATTGAGATCTGCAGTCGTCCATAGAGCTCATTTTGCAATAATTAACACATATTAATAGTTCTTTTTTATTTGTCGTGAAGTCGAATAATTTGTTATGTTGTATAGATGATATTTTAAGTATTTTGCTTAACAAATGTGAGTTAAAATTCTCAGTGTAGTTTATCAAATCGTGTCGATATAAATAATACCATCTCAATATCCAATTTGAGAACTTCGGACTTATATACAGAAGTTTCTTGTAACAGTTTCCGATAAGACTTTAATGAATGTTTACGTATATGTTTGATACTCTTAAATAATCTGTAGATTTTGTCGAGGAGAAATTATTTTGTAATCTTCCTAAGTATTTTTGGCACACTTGATTCGCAATAATGTTCCTAAGTAATAAATTATTAAAGTAGTATCGTTTGTTTCCAGTAGGTACTGGGAGGGAATGTCGGTAGAAGGAAACAAGCTTGCCATATCTCTTTAGGGCTTGATAATAAATATATGAAATTGAATTCATAAAGCTTTCTAAGTACCTAGAAAATAGATGTTTCTACTATCTGTGTTTTTTTAATGTAACCACGCGTTACTGAGTTTACTATACCCGATACTTGATATCTAGAGGTAGAGAGATTGCGTTTCAACTATCACAGATGTTTATGGCAGCCACGATAGACGGTTTTATGTACACATTAGTCAAGATTTCGACCTGCTTATCAGGAAAATATTACATTTTCATTCTAATTAAATACAAAAATATATACATAAAATCACACCTTTTCCCCATTGTGGTAAGCAGAGACAACATCTTTTCACTTGTTACGATCTTGGTATACGCCTTTTGCTTCTTCTATTTCCATAATTGTTTTCACACATGCACATCGGTTGTTGGTTCTCTTGACCTTGCCTTTAAAACTTCCTCAATCTGATTAACATACGTGTACCTAGGTCGACCTTTACCAGGTTGCCCATTCACAAACCGATTGAAAAGATTGACGAAACAGATATATGATCTGTTTTGTCAATTTACTTTTGTCCATACTCTCTACATATTCGAACCATATAAGCATCGTTTTCTCTATCTTGGTCACTACATCTTCCAGCATACCTAACGTTCCCATATCACGCTGTTCCTCACTCGGTCCATCAACGTCAAGCTATAATGATCAGAATTCTTATTTCCACGGCATTGAGTTTACTTTCATGTTCCTTCAACATTCACTACCATACATAGGTGTAGAGATGAGTACTCCTGCATCCAGATGTACCTCTTAAGATACGTTCTGGCTGCTCATAAAATTACGCAGCACCCCATTCACTTGGTAACCTGCTAAAACTCTTCGCTCAGTATCACAACGTATGTTCCATCACTCGTAAATTTTGAAACCAAGTATACAAACTATTTCAATTGTTAAATTTTTTCCCCTTTGATCAAAATTGTGCAATTTGTCATACTTTGTTCTCTATCGAAAACCATTACTTTCGTCTTACATTCATTTTCATTTCTTCTTACACAGTATGGACGTTACCGAAATGGGTAGGTATACCCAATTATAATTGACAGGGTCTGCCCTACTACCCTTATTGGGCACCGGTTGCACGTTACCTTTCACCCATGTCTTGATATGCTTGCATGTCCATGTATTTGGTACTTGACCAGCTTCATAGAAGAGACGAAATAGACGTATAAAGACAGGAGACAAATCAGGCGCACACGTATTATTGCTGGAATTCCGTTGGGTCCACTGGCCTTATTCATATTTAGATTGTTCAGTACTTTACGAATCACCTTCTACCGGATGCTGATATCCACCATGCGCGCCTCGCAGCCGTCAGGAGGAGCAGGGGGCTACGCAGTACCGGAATCCAGACGCGAAGACTCCGCGAAAAGAGAAGCAAACAAATTCGCCTTCTCCGACTAGAAATTCGACTCGAACGATCTGGAAAGGGACCAAAACGCTTTGCTACCCGCTGGGTATGAAACGATTTTGCTCCCTATTCAGCCAATATGGTCGAAATGAGCTTTTTGCAGAGTCTGTTGAAGGCTTTTTTCTTGTGACACATTTCTTTCCTGTGGTTACGGGCATCGGTCCAGGCAAGATCTGCCTCATTTTGGTCCAATAATGTGTTTCGAATTTATTGAACTTGTTTTTTTATTTTTCTTTTATGCAGTAGGTGTTTTTCATTTTTTTTCCATTATTTCTAGTAGATGACTGTTAGATTTATATTTGAACGGTTCTCAAAAGTAATATTTTATATATTACTACTTATATAAGTTTAAGCTATGGTTACGGGGAGGAGAAGGACATTTCGGTGGTTTCTCCATGACTGTAGAAACCACCGAAGTGTCAGAAGTAGTGTAAACAATAAAATACCACAAAATAAATAGCAATAAAATCCATTCAAATAGCTCTATTTCAATGTATAATATTCGCGTGAACTTCCTATAATTAGATCATTATATGGAAATAAAATTAAATTTCGTTTTGAACAATCTTTCTAAAACATCTTTCGTTTGATCCTCTTATGAAAACATGAAGTAAACATCTCTAACTAATATTTCATAATCCAGCAAAAAAAAACAATTTTTAGTCATCCAAGCAAAGTTTCGCAATTACATAGGCTTATTTATTTAATCCTAATACTATACTAATTGCGGATGTGTTCACTAAAAGTGATGTTAAAATAATTACAGAGCCGACTTGACGTCAATTATAGTAAAACTTTTGCGCATACTGGAAAGTCGGAAAGCATTTGTCAATTAGTTTGAATATATTCCTTTTGTCGAGGATTATACATTGCAAACAGAATTTTTCAGACACAAACGTTACAAACCACAGTAGGTACACCTTGTGTTTAAACGTATCCAAACTCTTTAACCGATTCTACCCAAGTGATGTTTTAATTATACGGCCCGCCGGTTACACATTTCGGTGTGAATATGTGTTTTATTTCTCCTTGTTTCGCATTAATTACTGAGTTCACGTGCTCTCTTACCCAAACCCTCCCTTTCTGTGTACAAAAACGAAAAGTTCCCCTCCCCTTTCAGTTGGATTTAACAAACCCCAAAGATATTGGAATTCGATAGAACTTAAAATTCAGCCTACAATATAAACGTTGAAATTCAGCGCTGTTAGTTTTTTACCTTATATAAGCCGAATGTTCGAACATGCTTATATTACATTTTTTTCGTGTGTTCTTAGAAAAAATGTCAAGGCTAGACCATAAGTCGAAATCAGGTTTTGCTCAGTAAAGTAGATGAACGGCTTATTAGGATAAACTATTGATTTTACTTCATGATAGACTCGCCAAGGATCAATTACTTACCTATTATGACAAAGCGAAGTCAAGCTGTGGAATTCTGTGATTTTACTACCATTTTTAAGAATATCTAATTTTATAGTTAAAATTAGTAAAGTTACTGGTCGAAGTTGGAAACGTAACACATGCCAATTTAAGGAAACCTTCTAGAAAAACATAAATACGTGTAAGACTTTTTTATTGTAGTCGGTGCCAAGCCCGAAACACAACGTAAAAATTCAATATCATCCAAGACGTCTGATTCCCATTTGGGTTGTGGCTAGAAACGTGGAGAGTTTACCTACGCTTACAACATCATCGCTGGCACGGGTAGACATGCTACCTAATAGGTAGGTACATTTTTTTTTTTTTATCGTGCGGAAATCCCTTCGGATACCCCCCCGCGTGCCAGCGGGGGCGGTTATGTCGGGCTTAACCGCACGCCGTCTCGGGTCTACAGACGCCGGGGTGTAAGGTTGCCCATAGAGCATATCCCTCGCACCCCGACTGACCCTGGGCCATCTCCGGTTTCGAGATGGCCCCCTCGGGTTTGGGAACCACGGTGTCCCCGTCTTGCCCCGGTTTGGGGGAGGGGCGCTAGTCGCCCCACCGTCCCAGCCTGCTTCTGCTGGGGTGACAGGTGGCGTCACCCGCCACCCCCAGGCCTGCGCTCATGGAGGACGGAGGTCGTTAAGCGACCTCCGGCACCTGAGTCGCCTGCGACGCGCGGCGAGCAAGTTGCGGGCTCGGCGGACCGGGAGAGTTCTAAGTCTCTCCCGGGCGCGCTCCGCCACCTCCTTCGCGAGCATTACATGCTCGCAGAAGGAGGCGGCGGCGGCCCACGCGCTAGCGAGCCGCACCATTGCCGCAATCATGCTGCCGAGCGAGAGGACTCCCACCCCGATGGCTGCCACGAGTTCACGCCTCGGCGCCTCCCACGCCGGGCAGTCCGCCAGCAGGTGCAGCCCTGAGTCCTCGCTCGCGTCGCAGTTATGACACTCAGGCGTTGGCTCCTTCCTGATCCGATGCAGGTGGTCCCCGAAGCACCCCTTCCCGGAGATCACCTGCGTCAGCGGGTACGAGAGGCTTCCGTGTCGCCTCTCCAGCCAATCCTACATGATGGGCCTTACCGCCGCTATTGCGGCGTGCCCTGCGCTTGGTCGCCCAAGTCGTTCCTTCCACTCCACCACGATGGCCTGGCGGAGCTGGGACTGCACGGCCTCGATTTCTCGAAGCTCTTGGTTCCATCCCTGCTCCCGCGCCTCCTTTCGCCACTGGTACAGTTGCGAAAGAGCTCTCGCTTCCAGGTCCCATGGCGGAGTTCCGGCAAGGAGACTCGCCGCCTCGAAGGAGATCGTGCGGTACCCTCGGATGACCCTGATGGCCAGAACTCGCTGCGAAGCGCGCAGCATCTGCACAGTTCTGGTCCTCAGGGCCTTCGCCCATATTGGGCACCCATACAGGGCCATGGACCGCACGATCCCCGCGTAGAGTCTCGTGCAGGAGTCATCGGGCCCCCTCATGTTGGGCAACAGCCGAGCCAGAGCAAGAGCTGTGCGCTTCAATTTGGGGACAAGACTTCGGATGTGCTCTCCGAAGTCCCATCGGCCGTCGAGCACGAGCCCCAAATATTTCATTTGGGGCTTGATGCCGATGCGATTTCCTCCCACGATGAGACTGGATCCCTCGGGTGGCTTGCTCCGAGGCCCATGGAAGAACAGGGCCTCGGTTTTATGCAGGGCCACCTCGAGACCCAGCCGCCAGATCCGCTTAACGACTTGGGCAACCGCGGTCGTGGCCTTTCGGGTCGCTTCGCGGTACGTCACCCCGCACGCCGTCACGAGCGTGTCGTCCGCGTAGCACGTGACGGCGGCACCGCCTACGAGCTCACCGCGAAGCACCCAGTCGTATCCGATGTTCCACAGGAGCGGCCCCAGGACCGATCCCTGTGGAACACCGCACGACATTTCACGCCGACCGAGACCGGTCACGGTTGGGTAGATGACGGCTCTCTCCGTCAAATACGCCCCGACTATGCGGCGGAGGTAGAGAGGCACTTCGTGATACACGAGCGCCTCCCTAATGCAACTCCAGGGCAAGGTGTTGAACGCGTTGGCGATGTCCAGGGACACCGCCAACATCACCTCACCCCGGGCTACTGCATCCTCCGCCAGAGCCCTCACGCGCATGATGGCATCCACGGTGGAGCGCCTCTGGCGGAAGCCATATTGGCCATCCGCCAGGTCCGGCCCCACTCTTGAGAGGTGCTCGACGAGGCGCTTCGCAATTACTCTTTCAAAGAACTTGCACACCTCGTCGAGCAACACAATGGGCCGGTAGGCGGATGGTGAGTCCGCCGGGCGCCCCTCCTTTCGGATGAGGACCAGTTTCCCTGTCTTCCACAATTTCGGAAACTGGCCCCGCTCCAAACATGCGCTGAGAAGCCCTCTCAGTCGGGGCTCGAGAGCGTCGTCGACTAGAGCTAGGACCCACGCTCGGCCTGGAATGCCGTCGGGTCCCGGGGCGGTGTGTTTGGCTCTTAGCCTTCTCACCGCCAGCTCTAGTTCTACCCAAGTGACCTCGGGCACGTCGTCGTCTTCCACGTCGGGCGCCATGGGCAACCGAGGCGGAGTCATCTGCGGTGGAACATGTTCCACCGCTCGCGCTGGGAAATAGGTAGGTACCTATTTGGCTTTGCACCGACTTCAATAGAAAAGTCTTTCAGTCTAAAATTCTGTTCTTTTTTCATTGCCTGTTTTTAGTAAATTTGAAGTCATTTTATTTTTTCATTAAAAGGACATCGTCGAATGTCGCCCCAGAACCAACAAACATGTGGCATACACCATAATTATTTATCTATTTAAATTAACTAGATGCAAATATGTATATCGAACGGACAAGGATCTATTCTAAATTAATAATTAAGAGTAATGTAACGATATTAACCTACTATCGCCATTTTCAACCAATGAATGACAACGTAACAAAACTAGCATCTTATTATTCTCTTTGGTCATACCTGTCACTGTCACTTCGATAGTTCGCCGTGTACTTAATTGCTTTGAATGTTATTGTTGTTTTCTTCGAATAATTTGGATATTTTTTTAACAACTTGGCTATTCTAACGGACTCTGATCTCTTGCAAAATCGGCATACTCGGGCTGTGATTTCTGGACTTAGTGAACTGGTCGATCAGGATCTGATGAACAATTTAACCTCGGAAAACATATGGTTATTGCGAGGCAAAATACAAAGCCGTCACATCAGCAACAAAACTTATTTTGTGTATATTGTGATTGATCCGACACAAGTAGGTAGACAAGCAGTTGTGCAGTATTGCTGCAACTGAAGCGTCGGTAGCTTAGTGGTTAAGGAGTCGACCTTACGATCGAGAGGTCCCGGGTTCGAATCCTGGCCATTACACTACCGACGTGAACCCACTCCTAACACAAGCAATTTAGCTTAGCTGGACGGGTTAGGGGGAATATTAGTAATTTCGGTTACTAATATTCTTTTAAAAAAAAAAAAAAAAAAAATTGTATCGTTGGGCGCAGAACCACTGGTTGCTGCGCCCATGTTATGACCATTATTTGGTATTTAAGTTACGCAAGGTATGAAAATATCGACCCCCCTGCACAATTTTTAGACAATATTCTTACTTGTAATGTGGAAAATGAGTGGGTAATAAAAAATAAAGAATGATAAATGTGTTGTATTTTTTTACTTATTACATTACATAACACATGTAAGTATATTATATAATGTATTGTTTTGATATTTTTATTTAGACAATTCTTGTGTACATTATGTAAATATTCATGTGATAAAATATATAATCCATACACAAGTCTATACTTGTTTACTAATCTTATAAAGCTGAAGAGTTTGTTTGTTTGTTTGTTTGGTTGAACGCGTTAGTCTCAGGAACTACTGGTTCGAATTATCACCTTCCATACAGCCTCTGTCCCGTAGCGTTAGTGAACGCGACCGCTACGCAGGGAGATGGCCCAGGGTCAGTCGGGGTGCGAGGGATATGCTCTATGGGCAACCTTACACCCCGGCGTCTGTAGACCCGAGACGGCGTGCGGTTTTAGTCGGTTCAAGCCCAACATAACCGCCCCCGCTGGCACGCGGGGGGGTATCCGAAGGGATTTCCGCACGATAAAAAAAAGAAAAAAAAAAAAGGCGCGGGTTCGATCCCCGCTCAGTAAAAATAATGTAAATATGAATATGCATAGGTATGGATTTTGCGCCCCCGCTGGCTGGCGGGGGGGGGTACCCGAAGGGGAAATCCCGCACGAAAAAAAAATACAAAAAAAGGTATGGTATTTGCATTGGTCTGATCGTGCCATGCTCCTCACGTTAAGCCGTCGGTCCCGGTTGTCATACGAAGATCTATGGTGGTCTATTGGGAAAAGACTCGGAGAATGATGATGAGTGCATTTATCGAGGAAGGTTATAGGCTAATATCATCACGGTGCTGCTCAATGTAGCGGAGCAGTAATGATAAATGTCGACAAATCCGGCATACAACATTAATTATATTCCGAAGTGTGCCACGGGCGAAACCCGGTCGGGTCCGCTAGTCATTTTTTTTTTTTTAAATAAATGACATAAATAATAAGTTACGAAAAAATAAAATAAAAGGTACGAAGAACTTACCTACTATTGATAAATACCGAACCAATGAATATGGCACTTTTAATTTAAGATTTGTCTTACCTACCGTCTTATAGATTGTTATAGATAATTTCGCCTGTCAATAATATCTAAAAAGTATTTAAATGTTTCGAAGTCTATTCAGAGCAAACGTGCATAACAAATACTTAACTAATAGGTATATTATATTTTTTAAATATATCCGGTTTATGCACAAATGTACATAACCTCAAAATCTAACATATTTGTTGCATTTCTGGGCTTTAGAATCTTGTCCGTCTTATAAATACAATGTAATAAGAATTTAAAAAAAAATCCACATTTAATAAGCCTTTTTCCATTGACGTTTTACTTAATTCTGCCTTTATAGTGAACGTAACTTAATTCATATGATACCAATCGCACCATAACCAAACCCAGTGTTGAAAGAATTCTTAAAGTCGGTTTATAAACTATGGACATATATACCGAACATATATACTGAACTGCGAACCCAATTAGGGAATGGAGGCGTGATGTTATGTTATGTAATAGCATAAAAAATGCCCAGATATGCGATAGCAGCAATCACGGTTGATTTACTGGTATTTATCGAAGAGTTCCTATGTCTGTCTCCGGAACTTATCATCAGATCTTCATGAAATGGGACCACCTGGGAAGTATAACCTTTAAAACAAAAAATATAATTTTACAAATCGGTTTAGGCGTCTTCGTATAATCGTATAACAGACATAAAAAATAAAAATAACAAAGACTCCGATGAATTCCTCCTCTTTGGAAGTCGGTTAAAAAGGCTTATATTATTATTATTCATTGTAATAGAAACTTGAATTTCCTAGATTATAAAATAGCCTAGGGGGCCATCTCGAAACCGGAGATAGGGATATACTCTATGGGCAACCTTACACCCCGGCGTCTGAAGACCTAAGACGGCGTGCGGTTTTAGTCGGTTCAAACCCGACATAACCGCCCCCGCTGACCGGCGGGGGGGGGGTGTATCCGAAGGGATTTCCGCACGAAAAAAAAATCGATTTACCAATAAAAGGTAAGAGGCAAACCATCGTTTCCCTTGAAAAGATTTCATGTTTTATTTATTAGTTTATTCTCACAGTACAATGCCAAGCTAACTATATTTTGCTGTACATATTTAATTTGCAGCTTTTTGTCCAGTAATTGTACTGTCATATTTTATGTTATCGGTGGTTCTGTGATACCAAGTGTAAATGATGTAAATGAGGTTCGGGATTCGATACTACGGACAGGCAAAATGTTATTTTATATTATAAAGACAATAAATAGATAGCTTAACCTTAAGGAACCTGGTAACTAAGGCCAATAATATCTAGATATCCCAAAAAGGAATAGAATGTGCAATGCAAGAATAATAATCCACCCAGTGAAGAGTTCGTAATCTTTCAGGGTATAGGCAGGTACTTCACCGTTGTTGGAATTCCTACCTCTTATAATGATGATATTCGAAGTTATTTTATAAGAGTAAAATATTGATCCGAAAAAACAACGTCTCCAATCTTAGGAACAGTTGTGAGTTCGTAGTAAAAAGATCAAATTTTAAAAAAAAACTGTCCGACTGTATTAACTCCTCAATAACACTCAAACTTAGCTCACCTAGTAAAACCCGAAGCAACACAGCTACATAATATACTTATACAGAATACTTCCGAACTTTAGTACTCGACCCTAATCTTGTTTTCAGTTGGATCTCAACATCAGGCCCCCAACCCTAACAAGAACAACAACCGACATAAAACAACGTTAATATTTTAGATAAACACTTTGCCGTAATTCAGAGCTGTGTAAAATAAAAGCCCAATTTTAACGGTCCTCTCGTAAATCAGTACTATCTCAACTGGGGCCCTTCTGTCATGATTCTGTCGCAACAACAATAGGTAAGTGTTACCACAAAAGCTATTGAATGCGGCGACGAAGCGAAACCTCGCGATGTCAGGGTTGCCATAAGTAACGCGTCATAAAACTAATGGGCTATTACAAAGGATACAGCCAATACGCTAGACGTGAAAGTCTGACAGAAAATCATGAGATACAGAACTAATGTAGCTGATTTCAAAATGTATGCAAAGTTAAGCGTATAGACTATAAATATAGGGTTATCAAAATTTTCGTTCTTTGAAATGACTAGGATCACAGTGTTCGCTATGTTTATACGAACATAATAAAGAGATTGGTCTAAGCTTTACGTGACTAGAAGGTTGGTTTTTTGGTCAAGGAATTAAGAATGCCTCTTAAAGTAAAAATTTAGTAAGCATTTATTGGGAGAAATTTTATGACATCATAAAGCTTGCTTGTGCGCAATATAAGTTCGATATGTGTTCTTAGTACTTGTGACGTTCTATAGCCTCGTTAACATCTTCAACTGTGCTCAATTGCTTCTTAGACAGTGGTCACGTTAACAGTGTTAGTAAAAAAAACTTATTAATATAAATCGTAGTAAATAAAAAAACATAAATAACGACCTACGTACGATCTACTTGGTGGTAGAAATTTAGACTACCACGTCGGAGTCGCGGCTGGTTTGATTCTCACTCCATTTGTTTGTCTGAATATGTCTTTTTGCATTATGTATGTTTATCCACATTCTAGAACCCATAACAGAAGCCAGTTAAGCAAATCCGAGGCTATGTGTATTCACAGAGTGGGCCACCTGCGGGAACCAGCATAACCGTAGGGGGCGTAAGCATCGGCATCGAAACCTCGATGGAGTACCTGGGACTCGTACATAGTCGATAGGACTTCGGACCACATCTCCGAAGTCTGGTCCCTAAACTGAAGGGGTCTGCGGCCGCACTATCACGGCTGATGCTCAACATGAAGGGACCCAACGCTCCCACTAGGAGACTGTACCTGGGATCCCCCAGGTACAGTCTCCTAGTGGGAAGCATGGCCCTGTACGGGGCCCCCGTATGGGCGGGACGTCTGGCGGCCCGCAACGTGGCTGTTTTGTACAGCCCGTTGTAAACGGTGGCCTTCAGGGTCATAAGGGGCTACAGCACGAGCTCCATCGAGGCAGCATGTCTCCTAGCCGGGAGCCCTCCATGGGACCTGGAAGCGAGGGCAGGACCACAAGCCGGTAACCCCGAGAAATCGAGGCCCAGCGGTCCCAGCTCCTTCAGGAACTCATGGAGACATAGAGGGTGCGACTTGAGCAACTGAGGTGGGAAGAAGCCACCATTGCGCCGGTGAGGCCAGTCATGGAGGAGTGGTTGGAACGGCACTGCGGTGACCTCTCCTCCGGATATCACAGATGATTACCGGACACGGGTGCTTCGATAAGTATCTGTGGCGCATCCACCGGGAGACAACACTGCAGTGCCAGTACTGCAAGGATCCCAACAAAGACACGGCGCACCATACATTGATGGAGTGCCCAGCGTGGGCGAGTCAACGCCGGGGTCTCGTTGCGATCCTGGGGTTAGACATTCTCTCGCTGGAGATAATGGTGAGAGCCGTGGTCTCCGACGGGAGCAAGTGGCACGCCACTGCCTCTTTCTGCGAGCAGGTAATGCATGCGAAAGATGCGGCGGAGAGGAAGCGGGAGAGAACCTTGGCTCCTGAATTCCGCAGTCTGCGTCGAGGACGCCGCAGACTTGTCTACGCCCGGGACTACCGACCTTCATGATCGGGGCCTGAGGACGGCCGTTGGCCGGCTAGCCGTCCTTACAGAAGTAGACCAAGTCGGAGGCGTATCGTGTGTGTCCTATACACGCCTGCCAACTCACCGACGCGGGATCAAACCCGAAACCAAAGGCGAGGCCGCGACGACGGCCGAAGTCCACCAGGAACTCTGGGGTTATCCTTTCGATGCGTACCCGGGGTGCCTGCCAATGGGCGCTTGGGAAGGACACCGTGTGGTTTTAGTCGGTTCGATTTCGAGATACCCACCTCATTGCTGGCACCGGTGGGGTGAAGCCCGTGGGGGATTCCACAAGTAAAAAAAAACTTACCTGTAAAATTATACCATACTTCTACTGAGCAATTTTTTTTATACCACAGGTGGCAGACGTGCTCACGGCCTACCTGATGGGTGCGGTTACCGTGGCCTATGGACGTGCGCAACACCAGGGTCGTCACACTCGCGCTGCCGACCCTGTAAAAACCTTCTAATGCCCTTCTTGAAGAACCCCATATTGTAGTCGCTTTATAACTTACTAGCTAACGGCCGCGGCTCCGCCCGCTTGGAGTTCTGTTCCCTTTCCCTCTGCTTATGGAAATCTAAATCTGAGCTGAAAAATGTCTTATGCCAGACCGTAATCTATCCCTACGCCGAATTTTATCCAGAGCCATTCAACCGTTTTTACGTGAAAGAGTAACAAACACCCAGACATTCATATATCCAAGCTTTAACATTTATAATATTAGTAGGATTAGTGCTTATAGTGATAGATACAATACCACTTAGAGTGAGTTCATAGTTTTTAAGGTGGATACTAAAACTTATAGTTCTGTGCCTACGTCACCCTGGATAATAACACTCTCAAAAGGGTTAAGCGAGTGAAGTATTTGGACCACTGGGTCACCGAGACTCTCAAAGACGACCTGGATATGGCAAGGACACGCAGGGCTAACATGGTGGCTCGTAGGTTTGCACGTTGCACTGTGCGGGTCAAGCAACGTATCCAGTCATCACAGTCATTATAAATCGGTCATGTAATAAGTTTATAGTAACCATTTTGATGCATAATAATATTCTGCTGCTTTATCTGCTGCTAAATTTGCCTTAAGTAATCTTCAACCAAAAAAGTAATCAAAACATATAACAATTAAAAGATCTCAGACAGAAAACAATCTCCCATTGATGATAAAAAACAGTAGTATCTTGGTTGATTATGAGCGTAGGCAAAGAATCTATTTTACTGCTTGTAGATAGGCACATTTTATTGCACACCTAACATAAGATTAAATACCACGGTGGTCTTATCACAAATTGTGATTTCCTTTAGAAGGAACCCCGATTGCGAAACATAAATGTAAATTCGCTTAGGTAACACAAACTTTCTCAAAACATAAATACTTAGTGGGAAAAATAAATTTCTCACGAATTCGTCGAATAGCTCTATCAGAACACAAAATAAAGTGCTTAATAAAAAACGTATCGCGTGTTCATTAGTCGCAGCCCTGTAGCAAATCGAGCGTAGATTGTATCAGCGGGCCGGTAGGGTCATTAAAATGAAATTTGCTTTTATATTAGCTTGGAAACGATGCGCTGCTTGTGGTATATGTCGTGAAATTTTAGTATTCCTATTGTAAATGCAGGTGTTTTAGTTTGTGGTCATTGAAGTCAACTTAAATGAAAACTCATGAAACTTAGTTATATTAATAAGTTCGCTTCATTCCGAAGATAAATATGAAACATCTTTGTCAAAAATAAGGCAATCCTTCTCGGAAGTTTATTATGACTTATTGTTATTTAGTGTGTCATAAAAAGTAAAAGGTTTTGATTGTATGTACCTTGTAACTGTTATCGGATAATTAGAAAAATTCTTAGATTCAATTTCTGTCATATAAGTTGATCTTGTAAAGTAATTTCAATACGTACCTATTTATAAGGTATAAATAGGTACGTATTGAAATGATATGAATTATATTTCAGAATCACTGTGATTCTAATTAGTACTACTCATATTATTTTTTCTTGGTTTATTTCAAAAACATACCTATTCTTCACAAACGATTTTTTGTTTGTCAGTGAATCTGCGTACCGGTAGTTCATACAATACAAAAATTTGCTTAAGATTCCCTTGGACTTATAACTGTGTTTCCTTTAAATCTATTTCCGTTGAACATTATATTTTCCAATAGTTACAAAGCAGGAGTAGTTTTTAGTAGCAGCATTTTAAAATATTTGTTGTGAAGCAAAAAATCCGTAAGTAGCAAACTGTGTAGCAAAATTCTCGACAGTACTCCCATTAATGAGAACATTTTCGACGAGTTTGAAATACTAGCTACCATTTTCTATACATAATTATACATTGCACAACATCGACTGTTGATAAAGATTTACGGTAAATTTTTACTAGGGCTAAAAAAGAAGATGATTTCTAATGCTATTCTTTATAATGATATACTTCTAAATATATGCCATTATAATATATTCTTGAAAAATAAAAGGATGTTTTAGCATGAAAGTTTGAATATAACAAAATAAAGTACCTTTTTTTTTTTTTTTTTTTTATCGTGCGGAAATCCCTTCGGATACCCCCCCGCCGGCCAGCGGGGGCGGTTATGTCGGGCTTGCACCGACTAAAACCGCACGCCGTCTCGGGTCTTCAGACGCCGGGGTGTAAGGTTACCCATAGAGCATATCCCTCGCACCCCGGCTGACCCTGGGCCATCTCACCACTAACAGCATCGCTCATCCTGTCTCCTCTGAAAGCAGAGGAGTACGGAGAGCGATGTGTTCCCGCCACGTTGGGTATTGGCCGACGATCAATGCCAACCCTATGAAGGGGAGAGGGGGAAGCCATTGACCGCCGCCCAGGGTGTACCGGCCGCTCCGACTCCGTTCCCCCCGGACTGCAGCGGGATCGGAATCGGAGCGACACTCGAGGAGGTTACCCAACACACACCCCTGATAACAAAAACAAAATAAAGTACCTAATAATATCTTTACATAAGCGATTTTGACATTCACGTTAATGTCACCGTGAATATGACTGTTCTAGAACATTGTTAAAGTACTTGCCATGTATACCTTTGCGGAAATCCCTTCGGATACCCCCCCCCCCCCCCCGCCGACCAGCGGGGGCGGTTATGTCGGTATACCTGAGATCAAATTGGTGCTGCCTACCACTTTTGAGATGCATTCTCGAGTACCTATACGTATCGATTAAGCAATAATCCGCCAACCATACGCTTTTTTTTAATTTTAGGGAACAACGCTAACTAGACCCAAAGTAAGCATACCTTAACTAGCTAGTGTTATGGGTTCGAGACTGCGGATAAATATACCTAAATACTTACGTTTATTTTGTAAATACATACATAGCGAGACTAATGTAAATAGGCATATTCATGAATACAAATATTTGCACTGAGCGGGAATCGAACCCGCGATTTCCGACGTGGCAGTCGAACGCTTTACCGCCACGCAACGGAGGGCGTCATTGTCGACATATATAAAATGATATCCAATTTTCTTTTCACCAGTTATATGCATGTTATATAGAATTAGAGGTCGCTGACATTATTTCTTTGTTTCGACTCAACAATTTTGAAATTTCAACTACCAAATCTCTCAAAGTTCTGAAAAAAATATTCTGCTTGCAGCTATGTATAGAATACACCATTACCAAAAAGGTTTTGGTCACAAAATGTAACATTTCTTGTAATCAACCTTACACTTGTAAGTACTAGTCCCATTTTGCGGCCCTTGCCTTTAAACCAACACATGTAACAAACTCGGGTTCCCTTCATTTACAGACCAAACATGATGGATGAGGTGCCTATCGCGTCCAATTATCGGGTCCTACCTAAACAACGTTACTCCAACCGCTGTGTCCCAAAACATCATTATGACGCCTAAGATCATGTTAGCCCATCGTTTAACGAAGATTTATGTACATACTCTATATTTTGGAACAAAATATTTGGTCACAACGGCTCGTAGGTTGCTGGTATGTCGAGTTTACCATATTTATTATGTGGCAAACGTCGAGGTGAACATACAAGTACAAGGCGTCTGTTTCTGTTTTAACATTTCATAAATGCAATAAAAGTTTAAATAGTTTGATGCAGAGATGTTAAATCTCTGGTTTTATTGACACAACGTATTTAGATTTCTTTGAAGTCTTTTTCATATTTTTTTATAAAGTAGTTGTTACTAAAGCAGGGACACTACCATTTTTTTATGTTAAATCTATATAACATACTAACTAGTATAATTATTTGATCTAAATATTGTCAACAACGAAGAAACGTACAGGCAAAGCTAATTAAAATCTGTATTAAAAGTAAATCGCTATGTACAAACCGTATAAACGGATTGAATAATCACTTGAGCTCGTAATTAAACATCATCATTATTTTATTTCTTCCGAAAACCTCTCTCTGGCTCTGTTCCGCTTAGCTTATCACTCCGTTCATTGTTAGCAGTTCCGTTAGATGTCCATTTAAAGGAATTACTGAACTTATCCTCTTATTATTAAATTATTACTATAAAAGCCGCAAGTAAAATTTTTATATTTGAGTTGTTTAAATGAAAGGTAAATTGCAGTTTACGATTTAAGACGTATTAAAAAAAACTACTCATTAAGTCTGGTTCAAACCAATTATCGGTGGAAGTTTACATGGTGATGTACATCATATATTTTTTTTAGTTTTATCACTCTCTTATTTTAGAAGTTACAGGGGGGGGGACATATTTTACCACTTTGGAAGTGTCTCTCGCGCGAACTACGAATAGATTTTTGAAGATCTATCCATTGATAACCCCACACGAATAGGATTTACGACAATTTTTTTTTGAGTTTCAGTTCTAACCCCCAAAATTTATTGCTTTTTTTTCTTGTTTTGTGAAATTCTTAATGCGGTTCACAGAATACATCTACTTACGAAGTTTCAAAAGCATAGTTCTTATAGTTTCGGAGAAAAGTGGCTGTGACATACGGACGGACAGACAGACAGACATGACGAATCTATAAGGGTTCCGTTTTTTGCCATTTGGCAACGGAACCCTAAAAAGGAGTAACAGTAAGAAGGAACTATGAAATATGAACAACATTGTGGTAAGAAAATGGTACGAAATTACAATAGCTTCCCATGTCCCAAATTACATGGTACGTCAGCGACTTGACCCACATTATAGAATAATCTTGACGTTGTGACTGTTCTTATTTTTCTTTTCTAGATTACATAATAAATGACTGAATATAAGTTCCATCAGTAAATATAATATCTACGCAATAAATACAAAAATGATGAATGGTATGCCTTTTTTTACGTGCGGAAATCCCTTCGGATACCCCCCGCCGGCCACGGTGTCCTGCCCAAGTGTCCATTGCCTGGCACCCCGGGTAAGCCCTCGAAAGGATAACCCCAGGGTTACCGGCGGACTTTGGCCGCCAACGCGGCCTCGCCTGGTGGGGTCGGGTTTTATCCCGCGTCGGTGAGTAGGTAGGCGTGTGTAGGACACACACGACACACCTCCGCCACGGCCTGCTTATGTAAGGACGGCGAGTCGGCCAACTGTCGTCCTCAGGCCCCGATCATGGAGGTCGGTAGTCCCGGGCGTAGACGAGTCTGCAGCGTCCTCGCCGCAGACTGCGCAACTCGGGGGGCAGGGCTCTCTCCCGCTCCCTCTCCGCCGTCTCTTTCGCGCTCATAACCTGCTCGCAGAAAGAGGCGGCGGCGTGCAACTTGCTCCCGTTGGAGACCACGGCCCTCACCATGTTCTCCAACGAAAGAACGTCAACGCCCAGGACCGCAACGAGATCGCGGCGTTGACTCGCCCACGCAGGGCACTCCACCAACGTGTGGAGCACCGTGTCTTCGCCAAGATCCTCGTAGTGCTGGCACTGCGGCGTTGTCTCCCGGTAGATGCGCCATAGATACTTACCGAAGCACCCGTGTCCGGTTAATATCTGGCACATCCGGTAGGAGAGGTCACCGTGGTGCCTCTCCATACCACTCCTTCATGATCAGCCTCACCGCTCAAATTGCTCAAGTCGCACCCTCCATGTCTCCATGAGTTCCCGGCGGAGCTGAGACCGCTGAGCCCTAATTTCTCGGCACTCCGCCCTATGACCCCACTCCAGCGACTCCTTGCGCCATTGGTACAATGACGCAAGGGCTCTCGCTTCCAGGTCCCATGGAGGGGTCCCGGCTAGGAGACATGCCGCCTCGACGGGGATCGTGCGATACCCCCTGATGACTCTGACGGCCATCGCCTTTAACGGGATGTTTAGAGCAGCCACGGTGCGGGCCGCAAGAGTCTCCGCCCATGCGGGGGCCCCGTACAGGGCCATGCTTCGCACGATCCCCAGGTACAGTCTCCTAGTGGGGGCGTTGGGTCCCGTAACGTTGGGCATCAGCCGCGATAGCGCGGCCGCAGCCCCTCTCAGTGAATGGTATGCCTGCGTTATATCTATGCCTTTAGTATGAAAACTTTCTCTTATAATATTTATTCTTAAATGTATTAGAGATTAAATTTAAATGGGGTTCATTAGATATATTTTATATTGTCTTGTTTGCATAAGAATATTTCCTATTATATTTAAAAAAAATGACAAGTTATTTTTAATTAAACACAAACCATAATTAGCTATTTCTTGCACTGAAATGACATGACTACTGAGTGTGTTTCTGCATTACCTTTGATTGACTGTTAGATTGATTGTGGCATTAAGGCCGCCAACGTACATGTGCATGAAGTTTAATAAATAACCACACAACAAAATGTAACATTAGTCAGCCATCTTAATTGACGTAATACAATTTGACCTTGATGATTGTTATATTTATTATGTGTGTTTTATTGTATAATAATTGCTTTAGACTTTGACGATTATGTAGCTTGGCTTGACTATCTCTGCTGTCAGTCAGCATCATGCCTGTTGGCCCTGCGCGGGAGCACAGAGCTACAGACTGTATAGATTATGTATATAGACAAGAATCTTATATCTCTTTCAAGATATTATAGTTTAATGCTTTGGGTATGCATTATCGTTTTTTTATTCTTTTTGTCATTTCATCTGTTTTTTGTTGTTTTTTTTCCTTTAAGTATTATGTATGGATGTATGTATTCTGTTTGTTTTTTTTTGTTTTTTTGACGTTGTGTGTGCATACGTGACGTCATGGATGGCCCCATCTGAAAACCAGCACTGCGCCTATTTACCGGTATGCGTAGCATTTATGCTGAGATGAGGACTTATTCGCAGAGTGATACTATCAGATTTTAAGATATTTATTTATTACTATGCTACTGAATTTCATTGTTTGTCTCCGTAATTAAATGTTTTTCTTTCTTCCTTTCTATATGAATACTAATTGTATTCATGATAATTAAAACAATGTATGTAAATATGTTAACACTGATTTATGACCATCAAAACACTTCTTTGAAATAAAACTTTTCCTTATAATCTTTGTCTATATTTCGATATATACTGCCAGTGGGGACGCCGTTTGACCAGACAGGTGATCAGCCCTTCTATGTGGGGCCATTTCACCCATTTCCCCTATAACGACTGTCATACATATTCGTATGGCAACCGGGACCGACATCTTAACATGCTCTCCGAGGCACGACCAGATCAATGCAAATACTCATATTCATGCATACAAATATTTGCACTGAGCGGGGATCGAACCCGCGCCTCCTACGTAGCGGCCGCTTTCTATAATAATCTAGCATACATCAACTATGCTCAATCTCACATATCTGCCATAAACTTCGATGTTACTTGAAAATGTATTACACTGTTTCACGCAATACTCTCAAGTATATTGAGATTGAGATTCCTACGATCTTGAACTTATCTTATAACGTGGCATAGTTTAGCCATCACGAAGAATGCAGCCTTATTATTAAGAACAAATCATCAAGCAGAATACAGATAACACATTACAGTCCTTGGAACTTCGACTAATGACGTTGTTAAACAAGACTTGCTTGTCATCGTAATCTAAAATGATGACAATTCAAAGGAAATAGGGTAACATGACCCAATGTTGGCACCCCTCCAATTTATTGGCACTCCAATGTTATCAGTAAAAAATAAGGATCTAGTTCAACAAACGGTGTTTCTACAAAAATAAAACGAATCTGTGGTTAACTAATTTTATAAATTGGCAACACTCAACTGTCAGTAAAATTACTTAGCGGTAAAAATTTCAAATTTCTTTCACGTCGTAACAGGTTTTGTGTTTTGTTACCAGTTACTTAAGATTTTATTAAGGTGAGTGCCACCCTGTTTTAGCTGTTTTCGTGTTAATTTCTGAAGGCTACACATGATAATTAATGTTTTTTTGGGTTTTGAATAGTTTACACACGTACTTTTGTCCTAGTATTCGCAATGAAAAGAAAATGTTTTGAATTTACCGCCATGGCAATAACCGGTATGCGATTCAAACAAAATTCTAATTTATTGGCACTCTGATAATAAATCGGGTTGTATGACAAATACTTTTTTGCAATTGGAACCTTATTTTAATCAAGCTTTTGTAAGTTTTTAACATCCATACAAATAAATCATCGTATTTTCTACAAGATTTCCAAATGTTGGCCCCATGCCAATAGTTGAAATCTAATTACTGGCAGTAATGCCAATAATTGGTAAACGCATGTCAATAATTGGTTGTAGGTGTCGAAGATGAAGGGAAAAAAACTAATAAGAAGCCAGATAAAAAAAGGAGTGAAGTAGGAGTACAAAAACGGAAAAAATACACAGAAGAAAGTGTGCAAAAAGCTCTTCAAGCTATACGAAATGGAATGACTAAAAAGCTTGCTTCTAAAACGTATCAGGTACCGAGATCAACCTTACAGTTTAAGTCAAAATTTCCCAATAAAAAATCTCGTCCAGGTCCATCAACAGCTTTAACGACGTCTGAAGAATTATGCCTAAAAAATTGGTTAAAAGATTGCAGCAAAAAAGGCTTTCCAAAACGGAAAGATGATCTGGTAGCCAGCGTAGCAGATTTTTAAAAAAAAAACGATAGGCAAAATCCTTTTAAAGGCGGGATACCGGGAGACAAATGGTATAAACTTTTTTTAGCTCGTCATCCTGATATTGCAATTAGAACGCCAGAAGCAGTAACTGCTTCAAGTGCAAAGGTCGCAGAAGGTGATATAAGATATTGGTTTGATGATATAGAGCAATATATTATAGAAAACAATTTGACTGACATCTTGAAAGATCCGAAAAGAATTTATAACGGCGATGAAACAAATTTTCGTTTATGTCCAAAGAGTGGGGTAGTATTGGCTGCAAAAGGAGAGAAAAATGTCTATGAGATTCATAATGCTCCCGCCAAAACATCACTCACGGTGCTGTTTACTTTCGGTGCTGATGGCAGTGTTACTCCACCTCTTGTCATTTTCCCACTAAAACGTTTGCCAAGTGAGTTGCGATCTAAAATTCCTTCTGATTGGGGAATTGGGCTTTCTGATAATGGATGGATGAAGACTGACATCTTTAAGTCATATATTGAAAATGTACTTCATCCACATTTGAGTAAAAAGGGAATACAGTTTCCGATCATACTTTATGTCGATGGACACAAAACACACTTGACTTACGAAGTAAGTGAACTTTGCTTGAAATTAAATATCATTCTTATAGCTCTATACCCGAATTGTACGAGGATTTTGCAACCAGCGGATGTTTCGGCATTCAAACCACTAAAATTAAGATGGCAAAAAACGGTTCTTGCATGGCGTCGAAATCATCCGTCACAAGCTCTTACAAAACAAGAATTCGTCCCACTATTAAAAAATACTATTGACGAAAGTATTAACCCATCTATTATAATAAATGGATTTAGAGTAACTGGACTCTATCCTTTTAATAAAAATGCCGTGGATTATACTAAATGCTTAAGTAAAAGAAAAAATTACGCTCAAGAAGAAAATGAACGCATAAAGCAGATTGATATACACGAGCATCAAATGACATTTAATGATTTTAAAAGAATTATAAATGAAAGCAAATTACGAATGCTAGAGAATGGAATAGATGTCGACGAAGATTTAAAAAAAGTGTATCAATTTCTAACGAGAAAATCAAAACATGAACCACTAAATATTACTGATAACATCGAAGAGCTAGATATAAACAATATGAATATAACCATTGCAGATAATGTAGACAACGAAATCGTGATTGAAGAGATACATACAAAGCATATAGATAGATACAAAGCATATTTCGCTTTAGAAGATACTGATATCCAAGATTTTGAGCCCCATGTCTTGGAAATTACTCACAAAGCGCAGATTCATACTGATTCTAATAAAGAAACTTCTAACATGTGTAAATTTGAACTCAATAAAGAAAATCTACCTAAACCAAACACAACTATAAATTATGACATGATCTAAGTAGTTTCAGTTATAGACAATCCTCCATTTTCGTGTCCTAATATTGACACTTTAAAACCAATAAAACTGGACGATATACTTGTTTTACCAAAAACACCAGAACGAAAAGGAGTCAGGAACCACATGAAAACTCCGTTTGTACTTACATCAGCAGCTTGGCAAGAGCTGGAAACTAAAAAAAGAAGAGAGAAGGAAGAAAAACAGGAAGGGATAAGAAAAAGAAAAGAAGAGAGAGAGCGAAAGAAATTGGAAAAATCTAAACCAAAAACCAAATTGCAATTGTAGGTAGGTACCTAAATAAAATATAATTTAGAGAGTACTAGTTTTATTTCGCTTACACAATATGTAGATATCCAGGGTTTCACAACACCTAGACGTCTTAGAAGATTTTTAAAAATGCCAATAATAGAGTAATTAGTGCAAATTATTCGCACTGGAGTGCCAATAGTTGGTCCAACACATGCCAATAATATGTCAAAAGATGCCAGTAAATGGTATTAGGGTGTATTTGAAGAAAACATCTGTAATGCTTTATTTCTCATTTAAATATTGAAAAAAAATTAAGTCAAATATGAACACCACATTATAGTGAATTATTTCAACGGATAGTATAAACCTCTATACCCAGATGTTAAAAATTTGAGTCAGGTTAAGGTACAGTATTGCTTAAGGTGCCAATAATTGGGTAGTTTACCCTATATATACTTAAAAAATAAATAAAAAAAATAAAAACTACTTCAAAAACCTTTATAAACAGGCACTGAAAAAAGAAAAATAACTGAATACAGATTTAAAACAAAAGAAAAAAATACGCGCAAGACTTTTCTGTTGAAGTCGGTGCCAAACCCGAAACAACTTAAAAATTCAATGTCATTCGCCGCGTCTGATTCCTTTTCTTTTCTTTCTTTCTAATAGGTGGGTACCTATTTGACTTGGCTTTGGGAGAACTTGGATTTGTGGGCAATTCCCCTCTGATTAGAAACAGGATCCTTATATAAATCAGAGTGCAGTAACATTGCTTGAACTCTCTTAGATCTATTCTGCTTACTTTACTCAGAACACTTTGAGAGAAAAATCAAGTCAACTTAAGTAATATCTACTGAAATAGGACGATGTTGAATTGGAAAGCTTGGATAGGAAACCTCCTTGAAAGGTGCACACACAATAAAGTTGTTGTTTGCAGAAGCCGATATTATAAGGTCTTTGTTTTCATTACTGACTAATCTATTTAATGACCGGACTATCACTATTAATTTAAACAAACAAATATAACTAGTCTGGCCATAAATACTGTTACATCAAAACTTTTCTTTCTTTTTCAACTTTTTAATTATTTGAATTTGGAACACGTATATTATTTGAAAAACTTCTTTCGATTTCGCGCCATTTCACATATTTTTCGTGTTCATTATCGAATTACCATATGGAATGGGGTGTAAAAAGTGGGTATGGAGCCGTCGGTCATATTCCAGACACTTCAAAAACTTGGTATCAGCCGTATGTTCGTATATCGTACTATCAATAGATACAACAACACTTCGTCTGCCGAAGACCAGAAAAGATCGGGGCGGCCACATGCTGTTAGAATTACAAAGGCTATAGATGCTGTTAAAGCCAGAATTCGTCGAAACCTCATAAGGAAAAATCTTATCGCGAGAAATGAAGTTTCCCGCTAGGACTCTGTCACGTATTATAAAACAAGACCTTAAGCTCGGTGCTTATCGTCGATATACAGTACATGCCCTAAATCAATCTTTACGATTAAAGAGAGTGAATCGATCAAAGCGCCTTCTGTCGCGATACGCAGGTTTAGGGCACAGAAATATCCTCTTTACCGATGAAAAAATTTTCACGATTGAAGAACACTACAATAAGCGCAATTATAAAGTGTACGCTCACAGTTCTAAGGAAGCTGCTCAAGTGGTCGGAAAGGTACAACGTGGTCATCATCCTGCGTCAGTGATGGTTTGGTAGGGCGTGTCTTATCAGGGAGTCACAAAGCTACACTTTTGTGAAAAAGGAGTGAAAACTTCAGCCAAAGTGTATCAAGATACTGTCTTGGATCATGTTGTGAAACCTCTCATCAATACACTTTTTAAAAATATGCCGTGGACTTTCCAGCAGGACTCTGCTCCTGGTCACAAGGCACGAACTACCCAAGCCTGGCTAGAAACCAACGTTCCGGTCTTTATAAGAGCTGAAGACTGGCCCTCATCTAGCCCAGACCTCAACCCTTTAGACTACAAATTGTGGTCAGGTTTAGAGGACATGGCCTGCTCTAAACGACACGGCGACATTGAGTCTCTTAAAAAATCTGTGAAGCAAGCAGTGGCAAAATTTCCCTTGGAAAAAGTGCGTAAATCCATAGATTCGTGGCCAAACAGATTAAAGGCCTATAAAAAGCCAAAGGTGGCCATTTCGAATAAAATATATTTTTATTTTTTACTAAGACTTTAATAAATATGTGGGTATACATTTTAATAATATTATATTACTTCATTTAAAAAAAAATGCATTTTCATTTGTAACAAAACTTATGGCTGGACTAGGTAATATACTTTTATTTAATACTTTTTGGTTTCGGACAAAATATGCTAACAATTTTCACAGATACTTAAAAACAAAGCAACGCAAGTATTCATCGCGCGGCTAAAAGAGTGTCCCAAAACGTTCACTCAAAGTCAGCGACTTCATTATGCAGAAAAGGCTCTAATTTTTGTACGTAGTTTCATCCAAGTAATTGTGTTAGGTATATGACTTTTTTACACTAGCGTTGTTTGCATTTTTAAATTATTTATTGAAAAATAAAATCCGTATTTAAAAAGTTACTTATTGAAAAGTGGTCATGTGCGAGTTGGACTCGCCCATGAAGGGTTAAGCGTCCGTAGCAGCAAATAAAACTTTTATATTTGAGTTGATTGAATGAAAGGTAAATTGCGGTTTACGATTTATGACGTATTAAAAAAAACTACTTACTAGATCTCGTTTAAACCAATTTTCGGTGGAATTAGTAATGTACATCGTATATTTTTTTTGTTTTATCATTCTCTTATTTTAGTAGTTACAGGGGGGGGGGGGGGCACATAGATTTATAACTTTGGAAGGGTCTCTCGCGCAAACTATTCAGTTTAGAAAAAAATTATATTAGAAACCTCTTTTCAATTCTAAATATGGGAAACCCTCGAAATTTGGTGCTTTTTTCTATTTTTGTGTGAAAATTTTAATACGGTTCACAGAGTACATCTACTTTTTCAGAATACATCAAATTTCAACAGCATAGTTCTTATGGTTTCGGAAAAAAGTGGCTGTGACATACGGACGGACAGACAGACAGACTTGACGAATCTATGAGGGTTCCGTTTCTTGCCATTTGGCTACGGAACCCTAAAAATGAACATAAAAAGACGCTGAATAAAGACCTTTTTTTCCAAGATCTTTGAGATGCTGCAGAATTAGCACAAATGTAAAGTAATAGAAATGTTTCCTCTTCTGATCAGCTTACTACGAATATGCAGCTTTGTTTTCAATTCTTTAGTTACCTACAAAAAAATACATTACTATTATCTATGCCAGCTAAAATTAACTTTATTATTCCTATAACAAGATTTATATTCTCGGATTACAAATGATAATAATACCGGATCACGTTACTCTATCAAAATGAATATCGGAGATAACCTCAACATCGATCAGCGAACAGTCAGATTCTGTTACACAAATCAGTGCCCCTAGCGAGGAAATATAACATCAATCCGATATTTCACGTTTCATTGGACTTGTTAGACTGAAATTATGTGGACATACTTTGTGGGGACCTAGATTTCTTAGAAAGGAATGAATGATTAAAGATTTATTGTTCTTTGCGGAATTATCTTGAGTACTAGTCTCTTTATTAGAAGCAAAATGCAAATGGCAGAACAATCTACCCGACTGATTTCTAAGTGTACTACGTGTCCTAAATTATCATAAATCTCAATACATGTGATCATAAGTACAGTAGGGAGATTAATTTTTCATGTAGTGGTCAAATATCCCACTATTCATATACCACTATATTATGACAAATGTCCCGTTATCCCATCGGAATAACATAGCAAGTATGTATACTAGGGTGGAGCTATAATGTATGAAAAACAAGTTGAATTCCTGAGACGAGCTCAGCCGAATACAAGGGATTTTTGATTTTGCGATTTCTTTTTTTTTTGCGATTTTTCAGAGGTCACGTAGCACATCACTATACTCTACCCCGCGACCCTTCCTAATAAATGAAAAATATTCAAATATTAATTCGTGCCAACCGTTGCACGGAGACGATTGCACTTTTGTTTTACGAGAAGTTCGAGTGAATTATTTTAAAATGTCAATGTCTACTCTCCGTAGTAACCCAACAAACATTTTAGTCGTATAGGTAAAAAGTACACGACTTAATGTTCTGTAAACATCGCATTGAAGTCATTTTAAGTTATAATACGACTTAGTGCCTCTTTATCCCTATACAACTTGTAGTCGTATAAAGCCGTCGTATAAACGTCTATGCGACTGTTTTATATGACCATTATACAACTTTCAGTGGTAAAACCGATGATGTCGTCTTACTGACATCTATACAACTTTTTCACCAAACTGAATCGTATTATAGTCGCAAGAACTACTTATACGCGATAATCGTGATAGAGTGATTAATTTTACCCTTACACGACGTTTAGTCCATTTGAACACTGTTATACTACCATTTAGTGACTGAATGTCGTATAGCTGTAGCGTACATTAACATTACAATTCAGTAATTATTTTCTAGGTTTGTAAAAATAATTGCTATAAATGGATAGAAAAACGTGGGCAAATGTTAAAAAAAGCGGTGCTTTTAAAAGGAAAGTTAAAAAAAACTATACCGCGCTCCGTGTGTTAAATAGTATAACCTCGAATATTTCTACACAAAAAGTTACTTTTAAAGAAACTGAAGGTGGTTCCGTACAAAATTAAATTTTGAACTCAAGAGAGAGTTCGTTGCAAAATAAAAGCTCAGAAAGCGAACCTAGTTGTTCTGAAATAGTAGAGACAAAACAAGATGAAGTAGATGAAATATTTGAAAAAATATGTCTCAGTGATAGTGAAACAGACTATGAAAGCGAAAGCGAAGCCAGCAAAAATGATAAACTTCGTGACAATTTAAAAAAATGGGCAATTGGTTTCAATATTACACAAGAAGCATTAAGAGCTCTAAACAACATTCTGAATGAAAGATTTCCCTGTTCGGTTCCAAAGGATCCACGCACACTTTTAAATTGTCAAAAAGCAAATATATCTATAACTCCAGTTGATTCCGGTAGTTATTGGCATAATGGCCTTATTACTTCGCTGAAAATGGTTTTAAAAAATTTCGACAATATACCAAAGAGCTTATCTCTTAATGTAAATATTGACGGCTTGCCATTATTCAAAAGTTCTAAACACCAAGTGTGGCCGATATTATGCAACATTCATGAATACCCCGATATACCACCATTGGTTGTGGGTGTATTTGAGGGCACAAATAAACCCGTAGATTTAAACTCATTCTTACAACCATTTATTGATGAATTACTAGAGCTTTACCGTAATAATTTAAACTTTACCACACAACAAAATGTTGCAACAGAAATCACAGTTAAACTGAGAGCTGTTATATGCGATTCTCCTGCAAGAGCATTAATTAAAGGTACTGTTTTTAAAATCCACTTTTGTGATCATAATTAAATATTTGTAGTATTCATAAAAAGTTTATTCATTTTAATTATTCCTCAAAAATATTTTTCAGGAGTATGTAATTTTAACGCAAAACATGGATGTCTCAAATGTAATGTGGTTGGCGAATACTCTCATGTATCCCACACTGTCACATTTCAAGAAACGAATAGCGTTAGAAGAAATGACACAGACTTTCGTGCCAAAAAATACGGTGACCACCACAAACGTGATTCTCCTTTTCTCCAATTGCCAATAGACATGGTTGAAGATTTCCCGGTCGGAGATTCCCTTCATTTGATTGATTTAGGTATTATGAAGCGATTACTGTTTGGATGGAGAGATGGAAATTTAGGAAAACTTCTTACTAAATGGTCCGCTGGAGATATAGCAAAAGTGACGCAATTTATACTAAGCTGTCGTATGCCAAAGGAAATTCATAGGAATTTAAGAGGTCTTACTGATCTATCAAACTGGAAAGCCACTGAATATCGCACATTTCTTCTTTATATTAGCTTCACAATACTAAAGAATGTTTTGCCTAATGGTCCATACCAACACTTCTTGAATTTCTTTTGTGCTGTAACAATTTGTTCGAGTCAACATCATTTTCAGTTTTTGCCAGTTGCACAAATGATGATGTTACATTTTGTTGATCATTACAAATATTACTATGGTAGAGAATATATAACAAGTAACGTTCATAACTTAATTCATCTTGTTGATGAAGTTAAGAGATTTGGTAAATTGCAAACTTTCAATGCGTATCCATTCGAAAATAAATTAAGTTCAATTAAACGAACAATTAGAAAAGGTAACAAACCTCTTGAGCAAATTGCTAACAGACTAATGGAAAGAAATACAATAGAAATCGAAGAATTAATTAATAATGGTAACAATATCATAAATAACGATGACAAATCACATGTTATCAAAACATATAAATATAAAAAATCTATAACAGAGATTCGTCTGGATACATTTATGCTCGCAACAGATAACCAAAATAAGTGGTGTTTGACGAACAACAATGATGTTTTCGAGATTATATCTATGATAAAAGACAACGCTGGTGTAAGTTTACTTGGGAATATTATTCAAAATATCACCGATGTTTTTGAAAAACCCATTAGATCGTCATTTTTAAATATTTTTATGACACATTTTACCAGTATTAGGAGGTTGAGAACTACAGTTAATATTACTGACATAAAATGTAAGTTAGTGACTGTAGAATATGGTTCATATATTTATTTTACACCACTTCTTCATACTCTGAAGTAAGCAGACACAAAGTGATATTTCAAGGTCTGTAACTTATACGACTCATATTTGTATAGGTAGGTAACTAGAGTTTGTATTTATGTAGAATCGGGCACCTCTTTATGTATTCTCCATGGAAGTAAGAATGTAAATAAAATAGTGAAGTAATATTGGTTAGTTTTATTTATTATAAAAATAACAATCACAAGTTTTAATTCTTACATAAGTATTAGGTAAAAACAGTTAACAGAAAACATTTATTCTTCACTTAATCAAATAGTTTCTCTTTGGATCATAGCTTGCAACTAGATATAATTTTTGATATTAATAATAATAATAAAAAATAGCCTTCCACAGCACGTTTGCTGTGTAAGGCTATTGCTTTTGAAATTAAGATAGGTACTTATCTTGACAATATTCACTTAATCAAATAGTTTCTCATTGTAACAATTGTACTCATTGTACCGATATCTGGTTTCTAGCTAAACTAGATATCGGTAAAATGAGATGAATAGGGATCAAGTGGTGAATAGAGATAAAAAGGTCGTACGATTTTTTAAAATAATTTTTAACAAAATTTTAAGAATCTATCCGGATAGATATCTGACAGACAGACATTGAACTAGTACAGTCTACAAAGATGTTACGGTCTCACTTTTTCATACAAGTTACCTATATGAAAAAGTGAGACCGTAACATCTTTGTAGACTGTACATAGTTTCACTTGAGAGAATATAACTGAAAAATGTATCTAACCCTTTTGTATCTATTCACCCTTTGATCTATCTTTATTCACCCCGTTTAATCATATCTGTTAAAAGTTTAATTTCACTTTGGTCCATTGTTTAAGACTACGTATCTCAGACTAAAAGAATAACATAGATGGAGCGCACAGAACTAGTATATGAAGCCGCATAAAGTAATATCAAACTATTGCCCTTTCGCTCGCACTCTTTCTGTTGTGCATGCAAACGAGTATGAGCGAAAGAGTGTTATCTACTTTATGCGGCTTCACATGCTAGTTCTATGCGCTCCGTCTATGTTATTCTTTTAGTCTGAGCTAGATGTACTAAAAAGTAAGTACATAAATAACAAATCCTCAGTAAATTTTAAAATCCTCAGTTTTATCTTGTGGTTACACTAGATTTACGTTTGGATGTCAAATAGTTACTACGAACTTCAGTAAATAGGTATTTACTGAAGTTCGTAGTAACTATTTGACAACCAAAACAATCTACCCGACTGATTTCTAAGTGTACTACGTGTCCTAAATTATCATAAATCTCAATACATGTGATCATAAGTACAGTAGGGAGATTAATTTTTCATGTAGTGGTCAAATATCCCACTATTCATATACCACTATATTATGAAAAATGTCCCGTTATCCCATCGGAATAACATAGCAAGTATGTATACTAGGGTGGAGCTATAATGTATGAAAAACAAGTTGAATTCCTGAGACGAGCTCAGCCGAATACAAGGGATTTTTGATTTTGCGATTTCTTTTTTTTTTGCGATTTTTCAGAGGTCACGTAGCACATCACTATACTCTACCCCGCGACCCTTCCTAATAAATGAAAAATATTCAAATATTAATTCGTGCCAACCGTTGCACGGAGACGATTGCACTTTTGTTTTACGAGAAGTTCGAGTGAATTATTTTAAAATGTCAATGTCTACTCTCCGTAGTATAACTTGGTTAACCGTTTGGTCATGGACATGATTTAAAAACGAATGTTTTACCTACATATGAAGATATTATACTATGTTATACTTGGCTCAGTCGAGGTAAGCTGAAACGTAATCTCGCTACTGATACTTGCAAAGAACTGTCTGAAAAATTGTTGTTGGTGTGGCAAACAGAATCAATTCCTACTATTGAACTTTGCCCCTTGATTAAGGATTAAGGCCTATCATAATAAATACCGGCTTTTACTCAAACCTTATAAGTCTAGCAAAAACGTCGAGTCATTCAAAACCGTCTTAAGTTGTTTAAAGAAGAACCAAAATCTTTATAATAATAATAATAACATTGAGTTGTATCATAAAATTGATACAACTCTATGTACCTTCCTGAAGGCATGTATGGGGCAATGGAGTACGGACTTTGCTATCCAGGGTGTCGACGGACCTGCGAGAATGGCGGGCTGATAAGGATAGAGCGGTGCATATTCCAGGGTGATAGTCTTAGTCCATTATGGTTTTGCCTGGCACTGAACCCTCTTAGTTATATGCTAGAGAGTTCAGGGTTAGGCTGTCGATTGCGGAGAGATGGTCAGGTTATATCCCACCTCCTTTTCTTGGATGATCTTAAATTATTTGCCCCCAACAATTCCCAACTGATAGCGTTACTAAAGATGACCGAAACCTATACTAAATCTATCAGGATGGAATGATGGAACCAATTTGTGGACAAATGTGCGGTTATGCATGTAAAAAGAGGGGAGATTGTGGAATCTGATGGGGTTGAGCTCTCAGATTCCACAAAAGGTCAGGTCAGGTCTCTCTCTGCAATCGACACCTATAAATACCTGGGTATGTCGCAGACGTTAGGCATTACAGAAGCTAGCATGAAGCAATCGTTACGGGAACGTTTCTTTGAAAAAAGTCCTCAAAAGTCTTTTGTCAGGTGGTAATAAGGTGCGCGCCTATAACGGTTGGGTCATGCCGGTTTTAATGTACTCCTTCGGCATACTCAGGTGGACTCAGACGGAATTAGACACCCAGGATAGGAGAGTCCGTACGCTTCTTACTGCATTCCGAATGCATCATCCGCGTTCATCTGTGATGAGGTACAACCTATAGCACGGAAATGCGGGGGACGTGGCTTTTTAAATGCCATCCCTCCATAACCGTGAGGTGTGCAACCTCAGGGAATACCTCCTACACAATGAAGCTGATATGCATCGTGATGTATTAAGGGTGGATAACGGGTTTACCCCGCTAGCTTTGGCTAAAGAGAACTGGCGCAAACCTGTGGTATTAAGTATTAATGACCGCATGGATGTATGGAAGAGCACGGAGTTGCATGGACGTTTCTATCGGGCTCTTCATGGGTCTGATATAGACTTACCAGCATCTGTGTCTTGGCTACGCTTCGGTGACCTATTTGGGGAAACCGAAGGTTTTGTTTTTGCAATGACGAATAACTATCGGAAGTATATTCTAAGGGATGATTGATACGGTTGACATATGTCGGGAGTGCCACCGTCCCGGAGAATCCCTTAGACATCTCTGGTTGTTCTCGTCTTGCCAACGGCGAGTATTTGTATAGACATAACCAAGTAGCCAGGATTGTTCATCAACAGCTTGCTCTAAAGTACAACCTTGAGGAATCAGAGGTACCGTACTATAGGTGCCTGTGCCCGACGCAGTTCTTGAAAATGGGCATATCACGTTGTACTGGGATCGATCTATCATCACTGACAGGACTATTGTATCTAATAAACCTGATATAGTGTTGATTGATCGATCAGAGCGCCGCGCAATAATTATCGATATCAGCATTCCACATGACGAGAATCTTGTGAAAGCCGAAAAAGAAAAACAAATAAAGCACGAGGTTTTCGACATGTGGAGTGTGGATTCGGCGATTATTGTTCCGATAGTTGTATCGGTTCACGGACTGATTGCCAAGAGCCTCGATCAACATCTCAAGATTCTTGCGTTAGGCAGTTGGGTCAAGGGCTTGATGCAGAAGGCAGTGCTCCGCGACACGGCACGTATTGTGAGGAGATTCCTCTCTCTGGAGCCCTACCGGTAGCTTGGTCCCTGTACCCGATGCCGGTGGGCCACTATTTTTTATATTTTAAAATATATTTGTTTTTTTTTTTTATAGAACGTATTTAAAAATATAATTTAATATGTATAAGTTCAATAAAGGGAATAATAATAATATATCTCTTTATTGTATGTACACAAGAACAGTATTACAGAAACATAAAGTTGGTACAGCTTTGCGGCATATACAATTGGCGGCCTTATCGCTCAAGGCAATCTCTTACAGGCAACCATTGGATGGAGAGAATCAGTGAACAGAACTAGGGCAGTTTGCGGTGTACATATTAAATAAATGGCGTGTAAATAAACCTGCACCAACCTGAGCAACTTAAAAACCTGAGTCGATCGCAATGAAATTAGACAAGCCCGTGACTTGCAGCGAAAAACTTTAATCAATCAACCTCATACTCCAAAACACATCATTTTTGGCTTATATTTTGACGGCCGCAAACACAAAACTTTGACTGTTATTGACTAAGTTAGAAGAAAAATAGTTCTGGAGGAGCATATCAGTTTGGTCAAGGAACCGAACTCCGAATACCTGGGACATATTGCATTATCATCCGGACGAGCAACAGTTGTCGCCACGTTGTGGAATGAGGATGTAATAAACGACAAAATAGCTTGTTAATTCGAATATCGGCATATAGATATGATTTGGTTTTAGGACTCAATATTGATTCTTTGACCTTTCTGACAAGGGTCACTGGTTTATTATTGGCGCAGAGAAACTACGAGCCCGTATTGTATACTATTCCAAGTGACCCGTGGCTGGCGGCACGGCTACGGTCAAGCCTCGTCTGCACGAGCTTATGACATCACAGGGATCGCCACAACCCAAGTGCTGTGGAGCGAGCAACAATCACTACGTGTTCTCGCCTGTATACGATCCCCTACTTGGGATATTGAGTGGCCCTTAATGGGGCCGAGGAGCCTCCATAGCCTGCCCCCATAGCTCCCCCTGTTGTCTTGCGACTTGCCTCACATCGGTTTCGTACGAGTCTCTGACTTTGCTTGTCTTAGTAACACCTACAGTGTTACTATTGGTATTGATGCCTTGGTTGGGCAATTGTTGGTTGTACACAATGGTTGGTTGTAACCAACCATTGTGTATAATATAATAATTATAAGCACTCACAGAACCGGTGATCTTGATCTTACTTGAACTCCAACGTCATTCTGGCTCTCGCGCGGTGAACTTCGCCGCGCTCGTTCTACCTACCTCCATCTTTTTTTGTGTCATTGTCCTAGCCAACGACTATAGAGGTTAGTGTTGTCAGTAAGAAATATATATATCACAATTTTAAGGTAAACATAGTTGATACATGACTCACCGATTGTTGGTTAATCGCGGTGCTCCGCGACACTCCCGACGGCAAAAGAGCCTATTGGAGCAGGACTGTTAAGTTGCGGGTCCATTCAGCGATTTTCTTCCGTGCCTGAATGGCTGCTTGTCTCTCTGGCCTCGAACCCGACGTACCTTCGTCAGCTGGGCTTACGGGTAAAACCCCTGCGGGCTGCAAGTCGATTGGTATTGTTTCATCATTGTCAAGCTCATCTGTTGATGGTTGACCTTGCTCTACTGAATCTGCGGTATTAGATTGATGCTCTATCGAAGCTGCGGTATCGGATTGTTGCTCGCTTGTACCTTCAGTATGTTGTGGAGGATCAATATCGATAGTTACAGGTATCAGTTCTGCGGACTGTTCAACTTGATGAGTAGTGTCCAACGAAATTGGAATGTCCGTGCTTGATAACTCAGGAACTGTCGTTTCTTCATTGTGGCTCTCAATCTCTAGAGGATAGAGGTGTCCAATAGATCGAGTAAACTCAGAGTTGTCAACTTTCACCGTTGCTACGCGGTGTTGTCCGTCTTGTCCCTTAAGCAAGGAAACTATCTTGCCAACTTTCCAAAGACTTCTGTTCTTTGAATCCTCTTTTATTTGGACTAAGTCACCCAGTTGGGGTGTTCTGTCTGAGGTCACTCGAGGTTGTTTTACAGAACATCTATGTTTCTCTCGTAGGCTGGGTAAATATTGTTGCTGAAACATCTTCTTGAACTCTGCCAGTAGTGTTTGACCTCTTTTCCACCCTTGAATAAGGTCTAGTTTTGTAGTTGTACCAACAGTGCCTGTCACCTTTTCTGATGGGGTCATTTCCAAACACTTCCCTAGAGTCAAGAAATCTGCGGGCCTCAAAATGTGATCCAGGTCCGCTCCAACGTTTGTTAGAGGTCTTGTATTAACGACTGACTCCGCTTCTTTGATGACAGTTGATAGCTGGCTATCATTCAACAGGTGTTTGTCAAGTGTCCTTTTTAAACAATGCTTTACAATGCCGACAAGTCTCTCATAAAACCCGCCGTGCCACGGAGCTAATTGCGGAATAAACTTCCACTTCACTTTGTTCTCTGTGCAATATGCGTTGATCAATATCTCAGATACTAATTTAAATTGCAGTGCATTATCCGAAATAATCATAGCCGGTGTTCCTCTGACCGCAACAAATCTTCTTATTGCGAGAAGGCACTCTTCTGCCGTCAAATCCTTGACCACTTCTAAATGGATAGCACGAACTGCTAGACACGTAAACAGGCAGATCCATCTCTTTTCTTTGTTGCCACTTGTGGTACTTACGTACATAGGCCCAAAGTAATCTACACCGGTGAACGTATAGGGAGCGCTGTAATTCACTCGCTCGGGAGGTAAAGCTGGAGTTGGAGGTAACTTGTATGGTCCTCCACTTTGTTTCATGCACTTTTCACACCTTTTAATAACTTTAGTTACTTGCGCTTTGCCTTGTGAGATCCAATATTGTTCGCGGATGATATTAAGTGTATGTGGAGGGCCGACATGATAGTTCTTCTCATGTGCCTCTTGTATAACTTTGTTGGTAAACTCAGATTCCTTTGGGATGAGAATCGGATGCTTTTTATCATAGGACCAATTCGTGTTCTTCATTCGTCCACCACACCTTAGGATTCCATCTACATCAAGAAATAAATCCAAGTTTCTTGTCAGGTGTGTCTTTTTCCCATTTACCTCATCAGGGAAATGTTTCTTCTGTTTATTTTTTACGATTTCTGTATTACTAGTTTCAGCCTCTATGATGTTAGTTATACCTAGGTCACTTCCGGTATCCATCTCATGATCCTCTTCAGTTAGATATTCAGGTGGATCTATCTCATATCCTTTCATTACCATCTCTGGACCATCTATGATGTCCAGGGCCTCCCCAACTGAAAGAAGAGTTTTTTGGTCCAGATATCTATTACTTGGCCAGAACTTAGACTCTTTCTTAAGGAAAGGTGGACCTGAAAACCACAAAGACTTCTTTGCTTCCCATAGTTCAGGTCGTGTACCTAAATCAGCTGGATTTTTATTACTGCTTATGTAACAAAATTCGACATCTTTCAGTTGATTTATTTCATCAACGCGTCTCTTCACGAAGGGTGGTAATAAGTTGTTGGTTTTAAGCCAATGAAGCACAACTTGGCTGTCAGTCCATAGATACTGCTTGTCAACTATTAGGTTCATATTTTTCTTTAAATATTTCAGCAGTCTACTCCCAATTAGAAGCCCAAGAAGCTCCAAACGCGGTATTTTCAGGTTGTCTTGGTCTTCAACTGGTGTTACGCGACATTTTGACATTAAGAACGCAGTCTTAATTTGTTCTCCGCAAAGGATGCGCAAATAAGCAACAGTTGCATAAGCTGATTTGGAAGCATCAGTATACACATGAAGTTCATAGTGTTTTGTGCCTTCTGAAAGGTCTTTCCCCACGTATCTCGGTATCTTGACATTTTTTATGTTTTTAAAAATTGCTTTTACGGATTCCCATTTCTGTGCCAACTCTTCAGGTAATGGTGAATCCCATTTGACTTTCAGGATACATAGCTCTTGAAATAATAATTTAGCCGGTAAGACAAGAGGTGACACAAACCCACATGGGTCATAAACTCGAGCGAGAGCTCTGAGGACATCTTTCTTTGTCAGGTAATCTTTCGTTTGTGTCTCAAACGCCTTGTCTTCAACTTTTAGTTGTAACATATCTTCTTTTAAAATCCAAAGTAGTCCTAGAATCTTTATCGGTCCTTCTTCCTTGCCTCTCTGTCTTTCAGGGATTTTCGCCATAAAATCGTCATCATTCGATATCCAATCTCTGAAATTCATAGAGAGCTCGTTAAACACAGCGGTTGTGTTATCATACAGTTGTGAGGCTTTCTCCAAAGATTCTACTGAAGTTACCAAGTTATCGACGTAGCACTTATCAGCAATTTTTTCCAGTAACGGTTCGTTTGTTATGGACATATGGTAACGAACAGTTGCCGTTAGCAGAAAGGGGCTGCAGATTATTCCGAACGGCAATCTCCGGAAGCGGAAATGGCTTAAATAGTCCTCAGACAACTCTTTTGTAGGGTCCTTGATCCATAAGAATCGCGTTACATCCCTGTCTTCCTCTTGAAGACCGATTTGCAAGAACGCCTTTTCAACGTCTGCAGTGATCCCAATTTTTTTCGTTCTAAAATTGAGTAACAATACTGTTAAATCTTCTAGTAATGAGGGTCCTCGGTACATGCACTCATTCAAGCTATTGCGGTCCTTTATTTTTGCGGAGGCGTCATATACAATTCTCCCCGATTTCCCTTTTTGCATTACAATGTGGTGAGCTAAGTAATGAACAGGAGGATTTGTCTGGTAAATTTGTGCTGTTCCAGGTTCAACTTCTTCAATAATATTATCACCCAACTGTTCATTTAAGATCCGTTGATATTCAGTGAGGGTACTCTCATCTAGGCGACGTAGCATGCTTTTTAATCTTCCATAAGCTAGACTGTAGTTTGTCGGCAGGTCAGGTGGGTACTGGATCCATAGCCACTTGATTTCATATCTGCCATTGTTATAAGTCACAGTATCGTTGAAATATTTCACTGCTTCTTCCTCCCTAGTTGTCTTCGGGGAATCTGTAATACCGATGCTTTCTAGGCTCCATAGAAATTTCATATCTATGCTTCTTAGCGGTAGATCAGGTTCAGTAAAGTAGGAAGAGTTAACATCATGACACTGGCAGTAATATGTTATGATGGACAAAATATTTTCCTCTGCATGCTCGACATTTCCTGACATAATCCAGCCAAAATCAGTATTAACAAGTATTAAATCCTCAATTTCAGTACGATCGCTTCTAATAAAAGAAAAGTAATAATCATTTCCTATCAGCAAATCAACATCTTCTCCTTCTGAATCATCATCGGCTAGGAAATCCACAGAATCATTAATCTTCATATTTACAACAGGTATTTTATCAGTTATATGAGCGACAAGATTCACCCTTACTTCTTTGCAAATATCTCTCTTTGTTTTCAAAGTTATCTCAGCTGACGGACTGTGAATTGTTTTTGGAGAGTTTGATCCAAACGTATACATTGTTAGAAAATCATCTATATCTGGATTGATATTTAACTTACTGGCTAATCTGGTGGTAATGTAGCTCCTTTGAGACCCGGAGTCCAGGATGAGTCTGCAAGGTATCTGTTTACTTTTGTTGTGTTGGATCATCACCACCGCTGTCTGTAAAAATGTTTTTTTCCTAATATTAGTATTTAGTACTTGTTCTGTGGTATAGAGTATATTCATTTCCTCAACTTTGTTGTTACTAATATGTACTTGCTCACCCTCTGTCACCCTATGCTCCCGCTTATCCTTTTTACTATTGGCTACTCGAGCATAAGGCACTATTATGATGACCTTTGCAAAAGAAGCAGGTCTTCCTGACCCTGCAGGTCTTGGCGTTGTGTCCTCTCCTAAAGCAAATAAAATACCTGCCATGCAGCATTGCCTTTCTGTCTTTAAGATTGGATACTCTTCTGCATTCGTTACTGTAGTGCGGCCCTTCACAGAATATGCATTGTCTTTTATTTTTCTTGAACGGTATTTGCCGTTTTTGCTGACGCGAAGAGCTAATTCCTCTCTTAGTACCTCTTTGTTTAACTACGTCTATATGGAGAGAAGCAGTCAATGCTGATGGTAACTCCTCATGTTGTACCTTAGCTATATTTTTTACTGAACCCGAACGCTCCATGGCTGCGATGACATTATCCAGACTCTTTCTTAACTGTTGGATACTTTGGTCACCAGGAGCCAGAAGGTGTACTTGATACATAATAGCTTCTGGGAATTTGTTACTTAGAAGAACTCGGAGATGGCTGCTACTTGTATCTTCACCCAGGCTCTGTAGGACACGAAGGTGCTTTTCTATAGTGTTGATGGTTTGCCTACACTTGCTGGCTTCGTTGGTGCATCTATCTAATTTCAGCAAAGCATTATAGTGCGCATCAATCACTTTTTCCTTCGAGCCAAACCGTTCCTGCAAGGTGTCCACGGCTACCTTGTAGTTGGCATTTGTGACTCCTAGCCCTTCCACCGTCTCCAGTGCGACACCTTGAAGGGTTCCGAGTAGGTAAGCCATTTTGTCCACATCCTTGATGTTCCGTGAGTGCACACTAGCTTCGAACTGGTCCCAGAAGTCAGTAAATTTAAGGATATGTCCACTATATTTCATGAGGTCTAATTTCGGCAGCCTTGCCACTTGTTGGTTAACATCCTTATTTGTTTGAGACGTTATTTCGCTTCGACTATCCATCTGGCACAGGATATCTTCGGCCTTCATCTGGTCCTCCAGACATGTTTTTAAAAGAGTGTCACTATTTCCGCACTGTTCGATGAATTTATATGTTTCCTTCTCTAACGCAGTATGCTTACTTTAAAAAGTAACCGCATATGTGTCCAATCCGCTAGTTGGATCTCGGCACCCTCTAGTACATTTTGAGCCTTCGCAATAAGATCTAGGACTTGCTGGTGCCTCATCTTCAGCCGCTCTCTCAGGGCCTCCTCCATGTTGATTGTAATGTATTCAACTTCTTACACCGAAGGGCGTCTTGTCCCTGAAGCAGATTCCAAACTAGTATCCAGTTAATGATTTTTCTGAAAAAAAAAATCCACACATGATTTGTTTGTGTATCCTTCGGTCTCCATCATCAGACCAGGAAGCTTGCAGTACAATATTGTACTGTTATCCAATTAAGGTATTTAATTGTATCAAATCTCGACTCAATCGGACTTCGTTAACCTAGTCAAGGCAGGCTTGCTCTTGCAAACAAATTATTTCACTAACAAATCAAGGTCATAAATAATATACAAATTAACCTCAGGACAAGTAAATGTCAAATACGGTACAAGCAAGTTTGCTTACTTTTACTTTGTGTATATTTTTTCCTTGTAAATTAAATCTGTAAATCGAGAAACCGACGCTATGATTTCTACCTACAAATTTTGCGAAGAAAAAAAAAACATGGTGCAACTTGCACGAAACATCGGAATTTGGTTCTCTCTCATGGGATATGTCGCATCAGCACAATTAAAAAAACTTGCATTACTTGAATTTCGGTCACTATCAGCGTGACCACAACTTGCCGTGCGGAGTCAATTTACGATTTCTGATAGTGAGGTAACTGGAAGTGGTCCAGCTCTCACTCTTTAGCTTCCCCCTCAGTAGGTAACTAATTGCAGTATATAAAGATCCCAGCATCTCCACCAAAATTTTGTCGCCACGTTGTGGAATGAGGATGTAATAGACGACAAAATAGCTTGTTAATTCGAGTATCGGCATATAGATATGATTTGGTTTTAGGACTCAATATTGATTCTTTGACCTTTCTGACAAGGGTCACTGGTTTATTATTGGCGCAGAGAAACTACGAGCCCGTATTGTATACTATTCCAAGTGACCCGTGGCTGGCGGCACGGCTACGGTCAAGCCTCGTCTGCACGAGCTTATGACATCACAGGGATCGCCACAACCCAAGTGCTGTGGAGCGAGCAACAATCACTACGTGTTCTCGCCTGTATACGATCCCCTACTTGGGATATTGAGTGGCCCTTAATGGGGCCGAGGAGCCTCCATAGCCTGCCCCCATAGCTCCCCCTGTTGTCTTGCGACTTGCCCCACATCGGTTTCGTACGAGTCTCTGACTTTGCTTGTCTTAGTAACACCTACAGTGTTACTATTGGTATTGATGCCTTGGTTGGGCAATTGTTGGTTGTACACAATGGTTGGTTGTAACCAACCATTGTGTATAATATAATAATTATAAGCACTCACAGAACCGGTGATCTTGATCTTACTTGAACTCCAACGTCATTCTGGCTCTCGCGCGGTGAACTTCGCCGCGCTCGTTCTACCTACCTCCATCTTTTTTTGTGTCATTGTCCTAGCCAACGACTATAGAGGTTAGTGTTGTCAGTAAGAAATATATATATCACAATTTTAAGGTAAACATAATTGATACATGACTCACCGATTGTTGGTTAATCGCGGTGCTCCGCGACAACAGTTGTTAGTAAGAAAATAATGGAATTTTTACTCGAAAGGACTGCAGATTATGATAACATGGCCGTGATTGGTTGTGACGTTACAGCGGTCAATACAGGAGAAAAATTAGGAGTCATTCGATGCATAGAAGAAAGTTTGCAAAGACCGTTACAGTGGTTTATATGCCAGTTACATGCCAATGAAAGGCCAATGAGCTCACTCTGCGACATTTATTTGAGAAACTAGATGGTCCTACTACTGGTACTCAAAGCTTTATTAGACCAATAGGTAAAGATTTAAAAGATTGTGAGATGCGGCCATTAGTACCTAACTTACGAAGCAATCAGTTGCAGTCTATCGGACATTTCAAACACAAAGAATTTTAGCACGGATCAGTTGTACCTCTATGACATTTGTAAGGCTGTTAGTTCAGATCATTGCAGTCAACGTTTACCTAAGAAGAATCCCGGCAGAATCGTGCATTGTGGCTTACTATGGCAAACCGAGTACTCAGGTTGTATGCTTCGACAACATCTCCTACAGAAAACCTGTTACACTTAGTAACATTCATTTTGAAAGGACATTGCTACGCGTCCATACATCATTCGCCCCAGAACCAACGTCAATGGAAAAAGGCTTATTAAATGTGGATTTTTTTTTTTAATTCTTATTACATTGTATTTATAAGACGGACAAGATTCTAAAGCCCAGAAATGCAACAAATATGTTAGATTTTGAGGTTATGTACGTTTGTGCATAAACCGGATATATTTAAAAAATATAATATACCTATGAGTTAAGTATTTGTTATGCACGTTTGCTCTGAATGGACTTCGAAACATTTAAATACTTTTTAGATATTATTGACAGGCGAAATTATCTATAACAATCTATAAGACGGTAGGTAAGACAAATCTTAAATTAAAAGTGCCATATTCATTGGTTCGGTATTTATCAATAGTAGGTAAGTTCTGCGTAGGTACCTATTATGTGTCATTTATTAAAAAAAAAAAATTACTAGAGGACCCGACCGGGTTTCGCCCGTGGCACACTTCGAAATATAATTAATGTTGTATGCCGGATTTGTCGACATTTATGATTACTGCTCCGCTCCCTTGAGCAGCAGCGTGATGATATTATCCTATAACCTTCCTCGATAAATGCACTCATCATTCTCCGAGTCTTTTCCCAACTCAGTTGGGTTCAGCTTTCAAATCTGTGATGCGGCTGAACTTACCTCCACAACCAATTGGCGAAAAGTTCTGCATTTTGTGGGCTCTAACTACCCGTAACGACCGCCATAGATCTTCGTATGACAACCGAGACCGACGGCTTAACGTGAGAGCATGGCACAATCAGACCAATGCAAATACCATACCTTTTTTGTATTTTTTTTTTCGTGCGGAAATCCCTTCGGATACCCCACCGCCGGCCAGCGGGGGCGCAAAATCCATACCTATGCATATTTACATTATTTGCACTGAGCGGGGATCGAACCCGCGCCTCCTGCGTAGCGGTCGCGTTCACTAACGCTACGGGACAGAGGCTGTATGGAAGGTGATAATTCGAACCAGTAGTTCCTGAGACTAACGCGTTCAACCAAACAAACAAACAAACTCTTCAGCTTTATAAGATTAGTATACAAGTATAGACTTGTGTATGGATATTTTATCACATGAATATTTACATAATGTACATAAGAATTGTCTAAATAAAAATATCAAAACAATACATTATATATACTTACATGTGTTATGTAATGTAATAAGTAAAAAAATACAACACATTTTTCATTCTTTATTTTTTATTACCTACTGATTTTTCACATTACAAGTAAGAATATTGTCTAAAAATTGTGCAGGGGGGTCGATATTTTCATACCTTGCGTAACTTAAATACCAAATAATGGTCATAACATGGGCGCAGCAACCAATGGTTCTGCGCCCAACGATACAATTGCAGCAATACTGCACAACTGCTTGTCTACCTACTTGTGTCGGATTAATCACAATATACACAAAATAAGTTTTGTGGCTGATGTGACGGCTTTGTTTTTTGCCTCGCAATAACCATATGTTTTCCGAGGTTAAATTGTTCATCAGATCCTGATCGACCAGTTCACTAAGTCCAGAAATCACAGCCCGAGTATGTCGATTTTGCAAGAGATCAGAGTCCGTTAGAATAGCCAAGTTAAAAAAATATCCAAATTATTCGAAGAAAACAACAATAACATTCAAAGCAATTAAGTACACAGCGATTTACCGAAGTGACAGTGACAGGTATGACCAAAGAGACTAATAAGATGCTACTTTTGTTACGTTGTCATTCATTGGTTGAAAATGGCGATAGTAGGTTAATGTCGTTACATAACTCTTAATTGTTAATTTAGAATAGATCCTTGTCCGTTCGATATAGATATTTGCATCTAGTTCATTTAAATAGATAAATAATTATGGTGTATGCCACATGTTTGTTGGTTCTGGGGCGACATTCGACGATGTCCTTTACGCTCCAATGTAGTTTGCAATAAAAACGAAACCCACTTGCGATCATGGTGCGAAACATTTATATGAAACCATTGCTCTTTCGAGATACGTCCTCGAACACCTTAAACTAATAATCTTCTTCTTATCCAGTACACTCTTGACAAAGCGGTCGTGATCGCTATGTAGTAGTAATATTAGAGGCAGATGTGATGCGCTTCACGACGTTTCGCCACCGTTGCCTATTAGCGGTCATCCTACTGCACTCATTGAGAGAACCTCCGACGGCAGATTTGATCTGGTCAGTCCAACGCGAAGGTGACCTTTCGCGCGGTCTAGCACCTTCCACTTTCCCTTGGACGACAAGACGTTCTATGGACTGATCACCACGCCGAGATACGTGTCCGAAGAATGTAAGGATGTGAGATTGTACTGTTGAGAACAGACGCTGCATAATACTGAGTTCTTGAAGTATTGAGGCGTTTGTACGAAACTCGGTCCAGGAAACCCCAAGCATTCTTCTCCAGCACCACATTACATAAACTAATAATAGATTCAGTTATACAACGTAATGGCTTCTTTGGTCACACAGACAACGTTTTATTGGCTATGTTGACTGATGAAACAAAATATATAAGAGTTTTGGCACTACGAAAAATCCTGAAGTCGCAAAATTCAGGTCTCAGGGGCGTGAGACTGTTTAAGGTTCCTAATTTAAGTTTTAAGGCTACAGACTATACTGACATCATCATCTGGAATGATGTGTCTATCACCGAGCCTTCTATTCTTAAAAATATAAACACGAGCATCATTCTGGACTGTATTGAGTGATTGAGTCGCTGGAAAAAAATGATATTTTTATAAAGCCAATTTTAAACAAGTTGAATTCCTGAGACGAGCTCAGCCGAATACAAGGGATTTTCTTTTATTTTATCTTTATTTTTTTTATTTTTTTTTATTTTTTCTTTATCTTGCAATGGTTCACCCCAGCACGAATCTATTACCGAAAACAGCAACTCGATAGCTCATCTCCTTCATACCCAAAACCGTGACAGAAAATTGGCAACGACGACGTCGACGACAACTCGATAGCAATAGGGCTTTTCTAAAGAAAATCCCTGTCGACGTCGTCGTTGCCAATTTTCTGTCACGGTTTTGGGTATGAAGGAGATGAGCTATCGAGTTGCTGTTTTCGGTAATAGATTCGTGCTGGGGTGAACCATTGCAAGATAAAGAAAAAATAATTTTTATTTTTTTTTATTTTTTCTTTATCTTGCAATGGTTCACCCCAGCACGAATCTATTACCGAAAACAGCAACTCGATAGCTCATCTCCTTCATACCCAAAACCGTGACAGAAAATTGGCAACGACGACGTCGACGACAACTCGATAGCAATAGGGCTTTTCTAAAGAAAATCCCTGTCGACGTCGTCGTTGCCAATTTTCTGTCACGGTTTTGGGTATGAAGGAGATGAGCTATCGAGTTGCTGTTTTCAGTAATAGATTCGTGCTGGGGTGAACCATTGCAAGATAAATCAGCAGCGATGGGATCCGAATGTCAGATATAAAACTAGTAAGTGACAAAATTAGCCCTGTATAATAATAATAATAATAATAATAATAATAATTTATTAGCCCAAAAATACATATAAGTTTACATTATTCAATTTATCTGTATTAGAGATACAATACATCATAGTTTACTCAGTCAACATTAATAGATATTTATATATGTATTAAGGAAGTTAACACAGTCAAATTAACAGAGGTTATAAATAGGGTACTTATCAGTTTTCACAGTCATCATTATTAGAAATACAATGTCATAAGTTAGATTTTACAATCAGTCAGCATTAGGAGTAAATTTAAGATGTCAGTTGAATTAGAAATAAAATTTGTATTGTATAATCTAATGTTAAAAAACTTCTATTAAATTATTTTGTAATGTAACAATCATGCGTCTGCTGCCGAACTAGGCTTTTAGCCTGTATTTCAGCATACAGAGTCAGCAACCCCAAGAACTGTATCAAGAGTACATTATTGTAACTACTTATTGTTAGGCTTTTGGAACTATTTCGCTTAAAAGGACATTTTGGAACAATTGTGTGCTTGAATGTGTGTGTGTGTGTGTGTGTGTGTGTGTGTGTGTGTGTGTGTGTGTATGTGAGAGAGAGAGAGAGAGTGTGTGTGTGGAGTGTGCATGATATAGGTATTGTGGATGTTGTATGCATCTAGGTAAGATCCAATGTATTATGGTCGCAGGTATTGAAAGCAGGATGAGTCCTGTATGTATAAATTCAGAATACTTACTTTATAATTAGTAAGTACATGGTGTACAATGTAGTGGACAATCAAAATCGTGAATTTAAGTGAGATTTATTCAATAATTTTTATTAGGGATTCTGTCTCGTCATATGACAGTTTACTAAGCCACTCAGTAAGGATTTTTTTCGCCTCTATTCTATATAAGGTGTAGATATTATTTACCTTGTTTACTCTATTATATAGATATGAACCCAGGAAAGGGAAAAATCTCCGAACAAACGACGTTCTAGGTGCAAGAAGGTATTAGCACAGTTAATTAACTTATCTGTTAAAGACCATAGATTTCCGGATCAACTTAAAGAGGCAATAATACGTCCTATTCATAAAAAAGGCGACAAAAAGTCATTCTCAAATTACAGGCCAATAGCAATATTATCTAGCATTGACAAAATTATAGAAAAAGGTATTGTAAATCAACTAGGGAACTACTTACTAACTAACAATATTTTAAATAAATCACAACATGGCTTTCAAAAAGGTAAAAGTACAAATACATTACTTGCAAAATTCACAGATGAGATAAATACATACTTAAATGATAAAAAATTCGTTATTGCCATATTCTTCGATTACAAAAAAGCATTTGAGACATTAAAAATAAGCACATTATTGCAGGCGATAAAGGAGTGTGGAGTGGTGAAGCCACTAAATGAATGGCTCGGAGACTATCTCACTTCACGCTCCTATCGAGTCAAGATCGGGGGCACGCTCAGCGAGGCCAAGCGGGTGCGGTGTGGCGTTCCCCAGGGCTCGGGGTGTGGACCTGTGTGCTATTTAATGCATGTAAATAGCTTATGTGGAACATTGCAACATTGCACCGCACATATGTTCGCAGATGACTTATGTGTACTGCGCGCGGGCACCGACTTGGCCGAAACGTGTCGACTAGTGCAACAGGACGTGGATGCAGTTGTTAAGTGGTCACACGACAACGGCATAGTACTCAACGCTGAAAAAACAAAAGAACTGATCATACATTCTCCCTATTTACCAGTAAAAGACTCCCCTTACTCACTGTTCACTCATTGATATGAATGTTTTCACAACAATCTGGTCAACTGTGCCTGCAAACCGATAGAAAGAGTCAAGTGTGCAACCTATCTAGGAATGAAAATTGACGAACACTTCTCCTGGTCCGAATATGTTCAGTACATATGTACCAAACTTAGAGCTATATTAAGTAAATTCAACCACTTGAGTTATAAAGTTCCCCGTAGTACTCTAAAACTGCTATATACAAGCTTGGTGGAGTCTATCCTGGACTATGCGCTCGACTGTTATGGACTCACTTATAAAACACATATAGACAAGTTAGAAAACTTACAGTTGAGATTTGTCAAATTATCAGTGGATAATAAAATTAAAAACAAGTATAAAGATGATTACTCCAAGCTATTTAAATTATGTAAAATATTACCAGTCAGTGTAAGACACAAATATCTACTTGCTACCAACAACCATGGCAGTCTAGAGCATGATCCAGCGCGGACCTGTTATTTAGATAACAGATACAACACACGAGCAATGTCAGCAGGCAAATTTGTAGTACCTAGGTGTAATAATATGTACGGAGATAGGACGCTAAATAAAAGAATACCTTACATATTAAATAGTTTACCTGTAGAAATAAGGACAGAAAGTAGAAAAATGTTGTTTAAAATTAAATTAAAGAAACACCTAATAGATTCGCTACCATAATGTAACACTATAATGTATACTCCATAAAATAATTAGGTAAATATTGTCATTAGATTATACTTAGATATTTTCCCTGATCTCACAGTCAAACTGTTTGTACGGTTTTGTGGGACAATGTGTTAGTTCGTAAGATATACATGTACTTGCTATAAATAAATAAATAATAAAGAAAAAAGATAATAAAAGATAAAAGATAAAATAAAAGAAAATCCCTTGTATTCGGCTGAGCTCGTCTCAGAAATTTTTCTTTATCTTGCAATGGTTTAAATAGCCGCGGTAGCCTAGTGGTATGGGTAATGGACTGCTGAGACGAGGTCTCGGGTTCGATTCCAGGTTTTACCATGGCACACACCAATGACTTTTCGATGCTTTTCGAAGTTATGTGTGTATTTATCGCAGGCTTATAAGTGCCCGGTTAATGGCAATAGGCTCGCCACCTATTACATTGGGACCTAAACATAAACTGGCGAAGTGTGGGTGCTAGCACCTTTGCCTACCCCTTCGGGGATATAGGCGTGAGTTTATGAGTTTATGAGCGAGCATCTGTGATCGGTGATTGTGACTCTTATAAGATCATGTGCAGGCGGGGCGACAGTGCTATCTAGCGGCTCCATCTGAAAACCAGCGCTGCGTATACTGATGATGTACGCAGCATTCATGCTGAGATGGGGCCCTATTTGGGTCTGCGCGATGATTTGTGCAGACAACTAAATAAAACTTTTTTCTTTCTTTCTTTCTTTCTTTCTATGAGTTTATGTTTTTATATAAACTTTTTGACCAGTGGTCATTTCGGACTCAGGGGGTCATAACTAGACCTCCTATGAAGAATTTTTTTTAAAATTCGACAGTAGTCAAGAAACCAATAGGTAGATTGATTTCATCGAAATCTACCTAATACGCTCCACCCTTTTTTTTACGTGCGGAAATCCCTAGGATAACCCCAGGGTTGCCGGCGGACTTTGACCGCCACCGCGGCCTCGCCTCTTCACCCTAATATAAATAAGTACACACAAGGCACCTTGTGTGTATACATTAGGGTGGAGCCTACCTACTACCTACACTACCTTTTTTTTTTTAATCCACTAAGGTGGCTTACAAGCACACGGCCCACCTGATGGGAAGCGGTTACCGCGGCCTATGGAAGTGTGCAACACCAGTGGCGTTACACTCGCGCTGCCGACCCTGTAAAGGATAGGGGATGGGAAGGAGTTTTGGGAGGGGATGGGAACGGAGTTTGGGAGGGGATGGGAAAGGAGTTTTTGTGACTTTCGATCATCAATCACATCTCCTCCATGTCAACTATCATAGTATAATTCAACTTCTATTAACTATTTCATCAAGAATGGTACACTTAAATCACTATTTGTTCTCAAATTTTGCGAAGTATGCCTATTATGATCTATATTGTAATCTTTAAACTGAAGCTCCGGGTCTTCGCCAGCGCATTATAATACAGGACGGCCATAAGTTCTTATGTTCTTCAGATCTATTTGTTATCCTGGTTTACTATTCTTATGTCCGGGCTACACAACCTTATGATGCTGATCATAAAACTACCTTGTGGATCTTTTATCGCAGGATGATACAATTTTTGTGCTAAATTATATAATAACTCATTAATTCTAAATAGGTTAGCTTATTTAGTAACCGATTCACTTCTAAAATTAACAGCCTCCTGTTTGAATTGATTGGTAAAAAGATTGAAAGTTGAATGAGAATGGTGTAAGACCATAACCTTTACCCTTATCAGAGATATCGATTATCTGTGGTACCGAATTCAAAATAAGCCTGGTTTATCAAGAAATGTGTAGTGATATTTTTACTTCAATATTTTGGGAATTAGCAATAAAGTTCATAAAAAAATACCCTTTAAATGTGTTTGTTTGTAAATAATAAATATTTGATTCTTTCTCTGCTATTTGCGTAAGAATACAAAGCGTTAACATATTGTAAATATAACACATCGCAATATAAATAGGGATAGCTGTGCAAATACTCATTGGAATAGAGGACAGAGGTGAAATCAAATAAACCTATAGAAGAGGTCGTTGCCATTTATTTACATAATAGATTATCTGATTTGGTTTGAATGTCATTACGATTTCATAGCCCTCAGGGTCTGTTATTATGTTATATATGGTATATCTGTTGTTTGATAAATTGTTAGTAGGTATACATATATATAGTTGTGTCAATGGCTTCCCCTTCACCCCTTCATAGGGTTGTTATTGACGGCCTCTGTGGCGTAGCGGTAGTGCATTCGACTGCTACGACAGGGGGCGCGGGTTCGATTCCCGCTCAGTGCAAATATTTGTATGCATGAATATGTCTATTTGCATTGGTCTGGGTGTTTCTATGTATAATGTGTATGTATTTACAAAAAAAAAAAAAAAAGTATATAAGTATGTTTATCCACATTCTGGAACCCATAACACAAGCTAGTTAAACTATGCTTACTTTGGGTCTAGAAAGTGCTGTGTAGAATGTCGTAGACTATTTATTTATTTATTTATTTATTGATCGTCGGCCAATACCCAACGTGGCGGGAACACATCGCTCTCCGTACTCCTCTGCTTTCAGAGGAGACAGGATGAGCGATGCTGTTAGTGGTGAGATGGCCCAGGGTCAGCCGGGTGCGAGGGATATGCTCTATGGGTAACCTTACACCCCGGCGTCTGAAGACCCGAGACGGCGTGCGGTTTTAGTCGGTGCAAGCCCGACATAACCGCCCCCGCTGGCCGTCGGGGGGGTATCCGAAGGGATTTCCGCACGATAAAAAAAAAAGGTATACATATATATACAGAGTTCACCATCCTCCAAGCAATTTCGCGAATACGTTCAGGTTAATACTTTGGAGCCCGCGGTCCGCTTATTATTTTAGAGGTTGGGAGGTCAGATGACAGCCGTTCTCATAAAAGTCAACAAACCAATCTATAAGGAAATGAGCAGTAGGGGAGCAGGTCCCGGGTTCCAAAGTATAAATTTTTGATACAACCGGGATTGAGACTTGAATAATGATGATGAATGACTGTATGCCTTCACCTCCATACATATCTGGAGCAACCAGCACTCAACTTACTCAAAAATGACGTTAAGCTCAATTCTCAAAAAATACGGCGTCGACTTGAGACTTGTCAAAGAAAATCTTGGAGAACGCAAATCTTAAAATTTATAAACCGACGCCTGCCAATAATCTTAGTCAATACATGCATTTGCTATTGCTATCAATTGTTTTTAGACTGTTCAAGACATACATTTCGATACAATAGATAATGGTCCAGGTATATAACCATTTAGCCTTAGGGTAACTTAAATTACATTTCACATTTATCTATAGATATCTCACACGTATGGGTTAGATGAAAAAAAAAATTTGAGTTTCAGTTCTAAGTATGGGGAGCCCCCAAAATTTTTTGTTTTGTTCTATTTTTGTGTGAAAATCATAATGCGGTTCACAGAATACATTTACTTACCAAGTTTCAACAGCATAGTTTTTATAGTTTCGGAAAAAAGTGGCTGTGACATACGGACGGACAGACAGACAGACATGACGAATCTATAAGGGTTCCGTTTTTTCCCATTTGGCAACGGAACCCTAAAAAACTAGTTACTAGATCTCGTTCAAACCAATTTTTGGTGGAAGTTTACATAGTAATGTACATTATATATGTTTTTTAGTTTTATCATTCTCTTATTTTAGAAGTTACAGGGGTGGGAGGCACAATTTACCACTTTGGAAGTGTCTCTCGCGCAAACTATTCAGTTTAGAAAAAAGTGATAATAGGAACCTCAATATCATTTTTGAAGACCTATCTATAAATGCCACACGGGTTTGAACAAAAAAAATTGTCGACTTTCAGTTCTAAGTATGGGGTAGGTTCTAAGTAACTCCAAGAAGTTTTGTTTTTTTTTCTATTTTGTATGAAAATCTTAAGGCGGTTCACAGAATACATCTACTTACCAAGTTTCAACAGCATAGTTCTTATAGTTACGGAAAAAAAGTGACTGTGACGAATCTATAAGGGTTCCGTTTTTTGCTATTTGGCAACGGAACCCTAATAAGGAGTTTATATTAAACTAGCTGATGGTGGGGGTCGGTTATCGTTTTTGGTAATACCTCTGGTTCTATTCAATAAGTTGTAATCAAATATAAGGCAGATTTTAATTCTGACCAAGACCTTTCTAATAGGAACCACATCAAAATCCTTCCAGTAGTTTTCCGTTTTGTAGCGTTCATCGGGAACAAACAGACAAACAGACAAGGATTCCAAAAAATTTTTTTTACATTTTTCATTTCGCTCATTTAACATAACCCAAGTTTGTTTTTTAAATATCTCCAATGTACAGACATAACTTATTTACATATACACATTTACATACATATTATATGTTATAATAGTATAGCGGTAGTAATAGTATAGTATAGTATAGTGTAGCGGTAGCGCATTCATTCGACTGCTACGACAGGGGGCGCGGGTTCTATTCCCGCTCAGTGCAAATATTTGTATGCATGAATATGTCTATTTGCATTGGTCTGGGTGTTTCTATGTATAATATGTATGTACTTACAAAAAAAAAAAGTATATAAGTATGTTTATCCGCAATCTGGAACCCATAACACAAGCTAGTTAAACTATGCTTACTTTGGGTCTAGAAAGCGCTGTGTAGAATGTCGTAGAATATTTATTTATTTATTATATATAAACAAAAAAAAAGAAAAAGTAAGGTAAAGTCTGAATGCAGTGAGATTACATTTAGGCAAATCAGCATTACAAGAGATCCAATTAATTTATTAGACACAATTACCGGATACCAATTATTATCATTAGGTAAAGTAATAAATATTAAGTGTCATAAAAATTTAATTTCCAAATAATAATGGGTTACTTACGTGTGTTAGAGTAAAATTTATGTAGTTAACATTATATAAACATATATAAGGTGTCACAAAATTAGGTCTCTGAATTTGGTGAGATAACTTGGTATCGACAAAATATGTATTTAAACAAAAAAATATATATCGGGTAAAATAAAAATAAAAAATGTAAAAAAATATTAAAAAATATATAAAAATGAAAAAAAACCACGACCAGCGACCAGCGTCACGTGACGCGACAAGCCCGTGACGCACGTGGTAAGCGTGCAGTCCTTCTCCTCGCAGTATTCTCCAAGCGGATGTGTGGGAAATACCTAAATCGCGACCAGCGTCACATGTGCTCGTCGCGTCACGTGACGCTGGTCACTGGTGGTGTTTTTTTTTTCATTTTTAGATTTTTTATTTTTATATTTTTTATGTTTTTTTTTTATTTTACCTGTTTTTTTTTGTTTCAAATACATATTCTGTCGATACCATCACTAACCCGATTGTTTATAGATTCTAAATCGGTAATTAAACCGATTGTTTACTTTTATTTGGCCAGAAAATAAATCGTAACTACAAACATTTACACTTCACAACCCAAGTGTGTTAGTGTGTTGGGAAATGTTATAATATAAAATGGTTACATGAAAATTGGCACGAACCGAGCGGACGTAGGTACGTACTTACCACATGATATGCGGTCAAAACCTCATACATTTATTGTGCAGTTTGAAGGAAACTTAAAATAACACTTTAGATCAATATTTTTCGGAATAATCTAGCATTAATATTGTATGTAGGCTCTTACCTCTGAGCCCGGGGCCCAGTATCCGTTGTATGAATAGCTTATTTTGGCTGTTATGGGAGAGGAAAGCATGCGCCGGAGCCTCGTCCGTTGATCAGAAGGTTTACTTAGTAGCAGTGAATGTTGTTTTGAAACCCAAAGATAGGACCCCTTACACCCCGTAGTTTGTTGTAGGCACCTATGTATGTATGTTTGGTGGACAAACGACCTAACTAAGAGCGCAGGGACTCGGTGGATGCAGGCCGCTACAGACCGGTCGAAATGGAAGTCGATGGGGGAGGCCTATGTTCAGCAGTGGACTTCCTACGGCTGATATAATGATGATGATGTCATTAGCTATTTTCACAGTATAAATTAATTTTGACGCAACACAAATGCTTTTGTATTATAAATAGTAAAATCCAGTAAGTAACTCGTAGAATGCTTTTATCCTATCTTAGTTGCCCAGGCTCCATTTCATTTTATCCGTATCGCAGTGTCGTATTCAGTGCCGTCGCCTGTGGCAAACAGAACTCGGTTTGGTCTGCTTCATTTATTGCTTAGTATACTTTCATGTGCGTTGTGCATGCAGTACTCTTATACTGACGTTTTAGTATAAGTGTGCAATTCAATTTTTAATTAATACCTTGTTTAAAAAAATAGTTTGCTCCACCATAATATCTAACTTGTAACTATCCTATAAATTTAAACGTTTCAATACAAAGGCACTATATTCATTGCCTTTAACTATGTAAAGCTCACCTGAAAAATGGGTCAATAAAATTTAATAGAGCTATTAACGGGCGAGCCAGTACTTACGTAGCTAACTACTAGGTCGCTACAGAACAATGTAAGGAAATATTGAAAAAATAAAAATGATCTGTGAAAAATAGATATTTAAAACCTGTTTTAATTTCAGGTAATATTGTATTGAAACTTAATCACTGCATTTTTCCTGCAATGATCCCGGTAGTACCTTTTTTTGTTGTTTAATTTGCTGTTTTTTTTTCGTGCGGAAATCCCTTCGGATACCCCCCCGCCGCCCAGCGGGGGCGATTATGTATGCTTTTACCTCGGAGTCCGGGGCCGACTTGCCGACTTTTGCTCTTCCAATTCGGCGTCCTTGGTAGTTAGAGGCGGCGAGACAAAGTGACGATTGGATGGCATCAAAGGGGCAATCGTTATCGTTGTCCTGTTTTTTTTTTTAAAGGGGTCTAGTAACCGAAATTATTTGTATTCCTGCTAACCCCTCCAGCTAAGCTAAATTGGTTGTGTTCATTAGGTGCCTCTAAATTACAAGTAAACTATTCCCAGGAGAGAGTAGCCTGTATCCTATTCGGTGTCGTACTCTACAAATTGGCGAAATTTCAGACACAGCATATTCCACCGAGAGTTTTAGACTAGAACGAAAGAAATATATGAAAATAAGATTATACAGGATGAAATCGCGCTTAAGCATAACTTGAGAAGGGGGCAAGTTACGTGATTTGAAATGATTGACAACAAACCAGGACATTTTTCATTTAGGCAAGTTGGTTGGACAGAACAGCTGAACGGATTCTTAATGGACCTCTTTATTTTTTCATATTATATATATTTCGTATGTATTATTTAAAATATATATTACAATAAGTCTATCCTTTTCTCACACATCTTCGCCAATTTAGACAATTTCTACCGAAGATGCACTGGAAGAGAATTGAATTTGTTCCATACAATTTACATTTCTCTTCTATCCAATCCACGCCATGCTAGTAAAAATACTCCAGTTTTTATGATTTCCTTTCATACTGTCAGTACTTCGACACACTATATAACAGACTTCTTTGCTTACGTTTACATATTTGTATTTGGGTTATTGTAGTAATAGTTACTTAACTATTAGCCTGTAAACACATACTCCACCAAAGGTGCTACGTCATCGTGTGATCTGTGATATTTTTTAGGCTGCTAGTAACCGAAATTACCAGTATGCCTATTAACTCCTACAGCTAAGCTAAGTTTCCAGGATTCGAACCTGGAACCTCTCGATAACCTCTCGTAAGACTGACTCCTTAAAGTCTAAGCTGTAGACTAATACGCAGGTATGAGTTGAAATTCACAATTTCAACTTCTTCTTTCTAGCATTAGTCCCAGTTGCGTCCAAATCTTCCATTTTGGGGCGCAGGGTTCACTTTCTTACTCCTTCTAACCATTTTTGTTTGCCAAAATAGCTACTAACGGAGCGACTGCCTTCTGACCCCTCAATTTGAAGGGAAAGGTGGCAGATGAATTTGGCTTCACAATTTCACATTTATATATCAATTGAATCCCTCATTTACCACGAGGGTTATTAAAACAAACATAAAACAGATTTTTATCTTATTTATTCAATATGTGCACAATTAACAAGTAATTCTGAATTATTTATACAACTTATATTTATTTACTCAATTCAGGTTACATATCAGTATGTCTAAATGTGCTGATGTCTAAAATTAGTAAACTAAAATCGACGAGATTGTCTTCCACGTAATACGGCTATACGGATATTTCGGTGGTATTATATTATTGTAGGTGGTGTAATATTAAAAATGTCACAGCAAATTAGAACTTTGAATTAACTTCAGACTAGTATGCTTCAAAAGTCAACGAACTGTTCGAAGTGTTTCAATCATTAGTTTCTGAAACTGTCTATAGATGCTACTAATATTAACTTGAAACGCCAAATGAGATTTGTTGAAAAAAGTGAAATTAAATATCGATTTTTGTCATCTTACGTGGTAAGAAGTTTTTTGTATAATAATTGTTACTTCAACGATTCGTAAGATTACTTCTAATTGCGTCACTAGTGATAGTTATTGGAAATCAAAGTAGACAAGCTGCAATAAGTTTATTTTGATCAACAATCTTGCATCATATATATAAATAATATATTGAAATAAAACTTGCCTCGAACCAAAAAATCTCATGTCAACAATTTTTCTAATTCAGTCCAGTACTAGTACAGTACCAGTATCAGTTTGCTACTTTTTTAAAACACAGAATTCTAATGAATCATTCAAAGTTATTCACATTAACTATTTTATTTTTGTATCTGACTAAAGCGAAGTCACTCAAGGAGTCAATTCAAATTTTAATATTTTAGGAGGTTGTAAGATACATATTCTGAGAATTGTAACTTTAGTAGTGTATAGTGGAACATAAGACTGGAAAGGTTACTCTTAGTTTAAATTAGGTGTGATGAATTGTATTCTACAACGGAAGTAAATACACAACAGTAAATAGGAGATAACCACACTAATAACATCGAATGTTAAAAACATATTGCCAATATTATGCATATAACTGATATTACAATTAAATATGATATTGTAATAATTGTAAATGTATGGTTTCTTAAATCTAATAGCATTCGTCTTAATTGTTCACCAAAACAAGCTGAAATTAATAGAATTCGAAATCCAAAATCTATGTATAGATGTTTTTATTTTAATTGCCTGAGTTAAACAAACATGACATCTTAGCTAAACTTATCATTCCAATTTCTTATATCTGACAGGGTAGTTTTGGTTACAACTACTAACTCCAGTATACAATATATATGTCCCTATATCTTAATATACAATAAGATAAAAATGCTAATCAGACCATATTTACAGAACTGAGAAATTATTTATTACGTAGATTTATAAATGTCAAACTATCTACTGTAACCTGGAAGCACACAGAAATTTATGTAGATTAATTACAAATCGTTTAATATATTATGTTACATTCTTTTTACACTTTATAAATAATACTAAAATAGCCGTTGTCACAAGTATCTATTGTCATGGCATCTGTTATAATTTTGTTAATTTACTAGTTCTGAATGTAAGTAGTGTCACGCAAATATGGTATCAACTTGTGCTATTTACAATATCGGGACAGTAAGGCATTGAGATATACCAGAGTAAATATAGACATCAATGCAGTCAGGTAACAAAAAAAAACCCGTTCCCGCAGGGGGAACGCACAGGTAGATTTCGTGAAGCAATTAATATTATTTTTTAACATGTTTAATTTTTTTTTCTCGAAAACGGTAACTTTTAGCGAAAAACTTTTCAGAAATTTATTTTATACTTAAAAATGGCCTATCGATTAAAAATGTTTCCGACGGCAAGAATGTTCACCGGTTAGAAGTTATGATTTTTTTCCCGATAAATTTTGGTTTTCCCCCCTCCACTTTTAGTTAAAGTTTTAATCTTATAGGTTTATAATTAAAAGTTGTTGGTATTCATGTATACTATGGGATAAAATTAGAACGGTTCGAAAATCTTTCATGGAACGTGAAATTTTGAGGAAAAACTGATTTCACAAAAAGTGAGGCCCTACCGTCCTCTTAGGCCGGATTCCACCCGTTAACGAACTTAAACTAAGTTTACACCCAAGCAATTTTTGAGCGCAGTTTGAAAGCGATCGGGGCAAAAATGCGACCGTGAGAGTGCCGCAAATTTTGGGAAGTGGAACCATACATACATATATATATTTATATATATATATAAACTTTTTGACCAGTGGTCATTTCGGATTCAGGGGGTCATAACTAGACCTCCTATGAAGATTTTTTTTTAAATTCGACAGTAGTCAAGAAACCAATAGGTAGATCGATTTCGGGGTGTGTGTTGGGTAACCTCCTCGAGTGTCGCTCCGATTCCGATCCCGCTGCAGTCCGGGGGGAACGGAATCGGAGCGGCCGGTACACCCTGGGCGGCGGTCAATGGCTTCCCCTTCACCCCTTCATAGGGTTGGCATTGATCGTCGGCCAATACCCAACGTGGCGGGAACACATCGCTCTCCGTACTCCTCTGCTTTCAGAGGAGACAGGATGAGCGATGCTGTTAGTGGTGAGATGGCCCAGGGTCAGCCGGGGTGCGATGGATATGCTCTATGGGTAACCTTACACCCCGGCGTCTGAAGACCCGAGACGGCGTGCGGTTTTAGTCGGTGCGAGCCCGACATAACCGCCCCCGCTGGCCGGCGGAGGGGTATCCGAAGGGATTTCCGCACGATAAAAAAAAAAAAAAAAAAAGGTAGATCGATTTCATCGAAATCTACCTAAAATCACATGCACGGATGCAGAATGATGTCGCGTCGTCGTAAGATACTCATTTTTCATCGGTTTTGGCTGTTGTCTTTATCATAAACATGATGTTTATATTAGTAACATTTTTCTGTTCACTCGTATATATATATTAGGCCTTCATTTGAAAAATATTGAATAATTACAACCTGTGGTACAGCCAAAAATAATGAGTCCAGCTGTCCAGCGCTCAAAATTATACAAATTTCGATAAGAAATAAATAGTGGCCTCAAAAAAAGTCGTAGTCGATTTTAGAGCGCCTGTTATATCAATCAAAAGGTCTTCACGTTAATAAATTTCTGATAAACATGCTCCAAAAGAAAGAATACCTTAATTAATGTCTTACATATATTTTCACAATAATTATTTTACTATTTTTATACATACATATTTTACTTTAGGAAAAATGAAATGTATTCAATTTTTACCATCAATGCGCTATTATTTATACCACATTTTTATATTCAAAACATCGTTTATAAAAACTGTTTTTTTTTTTCAACAAGATTGATTATTTACGAACGAGTACAGTACATGGGTTAGTTTTGTTCCAAAATACACATGATTTTCCTGGTTTATAATAGAAGTTGCAATACAATGTCTATTCGCGAGAACTGTTTCAACGTACACTGTAAGAATGTTAACCTTTACGAAACCTCGTTATGGAAATAACATTATTTAAAAAGAATACATCTCCTGATTAAAAAAAAAGCGAGTGTTAGCCTCCGATATTCTGAGCTTCACAGAAAATAAATAGTCACTGAATAGGTGTATACTAAGCAAAATCACCAGGAAATTGATTGTATCGCGTCTCTAGCTAAAGTTGGGACATTAAAATGATATTTATGCTCGTTCAAAGAAATATAACCTTTACGATATGGTGTTATTGTTACAAATGACATTGATAACTTATACAATTCACGAATGTACGTAGATCATGTTTGTATAAGTACTTAGTAAAATAAATGTCTGAAGCAGGGTAAGGAATCAACATAGGTATTTGGCAGTTTTATATTTCCGTGTAGTTAATGCGTTTACACACGCAATTGTACCAAAGTACATACATCGATAATTTCTACAACATACAAGTTCTACGCACATACGAGTATTCGCAAATTCTAAAAACTATATCGTCCTTTATTCCTTTTACTGTAGCATAGCAATTTATTGTCACCCAATGAAGCTTGTTGCTACCGTCTGGTCCACTCGTTTAAGTTGTTTGAGATATGTATTGTTTCTAATCAACACTATACACATATAATACAGAAATAGTCTGTGTGAGGTTGTTCACGTGATTGGTGTACACGAACCGTCGACACATTTGAGCCCTGGCTCACAAGTCCCACTGAAACCACCGCAGTCTTCACCGAATGTCCGCGCGCAAACTTTACAGCATCTGAAAAGAGAAATAGATTTAATTTAGAATTTAGAATTAAAAATTTTAGTAGGTAATAGTTACAATATTTTCAAAACTGTTATTTTACACGAAGCTTTTGTTTATAACCATTAATACCTTGATCTAAGATAATTAATATTCATACCAACTCGGAATGTTTTAAGGTCAAAGTAAAGACTCAACTTCAAAATTGCTTTTTGATTCTTTGTTTGTACACCTATATAAATCGCGAGGTCGAATAAGTTTACCGATGGAGTTCAGTAATTGCGTTGCCGGCCGGCTTCCTTACTTTTAAGTTCATGGACAAACTCCTGTCTAAGTAGATCAGTCCCTTACCGAAGTAGGAAACTTTTTTGGTAAAAGCCGAAGATAAGTAATTAACTGACGATAGAAAATTTGCCTTAGCTATATACCAATTTGTTGTCGATATCTTTTAGTAATAACGTTTAGTGATAATGAAAATTCTGAATCAGGAAAAAATTCACACAGTTCTATGATAAGCGCGTACCGGTGTCCATAAACACTTATAGTGCCAGGGTGTAATTTATGTGTCACTTCTTTTGCCCTCCTTCCTATGCAGCTCTAGTGGTCTTACATAACACTAAGGGAGTGGTAATCTGTAGAATATCCTGCTTCCGGGCTGTTTGGCCGTGGTCCATCGGAAACTTGTGTTCCAGACGTTTCGTCGATCACTGCGGTCGACATCTTCAGTGGACACGTCGGGACGCCGTCGAGTGCGGATAACCTTCCTCGGCGGCGAACTCGGTGCGACTGATGTAAAGGCCCGAGTCACTGGCGTATTTATAGGTGCAATGGGAGGTGCAATGGGAGGAGCTGACTAAGTTCCTGAATCACCTGAACAGCATCCATCCGAACATCCAGTTCACCATGGAGGTAGAGAAGAACGGAGACCTGCCATTCCTCGATGTACTGGTATCCAAAAAAGAGGATGGCAGCCTTGGTCACCGGGTCTATCGAAAGCCTACACACACAGACCGTTACTTACACAAGGACTCCAACCACCATCCCAGACAGAAAATGTCAGTCATCAAGACCCTGGTCCACCGAGCTAAGAGCATCTGTGAGCTCCAACACCTTATAAACGAGTTACGCCACCTGGACTCGGCCTTCCAAGCCAATGGATTCTCTGCCCGGGAGATACGAAGAGCTCTTCATCCGAGGAAATCTTCTCTTACGAACCAGGATGAGGAGAAACCTGCCCCTCTAGGGAAGGCCTTTTTGCCATACATTTATGGTACAACGGATCGTATCGGGAGACTGCTAGAAGCTTACAACATTAAGCCTATTTTCAAGCCCACGACGCAGTTACGTAATCTTCACCGTTCAGTCAAGGACCCTCGTGACCCACTATCTTCGGCTGGAGTTTACCGAATCCCCTGCTCGTGTGGCTCGGTATACGTGGGCACTACTCAAAGAAGCGTCAAGACCCGCCTTTCAGAACATGAACGAAATTGCCGCCTCGGCCACTTCGACAAGTCAGCGGTTGCGGAACACACCCAGGAGGATGGTAATCATACCAATGACATAGAATAACAATGAACAAATTCATTATATTCGTATTCTAAGGAATTATAGAGCTTTCTTAATAGAAGCTCTTATGATGATAAACTATATAATATACACATGTTTCTGGCTACTGAATTTGAACTTTAGTAGTTTGCTGATACATGTCATGCGTTTCCCAAAGACCTATTTAACCCTATAGGTATTTTATAAACACGCAAACACGCTGCTAAAATAATTAGAACGGAAGGATTAATGAAGGTCAGCGAGGCTTAAAAAGAAACGTAAGCCTCTTAAGCCAGGTTCATTTCGCTGACCTGGTTATAAATTACACTTTCTACCTGTATTGAACCTTTTACTCAGGCTTAGGCTAGATTTAGCTTCCCAATATGGTTTTCTATACTTTGTAAGAAGTTCCTTTTTTTTAAATTTGTATTATATTATACTCGCATCAAAGCACGTTATATTGTCGCGTCATTGCTACATAGCGGGACTTCATTTAACTTATTGAAAACAGAATGATCACTGCTTAGGCTGAATTTCATCAGTGAAAATCCGTCCAACTAAAGTAGGGTCTCAACTTTCACACAATGGCACTCATATATAGACGGAAATCTACTGGTACCCACTAATAACCTTCTGGAAGAGCACCCCGCTGAGTGATTTAATTTTTACCTGTTTATTTGGGTATGTATATCCTCCTTTTTTCACACAGGTTAGCTCGTAATAGACTAAGTTAAATAACTAATAACGGGGGGTGTATCAGTCCGATACACCCCCCGTTATTAGTTATTTATTAGTCGTAATGGTTCTCACCCCACCACATGAGTACCTTTTTTTTTTTATCGTGCGGAAATCCCTTCGGATACCCCCCCCCCCGCCGGCCAGCGGGGGCGGTTATGTCGGGCTTGAACCGACTAAAACCGCACGCCGTCTCGGGTCTACAGACGCCGGGGTGTAAGGTTGCCCATAGAGCATATCCCTCGCACCCCGTCTGACCCTGGGCCATCTCCGGATTCGAGATGGCCCCCTCGGGTTCGAGATGGCCCCCTCGGGAAGATGGCCCCCTCGGGCCCACATGAGTACCTACAGCTATTACACGCCTGCCCTTTCAGTTATAGTGTTGGTTATACGTTTCTAGTAAGTATTCTGTTATTTCAAACTAAATAAAAATTAATGCGATTTCCTAGTTGCATCCAAAGTTTGCATTTTGGTGCCCAGGGTCTGCTTATTTTTGATTGGTATCTTGGTTTTATCGGGAATGACTGCCGTTTGACCTCCTAACCTTGAGAAGAAAACCTGGGCCAGAGCCTCGTTCGTTATTTAGCAGGTGCACCGACTAGCAGGTGGGGTTGGCTTGTCACAATCCAAGTCATCTGAAGTTAATTCTGGATTCTGTGGTCCTAGTCAAGCCTAGTTTCGTTTTTATCATCATAGGGATTGTGTCAAGTAAAAAAGTTGATTATTTTGACCTATGTCAATTGTATTTTAACTAAAGGCAAATTTTATTATAATAATTTAAATTCTAATCCAACTATACAATGTTTTGTATTTAATGTTTGGATAGATGAATGAATGTTTGTCACACAATTAGGCCAGAACGGCTTAACAGATCTGGATGAAATTTGCTACTGAAATAGATTACAATCTGGACTAGCACATAGGCTTCTTTTACTCCAGAAATAGGCTCCTTTGAGTTGTGGAAACGGTATTAGTATTTCACGCAGGCGGATGCCTAGCAACAGTTAGTATTGAATTATATTAGGATTCAAAATTATGCCCTTTATAATTCTAGTTAGAATAAATAAATTCGATAAGCTTCTTATTTTGTTACGGATGTTGTAATAGGCGATCAACTTCAGTACGTACCGGGCCCGTAGTAATAAAATTATTTCGAAATGGCAAATCCTGCTGTCAAGCTATAGGATTATGATAATATCCAGTGTCCCGTGGAAATGGTATTCGCTGATACCCGCGTTCTACTGTGGACGTTGTGATAATACAAAATATTACAATAATGGTAGGTACTATAAGGTTGCGTTTCCACTAGAAATGTACGACGATGCGTAGCGAGGGATGTGTTTACGAACCAATAGAATCACTTAATTTATCTAGCCTCACTATGCTGAGCCGTTTCCACTAGAGCTGCACTGAGCGAGGCTAGGTAAATGAACATGTTTAACAAAAACATCCCTCGCAACGCATATTCACACATCTCTTTTGGAAACGTTGCCTAATACAACTCTGTAGTAGGAAATTATTGTTCACTTAGAAAAACTTCCTAAATCACATTTAAAATGATTGAAACTTTTTCCTATCACTATTTCAGGATCAACAGTATCCAAAATGGTAGACTGTATATTCCGGACTTCACCCTGGCTTCTTACTATCTAATCATCATCTCGGGGTCTATCTGTCCGTTGACTTTAAAGTCAACGGACAGATAGACAAAGGGTGTTACACATATTTTTGAAGTCATTATGACTTCACCTTGCCGGATGGTAAGTTAAAACTAAAGTCTCTGCAATGAGGGTCACCTTGTAACGGGAATTAGGATATGAACCCTAATACATCACGAGTTTGCAAATGATCGATGAATAAAACCTAATCTTCAGCAAAACCTTGATTCCTACTATTAACTACCTTTAATTAATTAACGGTAGAAAGTATCTCTCACGAAAAAAAAATACGTATATTATCTTTCACGTTTTATGTAAAATTGCGAAACAATGAACTCACATTTATTATTTATTTATGATAATACGAGATATTAAGTCAGATGCCAGATTGTAGCACAGTGTATAAAAATTTATTGGATATAACTGTTACTGTGTTTTATATATTGTCTCGATTCAGAACTTTATCGGCCTATTCATTTTCCCCTGCTCCCCCGGCTCTTTTCCCCTGAATTCGCCGCATAACAGTGCATCCTTAGTGATTATGGCTAATTTTGATCCTTGTATAACGACATACCCCTTGATTCACCTCACAAATAATCGAGTCTGCCTTCAATCTGCAGTTAATTCTATTCATTGTCTATTTACTTCTGACGTAATATTAGTTCGTCTATTTCAGCGTAAAGGTATAATATTAAATTATAGACTTCAGGCAACCCTCAGAAGTGCTACACGCTGTCTATCCGCTCTTAACCGGAAGATTCAGCAGTCAAGAGATTTCGCTCAAACTGAATCAAAATAGCTTCAGGAGCCAAGAAAGGTTCAATTCCTAACATGAGAATTTTTAAACCCTGAATAAACTTATAATTGATTTTAAATAATAAACTCATCATCATCATCAACCTATGCTATTCCACTGCTTGACATAGGTCTCCCCTAATGAGCGCCATAGCGCCCTGTCTTCAGCTTGCCGCATCCAGCATCTACCCGCAGTCTTTCGCAGATCGTCATCCTCATAAACTCATCGTGCTACCGTGCTATTCAAATCATTAATTTATTTTTCATGCAACAATACACAAGTCGGCGATAGAATAAAAATGTCTTGTAGATATTTTTATTTCTCTTAATAATACCCCAATTAAATGGCTATTAAAACCTCAGCCCATAGCCAGAAGTTAACAGATGACCAATCTTCAACCGCATTTTATTAGATTTACTTTTATTTCAAATTTATCAATGAAACAACGCAGACGTCCTTGGAGTTCATTTTTCTGTATTGTTATTCATTTTTATTGCACTGAACAACTATTTTTCGTGATAAGTAATTCTTAGTAGATGTCTTGAAATAAATATTCCATTTTAACCATTACATTTACCAATAATGCTACAAAGATCGCCCTGAGCTTGACGGCCTCATGAGATGCTGAGTTTTTAGTTCTTCATTAAAATAAATTAGAATATTGTAACAAAACCTCAGGCAAAGGAAAACTAATTAGAAACAAGTATTATTTAAAAGAGGCAGATGTTTCGAGAGTAAAGAGAAAATTCAACTAAGACGAATCTATTGTTAAAACTTCAACGTATTTTTACTTCATGCTATGAAAAGCTTTCGTCTTTTGATAAGGTCTGGGTACCTAATAAAGGAATAAGTACTCATAGCGAAATTTTTTTAGTTACCTAAAAGGCAAAAACTGGCCTACCTATTTAACCTTACACCCTGTAGATCCGAGATGGCGTGCGGTTTTAGTCGGTTCAAGCCCGAAATAAACGCCCCCGCTGGCCAGCGGGGGGGTACCCGAGGGGGTTTGGGGAACCTGTTGATCTTAGGCCTATTTCTTACGTTTGCATTTGCATTCAAAATATGGTCACAGTACTTTCAAGGCCTAGATGAAAAGATCATTTATTCAACTAAATAATTCATTAATATAATTTGTGAATCTTTGTTAAAGCTGGGTACAAAAGCCGAGTGCTTTAAGATATAAATAAGTTATTCTTAAAAGAAAAGTTAACATAAAACTTGGAGTTTCCAAAATTATAAGGTTTTTAGTTTTTTCTAAATATGTGCTCGTTAAAATTAAATAATGTACAAATTATTGAAAACTCTTCCTATATACATATATTTGGTTAATATTGTGTTTATGATCCTCAATCCATTCATTGTTTAAACCCATGAATCTTCTACTGCTGAGCATGGACCTTTTCCAGTGATGGAGGGACTTGGCCTACTTGACTATGCTGGCCAGATTGGTCAGTATAGGATTTGTTTTGAGTTTTCCTGCTCTTTATTTATTGATCTTAGATAGTTGAAAATAAAATGTCCTATAATTTCTTAATACTTTATTCATCATAGACTAAAACATCGTCCAAAAACTGAGCTGGAGCATAAATATTAATTTGATGCCGTGCCCATCCCAAATACCATAGCACTGTCATGACGTGGGCGCAGCATCCTTCAGTACGTCGGCCAACAATGCAGTTTGCAGCAATATTGTTGTATCGCCTCACAACCTGTTTCAGTGTTACTGACTAATATAATAATATACAAAGTATACAAAGTATACTTTGCGACTGATGTGATGGGCAATCATATTCCTTATTTGTTCACAAGAAGGCGTGTCAATGGAAAGGGCATGTGATCTTTGCCTTAAAAGAGAAGTGCCACAGCTGAGGCACACATGAAACGAGTGGCTCAGTCGACCGTTGGCTGATTGGCACTCTGATTTCATTCCAAGCATTGGTCCAACATGCATGGCACACCAAACTATCACTCGAAAATTGCTAAAAAAAAGAAAGACTAGTTTTAATATTGCGTTGTAGGTACATATATGCCATTTGCATGTTTTTTATGACGTATATTTATTTACCTGCAGTTGTCCAACCCATCTTTGTGTTAGAGATCGGACTTTAGCGATTTCCAATGGGTGTCTACGCATTCTTCAAATGTTTAAATTACAATTTACACATCGTACATATCCAGTATTAGCAGTAGACGGTGTTTGCAGTGAATAAGTAGAACCAGGTTGAGTGCGGGGGTCTTCGGTCGGTGCTTTCATGAAATCCAAGTTATCACGGGGGTTGTCGTTATCAGTAGGAACGGAATCCATATGCAACCCGTGGTCGTCAGGTAAAAAAGAATCGCCCGAGCCAGTATTCATGGTCAGAATTGAAGATTTAAATATCGAGAAAAAACACGATTCAAAGGCAAACAAAGCAATAACATTGAATTGACAACAGGTGGCTGTCACTTGGCTTGTCGGTTGATCAGTGTTGCCATTAAATAAACAACTTAAATATTGATTTGTCGATCGTTGCATCAAGAAGATCGGTATTTTCAACGTATAATTATAATACAATGTGACACAATGTGATTCTAAAATACAGAAATACGTATATAAATAAAGCACAAGTACATGAAAACCTCAATGTGAATATTTTGTCTTTATATTATTTGATTTGTTTACGAACGGTTGGCAGCTTAACAGATGCAAATGTCAGTGTTTTTTCATTTAATTGTTTCCGTGCTTTTTATTTTGCCGAAAATGATTCTAACTTATATCATGTCGCGAATAGCAACGAAAATTAAGAATATTGAACACATATTTTCTCAGCAAAATACAATTGTTAGGCATTCAGGGCCTAATGTCGGCATTCCCCTTTGTATCACGTTAAATAAATAAGCAATAAGTACTATTAAAAAAAGTGGCCAGGTGCCAGTCGGACTCGCCCATGAAGGGTTCCGTAGCAGTAAGTAACATAATAATGTTTTTTTTTATATTTGAGTTGATTGAATGAAAGGATTGAATAAATTGCGCTTTACGATTTATAACTTATTAAAAAAACTACTTACTAGATCTCGCTCAAACCAATTTTCAGTGGAAGTTTACATGGTAATGTACATCATATTTTTTTTTTGGTTATATCATTCTCTTATTTTAGAAGTTACAGGGGGGGGGGGTTACATTTTACCACTTTGGAAGTGTCTATCGCGCAAACTATTCAGTTTAGAAAACAATGATATTTGAGACCTCAATATAATTTTTGAAGACCTATCCATAGACACCACAAACGTATGCGGTTTACGGAATACATCTACTTACCAAGTTTCAACAGCATAATTCTTAATGTTTCGGAAAAAAGTGACTGTGACATACGGACGGACAGACTGACATGACGAATCTATAAGGGTTCCGTTTTTTGCCAGTTGGCAACGGAACGAAATTTAAACCCTTTTTTATCTGAACTCACGCGGCATCAGTGAACTTAAACCAACTTTACGTTAAAGTTGACAAAAGATGCTTCGACTGCCATACATAATATTATTTTAAATTAGATTTCAGAATCATTTAAATAAATCTAAATATTCTACGACATTCTACACAGCGACGTTCTAGACCCAAAGTAAGCATAGTTTAACTACCTTGTGTTATGGGTTCCAGAATGCGGATAAACATACTTCTAGACTTTTTTTTTGTAAATACATACATATTATACATAGAAACACCCAGCCCAATGCAAATAGACATATTCATGCATACAAATATTAACACTGAGCGGGAATCGAACCCGCGCCCCATGTCGTAGCAGTCGAATGCACTACCGCTACGCCACAGAGGCCGTCAAATCAGAATTTTTCGTTTCATTTCCTTTCATTTCAGAATGTTTAGTTCTAGGTACAACACTGTCCGACGCATCACAGGTTCCCCTACCTAAATAGATACATTCTTTACTGTACACCTTCATCATCCGAGTGCCAATGCACGGTTGCCGCCAATGCTCCTTTCCATAATTTAGTTTGGTTTTTCGGAGCGACCGCCGTCTGACCTCCTAACCCTAAGTGGAAACCCTGCGCCAGTCGGTCGTTGTCCAGTAGGTGCATCGACATGTAAGTGAGGTTGGCTAGGGCTCCCACGCCGTCCTTACAGAAGCAGGCCGTGGCCGAGGCGTGTCGTGTGTGTCCTACACACGCCTGCCAACTCACCGACGCGGGATAAAACCCGACCCCCCCAGGCGATGCCGTGGTGGCGGCCAAAGCACGCCGGTAACACTTTACGGGGTTATCCTTTCGAGGGCTTACCCGGGGTGCCTGGCAATGGATACTTGGGAAGGAAAAAAAAAAGGGCTCTCACCTCCAAACATTCTCCTATTCTTAGTCTTTGCAATTATTATAAGGTATTAAGTCTATCAATTACGACGACTATAGGAGAAAATATTCAATTGAACATATCTAATAAAACCATATCTCACCTGCACGGATCCCATACGACAATCCCCAATCCTGGACAACCACTCGGCTCCAACACCTCACACTCCCTGGGATTGCAGACGCAATCCCACCCCCTAACCGCCCCGACGAGCACCACCACCGCGACCATCGCCAGCCAGCTACCCTTTGTCATACTGTCACTCACATTTCACCTGAGAAACTCACTACACACTCACACTGTCCGAGGTCCATAATAGCACATCTATAGATGATATTCTAGTGAATTATTTTTCTTCCGCATTCTGAAACAAAGACAAGTTTCTTATTAGTTAGTCTTATATTCATTTAAAATTCGGAAGGAAGAAGAGATCTAGGGACTTTACAAACATACAATTCAAGAAAAATTTAAACATGTACCTATTTCAAGTAAACAAAGGAACGTTACATTGTTTGATTTAATAACCTCTAATACAGTGGTCGTTTTCGTTGCAGCAAAGTGTCTAGAAATTGAAAACACATACGTATATCGTTCATAGTTACGAGTATCAATTTATTACATACAGTACAAAACTGTCGTACCTATTGGGAACACCTGAGTTTCCGGGAGGATGACTACTTATTTACCTCGGTAGATCAACACAATGTCAAGTTTGATTTTATGTTTGAAAAACTTCTTATTATGTCTATGACATGTTTAAATCGGAAAAAGACAACATCGAGAATGCGACTTAAATCCGCGAACAGTACTGGTGGCCGCCGGTGGTTGCCGGTAAGAGATTTCCATAGTGCGATAAGACCACCAATTGTTTATACTCACATAATCTATTATTTCATTGTATTATTTTATTCTTGGTGCACACCATACTACCTTTCTAGGACCCCAAGATGAATATATAGCAGATTTTCAGTTCTTCAGGCTTTTCAGGAATGTTGACTTAATAAATTTACAGGAAAAGTTAGCATACTAATTGCTTCAAAATTTCATTAAAATATTGCAAATATTGCTATGTATTCGACAAATAAATTACTAATACTATGTGACTGAAGACAGGGCGCTATGGCGCTCATTAGGGGAGACCTATGTCCAGCAGTGGACTAGAATAGGTTGATGATGATGATGATGATGTGGCTATGAATAATGTAGTAGGCCGATTAATGTCAGTTTAATAATTCACATAGTAGGATACTATTAAATTGATACGAATCAGCAAGTCAATTCCGTTATCAACATCAATCGAGTACTGATTATATTATAATTATACCACGGGTTACCACCACTATCATTATATTTATCAGTAAGTACAGTTTTAAACACTTAGGTGGCAAAAACAAAAATTATGGATAATGCCGAGAAAATCTTACGGTTAAATTATAAGAAGTAAGCCTAATTTTAACGCCTTAATCTTCGTCATTCGAGCATTCGGTTGCATACAAAGTCTGCACCTTGGAATTGGAGTCAGCTCTCTTAGTTCTCCTTTCCATGATTTGGTTAACTTTGACTTTTATGGAAGCGAATCTATAACCCGAACGGTTATTCCCAGTCGTCAACACTAACTTCGTTCCCACTAGTGACAAATGGGAAAAAATCTCATAAATCCCACAAGATATTCCCAGTCATCACCATTGTATTGGTTTCTACTGGTGGCAAATTGAAAAAGAAACATAATTATGTAGCCAGTTGTGACAAATGGAGAAAAACTAGCGCCAGAGCCTCATCCGTAATTCCGAAATGTACCGACTCAGATGAGGCTGACTTGGCTGGCAAAATATTTTAGCCCATTAACGCATTTTGTCTGTTGTGTGTTTTGTGTGTGTGTGTTATTTTGAATGTTCTCTCATTATATTATATTACAGTGCAAATAAAGTACATTTGTAAGATCAGTCGTCGGTCGTTATTTATTGAGAACCTCCTAGTCGTCCAAATCAGAGATATCGAAGAAGGTACCAAGCAGACCACATCATCGCCATTAGTGTAGACGGTCGTTGCAGTGAAAATTGGTCCGAACATCCGTTTTATCGATACATTGATTAAAATTTAATCCGCTTTACATATTTTAGAATAACTTTCTATCGCATATAGGTGTTAGCTTTATGACGAATTTATAATTTGAAAATTAACTTTCAAGGTTGCTGAATGAAGTGGAATGAATATTTCATATCATTCGTATATTTAGTTTCATTTCATTTGCATTTCAAAGAGAGAAGAAACGCACATCGTATATCACATGGATATTATTATATAGGTACAAAGCATTTGAATACTAAAACCTTAAATCAAATGCTAAGTAGGGTACAAAATAAAACAAGCTTATGGAAATTACCATAATCCTAATCCAATAACAATGTTTGGAACTGTTTTCAAATTCAAATGTTTTAGCAGCTTTGGTTACTGATTTCAATAGATCCTTAATTTCTAACACTTGTTCTTAAGCATAAATAATTTTAAACTTGCGCTTCGATGAAGAGGAGAAGGGTATAGCTTTTTGTAGTCAACTGGTCACTGCAAGCTGATATAATATTTTTTTTACATAAAAGCCCATTAACACTACCTAACACTGGCATTCCACCCCAAGCCTTTTTTTTTATCTTTATTTTAAAGAGGGTTTGTTCACAAAGTGAATATGTCACCCCCCACCCCAAGCCTTATAGACAGTAATCACACTTGCTATACACTTTAAAAGAGAAGATATAATTTACATTACCTTTGAAATATTAAGTAGGTATTATCTACATATCAAAAGCATCGACGTAATCTGCTGACAACTATTATTTTGCAGTCGCTTTCATCATTCTTCCTCTCAAAATAAGCATAATCATTCAATGAAATTTGGAAAGAAATCACTATAACATTTCATTCATATTTAGAAAGTAGATACAGGCACACAAAGGACTTCGGGCCCATGTGAACCTCAGCTGTTAGGATACCTGCTGATTGATGAACGAGGCTCGGGCGCAGGCTTTCATCGCGGGGTTGGAGAAATAGACGGCAGTCGCTACCATCTTAGTGTTCTAACTGTTTGTAGAAGGTTAAAGGAAAAATTAAGAAAATTGAGCAATGATTTGAAATTTCAGGAAAATTAACTACTGCAGTGTTCCACGCGGGTGGAGCTGCGAGCTTTATTCAGTTAGTTAATAATAATGCTATCCACGCTAACGCTAACCAATTAAATTGAGTAATCGAAGTCAAACTATTAATCAAACAGTTTCTTCAGATATACGGCAGCTCTACTTCTAATTAAACGGTAGTTTTGAAGTTACAAACAGCAGTTTCAGAATGAATTTGCTCCCATTAGCTCTCTTCGCACTTGAAAGTTTTCACTGGCAACTTACGCTGTTAAAAATGTTTAACGGTTTCTGCACTAAAGCTACACGTCACATCATATCAAGACTAAACAAATAAATATTCCACGACATTCTACACAATGCTATCTAGACCCAAAGTAAGCATAGCTTAACTAGCTTGTATTATGGGTTCTAGAACGAGGATAAACATACTTATATACCAATCTACACAGCGCTATCTATACCCAAAGTATCTTAGCATAGTTTAACTCGGATAAACATACTTATATTTTTTTTTGTAAATACATACATATTATACATAGAAACAACCAGACCAATGCAAATAGATATATTCATGCATACATATATTATATTGGCACTGAGCGGGCATTAAACCCGCGCCCCCTGTCGTAGCAGTCGAATGCACTACCGCTACGCCACACAGGTAGTAATAATTAATTACGGCCTCTGTTCTAATCTAGATCTTATCTAATCGAATAGAATTCTAATCGAAGTCTATCAAGATTTATTTGATAAATGACTTTTACAAATTATATTCAATAATTTGATATACATAGAAGGCAAACTGCATATACTCATACATACGTACTTACTAATATTTACGACGTTATATTGACTAAATTCTAACTGAAAAGCTAACCCAAATAATTGGAACAGAGGTAGCAGATGACAACTGCAAAAGGCACTTAAATGCAAACCGAGTGAAACGTTTACAAAGCTACAGATCATCTAGCCATGACGGTTATGTAAGTAGAAAATACTCCATATCATGAGTAAAGCTGATACTTACATCTACAATAGGGCTTGATATCTATAAGGATCTAACGTTTATCTTAGGTACGTTGATTTTATTAGCGGTTTGCACCAGTTCGCCCCGGGAGCTGCAATATCTTCAAAGCTATTATCAATGCCCACACCCTCTTCTTTCAGAATGGAGCCATTTATCTGAAGCTTCTCGATTGCCGTCTGTTCTACGTTTCCTTTTTCTGATAAATTGGTAGAATATTTCTACAGAGCTGCGACTGATAGTTTGCTACTTGAAATTGAATACAGATTTTTTGTTCGAACAGAATAAATGGAAAAAGTTCAAGTGAGACCTCAATTATTGCTGCGCTTTTGTGATTGGAAATTGCAGTTCTGCATTGAAAACAGTTTTGCTTTTTATTGTTTGTCATTTTAAACTGATGTACAATCAAATAGGCCAGACAATATGTAGTGTACGTTTTTTTAACATTAAAATTTGTTTATTTTGTATTTCATTTATTTATTTCAACCTTAACACTATCATTATAGGTTATTATGGACCTAATGCGATAAAAATGATAGAATTCTAAGGAACCAGTTGTTGCCTACGCTCTACGCGCGTGGAATTTTGATCTCATTCGTCTAGGGGGAAATTTGAAAAAAAAAATACAAACTATTCTCAGAACTATCAAACATACACTGAAAATTTCATAAGAATGAATCGAGCCGTTTCGGAGGGGTTTGATAACAAACACTATGTCACGAGATTTTTCTATGCTAGAATATTACGTCTATTTCATATAAATTTGAGTAGTAGAAAATTTCAGCTGTCTTTGATTATTGTGTAAATATTAATAGCTTCACTTTCAAAGTCTACATCTCAAAATTTTTATAGTCCTGAAACCATTTTTTACATTTTATGGAAAAGTAAATATCGAGTTGGGTTAGTGGACTATAAAAAAGGACGGCGGACTCCAAGAAGCCTTAATGCCTTGAGCAGTTAGGCAGCAGATGCTTTAAATTGATCATGTTACAGCCGAAATCTTCAAGTCATAAAATTTATTTCGGACCAATAGTTAGGTTAGTACTTCTTCCCCCCCCCCCCCCGGCCAGCGGGGGTGGTTGTGTCACTCGTACCGACTGAAACCGCCGTCTTAGGTATCTAATGCCGGGGTGGTGTAAGGTGGCCCATAAGGCAATTCCTTCGCATCCCGGCTGACCCTGGGCCATCTACGGCTTGAGATGTCCCCATAGCGTGTGGGAACCACGGTGCGCTTGCTGCCCGGTGTCAGGTGTCCGGTACACCTGCCGATTAGCAGGTGAGGTAGGATTGCTCCCCGAAGATCGTGGTCGAGTCCCTATACAGCCAAGGATAATAATAGTGTTGATGTTGTGAATAAGAGCGTAAATAATAGATGCAATTATTATAATCTGAATATATTTCATGCGTAGAAATTTTGTTAATTCCCTATTCACTTTGATTTATTCCTGATTGAAATTATTTATTTTGATTTTTCATAATGAATATAACTTTAATAAAAAAATATTATTTTCAAGGATCAACATGTATTTTTATTTCAGTATTCTCTTTTATTTTATTAAATACCAGCCAATACCCGCGGCTCCACCCCCGCGGAGGTCGGTTATTTATTTATTTATTTAAATGATTTTAGATTGACATGGTCATTTACATTAAAATTAAAATTATAAACGGGATATTTACCATGTTTATTATCTTTTTCGAGAATCCGATATTTCGGCACTGTTACAAGTGCCATGATCACGGATGTACTAACGTTCTGCAAGCTAGTTGTTACTCGGCAAACCGTATCGGTCTACCCTCTTCCTCACTCGTTTCTGACGCGCGTCACCACTACCACTGTCCGCGTTCTCAACACAAACAAAAAAACAACGAGCCACAGAAATCGGCTATCGCTCAACATCTTTTGGAGGAGGGGACGAATCACTGGATTGAGTTACATAATCCTCAGATTCTCTCGACAGAACGCCACTACATACCCAGAATGGTGAAAGAAGCAATTGAAATTAAAAAGTACAAGAACTTCAACCGGGAGGATGGGTTTCAACTGTCGAGTGTCTGGCATCCAGTGATCCGTATGTTCACAAGGCCCAAACAAACTGCAATTCCAAAATCCGCGCGAGTCGATACTGTGAGTGTTGTGTGTCGTGAACGTGATCGAGTGCGTAGTGAGAACGCGGACAGTGGTAGTGGTGACGCGCGTCAGAAACGAGTGAGGAAGAGGGTAGACCGATACGATTTGCCGAGTAACAACTAGTGTGCAGAACTTTAGTACATCCGTGATCATGGCACTTGTAACAGTGCCGAAATATCGGATTCTCGAAAAAGATAATAAACATGGTAAATATCCCGTTAATAATTTTAATTTTAATATTTATTCAAACTTTATGCACAAAAATAAATTGTACAAAGGCGGACTTAATGCCAGAGGCATTTTCTACCAGTTAACCTTTGGGTGATGCAGAGAGAAGTCCCAGTGGGTGCTCGAAGGGTTTTAATGAGAGAAACATTGTAATCATGTATGTTATAAAGAAGGTTATCATTTTTGGCCATATCTCCGGTTCTACTTAACCATTTGCAATCAAACATACAGCAGTTTTAAGTCAGACCAAGACCATTCTAGCAGAAAAACCTGCATCAAAATTTGTTCAGTAGTTTTAGAGTCCATCGCGAACAAACAGACAATCAGACAAAAATTCAAAAATATATATTTTTGTGTTCAGAATCGTTCATCTAACACCTTTCAACGAGCAATTCTTGTAAATATGTATATATATAATCTGAATCTTGGAAACGGCGGGCATGCAGGGCGTTTCGGGGACGATAAAACGATCGAGCTAGGAATCTTTTTTAATAAAAAAAAGAGCAAACCTCGGTCATTCAGGTACTTTAATATAACCCAAGTATATTTTTTTTAAATATGTCCGATGATCTGTACATTGGATGGATGTGTATTGATGGATTGGATGAACACAACTAATTTACAATTCTATAGTATTATAGATATTTTTTAAGAACTATTTTCTTATATTCTTTGACTTTATATACATGGTTGTGCAACAAACTCAGCGCAGTTGACTATCATGAACGCTGTCTCTAACCTCGTTAAGCTGCCTGCCCCAATCAATCAGCAGATTTAATAGCGTTCAATATAGAAGCCTCGGTGATTGCCCAATACTGTTATCTATGCAGGTTTGTTAGTTATACGAGTAGTCATAGGTTAGAAGCACATATTAGTTTGTTAGTGTCAGTGAGTTTGAGGTAATATTAAAATGATTGAAACGGCAGTAGCGCAATGAATAAGATTTTTAGAAGTTGTGTATTCAAACCCTAATGCACTATTGACGTAAAAAAAATAAGCCTACTTACTTAGTGGCTGAATTTGAAAATGTGATATAAAATTTGAATAATTATTGCATGAATTAAAAAATGGAACCTTGGAAATTTAGTTAGTGGGTGAAGATTTTGTGACTGTCTTCTTGTCATGTAGACGTTAAATTAAATTGATAAGAGAAATAAATGCGTTGTTTCCTCAAAAAAAACTTTTACTCCTGACGTTTGAAATATGTTATTTGAAATTTATAACTTTGTAACAATGATTTAGTACGTTACAAGATTTTTTATATGTATCTACACTCGTATATAAATTTACACACAGTATTTTTTAATATAATCATCTTCATGCGATTTCCCAGATGCGCCCGAAGTTTGGACTTTGGTACTCAGGATCTGCTTACTGTTTTTGATTGGTATGTCGGCTTTTCCGAGAGCGTCCGCCGTTTGACCGCCCAACTCCAAAAGTAATGCCTGCACCAGAGCGTCGTTCGTTATTTAGAAGGTGTACCGAATAGCAGGTGAGGTTGGCTTGGGCTCCAAAGTTGTTGGTATTAAATAATACTGTGGAGTGTACTATACAGGGTACACTCCACAGTACTATTTTCATTATTTTCACCCCTCCTTTATAGTAGTTTATTTCAGTTAAGAAGGGCGAAAAGGAACATCTTATCGGAAATCTTAAAGGTTTTCATAATAACAAATTAACTTGTGAAATTCAGGCACCAGTCTGTACTATTAATTAGCCGCATCAGACAAAGCCTTAATGAAGCTCGTCAACTGACTTTAATGAAAGCAATTTAAAAGAAAAGTAATTTTAAATCTGCCCGGAGAGTAGGTAATTTTCTTTTTAAGCTTTCATTGTACGATTTTGTGAAGCTTTTCCCCGTACCATATTTTTATCGAGAGAGTTCTAAATTTCTCCCCGGCTCGCTGCGCCGTCTCCTTCTCGAGCATTACTTGCTCGCAGAAGGAGGCGGCGGTGACCAACGTACTTGCGCTCCACACCATTGCTGCAATCATGCTGCCGAGCGAGAGGACTCCCACCCCAGTAACCGCCACGAGGTCACGCCTCGGCACCTCCCACGTCGGGTAGTCTACCAGGGTGTGCAGCCCCAAGAGCTCGCTCTCGTCACAATGATAGCACTCAAAAGTTGGCTCCTTCCTGATCCGATGCAGGTGGTCCCCAAAGCTCCCCTTACCGGAGATCACCTGCGTCAGCCGGTACAAGAGGCTTCCGTGTCGTCTCTCTAGCCAATCCTCCATGATTGGCCTTACCGCCGCTTTCGCGGCGTACCCTTCCGCGTGCCTTCACATTTGCTCGTTTATCATGAATGATACATTAAATTAATGAAGGGCGGATGCTTGGAGCCGCACCAAGATGTTCGAAGACCAAGTCAACCCCACTTGTAAGCTGGTAGACCTGCTGTGTGTGTGGTAGATCCAGTATCTATACTGATACTATAAAGACAGTGGTCGAATTTTATTAATTTGTTCATAAATATGTTTGGGGTAATCTTCGGATCCACGGTACTTATTGGAAATATTCTTTCACCATTTCAAACGTACATTAGCCCCATGCTTTGAGGCTATTTATCATAATAAATAGCCTCAAAGCATGGGGCTAATGTACGTTTGAAATGGTGAAAGAAGAAGAAGAAGGTGAAGAAGAAGAAAGAGGTTTTTTTTTCAATGCAAACCACATATGGTTTGCATTGAAAAAAAAACCTCATATAAACCGAAACGAAGCGAGGGCGGGTTGCTAGTATGTTATATAAGAGGGGGTAATTAATTTCCGTAATGTATCAGCTCACTGCAACTGTAGTACGAAACTCGTACATAACGGGGACAAAGACGTGGTTAACTTCCAAAGTTCTTATCAATTTCTCTCCAAGTCTGAAAGCTCGTAAATACTTTAGTCCAAGTCAAGACTTACGAAACAGAATACGAAGGCAGCTTAAGTTTGAATTAGACGGAAACTAAGCAGCGTTGTATTATGCTTCCAAATATACTACATTGCGCGTAATGTACCACGTATGCATAATAGAAATGTTATCCATCATATGAACAGAAACTACTAACTTTCATGCTACCTTGCTTTTATGCGCAGTCGAATAAAATCAAACACTAGACTGTTTACAAAATGTAATATTTAAATTACCGCACAGTAAGTAAATATGACTTAACTTCATTTCGGTTTTTTATTTTGCTCAAAATACAATAAGTATACTTACGTTCAATGTATTAGCTTAACAAGAAAAATCAACATAACTAATAAACGATGATGATTAAAAAAAGGAAAACGGGTGATTAATCAAAAGCTTGTTGTTGGATATAATAACAACACAAACCATGCAATTGAATCAGGCGGTTTGTGGAGAAAGTTCATTGTAAAATAATAAATGAGCCTACCACTCCCATAGGCTTGCTACGTTTACAATGTGTAACGGCAGAGCGCAAGTTAACTTTTCTATTGCAATGCATTAAAATACCCTGCAATGGAAAACCGTGTGTTTTACAGCGATTCTGTTTACCAGAAGCAGACTACCTATTAAGCTATTACTTTTAACTATTTTGTTAAACACTTCAACACTTTATAATTGATTTCTCAGACAAGAATAACAGATGATGTATCTCTTCCAACGATCATCATAGAAAGATGAATACGAATGAACCTATTTGATTATGATTTTTTGGCTTAATAATGTCGTCCAGCTGCAGTATCATCGAAGCGTTGTTCGTAGTTGCACCCCAGGCTGTCACTTCGGAACCTGGAGTCCGTTGACTCCTTCTCCTCCTCTTGGTTAGGCTTATAAGAGCGACTGCCGACTGACCTTCCAACCCAGAGAGTTGAACCTGTACCGGAGCCTCGCCCGATAATCTACAGGTGAACTGGCTTGCAGGTAAGGTTGGCTTGGGCCCAAAATCTTAGTGTAACCCTATATACCCGTCCATGAGCAGTTTTATGTGGGTACCTTTTCCAGTCTTCTCGTTACCTCTCCCCTGCACCCCAATAGAACGTACAAGTGTCGCCTTAGCTATAGAAACCGTTACCGTCAAATGAGTCGTGGGCTGGTTTGTTACGTTAATAATAATAAATGAATAATAATATACTTATATGACATCGCTTTAGAGACCCAAACTAAGCATAAGGTGTACTGTAATATCTAGAACCTGGATGAATATAGGTAAGTTTATCCATGTTCATACGTAGCAAATATAGTATTTTTACTTTTTATGACACTATTTCTTTCTTAAATTTATTTCCAATTTTCTTTATTCAAATGATCTTAAATTATACCTTGGGCATAGTTTACCCGTTTTATATACGGTACGCATGAAAAACATTCGCGTATTGCGTGTGAAGTAAAAGTTCATGAAAAAGGCGTTTATCCCTAACACATTATGTCGTAACCGTAATATCGATCCTACTTCAATCACGTACTTTCGAACGTTATATAGAAGCGTTCAGTAACAATCAGTGGCTGTATTAGTGTAGCAAATACTTAGAATTATATGCAGAGCGCGAACGCTAGTGGAATATTAATCAGTAGGTTAAGGAACTCTATTGTATTCCGATGTAGGCGGATAGCAAAAAGTATGTGAACGTATGTATTTAACGACTTGAAATTTAATTTTAAAATATAGGAGATTGTTGCAAAATGAGCTTAATTTTCAACACAGAAGTTATTTTAAAAATAATATCAGTAACTTCAATTTAAACAAAATGAATGAATTCAATTAAATTTTTAAGCCATTTGTATGCTTACTTTTCGTATAGATTTGGATCGGAAAAAGAGAACATCTAGGACGGGACTTATACCCGTGTTTCCGTAGTTCGCAAGAATTACGGTAGACGGCTCCAGCGTCGCCTTAAGACGTATATAATATATCGGAGAATTCCGAATATCTGGGACGTGTCTGGGTGGCTCAGTTGGTCAGAGCGTTCCCCCTGTAAGGGACTGGTCGCGGGTTCAAGCCCCGTCCTAGATGTTCTCTTTTTCCGATCTAAATCTATACAAAATGAGTAAAGTTTGCATTTGGTTGCTAGCTTGTAAAATATAAATTTGGTAAAGTACCACATAAACCTGAGTGGAAAGCCTGCACCAGAGCCTCGTCCGTTGTGTAGCAAGAGCACTGACTTGCTGGTGAGATTGACTTGGACCTCAAGGATGCTGGAAGGGCCCTGTATTACTTATTACATTAGTGTAAAATTCTGTTACCTTTATCGTAACGAAATGTCATCTCACACTGCAATTTACAATGGTTCAATAAGTTTAAACGTCGCAGTAGCAATCTCACAGATCATCTGCGTGAGGAGCGGTGTTCAATGGCGTATGTCGCTATCGACAGCGCTCATAAACCTTTACAAAGGTCTTACACGACACAAAAGTATAGTCAGGGCCGTACATCCACTAGGTGGGCTGTTGCCGTTGTGCTGTTGTATGTAGGATAAAAAGGCTTATACTGTGTTAATCTTTGAGGAAAGTCTATCAAAAGTAAGCATTTCATAGCTGAGATTATGTTGATGATGATATATATATATGATATTTATCAATTTAAAAAAATGTAATATGATATTGTCGGAAGTTTACGCGAATGTCACACACTAGGTATTTTTAACGGATTCTATCGCGATTTATTTGATGTTATTTTATATATTACAGTGATCCCGACGTTTCGGTTGCTTTTCAGCAGTCATGGTCACGGGGAGCATCGAATAATATCGATAGAATCCCTTAAAAATAGTTTTATTTAAAAAATGTAATATTTAAGACATGCAAGCGTGACATATACAGTTAAAATTGACATTCAAACTATCTAAATCGATCTAAATATTTACAACTAACTGGCCCTCCCCGGATTCGCTCATAGCGTAATTCGAACCTCTGTTGCACTCCTTTAATCCATAATTTATTAGTTTTCATACAATGTATGGGATTATGCCGGATATGTTGACATTTATGATTAATATTTTATATATGACTTTCTATTCGAAAAAGAATTTTCAAAATCGGTTCTGTATATCCAGAGATTATCCCTTACAAACTCACAACATAACAACATACAAACTTTGCCTCGTTATAATATTAGTGTAGATTAGTTACTCCTGTATTAGTATATTAGTTAGTCCTGACTAGCTGATTATTCAATACAGTGCTGAGGATACAAACTAACGCAGAACTGAGGTTAAACTAATATTTTGGATCAGCTACCAAAATTTCACTTTTTTATGTTTTGAGTATCCACTAATAAAAGATTTTTGGAAATTTTTACTCTAAGTGGCATAATACGAAACTGTTAAGTTGATTTATTATTTAACAGCTTTGCATAATAGTATATACTATCCTTCTAAACTAACTTGTTTATTTACCTTAAGTACTTACGTTTAGTCTTTTTCAATCTAAAACACTCAACTTTCTATATAGTTGTTTTTCAGATTACTCATCTAACACATTTTAACCACAGTTCTGAAGCTTAAGGGCTTACTAATATATAAGTTATTTAACTACCTATTACTATAGGTAGTTAAGTTAAGTTAAGTTAAGTTAGGATACTAGCGCTATATACAACCTTTTAAAACACAGAGAGATCTACAATTTATTTCCCAACTGCAAACAAACCTATGAGCTAGGAGGTTTTACTTTGTATAATAAACCAACAGCTGCTCATGTCATTAGTACTTTATTACATGACATGAAAATTAACGACAATACGCAATGACTTGCGTAATTAACGTTCCGAATACGGGTGGCGCTCCAAAACTATGCCACTTAGAATTTTAAAAGCTTTTCCCGAATGTATGTCCAATAATATTATTTTATGCCCAACTCAAATATAACTAGTTTTACGATGTCTTATTATTAACAACGTCCTAACGTTTCGGATGCTTTTAAGCAACCATGCATGCGAGACTAAAGGTGCTTTTCCACCAGATATGTGCTTTGCAGCTATGTGAACGCTAAGCTATTAAAGTATGTGATCGTTTTCACTGATGCTAAGTTATGAAACGGAGCGAGTAAGATGTGATATGAAGATGCGCTACCATAAAGTATCTATGTAAGGAAGATGCGCCGCTCGAATGGTATGTTTACTCTGCGTTATAAACGTGCGCCTATACCATTGGCGACCATCCATAGTAAGCAACTATTACACGCACCCATTGTACGCGACTGCCATCTGACCTCCACAATCCACTGGCGATATCGAAGATCTGTAGGCAGACCACGGTCTTACCACAACGCTTTAAAAAAAAACAGTTTCCGCTCAGCTGAGGGATGGAGCTATACACGATGTATAGGCCTGAAATTGAATGGTTTTTAAGGCCCCAGTTGTTGGCCTTCTGCCTTCTTTTAACTTCCAACTACCTGTAACGACTGTCTTAGATGTTCTAATAGCAACCGGAATTAAATGAAGTTAAGTTAATGATTTAATTAAGTAAATTAAATTAATACTGACCTTGGTAATTTAGCTTAATTTTGCAATATATTAACTTCCTAGGCTACCACCTAGCACAGATCTCCAAATCCCTGCTACGATTACAGTCCTAATCTTAAAAGCAACCAAAATACCGGGAACAGTGTACCTTTTTTTTTGTGCGGAAATCCCTTCGGATACCCCCCCGCCGGCTAGTGGCTTGAACCGACTAAAACCGCACGAGGTCTCAGGTCTACAGACGCCGGGGTGTAAGGTTACCCATAGAGCTGATCCCTCGCACTCCAACTGACCCTGGGCCATTCGCAGTGTACCCTCTGATAAGAGCAGAGGGGTACCTTGAGCGACCCCCCCCCCGCGGGCCAGTCATACCCCGACCCCCTCGTGCCCGCCATACCCCGACCTCCTCGTGCGATGGGGTCAGCTGGCCCTGAAAAGGGCCGGTTGGTCAGACTCTTCTCCGTTGACGTTGACGCCAGCTACTCCAGAGGAGCAATCAATGATGCGTCATCGCCCACATTGCCCAAGGTGCACCAAACTTGGAGGTGATCCAACCAGTCGCAAGCCAAATGATATCATATATATCATATCGCTATAGAATCAGTTAAAATTACTTTTATTTCAATGTTTAATTTTCTCGTAAATGTTTGAGAACATCATTTATGCATGTTACGACTTTTAATACTTACCAACAACTCAAACGTAAACCTAATATAATATATCAACATTTGTTAGCATTATAAGTAATTGTCATATTTAAGTCGAAACATTAATATCTGGGGTTGTATTAATATTAATGGGGGTACGTTTCAACGATAGCGTCCCTTAGCCCTCGCCTAAATAACGTTGTAACAAACAAACTGCTTCACAACACGTTTATAACTTTGCTTTACATACAGCATTTACTGGCGAACTATATTCCACTCAAAACACTATAGATAAGTTGCCGATATAATATGATGATTATGATTTAAGAATATGATTAATCTTTTATATAACGTAGAACTAGAAATCTAGATTACAGTCAGTATACATCGGTAACAACAAAGATGGTCCGAGAGAACCGAATTCGTGTCAGTAGCTCAGTGATTTTAGTCAGCCTTACGATCGAGATGTCCCAGGTTCGAATCCTAGCTATAACACTACTTACGTGAACCCACTCTTAACACAAGCAATTTAGCTTAGGTGGAGGGAAGTGGGGTTAGGGGAAACAATTCTTCGAATTTGGAGCCGTTTAACTAGTAGAAAATTGTAGTTTTCATTTTATCAATACTAGGTAGAGTCCGTCTAGTATTGGTTAAGGAAGTACTTAGTATTGCTATTGCGTATTGGCTGGTGAGTTGAGTCACCGGAACTCCTTGGGAAGACGTAGAATATAATATAATATTCTACCTCTTCCCAAGAAGTTCTGCCTTTAGTATGCGTACATAAGTACGCGTGAAAGTTGATGTGGTGCTTGTTTTTATTACCCGACTACCAAGGAAGGGTTATGTTTTTCGCGCGTATCTTGTATTCATATGATATTCTTTATTACCTCATATGTTTCAAACTGCTGTACGGATTCCGATGAATGAGGTCTCAAATTAAATGGATTCATTTTCCGAGTGTCATTGGGTACATAAAATGTGAACCAAAACTTTATGGTGGATTTTTGGCGCTAAAATATGTGTTATCAAAGAATATTTTCACTCAAACTTAACGAGTAGTATATCAAAATGAAGATCTTTAAAAGGTGATTTAAAAACATATACTACTTTGTGTTTTAATGTAATTTGGAATGGGGTTTGATAAATTAAAGTGTTTACGGAGTTTAAACAAGCGGAGCCTCTGTACTTAGTCCAGTTTCTGTTGTGATTGCAAGATTTTTCTCTTGTATACTTAAATCTAAGAAGCTGCAAATAAAAATAAATAATCTATACATATAATCTATACATATAAATAAAATTTGAGTGTCTGTTTGTAATATTGAAATAACCGTTTTTTACTACATGTATGTGAAGTATGTATACGGTACATACACCAAAATAACATTTTTTACAATTTTTGTCTGTCTGTCCGTCTGTCTGTCTGTCTGTTTGTTCCGGCTAATCTCTGAAATGGTTGGACCGATTTTAACGGGAATTTCACTGGCAGAAAGGTAATATAACAAGGAGTAACATAGGCTACTTTAATTTTAGGAAAAGTAATTAGGGTTCCGCGCAAAAAACTAAAACCCTAAAAATCTTAATCCACGTGGACGAAGTCGCGGGCACAGCTAGTTAAAGAATAAAATAACTCGACTACTACTAAAAGATGAAGTTTGATAACAGGCGGGACCCATTAATTCTATATGATTTGCAAATCGGTACCGCCTGGTATCAAACTTGTTTCAGTGTATTATACACCAATAACACTATAGGGACAGTATGTCGTGACCGCAGCACTAAAGAATTCACCCAAACCGGAAAATGAAAGGCAGGTAATCCCAGAATACTTCGTAACGTTACTTTTATTTTACTCAATACAGTTGCGTGGCAATATACTCGTAAGAATTACTGTTTTATGACGTACCGTGAATACTGCTCTAAACATTATTATTCCAGATGTAATTAATTCTCTTACCTATTGTTATGTAGGTAGGTTGCAATTGTGGTGTAAAGAAACCTATCAACACCTTCGGGATCGAGTCAACTTCACCTGCTAGACGGTGCAGCTGCTAAACAAGAGACGAAGTTGGGGTTTCTTCTCGGGGTTTGGAAGTCCGACGGCAGTCGCTCACATAAATTCAAAAAACCAATAAAAAATAATAAGCGGACTGGCTCCAAAGTCTAAAAAGCCAACCGGGAAATCGCTAGGAGGAAGATGATGACGTTTTGTAAGGTAGTTTTCATTTTCTATTCCACATCGTAAAACGTATGTACAGAATATCTGCTAGCCTAACTTTTGTAGGGCTTTTGAATTACGTTTTTTGGGTAGACATTTAAAGTTGAATCAGAAGAGAGCGCACTAACACTTTTCGCTTTTCAAAGGTTTTCTCGTAGCCCGGCCGTGAGTTTTAATGATCCGAACTTTATACAACTTCTGTTTCTGTATGGCCTCGAAATATTTTGGTTCTTAAACTATGTTTACCTCTGCAATCTCATGTTTAGGTGCATTTTTTAGTGAAAGCATTATATTAGGATGATTACTTTGATGACAGGCATTTGGCAAGTGGATTTTGGCAATATCTCTTTTTTTTCGTGCGGAAATACCCTCGGATACAACCCCGACACCGGACAGCAAGGCTGGCTATGTCGGGTTTGATCAGACTAAAACCAAACGCTGTCAAAGGTAAATGTAGCCGGTGTAAGGTTGCCCATAAGGCATTTCCCTCGCACCCCGACTGACCCAGGGCCACTGCCAGTTTCGACGGTTCCTCTTGCCCCGGAAAGGTGGGGGAGGCGCTATCCGCCCCGCAGCCCGGGCTTGCATCTGCTGGGGCCTTACTGGCCACCCCCAGGCCTACGCTTATGGAGGATGGAGTTCGAGCGGCGGCAATACTCTTCATTCCTTTGTCGCTTGCAAAGTAATACAACAACAAAGTAATTCGGCCTATGTTTAGGTTATTCGGATCCCCCGAGTGACTCTCTGATTAGTAGAGGGCACTGTGGAGAGGCAGTGAAGGGAAGGGTACGTGTACACTGTCCCTGTATAATGACGGAGTGGTAGACATGATCTGGCTCCGACCTCCGTCCGTGTAAGCCCAAGACAGGTAATGGACAAGAATGGTGGCTTTGAGGGGCTGCGAGAACAGATTCGGTCCAATACAGATCACCGTCTGGTTAGACTGACAAAACTATGCAGGGTGTTGGCAGGCAACAATCTTCATCAGTTGCAACCCAAGGTGTTTTCATTACTAGCCGTAATTTGCTTAGAAGTCTCTGTACATCCATTCATCATATTAGCCGTAGGAAGTCCACTGCTGAACATAGGCCTCCCCCATCGATATTACATCCATTGCGCAAGTTTAAAAGAAATAATTATAAGTCACTTTCAAGGCAAAGTCATTCAAGCAATTTTGAACAGTACTTCATTTTATTTTAATTAGTCTAGTGGGCGTACGTTCAGTGCTTCAAATGTTATATGAGTACTTACTTTATGTTTTATGCTGGCAAAATGTGTGCTTCATGGGTTCATTAAGAAGTAAAGCAAAATCGTTAAAGGATGGAAAGGGGCCAGTGACGTAGTTACGACCATGCCTAATTAATCAGCGTTACCGTATATATAAATACATAGAACATGGAGATTAACTAAGCCTTTTGAGATGTCTTCTATTCTGGGATGGTCCTCAAAAATGAAAATATCTTTATTCGTGTAGGTCACCAAGTAACACTTATGAACGTCAATCTACATTTTCATTTTCTGCCAGATTCGCAAGACGGTGAAGCCTGTGAGTAAAGAGTCTGGCAATAAAAAGTCACGGCGACCCTTTTTTTGATTGGTGACATCTATAACAGACTTATTAGTGCCTCAGAAATACAGCAAGCCCGACATAACCGCCCCCGCTGGCACGCGGGGGGGTATCCGAAGGGATTTCCGCACGAAAAAAAAAAAAAAAAAAAAAAAGGTATCGAGCATATCAACACAATAGACTTACAGTAAATTACATCGAAATGCGCTCTGTTCTCATATATCTGGAAGTGACCCGGGCTGTTAACGTGGACTTTCCTTTAAACATCAAACGTGTACTTATTTTATGTGCAGAATATAGTAAACAGGAGGTAATTTTATTTTCTGGTGAGACCCATGATGATGTAACCGCACAAAAAATTAGCAAATTGCTTGACAGTATTATAGTCGATATCGTATATTTTAACAACTGGATCCAAACCTAAAACCACGTATGGCTTTTTAATTGTATGAATAACACAAAATGTATCAAAGTAGAATTCACAGTAGAATTCACAACACTATTTGAAAGCCAATTCCTGATATTGGCTGATTTCAAATAGGGTTAATTTAAAGCAAGTTGCAAGAACGCATGTTTGTCAATTCTGATAGGCAAATCTAGTAACCAATTAATTAATACGAGTTAGGTTATAGGCTTTACCTGTTGCTGCTGTTATTTGCCTACATTTGGTAGTTGAGAGTCACTGACCAAACTATACCTGTAGGAACATTGCCACTCTCTTTGTTAAGATACTCCTTCTTGGTCTAGATTACTTTTTAATATATTGGATGATAACGATTCAAAAATTACACACGTAATTGTTCCAATTTTCACTTCTGTCGGCACTTCCAGAGTGCCACTGCTTTTTTTTCCGTACGGTAAATACAATATTTCGACAGTTTATAATTTGACACGTTATATTATTTAAAAAAATAGCTTTCATAAATTTCCGGTGGCATACAATTACTAGCTCTATCGCAAAGTGATAATCGCAAAAAATCGGGTTATCTTTTTTCAGAACAGCATGGTGTACACAACTTTGCACGAACCGATTTTAGTTAAGAAACGTATTGTGTAAGTAATATATATACGGCGAGGCATATGTATCCCGCGCCATCTAGCGATAGCACTACCGATCCTGAATCATGAAATAGAAGCTCTCTTACTGATATAATATTTAATATACAACATCCCAACAACAACCATTGGGCCGCGGCCCGATGTCGTGTCTGCTTTACACATTTAATTCAGCTTTGAATAGAAACATAACTAAGGGCAGGGTAACTCCATTACTAATATCCCCCCTAACCCCTTCCAGCTAAGCTAAATTGCTTGTGTTAGGAGTGGGTTCACGTCGGTAGTGTAATGGCCAGGATTCGAACCCGGGACCTCTCGATCGTAAGGTTGACTCCTTAACCACTAAGCTACCAACGCTTGTTTTCACATTTCTGAGTGTAATCTAACTAACTACTTATGAAATAAGCCACTAATCTGTATTTAACAGACTAGCAGTCGATAGGACAGTTGAAATTCGACCGCATTTCATTAAATATTTAAGTGTAAACGTCTCTATTTTCAAAGGCTATATTATATTGATCTACTCACTACGTCTATGGTTATTGTATCGATAATTATCACCATCATCCTCATAGCAAAAGTTGCTATTTTGGAGCCCGAGGTCCGCTCATTGTTTTTGATCTGACTTGACCCGCGAACATCTAATCTCCTAATTACTAGAGAAAAGTCTGTGCCATAGTATCGCCCGTTGTTAGGTAGGTGCTGAAAGATGTTGTTAGGATCCTGCACACCCAGGGTCATTGTATCCTGCCATAATTTCTGTGATTTCTGGTCAATATCGCAAGTCGAATCTATAGTCATTGTCGTTTTTCATATCAAAATACTTTTAAACAATTCGCCACGACTTAGTCTTAAACTTGTAAAGAATCTTTTCAACATAAAATTTGCCGAAACAATGTTTTGGTTTCATTGAAACGATGCTATTATCTCTCTAATGGTTTTAGTATATCGCTGATAGACAAACTTGTTTCAGAATAAATAGGGGTAATTTGTTACCCGACCCCATTGAAGGACCCATGAACTTAATCAGACCCTTCAGCCTGACCTTGATTTGAAGAGAATAAGGGTGAGAAGATCGTTTCCTTAAAATATTGCCTCTGAAAAAAACAATTTTGTTCTTTCTTCAAGTTACATCAATCACTAAAAGACTGTAATGTAAAGCAATTTTGCAAGTCTCCCCCATCACATAAATAGTTTAATCTTTAATTAATCTGAGTTTGGAAGAGCAAAATGTAATTTTTTTAATGATAAATAAATGTAAAGATATTAGCAGCAATCGTATAAGTTGGTGTACCTACTCATCTAACTCATCTTATTTCTCTGTTGGATAGTAGACCGGATTTCATCAATGAATATAAATCTAAGGTAATTACTATAGTATGTAAAGTATCCAATTATGTAAGATTTTTATTTCAAAAAATTTAATGAAGAAGAAAATCTTTTTCCAAATTAGTTGTAGTAGGTAAAGTAAGTACCAAAATTTTTAACAAACTATTACAAGTGCACTAACTGGTCAATCGAAAATCTTTTTGCAAATTAGTTGTAGTAGGTATAGTAAGTTCCAAAATCTTTAACAAACTCGTGCATGTCCACTAACTGGTCAATCAAAAAACCAATAAAAGTAACGATCTTTGAAGAATTTTGACGTTTAAATTATCTATGATTGGTTGATTAGGGCACCTCGAACCATCGCACACCGCGGTCACCACCAAAGAGACCTTAAAATACGGAGTGCACATTAATTGTAGCTGAGGATTGCAATACCGTCTTATTGCTGAACTTGACAGTTGCTAGAAAACAGAAATTATAACAAAACAAACACAATGAAAATATCGTTGGAAGTTTACGCCAGCAATTTACACATTTTTTAACGGATTCTATTGCCACCATCACAAAGTAACACTATCGCGTAGAATCAATAATAATGTTATAATTCTAGGTTAACGTTATTGATTTTCGACAGCGATCAATCTCAGAATGTATTTTATTATATTTTATATTTAGGTATAAAAAAATATAATAAAGTAAAGTAACTAAATTACTTACTTTACTTCTCAAAGTAAAGTAAGTAATTTACTTACTTTACTTTGGGATAAAATATCTAAAAAAAGACTCGAAGAAATATTTTGTATTTTCAGTACAAGTACAACAAAAAAAATAAACAATAATAAAAACGAACTTATAAACGACGTAATTTGTGGATGGCACAATGAAACAGATAGTAATCGAGAAATCAGTAGGTATGTACCGGCTTACAGGTGACCAAAATAGGATTTTTAGCAATACGGTTAAAACAAGGCAGCGACTGTGTCCGACACATACTGCAAATAAAAAAAAAGGTTAAATAAGGTTCTCTCGATAGCAGCTCGGTTTTTGAAAGCTACGATCGATGTGTATTTTTAAAACTCGGAATGCAATTGATTATGATTGAAATCATGGTTAAAACCTGACATAATGGTAAATTCGCTCGATTGTATAAATTATCTTAATGGTTGGACGAAAATCCAACTTGCGTGTGAATATTACATTTCAAAAGTTAAGCGTTTATATGAACGTTAAAATGATTTTCAGATAGTAACGATCTCCACTGTTGTTTCATGTTTTCCCCATGGCACCGTTTTGGGCCGTATATTAAGTCACTGTTTTACAATTATAACGTGATTCAGTGACTGTTTCAGTAGGAACTTTTTAATCGATTTCCAAAAAGTGGAAGTTTCTTAATGCTGATGTTTTGATTGTTCCATTAAGCTTCTTGGATATCCCAGAGCTTTGTTATTTGCGAAACGATTTGAAATTTCTTTTTGTAATCGATATTTTTATGCTTTTCTGATGATGGAATCTATAAGGATTTGAAGTAACCCCCTGAAATATTATAGGAATACCCTTACAGATTTCAGTATTTTCTTTTGTAGAGATTATTAGAATTTTCAGAAATCCCGTATATCTACTGCTGTGTAACTAATTGAATTGTAGATAAATAATTTTATTTTTAAGATTTAAGAGTACTATAAAATATTAACTAATTACAAAGAAAAAAAAACGAAACTTCAATAGCAAATAACTATCTCAAAAAAAGAAACAAAGACACTTTGAAAATAAGATATCATTTGCCTTCCTCTACACTGAATAAAAAGTTTATTTTTAGCCTAAGAGTCTTCATACAGATGCCCTAAAAATTTGAAACACCCTAAACTTTGCCTCACATTTCGGCTTTATGAAAATATCAATATTGCCTCGGTCAACAGCTGTTAAAGTTGAAAACAAAATTTTCTTACCTCTTTGTTATGAAACAAGAACTTTTATAATATGGGTATTTAAACTGTCATGGTCAATAACATTAATATTAGAGTTTACGGGTTATTTCCTCCGTGATCATGGCGCTTACAACAATGCCGAAATATCGAACACTCAAAGCAACACATGGAAAATATCCTGTCAACTCTAATAGTACAGAAGGTCCATATACCTAATAATATTTCATGTGAGTAATAATAATCTCTTAGTTTTCAAGTCACTAGGACATATTCGTTTTAATTACAATTTCAAGTAACAAATATGTTGGTATTGCAAAAATTGCAAATTAAATAAATTATTTAAATTATTCAAATACACTGCAAACTTAAAAGGAAAGCAAAGATAAAAAGCGGCCAAGAGTGCGTTGGACTCGCGTACGAAGGGTTCCGTGCCACTATCTACACAATGGGAGCCTCCCTTAGTATCGAGCAATAAACGACAAAAAAATCAATCAGGTTTTTGTATGGTAGCCCTCCTTAAATAGTTATTTTATTCTATTTTTAGTATTTGTTATTAAAGCGGCAACAGAAATATATCATCTATGATAATTTCAATTGTCTCGTTATCACGGTTCATGAGATACAGCTTGGTGACGGAAGGACAGTGAAGCCCTAGTAATAGGGACCCTTTTTAATTTATTGGGTACGGAACCAAAAAATCATGTCGCATAAGATAAAATTAAAAATAGAATTCAAATTAAAAAGCAAATTAAATCAAATTCATAACTCACAGTTATGATTTAATTAAAATATATTTATGTAAAATATAATATTGACACCAGTTTCATTGACTCATGTAGTAAAGCTCACAGAACAAAATTAATTGTTGTACAGCTGTTGTTGCTTACTTAACTTGAGTATACTTAAAGTTTGAATAACTTTGCCGTGTTCTGAATCAATCTTATTTATTGTTAAATAACATTTCCTTGGAACAAGTTTGTCGTTTAAATACTAAATCCGATTACATTGTTTGTGAATTAAATTGATTCCGCGTTTGATTAAACAGCTGTTTTCAGGTGCCTTGTATATAATAATTATACTTTGTATAGACAGAATCCGATAATATAGTCCTGCTTTTTTTAAAGATTTAGATCGGAAAAAGAGAACATCTAGAACGGGACTTGAACCCGCGACCAGTCCCTTACAGGGGGAATGCTCTAAACAGCTGAGCTATCTAGACACGTCCCAGATATCCGAAATTCTCCGATATATTATTTACGTCTTAAAGGCGACGCTGGAGCCATCTACCGTAATTCTTGCGAACTACGGAAACAATGAATAACTTTACAGTCATTTTTAAACATTGTTTTAATTTCGATCTAAATCTTTAGAAAAAGTAAGCTTCCAAATGCTTAAAAATGTAATTGAATATAGTCCTGCTTGTTATGATTTTCCCAAGACTACATTTACTTCAGAACATTCACTGCAAAATTTATACAGCTTGCAGGTTAGGTTGAATTGAGCCCCAAAGAGGTCTCTTTCACATCCAAAGAAATCTTAAGTGACTTTACATTATCATCATCAGCGCTGTTACCGGTTGCATCCGAGGCTTTCACCTCGGAGCCCGGGGTCCGCTTACTCCTTCTCCTCCTTTCAGTTTTGGCTTATAGGGCTGAACCCTTTTTGATTTTGCTAAAACGAAATTTTATGATATTAATGAAAAGGAAAGCAAGTCAAATTTGTAAATTTGATTGAAGACCACCTAGGTGTTCCGCTGTTACTTTTTTGTATCCGTAGTTAACCTGTTTGTTCCACGGTTACAAGACAATATAATTTTGTTAAGGTTCCATACGAGTTAATCAACTACAACAAAGATGGCGTTATTATAATAATGTGAAAAGTGTTCAGTGACGATGACACGAGTTCCATGATTTTTGTTCACCCAAATAGTGCTCAAAGCGCGTAAAGAAGAAATGTGCTCAAGGCGCCTAAAGACGTTTTCACTTGATATTGTCGGAAGTTTACGCGAATGTTACACATTGAAATAAAACTATTTAAAACAGTCTCCCCGTGACCATTGCTGCTGAAAAGCAACCGAAACGTCGGGATCAATGTAAAATATAAAATAACATCAAATAAACCGCGATAGAATCCGTTAAAAATAGTTTTATTTCAAAGTTTTCACTTCATAAAATACACTGTATACGTATAAGTAGTAATTAGTAAGTAAGTAGTAACAATGATTACTGTTAAATGCCACAGCATCTTTTCATTAAAAGCTTATACACATATACACGCATAAAACAAATCATTTGTCATAGTAGGTAACATAAGAAAAACAGAATGTATTTAATTCTCTCCGAGTTGAAAATAATCGTAGAATCAAGTTGGGTAATTTTAAGACACGTTTTCAGCACCCATTATACTTGGTGCGATCAAATATATGATGAAACTCAGCAGAGAACAAACATTTCTGAATATTCTACTTTAGGCGGCGGAGCCTTGTCTGTGAGGAAGTCATTATACTTAGTTTAGTTTTTGCTCATTTATTCATAGCCACTATATCTGAGTCTCGAGCACGATGTAACTAATTTGCATTTTGATTGTATTGTATTGTATAGTGAAAATCACATTTATTTTCGCTGGAACTGAGCGTATTTTATTATTACTAAAACTTTATTCCAATCTAACATTAAACAGCTTACTCAATTTTTTTTATTAATTTCTTGATAAAAATGAAGAGTTTATTAAAAGACCGAGATAAAAATTACTCATTCTAAACTCAATTTAATAGGGTTCTTGTATAACTAATAAAAGAGCCTTATTAGTTAGACTCCTCAAAGTTCTTATTATCTTTATAATTTTATTTAATTAACTTCTAATTATTTTATAACGATAAGTAACTAAGCCGCGGGTTGAATTGCGGCTCAGCGTAAATAAATAATTGTATTCATGAATTTGAATTGGTCTGGGTGTTTTTATATTATAACTAGCTGATGCCCGCGGCTCCGTTCGCGTGATAGTCGGTTATCGTTTTTTGTTCACATCTCCAGTTCTACTAAACCAATGGCAATCAAACATATGGCAGATTTTAAGTCTGACCAAAACTTTTCTAACTGAAAAAAATCACATCAAACTCTTTTTAGTAGTTTTTGCCCTTATCGTGAACAAACAGATAAACATCGTTTTCATAATCGTTCATTTCACATAGCCCATTTTTTTTTTAAATATCTACAATGTACAGACACAACAAATTTACAATTTTATTCGGGTACGATTGCCGCCCAGTGCAAATATTTGTATAAATGAATATGTCTATTTGCATTGGTCTGAGTGTTTCTATGTATAATATGTATGTATTTACAAAAAAATATATAAATATGTTTATCCGCATTCTAGTACCCATAACACAAGGTAGTTAAACTATGCTAAGATACTTTGGGTATGGCGCTGTGTTTATTTTGTATTAAGAGAGAGGGAGATTGTATTAAACTATGCTTACTTTGGGTCTAGAAAGCGCTGTGTAGAATGTAGTATTTATTTATGTATTAACATTCCAGAACTAATTACAAGCTATGCTTAGTTTGGGCATGGGACTGATAACACATAGCACAATCCTACTTCTTACTAATATTATTAAAAATGAAAGTTTGTGAAGATGTTTGGATGTCACGAATCACGCTTTAATGCCTGAACGGATCTGGCTGAAATTTGGTACAGGGATAGAGCACAGATATCAGATAGTTTATTATTATTTTTTGAGACAGCAATAACAATAAAGTTTAAGTTGAACATTACACCATCACATCGGCAACAACATTTCAAACTAAACCCTGAAAACCCATTTGCAGTGAATACAAATCTCCTTTCGTGCTGCATTCTCTAAGTCTCCAAACTATAAGGAATCCCTTTATATGCATATACGTTAATCCTTCGCATGAGCCCCACTATTTGGCGATTAGTCGACAAGCTAACATGTTATATTGACCATGTGACAACTAACGAGGTGCAGTTAATTGTGTAGTGGCTTGTCCGTATCATATTGGAATTGAATTTGGTTGCGTTACACATAATTTCTATAGCGAGTTCATAACGACACTGAAGCCAAGTGTGCAAACTAATCTCAGTCGTATGAATATTGACTTAAAAGTTAATAAATGAGGAATAAATTGAGTAGAGTGAAAACATTTTAAATAACTGCAATAACTCGTACATGATGAAGAATTGTTTATTTTAGGTGGCACCGCCTCTATCGAAGTAAGGTTGCACTTGTGTGCTATATAACTACTACTCCTGAATCGCGTAATGAAAGTTCTCCCTTCTAATTAACTTTCTGCATGTACAACATTCTATTGTCACCTTTTTTTTCGCTTGTGGAAAATCTTCTCGACCTTCACGTCAGCGGAGCTAACGACAACGTGGGTGAGTTGGATTCGAACCGACTAAAACCGCATGATGTTTTATCACATCAGCCAGTATAACTCCGGAATTAGTTAAGCTCCTATAGAGAGGTGCAGGAAGAAACACGTCACGCCGTCCCCTCGGGCCTGCTTCTGTTAAATAGTATCAGAGGAATATCCCACCCTTTTTTTTCATATCTTTAGCTACAGTCATTGCAGTGAGACGATGTGTAAATTATTTTAAGACATAACTAGTTAGTAGGCACAGAAGTAGTTCAATTCTTGAAATGAATAAGAAATGGTCTATAATATACTCCACAAAAAAAATTGCATTCAACATCTAACTCAAATCCCACAGCTACAGTAATGTTTTTAATTTCAAAACTATTGTAACTATTATATATATTTATGAGACATCCAGGCGATACAGATTGCCTCTTGCCATTTGACGGCATAATTCAAGAAATGATATGAAATTTAGCGCTAACATTTATGAGGTCGCAATTTTGTCGCGTGGTTGGTTCTGCAAAATAGCAGGCACATCTTCAAAATAACGCTTTTCAATTAATTAATAGGAGACCGACTGAAAGTAATTTCCAAAATTAATAGATCATTTTTATGGCTGTCACGTCAATATGACTACACCTCACCCGATGGTAAGCTAAAGGTAATCTTAGAAATGTGGGAAAATACATACATATACTCACGACTTTTTCCCTCCGGGGTAGGCAGAGACAACAGCCCGCCATCTGCTTCTGTTCTTACATACTTCACGAGCTTCCTTCACTGTCATTAAAAATTTCATGCAAGCCCGCCGGTTTCGAGTGCGTTTGACTTGTCCTTTTTTCAATATCTCATTCATTTGATCAGTGTGTCTTGCGAGGCCCCGGCTTGCCTGCCCACTTATATCTGCCTATATACAGATACTAATAATGCTACAATGGTAGAATGCTACAGTATTGGTTCACAAGACTCATGATCACTTTTTTCGGTGATTTCTGCCCCCCTATTGAATAACGGAAAACTGTACGTGTTGACAATACCCAGCATCATCACTCTGACCAAATTAAGCTACCTGAACACGTCCTCGATATTCGAAATTCTATCGAATATATCGGCATTCTCTTATTCTTTCTCTTGGTTTGATTTATCTTGGTTGTTATGGGAGCGAATGTCGTTTGACCTCTCAACTCCGAGAAGAGAGACGATCAGCAGGTGTACCGGCCTGCAGGTGAGATTGGCTTGGGCTGCTATAATCTTGGTGGGGTTACCATACATCTATTAATATTATCTCTGAAACAAAAATAATCACCTTGGAAGCTGTATATTTTGATCTGCCTGCCCTTGTACTAATTATTTGGAGTCGGCGTAATATGTAATTCTATTTAATAGTTTCCTGTCAAACATCATCTCCTCAAATACTCCTCTCCTTGCCATTTCTTCTCTTCAAACTTTATCGAAACCATGACAGCTACACGTTTCTCAATTTTTTATTCACTGGTGCAACTCTCAAATTTTCTTTAATAGTTGTTTTAGTTAGATAAAATGGTAAACTTTGTAATCCTATTTATAATAATAATTGACTAATTTAAGACCCTGGTGTGGACCCCGGCTTTCAAGGCGATGACCTTCGATGCCACCGGGACTAACGCATGGATGATGATGAATAGACAACTACAGAATACATAGTATACATACATATACATACGTATACATACGTATACATACGTATACATATGTATACATACGTATACATACGTATACGTATACGTACTGATATAATTTAATTAATAAAATAAACTCGACATCGACTACGTATATTTTGTTTCATTTAATTGAAGCAAATGGCGTCGGTGGGCGAGTCATTCCTCAATCTTGATACAAAAGTAATTGCTCTTAATAAATCTTGTTAAACACCACATTTGACCCTATTGACCTTGTTATATATCTGAATCTGAATACTAGATTGTTAATCCAACAATGTTTCAAGTTTATATACTGTTTGAAATTGAGGTTTTGACTAGATCGTCTCTTTTAGCCTTGAAGAGCATATTAAGTAGGTGACTACGGTCATTACGAGTGTAAACAAACCTCATAGGCACTGTAAAGTAGCTACGAAGTCTGTGCCTTTAGCCTTTTGAGTGCTACGCTATCGTAGCAAATTGTAGCATTTTGACTTTATATTTACTAATGGTATCCCTCGCACCCAACTGACCCTGGGCCATCTCCGGTTTCGAGATGGCCCCCTCGGGTTTGGGAACCACGGTGTCCCCGTCTTGCCCAGGTTTGGGGGAGGGGCGCTAGTCGCCCCACCGTCTCGGCCTGCTTGTGCTGGGGTGACAGGCGGCCTCACCTGCCACCCACAGGCCTGCGCTCATGGAGGACGGAGATCGTTAAGCGACCTCCGACGCCTGAGTCGCCTGCGATGCGCGGTGAGCATGTTTAGGGCTCGGCGGGCCGGGAGAGTTCTAAATCTCTCCCAGGCGCGCTCCGCTATCTCCTTCGCGAGCATTACATGCTCACAGAAGGGGGTGGTGGCGGCCCACGCGCTCGCGCTCCGCACCATTCCCGCAATCATGCTGCCGAGCGAGAGGACTCCCACCCCGATGGCTGCCATGAGGTCACACCTCGGCGCCTACCACGCCGGGCAGTCCGCCAGCGTGTGCAGCCCTCAGTCCTCGCTCGCGTCGCAGTGATGACACTCAGGCGTTGGCTCCTTCCTGATCCGATGCAGGTGGTCCCCGAAGCTCCCCTTACCGGAGATCAACTGCGTCAGTCGGTACGAGAGGCTTCCGTGTCGCCTCTCTAGCCAATCCTCCATGATGGCTAGAGAGGCGACACGGAAGCCTCTCGTACCATAAATTCCATATATAAGAAATATTGTATTATATTTTTCAGTAAGCCGGTTCATCTGATGGCTAACGAATGAGACTTTTGTGCAGGATTTCCTCTCAAGATTGGGGGTCAGATGGCTGTCGCATCCCTAAAAGCTATAAACTACATCAGGAGGAGAAATTCCAGGAGGGCAACCGACATTAATTATAGTGAAAGATGTTACATGTATACCCGTAGTATATGCGAGGAGCAGCTAGGATGGTTTATTGATACTTCATTATGACGTTTAATTTCTAGTAACTGTAAGATCCAGTGAAAATTAATATATTCTTAACAAAGGCATACATTTCAGTTTGATATACCTTAATAATCGTTCTGGATATATTGATATTTAATTGCTGATGATAATCACGTTTTTTGATAATTACCTTTTCTTAGTTCGCTCTAAGCACATTTCTAAGAATTTTAAATTAGGTGTAATCACTGTGGACTTTCAGTTTATTTTAAAGAATAAATGATCTTTAAATACTTTGAATACTTTGATACTTTAAATTTTAAATGATGCCAAGACGAACCTATTGAGCCTACTGTAAAAAAGTTATCAGATCCTATGAAGAGCCAAGCTTCTAACTCTGCAAGCCCTAACCTAACGCTCTAAATCTGATCATAGCGTATAGTTTTCTGCGTGAATTCTAGTTTAAAGTTCTCTACAAATCCCCCACCTTAGTCAAAATGTGTGGCCGATTAAGAGCGTTAGAGCATGTAGAGTTAGAAACTTAGCTCTTCATAGTGTCTGATAACTTTTTTACAGCATCATTTAGCATCATTTATCATGAACATCCTTTCGGTGGGATTTCATTTCTATTTGGAAGTTACTTCAATAATTACCGTAGTAGTTTTAAATATTATGTGCTCTGTATCTCAATATAAAATAAACAAGCTACACAGCGCTATCTAGACCCAAAGTATCTTAGCATAGTTTAACTAGCCTGTGTTATGGGTTCTCGAATGCGGATAATCATACTTAGATACATTTATTCGTAAATACATACATATTATAAATAGAAACACGCAGACTAATGCAATTATACATATAATAATTATATTATAATATATTATTTTATTATATTATAATTATTCATGCATACAAATAATCGCATTGAGTGGGAGTCAAACCCGTGCCTCCTCACGTAGCAGTCGAATGCAGTACCGTCTCACCAGAGAAGCCGCAAAAGAAAAAAATAAACCTTTAACCGAAAGCAAGTTTCTAGCTTTAAAATTGTCAAAGTTTCATACAAACTCTCACCCTCTATTTTAAGGGATGGGGGTAAAATGTTCAGATTTCTTCATTTTTATGTTATCTGTATGTTAATCCTAGCTTAGCTCGCATACCACAATTCAGTTTTTTACAACTTCAGGAAGTACCCTAACAGTTTTGAAGATTAGTCAGTGAGTGATGAAATTTGTGTATTTTCGATTAATAATCTCTAAATTATAATAGCGCATTTGAAACTTGGTATATTTAATAAGTAATCAAAAAATATAATAAATAAGGAATAATAATAAATCTAAAATATTGACATCATATCCTGAGAATTTGGACTTTCTTGCACTGTCCAGACTGAATCTATAGGGGTAAAAAAATACTGCGAAACGCTTCCAGAAAAGGTAGGTAGTGGCCTGCGCTCCGCTCTCTCATCTTGGTGGGGGCACTGCCGTGCCCCCAGATAGTAATTTCATAGATAGTAATTAATATTTCAACTATAACGTTTGAAAATTTTGCACAGAATTTTGAAATGCACTGTTTTTGTGTCAGTCGATTATTTAGATATTATTCGGAGTACTTATATTCTTTAGGAAAGGGGTTTAGGGCACCCTAATACTTATTTGGAAATTTCAAGATCGTGTGACAAGTTTCAGGTAATCCAAATCTGGTTCATCCTGGTTGATTTCCCCTGGTAAGAGGTAAATACCTAAATATATAATATAATACCTCGAACATGTGCGTCTATAAAGGGATATAAATTTTAGTTAATATATAAATGAACTGAGCTTAACATTTTACAAGATGATGAGTATATAGGCAAGGTAATTGCATCATGTATCATAATTACAATGATTCATGGTACAAGAAACCTGATAATTATAACATATTCATCACACACACTACCCAACTTGCAGTGACTGCGATAGCAACAACAGTGAAGTGTTAACAAAGACAATCGCAGAACTTAGGTTTCAATAATTATTCGTTGAAATATACATCACAAATATTTTTTTTTTTAAATATACGTACATCGCGTCGGTACTTACATCAAACAGTCGGTAGTATATCAAAGGAAGTCTTTGAGATTAGGGTGATTAGCTTCTAATCTTGTAAACTTTGCCGGTTCATGTTATGTTCTTCTCCATAGTCTGCAAGTAAGTTAGGTTTATACACATTTCTATGAATAATTTGTACAAACGCGTCTGAGTAAGGGTTCTTTTAATAGCTTTATTGAGAAGCATTTATAAGGACTGCTACTATTTTGAAATTGCATTAGTTGGTGTTTTTTTTTGAAAAACATTTTTCTAAATAGTCACGTTCTTTCATATGGTTACTCTAGGGGCGGAAAACATTTCCGTCCCCTTCTTTTTTTTTTAAAGGGGCGGAAAACATAACATGGTTCTATTTAGCGTCGCCCCGAGACGTATATAATATGTCGAAGAATTTCGAATATCTGGGACGTGTCTAGGTGACTCAGTTGGTCTGAGCATTCCCCCTGTAAGGAACTGGTCGCGAGATGTTCTCTTTTTCCGATCTAAATCTATGTTTCTATTTATTACGATCCTGACATACACCTTTAACTTCTTCTATTTTCATAATTATTTTAGAAATGCTCGCCGGATGCGGGTTCCAGATTGTTCATTCGACCTCGCCTCATAAAAATAACTGTTTCGTTAATCTATTTTTCATCCATCCTTTCTATGCGTTCGAGCGTTCAAAACATTGTAAAGACTACCGAATTCACTATATTCTCTAACTTCCAAATAGATTTACTTAAATATGAAGTTTAATGCGATTAAGATTTTTGTGAATACAGTAGAACAGCCTTTAGAACATCCAGAAAAGCCAGGAGCGACCACAACTCAGCCAGGAAACGACCACAACTCAGTCAGGAAACGATCACAACTGAAATGATGGCGGTTATCATAGTTATAAAAGAAGTTTCGAAATAAAAAGATAACAAACTAAACAGAAAATTATACCGATGCGTAATAAAACTTCTGCACATTATACTGTCTGGTAAAATTCCCAGACAACTGACAGCCTTCTACATTGAAAGGCAGTTCTATTTTATCTTTGTGCAAAAAATCCAGCCTTCTGGGAAAGTAATATCACAACTTCAAATGGCTCAAGAAAAAAATGTATGGACTTTGCGTGATTAATATGAGGTCGTTACATTTGAAATAGCCGTTTTTTGAAGAAATTGGAGGAAACCCAATTTTCAGCACTAACATTTTTGCATTTTTTTTTATGAATGACAAATCCAAATTTTATGATTTTTTTTTTGTGTATGAATGAGACAACAAAAAAATTTTGAAAAGTGACAGCTGTTAAGTAATACGAAATTTATCATCAAAATGGATAGCATTTAATTCATCAAGCGGCCAATAAAAACAAAATTTAATACAGAGTTGTAAAATCTTGAAATCAACTTTCAAACAAAATATAAATAATGGAAATAGCTATTAAATTACAGGAATAACGAACTCATGAATTTGTAAGAAAATTTCAGCAATTTCATAGGTACCTATTATTTACACATTTGTTATAGTTATATTATTATGACACATTTGCCATATTATAGCATCACTATCATCTTAGCGTAGTTCCCGGTTGCATCCGAGGCTTTCACTTCGGAGCCCGGGGAGCTCCTCCTCTTAGTTTTGTTGTACAGCTTTTATGGGAGCGACTGCCGTAGGTATATATATAGCTTGGATCTAAAGGACTTACTGTGGCCCCATACACTCCAAGTTGCAATATTATAGTAACTGTGACATATCAGGCAGTCATGTATTGAGAGTATCGACACACGTTGTATCATAATTGTATAAAAGCATACACATCTGCCGTGATGACAAACAAAAAACCGGCCAAGTGCGAGTCGGATTCGCGTACGAAGGGTTCTGTACCATTAACACGTTTATTTTTTGGGAGCCCCGCAAAGGGAGAAAGTGAATTATATAACTAAATATTCTGTGTATATTTCAAGTGTCTACGTGTTGCTGTTAATAAAAATCTAGAGAAAAAATAAGCAAAAAAATCATGTTTCTTATATGGGAACCCCCTTAAATATTTATTTTATTGCTTTTTAGTATTTGTTGTTATAGTGGCATTATTTCTGGAAATTACACTTCAGATTATTACATTTCATGGCAGTAAATATTTGGAAACAGTACCTTATTAAGTCTAGACAGTAATCCAAATATAGCATACACAATGTGAAAAAGGTAAAATACATGGTAGACGCATGGTAAAAAACAACCGTTTGCCATGCTTAAATGACTGAAACGTCAGTCAAATACATATTTATGTATTTGAGTGAATATAGGGAATATCGGTTTCAGTAACCAAAATGACTAATAAACGTTATATAAAAAAATTGTAAAGAGGAGAAGGAGCTGACCCTTTTTTTTTTTTTTTTTTCGTGCGGAAATCCCTTCGGATACCCCCCCGCGTGCCAGCGGGGGCGGTTATGTCGGGCTTGAACCGACTAAAACCGCACGCCGTCTCGGGTCTACAGACGCCGGGGTGTAAGGTTACCCATAGAGCATATCCCTCGCACCCCGACTGACCCTGGGCCATCTCCGGTTTCGAGATGGCCCCCTCGGGTTTGGGAACCACGGTGTCCCCGTCTTGCCCCGGTTTGGGGGAGGGGCGCTAGTCGCCCCACCGTCCCGGCCTGCTTCTGCTGGGGTGACAGGTGGCCTCACCCGCCACCCCCAGGCCTGCGCTCATGGAGGACGGAGGTCGTTAAGCGACCTCCGGCGCCTGAGTTGCCTGCGACGCGCGGCGAGCAAGTTGCGGGCTCGGCGGACCGGGAGAGTTCTAAGTCTCTCCCGGGCGCGCTCCGCCACCTCCTTCGCGAGCATTACATGCTCGCAGAAGGAGGCGGCGGCGGCCCACGCGCTCGCGCTCCGCACCATTGCCGCAATCATGCTGCCGAGCGAGAGGACTCCCACCCCGATGGCTGCCACGAGGTCACGCCTCGGCGCCTCCCACGCCGGGCAGTCCGCCAGCGTGTGCAGCCCTGAGTCCTCGCTCGCGTCGCAGTGATGACACTCAGGCGTTGGCTCCTTCCTGATCCGATGCAGGTGGTCCCCGAAGCACCCCTTCCCTGAGATCACCTGCGTCAGTCGGTAGGAGAGGCTTCCGTGTCGCCTCTCCAGCCAATCCTCCATGATGGGCCTTACCGCCGCTATAGCGGCGTGCCCTAGAAGGAGCTGACCCTGGGCTCCAAACCAAGCAAGCAAGAATACAATCTGAATCTCCAAACAAATCTGCGCTCGAATAATATACATACAATAGCTGACCCGGCTAACTTCGTTCCGCCTTAGAATCAAGTTATGTGGGTTGCCTTATCAGCTGAATTTATTTCGTGAATGTCTCCTTGCACCCCGGCATTAAAGGCCCCAGACGGCGTGAGGTTTTGGTTGGTTCGAGTCTGACATAACCACCCCCACTGGCCGGCGGGAGTTAACCGTGTGATTTTCGCTAAAAAAACACAAACTGATACAGTAAAGGACGGAGACAAAAAAAAAAAAAAATCTAAGATTATGAAAATCGGTTCACTCGTTATTGAGTTTATTCCAGTCATCACTAACACGACTTTGCTTTTTTTCCACATACGTTGAAACAAAAAATATACCTACGTAAAATTTATTCACATTAACCGAACTTTATTCAAAGCGTACGAAAGCAGAAAAGTTTGTGAAATTCACCTTTGTAATGAACTTTTTAACTTTCATGATATCACGTATCATCGACGTTTCTACATGTATATTTTAATATTTTGTACACACGAATTTATTATTCGCCTACTATTTTATGTGAGCAAGTTCAACTTTTAGTTTTTTGTTAACGCTATTTATGGGGATGGTTGGTTTAAAGAATACGACTGCGATATCGTTTCGAATCTTATTCAGACTGTTGTTTTTTTTTTCAATTTTAAATTATAAGAAAATGATAGAGTCCCTCAATTTTATTCGTCACATGTCAATGATTTCTATGTGGGTATAAACCTAATTGTAATTGAAACCAACATAATAAGAAAATAACGCGGAAAAGTCGTAGACTTTTCTTAGAAAATATATCTTTTCTTATTTTTTTCAATAGCCGTGTAATATACCAGTAGTTTTATTACTCCAGTGTAAGTTTTGGTAACTATCTCCAACAAAGTTTAAAAGGTTGCAAATTAAGACGTCGATTCCTTTTTATCTTTTATCCCCTAGAGAGGCAATAACAAATTGACATCAGAGGATCGAAAATAAATACTTCTGTACCGAGTTTTATCGAAGCTTATCTAGAGGATAAGAGTGGACTTATTTTATGAATAAAGCTTGAGGAAAAAAAGTTATACATATAATTACGTCGGAGTCCAATTGTAATATACAAATTTTGGATAGCTTTTAAAGTGACTGCTCATTCTGGTTGAAGTGAATGTTATTTAAGCTCGCTATCACTATACAACATTATCGCAACAGTGTGTAAGTATTTATATATATATATACTAGCTGTTGCTCGCGGCTCCGAACGCGTGCAATTTGGATTTCGTTCACCTAGGGGTATAACAAATAGCCTACGACCTATTGTGTTTATTTAAACACAATAAAAATCTTAAAAATCGGTCACGCCGTTTCGGAGGCGTTTGATAACAAACATGTGACACAAATAGTGACACGAGGTTTCTATATATTCGTTATAAGTAAGTACCTTAGAAATCCCTCTTAGATTATTGTCTGTCTATACTATTATAAAACTGAAAATTAGTTGTGCCTGTACATTGAAGATATTAAAAAATACTTGGATTATGTTAAATGAACGATTCTGAACACTGAATGATTTTGAATGAATAATTTCAATTATAGTTACCATGAACTAATAATAATTAATTTCAATTAATGGTGGAATTGCTTTTGCTTTTCCCAGCATAATTGCCTAATCTCCCTTCCCTTCTTTAATCCCTATTTTCCACTCGCCCTTGACTAAACATTTGCCACAAACTGGCCTCGGACTTCTTATATCAGTCTTCAAAACAAATATTTATGATGGCAACAGCCAATGAGGATATATTTTCTGAGACACGATCAAGTGTTATACTTATTATAGATCGATGGTCGTATCCATTCCATAGGATCCAATTACTTTACCACAACAAAGTTACTTAAGTAATCATAATCAAAAATAGAAAACTGAAGATCCTAGGGGGATTGGATATCCCTCTAAGATCTTCGAGGCCCAAGCCAACCTCACCTACAAACTGTTAGACGTGACGTGATTGATGCACGAGGTTCTAACGCAGGTTTTCCTGGCTGTGGGAGTCCGGTAAAAGTCAAAGTCAACCTTTAACTAAAGTGCAAGCTTTAGATGCAACCAGGATTGGCATTTGAATGAAGAAGAAAACTCATAATCAAAAATAATTAATCCCTAATACTTTGCGAGTATTATGTTGCAGTGTAAAGACAAACGTTCCTATAAACAATTTACAAGCTTTTTATATGTCGTTTTGTATTGCTACAACATGTGTAGTAGTAAAATGTTACTTCATGGTCCTAAAATTTGTCGATAGACTAAGCCATATCCCTTGGAATGTGGCCGTAAAATAACAATGTTCTACTTTTGGAAGGCGCAGTTTCTTGGGTACTTAAAAGCTTAGAACAGATCACCACTTTATGACTTAACTTGGAGCTCAACGGTACCAACCGTAGCGTTGAATTTTCTTAAAGAAACAAAGTTGGTGCTGAGTTGCGCACCACGTCATAAACTGAAGATTTATGACAGCCGATTGATTTAAAACTGTCATCACAGTCTGTTTCACCGGCACGTTTCGGTGACTATAGTCGCCCTTGAAATAAATAAATAAATATTCTACGACATTTTACACAGCGCTTTCTAGACCCAAAGTAAGCATAGTTTAACTAGCTTGTGTTATGGGTTCCAGAATGCGGATAAACATACTTATATACTTTTTTTTTGTAAATACATACATATTATACATAGAAACACCCAGACCAATGCAAATAGACATATTCATGCATACAAATATTTGCACTGAGCGGAAATCGAACCCGCAATAGAATAATGACGAATGAATTGACGTTTGCAATAGAATAATTTTGTGTTAAAATTGACTAGATTAGACATACAAACAAATTAAATGTAAAGTCTATTTGTAACATTATAATAACAGGTTTAAAATAATTTCATATGAGTGTATGTACGATCATATAATATAAAAGCAATTTTTAAAAGTTCTGTCTCTTATTCTATCTGTTTGAATTAGGTAATACCTGGAACGCCTTGGTTGACTTTTCACTGGAAGAGAGGTTATATAATAAGGCGTAACATAGGCTACGTTTATTTTACACAAATAATTAGGGTTTAGGGCAAAAAAAAACCTAAAAAATGTAATTCCAGGCGAACAAAGCTTCAGGCACAACTAGCCATGATTAAAATGATGATTAAATCGTCAATAATTACTGTTTCTGGCTTAAAACCAAACTACACATGTATCAACGTTTTTGAAAATTTCACCTCTAAGAGGATAAATTACGGGTTGAAAGTTTGTATGGAAATTTCTTTACTTTTGGAGTAGGAAGCATGAAATTTAATATCAACACAATATTCCCATCTGAAGCTAAAACCCGGGTAAACTATGGCCCTCTCGGATAGGCTGAAGTACCTTGGGCTCGTACTCGATAGCCGATGGGACTTCGGACCTCATCTCCGAAGTCTGGTCCCGAAACTGAGGGGGGCTGCGGCCGCGCTATCGCGGCTGATGCCCAACGTTAAGGGACCCAACGCCCCCACTAGGAGACTGTACCTGGGGATCGTGCGAAGCATGGCCCTATACGGGGCCCCCGTATGGGCGGAGACTCTGGCGGCCCGCAACGTGGCTGTTCTTAACAGCCCGTTAAAGGCGATGGCCGTCAGAGTCATCAGGGGGTATCGCACGATCTCCGTCGAGGCGGCATGTCTCCTAGCTGGGACCCCTCCATGGGACCTGGAAGCGAGAGCCCTTGCGCTGCTGTACCAGTGGCGCAAGGAGGCGCTGGAGCGGGGCCATAGGCCGGAGCCCCGTGAAATCAGGGCTCAGCGGTCCCTGCTCCGCCAGGAACTCATGGAGACATGGAGGGTGCGACTTGAGCACCCAAGGTAGGGGGAATCCACCATTGCGGCGGTGAGACCGATCATGAAGGAGTGGTTGGAGAGGGACCATGGGGACCTCTCCTACCGGATGTGCCAGATGGTTACCGGACACGGGTGTTTCGGTAAGTATCTGTGGCGCATCCACCGGGAGACAACGCCGCAGTGCCAGCACTGCGAGGATCCTGGCGAAGACACGGCGCTCCACACGTTGGTGGAGTGCCCTGCGTGGGCGAGTCAACGCCGGGATCTCGTTGTGGTCCTGGGCGTGGACGTTTTCTCTTTGGAGACCATGGTGAGGGCCGTGGTCTCCGACGGGAGCAAGTGGCACGCCGCCGCCTCTTTCTGCGAGCAGGTAATGCTCGCGAAAGAGACGGCGGAGAGGGAGCGGGAAAGAACCCTGCCCCCGAGTTTCGCAGTCTGCGGCGAGGACGCCGCAGACTCATCTACGCCCGGGACTACCGACCTCCATGATCGGGGCCTGAGGACGGCAGTTGGCTGACTCGCCGTCCTTACAGAAGCAGGCCGTGGCGGAGGCGTGTCGTGTGTGCCCTACACACGCCTGCCAACTCACCGAAGCGGGATAAAACCCGACCCCACCAGGCGAGGCCGCGTTGGCGGCCAAAGTCCGCCGGCAACCCTGGGGTTATCCTTTCGAGGGCTTACCCGGGGTGCCCGGCAACGGACACTTGGGGAGGACACCGTGCGGTTTTAGTCGAGACACGACATAACCATCCGAAGGGATTTCCGCACGTAAAAAAAAAAAAAAAAAAAAAGCTAAAACCCGGGCCGCTATATAGTTTTAATATAAAATCATTTACTTATGTTAGAGACTACCGTAGCCAAACATTTAAGCGTCCTACAGCTGTCAAGCTTGGACGCTTGAGTGGAGAGAACCTAACTCAAAATGAGTTTGCTAAACTCTTTTTTGTATGTTAACCTTAATTAACTCCGCATGAATTAAAGCACCCTTTTGTTATTATCCCTATAAATTAAGATTCACGACGTGTTGTAGAATAGCTACGATTCCCAATGCAAAACGTCTTATCCTACTAATATTATAAACGCAAATGTTTGTAAGTATGCCGTTATTCATTATTGTATACTAGCTTTTACCATCGGCTTCAATCGTGTGGAATTATGTTCCCGTTCCTGCTTCCCATGGAATCCTATTCTCGCGATAAAAAGTAACCCATGTGTTTTTCCAGACTATAATCTATCCCTTTACAAAATTTTAGCCAGATTATATCAGCTGTTTTTGCGGGAAAGAGTCCATAAATCCTTACTCAAAAACTTTCGCGTTTTTAATATTAATAGGATTAATATACTTGGTGTAATATCTAGGTCAATTTAGAGGATGCGGGTCAATGACGTGAACCAACTCCTCCTCAACCTCAATTGGAAGGGTCGTATAGCAAAATGCCACTAAAATAGATAAAATAAAAATAAGAATTTGCTTGAAACATTATTGATACAAATGATCCCTTCTAGCAGTTTCAACATGTTTCAGCGTATTACATACTATGGGGTGGCAAATAAATGCGTGACACTCACATTGTTCGCGCGGGATGAGGTGCGGAGGGCCTTGGCACTCTCATACCGGGGTATACGGTGGTTCAATAAGGCAAATCCCTCGGACCCTGGCTGATCCTGGACCATCTACGTCTTTGAGATGACCCCCTTGGGTGTGGGCACCGCGGTCCTTTTGACGTTTAGGGTCCACTTCTTTATTGGTCATTTTCTAGCTATGTCCTGTTCTGGATTCGTCCACTTCTTCATAAGGCTATTTCTTTTAGCGACCATTTCTGGTTTTGACCACTTCTTCTTTTGACTACCCTAGGTACAGTGAACAAAAAACCTTATTTCCTACTCTCCACCTATTAAAGGCAGGATTTTACATACGTAACCAGATATCTTTGTAAAATGTTATGGAGCTCTGATAGTTGTAAAATAATTTTGTCTAAAATGATAATATTTAAAAAAAATATTTACTTTGAAATACGGATAGTGTCCCCATCCTGCCCAGGAAAGAGTAGCGTCGCCCCACCTCCCCTGCCTATTTCTACTAGGGTGACAGGTGAGGCCACCTGCCGCTGGTAGTTCTAAATCTCTCCTGGGCCCGCCTACATCCTCCATCTCGAGCTTGCAGAAGGAAGCGCTAGCGACCCACCCACTCGCAATCCGCACCATGACCACTATCATGGTGCGGATCGTCTACAGCCCCGAATCCTCGCTACTCGTAAATTACCAGAGAATTTAAAGAAATTAATTTTATGGATGCGGATAAACGGATGCTATGAAACCAAATATACCTTTACATACATACTCGTAAAACGATGTCATTCAAATCACCTAATGTAAACAGTTCATCTCGTCTTGAGTGAATTTGATTACACATGGTGTTATAAATGCAAAACACGTTCACAGTCGTTACCGACAACGAAAGCGACTGGCAGATTAAATCGAATAATTGTTGTACCTTACTCATATGAGTTGTAAGGAGTACTTGAGATTATTGACTATGAATTAAATAGATAATGTTAAACATTATCACAGCTTCTACACTGTATCAAAAATTTAAATTTCTGTAACAACTTTATAATTTATCTCGTTTAAATAACATAAATTATGTTCGTCTTAACAAAGACCCGCCCATACCTGTGTACCCGGTGCAAAAGTGCTCATCATACTGGCTGCATTACCTCTTTGAATGGAGAGAATTTAAATTAATATAAGTTTAAAACCTAGGTCGGGCGTAGAACACGCGACCAGCTTCGTTCTATTGGGAATACTCGGACCAACAGAGCTATCCTGGATATTCAAAACTCTTTTGCAATTCACCAACTTTGACTTTTCTGATTTAAATTTATAGGAAAAGGTAGTACATTAAGTACATTAACACTAATTTTTTTTTCCTGCTCTTGGTTATCCAACCAACTTGCATAATTGATTAATTAAATCTAGATTGTCAAATTTTTCAGGCCTAAAACTAAGGTTCTACAATGAATAACATTTTTTATAATACAGTATATCTTACATCTATGATTTGATTTGAACACTTAAGTCAGTAAAATAAAAATAATAACTCTTACTTTTATTTTACTGTGAAAATAAAATATAAAAGCAACATTAAATTCATTTAGCAATACAAGTTCTATACCGCGAGGCCGCGGTGGCGGCCAAAGTCTGCCGGCAACCCTGGGGTTATCCTTTCGAGGGCTTACCCGGGGTGCCCGGCAATGGACACTTGGGGAGGACACCGTGTGGTCTTAGTCGGTCCGATTCCGACACGACCACCCCATCGTCGGCACCGATTGGGTGAAGCCCGTGGGGATATCCACACGTACAAAAAAAAAATCCCTTGTCCTGTCGAGTCTATTTTACATTAATTGTGATGTATTATGTTACAACTTTGGTTTTCTTTGTAATTTACCTACAGTAGACAGTATTTTATTTTAAGTTTTGTACGTTTGCTTCAACATACGATAGGTTGCGACAATATTCAAGACTGGATGTGCCTGATCACAAATATGGTCAGAAACTGTAAATCACGTTTAGGATGGTACTGTTAGCCATTCCGTCTGACTTCCTAACCCTGAGACAAAAACCTACGTTAGAGCCTCATCCATTGTTTGGCAGGTGAAGTAGCTAGTAGGAGAAGTTGGCTTGGGTCCGGAAGATCTCGGCGCCCTATACACTATCTAAATTATTGTCAAAATATTACTAACTACTTTTGAGTTCAGTTGGAATAAAGAGAACACTAGAACAAACTTAAAGTACTCCGAGCAGTAACACGACATAATAAATCAGGTAGATACAATTTTGCGAGGATAACACTTCAAAGTGTTACGTCAATTAATAATTAAACAGTATAAAGTTACCGATAGCATAAAGTTCCTTGTCACTTATTTTCAACAGTTCAACCGTCGTTATCCTTAACGATAGCTAAGGTGACTCTTGGGTCTTTGTCAGTACCTTTAATATTATTGTATGAAAGTTGAGATCATTATCCGCCCAATTACCTACATGAAATTTCCTAGCATCTGATAACTTTGATCTTTAACGAATTTCTTATGTACTTTAGCAATGAAATAACTAATTAACAAACGGCAAAGAGCTTTATTTAAGTTATAATGACGGACTGTGTTTGTAACAGCATAAATATTAAAAAAGTTACACAGCTCATTTTTTGAGAGAAATAGTGTTAGAATTATTCTTGATGTTTTTAGACTATATTTAAATGATGAATTGAATTTATATTTGTAAAAAAACTGGTGCAGTTATTTAATAAGCTACTAGCAACCTACATAGAGTATTATTTGTATTTTGTCGCGAATACGTCTCTTAGTTTGCTTCCATAGTGGTCATTCAGAAAACTTGATGATAACAGGTATACAGTTGCCTGTTGCAGCCACATATCTATCGTCTACACCCAACATTTAATTTCACCACTTGATAGCTAAAAATACAGTGATTTTGTTACGTTGAGCGTCGGTAGCTTAGTGGTTAAGGAGTCGACCTTACGATCGAGAGGTCCCGGGTTCGAATCCTGGCCATTGCACTACCGACGTGAACCCACTCCTAACACAAGCAATTTAGCTTAGCTGGAGGGGTTAGGGGGAATATTAGTAATTTCGGTTACTAATATTCTTTTAAAAAAGAAAAAAAAAAAAAAAAAGAATATAGCGCCATCATTATGGCTATATATTCTTGTAAAACACACGATACAGCCTACCATAATTGGTTTTTAATCTGTTATCTTTAGTTTTCAGATCTGCTATCTTAACCAATACGCTACCAGCGCTGTTTTAATTCAGTATAATTTATCTTTAATTTTCATATCCTGCCTAAACGAACCGTGGGTTATTTTTACAATAAACAACTAACAATGCGGTCCACAAATTACTAATCTACATCCAAAGTACTAGAACTAACCAAGCTCTTGTGGTAAGAGCGGTTTCGTCTTGCTAGTGTGTTAGTGGGTTTCAACCCCGCAAGCACTTGAATGCTAATTCAGCCCTTGAGCCATTACGCTCTCTATTTAGTCACATGAAGTCAAATATATTATTATTAACCTTCGTACACCGGTGTTTCGGTGGAATTTATTGTAGCTTTTACCAAATTATCCTGAAACATAGATTTAACGTTAAACGTCGAAAATGATTACCAAAAACACAAAGAAAGTCACAGGTTATAATAATGTTAGCACTTTAAACCAGAAATCTATAATAGCTTAAACTGTAATGGCTGACTTATAATGAAAGGTGGAGATGGTTTTCACATTCATATTTCATAGAATGGAACAGATTATATCAAATAAAATCTAGTGGGGGCGGAAATCACACAGTGTCAAACTTCGGGCCAAACTTAGATATTTTTGTTGCAGTATTTTTTATTTTATATTATATACCTACGTCTTCGACGTCAAAAACACAAAAAATGATTTTATATTTCAGTTTCTTTCTTCTTGTTCTTCTTTTAGTTAATGGCTTCTGCAGAATCACCGCAATTTCGCCAATGTCAAGTAAAATATAGTAAATGTTTATAAAATTATATTAATCTAAGCATTTCAAATTAACGGCAACGTCGTACGGTTTTCTCAAAGAGTATCAAAATATAATAAATGTTTGAAAAATAGAATGTGATAAAAAGTGGGTGTCAGATTTTGATTTTTTTTGCGTGATTTTAAGACTTCGGTGTTCACCTGGTTGGTGGCCCGTAGTCAAAAAAATAGAATAGAGATATACTAAACGCCGGCTTCACCATATCGGTGCCAACGATGGGGTGGGCGTGTCGGAATCGGACCGACTAAAACCACACGGTGTCCCCCCATATAAATCAGTTAGTGTAAGTTTTACCGCAAAGCACGTCTTGTAACTGCTCACAATAGTTATATTCCGAAAGCGAATTTTAATTATGTTATTTGTGAATTTATTGTACAAATAAGCCTCGCATATGACCTTAGTTTTCTATAAGTTTAAATGTAATATTGAAAATTGAATTATTAAGAGATAAGTGAAAAAATCTTAGAGCAGAATACAGCTGTGAAATAAAGATACAGTAACTTCAGCCAACTATTATCCCATTTCAATTATCCGCTAACCACTTTCTCAAAAAATATTAATATGATTTAAGCCTATAATCGTAGCATATTTAAAATGGTAAGTGAGGTTTCAACTTGTAAGTGCACTATGATTGCATAACAGTCTTTTATACTTGTTTGTGAAATAAATAGCAAATAAAATCTGTTTTACTTTAAAAGGAAATCTGATTGTTACCTTTAGCAATGTTAATGCCTGCGTGGAAGCTAATTAGCTTCTCTCCTATCAGGCGATCAAATAAACTACAAATTAAAAGGGTAGCTTGTCTTGAAACAAAAAGCAATTGGAGTTCTAAGTATTTCAATGCGGTTTAGGTTCCCATTTTGGTTTCAAAACCCAAATGGACTGGAATGATCTTGAAATTATGCAAATATCTTTTAGTCTATATTCTATCCAAATAAATAAAATTAAAGTGTCCGTTTGTGACATCCAATACCAGTTTTTCAATGAATGCATATGAATGTATACACGGTACCTACAACAAAAAAAAACATTTTTTAAATCTTTTGTCTGCCTGTCTCTCTGGCTGGGCCGATTTTCACTGGACTTTCACTGGTGGATAGCTAATATTACAAAGCGTAACATAACCTACTTTAATTTTCAAAAATATAAAAGAGAACCGCGCAAAAACATTCTAACCAAGTCCTTGCAGAGCTAGTACAATTCATACAAGTTTTTCCCATACTAATAAGTTTATGTGAAGCAAATAAAGGTGGCGAACTATAACTATACCTTGGTTCCGACCTCGTTCGAGCACTACAGTTCGTTTACCTGGTCATCATGTGTCAGAGATTAAAAATAAATTGTTTTGAAATGAAATGAGTGTTTAGGGAAGAAAAGCAATTGGCTTGGCGGACAAGTTGCTGACAGTGGGTGACTGAGGGCTTCGGCCTCGACCCGCCGTCCGAAGAAAGTTCCAAGAGAATTGATTGTGGGCTCAATCCTTGAGCAGAATCTGCGATTCCCTACAGTTCGTTTAAAATATAAATATATTCGTGTAAAACCCCCCTAAAACTCGATATAGGAAGTTTTTGGTGAAAATAAATGCCAATATAAATATTAATACTTGTGTTTTATCTTTTCGTTAACACGAGGTATTGTGGCGTCAGGCCCCGACGCTACAGTACCTACGTTGGCAACACAAAAAGTAGGATTTACTTATTACCAAGTCTATCAAATATTTAAACATGCAATAGCGAAAATTTTACACTGACTGTGAGCAATAAACATGATTGTCTCTTGACATTATTATCTCATAAAGAAGCTATATCTTTCTTTAATTTCAATAAAAAACATTTTGTCTATGATCGTTTGATCTTCACCTAAAAGCTTTTCTTATTAGACAGTATCAGTACATAGCTACCTCTTAAAATTGTCATAGAGAGTGCATCACATAAATAATTATGCCTTATGGGGATTAAACCTACAACACTCGACAGAGTAACATTTTAACCGCTGCACCATCCATGCCGTAATATTTTGCGTATTTTACTAACAACATATTTTAATAGTAGGTATATAAAGAACATATTTTATTTTTTCTGTTTATCGATGTGGCCACAGAAACCAAAACACTACGTGTTGTCAAATAGTGAAATTTTAGTGACCCCAACACTAAAATTTTAAACAGAATATATCGGCAGATCTGCAGTCTACCGAGTCCATTAAAGTATGTTACATGGTAGGTACCTTAATGTCCACCCATTCACCTTATATAATCTCTATGTGGTCTCTTACGACACCTACAAAATGTTATGGGTATCCTATTTACTAAGAATATCTTACTTCTCTATCTAATCTGTAGTACTATTATAGTAGCAATTAAGCGAATATTGGTACTACGAAAACCCATCCAACTTTAGTATCTTAACTTAACACTTATGGTGCGCTGATTTCGCTATCTGGGATTTTGCTTGCATGAATATAGTTTGATCAGCTTCTTTTTAAATAGCTCCTGGTAATGCAGCTGACAATTTCCTTCCTTGTGGTGCGAAGATTTTACAAATACAAAGTATACCTACCTCTTTGTCAGTGATTCTTTACTCGCTTCCTTAAAGTTCTAATTGCATAGTTCAGATACATTATTGAAATCGAATTTCTTTTGTACTACTGAGGTAATAGACCAGATTACGTTCTGAAGTTGTTCTTGAATCAAATAAATCCTCACGGCTTGTCCGTCATTACATCTATCATCAGGAAAGGTAACGTGGTAGACTTATCAACCTCTGAAACTCTTCGAAAAGCATTTGGAAAATGAATAAGAAAATTATACCATTGCGCCGCGCTGCCCACTCTGACTAAATGATTGCCTGATGGGACACGTTTCACGACACTCTCCCTTGGTTCTTTTGTTACAGTTCAGCCCATAGATGTACCAACCTATGCTACAATGTAGTTGTTAAGTGTTACTTATATTGCAAAAAGTTAAGTATCAGTTTAGTAAAATCTTTTAAAGAAAAGATAAATAAACTTCAAGATCTCTTTTTTTTCGGACTCGAACTGATTAAAACTGCAAGCCTTTCTGGTCTTCGGATGGGTCTTAGGCATTTCCTTCTCAATCTAGCTGGTCCAGGGCCATCTCCAGTTTCGAGATGACACCGTCCAGTTTGGGAAACACGGTATCCAAAAAACTAAAATATTTACGTACAAAATGCATAATTTTATACCTACAAAAAAGCGCTTATACAAATACCTATTTCCAAAGACTGGGTTTGGGTACGTTAGTAACTATTTATTAATCTGTGGTTTGGGTACGGTTGTCGATAGCAATAGCAGTTCCGGGTAGCATTCACTACAAATATTATTTTAAAGTTAAATGACTGTTTCGATACAAGAATAAGATTCAATAATACATTTAACCGAATTGCGATTCCTTTTCCAAATTGGGTAAAAAAATAACGATAATATTGTTGGCGATTTTGTGAAATTGGGTGTTGGCTGTACATTGAACCCGACGTTTCGGTTACTTTTCAGCAGCCTTGGTCACGGGGACCGTATACTCAGTGTTTCAATCAATAGATTATATTATAATCTATTAAGTTAAATCAGTATCACACCTCTAACAAAATATGAACCTTTTTGAAGGTATACGTATTCGAATTTATCGATTCTGATTATAATATCTCTCAAAGGAATCATCTCCAACATTCTAATTTATTATCCTATCCCTGGGCTAGACGTGACTGAATGGCTCTAGCTATTGTTCAAAAGCTACGGGCAGCTTTATATGGAGTAGGTGCTTACTGTATTGTTTTGAGAACAACGGAAATATAGACGCATTATAGGCCTCGCAATTTGGTAGTTATTAGCAGCAAAGATAATTTGAATTCCTTATTCAAATTATATACCTTCGGGTATATACACTTATACAGGCATAAATACAATGTATTTTCTATGACTATTAAGATGTCTAACTCCTCCAATTTACTTCTAATAAATTTCGATGCGGGTTCCAAGACAGTTTAACTATCTCTGGGACTCCCCGAGTGTTATTACTCGGTATTTTTGTGGGTCACTACTGTTGATCCTAGTATACAGACAGGCGTTTTTGTAGTGGGAATGTGTATAATAGCGACTTTCAATCTTTAAATTTGCTACACTTACAGGTTGCCATCAAATGGTGTTAAGAAGACATATTAATAAAAAACCATTGCTATCTACTAACATCTTCCAAAGTTTCAATTATCAACCACAGTTCCCTTATCCCTTTAAAATAATCCTATACACCGTGAAACACCGAATACCGCGATTAGAAACGCAACTCACAGTCTATTGTTACATTTGGCCTACGCGATTAGCCCGGTTCATTTATTATTCAACGGGCTTTTGTTGACCTGTACTGATGGTAAACACACAAAGTATTCAGGTTACCCTTGAAGGTGCGTGATTATTAGCTTATTTTTATGCTTAAGGTGAACTTACAATATTTGCAGGCAGCGCAACGCATTTTAAAAGGTTTCACGTCGATGTTAGACTACTGGATAACTACATTTTTTGTATGTACTAAAAAAAGTAACTGATAACTTCAATACCATTAATATGACCCTCGCAGGTCGCTTGCATTTGACTTTATGCGGCAAACCGATAATTGTCGGTTTACTTCCAATATTTGCCCTGTTGTGTAGGCTTCCGCGGGTTATTATGGCAATTTTTGTAGTTCAATTCATTAGCTTTGTAGACGTCTTCATATTATATTTTTTCTAACCTTATCATAAATATATTTTACCTTTTGGCTTTTAGTCTAATCAGATTTCACATAATATTACTTTTTGGTCTGCCATCTGACGTCTGTAATTCAAAAATTTAAACTTATAGTGGTCAAAATTTGACCGTAATCGTTAAGTTTTTAAATGAAAAATAAAATCAAAGTCAGTTAACAGAGGAGAAAAAGTAGCTGAATTATCTTTAGCACACTACGTAATATATAGATTTTATGACTAGAATCTTTTTAGCAGATAATAATGCACTGAGTCTCTATATCGAATGTCAAGCAAGCTTTAAGAGCTCTCTAAAGTAGGAGGCTTAATACGCGTATGACTGGTTACGCTCGCCCAAATCTGGCCATAATCACCAACGCTTGAACGCGCTGATCGTTTCATCCATGTGCCCGCCACTGAATCACGGGCCACTTCTTAATTGGTATATATTATGAGCTTAAAACATATTATAAGTCCACGAACACATATTTGACACTGTCAAACAGGCTCTCTCTAAAAGACTACATTCCAAAAGGATTAAAAAAAAATCCATACTGCTGTACGTTGCTATTAAATTATATAAGATCATTACTCTCTCTTAATTAAGAACCAACCGTAAGTAAATATATTCGCTGAAGTCATATACCCAATACCGTTTGATACTTAACAAGACCGAAAACCTATATAATTCACAGTAAACCGCGCCCTCGGCATCGTGCCCATATAAAATTTGTACGGATATTAAAATATTATTTAAAATTTGGTGAGAAGATGTAGGTACCTATGTGTGCGGGCGGAGGCCCTGAAGACCAGAACTGTGCGGATGCTGCGCGCTCCGCAGCGAGTGATGGCCATCAGGGTCATCCCCGGGTACCGCACGATCTCCTTCGAGGCGGCGAGTCTCCTTGCCGGAACTCCGCCATGGGACCTGGAGGCGAGAGCCCTTTCGCAACTGTACCAGTAGCGAAAGGAGGCGCGGGAGCAGGGACGGAACCCCGAGCCTCAAGAAATCGAGGCCGTGCAGTCCCAGCTCAGCCAGGCCATCGTGGTGAAGTGGAAGGAACGACTTGGGCGACCAAGCGCAGGGCACGCCGCAATAGCGGCGGTAAGGCCCATCATGGAGGATTGGCTAGAGAGGCGACACGGAAGCCTCTCGTACCGACTGACGCAGGTGATCTGCATCGGATCAGGAAGGAGCCAACGCCTGAGTGTCATCACTGCGACGCGAGCGAGGACTCAGGGCTGCACACGCTGGCGGACTGCCCGGCGTGGGAGGCGCCGAGGCGTGACCTCGTGGCAGCCATCGGGGTGGGAGTCCTCTCGCTCGGCAGCATGATTGCGGCAATGGTGCGGAGCGCGAGCGCGTGGGCCGCCGCCACCTCCTTCTGCGAGCATATAATGCTCGCGAAGTTGATAGCGGAGCGCGCCCGGGAGAGATTTAGAACTCTCCCGGCTAGCAGTTGCTTCCTCAAAAACGGTATAAAACCAACCCAAAAGGAGGAGAAGGAATAAGCGGACTCCGGGCTCCGAGATGAAAGCCTCGAATGCAACCGGGAACAATGCTAAATTGATGATAACGATGCTATTGTAATGAATATTATAAAAATGTTAAGGTAAGGGAGTAATTAGAAGGGTGCAAAAATATGATTATAACAAAATAAAAATGAAACATATTAATAACCAAAATTACTAGCATTCCTCCTAACCCCTCTAGCTAAGCTAAATCACTTGTGTTAGGTTAGGTTTACGTTGGTACTGTAATAGCTAGGATTCGAAATCGGAACCTCTCGATCTCAAGCCCAACTCCTTGTGTAACACTTGTGTGTAGATTAATTTTTGTGACTAATAATTCCTAGCATGTAGCCAAAAATTTTCATTATTAATAACCTTGTTTGCGACATCGGGACGTGAAGGTTAGTTGTGTTTATGTACCCCAAGATGAAAAGCTTCAAATTTCTCTTTGTTGTTGAGGTTACGGCTAAGTGCTCTCTAGTGTTTTATATAGTGTAGCCTTTAGCTACTATGAAAGCTTATGTGGAGGTACAAAGGCTGTGTATTTACCTTTTGTGTTGGTTTGTAAACGAGTTTTGTGTTTGTGTGGGCCTTCGCTGGTACACGTAGGCACCTAACTTACGGATCAAACACAAGCTGCCCAAAAATATAATAAACTTTGCACAGTTTAAATAATAAAATACATCATTTTTACTTTTTAGTACATATGTATATAATACTAGTTAATTTATTACTTACGAAAATGAACTTTATTCATTGATTCAATAAAAGCTTGGTTTTGGCCATTGCTTTGGCTAATATTAAATTGCCAATTATTTGCCAATACGGAAATAGGACACGAGCTACTTTTTATGCTGGGAATAGTTCTTGTTGATCGCAGGAATGGGATCAGTATTTATACTAGTTATAGCAGCGCGGACGTGGGCTTGTCAGGTGGCTGTCGCACCCATGAAAGCCAAGAGAGGAGAGCAAACCCCAGGCTCCGAGGTGAAAACAGAACTCGGACAGCGATCAGAACTAGCAGACCAAGTCATCGTACTCCACACCTGACCAAAGAAATAAGCTAAGTTGCAAAGATTAATAAAATGGTAAACTCCTGAGCAACTTAGATCCCCTGAGTCCCAATAGAATTAAAACTATTTGTACGTTTGATATGGTCCATATCATAAAAGAAAATGGCGTAACACAGATGTCATATAGGATGTGTCGTTATTCGTTGCTCGGTTGTAAATGTTGTAAAGCAAAGATGTCGCTACTTTACCAAGAAGTTGCACTACTCTACAAAATGGCTGTTGTCCTTGTTAATTATACGGTAACTCGTTAACTCACGACAAAAAAAAACAAACAATTCATTGCTTTAGCCACTTTATATTTTGCTTTAGCTACGTTTAAGTTCAATGCTCGTATTATATTAGTAAAGCCAATTACCTGACTCAGTGACGCCGGAACGCATGAAATAGCTGCCCAATGTGTCGTAATCCTTTACATACTTCGTGACTCTGCATAAGCCTACAACGTAGGTAAATAGCAGTTATTTTGTACAAAATCATACTGTGTTCACGTTTGCAAAACCCTTTTTGCTGAACTTTTTAATTACGTTCAATTCGGTGAAAATATTAACACTTAGAAAGGGCTTTCTGATACGATTATTAAAAAACTTAAAATCTTAATACTTATTTTCTTTGAAAATGCCAATTATATACAGCCAGTTACAATTATTAGGTGATCGTTACATGCACATCTAGTGAACTGATTTATATTTTTTTACTGTAGGTGTTTCGTTATCCCCCTTTTATTTTTTTAACGTGTGGAAACCCCCACGTGCTTCACCCCATCGGTGCCAACGATGAGGTGGGCGTGTAGGTATCGGACCGACTAAAACCACACGGTGTCGTCCCCAAGTGTCCATAGCCAGGCACCCCGGGTAAGCCCTCGAAAGGATAACCCCAGAGTTACCGGCGGACTTTGGCCGCCACCGCGGCCTTGCCTGGTGGGGTCGGATTTTATTTCGCGACGGTGAGTTGGCAGGCGTTTGTAGGATACACACAACACGCCTTCGTCTTGGCCTTCTGTAAGGATGGCGAGTCGGCCAACTGCCGTCCTCAGGCTCCGATCATGGGGTCGGTAGATGACGCAGCCTGCGGCGAGGACGCAGCGGATTGCGGAACTCGGGGGGCAGGGTTCTCTCCCGCTCCCTCTCCACCGCCTCTTTCGCGTGCATTACCTGCTCGCAGAAAGACGCAGCGGCTAGCCACTTGCTCCCGTCGGAGACCACGGTTCTCACCATAGTCTCCAGTGAGAGAACGTCCAGGCCCAGGACCGCAACGAGATTCCGGCGTTGACTCGCCCACGCTGTGCACTCCACTAACGTGAGGATCGCCGTGTCTTCGCCAGGATCCTCGCAGTGCTGGCACTGCGGCGTTGTCTCCCGGTGGATGCGCCACAGATACTTACCGAAGCAACCGTGTCCGGTAATTATCTATATATTATTTATGGCACATCCGGTGGGAGAGGTCACCGTGGTGCCTTTCCAACCACTCCTCTATGACCTGCCTCACCGCCGCGATGGTGGATTCCCCCCACCTTGGTTGCTTAAGTCGCACCCTCCATATCTCCATGAGTTCCTGGCGGAGCTGGGACCGCTGAGCCCTGATTTCTCGGGGCTCTGGCCTATGGCCCCGCTCCAGAGCCTCCTTACGCCATTGGTACAACAACACAAAGGCCCTCGCTTCCAGTTCCCATGGAGGGTCCCTGATGGCTCTGATGGCCATCCCTTTCAACGAACTGTTAAGAAAAGCCACGTTGCGGGCGGGCAGAGTCTCCGTCCATACGGGGGCCCCGTACAGGGCCATGCTGCGCACGATTCCCAAGTACAGTATCCTAGTGGAGGCGTTGGGTCCCTTAACGTTGGGCATCAGCAGCGATAGCGCGGCCGCAGCCCCCTCAGTTTCGGGACCAGACTTTCGGAGATGTCGTTTCTAGTTCCCCCTAGTTTTAAAATAGACTACCCCACACTTCATACCGTTTCTGGCAACTTCCTTCCTAGGGTATACCCAGGATTTTGCTTTAAGTGGGTTCAATTTCAACAGTGCCAGTTCACCACTAGCCCCGGTGAGGTAATACTGGGGTACCCGTAGGGGATTAATATATATTGAATATTTAATGTACCAAAGTACCTTTTTTTTTTTTTTTTTATCGTGCGGAAATCCCTTCGGATACCCCCCCGCCGGCCAGCGGGGGCGGTTATGTCGGGATTGCACCGACTAAAACCGCACGCCGTCTCGGGTCTTCAGACGCCGGGGTGTAAGGTTACCCATAGAGCATATCCCTCGCACCCCGACTGACCCTGGGCCATCTCACCACTAACAGCATCGCTCATCCTGTCTCCTCTGAAAGCAGAGGAGTACGGAGAGCGATGTGTTCCCGCCACGTTGGGTATTGGCCGACGATCAATGCCAACCCTATGAAGGGGTGAAGGGGAAGCCATTGACCGCCGCCCAGGGTGTACCGGCCGCTCCGATTCCGTTCCCCCCGGACTGCAGCGGGATCGGAATCGGAGCGACACTCGAGGAGGTTACCCAACACACACCCCTGTACCAAAGTACCTATTTGAAAGATCTTCAAACACGCTTTACATGATATAATAATAAAAGAGCCTTAATTTGAACTAGAAATAGAGAAAAAGCAAGGCTTAACCTGTTATAATTAGATAAAACGATAACCAACCGCCATCCACCGTATTCGAAAACTGAAAAGAGAAAAACAGAAAAGGTTCCAAATATAAATGTGAAGTTTTGCAAAAATGGCCGTTCCTTCCTTGCCGTTGACACAGCTCAGGGAGTAATTGTTGAATTGTGAATGTACTCGGTGTCCCACCGACATAAAATTAGAATCATTACTGCAACGACGCACGACTTTTCCCGACCTCTCAGTGTACCTTTGAGTACCATTTTATTTTATGCAATGTTTTATAGCAATTCTGAGACAAATTTTTAAACTTTCATAGGTCATACCTTCATTCAAACTTGTTTTATTTTCTTATAAACATAAACAAGCCGGTCATTAATCATTATATTTTTGAACGTGAATATTTTAAGCTTAATTATTATGTCATCGGACTTCCGACCAATCTGTTATAGAATTTGCTTTCAGACGAAATGAAGGTCAAATTACCAGGAGTAATGGGGTGAAAGTTGTTTTTGGTAATTAACCTTGGGATAGTATCAATACTGCTGAGAAACATAGTTTTCTCTAGAGGGGGCGGGTATTTGCCGCATATTCAAAGCCTAAAATAACAATGTAGTGTGTTAAACGCTCCTGTAATACGTACTTACAACTGTACTGTTTGAACGGTATGTTCACCTTAAACTGTCAGTATCAACTTTAAGTGGCGTCAGCTTAACGAATATCTTAGTTACTGTTTGAAGTGCAGTGGTGTGGTGAGAAAACTTTCTCACCACTTTGCACAATCTTCCGCATCCCTGACAGTGCGAACATTTAGATATATGTAACCCCTGCAACGCTAAAGCAGTACTTTATGGTTCTTACTTTTAAAAAAAAAAAGATAATATAAATGATATTGTCGGAAGTTTACGCGAATGTCACACATTGAAATAAAGCTATTTTTAACGGATTCTATAGCGATTTTTTGTTGTTATTTTATAATTTACATTGAACGCGAAGTTTCGGTTGCTTTTCATCTTCGGTTCTTTTTCCATGGTCACAGGGTGACTAAAGATGGTTGTTGTATAATTGTAGTTTGAAGTGTAAAGTTGTTAGTAAGTTTCGCTTTGATAATATAATTATAAATCTTACTGAAAACAACATTAAGTATCAAAGCATATCTTTGATCGAATTTGTAACGTTCCGTGACATCCGCTTATTGTACATTGTACATTGAACGTATTATATTTCAAACTAGTTAAATTTTAACAGTTTTGGTGAGTTCACCATTTTGTTTATCAACCAAAACCTTAATTATCGAAAACAATAAATCATTACGATGTTTTGTTCAGGTGGCCTTTGACTAAAGAGAAAGATTGATTTAGTAGTAGAGATTTTATCAAAAAAAATTTATTGTCCTATATATAGGTCTAGCCATTGCTTCTGAATCCTCCTATGTGCTTTCCAAATATTATAATATATTTTTGTGCCAAAATTCATTCGAATAAGTTCAGCCTTTTTTAAGTGAAAAAGTAACAAACATCCATCCTGATATTAGTAGGACTCGTTATTTATTTTGTTCATAAGAAGCCACTACTTCCACATACAAAAGGCCCTGTCTGCCTACTGTCCTGATATAATCACGTACGCTCTGTATAATAGAATTTAATTTTGAATAATAATAAATTCATAAACGTGATTTGAAAAACATGCAAGGTATGATTCGACCTTATCAGTATTCCATAAAGTCAGTGAATAACCGTCACGTCTGCAATTCTCAAATAGGAATCCGTAAGTAGAGATGTACTCGTTCTATCGTGAACGTTATCGAAATCAATAGCAGGTCACGTGTATTCGCTGTTAGTTATATTATAATATTATTGAGAGCAACTCTTATCTACTTACTATCCAAGTTGCAATGATTGTTGTGGAGTTAAATCTGCCAATAACCAGAAGTTTTCCGTCATAAGCTGCGCTATCACGCATTTGGTTATCAAAATACTTTTTAATCATGAGAAAATACAATGTACTCGTATTTCATTGTAAGCGGTAGATAAAATGCCTATTATTTTATTGTATGAAAAATAATAAGTAAGTAATATTAATAATAATATTTAGTAAAAGTAATAGTAATACAAGTAAAAATAAGTAAATAAGAAAATTATAAGTATACACACAGTAAAAAGATAAAACCTATGTATTAGCTATAAAATTAATAATTTGAATTAATCTAGTACAACTAAAGTTTTAATACAATAATTAAAGTTTTTGTTTGCCTTCTACACTATATGAACGTGAAAGTTTGTGGAATTGGAAGCATATTGGAGGCTGAATAGATGGATTAACGGCTGGTTAAATAGAACAGATTTTGATAATACTTTATAATAATATAACATCAAAATAACACATGCCATAATTTATATAAATATATGGTAAATTCTCCAAAATAAACAATATGAGTATGCCATCATTGAATTATTTTGATGTGCACTACTACATAAACCGTTGGAGTTATACGTACATAAAGCATAGCGGGATTGTTTCTTTTAAAATATTTCACAACTAATCCATAATAGCAAACTTCCTGATACATGGAAGCTATTATAGTAAAAATCGTAAACAATCAATATTTTAAGATTAGATATACCATTTACCATGCACTTTTTAATAGCTGATATATTGCAAGTGACCGAACTAGGCAGGCATATTATGAAGACTGAAATTTTAAATAGAGAAGCTAAGTGAAATCGTATGCTTAGGTAGGTGTACCTTATAACTTAGGTAGGTATGCAGTTCATTCATTTGGCCCACAATTTGGTCACGTATCTGGCAGTTACGTGACCTCTCTTTCTTCTCTCTTTCATTTGTATTCTTTGCATAAAATGAATGTGCTTGCTTCACTAGCATTGGAGATATGAATAAATAATAGTACCATTTTTGTCCTTTATGATTGGTATATAAGTTGTAATATCTTACTTGGCTATACAATTTTGTTTGTAATTACTAGTGATTAAATAAGAGAATTTTGAATGTCTAGGATGTGTTCAGGTAGCTCAGTTGGTCAGAGTATTCCCCTGTGAGGGACTCGTCGTGGGTTCAAGTCCCGTCCTGGATGTTCACTTTTTTCGAACTAAATCTATTGGAAAAGATAGCAAACAAATTGCTTCAAAATTTTATTGAAATAATACCGTTTTTTTAGTGGTTTTTTTCTGTACCTCTTAGTTTTGTAATAATTATGTTTTTCTTTAATTCACAACCATACGTATTCAAAGTGACAGTTGTGTCGTATATTGGATGTATGGCCCCGTCAAGAACTTCGGGGTCCAAATCAACTTCACCTGCAAACCAGTAGATACATCTGCTGATTGATCAGGAGTCAGACGGTAGTCGCCACTGTAAAAGCTAAAACAAACCTAATTACTGAAAGGAGAAGAGTGGGCCCCGGGCTTTGAATGCAACGAGTAAGGCGTCGGGTAAAGATACAGAAGAATACAGTTAGTCGTGTTAGTGATGACCGGGATAAACTCAAGAACGGGTGGACCGATTTTCATGATCTTTGATTTTGTAGATTTGTGTCTACCTATACTGTGCTCTTTCGTGGTTTCTTTTTTTTGTGGAAATCATCATAGTTATGTTGGATTCGCAGCAACCAAAACCTCACGCTGGCTCGGCTCTTCAATGCCGCGGTGCAAGGAGACATTTACGAAATAAATTCAGCAATGATAATGTAACCAACATAAATTGATTCTAAGGCAGAACGAAGTTTGGTGGGTCAGCTAGTATTTCATAATTGCCTACATCTAAAGTTATAAGTAGCTTTGATACAGATGTAATGTTACTACTGTAATGTTTATTACTCAAGTTGATAAACTCAATTAAGTTGAGCTGCAAAGTTATCTGCCCACATGTTTTGTTGTTTAGATGACCTAAGCTCAGTGGCAGTATGTAACATTGGCTGTTATTTTAGACCCGTGGGAATTTGGACGGTAAATTGTTGAGGTTGTTTGAGTTTGTTTCATATAATGTGTATATATAGACCTACTGAATTCAGAGAAGTTAAACAAAATGAAACCCAAGCTCATATCTGTCAAGTAGAGTCAGTAAGTAACGAAAGCCTAATACATGCCAATTCTACTTTTAAACTTATCAACGGGAATTAAACATTCAAAAATAACAAAAGATATTCGACACTTGGCTACCAAATTGTTCTCAATATTGTTAAGGCGTTAGTTTTTGTAGGAATAAAATCGATGCGAAGCATTTGCCACTTGTTCTGTCTAGGCCTGCACCAGCTCGTTATGAAATTTTCACGTGGCTGTGTTTCATACGCAATACTAGTTTCGATCATTCATAGAGTTCAGTAACCACTTTTTGAGACGCAGGCCTGATCATTATTATATAATCTCAGTGTTATCGTCATAGTTTCCATACCGTGGTATATGGCTCTCACACACTAGAACCCCTATAATTTGCCATACCCTGTGCCTTGTTAGGGGACCTGGTACTAGCTTATCTATTCTTCTCCTTTCAAACCTTCTACTAGCCGACGTTCAGGCACATAGAGTCATCGCCATCACCCTTGCGTGGCTGGCACTAATCGGCACGTGGAAGATTAACCTCTTCAATCATTCTCGTATTTATATTCAGAGCGGCATGAGTTGCAGGTGCTCACGCCTCTGTCGCCCGCCTCACCGGATGTGACTCGGATCAATCAGGGGAGCTTCCTCCTTCATCCGCTATGCACTTTCCTTGTGTGAGTAGACACTTATTTTAACCCTTTCTAGGGTTCTGTAGGTAAATAGCACAAAACGGAACCCTTATAGATTCGTCATGTCTGTCTGTCTGTCCGTCCGTATGTCACAGCCACTTTTTTTCCGAAACTATAAGAACTATGCTGTTGAAACTTGGTAAGTAGATGTATTCTGTGAAGTGCATTAAGATTTTCACCCAAAAATAGAAAACAAACAATACATTTTGGGGATTCGCCATAGTTAGAACTGAAAGTCAAATTTTTTTTTTCATCAAACCGTATGGGTTGGATAGGTCTTCATAAAATAATATTAAGGTTTCTAACATCATTATTTTCCAAACGGAATATTTTGCGCGAGATACTTCCACAGTGGTAAAATGTGCCCCCCCCCCCCCCTGTAACTTCTAAAATAAAAGAATGATAGGACCAAAATAAAAATATAATGTACATTACCATGTAAATTTCCACTAAAAATTTGAACGAGATCTAGTAAGTAGTTTTTTTTTAATACGTCGTAAATCGCAATTTACCTTTCATTCAATCAACGCAAATATAAAAATTTTACTTGCTGCTACGGAACCGACGTGGGCGAGACCGACTCGCACTTGGCCGGTTTTTTTTCTATGGGGGACGTTATGTCGGACTCGAATCGACTATAACTGCATGCCGTCTCGTGTTTTCAGGTCATCATCAACCTATTCTAGTCCACTGCTGGACATAGCTCTCCCCTTATAAGCGCCATAGCGCCCTGTCTTCAGATTGCCGCATCCAGCATCTGCCCGCAGTCTTTCGCAGATCGTCATCCCACCTGGCCGGAGGGCGTCCTACACTACGTTTGCCGAGTCGCGGTCTCCACTCAAGAACACGTTTACCCAGCGGTTGTCGGTTCTTTTCAGGTGCCTTAAGGCATTTCCTTCGCACCCCGACTGACCCAGGGCCATCTGCAGTGTCGAGATGACCCCCTCAGGTTTGGGAACCACGGTATCCCCGTCTTGCCCTCGGATAAAGGGGGTGCGGCGCGGAACGCGCTGCCACACCGGCCTGCTTCTGCTAGGGTGACAGGCGACTCCAACTGGAGGACGGAGGTCGTTGAACCTCTATAACGTCTGAGTCACCTCCGCACCTCGCGGGCTCTGCGGATCAGGAGAGACCTGAGTCTCTCCCGCCGCTTCCTTCTCGAGCTTTACTTGCTCGCAGAAGGAGGCAGCGTCAGCCCACGTGCTCGCACTCCGCACCTTCACCGTGAACAAGACGCCGAGCTAGAGGACTCCCTCTCCGCGGGCTGTCACGAGGACCCACCGTGGCATCTTTCACGCTAGGCACTCCACCAGACACTTATCTTAAACCTCAACGGCAAAGAAAAAAAATAAATTACTAAGTCTCTTTAGTAGGTTATTTCTTTTGTGATTAAAGACCAAGTCAGATTCAGTCACGATCTTCTATAAATTGCGCTCTTAGCAGCCAAAAAATATTATCATTAGGATTTGAATTATGAATGTAATAACGTTTGAGAGGACTTATGGGCTCATTCAAAATAATAGTGTCTTTGCTTTTTAAATGTAATAATAGAAGGCTGATTTAGTAATTAAGTTCCAAATATATTCAGGACAAACTTGTATGTTAGTAGGTAGTAGGTACGAGTAGTACTAGTACTACAAGCAATATAGTATTGGTACCAATACTAGTCCCGGGCATTTTTCGTCCTATGCTGCCTGCTCGGAAGCGAGCCTTCTCGAGGCTGTACAGGCATACAGCCTGGAGAAGGCTAGCTTCCGAATCTCATTTAATTTCGTTGAGCTGCTACAGTATAGCGATGTAATATAAAAGCAAACACACTCGCTCATTAAATGTAGCAGAATTTGGAATGAAAACATGTGTCTCATTCTTTATTCATATTCACAAAATAAAGATATATTTTCTGTGAAGTTATGAAGGTGTGGACTGCTTGACTGTGAGTACTTGTGCTTGAGATCTCTTTATAAGTATATTGTAGTTCTTATTACCCCTATCGTATGTTATCCTGGTACTGAATTAGATATGTATATCATGTATAGTTTCCCACCTTTTTTAGAAGCGAAATCATGCAAATCGTATCAAAATCCTAGATTATTAAATTTCGAATATTATGGCAACACAAGCGAATACTGAACTAAATCTTTAAAATTCAACTCTTGGCATTTATTAAGACTAAATGAATACGAGCGCTCTTGTTTCTTTTTCATCAGCCCATTCAAAATAAAGCCGTATACAAATCAGATTACATTTCGAGTTCGTTAAACTTTCATCGAACGAGGTGCGGGCCTGATTGGAATTTCCGTCTCGTTGGAATTTTTAGGATTCTATGTTCGGTGATCGTCCTATGTAATTTTGAAACGAATCTAATCGTGACTTCCCTGTGATCTCTATTACAGATTGCAGCTTTTCAATGAATATCTCCTTTTCAATGGCTTAATGGCGGACAAAGAACCTGTTATTTATATTCTAGAGTGAGGTAATTAAAAAGTAGGGTAGGGAGAATGGATGAAGATGTTGAACAAGCGGGTAAGTTGGGCAATCGAAATATCTCCATACTAAATGTGACGCAGGAAGTGGAAGGAAGTGATGTCTGCGGGAGAGGAATACAATCCACCATTACCAATTGCCATGCAGCGCAGGAGTTAGTAGCAAGCTTCGTTTGTTTTTCTTTCGGACTCAAAAGTAAGTACAATAACAGAAGTCTCAGACATCAGGTAAGGATTAGTAATTAGTAAATTTATTTGTCTATTGTGTTTTAACACCTATGTTTAGCTAAGTATTACTGATTTTTATTTAATTCAACATTTATTTATAAGCATAGCAGAGGGCTAGTTGTTCAGTTTTTAACGGAGCTAGTTGACCATAACAATCAGCACTGAAATTTGAACAAAACATACAGTATAGCATAGTTAGCTGGAGAGCTAAAAAGTTAGCAGGAAAAGAATGACTCACAGCCTTCTTGAAAAGAAAAGCCCGAATTTTCAATCAGAAAGTCTGAACTAGCGAGCAACACTGAAAATAACTGACACCGACTAATAAAACAGGATTGGCGTGTCAAGAACTCCGTAAATTCATTTAATTATAAGACTAAATGTTATTTCATGGTAATAATGATAAATATGAGCAATAAACATGATGATTTAATATTCACTTATGCAATGCTTACTTTGCTCAACCCACCTCATACCCATGCTCAAGTTACCTCAATATCGAGGCAAGTTGAGCATGTCTGACTTTGGTCTCTTTAGAGTATTTTCTGTTAAACTAAACAGAGTATATAAAAAACAGTCAGGCGTCATTTATTGCCAGATAAATTTCCTAACAATCAAAGCAGTTATCATATTTCTAATGCAAACCGTCATGTAATAAGGTCATAAAGCCAAAATTGCTCTATATGCCCATCTCTAACCTATTATTAAAAAGGAATATAAACTCAATAGTAAAATGGGAGCTAGTGCGACTGCATAAGATGCCGACTTCAATTCCCGGGTTAGGCAATGCGTTTTTTTTCTGTTAAGTAATTCTCAGCAGCAGTTCAGTGTGAAGAAAATGCCTGGTTGACGAAAACTCTGGTCCTTTGTAATATTTATGTGGGTAGGTATGTAATGGTCCAGGGCACGCCGCAATAGCGGCGGTAAGGCCCATCATGGAGGATTGGCTGGAGAGGCGACACGGAAGCCTCTCCTACCGACTGACGCAGGTGATCTCAGGGAAAGGGTGCTTCGGGGACCACCTGCATCGGATCAGGAAGGAGCCAACGCCTGAGTGTCATCACTGCGACGCGAGCGAGGACTCAGGGCTGCACACGCTGGCGGACTGCCCGGCGTGGGAGGCGCCGAGGCGTGACCTCGTGGCAGCCATCGGGGTGGGAGTTCTCTCGCTCGGCAGCATGATTGCGGCAATGGAGCATGTAATGCTCGCGAAGGAGGTGGCGGAGCGCGCCCGGGAGAGACTTAGAACTCTCCCGGTCCGCCGAGCCCGCAACTTGCTCGCCGCGCGTCGCAGGCAACTCAGGCGCCGGAGGTCGCTTAACGACCTCCGTCCTCCATGAGCGCAGGCCTGGGGGTGGCGGGTGAGGCCGCCTGTCACCCCAGCAGAAGCAGGCCGGGACGGTGGGGCGACTAGCGCCCCTCCCCCAGACCGGGGCAAGACGGGGACACCGTGGTTCCCAAACCCGAGGGGGCCATCTCGAAACCGGAGATGGCCCAGGGTCAGTCGGGGTGCGAGGGATATGCTCTATGGGCAACCTTACACCCCGGCGTCTGAAGACCCGAGACGGCGTGCGGTTTTAGTCGGTTCAAGCCCGACATAACCGCCCCCGCTGGCACGCGGGGGGGTATCCGAAGGGATTTCCGCACGATAAAAAAAAAATGTATGTAATGGTCCGAAACCAGTTGTGGAAACGCCCTCATACATATGAGAGCGTTTCCAGGGTGCGAGGGCAATGCCTGAAGAGCCACCTTACACCCCGGTAACTGAATACCCAAGACGGCGTGCGGTTTTAGTCGGTTCTAATCTGACATAATTATCCACGCTGACCAGCGGGGGGCTACCAGGGGGTAAAAGTGTAGGCGTTTTATACACTGTTGTTCATCCCATTATTACCTATCCCTTATCTCTAGCAGGTATAAGAAAAATCAACATTAGTAATATTATTTTCAAAGGTAAGCAGCTGAAGACCATTTTAATTTCCTTAGGAAGGTAAAAAGTTTAGTGGACGATAACATATTATATTAATTACCTAAAATAATAAATACATTTTTCATGTGAACTGCAGTCTGATACAAAACTATTTGCAACCAACAGAATTGCCATCGGGATGGATAATTCCCACTACTTTTTCTATATATGAAAACAAAGTTGTTGTTGTCGTTAGAGATCGCATAACTTTCGAACTAACGCACCGAGTGATTACAAATTGTTTTATGACCCACAAGAGGCGAGTGATAACCATAACACCAGTGAAACCGCGTGGTAAAATGTGACTATACTCGAATGGTTCACAGAAAGAAAACTAACAACTCATATAATAATCAGTACTTGCATTTGAAAACTAGGTCTAGGTTTTATGGACTTCTAACAGAATTGTCAAGTTATAAGATTATATTTATATATATATTTTTTTTATTTTTTATTTTACCCGATATTTTTTTTTGTTTCAAATACATATTTTGTCGATACCAAGTCATCTCACCGAATTCAGAGACCTAATTTTGTGACACCTTATATTTAATCCAAAATATCATTATTGTTACTTTCAAGAAGTACAACTTCTAACTTTTTTTTAAATTCTTGTCAGTTTGTCTGTTTATAATGTTTGTCGATTTGCTCGCGATGGACACAAACACCACAGAACGGATGTTTATGCAGTTTATATATGCTTTTTATTAGCTTCACCTGTATGTTCGTTTGTATGTTTGTTTGTAACCGACTCCTTTGGGCGCGATTTATACCCACTTTAAACGGCCAGATTTCGTTCAAACTTTGTAGATTTATCGAGGACCGACGACAATACACTAATTTGATAAAATTATTCCATTTTTCAATTTGCAAAATAATTTAAACTATCCCGAAATATTTTGTGACAGCTCTGTAAATATTTGATAACAGCGTCATCTATCCCGTCAACTTTGTATCGCGTAGTAGCGAATTATGTCACATTATAAACTCTGAAATAGGTGGCAACAGCAGCGTCTTAATTTATTTATGAATAAACAAAACGAAAAAGTAGGAAATAACATAACGTAACATAACATAACTTCACGCCTGTATCCCTGAAGGGGTAGGCAGAGGTGTATTATACGCCTACGATTCGCCAGTTATGTTAAGGTCCCAATGTTTGTATGGTGGCGAGCCTATTGCCATATACCGGGCACATTATTAAGCGAGCTATAATTCGGCCGCGCTATCGCGGCTGATACCTAACGTTAAGGGACCCAACGCCCCCACTAGGAGACTGTACCTGGGGATCGTGGGAAGCATGGCCCTATACGGGGCCCCCGTATGGGCGGAGACTCTGGCGGCCCGCAACGTGGCTGTTTTAAACAGCCCGTTAAAGGTGATGGCAGTCAGAGTCATCAGGGGGTATCGCACGATCTCCGTCGAGGCGGCATGTCTCCTAGCCGGGACCTCTCCATGGGGCCTGGAAGCGAGAGCCCTTGCGCTGCTGTACCAGTGGCGCAAGGAGGCGCTGGAGTGGGGCCATAGGCCGGAGTCCCGAGAAATCAGGGCTCAGCGGTCCCTGCTCCGCCAGGAACTCATGGAGACATGTAGGATACGACTTGAGCACTCAAGGTGGGGGGAATCCACCATTGCGGCGGTGAGACCAATCATGAAGGAGTGATTGGAGAGGGTCCATGGGGACCTCTCCTACCGGATGTGCCAGATGGTTACCGGACACGGGTGTTTCGGTAAGTATCTGTGGCGCATCCACCGGGAGACAACGACACAGTGCCAGCACTGCGAAGATCCTGGTGAAGGCACGGCGCTTCACATGTTGGTGGAGTGCCCTGCGTGGGCGAGTCAACGCCGGGATCTCTCTGCGGTCCTGGGCGTGGACGTTCTCTCGTTGGAGACCATGGTGAGGGGGGTGGTCTCCGACGGGAGCAAGGTGCACGCCACCGCCACTTTCTGCGAGCAGGCAATGCTCGTGAAAGAGACGGTGGAGAGGGAGCGGGAGAGAACCCAGCCACTCGAGTTTCGCAGTCTGCGGCGAGGACGCCGCAGACTCATCTACGCCCGGGACTACCGACCTCCATGATCGGGGCTTGAGGACGGAAGTTGGCCGACTCGCCGTCCTTGCAGAAGCAGGCCGTGGCGGAGGTGTGTGGTGTGTGCTCTACACACGCCTGCCAACTCACCGAAGCGAGATAGAACCAGACCCCACCAGGCGAGGCCGCGGTGGCGGCCAAAGTCCGCCGGCAACCCTGGGGTTATCCTTTCGAGGGCTTACCCGGGGTGCCCGGCAACAGACACTTGGGGAGGACACCGTGCGGTTTTAGTTGATACACGACATAACCACCCCCGCTGGCCGGCGGGGGGGTATCTGAAGGGATTTCCGCACGTAAAAAAAAAGCGAGCGATAATTAACATTTATTAATGCACACATAACTACGAAAAGTCAGAGGTGTGTGCCCGGGGCGACTGGGAATCAAACTCGAATAGACCTAGTCTCAGCAGTTCGTTACGTACGCCACTGGGCTATCGCCGCTTTTTTATTATAGTAAATAAATACGCCGGAAATAAATAATAGTTTAAAAAAACTAAAAAACACGCTTTTTATAGAAAACCGAACTAAAAAAATAGAAAATAAGTTTTAATAAATTTAAATTAAGAATAGTGTTAAAAATTGCAATAAATATAAATTAATAATAGTGTAAATAAAAATAGTATATTATGCAACTAGTGAATAAAGGACGGATTTATAGCGAGGACCGTAGATGAGTCACGAGAAAGTGAAGGATTCTAATGATTGAATCACGAGCGTAGCGAGTGATTCAACTGTTAGAATCCTGAACGACGCGAGTGATTCATGGCCCTCGATATAAATTCGTACTTTATTCAGGAGTTGCATACTATACTTTATACCATGACTACGAGAAAAGACATAATTTAAGCGAAAATAGAAATTTAATCAAGAAATAAGAATTGTTACATTAATTGAAATGGACATTAAAATTAGAGCAATGACTGAAATTAAGCGTAATTTTCTTATTATTATCATTAGAGTGGTCAACTTGTGAAACAATATTTGTTTCTGGTCGATGGTCAGAACTTTCTGCTGGAGGAAACTCTGGGGCATCTTTGGACGTGGAAGGGCGTGGAGTCCATGGGTCTTCAGGTTTCTTTAGGTTTATGCTGCTTGCTATCTGAAGGCTGCGTTTGGATTTATTTTCGATACAATCTTCGATATAACCTTCAGCCACGGTAGTGGACTTCCATCCACCATGTCGCTTTAATTCCGTCATATCTGCACCAGTGTTTGCTAATAACGTGGCAGAGGTTCTTCGGAAAGAATGCCCTGTAGACATCTCGGGATTTGGTAGCTTTAAAAATGTTGCAATGTCTTTTGGCATGGAACCAATTTTATTTATTCCAATTGGATTCTATATTTTTGTACATTTATTTTTAGAATAGAACAAAAAGAATCTATTATTGTTTGTATTCGCTGCACGAAAACTTTGATACTTTTCTACGATTTTCATGTAATCATCTCTGACTACGAAGGTTCGGTCGATTTTCGTTTTTGTATCCTTTAAAGTAATCAGTAAAGCAGTGTCAGAGATCGTTTGCACGTCATCCACTATCAGTTTAACAAGCTTATTTGAACGACAGGCTCCACTAATGCCGAGAATTAACGCAACCTGCAAACAAAAATAGAAAAACTGTTACAAAATTGATGTTGATAGGTTTACAATTAAATAGTTCTTAAATACCTACTTATATTAAGCAAGATTTGTTGAAGATTACGTACTTTTACTGCCAAAAATTGCGAGTCTGGCGCTTCATTCAAAAAGCGTTCAACATTTGGAGCGGTAAAAACCAGGGATTTTTTCGGTTTATAGCCTTCTGATAGGCTTGCAAGTTAGAATATGTTTTTATATCAATGTTATGCCTTGTTTTTACAGTACACCGCAACATAGAATATATACTCCATAATGTCGATGACTTCCTTTTCTTCGACAGTTCATTAAAATAAGTTAAGAAAACAGACTCAGAAAATGTGCCCAAAGCTTGATTTTCACTTTTCCATTTACAAAACTCATCGTAGGTTTTGATGTAAACCAGCCGTGATTTGTTGGGTAGCAAGTTTTCGACAATATCGGCTGCCCTCTCTTTCATAAATTCAGGTGTTAACACAATATCTTCTTCGTCACTTGAATGCATAATCGATTTATTATAATTCAATCGTTTTATTATAAAGTAACACTAAATAAATGTTGTGTCCGTACAATTCACAGTAAGTATTTGAAATGGCGCCAATTCACTATTTTTTTTTCTATAAAGGCAGCAAAGAACACAAAACAGTTTTTAATCTAATGCCAAACTCCTTGTCGCAAATATCGACCAATCAAATTTCGAGAATTTATTTGCACCAAAGAGTTTTGAATTTCGAATCTTAGCGCAAGGAGTTTGTGTAAGCATTGAAATAGAGACCGGATATATTTTTGTGTTCCAAATTCAAACACCAAAATAGTGAATAAAAACAAAACAGTGAATAAAAGGCCTTTTTATTCACTGTTTTGCGTGAATAAAATAAGCTTTTTAGAGTAGGTATGGTATAAAATGTATTTTATTTTTAAAAAGCGTGAAGTGCTGTTCAAGATTTAATCAAAATGATAATCACTCTACTCATGTCTGTCAATAAAATATTTATATCTATTGACCCGTGCACCCCACGCTTTTTTTAAAATGAAAAACATTTTTAAACATTTTAAAAGGCAGCCATTACTGAAAATCTTTTTATCATCAAAAAATATTTGTAAGGTATTATACATTACGCCGGGACCTCGTTGCGGTCCTGGGCGTGGACTTTCTTTCGCTGGTGACCATGGTGAGAGCCGTGGTCTCAGACGGGAGCAAGTGGCACGCCGCCAGCGCCGCCTCTTTCTGCGAGCAGGTAATGCGCGCGGAAGAGACGGCGGAGAGGGAGCGGGAGAGAACCCTGCCCCCCGAGTTCCGCAGTCGTCTACGCCCGGGACTACCGACCTCCATGATCGGGACCTGAAGACGGCAGTTGGTCGACTCGGCATCCTTACAAAAGCAGGCCAAGACGGAGGTCTGTCGTGTGTGTCCTACACTGCCAACTCAACGACGCGGGATTAAACCCGACCCCACCCGGCCAAAGTCCCCTGGTAACCCTGTTGTTATCCTTTCGAGGGGTTACCCAGGGTGCCCGGCAATGGATACTTGGGGAGGACACCGTGTGGTTTCAGTCGGTCCGATTCCGACTCCCACCCCATCGTTAGCACCGATGGGGTGAAACCCATGGGGGTTTCCACCCGTTAAAAAAAAAGGTATTATATATTATACATATTTTCATTTAGGTTACATAATATTAGCTATTTACGATCGTCATCATCTTAACGTTGTTTCTGGTATCCGCCCATATTATATGTGTATAGCCCGGGATCCGCTTATTCTCTTTTCTCCTATTAGACTTATTTTGGCTTTTATGGAAGCAGCTGCCATCTGACCTCCTAACCCACAGAGCTAATCCTGCGCCAGTGCCTCATCTTTTCACCAGCAGGTGTACCGACGAGTAGGTGACGTTGTCTTGGCCTCCATCAATGACAATTGCTCCATGGCCTCCATAGATCTTAGTAGGGCCCCCTTTACATAACATGACACCCTTTATATTAGTTATTTATGCTCTTAGTCCGTTTAAACGAATATTATCTGATTTTTAAAACCTTACGTTTGATTGGGCGATTGAAAAAGCGTGACTTGAGGTTTTTAGTGTGGTAATTTCTCAAAACCCCACCTGTTGCTATTTGAATTAAAATGTAAATTCAGACCATTATAAATGACACATTGTGACCAACATAGTTGAATCATTTCATTTACTGCTGGTAAACAAGGTGACCAGAGTTCTTTTGATAGGCATGAGGGACGCTTCTATTTTAACGAGTGTATAGTACCAGGAATAACTTTCAATAACAAGCAAGACATTTACTTGTTTGATAACGAACATCTAAAGAACATCTATTTCCACCCAGGATGATCTACAAGGCTAATGAAATTGAACACAATCCTAATTGTTATAGAGCAGATTGGAAGGTACCACTAGCTTGGTAACCAGCAGGCCTCACCCCACCAGTGCAAAGCGGTGAGGTGGGTATGTCGGAATCGAACTAACTAAAACCATACGGTGTCCTTCCCAAGTATTCATTGCCGGGCGTCCCGGTTACCCCTCAAAACGATAACCCCAGGGTTCCCGACGCACTTCGATAGAACGCCTTGGAAGAATTTTTAAACACAGATACGATACTTGAGTTGGAAGGTCGAGATTCAGTTGACAGGGATGAAGCAGCATGAAAGAGGTTACGCGTTCGGTGTACTATTCAAACTGGTTTAGTAATTCAAATATTTAGGCATTCTCACGCCAGCTATGACAGCTGTCTAACTGGAGCAACTCGGTTCAGAAAGCTTTATTAGTGATTATAACAAAACATAACCTTACGTTTACATAATTTCAGTTTGTGAGCCCGTCGCCTGCGGGTAGCCACTCGCTTAGTTCGCGATTATAATGTAATGATATACCCCGGGGCGACGCTAAGGAGGTTATTTCACAAGAGGAACTTATTAATAAGACAAAGGCATACTATTTGTATTACTTTATGTCTACTAGACTGTTCATGTAGTTATTATATTCAATTATTTATCTAGTAAAAATGTATGCCACAAGTATTTCACGCTGTGTGCATACTTTTTGCATGTAAATAGAGAAATAATTACTACAATTAAAAAATGTTATAAGTACGATTTTGTCGTGAGTTTACGCAAATATTACATATTGAACTAAAGCTATTTTAACAGATTCTATCGCGATTTATTTGGTTTTATTTTATTACTAGATGATGCCCGCTCGCGTGGATGTCGATTATTGCAACTTTTGGCCATATCTACGGTTCGTACGACACATATACGGCAGATTCTAAGTCTGTCCAAGACCTTTCTAATAAAAATAAATAATAGTTAAAAAAACTAAAAAACACGTTTTTTATAGAAAACCGAACTAAAAAAATAGAAAATAAGTTTTAATAAATTTAAATTAAGAATAGTGTTAAAATTTCAATAAATATAAATTAATAATAGTGTAAATAAAAAAATGTATTTTATTTTTAAAAAGCGTGAGCAACCTACTAGTCGGTACACCTGCTGGTGAAGAGATGAGGCACTGGCGCAGGTTTAGCTGTGGGTTAGGAGGTCAGATGGCAGCTGCTTCCATAAAAGCCAAAATAAGTTTATAAGTCTCGAAAAGAGAATAAGCGGATTCCGGGCTAAATACATGTATATGGGCGGATACCAGAAACAACGTTAAGATGAAGACGATCGTAAATAGCTAATATTATGTAACCTAAATGAAAATATGTATAATATATAATACCTTTTTTTTTAACGTGTGGAAACCCCCATGGGCTTCACCCCATCGGTGCTAACGATGGGGTGGGAGTCGGAATAGGACCAACTGAAACCACACGGTGTCCTCCCCAAGTATCCATTGCCGGGCACCCTGGGTAACCCCTCGAAAGGATAACAACAGGGTTACCGGCGGACTTTGGCCGGGTGCGGTCGGGTTTAATCCCGCGTCGTTGAGTTGTCAGGCGTGTGTAGGACTCCGTCTTGGCCTGCTTCTGTAAGGATGCCGAGTCGACCAACTGCCGTCTTCAGGCCCCGATCATGGAGGTCGGTAGTCCCAGGCGTAGACGACTGCGGAACTCGGGGGACAGGGTTCTCTCCCGCTCCCTCTCCGCCGTCTCTTCCGCGCGCATTACCTGCTCGCAGAAAGAGGCGGCGCTGGCGGCGTGCCACTTGCTCCCGTCGGAGACCACGGCTCTCACCATGGTCACCAGCGAAAGAAAGTCCACGCCCAGGACCGCAACGAGATCCCGGCGTAATATATAATACCTTACAAATAATTTTTGATGATAAAAAGATTTTCAGTAATGACTGCCTTTTTATAAAAAAAAACAAGCACTCAAGAATACTTTTATACCTTAATGGTTTTATAAGAAATTGTACAAACTAACAAAATGGATTTCTTATTAAAATCGAGCTTAGCTAAAATTATAAATGCTTGAGGCTTGATTTCATAAAGGTTGGTTCTGAATTAAATTAACCTGTCTGTTAGAAACATCAGTGCTGTTAAATTTCATTGTTTATTTAAGCAATAGGTTCGAATATCGCTACATTATATTTTATTATAGTGTAGTAAGAAACGACAATGTCCTATCCTTTGCCAAAGGCAGAATATTTCAAATATACCGAGTATGTAATTTGGAACAGCGGAATGTTGCGATCCTTCATGTTAATATTAAAATATGCAAATGGTGGTATTTCCATGTGCCACCCATCACTCCTGCATGCAAATGCAGTTGTATTAAATGCCCATCGGAAAGTTGTTTATCCAAAATCTTTGTTGGTTTTTCAACATATTTTTTTCTTTGGGTTGCGATTAAATGACTGAAGTTTAACAGTTGTTGTTTTTCGAAGTAGAAACTTCCTTAGACGCGCTGAGCATTTTCCATATGAGCGCTTGTTTGGCGAAGAAAAATTCTGGAACTCACGTCATCGTCACGTCCTGTCCCGCCTCGTCCACTCCTGTCACGCTTTCCATATTCATAAATGGATGGATTGATGAATGGATGGATGGAAACAAAAAAGAAGGGAGAGTGGCAGGGAGGGAGTGAGGGAGGGATGGAGGGAACGATGATGATGATTTAAAAAATTAGACACGTATTTCAACTTTTCACTTCTGTCGGCACTTCACTTTTTTCCTCTACTGAATACATTTTATTATAAATTATCGTGTGTGTATGGGACCCCATCGAGATTTTCGGAGCCCAAGCTAGCCCTACCTGTAAGCCAGTAGTACTGTGTAATTAATGATATCTGTGTGAATATTTAACGTGCGTCCAATAAATAATAGTTTAAAAAACTAAAAACCACGCTTTTTATAGAAAACCGAACTAAAAAAATAGAAAATAAGTTTTAATAAATTTAAATTAAGAATAGTGTTAATAATTTCAATAAATATAAATGAATAATAGTGTAATTAATTAAAAAATGTATTTTATAAAAGTAAAAATGTATGTCTTTTTAAAAAAGCGTGGGGTGCAAAGGTCAATAGATATAAATATTTTATTGACAGACATGAGTTAAGCTTAAAAAGCACCCCACGCTTTTTTTTACTTACTTTTATTAAAATTTAACATTTATTAGAACTTATTTTCTATCTTTTTAAGTTCGGTTTTCTATACAAAGCGTGTTTTTTAGTTTTTTAAACTATTACTATTTCCTACTTTTTAGTTGTGTTTATTTATAAAAATGTTTTTTTTTTGAGTTGTTTTAACTATTATATGCTTTGTTGAATTAAAAATTCTCTTTGGTGTTCGATAATTTGTTAATATTAGATAAATTGGCTAAAGATAATGGTTGGAAATTAAAATTTCTGCCTTATCGACATAGATGAAAATTATATAAATTGACAAAAACCTTATTTTGAAAATTGAAAAATGGAATAATTTTATCAAATTAGTGTATTGTCATCGATCCTCGATAAATCTACTAAGTTTGAACGAAATCTGGCCGTTTAAAGTGGGTCAAAATCGCGCCCAAAGGAGTCGGTTACAAACAAACATACAGGTGAAGCTAATAAAAAGCGTATTAAAATAATTTATTCATCTGTTAACGAGTGAGGCTCTATCGCAGGCTTTCCTCCCGGGGGTGGAAGGTCAGACAGCAGTCGCTTCCGTAAAAGCCTAGATAAACTATTCATGGAAAGGAGCACTTTGGAGCCAGGACCGCTCTTATGCTCAAGAGCGGTCCTGGCTCCAAAGTGTAAGCTTATGATGCAAGTGGGATTGGCATTTGGGTTTTGGTTGTACAAAAACTGCTAACCAACACCTTTATTTAATATATGCCAGTCTACCAGCCAGCTTTAGTCCGTAGTCGTAATTTATTCAATCCTACTTCCTTATAGTATTATAAATGTTAAAGATGACGAAGATGTTTGGATGTTCGTTACTCGATCCCGCTTTAAGCTGGAATTTGGTACAGGGATAGATTACAGTATAGAATAACACACAGGCTTTATACCTAGAATAAGTTCCCATGGGTTACGAAAACGGGATCAAAATTTCAAGAGAGCGGAGCCGCGATCCGTAGTTAGTTCTCTATATTTTATTCACTCCATTCATATTTTCAACACCTATAAAAAGATATTATTCGAGAATAAGTAATGAAGCTTCAGTAAATAATACCTCTTAACGCTACAAATACTAACGATTACGTAAATACAGAATCGAATTCAAACGCTGAACGTTATTCATAATCTTAATCTCGCCTAGGACAATGAATTCTAATAAACAGTATCTTGACATGTTAACCTAGAATTAACAATTGATAGTGATTAATCTAATATAAATAATATTTTTGTTCATTGAAATGAAATTTTAAACGATTCTATCGTGATTTATTTTGTTTTGGGGTCTTTGTGGTATGGCTTGGTTATAAAAGTAAGATTTTCTCAACTAGATTTTAAGGACAAAGATATATTAAATCTGTAGTATTAGGAACTTAGTGGTTAAGGAGTCAAGTTACGATCAAGAGGTCCCGGGTTCGAATCCTGGCCATTATACTACTGACGTGAGCCTACTCCTAACACAAGCAATTTAGCTTAGGTGAAGGGTTAACGGTAATACTAGTAATATCGGTAGCGGTTTTTTATACCACTTGAGTGGCAGACAAACATACGGCCCATCTGATGAGGTTACCGTGGCCTTTGGACGTGTGCAACACCAGGGGTGTCACACTCGCGCTGCCGACCCCGTAAAAAACCTTCTAATACCCTTTGTTTCTTTTCCTCTTTGTTACTTGTACTCTTTAAAAAAAGAACAGCGTTCTAAGCTGTATGTACTTGTAGTATGAGAGTAATCAACAACACCTCGTGAAATAACATGTATTTTACTGAATTTCATTTTCATTTTGCACCCAACTGATGTACGCTTTTAACTTCTTATGCAAATGCAGACTATACGGTCTAATACAGTAACAACACCCAGTTTGCAGAAATACACTGATAACGAAATTTAGCAGATTTTTAGAAATAAGCATTATTTTTACCCGACTGCGTTAGCAAGGATAGTGTTATAAAAATGTGTGAGATATTTTATACGCGTGGGAGCATTGAAATTCTAATTTAGTAATACTAAAGTGGCTGATATTTTTAAGTGAGCGTGGATGGCCAAATCCGAAACTATGTGGAATTTTGGAAAAATCTATATGCCTAGCCAGGAATCGAAGCCGTTGATTTTGAAAAAAATAAAAATACACCATTTGACAGTATCGCTAACAAGGAATAAATTGTGGGAATTAACGACATACGTTAAACTTAAGGAAAGAGCTCATTTTAGCACCTTGAAATCTAGTGCCGATATAAACTCGCATTCTGCCTTCTGGCAATTCACGTAGGTATCTTAACATGTTTTAAAAATATTACCATTTTGAAATTATGGTAAAAATATCAACGGCAAAAAAAAATGTTCATGCTAATCACTTTATTCCCTAATATCCGCATACCAAACAGTTTTCCAATTTATGTGATGCAAAACAGCATCGGAAAAGCACTCTATGGAATGAAGATATAATTCAATTTTCACGTTAAAATTATTCCGTTTCTTACTCTCGATCGGTGGCGGCATTGGGTAGAAAATATAATTTCAGGTATATTGGATGCAAATATCAGTTTAGCATAGAAATTAGAATAGGGGTTTATGAAGCAATAATACCGATAGCTGTATAATCTTCTCGCTAATTGAACATGGCGAGTTGTGAAATTACTTCATAACGAAAACAACATAATAAAACTCAATTAATTTTTTAAGCAATTTGTATGCTTACTTTTCTTATAGATTTAGATCGGAAAAATCGCCTTAAGACGTATATAATATATCGGAGATTTTCGAATATCTGGGACGTCTCTAGATGGCTCAGTTGGTAAGAGCATTCCCCCTGTAAGAGACTGGTCGCGGGTTCAAGTCCCGTCCTAGATGTTCTCTTTTTCCGATCTAAATCTATAACATAATAAAACGTTTTTATTTTTACGTTACAGGTTTTCAAATTAAAGTTAGCTAATTTACCGGTACTTAAATTACTGAAGCGTTAACATATTATACTATATTAGCTGATTCCCACGGTTCCGCCCGCGTGGAATTCTGATCCTGTTCCCGCGGCTGGACAAAAGTATACTATGTTCTATTCCAGACAATAATCTACATCTGTGCCAAATTTCATTCAAATTCATTTAGCCATTTTTGCAAGAAAGAGTAACAAACATCCACAATCCATATTATCCATACAAAGTTTCGCCTTTCTAATATTAGTGGGATTTTCAATTAATACTCAGAATGGTTTATTTGTTATTAAATGCGCATCGTGGATTATGTTTGTTTCCGACGGTACCTACGTGGTTAAGGAGTCGGCCTTACGATCGAAAAGTCCTGGGTTCAAATCCTGGTGATTGCACTACCAAGTTACCGGGAATACTGGCAATTTCGGTCACTTGTACCCTTTTTTTTTTTTTATCGTGCGGAAATCCCTTCGGATACCCCCCCCCCCCAGCGGGGGTGGTTATGTCGGGCTTGCACCGACTAAAACCGCACGCCGTCTCGGGTCTCCAGACGCCGGGGTGAAAGGTTACCCATAGAGCATATCCCTCGCACCCCGGCTGACCCTGGGCCATCTCACCACTAACAGCATCGCTCATCCTGTCTCCTCTGAAAGCAGAGGAGTACGGAGAGCGATGTGTTCCCGCCACGTTGGGTATTGGCCGACGATCAATGCCAACCCTATGAAGGGGTGAAGGGGAAGCCATTGACCGCCGCCCAGGGTGTACCGGCCGCTCCGATTCCGTTCCCCCCGGACTGCAGCGGGATCGGAATCGGAGCGACACTCGAGGAGGTTACCCAACACACACCCCCGGTCACTTGTACCCTTTAAAAAAACACCATTTGAATGGTTAATAGAAACGAAACGCTCCTTGCATAGTACTAAACTTAATTTATATAATTATCTGATTATAGTGTAAAGTCACTTATTAAATTCTTATTAAATTGTTAGTAACGGATATTAATAGATCAGTTTTCCCCTCTTTATTCTATTTTATGCTTGTCTCATGTGCTATAATAATAATGCTCACTCAAATGTCATTACTTGTCACCGTGGGACCCGTTCGCTTACTTTCCTATAATATGTCAAGAGGGTCGATGTTTGGTCCATGCATCATGCTCGGAAACGGATGTTTGTAGCTGGTTACTTTGATATATGTCTCCGAAGTACATAGGGCGAATTGTACGCCCAAATACCATCAAAAATATATGTTTGATTATTGAAGGCGAGCCTGTTTTTGTTCACCGCGCACTTTGGGATTAAGAATAGAAAAATTGCTGGTGAAATGTAAAAAGTGGTAAATATATCAGATTTAGTAGCTCAAGGAGCAAGGGCCACGTCTCTGTAACTTAATCAAGCTGTTGCCGGGCAGTCAAGATACCGTAACCTAAGTGTAACTTTGACATCAAAGTGTTACAAATTTAATGGATGTATTAGTAGTGTAGTATATAATATTCATTTTAGTTTGTCTGTAATTTAGTAGCGTATTTTTCTTCATAGATGCTCCTACTGAAGGAGTCAACTTTGTAATCTTGGTTTGATAGGAGCTTACGACCTCTTCAAAATGGAAGAATTAATTGATGCCATAATATTAATTCTGCATATATTTTCAGGTATATCTTTTTACCGTTATCCACTGTTCGCATAAACATTTAAAGATATATTATGCTAATTTATACTATTCTTAAGTTAAATTGAATCACAATAATCAGAATGCCTAATGAGAACACACAAAGTAAAATCTAGTAACTCTTTAGCATTAAGAAATAATTTGATGGAGCCCCGCTTTTGTAAATCAGATTGATCCCCTACGGTATTATAATCCGGGACAATACATTTACCAGTTAATCACAGGAGATTATCGAATAGTTGTTTGAAATTGAAGTCGTGTTGATACACCTACTCGATTACACCAATACATCAATTGATGACGTCATCGATAATTGTGCCTATCATATCTACAGTACTGTAACAATCCGTACGTAACAAACAATACGTTAATGTAATGCCACATTTAAAAAAACCGTATGATGTCGCGGTAGAGCGTTCGACATCGTCAGACATCAGAGGTTGTCGGTTTGATACTCGATCAGTGTAAATATTTTGTACACAAGAATATGTCTGTTTATATTAATTTGAGTTTTTCTACTTTATAAGAAAGATGTACAGAAGTATGTTTAGTTATTTCACTTAAATTTGTTAAGCGTACACATCTCTTTAGAGATCTGTATTGAAAAGCAAAAATCCATAAAGTATCTGGATTTATATTCTCGTAAAGTTAAAAGACGGCAGATGTAGGTACCATTAACTCACTGACATTAACGAGAAAGTTACTTGATATTTGAAACGGGTGCTGACAAATGTCACGAAAACGTGTCTTGATGAAGTACGTGAATTTTTTTTGATAGCTATATTCATTTATATTTCAGTGCCATTAATTCTCACACTCTATTATATCCAATACGCTACAAATAAAAAATGTAAGGAACGTGATATTCAATATTTCTTCGGAATAAAGTTAAAGACGTAATACAAAACGTGTGTCCTCCATGAGAAGAGTAAATTATATTTAGAATAGTTAAACCGACTTCGAAAAAGGAGGAGGTTCTCGTTAACTTCTTAAAATCTCATCAGTTTAACAATACAATATTTTTCGTAAATTATGAGTGAATTTTTGAAGAATCTCTATCGTCTAATTCTCTCAAATTGACGGTTTCTATAACAATGAAGTAACAATGAAGAGTGTAGACACAATAATTTCATGTTACAATAAAAATTTTTAATTATGATATTTAATGAATAAAAACAGTTAGAAGCACATACGTAACGTAACGATTTTTCTAAACTTGTACCGCAGATTACAGAACATTTCAATGAAGCAACGCTATCTAACTTTAAAGAGGCACATAATTATCCAATGTTAGGTTACATATTTCCTGTTATTTTTATTTAAAAAAGTTTATTGAAAAAAGGGCAGGTCAAAAGCACCCGAAACCGGCGGGCTTGCATGAACGGTTTAATGACAGTGAAGGAAGCTCGTGAAGTATGTAAGGACAGAAGCAGATGGCGGGCAGTTATCTCTGCCTACCCCGGAGGGAAAAAGGCGTGAGTATATGAATGTGTGTATGTATATTTCCTGTTATTAGTTAAATAAAAATCATTTGTGGTTTCACTAAGAGAACGCACCGATGCGACGAAGCGTCGTTGTATTTATCGAACCTGTTTCGAAAGATCAAACAAAAAAGTTGAGAAAAAGAAAAGTAGAAATATTCATACCTATATTCTCGAGAGAAAGAAACTTGAAATTTGAACACCAAAATGAATGAATCGGAATATCGGTGTATATTTTTTTGTCAATAAATAAAATGTATATCGAGATTTTTCCATTTGAAAAACTTTACTAAGTCACTCCCGTGCCGGGGGAAATGTATTTATTATTGGATTCATTCTATTCGATAGCGCACGAGATTCATTCAAAATCCTGGTTTCATGACAACGAATCGGTAAGACAGATGCCCAGGCACTGGATATATAACCTCTATATTAATGATATTGTCGGAAGTTTACGCGAATGTCACAAATTGAAATAAAACTATTTTTAACAGATTCCAACGAACTTTTAACGGATTCTGTTTAAATAATAAAATAAATCGCGATACAATCCGTTAAAAATATTTTTATTTCTGTATATCAGTATTACTAAACACAACAGGATTAAAATATGATTTATATATATAATAAAGTGGTCGTCCATACAGTAACTAAAGAGCACTAATAGTGCTGTATGGACAGAATCCTACTAATATAATAAATGTGAAAGTTTGTGAAAATATTTCAATGTTTGTTAGTCAATCACGCTCAAACGGGTGAACGGATCTGGTTGAGATCTGGTACAAGGATAGATTATAGCCTGGAATATCACATAGGCTACTCTTTACCTCTAGATCTCACTTTTCTACTTTGGCAGATGATTGTCAGAATTCACGATTATATTACATTATACTCTATAGGACGGTCTCTGTGGCGTAGCGGTAGTGCATTCGACTGCTACGACAGGGGGCGCGGGTTCGATTCCCGCTCAGTGCAAATATTTGTATGCATGAATATGTCTATTTGCATTGGTCTGGGTGTTTCTATGTATAATACGTATGTATTTACAAAAAAAAAGTATATAAGTATGTTTATCCGCATTCTGGAACCCATAACACAAGCTAGTTAAACTATGCTTACTTTGGGTCTAGAAAGCACTGTGTAGAATGTCGTAGAATATTATATTTATTTATTTATACTAAAGGTTATTATTATACTAACTTTCTCATTCTATAATGAATATGCTAGGATATAGCTAGACACGCAGCATTGTCTAGGTGTCAGGAAAAATTGCTAAGATAGAATCCATTATAATTAGTTTTATTTCAATGAGTAACATCGCGTAAATTTTCGACAATATCTTGTTATATGAGATTTAGAATGTATAGAAACATATATACTTATATAAATTATATACATTTCTTTGGTGAATATTAGAGTAAATATGTAGACTATGTATAGCAACATAACTTGTTATGATAACATCTACATTTGAGCGCCAATCCCGGTTGCATCCAGAACTTGCACTTTGGAGCCCGAGTTCCATTTTATTATACATGAGTATAACCCCTAAAGGAAGGCCAGTGCCAGAGCGTGGAATAACTATTTATTATTATAACTTATGTTACAAAAAAGGCACCGGTAAATGAGTACTTAACACTATAAATTTTGCATTGTCAGCAAATGAAAAAAAAGCGATGGTAAAGGGATAAACCCTCTGAGAATGTTGAAAATCATACAATATACGTGAAGTATCAATCAAGCTTGTGCCCAGGTGAACCAATCCAGTTGTGCTAGTAAAATTCTGTGATTGTAATTGTCAAAAAGATTGGTGAAAAAGAAATTCCCGTACAAATTAGGAACCAACTGAATATTGAAGCACATTATTTTATATTATAGGAAATCATTGAACGATAATACTTGTTTATTCAAAATAATATATTCATTCTTCATCGCGGCGATAGCCCAGTGGTGTACGTAACAGACTGCCGAGACGAGGTCTCGAGTTCGATCCCCAGTCGCCCCGGGCACACACCTCTGACTTTTCGAAGTTATGTGTGTATTAAAAATGTTGATTATCGCTCGCTTAGTAATGTGCCCGGCAGATGGCAATAGGCTCGCCCCCTATTACATTGGGACCTAAATACAACTGGCGAAACGTGGGTGTAATACACCTCTGCCTACCCCTTCGTGGATACAGGCGTGAAGTTATGTTATGTTTGTTATGTCATTCTGATAAGTAGGGTATTCACAGCTCCTTGATGAGTTAAGTAGGGCCAGCTAGCATGTTTTCTTTTAATCATAATAACATAATAAGTTCAATGATCTTTAATATCATTATTTATTATCAGCTTAAATGTTATAATTACGAAGTAGATATAATGAGTAAGTAGTGAGTAGATAGCGAATTTTGAATAAAAATAATAAATCAAAAACCTAGCCTATCGAAATAGAGGGCTCTAAGAGAAATCTGAAGAATGAAGGGGAATATTATTAATGCCAAAAATGCTAAAATGGTGGGTTCCAGTGTGACAACCTCAAAAGATGCTTTTTCACGCTCCGTTTAATTTTTACAAAGTAAACCTGGCATCAGAATGGAGGTCTTTTTGATTTCTCATTTATCTTTTGAATAGTGAAGGAGCAATTAAATAATGTAAAGTAGTAGTAAATATAGATAATTTACCTATATATACATAATATATATACGTCAATGATAAACACATGCATGCACACCTAAAATGTGTCAGGAGGGAATGAAATGGAACACTTTTGTCTCTGCTTACTCCTGTAGGAGACAACCGTGAAAATATTTTTTATAATATACACCAAGAAGTAAACACTCTTATCACGAATATGCGGTATTCAAACTTCTTACGGCATTAACAACTGACCTTCATTTTATTAATAAACCCAAACTTTTTATACCACTTTTACTTAAACACAGTGTTTGTGTGTGTGTGTTGTGGGTTCAGGCAGTAGATTAAATTAACTGCACCACATTATCATCTTCGGATACGAGGTTTACGGCCGAAAAGGTACCTTGCATTATTTACGAGACATTAAAACTCCACCTACTGCCTCACAATCGTATACACTAAAACCTTCCAAATTCGGACTAATTTTTTTTTTTATACCTGTACTAAATCTTCCATAATATAATTAATTACTATGACTATTTATTTTATTTAAAATAAAAATTTCATTTAATATCCAAAGAAAATTACCTCTACAAAGTTCGATATATCCGTAGTTCACTTAAGGGTCGGCTCACAAAACAAACAGCACTCGGTTATATAATGAACGGTTGAACTAACACGTCAGGGTCGTAATTTTCTGGAGCGGCACGTCCGCCCCTCACAGCGCACACGAGAATACTGATACACGTTAACGTCAACGCCGGCAGGCTCGCGAAGACCGGTGTGAAATGCGCAAGTCACGCTGAGCTTAACTTATCTACCTACTTTTAAAATTCAAATTGTCATTCATTCGGTCTTATTATACATACAGGGTACGCAAAGTGGGACTGCCGTTTGGTGGGTTAAATACTTAAATTTCCGCTATGCGGGTTTATGTGTTTCCAACCTTCGACCCCAAACTGCTATAGTGAGGTAGTGAGGTTATTTTCCTTAATCTAATAAAGTTTTAATAGCTACTCTTGCTGAGCCTAACTTACCTACCTACTTTTAAAATTGAAATTGTCATTCACTCGGTTTTATTATGGACAGGTTACGCAAAGTTAGTTTAAATTTCCTCTATGAGAATCTACGTGCTGTCAACCTTCGACCTCAGAACGTCTAAAGTGAGGTTATTTCGTAAATCTAGGGAAGTTTTGATTGTTACTTTTTGGCTAAGAATACTTCGCATATAAGGGCACGTATTTTCGTATTTCACGACTGAATAAATATTATTTCGTAGCGTCCGTAGCAACTGCGTAGCAATTTCACGTAGCAAAGCGACAGTAACAGTGCTTTAACTTTTGTGTCAAATAAAGCTGTTAAATGCTTGCTTTAAACTACTGCCATGGCAAATAACTATATAATTTGCTTGATAGTAAGTAGTTACTGGCATTTATATCTATTTATGTATATGCTCGCGACACCTGACCAGAGGTGTCCTTGATACAAGGCCCTATTCCGTTTTCTAAAGAACTTTGGTGATCATACTACTTAACAGAATGTTAGCTGAAGTTTTATTTCACCATTTTTCTAACCTAAAAAATACGACAAAAAAACGAATAATTGATTATTATGTGATGGTCTGTTCCATTATTAATTATTTTAATACTAGTTGTTTCCCGCGGCTTCGTCCACTTAAAATTCTGATCCTGTTCCCGCTTTGCATGAAAATTTGGCAAAGGGATAAATTATAGTCTGAAATAACAAGTAGGTTAACTGGAATAGGTGCCATTCCAGTTAACCTACTTGTTATTTCAGACTATAATTTATCCCTGTGCCAAATATTAGCCCTGTTGTAGGTAAAAGATTACCTGTATTACTGGTCACCAGGATTCCACTATCATACAATGAGTATGTTGTGCTCAAAAAAGATATAACAGGATAATCAGTATTGATACAAACATATGCTATCGATTAAAATATATAAAGCATGCTACCTTTTTTTTTTTTTTATCGTGCGGAAATCCCTTCGGATACCCCCCCCGCGTGCCAGCGGGGGCGGTTATGTCGGGCTTGAACCGACTAAAACCGCACGCCGTCTCGGGTCTACAGACGCCGGGGTGTAAGGTTACCCATAGAGCATATCCCTCGCACCCCGACTGACCCTGGGCCATCTCCGGTTTCGAGATGGCCCCCTCGGGTTTGGGAACCACGGTGTCCCCGTCTTGCCCCGGTTTGGGGGAGGGTCGCTAGTCGCCCCACCGTCCCGGCCTGCTTCTGCTGGGGTGACAGGTGGCCTCACCCGCCACCCCCAGGCCTGCGCTCATGGAGGACGGAGGTCGTTAAGCGACCTCCGGCGCCTGAGTCGCCTGCGACGCGCGGCGAGCAAGTTGCGGGCTCGGCGGACCGGGAGAGTTCTAAGTCTCTCCCGGGCGCGCTCCGCACCATTGCCGCAATCATGCTGCCGAGCGAGAGGACTCTCACCCCGATGGCTGCCACAAGCTCACGCCTCGGCGCCTCCCACGCCGGGCAGTCCGCCAGCGTGTGCAGCCCTGAGTCCTCGCTCGCGTCGCAGTAATGACACTCAGGCATTGGCTCCTTCCTGATCCGATGCAGGTGGTCCCCGAAGCACCCCTTCCCGGAGATCACCTGCGTCAGTCGGTACGAGAGGCTTCCGTGTCGCCTCTCCAGTCAATCCTCCATGATGGGCCTTACCGCCGCTATTGCGGCGTGCCCTGCGCTTGGTCGCCCAAGTCGTTCCTTCCACTCCACCACGATGGCCTGGCGGAGCTGGGACTGCACGGCCTCGATTTCTCGAGGTTCGGGGTTCCATCCCTGCTCCCGCACCTCCTTTCGCCACTGGTACAGTTGCGAAAGGGCTCTCGCTTCCAGGTCCCATGGCGGAGTTCCGGCAAGGAGACTCGCCGCCTCGAAGGAGATCGTGCGGTACCCTCGGATGACCCTGATGGCCAGAACTCGCTGCGGAGCGCGCAGCATCTGCACAGTTCTGGTCCTCAGGGCCTCCGCCCATATTGGGCACCCATACAGGGCCATGGACCGCACGATCCCAGCGTAGAGTCTCCTGCAGGATTCATCGGGCCCCCTCATGTTGGGCAACAGCCGAGCCAGAGCAAGAGCTGTGCCCTTCAATTTGGGAGCCAGACTTCGGATGTGCTCTCCGAAGTCCCATCGGCCGTCGAGCACGAGCCCCAAATATTTCATTTGGGGCTGCGATGAGACTGGATCTCTCGGGTGGCTTGCTCCGAGGCCCATGGAAGAACAGGGCCTCGGTTTTATGCAGGGCCACCTCGAGACCCAGCCGCCGGATCTGATGGCGAGAGCGTGGTGCGCAGAGGCGTCAGCGTGGTAACACAAATGGAGTTGAGAGTTGAATAAAAGTACGCAGTTGGTTATGTAGTTTATTACGGCACAAGATGGAATCGAAATCAGTACATATACATTAAGCAGCTTTGGCGTACAACGTATTACAATACTTATTATTAATATCTTGGAAATAACACTTAGGATCATATTAGATTTACTTTACTTGTATGACTTGATAACATTACACAAGGAAGTTAAGAAAGGAAGAGAGCAAACAGACAGATGTCACAATACCGGATATGTTCTATAGTTAATCTATGAATTACCATAATTCTCAACTAACAATAGACAATGCTTATCCTCTATACTGTACGAGTCGATTGATGGTGTAGACCTAATATTGCCAACACTTCCCCTTACACCATACAGTCGAACTCTACACAAGCTCATTCAAATACAAAATAGCATCTATACCTATAATTATAGATAACTCCTACATGGAAGTTCTAAATTATACAACTGCTATAAAACAATACAGTTTAAACAAGCTTTAAACAAGAGTTCTAATATTTAACTCGTACATAAACTTATTATGCTTAACTAAAGGTAAAGCCTTAGTCAGTATGTGCGCTATCATCTCCTCAGTTGACAAATATTTAATAGAAACAATAGCTCAACTTTTCACAAAAAATTTCATACCATAAACTTCTAATAAACAATATTTCTTTGCAAACTGAACTAATACTCATATATTCTGCTTCTGTACTTGAACATGCTACTGATCTCTGCTTTTTGCTTTCCCAATTTACTGTATTGTGGCCCATTTTAATTACATAACCAGTATATGACTTGCGGTCAATAGGGTCATTAGCAAAATCAGCATCAGCATATGCTGTCAATTCAAAACTTTTACACTTCTTGAATGTCAAACTATAATCTTTAGTCTTAGATAAATAACGAAGGATCCTTTTGGCAGCTAGCCAACGGCATTTATTATAATTATTATTAAACTAACTTAATCTATTACATGCATACGTAATGTCAGGTCTAGTACAAACACTTAAGTACATGAGAGAACCTATTAATTCTCTAAAATCATAATTATTATCAGTTGAAATATCATTATTAACAACAAATTTTTCATTTACTTGCATAGGAGTATTTACACCTTTTGCATCTGACATTCCAAAACGATACAATAACTTATTAATGTAATCAGTTTGTTTCAACATTAAAATGCCTTTAGATCTGTCTCTAACAATGTCTATACCTAAACAAGATTTCAGGGGACCTAAATTTTTAACATCAAATTTAGCCTGTAAAATATTTACTAAATCTTGCTTATCAGAATTACAATTACTAAATAAAAAGAAATCATCGACATACAGCGCTACAATTGTCAAATCTTTATAAGAATTACTATTAGAGTTTCGCTTGACATATACACATGGTTCACATTTCGTTTTAAAATATCCACTTTGCAATAACAAATTATTTACAGTCTCATTCCAAGCTCTGCTGGCTTGTTTCAGGCCATAAATGCTTTTTTGTAGTAAACACACTTTATTATTATCAATAACAAAACCTTTTGGTTGTTCCATATAAATTTCTTCTTTTAAAGAACTATTTAGAAAAGCTGTAGTAATATCAATGTGATCAATGTCCATATCTAATTCATTTGCTAAATTAAATAAAATTCGCATTGTGGAATGCCTAACTACAGGTGAAAATGTTTTTCCATAATCAATACCAGGCTTCTGGCTGAACCCTCGTGCTACCAATCGCGCTTTATATTTTTCAAAATTACCAGCCGCATCCTGTTTGACTTTATAAACCCATTTACATTTAACTATGTTTTTATTGGGTGGCCTCTCTACTAATTTCCATACCTTATTTTCCAATAATGAGTCATATTCATCTTGCATGGCAGCCTGCCATCTCAAATGATTAGAACTAGCCATAGCATCTTCATATGACACCGGTTCATTCATAGAAGAGGTTTGAGAGTAAAGAGAATAGTCAAAATTACCATACCTTATGGGAGGTATTCCCCTGGTACTCCTTATAGGGCGGTTATTCGCGAGGTGCTTACTAAATCTGGTTCACAGCTCTCACTTGATTCACCTGAGCTATCTCTCCAAGAATGATCACTGTTTCCTCCATAGGGTACTGACCAACAATCAACATACTGCGACGGTGATGTAGTTGCATCAACCTGCTGCTGTGGCAAGGTTACCACATCGATGGATCTGCTCAAGTTGGGTGACTCACCTTCAACTGTGCAGCTGTCCTTTTGAATATCTAAAATTGATGATGGTTCACTAATAATATCTGCATTATTACTATTATCACAGTTAATATTTGGTTTTGAACCATTAATGACATCATAAACTACAACATTAGAATCAGTGTCAGAAATGTCAATGTCAGACATTTTCTTCACATTAGAATTAATCAAATTTAAATTGCCACATGGAATATCGCCAACAATATCCTTAGTGGGGTTAACATTAATTAAATTATCATGAATAGCATCATTATTAATCAATTGAATATTGTCATCATTTTTAGACAATTCAATAAAATGCACATTTCTACATTTTACTACAGTAGTGGGACATTTAGGATCTATTAACCTATAACCTTTAGAGTTCTCACAATAACCTACAAATATATATTCCTTTGACTTAACATCCAGCTTACGACGCTTATGATCAGGAATGAGTGAGAATGCTCTACAACCAAATACTCTTAAATGACTCAAGTCAGGTTTACATCCAGACCATGCTTCTTTTGGAATGCCGCCAGACAAAGCTGCAGTAGGGGTCCTATTCTTTAAATATATTGCTGTCGTCACAGCCTCTCCCCAAAATTGCTTGTCGAGACGAGCTTCAGAAAGCATACAACGAGTCTTCTCTATAAGGGTTCTATTTAATCGTTCAGAAACTCCGTTTTGCTGTGCACAAAAAGGAATAGTAGTTTGGTGTTTAATCCCATTATTAGATAAATAATTTTCAAAATTATGACTGCAATATTCTCCTCCATTGTCAGTCCTCAAACATTTAATTTTACAACCAGTCTGATTCTCAACTAAATTCTTAAATTTAATAAAATAAGACATTACCTCACTTTTATGTTTTAGCAAGTAGCCATAAGTCTTTCTAGAGAAATCATCCGTAAACGTAACAATGTATCTTGCTCCACCTAAGCTGCTAACACTCATGGGTCCGCAAACATCGGAGTGTACCACCGATAGCAGTTCCCGAGCTCGCGTCGCCTGACCTTTAGGAAAAGAGTGCATTGCCTGCTTCCCCTCAATACATGGAATGCAATCCCTCAAAATGTCATGGCCGCTGTCATTAAAAACAACACCATCTACATGTTTACAAAGGGTGTACATACCACTTAAACTTAGATGTCCAAGGCGCCTATGCCACAATTCCATTGACACACTCGATGCAGCTAGAGCTTGTTCTGAAATAGACTTTGTACTATTAGTAGTCCTATCACCTACTTTTAATCCCTGTGTGAGTTTATAAATTCCCTTGTTACCACGAACTGTGACAGTACAATTATCTGGACAAATTATGTCACATTTATCATTGTTAAAATTGACATTATAGCCTGATTTAGTTAATTGACTTACAGAAAGCAAATTGACAGACAATTTGGGTACAAACAAAACATTTTCCAACAGTCATTTAACATTATTCATATAAAGAGAAACCTTACCAGAACCACAACTTTGTATAGTAGCATTACTGGCAACTGTTATATCAGTTTTAATCTTAGTGTCCAAATTTATAAAACTACTATGATCACGACACATGTGAGAAGAACAGCCACTATCAATTATCCAATCCCATTCATGAAATGCAGTGAGCGCTGAAGCCAGCATTGTCTGGGATGTATCACGTTCCTGTTTCTTCTTCTTCTGATCATTTTTCAATTTATAACACTTAGATTTGATATGTCCTTGCTTTTTGCAGTAGTGACAAATAATTTTCTTGTTTTTATAACTGCCCATTAATGCAACAGATTCTCCATTATCACTGGTTTTTCTTCTAAATTCTTCTTGAAGTAGTCGTGCTCTCACAACTTCAGTTGTTAAGGATTCTGTGAGACTTGCTGTTTCAAGACCGGAAACCAGCACATCATATTGTTGAGGTAAACCACTGAGTAATATTTCTGCAACCTCTTTGTCTTCTATAGTGCGTCCTATGTCTGATAGTTGTTGTACAAGAGTCATCACACCACTGATATAGTCAGTCATAGAAGAATACTGAGAAAATTCCACTCTGTGCAGCTGTCTTAATAAAATAACACGCCTATAGAGGCCTTTATCCTCAAATGCATCTGCAAGTCTTTTCCATGCATCTTTGGCAGAACTCGCATCTCTAACATATTGAATACAATTTGGTTTAACAGCTAAACAAATTCGAGCTAGCGCACGTGAGTCCAGTGTGCGGTTAGGTTCTCCAGGCATATCTATACATGACCACAGTCCTTCCATAATTAAAGTCATACGCATATAATATTTCCAATTTAAGTATGTACCAATTCCATCCAATTTATCAAATGCAATAGTTTGTGGAACATGAGGCAACTGTCCGCCATTTGTAGAAACATTGGAATTCGGTTCATCCGCCATAATGATATAAAAATAAAACTTACTCGATTTTCAATTATACTCCACTTGGTAATCTGGATCCATAACCTGATGGCGAGAGCGTGGTGCGTAGAGGCGTCAGCGTGGTAACACAAATGGAGTTGAGAGTTGAATAAAAGTACGCAGTTGGTTATGTAGTTTATTACGGCACAAGATGGAATCGAAATCAGTACATATACATTAAGCAGCTTTGGCGTACAACGTATTACAATACTTATTATTAATATCTAGGAAATAACACTTAGGATCATATTAGATTTACTTTACTTGTATGACTTGATAACATTACACAAGGAAGTTAAGAAAGGAAGAGAGCAAACAGACAGATGTCACAATACCGGATATGTTCTATAGTTAATCTATGAATTACCATAATTCTCAACTAACAATAGACAATGCTTATACTCTATACTGTACGAGTCGATTGATGGTGTAGACCTAATATTGCCAACAGGATCCGCCTAACGACTTGGGCAACCGCGGTCGTGGCCTTTCGGGTCGCTTCGCGGTACGTTGCCCCGCACGCCGTCACGAGCGTGTCGTCCGCGTAGCACGTGACGGCGGCACCGCCTACGAGCTCACCGCGAAGCACCCAGTCGTATCCGATGTTCCACAGGAGCGGCCCCAGGACCGATCCCTGTGGAACACCGCACGATATAAAGCATGCTACCTAAGGATGTGTATAAGTGTGTGTGTGTGTGTTTGTTTGTAAATGTGTGTGTGTGTGTGAGAGAGTGAGCGAGTGAGTGTGTGTGCATCTGAATTAGATGATCAAAGACTTCGTCGTCATTTCAACAGTTTCAATAATGTTTCTATGTCAGAGTATGTTTGACAGAGAAGCCATTCATGGAGAATAGTTTTGCACTTGTACATATTATTTAGACCATAAAGACCCAAAATTTTATGCAATTTATTATAAAGGTACGGACCCAGAAAAATAAAGAATTTTTGGGAAAATGATGTCCTGACCCTCGATGAGACAGCCACTAGATGATTCCGGCGAGTGGTATCTGTCCTAAACTCTGTCAATTAGTGCTGCTTAAATAATGTAGCTAGAACAAAGAGTTGTCTGTCGGTCAGTACTTGGCAGAATTCATAAAGCTCAGTTGTAGGACACAGGCGAGGCTTAAAAGTACAAACCTTCAAAACAACCCTCTGGGCACGCTCCAAAACGAGAAAAGGGACTCCTTTTCTCGTTTTGGACCGTGACTTTAAGACTTTATCAGTGCCTCTCCATGTTGTGATGCAGTAACTTAACATAGATTGGCATATCGCGAGATATACCATCTTCATCACGTTCGGGTCAGCCAAGTAACGTAATTGCCGAAAGATATAAATGAGTTTGCGGACCCGATCCGTCAAGTAGTCAACATGTGGTTTGAAAGTTAAGTTTTGGTCAAGTACAATCCCTAAGTATTTGATGAATGGAACTCTCTCAATGATGCAGCGGGCACCAGCTGAGAGCTGGCTGTCAATTGGTGAAACAGTGACTTGTAACGAGTTTTCTGAGGGTATGTCAAAGTTGCGAATTGTAAAATGAATAACCATAGTTTTAGTCACGTTTAAAGTTAGTAGGTTTTCCCTAAGCCATTGGGTAACGGCATTAAATCCGTTTTGAGCCAGACCGTACATCCTTGTCAGGGTATCGGAAGAGAATACCAGTGCTGTGTCATCTGCATAAGAAAATATTTGTCCATTGTCAAGTCGAAGGTTGCATAGGTCGTTTACATAAACTAAAAACAGGCTTGGGCCAAGAACACTCCCCTGAGGAACACCATACTCAATGGATGTTTCAGAGCTTGCATAAAGGCCAATCTTAACATATTGGGATCTACCAGTTAGATAACTTTGGAACAAAGATAGTTGATTCCCTCTCACACCTAATGATTCAAGCCTAGATAGTAAAATGGTAATCGAAACCGTGTCGAATGCTTTCGCAAGGTCCAGGAAAAGTGCTGCACATTTCTGCTTATCGTCTAGTTTCTTAACTATGTGACCCACTAAGTTGTGCACGGCATCGGCGGTAGAACAATTTCTCCTAAATCCGTACTGGTTCACAGATAGGAGATTACGAGATTCTAGGTAATTGACAAGCCTGAAATTTATAATTTTCTCTAGTATCTTAGATATCGCGGGCAATACGGATATTGGTCTGAAGTTTTCAACAAGGTTACGATCACCCGATTTGAATATAGGATGAACAATGGCTCTTTTAAAAGCTGTGGGAAATATTCCCGTACTCAAGCACAGGTTACATATGTATGTAAGAGGTGGTATGATGATGTTCCTGTGCCTTTTCAAGAACCCAGCTGAGATTCCGTCCCAGCCCGAAGCACTGTAGTTCTTTAATGACATGAGTACACGCTAGACTTCCAATGCATCTGTGTCGAACAGGACAAAAGAGTTAGCACTGGGGCATAAGTGATTGGTCGCACGGTCTACCCTAGAAAAATGACTGGGGTGTATTTTCTCTATCAGTTTCCTGCCAATGCTTGAAAAATTGTAAATGTATTTACCCCCTCGACACACAATTGTTTGTCATCCTGGAGGCTCAGAAGTTTGTCAGCCGGGATTTCGCTTTAGCGGTACTGGTGACTGAATAACCTTCCATACTTGTTTGGAATTGCTACCAGCTTTCTGAAATTCGAGCTTTTCAAATGCAGTTCTAGTTTTACGCAGTAAGTTAACGCAAAAATTACGATATCGCCTATAAGAGAGTTTTATTATTTCATTTCTTGGTTCTCTCTTCATTTGCTTGTAAAGATTGTCTCTGTGACGCATACACCTCAGTAACCCTGGGGTAATCCAGGGTTTGATAGGTCTTTTCCTTCGCGAAAATTTTATGGTTTTGCTGTTAGCAGAGATAGCAGAAAGAATAGGCTCGTACAGACGTGTCACAGCGAGATTAGGGTCATCGGCCGCGTAGACAGAGTCAAAGTTTATACCCAGCAAGTCATTAGTCACTTTGTTTTCGTTAATGTCTGTTACAGAGGTTCGAGAAATAGATTTTTTCTTTTTCAAAGACAGCGCACCAACAACCGCGAAGTGATCAGTGACGGTCGACTCAACCACTAGTATCCGAACAGGTAGACGAGACTTCAAATTCAAGTGGTCAAGGCAAGTCAGGCAATCATGAGTCAGAAAAGTATGACCTAGGTAGAGTCCATGTTGGGCCAGAACATCCATGTAATCAATCGAGAATCGATCCAATTGACCTTCGGCAATATCAATGTTAATGTCGCTCACAACAACTATATTACTATGCGCCCTAACTCCATGCAGAAGGCTGTCCAGTGATTGAATGAATCTTGTGGGATCTCTGAAAGCGAAAGGTCTATAGATGCCAAAAATAGCCAAATCTGCCCCCACTGTAACCAACAAACAGCTTGAGTCCTGCAAAGCGGGTTCTGTGACGGTTACATTAGTCAATGTTGTCTTAATATACACCACCACTCCATTGTTCTGATTATGCGTGATTAAGGTTAGATAAGAATTGTATCCATCTAGTACTGGAATAATGGGATTCTGAGACAGCCGGCACTCACTTAGAATTATAATGTCGGGATAATCGCCAATTCTTTGCATTAAAGACAGGAGTCCCCAGAAGTTCGCGTTATTGCTACGTATATTTTGCGATAGTATAGTGACAAATGAACCTGACACTGATAGCAGCCCAGAACACTCCTCAGCACTGCACTGTACAGCCTCACAGAAAGTGATGTTAGTAAGGTCAGACAACAAGTTATTAACCGCCGCGAATTTTAGTTGAAATAATTAATGATTAAACGAACTTACCTGTACGTGAAGTTCTATCATAATTATGCGAAGGCTTCGTCCGAAGGGATTAGCAAATAACACTTGTAGTACCGCCTAGTGGATCGCCAGTCTCACACTTTATTTGAGGGTAGAGAGAAAAATAAAAAGTAATAGATCTCACGTCAACGAGTTGGGTGACCTACCCGCTTGCTTCATTTAGTTTAGGGAGTAGCCGCGTCTGGAATATTTCACACAAGTAAAGGGATTAATATATGGGAGGGAGGGTTGCTAATCCCTTCGGACGAAGCCTTCGCATAATTATGATAGAACTTCACGTACAGGTAAGTTCGTTTAATCATTAATTATACTTCAGGCTTCGTCCGAAGGGATTAGCAAATAACACTTGTAGACTTTTAGAGATAGTAGTGTGAAATATTTTGTTTATTCCTCAATTTTCCATACAGATTTGAATTATTGTTAACAATTGTTCTGGCAAAATAATCATTTTCATTATTATTGACATTACTTATAGTTGTATTATAGAACCGATAGAATGTATTTGAAGAGCCGCTCCATCCAGCGGCTCTTCTTATTTGATCTAGACTGACGCCTAGATGAAGAGCCGCGGATGTGGCAGCGTGCCTTGTGCTGTGCGCGGTGAACATGTTCACATCAATGCCGCTTTTGCATAGGGTGTCTTTAATCCACCGACTTAAGGTTTGGGGCCCGACAGCATTATAAGGCTTTCTAAGACTTATGAAGAGGGAGTCAATATCCTTTCGTAACGGGCTTGATTTCTCGAGATAGGTAAGTAAGGTCTTCCCAGGACATATTTCGGGTCGTTCCTCAAAAAACGGTAACACTAAGATTGGCTGCAAACATCCTTGACGTGTTGTTTTTAAGAAATCAGGAATTTTGATAGTTACTTTAGAAGGAAACAATTCTATATTTTTAATATTGATTTTGGACAGGGTCTGTACTCTGTGTGCAGTCAAAAGGGCAATGAGAGTGATAAGTTTTTCAGAAAGATTTTCAAAGCACAATGTTTCGTTGGGGTAAAACTGGCTGAGATAATTAATTACTATTGAAGTATCCCATGTTACTTCATACTTGGGTAAGGGAGGACGTAACCGAAATATTCCTTTAAAATACCCCTTGACTCTATCATCTTCTCCTAAATTGTTTCCCATGAGTAGGGCAAGCGCGGATCTGCAGGAATTAAGCGTCCCGTATTGAGCTCCCTCTTCATAGAGGATATTTAAGAAATACATTATTTGTGGAATTGAAGCGTTATACAAATCAAGATTATTCTCATTACAGTAATTGAACCAGTCGTCGTAAGTAAACATTATATTGTTTATGGGAACTTTGAGATATTGATGCCAACATCACATTCACTGCTGACGGGGGTACACATCTTCTTAGCCACGCCGTCCGCATAAGTTCCCTGCCACCAGGGTAAGCTTGGTGTGTATGTCGCGATTGCAAGGCTGTGTTGGCCAATGTGGTACAACTACTACACCCCTGCCTTTATTGATAATTATCTATCTTAATGTTTTTAAAATTACAGAGGAAAGTGGGAAAGTATAAAAATAAATATCGGACCAGGAAATTGAAAATGCATTAATTGCCATCGCATCGGGGTCTCTGTGCCAGGAGACATAATCAATGCATTTGGTGTTCACTCGACTGGCAAATAGGTCTATTTGAGGCTCCCCATACGTTGAGACAATTTCCTGGTATGCCCAATCTTCTAACTCCCATTCTATGTCGGGATGCACCCGCCTTGACTCGGCATCTGCCGTTTTATTATCTGATGAGCTTATGTAATAAGCTATGACATACAATTTGCTCACACCACTGCCATAGCTGACGAGTGATGTCAGTGAGGTGGGGGAACTGAATACCTCCCATCCTTTAATGTAAGAGATGGCTGTGGTGTTGTCGATGCGGAGTAAAATTTGACAATTATTTAGATTTTTGGCAAAGACTTTTAAACCAAGAAAGGCAGCAAGTATTTCTAAGTAGTTAATATGTTGTGTCTTCTCCTGACTACTCCACAACCCATTAGCCCTCTCTTCACCACAGGCAGCACCCCACCCCGTATTTGAGGCATCTGAGAACATTTCCAGATCATGCATATCGTGCTTGATTTTACAAAAAGGTATTTGTATTGCGTCATACCACCATCTTAGATCGGGCAGTGACACACTAGGTATATTCATAAATTTATCGTAGTTATCGTCAGGTTCTAAGTTTAAAAACTTGATGCGTTCGATCCCAGGTTTTACCATGGCACACACCAATGACTTTTCGATGCTTTTCGAAGTTATGTGTGTATTTATCGCAGGCTTATAAGTGCCCGGTTAATGGCAATAGGCTCGCCACCTATTACATTGGGACCTAAACATAAACTGGCGAAATGTGGGTGCTAGCACCTCTGCCTACCCTTTCGAGGATATAGGCGTGAGTTTATGTTATGTTATGTTATGTTCGAAAAGTTTGGTATAAAGCCAGCTGTATTCAACAGCCGGGCAAATTGAAACTAGTAATCCAACCATTTGTGCAAATTCACGTATCGTACATCTTTTTATAGTTAAAAATTTTTGAATTTCTAATTTGACGCGAACAATTTTTTCTGAGGGTAACGTGATCTGGAATTTTTCAGAGTCTAGAACGAAACCTAGAAATGTACATACATTATTAGGTCTCAATAAACTTTTATTCTCATTAATTAAAAATCTGAGAGAGGTAATTAATTTCTTAGTTTGTACAGTATTGTACAAACATCTGTCGTATGACTGGCCCATTAACCAATATCTTAGTGAATATATATGGTGCCGTACTTAAGCCAAATGGTAATACGTTAAATTCGTAAAGTTGTTCTTCAAACTTAAATCTTAAATATTTCCTTGAATTAGGATGGATACTTATAAAATAATAGGCATCTTTTAAATCTATTTTTGTCATGAAACAATTCTTTGTTATTAATTTTAATACTGTGAGTAGATCTTCAATTTTAAAATGATCGGTTGTAATAAATTTATTTAAGTTTTTTAAATTCAGGATGAAACGATATTTACCATTTGGCTTAGGTACCAGGAATATACTAGATAAAAATTGTCCATCAGTAGGTTGGCATTTTGATATAGCTCCATTACATAATAAGTCCTGAATAGCTACATTGAAGTTATCTGTTTCTGAGGCTGAATAATGTTTCTCCGTTGGAACAGATAGTTGGTTAATGGGACTTGTAAATGGGATTTCGTATCCCTTAATGCAGGAGAGAATAACCGGATTATTCGTTATAAGGGACCATTGGTCATAAAAAAGAGGCAATCTGCCTGCATATTTTACCACGTCTAGCGGCGGTCGCGTGGCGGCGGTTGCTGCGAGGGTCTCGATGAGTTCGATGGCCAACCTCTCCTCGGAGGAGGCTCCTTCGCCTTCGGGCGAATCAGCTGCTTCCGAGTCGGATAAGGGCGCTTCCAGTTTAAATTATCTCTAGACTTGCTAGGTGTCGAAGCGGGTGCCTTTTTCTTCATCGGTGGCTTAGGCAGTATAGTTTTCAACTCTGCACCCGATTTATTTATCGCCTTTGCAGTTTTAATAGTTTCTGAAAGGTTTTCGCCGAATAAGAAAAGGTCTGGCTTCGTATTTTGAAGTTGGTCTTTCATGTCCTTCTTAAGTGAGGACAGAATGAAATCCCGTCTTATGGTCGAATCATGGTACTGCAAGTCACACAGTACGTTCTGTGTCCATCAACATTGTTATTAATTCTGGGTCATTCTCATTTTTAGATATCAGCGAATTAATAGCTTGAAGTTATTCGGCAATAAGTACTTTCCAGTAATGTCCTTACGTTGCTCCTTACTTAATCCATGTATAGCAGTATGTTCCAACCTAACTGCCAAGTCCTTATGAATGTCGGCTCCGAAAGTATTCGAAATAGTAGGATCCTCGCCCAGTATTTCGAGTATTGTGCTGTTAAGTATCGTATCAGCTGACCCAAGCTCCTCGGTATTCGTTACTGGCTCCGCGGCGCTAGCGGCAGCGGTGGCGGCGGGGGCGGCCACCACTACGGAGGCGAGCGTCACAGCGGGCTCACGCTGAGCGAGACACTCTTCGTCGGGTTCCGGGACAAGGTCGACGAGCGTCTCCGTACGTGGTTCAGAACCAATAATGGGATCAAGCAGGTTCGGAACATTGTTATTACATTCTTGTTCTGCAACCCACCGATACCTCCATTAGTCATGAAACAGACCAAGGTACTGTTCGTGAGACTAATTTATCGGGTAGTACAGCTCCAAAGAGAAGTACGCAAACCCAGCTAGGTAACCATTACTACCATGTGTGTAAGTCATGTACATTTACTATAATAAATAATGTACCATGTTTCGATTAGGTCGCATTAATTACTGCCAATTAGTTAAGAAACAGTCCTAGAATACTGTCCGCATAACTATTATTGGGTAGTACAACTCCAAAGAGAGGTACGCAAACCCAGGTTAATGACCAATTACAGCAATAACTTTTTAATTGAGTAGGTAAACACATTCATTAAAGATCAGTGTCGTAAGAATGCTTACAAATGGAAATTAGGCCCGATTGGTACGAAATGTATCCTATTTTATCTCATTAGTCAACACTTTTCGTAAATTAGGTGATTGATTACATTGTTAAATTTTGTAGGTATATCAATAATTAACAACAATAGTACCTTGAGACTCCGAGCGGGAACGCCTATCGGACGAGTCGGAACGACTCCGCGCGAGGCATCTACGCTACAATTTCCTTTCTAGTTTTTTAAACTTTCGCATCAGATTCTCATAATCCTCCTCACGTTTTCGCTTAGGCATTGTAGATAAGCACTTGAAATAAACACTGAACACTTTAGAGACGCGAGCGTGTGATCGTGGCGAGCACTAAAAAGCGTATGAAGCAAGCGGGTAGGTCACCCAACTCGTTGACGTGAGATCTATTACTTTTTATTTTTCTCTCTACCCTCAAATAAAGTGTGAGACTGGCGATCCACTAGGCGGTACTACAAGTGTTATTTGCTAATCCCTTCGGACGAAGCCTGAAGTATAATCCAAAAGGCGCAAACTCGATGTGGCCATATACCCAACAATAATCTACCCGTCCGGAATCGGAGTCTCGGAGGGAGGATGTACACGCTAATTTCCATTTTGGCCAGTGTAACATCACTAGAGTACCAAGAGGGCCAACATAGCCATAAACTTTCCGAGCATATCATGACTACAAACTTAGTCTTATAGTAATGGTAAGACGCAGCTAGTTTAGGTGTAAATAAGTGCATGTTATGTGATTGAGTATAGCCAGTACGGTGTGGATATTGTGCAGAGATGGTGTCTGTAATACTCGTGTTGATACGGGTACAATTTACGAACATCATTAAACAACAACCAAGATCTTTATGAACAAGGAAAATAGGTATATGTGTAGACAGTTTGACAAAGTTTACATCATTCATCCATTGTGGAAATAATAATTTGAAATTGAATAATTCAACATTATAAGTATTAAGTGTTTTAAAAGTGCTCCGCTTTTGTTGTTTGTGTGAAATGTAGGTGTTTCTATGAATGTTAAAGTTGATTGAGTTGTCGAAGGAAACGTGTGTGCAGGTGTTACGACATTTGCTTACATAATTCACAGAGATAGTTAGAGAGAAAGAGAAATTAATAAAGATTCTATAACAAAGTGAGAAAATTAACATAATAAATAAATCCCTAAATATATCCCCGAATATAAATAACATGCAACATAACTAGAGTCTTTCGGTGCAAATAGTACAGTCGTAAGGGTTCGATGACACTTGCCGATTCTAGTCATTTCTGTAGTTTCAGTTGGTGAACCTGATCTTCGCTTCTTATGGTAATAAATTGTGATTGGTCATCCTTTCTAACATACACCTTCCCATAAGCTGTCCAGCAATACTTAAATAGACAAGATCGGGCTAGGTCTCGATCGAGCGAGGAAGTGTAGGCGGGACCCCCTTGGGGTCAGATGTTCTGAGAGGAAGATGGGAGTGTCCTCATTTTTAGTTAGGCCCAGGTGCTTAGTGGAGAGCCTAGACCTATGTTTAGTGTTGTAAGCCTTGCTCATTTTCAAAACTTCTGCGTATTTTCAGTGCTTTATGGTTTTTTGAGTCGGTTTTATAGTTTTGTTAGTAAAACCACACGATGTCCGCCCCAAGTGTCCATTGCCAGGCACCCCGAGTAAGCCCTCGAAAGGATATCATAAGACTGTTATGTGAAATTAAATTAACATTTCATAATATTGATTTCATAATAAATTAAAATTAGAAAATTAAATTCGAAGTAATTAAAGACTAGGTGTTATGTTTTTTTAAAAGGTTACATTAGCAATTAAATAAAACTTCAGTTTAGAAGAAGTGAACCCATACATGAGATTTTTATGCTAAAGTAGTGATAATAGTTTATCAAACTAAATAAAACTGGCCAAGTGCGAGTCGGACTCACGCACGATGGGTCTCGTATCATCATCTACCTATGCCGTTATACATATTGAGTAAGAATGAGCAAAAAAAAATATCTTGGTGTATGTATGGGAGCCCCCAATAAACTTTTGATTTCTTTTAATTTTATTTTTTATTTTTAAAGTGTATATATAACTAAATAATATGTGAATATTTCAAGCATCTAGCTGTTAGCGTCCATTATCAATATCGAGCAAAATATAAAATTTCGTTTTTTGTATGGGCGTCCCCTTATATATTGATTTTATTCTGTTCTTTAGTACTTGTTGTTATAGCGGCAAGAGAAATCCATCATAAGTGAAAATTTCAATTGTGACAAACGGACAGTGGAGTCTTAGTAATAGGGTCCCGTTTTACCCTTTGTACCCAAAGAACCCGGAACCCTAATAACTAAGTGTACAACATGAAACTCACAAAGTGTACAAACAAAGCAGTTCGGTGTTCATGAAGAGTTTAACACTCCATATCCCGAAATAAATATATAATCGTAGCAACCCGCTCTCCTTTCGCTTCGGTTTATATGAGGTTTTTCTGACTCAACCCGTCGTAATTTACACATAATATATGGCCTATGTCCACAGTTAAGCAAGACTAGCCAAGGCAGTCTTAGGATGGGTGACCATTCTTCCGACATATTGAGGCTCCTCCATGCCTTGGAGAACACGTTAAGCCATCGATCCCGGTTGCCATACGAACACCTATGACAATCGTTACGGGTAGTTGGAGCCCAAAAATTTCGGTATCACCAGTGGATTGTGGAGTTCAGATGGCAGTCGCTTCATGGAAAATATATAGGTTCATAGGTTCAACCGTTTCATAGTTTGATTAAAAAGCCGACCCCAACTGAGTTAGGAAAGATTTGGAGAATGATAACCTATTTTCATCAGGGATAATGTACATTTCAGATACTGAATTTTTTTTTCAATTAGTGCAGTGGTTTCGAAGATTCACCCAAATTTATAACATCTTCATAAAATTAATAATCGTGAATAACAATAAAATAATTAACAAATTACTATTAGTAGACTTCTAAGTTTTGTTCCTATAATTATATAGTTAGCTAAACACAGTTGAAGCTAAAAAATTGACGTGAAAAGTTAGCTCTCGGACTACAAAAAGCGTCGACCATTCGCTTCACATTCTACCTAAACGGATTGCAAATGCTCCGAACCCATGACCCCAATATCTCTTGTTTAAGTACACATATTTCTTTTACTGTGGTCAAAAGCGAACTGGATCCGAAATGAAAATATTTTTACTCCAAACCTCCCAAAATAATTCATTGCATTAAATCAAGAAGCAAAAAGCATTAGAGCCACCGTCTGTTATCGATTTCCTTCTTCGTGCAACTTCCATCAAATATAAAGAAAACACGCCTGAAAAGTTCAAAGGAAACGTATTTCGTAGATAATTTAATTTTCTTCCCAATATTAAGGCGTTGGCTACATTGATGGTTGTAGCAACTTTGGATGAAAAGGGCGACTTTATAAAAATCTTTTTATTTTATCAAATAAGTCATTATTTTTCGTTGATGAAAAAGGTTAGTGTTTATTTATTATATATATGAAAATTGGAATGGATTTACTATCCTGTTGGAAGAAAAATTACTTTAAAAAAATCTTTATTGTGTTTTATACACGACGTTATAAATTCGATGTTGTTGAGCTATTAGGTGTGTTCAAGGTTTTATAAGAAGCTGAGTACTAGTTTTTGCAATGAAGCATTGCTTCTCGTCGTCGAACTGAACAAGAAAACTTACTTACCGGTTTTACTGAACCAATGTATTAAAAATATTTCATTTACGTTCTTACTCTATAGGGAGCTTTCTCACAAAGATTTCTCTCAATAATAGGAAACTTTTAATAACACCTCTAAAACAATTTTTAACGGATTCTATCGAGATTTATTTAGTGTTTTTAAAAGCTTTTTTATTTAACATGCACTGTTCGTAGGTAGGTTGTCCGTCAAATTTTTCAAACCAATTTTCGGCCATTTGATGGCATCCGATTGAGCTAAAATTTTGTGGTAAACACACGTTTAGTGTGAATGACAATGCAATAATATTACCATGGAGCTGGTCTGATAAGAGAGTAGTAAGGCGGTCACAGGAACTACTAAATTCAACAAGATAAACCTATCGAGTTTAGGCTCATTTGTTTTGACTTAGCACACTCTCTTGTTTTACATGGTCTGAGGATGGAGTAGGCAGGTGGCCATTGGAACTCCTAAGCTAAGCAAAGCGTCGGTAGCTTAGTGGTTAAGGAGTCGACTCTACGATCGAGAGGTCCCGGGTTCGAATCCTGGCCATTACACTACCGACGTGGACCCACTCCTAACACAAGCAATTTAGCTTAGCTGGTGGGGTTAGAGGGGAATATTAGTAATTTCGGTTACTAATATAAAAAAAAAGTTAAGCTTGTCGAGTTTAGGCTAATTTTTCTTCTCTTATTAAACTCTCTGTTGTTACATGGTAGTCAGGGTCTGAATATGTAGTAGGAAGGTAGCCATAGGAACTCCTAATCTAAACAAGATAAACCTGTCGAATTTGGGCTCATTTGTCTTAGCAAAGTTTCGGTTTTAAATACTAGTCAGGGTGTGAAGATGGAGTAGGAAAGTAGCCATAGGAACTCCTATAGTCAAGACAAACCTATCGAGTTTGGGCTCATTTGTTTTATCTTGGCGAACACTTTATTGTTACTTCGTTTTCAGAGTCACAAAGCTCTGGCTCCGAGGTGAAGGCCTCGAATGCAATTGGGACACAACGCTGAAATGATGATGATGGTATCCAAGATCACTTTGGTGAGATAAAAATAAAATAATTAATAAAAAAAAGCCTTGAAAAAACAAGTTTTCATTTATTTTTATTAATTATTTTATTTATTATTTTATTTATGCATGCTTAAAATAGTTTTTTTTTTCAATGTGTAACATTCGCGTAAATTTTCGACAGTATCATTTAGTACACAGTATCATTATTTCTGAAAACAAAATCTCGTAATTAAGATAAACAATAACTAACCAAAAGCTGACTAAATATAAATTGAATTGAATTGAGATTAAGTTGCCGTCTTACTACCGAATTTCGTTTAATTTTAACTGCGATTCTGATTCAAACTCACCCAAACCAAACCGAATCGAAAAACAAATTAAATTATATTAAATTGTTATCAGTGTAACGAAGCTGGTAATAAATAAAACAAAGTGTATCTGTTTGATGATATCACTAGAGTTTATGATTGTGACTGTTCAGTTGCTTGAATTTATAAGTAAAAAGTATTTTATAAGTAATGTTGTGTTTTGGGGCCTCACCAAAATCATCGGGGCCCAAGCCAACCTCACCTACAAGTTGGCACACCACCAATGATGATGATGATCATTTCAACAGAAAACAAAAACATAATTATTTTGATGGCTCACATTTACACTCTTCTTCATCCGAGCGCCATACGGTTGCAACTAAAGCTTTAATTTTGCATTTTTTGCCTTAAACAGTCTGCCTTCAGGGTGTATGGGGAACCTAGATGTTCAGAGTCCAAACTAACCTCACCTGCGAGCCAATACACCTGCTAATAAACTGAAATGGATCAGGTGCAGAATTTCCTCTCAACATTGGGGGGCTAGGAAAATCAAGTGCACCCGCAAAAGCTTTTATAAGCCACGGTAATAAGAGAAAGCCGTAGGATAGGAGACCCCCTTTTTTTTCGTGCGGAAATCCCTTCGGATACCCCCCGCTGGCCAGCGGGGGCGGTTATGTCGGGCTTGAACCGACTAAAACCGCACGCCGTCTCGGGTCTTCACACGCCGGGGGGTAAGGTTGCCCATAGAGCATATCCCTCGCACCCCGACTGACCCTGGGCCATCTCCGGTTTTGAGATGGCCCCCTCGGGTTTGGGAACCACGGTGTCTTTCCCCGCTTTGGGAGGATAAGAGACCCTGGGCTCAAAAGTGTAAGCTTCGAATGCAAACAGGATTAAGTTAACTTAAATTTGTCCTCAATCTTACGAGGTATATTTTTGTTACTGAGTATATTGACGCGTAATTTCGGTCTTTCGACTTGATTAGAAATTCTCATACAGAGTCGGGAGCAGCAATTTTTCGTACTTAATGAATAATTCTGTTTTCATTAGCGCGATTTAAACCAAAGTTTGCTTATACGCTTGAGTATATTTCAAGACTATGAACCAACACTGAATCGAATTTGATAGAATTAAACTTCGATTTCGTTTAGATTCTGAAACTGATACAGGATATTTGAAACGAATGAAAGTTCCACCTTCATCTGTTTCAAATATTACAAACGAAATTTATTTTTCTACTAAGTAACAATAAATTTATTAAATTAGGAATAATAAAAATGCCAACTGTTTTTATTTTATTGCTTTTATTTATTTTTCTTCATCCACTCAATATAATAGTAGATTATTGCATCGAGCACAAAGTAATTTATTATTGCACCGAGTGCCTGATTTAGAGCCCGAGCGTTAGCGAGGGCTCTAATCTAACAGGCACGAGGGCAATATAAATTACTTAAGGCGAGGTGCATAATCTGCTTTTCTTTCAACTATTACCTATAGGAATAGTAGATAAAAGAAACTCATATCAAACAGTTAAAATAGAAGTTTAATTATTGAAATTAAAAGTTATGCTTGAGCAATTATTAAACGTAAGGTTAAGAGTTTTGTTGGTTATTTTTTCTTGTTTTTTTTTTTGTTTTTTTTTTTGTTTTTTTTTGTTTTTTTTTGTTTTTTTTTGTTTTTTTTTTAATTTCTTTCATTTTTAAATCAGAGTTAGCAGCAATCATTTTTTAAATTTGGAACAAGTAGGATAGAAACGAATAATACGTACGTAAAAAAAAAAGTATTGATATCGGCTGGCTGAATAGAGCTAATCCATTGAGATTGGCACCATTTGGTGCGATTAAAAAAACATGTGCAATAATGAAATTTCATACATTTTTATTGCTCTAGAGCATTCAAGACTCGCTTTGTACTGAGTTTTTAGTGTGATTGTGATGAAATTAAAGCATAGTTGGAAGAAAAGTAAATTATTTGACAGTAACGTAGTGTGACGTCATATTTATTTATTTTATATAATGTTCTGACGTCTTATAAAAAGAAACTGATCTGACTTGACAATCAAGTAGCCAATTACTACTGTTAGTGGAATTAAAGTTCAAAATCTGTTTCAAATACTTTTATTTAAATTCAAAATGTTAGAAAATAATAAACGATTTGGTGACGTATATAACTTTTTTAAGTGGATTTGGAGTTGGATGCATGGAGATGATTAAGACAGCAGCTGGCCATATCCATAACTTTTTGCACTAAGTAAAAGTTATGGAAAGTTATTATTGGCCTTTGTTCAAGTTCTCCTAATTATTTTGTATAATCGTTACTTACCTACTTCATAAATTAAAAACGAATGTGGCTGTCCGAAATATTGTTCAGAAAATATTTTATTATACTCAAACCCACTTGAATTTATAAAGTTTTATGATGAGTTGGGTTAATCTGTTGACCCTCACTAATAAGATTTAATGACGGATACCCAGATTGATACTGATAATTGTTTTTTTAATTTAGTACGCGCGAACGGAAATTCTATTAATAGATAAAATTTGTTATGGATTCATCATAAGTATTCCTAGCTTACGAGGACCAATGGAGGCAGGTAAAACAACATTGTAATAAGATGTTGTGTCGAGGAGAAGACGAAAATGACCTTTTATAAGATACACTTAAATGGGCATGTCTTGAATGGGTCTTCGAAGATTACATTTTATAATATACCGATTCTAGTTTTGATATTATTTTAATATCGCTAAATCTATCCCCTGTGCTTTCAGGATCGATACTTATATTACATTATATTATTAGAAACCAAACAGACCAATCACTATTCTATTTATCTATATTCTTATGACCAGACCAATACTGATAAATAAAAACGGAGCATCGAAAGCAATGTTCAATATTTTTTCCCCAAGATAAGATACAAGCAATAACAACATTTTGTTTATGTTGACGGCGGCCTAAGCCCCGCGGGATCGTGAGATCTACAAAGCCCACTGGCTTACAATACCTATCTTTCAAACATCCAATATAACTGTAGCTCCAATATCCTCTTTAGTTCCTATACTATCTATCTACTGCAGTGAAACAGAACGGTTCCTGACGGTTCAACTTAAGCTAGCAAGAATTTTAGGCTAATACCCATGAGAGAATCCCGTGTGATATCTACGATAGACTGTGTTACCCGATTTCACCTTTTAAAGCAAGCGAAACTTTAATTAGGATTGAGTTTCAGAAACTTAATCCGTTACGTTAAAATTAAACTGATAATATAAGTAGAGGTAATTTGATGGAAAATTTATATGAATACTAAAATTTGTGCAGATTGAAGTGATATAAGATTTTTAATACAAGCTTTTATGGTAGTACGTAAATTTCCTACGGATATTTCCTGGAATAGGTTCCCGTGGGAAGCGGGAACGGGATCAGCATGTCACGCGGGCGGAGCCGCAGGTAATATATATAGAAAAAACCACCATGAATCCAAATAGACATTTTCGTGCATACAAATATTTACAGTAAGTGGGCATCAAACCAGCGACCTCCAACGCAACAGTCGAACACTCTACCACTGTGATTCAAAAGAAGGCTGCGTGTGACAGTGAACTTTATACTATCAATGTTACGTTCAAAAATGAAGATATAGCTACACACTTTCTAAACAAACAATTTTTAAAGTCATTAAATAAAGACTGCCAAGACACTAAGTAAACTTGGGGACCCAACAAATTCAGGTCATATACTTTAAAATAAAGCCTACTTGGAAGCCCTTATCAGACCAAATACCCTCTCGGAAACATGAATTTCAATTTCTATATTGCTTTTCTGGCTCCTCCATTTATGTCTCATAATGGAAATTCGACCTATAAGGTGTAACTAAGGGTAAAATATGTTTTAGGCGGTATGGGCACCCTTACTATGTTATCTTAGTTTATAAGCCACAAAATGAAATACCATAAGGTCTATTTTGGCAAGTTCTGATCAAATAATTTAGTATTCTAATGATAATATTGAAGGGATAAATGGAAAAATAATATTACGTAATATGTTTTTGGGCTTTTCAAAACTTATCTTACTTACCACCGTTTTGTAATTTGCACCAATTTATGATTAACTATTAAAAAAAAATAGTCGTGTATTTTATTTGCTTCATAATTTACCATTATTACAGAAATTTATATAAAAATATTGTTATTTTGTTAAATTTACGTTTCACTAATTCTTATTAAATATTTAAATAAGAGCATTAAAAAAAACTGGCCGTGAGTGCTTAGTGTTGGATTTCATCGTGCCTAAAGTATTAGCAAGTAAATAACAGGAAACTAGTCATACGATCAGGCTAAATATTGTGAGTTCGAACCCCACCAAGTAAATAGAACATTATTGTCGTGTACATATCTGCTTCTAACAGTATTATTTCGATCACAAAGTCAGAGTCAACAAGAATATTAAAGGATTAACAAGAATATTGCATAAAAAAAATTAAACCTGTACCTAAAAAGCTGTCTAAAACTCAACCCTACGATGCGAAACTCAAAAAAAAAATTGACATTTTCATCACATTACAAAAAAATATTATCATGTAATGACATCTAAAATAGCGTCGCCGACTAAACTAATCTGCGGCGTCACAAATTGCAGTCATTTCCTCGAGGGACGACTTATTTTTCGAAGAAACGTGTACCAACATTGGCAATTTCCTGGCCGAGTCTGGTTGACGATTTACCGCACGGTGTAAAATATCCGCTCGGACCTGTTTAAAGACGTGACTTGTCTTAGCTATTAACTATAATATGGATAGGGACAATTTTTTGTGAGAAATACACCTTACACCTTTTCTTAATTTATTATACGGTCAACCTAATACAAATTCAAAATATATTTTTTCTTTAAAAAAAAACTCAAATTGCCGGTATTCCCTAACCCCTCTATCTTACCTAAAATGCCTATATTAAGAGTGAATTCGAACCCGGAGCCTCCCGGTTGTAAGGCCGACTCCTTAACCACTAAGCTGATGCCGAGCCGATACTAATATGCAAACTAACGCCTGTATGTCACAAAAGTGGAACTCAGATTTGTAATGCGAACAGTGAAGTTTTAAAGGCACGTTCCGCGCGCAATTTGAGGCTGTGTAATTATCTCCCTGCTGTTGTTTTCCCAAGCGACTACAATATGCGGTTCTTCAAGAAGGGCATTAGAAGGTTTTTACAGGGTTGGCAGCGCGAGTGTAACGGCCCTGGTGTTGCACACGTGCATAGGCCGCAAGTACCGCTTTCCATCAGGTGGAATGTGTGCTTGTCTGCCTCCTAAGGGGTATAAAAAGTAAGAAATTAAAAGACAGGTATAGAGTAGGTAACCAAAACAAGATCTGCTTCAGGATAATATTGTCAGCCATTTGCCTTTTCAAATTTGGCTCTAAATGTAAAATTGAAGCAAATTGACATTCATAAGTGAAAATAATTAGTAACTTAAATTTGAAATACCTTGAAAGAAAACTAATTTAACGGATTCTATCGTGATTTATAAGGAGTTATTTTATTATTTATACGGATCCCGACGTTTCGGTTGCTTTTCAGCAGCCAAGGTCATGCAGCTATGGCATTATTTCAATATTCCAATAATATCATTGAAATACCTACCGAAATGTATGTAAAAACAAGTTATTATAAAAGTTTGATTGAATACAATCCATGGATTGCTAAGATTACGGTCTCATTACTAGATTCAAAATAATTTCATTTCAAAGATTTTTTTATAGTACATAATAAAAACTAGAAGCTGTTATTTTCAGAGAGTTTTTAATATCTAAAACAGATGTGATACACGTATCCTTCCATATTTTTGCCACAAGCGTTAGGTCCATGTGGCAATTTCCTGGCGGCCTTATGCATGCCACTCATACCATACACAATATCCGCTGTATCAGAATCGACTTCAAAATGTGGCTATAACTTAAAATATTGCTTACTAATTTTAGTATTTGATATTTCTGCTCTGCTACTAATATCAAAAATGTGACAGTTTGTGAAGATTGCGTGATTTGCTTGACGGATTCGACTGAAACAGGATTGTGAATATTTTATATTTTAAGTAACTTTCATGGCGCTCATTAGGGGAGACCTATGTCCGGTAGTGGACTAGAATAGGTTGATGATGATGATGATGAAGTAACTTTTGTCGTTGACTGTACTTATACGTTGCCCTGCCATTAACAACTATCAGCACAATACAGTTTCCATATTCAGCTGAATATACCTATGAAAAAATTTACGTTAAAGTAATGCTCAAAGACAAAATTCGAAGAACAGTTCTTCGAATTTTGTCTCAATAAATTGATATGTAGTAAAGACGTCTAATTACGTTCTTGTTTTGCCTAGACATTGTAGTTTCCATATTTTAGAAACAAATATATAATGATACTATATGATGCCCGCTGTCAGACCTCCGCCTGCGCGGTGGTCTGTCATCGTTTTTTGGTTATATCTCCGATTCTACTGAACCAATTGCAATCAAACATACGGCAGATTTTAAGTCTGAAGAAGACCTTTCTAATACAAAAAAAACCGGCCAAGTGCGAGTTCAGTTCCAAGGGTTCCATAGCAGCAAGTAAAATTTTCATATTTGAGTTGATTAAATGAAAGGTAATTGCGGTTTACGATTTATGGCGTATTAAAAAAAACTACTTACTTGATCTCGTTCAAATCCTAGTTTTCGGTGGAAGTTTACATGGTAATACGTCATATATTTTTTTTTAGTTTTACCATTCTCGTATTTTAGAAGTTACAGTTTACCACTTTGGAAGTGTCTCTCGCGCAAACTATTCGCATTAGCTAAAAGTGAAATTAGAAACCTCAATATCATTTTTGAAGACCTATCCATAGAGATCCCACACGTATGGGTATGATGAAAAAAATATTTTTGAGTTTCAGTTCTAAGTATGGGGACCCCCAAAATTTATTATATTTTTTTTCTATTTTTGTGTGAAAATCTTAATGCGGTTCACAGATTCAACAACATAGTTCTTATAGTTTCGGAAAAAAGTGACAGTGACATACGGACGGACAGACAGACAGACATGACGAATCTATAAGGGTTCCGTTTTTGCCATTTAGCAACGGAACCCTAAAAACCGCATCAAAATTCATTTTTAAACAACAAAACAAAACAGACGAATATTCCAAAAAAAAATCCAAATTATGTTCAGATTAGTTCATTTAACATTAGTTTCTCAAATATCTCCAATGAACAGATACAACTAATTTATAATTTTATAATAGTATAGAAATTAAATTTTCAGTAAAAAACTAACAGTTAACCTCCAGAACGGAACTTGAACCCATGGCAAATCGCGTCCTAGGGGAAGTACTGGGAAAAGCAAAAGAGTGGATAAACGAAAATACACTACTTTCAGAAAATATAGTGCAATTAACTTACGCTTCTCACGAATCAGAACTTATAGTACTGATACGTTACGAGATGTTGTGTACAATCCAAAAATGGAATATTTTTTTTATAATTCAAAGATGATGAGACGAAGCATTGCAAAGGAATTTCCTAAATGGCTCCTCTAAAGGATCCTAATCTAATCTTCCTAAAGAACCTAGTGGAATTGCTGTTCCGCTACGATCCCTCGGGGGATCCTCACGGAGTTTCTTTACCAGTAGTTATCCCACACGAGGCTAGCTCAAATTGTGCATAAGATTTACCTTTCGGCAACAGGCTACCTATCCACGGTATTTTGTTGCTGTACCGAGAGGTTATTTACCCACCCCCCCCTCCTCCCCGACCCTAACAGTTTGCTACGTATAACTCATGAGCTTTCCAAAAAACTTACCTAATGCTCAACCCCCACTATTTTTCTTACGAAAATTTACTGCATTATTTGAGCTTAAATTATTTTTGTAGAAAGGTCAGTGCCTCGTAAAGTGATGTTAAATTATACAGGTTTTATATAAGTATGTAGTAATTTCTCAACTCAAATGGAGATATGAAAAATGAATCAACTTTAACAATGCTTGAATTTTGAATAGTGTGTTGTATTTTCATTATATTTGACAAATTTCATTATTATAAATTACTGTCGGTACATTGGAGATATGTAAAGAAGATACTTGGGTTATGTTAAATGAATTCTGAACAAAATAATATTTTTTTAGAATGTTCTGTTTATGTTTGTCTGTTTGTTCGCGATGAACACAAAACTACTGAACGGATTTTGATGCAGTTTTTTTCTATTAGAAAGATCTTGGTAAGACCTAAAACCTGCCGTGTGTTCGGTTGCAATAGGTTAAGGAGAACCGGAGATATGACCAAAGTCAAAGTCAAAGTCTGTATTTTTCAAAAAAGTGCAACGTAATGACATCTTTTTGACGTCAAAAACTGCTTTATACTAAGTTTACCACCGCTTCCTAAGCGCTAGTGGAGAAGAAACGGCGCAACAAACTCCACTGCGGCATTTTCGTGACGTCAGCTTATAACAGTGATTTCTTAAGACTAAATATGGACGAATGTACATTTTTGTCTCGTGTCAAGATAAATAAAGGTATATAAAAAAAATGTTATAATAAAATTAAATCCAAGTTAAACGTTCAAACATATTTGCTTTATATATTTTTATGCTTAAAACCAAAACGATAACTAACCTCTGCGCGGGTGGAGCCGCGGGCATCAGCTAGTAATAGTTAATTTTTGCAAGTAAGTAATAGAAATAATTATATAATTATGACGGTTTTTAAACACAAATAAATATTATTGAAATAAATAAAATAAAAAAATTTGCCGCGTGGTAATTTAACGCGGCAAATATAATATTATAATATTTACAATATCATTATCAATAATTGAAGAGTCATATATTTTATAGCCAACTGTAATTCGATCATGTACGTAAGCAATATCAGTGGACTTTTTGAGAATACTTTTATCTCCGTTTTTAAGGCTGTACATCGAGATTACCTAACAATAGTAACTCTGGCGCGTTCATGAATCGTAGTTAAGAAGTCTGTAGCCTTTTTAGCTTATTTCATCACAGATAAAGAGGAATAAGTACATGGTCCGACAAGTACTACCTCATCACACTCAGTATCACATCGCGGAGCTACCTTAAAACTTCCGAAACTTTGCGCCCGCACGAAACACGAACAAAATAGGTAGCATTTAACCATGTAGGTACCATGTAATCAGTTCGGTTTTCTGCCGATAGGGATTAAGCCGAACGAAGAGTCACGTGCCGTCTTCGGATCCAATTGCGGAAAAAATGTGTTAGATGGAACTGTTTCTCCGAAACTTTGGGTCGCAACTGCGGTTGTGTCATGATTGTCCCTGAGTTCAGAACTTTCACCAGGAGAGTTCCTACTTAGGCTGGGAAAATTGACATCATTCCCCTCATCAATCCCCTGCTCATGTGGCTCGGCATACGTGGGCACTACTCAAAGAAGCATCAAGACCTGCCTTTCGGAACATGAACGAAATTGCCGCCTCAGCCACTTCGACAAGTCAGCGGTTGCAGAACACACCCAGGAGGATGGTAATCATACCATCAAATTTCAGAACACGAAGGTTCTAGCCACCAATTCATATTTCTTCCCACGGCTATGTCGAGAAGCCATCGAAATATTCAAGCATCCCAACAATTTTAATAGAAAAAACGATGGTTTTCATCTTCAAAAAGATTGGTACCCAGCACTGAGAGCCGAGCGTCATCACAGTTCAAACATGACGAAGCCAACACCATCCCCGGTATCGGGAGGCCACACCCCCTTGCTTAGCCTCGACCAATCAGGATCGAGCGCATTGGTTCCACAGCTCTCAACCAATCTGGATCGATCACGTCGTTTCCCCCCTCCAACTGCGCCTATAAATACGCCAGTGACATTGAAGACGTCGACCGCTGTGATCGACGAAACGTCTGGAATACAAGTTTCCGATGGACCACGGCCAAACAGCCCGGAAGCAGTATATTCTACATGAACCATCATTTTTTATGACCCTATCGTTACGAAGGAAAACTTTTGGGAAATGGGAATATCCAAAACACAAGCATTTTGTGTTTGTACCAACATTGTTATAAGAAATAAAAACATCTGTTTTTTTTTCATGAAAAACACTAATTTGATTTGGGAACATGTTAAAGTTCGCTAGTTGGAAGAAAATCTAAAATTATATATAACATTGTGAATCACCAAAACAAGAATTTAAAATTATGTGTGTACTCCAGATACACGACGGTTATTATAATAATACTAGCTGTTGCATGCGGCTTCCACCGTGTAGAATTCTGATCTCGTTCCCGCTACCAATTTAAACCTATTACACCACCACAACCTAAATATGATACACAATTCCACCATACATGTTATATCTCAAATGGTTTAGAAAGAGTTTTCGTTGAAAGCTCCCAGACGGCTTATTTTTTCCGACACCTCCAACAAATATCATTATATCATCAACATATTTTAGCCAATGTATACAAAAACTTGAAAATTATATACGTTACCTATTAAAAGTATTGTGTTATACGCTAAAACCAGTTATAAAATTCAGGGTATTTTTAAATATATTTTTCTTTCAAATGAATTGACAGGTTAACCGCCCCCGCTGGCCGGCGGGGGGGTTATCCGATGGGGGGGATATCCGGTGTATCCGAAGGGATTTCCGCACGAAAAAAAAAAAGGTATCATTTACCTATGTTTATAAATTTATTAAAAAATGTATTCTTTTATGTTACACTGCTGGCAATTTTAGAGTCTTTTCAAAAACATTTGTCAATAAAAAACCAAGTTTAAGAATAAAATAATAATGAAACCAAATGAAAGCCCAATTTTAGTACCGAAGTTTTTTCTTAGAAATCATTATCATGAAACTAAAGTGCTTTCATTCAATAAGTGACTTCATTCGGCACTATGGTAAATCAAATAATGTAAATACAACACTGTACCCACGTCACGTTCCTTCGTGTCAAGCCGAGGAACCATGTTTGGTCGGTTCAAAAGCGGCGACAAATTTATGTAGAAATGTGCAAGGGTTAAGAAAGTGAGTGAAATTCTCTGCGCTACGTGACTTGTCATGTACTGAGGGGTTGTACTCAGCTCGAAATATAAGATAAACACGAAAAAATTAAAGTCAACACTTTTTTAATTAAATGTAAACAACGCTCAAGCTTAATAACGTAGATAGGATAAAATGTTGTGTGTTTTGATCATGGAATATTATTCCGTGCTTTAGATTCTATACTTATTATTTTAAATTTTTCTTCGTATATTATCATTATGGAATATGCCAAGTACCATTAATTGAGAAAATCACTGGTGTAAAGACACGAAGTACACCTGCTGATTGATGGACCCGGCTCTGGCAGGTTTTCTTCTCGGGTTTAGGGGAGGACAGTTGCTTCCGTAAAGGACAAAATAATAAAAAATATGGAAAGGGCGTAGGAGAGCAAGCTTTGGATGCAACCAGGATTAATTTTAGCGCTCGCAAGAAGAAGACTATTGTAAGGAGTGAATCGTTCCAGTAATTTGTGCAAAAATCGTGCAAAAATACGTACCATTTGCCCGACGTGCGGATGCCCGAATGCGTGACACGTATAAGGCAGCGGACAGCCTTAGAAATTTTCACAGTATGTATAGTAATTCAATATTTAGAGATGTTGGTATGGTTCTATAATGATCCCTTTGTTTATTCCTTCCTAAGTTAATCTACTCTCAGACTGACTTCTTAAGAATATTCACAGAACACTAGCGAATAACAAATATATTATAATAAGTCTTGTTATATTTTGTTCAGATTCATAGGAGGTTATTCAAACTTGCTTATTAACATAAAAGGAATAGCGTAATTACTACACATGATGCCTTACTAAAGAGACATATATACCCAAGCTGTATTTATCATACTACAATCTTCCAATTAAAACTTAAAGTTGGCACAATTACATGCGTAGAAATACAAGATTTCGATATATCAAAAACTTTTAGCTACACCTGTCCCGTCTGTGATAAAATTTTACAAGTGGAATTTGGCCAATTTTAATCGCTTTCAAAAAAGGAAGTTCCGTATGTATATAATATTATCCTCTGTTTGTTTAAGTTAAGGTTGTGCATGCAGCTGTAAGCTATGACTTTGGAGTATTTTGCTGACTATGAGCTATCCTGATGTTGAAGCCAAAAGTTTATTTGACTACTACAGTCACAGAAACTTTAATAGAAAACGATGCTCTCTGGGCGCATTCATCAGCTTAGGTCTTGTTTAACTCGTATTGATATACGCCGGTTCTTTGTCATTTTCAAGATCTGCGTATAGTACTGATAAATATCGCCATAGTATTGAGATGACATACATACTCACACCTTTTTCTCCTCTTGGGTAGGCAGAGACCACCACCTTCTTATCTACCTTATATAGAGATTATTAGCTTTTGATTTGACAAGAGATGACTAAACAAATCATTCTTTATTTTACTTTAGATATTATTTGGTGTTTCTTATTCAAAAGTATTTTTAGCTTCGAAACCTGATAGATGTAATGAGATCAGCCACGTATGTATGCCTGTATAAGTAATAATTTAAGTCCATCAAATCATTAGCAAGAATGCATTGAGCATAATTTAATCACTTTTTACTCCAAAGTGTTTTCGTTGACGTAAATGTTCTTTATTGCGTCCTTAAGTGTACTACATATTAGTTATGCACTGACGATGGTACGTCATCCACTCCCTAACTGTAATATAACGAGCGCCATCTTCCGTCCGAAGACCGGTTAAATTAATGAAGGCGAGGATAATCGAGAAGAACCGAAAGGCGAATACCAGCGTCCTCTCTTATATGTGTATAAGCAAAAGTGCCTGACTGACGGCAATAGGGCCGCGTTGTCCCCTCCTCTAGACTAAAAAATGAACTGGTCAAATTAAAGTATTAATGTATTTCTGCTTGTCCCACACATGTACAGACATAACTTTATAAAGAAATTTACCTAATCCTTAATAAATATTCTTTAGTTTTCTATTTGAGTCACTTTATTTCAAGGTTATTTAAACTCATATATACAAGATAAAATATAAAAAATTTGGTCAAAACTACCATGTATTGAACAACAGAAACTCAAGAATTTTTTTTCAGGTATTATGCTCCATTGAGTAATTCAACCATATCTAAAATACATAATATATGACATTTTTTTTAGACCCTTGCCTTAATGAAATGCAGAACGTTATTCTAAGGGACTTGCATTGTTATAGTCTCAGTGCTACAAACGCTGATATATAATGTAAGGAAGAAGACACACTAAAGCACTCTAGCGGTGATAGCCGAATGGTTCCAGCTCTACTTCCTTGACATGCTTTAGTGTTGAAAGAAATATATTGCTTTGAATAGCGTCGGGAATGGGATCTTTACTTTTCCTCTGCTATGGTGTGAGGTTTGATGGCTCAATCATGCATCGATTGATCGGACTAGGTATCACGATCTTTACAGGTTTGATGATTATATTTTTGTAGAGTTTATGTCAAAATAATTTCATTATAATATGGTCAATCTACTTGCCCTTTTTTCCATAAATTAAATGCATTCATAAAACTGCAAATATAATGATACAGTTTCTTGAACATTTCAGGATTCTTATTTTACTAGATATTATTTTTTTTACAAGCTTTTACTTAACTTGCACTGTTCGTACGTTCTTACTGTATTTATGTTGTCCGTCAAAATTTGCAAACCATTTTTTAACCATTTGTTGGGATTCGATTGACCTTAAATTTTACATACACGTTTAGATTGGATATCAATGCATTAATATGTCCCACGGAACTAGTCTGATGATGGAGTAGGAAGGTGGCCACATGAACTTCTAAATTAAACAATATTAACCTTTCGATAAAGGTTCGCAGAACATGTAAAAGCAACTTGAAACTTATACCAATTACTCAAGTCTGTGACCATATGTAGTTACCAACATAAAAAAAAAAGTTATATCTGTCTGTCAAGACTAGAAGCTCTACAGCAACATCAAGTTCGCCCCTCAATCCAGTTTTGTACAGTGCGGTAGTCTGACTTGCTCGTGACCTGTTTCTTAGAGTAAATAGGCATTTTTAGTTAAAATATATATACCTATCACTAATGTTGCAAAACAAGATATTTATTCGAAATCTAGTAAATATAATAGAGTCCAAGCCATTGAATATATACATAATACATATATGATACTTCTAACGTACCCAAGCGCTATTTCAAATTGAGTCTCAAGTATAACAAAGTTGTTCTGTCTAGGGACAATGTTCAACTTTATTAACATTTAATTTGTTATGATTACGACCAGTTTCCAATTTATTGTATCTCAGCTAGAAAATTAGTTAGCCAGTCTCATCAAACTTTACTAAAATAATCAGTAAGTCCGTTGAACCCTTTTAGTTGGTAACTAATATCGGATATAGTAATTTTAGTTTGAATGTAAACTCTAATTTTGTTCTATATAGTATCTAGTTTGCAGATTACAGCAGTATTTAGTATCTTAGTAATGGAAATCTTGGTTTTTTGTGTGTGCCAATCTTTTATTATTCATGTTTTGTGTACAAATTGTTCTTTTATAAATCGATACATTATTTGCATCCATCTTCACCAGCTAGCACATCGGTGCCCGAATTTTACTGTCTGCCTTATAATTTGGTTCATTTTATCTCTTACGGAAGCAATTGCCATCTGATTCCCCATCCCGGAAATGAAGCGCCCCTGCGCCAGAGCCTCGTTCGTCAATTAGCAAGTGTTTCTACTGGTTTGCAGGTGAAGTTGACTTGAGGCCCTAAGATCTTGGTGGGGCCCTACGCACTCATACATAGATATATAGAATTAAAATACGTTTTTAGGCTGTGATTAGAAGAACTACAATCAACAACAGAACTAATCTACAAACTCGTTTTGACATACATATGTACTTACTGTAGAGGATTATATCGTCGCGCGCAAACCTCCACGGTCTAAACGTAGTTCAAATAAAAATTATGCTTATAAGAGATTTGATAGAACAACAGAAGATGAAGACATTAGAGGTTCAGTCAATAAACAATATTAAAACGTATCAGTTTATTTTCTTAGATATAATTTCTAGAGTCCCCAGAACTCTACAATACTGACAAGTAACGGCCTTTTTTTTTCGTGCGGAAATCCCCTCGGATACCCCCCGTCAATCAGATGTCGCGGGTTGGCTTCCCGCTCAGTGCATGTATTGCTCAATATTTGTATGCATGAATATGTTTATTTGCATTCTAGAACACATAACACAAGCTAGTTAAGCTTTGCTTATTTTGAGTCTAGATAGCGCTGTGTGGAATATCCTTAAATATTTTATTTTATATGTATTTAATATCATAACTCGTACTGAGGCAAATCAAAAGTCTGCAGTCTAAACTGAAATAGAATTTAGAGTGTTCCGCTTTTATGGGTAAACTTCATCCTTTAGACGACATGGTTTATAATTCAACCTTCAAACAGAGGTGTAAAACGTACCTACAAACTCTCAACGATATAACATGTTGTATTGTATATACTCGTAACTAACTGAGATGTCAATAGAACAAACCACACGTATAGTTTAAGTTTTTGATGTGTTTTGAGTGAGTCTATCTCTAATATGGATGAATTTACAAAAACTTTGTATATAAATATATCTGTCCTGTCATTCTAGACCTATACTTCATTTAGGTCTAGATGGCTCAGTGTATTATATCCTAAAATAAGCGCCTGCGCTGCATTGTGTATGGCATGCGGAAGCCCGCACGCAACGTACAAATTATCTTCACGAAATCAGCTCAGTTTAATTTGCACGAAACGCATGCGTGCACACGCACGATAAAGCGCAGGCGGTAACTCTCAGGTATTGAAACTGTTGGAACTGGCTGTGTTTTATTAGTAAGTACATAAAATAATAATAATATCTCTTTTGAAGAACACAAATCTTACTTCCTACTAACATTGGAACATGAAAGTGTGATGATGAATAGATGTATGGGTGTGTGGTACTCTTTCGTGCAATAATGGTTGAATGGGTCTGAATGACATTTGGCAGAAAGATTGTATACAGTCTGGAATAGCATATAGGGGACTTTTTAACCTGGAAATAGGTTCATCTGGGGCGCTGGAACAGAATCATTATTTCAAGCGGGCGAAGCCGCGGATAACAGCTAGTTGGTACATAAAATAATAATAATAATATTTCCTTTGATGGACACAATAACGTAGCAAGTTGCAATAACAAGCATGTGTAATTGAACAACGATCGCTTAAGGTTTGTTATCTATCTGTATCCTGTTTTTCAACATATCAGAATATCTTCATTATTTAACTAAATTCCGCAGGGACAATAGACATAACCGTAATTTGTACAAACTTTCGAACAGACAAATGGAGGTAATTTATGGTGAAGTTTGAACGAACAACGTGATGAAATATAAATGAACAAAATTGTGAAGTTCTGTTCAACACTTGGTCCCTTCGCCGGATCAGACTGAAAGGGTTTAAGTGTACAGGGGAAAGCATTTTAGCTTTTGGATTACAGCGCTGCCCTGCATAATTTTGTTTTGGATTTCTTCTTACTAGAATATTGTAAATCCTGTATATGAATGACAGTGATGTGGGTTTGAAAGTGGAAAAATATTTGTTTTCTTACATTATACTTGTACAGTACAGTGATATTTTTACAGGTAATATATTTTTTGAAGCCTACTAACTAGATGTGTAACTACAGAAAATATTAACATAATTACGTGACATTCACCACAATTCCTAAGCAAACGTGTCATAAATTATAACTCTTTTTGCGCGTCACAAAAAAGAAAATGTCAATCAAACGAAATACTCTGTGACGTAACAAGCCTGGTGCATACGAGGGCAATTTCATTATGCAAATATGTATGAAATGTATGCGGAACACGAAGCGTATAGCAACTTAATTGATGAACAAATTTACATGCTAATAAAACCTTGTATGTTGTAACGTACGCACTGTGCTATGAGATACAAAGATATCACTGGTTAAAGCCCGGAAATGCACTGCCCCCGGACCCGACGGCATTCCAGGCCGAGCATGGGTCCTGGCCCTTGAGGAACTAGGGCCTCGACTGGTGGCGCTCTTTAGCGCATGCCTCGAAAGGGGCCAGTTTCCAAAGGCGTGGAAGACGGGGAAACTGGTCCTTATCCGGAAGGCGGGGCGGCCGGCGGATCAGCCATCCGGTTACCGGCCAATCGTGTTGCTCGACAAGCTGTGCAAGCTCTTTGAGCGAATTATTGCAGAGCGCCTCATCGAGCATCTCACGAACGTGGGGCCAGATCTGGCGGACAACCAGTTCGGTTTCCGCCGGGGGCGCTCCACCGTGGAAGCGAGCATGTGCGTTAGGCGCCTGGCGGAGGAAGTAGTCTCGCGGGGTGGGGTGGTGGTGGCGGTGTCTCTCGACATCGCCAACGCCTTCAACACCCTACTCTGGAGCTGCGTTAGGGAGGCGCTCGCGTATCACGGAGTGCCTCCTTACCTCCGCCGCATTGTCGAGGCATACCTATCCGAGAGGGCCATAGTTTACCCGAGCTGGCTAGGGCCAGGGCGGCGAGAAGTGTCGTGCGGTGTTCCGCAGGGGTCGGTCCTAGGGTCAATCCTGTGGAACATCGGATACGACTGGGTGCTGCGTGGTACGTTGCTCGAGGGTGTCAGCATAGTGTGCTATGCCGACGACACCCTCGTTATGGCGCGGGGAGCAACGTACCGAAGCGCGACACTGAAGGCCACGGCAGGGGTTGCTCAAGTCGTGGGTCGAATACGGCGACTGGGACTCGAAGTGGCTCTCCACAAATCCGAGGCTATGTGTTTTCACGGGCCTCGGAGGGGGCCACCTGCGGGAACCGGCATAACCGTAGGGGGCGTAAGCATCGGCATCGCGCCCACGATGAAGTACCTTGGGCTCGTACTCGATAGCCGATGGGACTTCGGACCTCATCTCCGAAGTCTGGTCCCGAAACTGAGGGGGGCTGCGGCCGCGCTATCGCGGCTGATGCCCAATTATACGTGACTCCTGTGACAGATAGGAGAATTTAAAAACACTGCCTTATGTATAATGTATATATATTAGAGCTTATTATTTTATATCTACCCGATATTTTCTATACGAGAAGTATTATGAGCTTTCAGATTAAATGACCTACGCTAGATACAGCACTGATAGAAGTATATGTTACTATCTCAATGTAGCATAGAGGATACAACAAAGTAGTACTCATAGGGAGATTGAAAAAAAAACCAGATTGATGTCAATAGGCTTTCAACATCTATATTACGGCGGATCAAAAAGTTGCTAGTTACACTCGTAGTTGGCGAAAAATGTTAAAATTCTACCGCCTGTGTACCTTTTTTTTTTTTTTTTTTTCGTGCGGAAATCCCCTCGGATACCCCCCCGCCGGCCAGCGGGGGCGGTTATGTCGGGCTTGAACCGACTAAAACCGCACGCTGTCTCGGGTCTGCAGACGCCGAGTATATTATTTATAAAATAATTTTACGTGTTTTTATTCATTACAAGCTGATCCGGAATTTTTGTAGGTAACTATTTCTTTTTTTATACCACTTAGGTGGCAGACAAGCACACGACTCACCTAATGGGAAGCGGTTACCGTGGCTATGGACTTGCGCAACACTAGGGGCGTCACACTCGACGGCCGACCCTGTAGAAACCTTCTAATCCCCTTCTTGAAGAACCCCATATTGTACATGCTTGGGAAAACCACAGCAGGGAGATTCATTCCACAGTTGAAGCGTGCGCGGAATGAAGTTTCTTGCATATCTTACTGTGCGCACCGTTGCCGGTTGCAACGTGTGATTAGGAATTCCTTGTCTGTGGCGGGCGGTGCGATGATAGAATGTCGCTGAGAGGTTCCACACTGCCTGAAAGAAACTTTAATTTAATCCTACTTCCTACTAAATATTATAAATGTGAAAATTTGTGCAGATGTTTGGATGTTTGTTACTCAATCACGCTCTAACGGCTGAACGGATCTGGCTGAAATTTGGTAAAGGTATGGATTATGATCTGGAATAACACATACGCATTTTCATCCCGGGAATAAGTTCCCATGGGTTCGACATGAAATTCATGCCATCTTTAAAAGGTATAAATACAAAGCGGTTTTTCTTTCAGTCTATCACTAAAAAGAACTATGATAAACAATCTTTTAAGTGTAGATCTTGACGACTTATTCTTAAAAAGTAAGGCTGAAAATTCTATAAATCGTAGCCCCATCAATTTACATGCAAATACAGTGTCGGGCTGGTTTAGACAAGTGAGTGACAGGGCCACAACTTTACTACCGCAAGGCCCACACAAACGACCCTACGGGTATTAAGACATTCTATTTTTTTGGCAATTATATTAAATTTACAGCCTTCAAAGTATCATCCCTGGCTGTCTTATTAAAAAACTTAAGCGTTTCATTCCGTGAAGCAATTTATTTCATCTGGCTCAGCTATTGATACTCGTATTTTTGCTGGGAATTTATTTGTCAGTTTCAGTACTAAGATTAAGTGACAAAGACTGACTGTTGAGAACAAAAAAGTTCTTAATCTTTTAAATGAATTGAGAACGTAAGTTTTAAATTTTTAATTAACTTTAAATTTGATAGGTATTCTAAGATTATAATGTCAGAATATATTTAACTAGACACAATTTAACTTAGCTGTGCGGTTAGAGCGAATACTAGTAATGCCAGTTACTCGTATATTTCTGGTCAACCAACTTAATGGCCCAATGATATAAAAATAAAACCTCATAGAACTTATTTGTCACTGAAGGTCTTCCGGCATTATCTCTACGTTGTACGTCCAGCTGTGACTTATCTTCTGACCATAGATCATATCCTGTGAGATTAAAGGGGCCCTGTAAACTTCACGAAAGAAAAACGAATTGGACTACATTTACACAGCAAATTAAGGATACGATGACTACTCAATTCCTCTGAAATTTGACGATGAAATTACTAATGCTGTAGAAATATTTAATAAATGCGAAGCTACTCCTATAATTCATAGCAAATCTGACTACATTTCAACATACCCACAGATTGTAACGGACCTGCTACAAAGAAAAATATATCGGGGACAAAAGCTTGTATAACAAACTGGTTAAAAACACTGTGAAAAAAAAAAAAATTACGTAGAAAATTTTATACAGAAACTAGAGGCTACCCCAGCAATGGATTATTCTCTGTGGAAAATCATTAAGAAAGTTGAAAGCCCAATTACTGTCCAATCGCCTCTCCGTAGAGAGATGGAAGTTGGGCCAGAAGTGAAGCCGATAAGGCAGATTTGTTCGCAGAACATCTGTATCACATGTTCACTCCAAATCCTAAGATGACCTAAGGATCCTAAAATGACTAATATCAACTAAAATAGACGAACTTAGGGAGAACTTGTCTCTAATATCAGCTTTCGCCGTACATTGAATATTTTTTCAAGAACGAAGTAGACCATAAACTTAATTTAAAAAAGGATCCCAGTTACGGCCTCGTAGCTCCTAAAACGTTAAAAGAATTACCAGAAATCGGTATAACTTTCTTAACACAGATATACAATGCCATTCTGAGAAACGAGTTCATTACTGAGGAACGGAAAACAGCCGAAATAATTCTTATTCTTAAACCTAGAAAGGAACCAGATGAATAAAGTCTCTTCCTATCACCCAATAATCCCTACCAATGCTTTCTAAAGTGCTTGAAACCCTCTTAATGAAAAGACTCTTACCAGAAATGAATGAATAACAAATAATCCCCTCGCTTCAGTTTGGATTTCGTACGGCTCATGGAACTATTGAACAGGTTCATCGTCTTGTCAATGAAATGAATACCGTTTTCAAACAAAAAATATATTGCACGGCAGCTTTCCTAGGTATTTCACAGCCCTTTCACCGGGTATGGCATGAAGGTCTATTCCATGAGATACTGAAAACGCTCCCAACTAGCTACTATCAATTACTAAAATCATACTTAACTCGACGTCACTTTTCTGTAAAGATAGGTGAGGACAGAACAAAATGATACTACATTAAAACAGGAGTACCCCAAGGAGTTATAATGGGTCCAATGTCATACCTCATAGACACATATGACTTGCCAATAACAACAAACATTCTCGTGGGTACATTCGCCTAAAATACGGTAGTGCTAGCTACTTATGAAACTCCCAAAATTGCATCCAGTATGTTGCAATGAAGCCTCAACGACATATCTGAGAGGCTTACCGACTGGCGTATCAAGGTGATCGAAACCAAAGTGGCACATATTACTTTTACACTAAGGCGCCATTCCTGCCCTCCTATCGAGCTGAATAAAATTCAGATACTTCAAAGCGAGACAGTGAGATATTTGGGTATACTCATGGACCAAAGACTGACATGGAAAACTCACATTTTCAATTTAAAAAAGCTCTGGGGCTCTGGGTGCTTTGAAAGATGTATTGGCTAATGTGTACCAAGTTATAATTATTACTAGAAAATAAACTTCTTCTGTATAAATGTACATTGAAGCCTTTTTGGTCCTATGAAGTTGAGCTATGAGGAACTACATCAAACTCAAATTTGGAAACCCTATAACGTTTCCAATCTAAAATCCTGCGAGTGATAACAAATGCACCTTGGTATATGAGCAAGAATCAACTCCACCGAGATATGAATACACAGATGGTAAAACAGGAAATACTTAACAAGCTTTAGACTTATGCAAAACGCATTGAGATTCATCCCAACGCACTCGCCTGCAGCCTGATGGATAAGACATCCAGCATTTGCATCAGAATAAAAAAAAAACCCTCAAGACCTTTGTAAAATGTTTCGGAAACAACAAAACGGATTAGTCACTGGACTACTTCCGTTCAAGATCAATTCGAATTTCTTAACCTCTAGCTAAATACCAAGTCCTTAGGTAGATTGTAAGACATAAAGCACATAAAAAAAGTATATATCATGAAAAAAATAAGGCGAATACCTTCTACGTCTTAAATCATCCTTCTGCATCATCCCAGTGTTGATCCCGGTTGCATCCGAGGTTTTCTCCTCGGAGTCCGAGGTCCGTTTTCTTACTATTCTTCCACCACTTCACCAAGTCTTCGGCATCGAGATGAAACCATTGGCATATATTTCATCTTTTACCATTGGCATATATATCATCTTTTACGATTTCAAGTCAGCACTTCTTGGTTCTACCTTAGCTACCCGAGATCCAACGGAAGAGGCACCACTTCTCCACCTTAAAGTGAAGAACTTGAACATCAAATATTTACTATTAAAAGTGTTTAAGTTGTATCAATAGGAAAACATAGGTTTTTATAGAAATCTGCAAACATGCTCAAAATGGCTTTTTATTACGTGTAACAAGAAAAAATTGCTAATACTACCATGCATAATCTATGGACTAAGACGTGGACATCGTGGGTCCCAAACTCGAGTCGGGCATTTCGAAACCGGAGATGACCCTGGGTCAGCCAGGGTGTGAGGATAATCACATTTCATATAGTTTTGTATCCTGCATATTTCTACGGAAGTAATAACGTACATTCTACCTTATTTTTGAAAAAGTACTATGGTATTTTTGGAGTAAGTGTAGTATAAATGTGTTTTTTTTTTGTAAAAACTTCTTTCTTAGATTTATTTTAAGCTATGTATTTAATATTGTACGTGTGTATAGACCACGGAACCATCGCTTACTATTATCTTAGGTGTACTGGTACTTACTATGATCTCAGGCACCGCTGTTATGGTTCCCGAGAGGGATTCCACACGAAAAAAAGTGTAACATACCTAAATTTGATTTTCGGTCCATAAGATTCATGTATGTTATATTATTTACTTGCGTAAATTAACACATTCCTGTAAACCTGAATAAATATTATTTTTTGATTAACCTAACTAAATACACCCAGATCAAATATATATTTTCTCAGAAAAATTCAATTTCAAATAAATTATAAGGTTTGTACTGTACAGTCATTATGTTATGCTCGAGTGAATTAGGTATAAATATTTGAATAGGTCGTAAACTGAATGCTATAGGAATAATAAATACAACTGAATTCTAATATTATGTTTATTTTATTCAAAGTTATATTTTGTAGACTTATCATTTTATCCTATTAGTAGTTTTCCAATATCGACATAAGACAAACCCTTTTTTATAATCCCCATATATTGGTTGGAACCGACTAAAACCGCACGCCGTCTCGGGTCTTCAGACGTCGGGGTGTAAGATGGCGCATGGGGAATTCCCCTCGCACCCTGGCTGGCCCAGGGCCATCTCCGGTTGCGAGATGCCCCCCTCGGGTTCGGAAACCACGCCGTCCACGTCTTAGGCCATACATTATGTATTTATACATTATGTATTGTAGTATTAGAAAACAGATGCCCATTTTAGGTAGATTTCGATGAAATCGATCTACCTATTGGTTTCTTGACTACTGTCGAATTAAAAAAAAATATCTTCATAGGAGGTCTAGTTATGACCCCCTGAGTCCGAAATGACCACTGGTCAAAAGTTTATATATATATATATATATATATATATATATATATATATATATATATATATATATATATATATATATGTATGTATATATGTATGTATGGTTCCACTTCCCAAAATTTGCGGCACTCTCACGGTCGCATTTTTGCCCCGATCGCTTTCAAACTGCGGTCAAAAATTGCTTGGGTGTAAACTTAGTTTAAGTTCGTGAACGGGTGGAATAAGGGGACGGTAGGGCCTCACTTTTTGTGAAATCAGTTTTTCCTCAAAATTTCATGTTCCATGAAAGATATTCGAACCGTTCTAATTTTATCCCATAGTATACATGAATACCAACAATTACACAACATTAACATTATAAACCTATAATATTAAAACTTTAACTAAAAGTGGAGGGGGGAAAAACCAAAATTTTTCGGGAAAAAAATCATAACTTCTAACCGGTGAACATTCTTGCCGTCGGAAACAATTTTAATCGATAGGCCATTTTTAAGTCTAAAATAAATGTCTGAAAAGTTTTTCGCTAAAAGTTACCGTTTTCGAGAAAAAAAAAATCCGTCCGTAGTTCTCTATATAAAATAATATTAATTGCTTCACGAAATCTACCTGTGCGTTCCCCCTGCGGGAACGGATTTTTTTTCTTGTTATAAACCATTTGAGCATGTTTGCAGATTTCTATAAAAACTTATGTTTTCCTATAGATACAACTTAAAGACTTTCAATAGTAAACATTTGATGTTAAAGTACTTCACTTTAAGGTGGAGAAGTAGTGCCTCTTCTGCTGGATCCCGGGTAGCTAGGGTAGAACCAAGAAGTGCTGACTTGCAATCGTAAAAGATGACATATATGCCAATGGTCTCACTGCTCGGGATGCCGAAGACCTGGTGAAGTGGAGGAAAAATTGTCAGAAAACGGACCTCGGACTCCGAGGAGAAAACCTCTGATGCAACTGGGATCAACACTTGGATGATGCAGAAGGATGATTTAAGACGCAGAAGGTCTTCGCCTTATTGTTTTCATGTTACATATATATATATATATTAGGTCGTTACATATGAAATTGCCGTTTTTACTAAGAAATTGGAGGAAACCCAATTTTCAGTACTAACATTTTTGCATTTTTTTTAGGAATGACAAATCCAAATTTTATGTTTTTTTTTGTGTATGAGTAAGACAACATTTAGCTAACAAACAGCTACTTTAATTACATTTTTGACAAGTGACAGCTGTTAAGTAATACGAAATTTATCACGAAAATGGATAGCATTTAGGAAGTACTGTTTTTGAAGATCGAATTAATTTATCAAGCGGCCAATAAAAACAAAATTTAATACAGAGTTGTAAAATCTTGAAATCAATTATCAACCAAAATATAAATAATGGAAATAGCTATTAAATTACAGGAATAACGAACTCGTGAATTTGTAAGAAAATTTCGGCAATTTCATAATTTCATAACATCAAATAAATCGCGATGGAATCCGTTACAAAATAGTTTTATTTCAATAATATATACTTTTTATGTGCTTTTTATGTCTTACAATCTACCTAAAGAATTTCGAATTGGTCTTGAACGTAAGTAGTCCAGTGACTAATCCATTGTGTTGTTTCCAAGACGTTATATAAGGTCTTGAGGGGCTTTTCTTTTTATTCTGATGAAAGTACTGGATTTCTTATCCATCAGGTTGCAGGCAAGTGCGTGTGGCTGAATGTCAATGCGTTTTGCATAAGTCTGAAGCTTCTTAAGTATCTCATGTTTTACCATCGGTATATTCATATCTCGGTGCATTTGATTCTTGCTCATATAATACCATGTGCATTTGTTATCATCTGCAGGATTTTAGATTAGAAACGTTACAGGGTTTCTAAATTTTAGTTTGATGCAGTTCTCCACAGCTCAACTCCATAGGACGAAAAAGGCTTCAATACACATTTATACAGAAGACGTTTATTTTCTAGTGATAATAAGGACCTTGATATGAGTATGATGCATTGCTATGCGTTATCCTCTTATGTCAATAAACATATACATGTGGCATTAAAAATACGAAATAAGTACATATATAAATGTAATCACATTGTTCATTAGCCTGTAAGCTTTCCAAAAATAAATAGTTTAATCAATTATTAGTGTTCAATCTCATGTGTGTATGTGTATCTTGACTCATTTCATAGAGCAGGCGCTACAGGTTTTTGAATTTGCAAAATCCATGCATGCAAAATTATTGTTATTTAGAAACGTTTTTGCCCGTTGTACAAAAGTAATTTTCTTTACTTTTGCCCAGTTTACGCATAAATTTATGAATCGATTTTACTAAAACTTACAGGAAACTTTAAGGTCCACAAAAGCTACAACGTGTCCAAGTTTTAAATCTTCATATTAATCAAAACGTAAGTTATAAATATTTCTAAATAACGTACGAATTTTCGAACGGTTTCATATTTGTAAAGAGATTACAGCTTGGTATATTGTCTTAAAATTAGAATGATAAACGGGATATTTACCATGTTTAGTATCTTTTTCGAGAATCCGATATTTCGGCACTGTTACAAGTACCATGATCACGGATGTACTAAAGTTCTGCAAGCTAGTTGTTACTCGGCAAACCGTATCGGTCTACCCTCTTCCTCACTCGTTTCTGACGCGCGTCACCACTACCACTGTCCGCGTTCTCACTACGCACTCGATCACGTTCACGACACACAACACTCACAGTATCGGCTGGCACGGTTTTTGGAATTGTAGTTTGTTTGGGCCTTGTGAACATACGGATCACTGGATGCCAGACACTCGACAGTTGAAACCCATCCTCCCGGTTGAAGTTCTTGTACTTTTTGATTTCAATTGCTTCTTTCACCATTCTGGGTATGTAGTGGCGTTCTGTCGAGAGAATCTGAGGGTTATGTAACTCAATCCAGTGATTCGTCCCCTCCTCCAAAAGATGTTGAGCGATAGCCGATTTCTGTGGCTCGTTGTTTTTGACCGCCCTGATGTGCTCCTTGATGCGGCTTAAGACAGTACGTTTGGTCTGGCCTATATAGGAGCTCCCACAGCTGCAGTCAACTTTATAAACACCTGGATGTTCTAAGGGAAAACTGTCTTTGGGTGTGCGTAGGTATTGAGACAGTTTCTTAAAAGGAGTGAAGATAGTTTTTACCGAGAACTTCTTTAAAATATTAGCGACCTTATCTGTCACTCCTTTCACGTATGGTAAGTACGCGGGTTGTCGTTCAACCTTATAGTCCAGGCGCTTAGGTGCTGGTGTGTATCTAGGTGGCATGATCCGCTTCTTGTAACCATTTCTCTGTAGAACGCCCCTTACATGTACAATTTCAGCATTTAAATGTTCCTCGTCGCATAGACTATATGCACGGTCGGTAAGTGACGTCACTACAGAGTTCAGTTGACGGGGATGGTGATGCGAGCTGGCGTGCAGGTATCGGTCAGTGTGAGTGGGCTTCCTGTACACTGTGTGACCCAGGGAACCATCTTCTCGAACTACCACCTTTACGTCAAGAAATGCTAGACTTCTTTCCCTATCCATTATGGGTTTTTCCATTTCATTTCATGGGAAAGGGAAAGAAGTCTAGCATTTCTTGACGTAAAGGTGGTAGTTCGAGAAGATGGTTCCCTGGGTCACACAGTGTACAGGAAGCCCACTCACACTGACCGATACCTGCACGCCAGCTCGCATCACCATCCCCGTCAACTGAACTCTGTAGTGACGTCACTTACCGACCGTGCATATAGTCTATGCGACGAGGAACATTTAAATGCTGAAATTGTACATGTAAGGGGCGTTCTACAGAGAAATGGTTACAAGAAGCGGATCATGCCACCTAGATACACACCAGCACCTAAGCGCCTGGACTATAAGGTTGAACGACAACCCGCGTACTTACCATACGTGAAAGGAGTGACAGATAAGGTCGCTAATATTTTAAAGAAGTTCTCGGTAAAAACTATCTTCACTCCTTTTAAGAAACTGTCTCAATACCTACGCACACCCAAAGACAGTTTTCCCTTAGAACATCCAGGTGTTTATAAAGTTGACTGCAGCTGTGGGAGCTCCTATATAGGCCAGACCAAACGTACTGTCTCAAGCCGCATCAAGGAGCACATCAGGGCGGTCAAAAACAACGAGCCACAGAAATCGGCTATCGCTCAACATCTTTTGGAGGAGGGGACGAATCACTGGATTGAGTTACATAACCCTCAGATTCTCTCGACAGAACGCCACTACATACCCAGAATGGTGAAAGAAGCAATTGAAATCAAAAAGTACAAGAACTTCAACCGGGAGGATGGGTTTCAACTGTCGAGTGTCTGGCATCCAGTGATCCGTATGTTCACAAGGCCCAAACAAACTACAATTCCAAAAGCCGTGCCAGCCGATACTGTGAGTGTTGTGTGTCGTGAACGTGATCGAGTGCGTAGTGAGAACGCGGACAGTGGTAGTGGTGACGCGCGTCAGAAACGAGTGAGGAAGAGGGTAGACCGATACGGTTTGCCGAGTAACAACTAGCTTGCAGAACTTTAGTACATCCGTGATCATGGTACTTGTAACAGTGCCGAAATATCGGATTCTCGAAAAAGATACTAAACATGGTAAATATCCCGTTTATCATTCTAATTTTAATGTAAATGACCATGTCAATCTAAAATCATATATGGTATATTGTCGTAGTCATAGACCAATCGCAAGTATTAAGAAAGTGGAAAAAAAAGGCAGAATGGGACCATCACACCTGGCGCCAAGATTTGTATTATAGTTATTTGAGGTTTCAGGAACAGGAATCCGGTTTTAGTTGGCGGTCCTCAGATTTTGCAAACTCTAAAACCTGTAACGTCCTATCTATCGGGTATTAAAATATATTACTGATCTGATAGATAACAGCGTCACAATATAAACATAGCCGGCTTCAAACATTAACAAAAAATGCACGTAAACTCTAAACATATCTATTTATAACGATCTCAACATAGTTCAATCTTCTCGCCTTATATGAGCTTTGATAATGAATGCCTACGTGTGAGTGGGTGTTTACTTTCACTCGTGAAACGTGAAAGATAAGTGATGACGTTGTTCAATGAGCTATGCGCTCTGAAAGGCTGCTTTTCTACCAGCGATGAGCTATGCTTCATAGCTATGGATGCGTTTGATATTCACCAATCAGATTCTTACAGAGCGATAAGAAGTACATTGGTAACATAAAATAATTCGTTCGAAACATTATAAAGAATTTAGCGAATCGCATAGATCAAGCTGCGCATTTTCTTTACAGCTGCCTTGTGGCGGTGGCTCGCTGTTGCCTGCGGCTCCACCTGCCTAGAGTTCTGTGGGCCTACCGCCCAAGTGTCGTCGATATCACAGACGTCGAAATGTTGCGCTGGTCAAGGTCGACGGCCATTTTGTACCGCCCCATTGATAATCGATGCCGGCGCGGCGTAAGAATGAATGAAACGCTGTTTTTGACAGTTAAATAGCTGCCGCCTAAAAAAATTCAAATCGACCGCGTCTCATGAGCTGTCGTTTTGTATATTATTTTCTTTTCCGACGGTTGATTACGATGCCGATTGCACCTAACACTGGGCTACTATGGCTTTTATGGGTGCGACTGCCGACGAGTGGGTTCTGCCGTCCTATTGCACCTAACACTGGGCTACTATGGCTTTTATGGGGGCGACTGCCGACGAGTGGCTTCTGCCGTCCCATTGCACCTAACACTGGGCTACTATGGCTTTTATGGGGGCGACTGCCGACGAGTGGGTTCTGCCCTCCTATTGCACCTAACACTGGGCTACTATGGCTTTTATGGGGGCGACTGGGTTCTGCCCTCCTATTGTACCTTTTTTTTTTTTTTTTGTCCCTTCGTATACCCCCCCCGCCGGCCAGCGGGGGCGGTTATGTCGGGCTTGCACCGACTAAAACCGCACGCCGTCTCGGGTCTTCAGACGCCGGGGTGTAAAGTTACCCATAGAGCATATCCCTCGCACCCCGGCTGACCCTGGGCCATCTCACCACTAACAGCATCGCTCATCCTGTCTCCTCTGAAAGCAGAGGAGTACGGAGAGCGATGTGTTCCCGCCACGTTGGGTATTGGCCGACGATCAATGCCAAGCCTATGAAGGGGTGAAGGGGAAGCCATTGACCGCCGCCCAGGGTGTACCGTCCGCTCCGATTCCGTTCCCCCCGGACTGCAGCGGGATCGGAATCGGAGCGACACTCGAGGAGGTTACCCAACACACACCCCCTTTATGGGGGCGACTGGGTTCTGCCCTCCTATTGTACCTAACACTGGGCTACTATGACTTTTATGGGGGCGACTGCCGACGAGTGGATTCTGCCCTCCTATTGTACCTAACACTGGGCTACTATGGCTTTTATGCGGGCGACTGGGTTCTGCCCTCCTATTGTACCTAACACTGGGCTACTATGACTTTTATGGGGGCGACTGCCGACGAGTGGATTCTGCACTCCTATTGTACCTAACACTGGGCTACTATGGCTTTTATGGGGGCGACTGGGTTCTGCCCTTCTATTGCACCTAATACTGGGCTACTATGGCTTTTATGACTGCCAACGATGGAATTTCGTCCTCCAACTCCATTGCTTATTCCTTCCTTCTGAAACATACGAAAACAACAAACAACACAGCATAAACGTTTAAGTAGGTAAGGTAAAGATTAAAGAGTGTTTTAATTAGTCGCAGGTACAATAGGAGGGTAGAACCCAGTCGCCCCCATAAAAGCCATAGTAGCCCAGTGTTAGGTGCAATAGGAGGGCAGAACCCAGTCGCCCCCATAAAAGCCATAGTAGCCCAGTGTTAGGTGCAATAGGACGGCAGAATCCACTCGTCGGCAGTCGCACCCATAAAAGCCATAGTAGCCCAGAGTTAGGTGCAATCGGCATCGTAATCAACCGTCGGAAAAGAAAATAATATTCAAAACGACAGCTCATTGTGTGAAGTGTCATTTCATTACGGCACCTCATGAGGTGCCGGAATGAAATGACACTTCAAAGCGACGCCGTAGATTTGAATTTTTGTTAGGCGGCAGCTATTTAACTGTCAAAAACAGCGTTTCATTCATTCTTACGCCGCGCCGGCATCGATTATCAATGGGGCGGTACAAAATGGCCATCGACCTTGACCAGCGCAACATTTCGACGGCTGTGATATCGACGACACTTGGGCGGTAGGCCCACTGATCCCGTTCCCGCAACCCATGTGAACCGATTCCGGAGATGAAAGTAGCATTTATGTTATTACAGCCCATACTCTATCGCTGTATTAAATTTCAGCGAGTCCGTTCAGTAGTTGGAGCGTGATTGACAAACATCCAAACTTACAAACATCTACACAAATTTTCACATTTATAATATTGGTAGGATTTCAGCCAGATCCGTTAAGCAGTTGGAGTTTGATTGAGTAACAAACATCCAAACATCAAAACATGCAAACATTCACAAACTTTCACGTTTAGGTATAATATTTTTAGGCAGGCCTTTTTTGTCACTTCTTTTTTGGGGGCACGCTAATTCTCGAAAGTTGTAGACCGATAGATTATAGTTTGCAAACCTCACTTGAAAGCCGGTGCACTTGCTGATTAACGGAAGGGGCTAGGGCGCGGGTTTTCCTCTCGGTTGGGAGTCCAGACGGCAGTCGCTCCTACAGATTGTAACGCAAGAGCGTCATCAAAACAGCTTCACGAAAACTTGGAGTTCTGAAGAAGTCGAAACGGTTCTCCAAGCCGGAGCAGCGGTGTCTTTTGTATAAGACACAGATTCGCCACTGCGTGGAATACTGTTGTCATCTATGGCACAGTACTTATTAGATGCTCTCAACAGATTGCAGCGGCGTGCAATCCGTACCATTGGGAGTTCTGAGGTTACAAACACCATGGAACCTCTACAGTTGCGTAGAGACATTGCCTCTCTGGCTGTATTTTACCGCCTCTACTATGGTGAGTGTTTTGATGAGCTTTTTCAACTAATCCCACCAGGTCCCTTCCGATCTAGAACAACACGACTGGACTGCGATGGACCGCACAAGGTAGAAACAACATCTGTTGAGGCCATCAACGTAGGGACTACCATTTTAGGATGATCAGCATCTAGCATGGTGACTCGTAACTTCTGGACTCCACCCTAGCTTCTCACCATCCAGCAAGGTGCAATTAATTGATGGACTGAATTTAAAAAATATAAATAAAACGTCGCAGAAATATCACACAAGTGTGACAAATAAACTTGGTGGTGGAATGATACTGTCCAAAGGGAGACGGGGGTAAAGGAAGGCCTCTTTAAAAGCCAAATCTCCTGACGATCGCAACGCGTACAAAGCTGCAAAGCGTGCCACTAAGAGAGCTATAGCCAGAGCCAGATGAGACCACTTACAACCTCTCTATAAATATATGAAATTTGAAATCATCTGAGGGGCAGCAGCTCATTTACAAGTTGGCGCGTTCCAGGGTCAAAGTGGCACAGGATATTTCCATGTGCTGCGTTAAAGACTCTGGACCGGTACTCCTTACCGGTAAGATCCCAAGTCAATTGAGGCTGAGTATGATTACTTCTGTCTTCGAATGTAAGGGTCGGTGGAGTGTAAACTCTCGGAGTGTCAATATGGATTTCGCTGCGGACACGGAGCCATGGATAAGGATTGTCGTGGAGAAATATAGGACGAAGATTACGCCTCTGCACTGACTGTATTTAGACAAGGGTTACCTCAATTGATTTTCTTTTAATATATTTTTTCAAATTCTTTTATTTTTAGTTTTCATGCCAATTTTTCGATAGTTTCGAAATTTCAGGATAGTAGGAAGTAGAATAAAATACGATAGGATAGTAGGAAGTAAAATAGTAGGATAGAAACTTCCTCACACATGTTTCGTAGTTTAGCTTTCATATCCACGTATCATCATCTGGTTTGTAGAATTAGTTTGTTGGTGTTTTTCTACACACGGTGACCTTTTATTCGACACAAGCGCTCGCTTGTCAAACATGCTCTTTATCATATCTATTATGTACAAGTAGTACGGTTCGATACACTTTAAGTCTCTCTTGGGGTGAAAACTTACACGACACCTGGTATTAAAATTTTACCAAACCTATAGGATTCCATAGGGGATTCTATGCAAGATTCCGTTTTCTGTTGGAGTTTTCATATTTAAAATTACATACATAATATTTTACATTGATACAATATGAGTACAGTTATACTTTAATGGGAATAATTTTCTTTTTTTTTTAATAATTATTATTAAAGTACATTACAATACAGTCTCTGTCTCCTGAACTAGGTTGTTAACCTGTATCTCAGGAGTATAATGTAACATCAATATAACATAACTTCACCTTTGTATCCCCGAAGGGGCAGGCAGAGGTGTATTGTACACCCACGATTCGCCAGTTATGTAAATATCAATAATAAATTAAACTGTTTAGGTTTAATTTAACATTTTATGTTCTATTTTGTTGTAAATTGTACACGGTAAGGTAGTAAGTACAGTCGCCGTCGGTATTAGCATCACACATACCAAGTAAATGACCGCCTTAACCAGGGGGGTGTCACTCCGCCGATCTGCGAGAAATTATAAGTACATGCCGGCGGCATCCCCGGGGTTGCTTATTCAGTGGTTGCCCCGCCGTGGGCCGCGACACTCGCGCGCGTGTCTCCCGCATACCAACGTCGCAAGCGCATATTGTATACGATGTATAAAATAAGGGCAATGAAATATTGCATTGCTGCGGGTTGCAGAAACAATGATCAAAATTCGGATTATACGTTTTTAATAGATGAAATTTCAAATGATTTAATAGATGAAATTTCAAGATCAGTTGCAGGCTTAGACGAGACTAATCGATTTACTAGATACAAAGCATTCAACAACCAATCTAGTATTTATGGCAGCTTAAAAATGCCACCAAAAGATTTTATAGAGTATGTACAAAATTTAGAAGCCACTTTCATAGAAAATTTTGAAAATTGTGTTCAAAGTAATCCAGGCAGCAAACTTATAGAACTTTTTAGAAATATACCTCCACAATCACCATGTGCATGTTTCCCAGTGGAATATGTATTAAAATTGTTTTGTAGGTTTCGCATATATGCAACAATTAAATTTAACAACCGGCAATTTAAAGATGGTAAAAAAAAAGTAAATAAAAGTAAGGCATTTGCGGTTAAGTAAGCAATAAATACAGGTCACGCCCGCGTTACCTTTAGTATTTACTTACGTAAACCAATAAAAAGTAATCAGTAAGTAAATATATTGTTTTTTTTTTTTTTAATGAATTTGGTTGCTAGCTCCTAGACTATAAAACGCTTATCAGCCGGTCTAAACCAACTGTGACACGTGACTCTTTCTCGAGCGAGAAATTATATTGAGACGGCGTGCGGTTTTAGTCGGTTCAAGCCCAACATAACCGCCCCCGCTGATCGGCGGGGGGGTATCCGAAGGGATTTCCGCACGATAAAAAAAAAAAAAGAGGGGGTCGGGGTATGGCGGGCCTTCCCGCGGGGGTGGTCGCTCCAGGTACCCCTCTGCTGTTATGCGAATGGCACAGGGTCAGTCGGGGTGCGAGGGATATGCTTTATGGGTAACCTTACGTCTGTAGACCCGAGACGGCGTGCGGTTTTAGTCGGTTCAAGCCCGACATAACCGCCCCCGCTGGCCGGCGGGGGGGTATCCGAAGGGATTTCCGCACATAAAAAAAAAGGTTCCTATCTCTTTTTGTGCACTACTGTGAAAAAGTGACGGGTGTCGTTATGTCCTGCATCGAGAGTTGCCAAGCAATAAGCATAGTTGTGCTAGACGGGTACCTTATTCTGACATAGTCGATGCTTGCGCCACAGAATAGACAATAGTGCAAAGCTACCGTATCCGTTTACGATCAGGCGGACCGTACGTTCGTTTGCCACCGACGAAGTTTAAAAAAATGACAACCCTATCTTCGGCAAGGTGCGGAGTAATGTCGACCTTCGCGCCGGGCAATAGAACTCAATGACGGCGCGGCTGGCGTGCGGTCCGTTGCTAATAATAATTAATAGGCACGTAAAAAGGCGGCATTCGTGAACATCAAAACAGAGGGTCTTCTGTACTTGTACTATTATTTATTCTGTGCCTTAACTCCAAAACTTTACATAAAATAAAAAAATAAAAATTAGAAAGTGAGGATTGTAACAATAATTCATCAATTTATTTATTGATTTATTTAAATGTAAAAATCGTTTGTAATTTTTATAGTGCGAAGCAACTGCTGAGGGCTACATTATCATCTAGATAAAGTTTAGACAACTTTTGTACAATGAGCTACAAAAAGTGATGAAGCCAAATGATTTAGTTTTAACCAAGGGCTTACTCGGGGGTGCCCGGCAATGGACACTTGGGCAGGACACCGTGCGGTTTTAGTCGATGCACGACATCACCGCCCCCGCTGGCCGGCGGGGAGGTATCCGAAGGGATTTCCGCACGTAAAAAAAAGGCCCAGTAGGTACCACACTTCACACGAGAAAATTTAATCAAAAAAGCCTACAAATAGATTGCAACACCCACTAACTCCAATTGTGACTCCAGACCTATTCAAACAGGTAAATATGTAGTTCCCAGAGTGGTTAACTACTATGGTGACCGAACACTTGAAAAACGTGTACCATATTTAATAAATAGTTTATCTGCCGATATCAGAAAAGAAACTAATAAAAATAAATTTGGTAAACTACTCAAGGAGTATCTGCTAAATGCGCTGGACGATCAATCGTCTAGTAGTAACTTAAAATAAAATTTTGTACTTCATTATATAAGTAGATATTAAATTTATTAGCTGTGACTCACTAGCTCCCACAGACAAAGCGCGAAAGCGATTTTGTGGGGCATTGTGATATGCATTGTATCAAAATGTGGTGTGGACGGTAGGGCCTCGCTTTTTGTGAAATTAGTTTTTCCTCAAAATTTCACGTTCCATGAAAGATATTCGAACCGTTCTAATTTTATCCCATAGTATACATGAATGCCAATAACTTTTAATCATAAACCGATGAGATTAAAACTTTAACTAAAAGTGGAGGGGGGAAAAACCAAAATTTTTCGGGAAAAAAATCATAACTTCTAACCGGTGAAGATTCTTGTCGTCGGAAACATTTTTAATCGATAGGCCATTTTTAAGTCTAAAATAAATGTCTGAAAAGTTTTTCGCTAATAGTTACCGTTTTCAAGCAAAAAAAATTCCGTCCGTAGTTCTCTATATAAAATAATATTAATTGCTTCACGAAATCTACCTGTGCGTTCCCCTGCGGGAACGGATTTTTTTGTTAATACACACATATTATACATAGAAACACCCAGACCAATGCAAATAGACATATTCATGCATACAAATATTTGCACTGAGCGGGAATCGAAACCGCACCCCCTGTCGTAGCAGTCGAATGCACTACCGCTACGCCACAGAGGCCGTCGAGTTTAATTATACATCCTTTTTGTATAATACAGTGCCATGTCAATAAACTAAATTAAATGTCCCTTCATTTAGTTTAGTTTTTACCCGCAATACCAATTTAGGAAAAACCTTCTCAATTAGAAAAAAAAACACATCGAAACTAGGCGTGTTCATTTTAACTTTGCCGCAGATTAAACTATAGATATTAAATCAGGAATAAATCGATCACTTTTTTTGGACTAAACCTAAATCTCACCGCTTTTATGCTTGGAGTTATATTCGCTCAATTTAAGTGTGTAGTTGGACGATGGAACACAAGTAATAGTCAAAAGTCTACAAAAAATTATGAAGACTGGTTTAAAAAATACATCTGAAAATTATTTACAAATAGAAATTAATGAACGTCTGAATTGAGGTCGTATATTAATCAGTAACTGTAAACTTGCAGCTAATAAGCTTGCAGAGGGATATGCTTGCATTGCGAAGATTTTTGGCTCCCTATACATCCAATTCTGAATTTACATTATAATGAAATATTTTAGCATTGTTCAATGTTGGCATCAATAATGGTGACTGTCATTCTGTCGACTTCAATTACAGCTACTTGCCACCCGGTAGTGTGAATTCAAAGTAGCGTTCCCAACATAGAAAAAAAACCAGTTGATGTTCTATTTCTCGTTATTATACTAAATCACGCAACTCTGTTACCCTTCACCCATGACTACCTTTAATGTGGGTGCCACCGTTTCGTCCCAGTACACTGTCCCTTTATAATACTACGAGGCATATACATACGTAATCGTCACATTTCCTCTGTATGTAATAAAACTATCTAATCTATCAATATAACTAAATGCTTACAAACAAACAGTCGTCAACTAAGTCCCCACAATCCGAGTATCGTAGTTTCTACAGAAGGCCAAACTTGACTGCTCAAGATTAACATAATATAGGCCTGATAAGCAAGTCATGGCAGTATAATGTGTATAGACATTAAGTATAGTGCCTAGGAAATGTGCGCTATTTATGTGGAGAGGGAAGGCAAGCGGGGTACATTAAATTATACTCCTACACAGTACTCTGTTGTACTTGCCTTGTGAACAATATCTTCATAGCTCATAGGCACTATGTATAGTTAACATCAAAATTAGATGATCATTTATAGATTCTAAACATAAGATTTTGAGCAAAGTAATTTATATTTCTTAGTGAAAATGCTGTTTAACTATTTCGTGGGCTCTATTAAAACATTTTTAAATATTGGATACAATGTAATTAATAAATTTCAGATTTTTCATTTTGAAATCTTTGCAATCATCATCTACTTCTGACGCTGACTGTACTATATAGTCACTATCTGGGTTACATATTTTTATTTTTAGAATTATGGTCATCATTACCATCCCAGTGGCGCCAGTCCCATTGGTAGACAAACATGCACTTTGGAGAACGGAGTCCAACCCTCCTACAATTTTTTTTTCTGATGAAACTTATCTTGACTTTTAGGAAAGCGACTACCAAAAAGGGCATACTTAAGCTCTTCACAAAGGTCTTCAAGTAGGTAACAGAGAGATTTAGCTAATATACTGCTCGCGCCCAATGCGTGGTATATAGGGTAACCAAATTTTTGGTTATCTCATTACTCAGGTCATACTTAGTATTTATTAAACTTTAGTGCATAACCTCAGGGATGAGTTGCTTTTCCATGGTACGCAGACTTCTTCTAGTACCACACGCAATATGTCCAGTTTGGATGCCTAGGCTAGATGCCTCTGGGTTTTTAAACCGTAGTTTCTTAAAAATACTTGGTTTTTACACATATATTTACAATTATTTGTTGCCTTAGCAAAACAGATATAACGTCACACTACTCATTGGAACGGACTAGAACCCCAAGTTAATTTGGGAAACACAATCAGGATCACTGTTCGCATAAAACAATCATGCGATAAAAATTTGAATTGCATAGATAGCATTAATGGAGATGCGACATACATTAAAGTTCACGCGAATATGACATTAAACTTTTATTAAATTTTACTGTGTCATTTTATTATTTACACTATGCCAAACGTTTATGTTACTTTTCGTTATATTACTTTACAGCTTAGGTTATCTCGTGTCTTAAAGTGTTGAGTTATCTCAATGCACCCAAACATTGTTTCATTTTTGATTTTCCTATTAAAGCAGCATGAACTCAAAGTATCATGAAGCCTTGCTGTTTTGCATTTTCTTTGGTTTAAATAAAGTGTTGAGAAACCAATCAACGACCCATCAAGTGGCGTGATATCCGTTAGACCAATAGCGGACGGCACCGTGTGCAACAATCCTTGTTTTTTCATGTATAGACGTTAATTGCCATCGAAAGTAAAACACCTGTACTTTGTTATCAAAATCAAGATTAAAATTAGTTCACGAATTCACGAAATTTCATTTTTATTTACACATCAACGCACATACGGGCTAAATTCCAAACATTTGGTCCTTTACGAGCCGCATATACGATCACAATTGGGCTGCCGACCTGTGGACGTGGATAAGTGGACGAAAAATTGGCGCTTATGCAGACAGCTGACGGTCTTCTAAACAAGCATACAACATACGCTTCACCTGATGCTTGAATAGCTGGAGCTTGAAGAGGAGGCTTTCCAAACATCGCACATCATAATCATTAGGTACATCCATCTTCGAGGTGCGAGGGATATGCTCTATGGGTAACCTTACACCCCGGCGTCTGAAGACCCGAGACGGCGTGCGGTTTTAGGTACATCCATCTTGCTTTCCTTCCTAGACCTCAGTGCCTGCATAATTTTAATTCTGTGTGTGTATTTTCCTAACATTTCATTCAAAACTGTATTATCATAATTTAGCTGTGCAGCGCCTATCAGTGAACCCGGTGTGTAATAATCAAAACTGTAAGTATCTTTTTTTTTTTTTTTTTTATCGTGCGGAAATCCCTTCGGATACCCCCCCGCGTGCCAGCGGGGGCGGTTATGTCGGGCTTGAACCGACTAAAACCGCACGCCGTCTCGGGTCTACAGACGCCGGGGTGTAAGGTTGCCCATAGAGCATATCCCTCGCACCCCGACTGACCCTGGGCCATCTCCGGTTTCGAGATGGCCCCCTCGGGTTTGGGAACCACGGTGTCCCCGTCTTGCCCCGGTTTGGGGGAGGGGCGCTAGTCGCCCCACCGTCCCGGCCTGCTTCTGCTGGGGTGACAGGTGGCCTCACCCGCCACCCCCAGGCCTGCGCTCATGGAGGACGGCGGTCGTTAAGCGACCTCCGGCGCCTGAGTTGCCTGCGACGCGCGGCGAGCAAGTTGCGGGCTCGGCGGACCGGGAGAGTTCTAAGTCTCTCCCGGGCGCGCTCCGCCACCTCCTTCGCGAGCATTACATGCTCGCAGAAGGAGGCGGCGGCGGCCCACGCGCTCGCGCTCCGCACCATTGCCGCAATCATGCTGCCGAGCGAGAGGACTCCCACCCCGATGGCTGCCACGAGGTCACGCCTCGGCGCCTCCCACGCCGGGCAGTCCGCCAGCGTGTGCAGCCCTGAGTCCTCGCTCGCGTCGCAGTGATGACACTCAGGCGTTGGCTCCTTCCTGATCCGATGCAGGTGGTCCCCGAAGCACCCCTTCCCTGAGATCACCTGCGTCAGTCGGTAGGAGAGGCTTCCGTGTCGCCTCTCCAGCCAATCCTCCATGATGGGCCTTACCGCTGTCGCCTCTCCAGCCAATCCTCCATGATGGGCCTTACCGCAAAACTGTAAGTACCTAACATCAGTTTCTTTCGCAATCCAAGATGAGCACATCGGAGTTAGCTGATAAACCAAACACCACAGCCAAATCACCTGTCAAAATAATCATTTCAGGTGATGAAGCTATGTACAATAATCTTATTCGGAAACGAGGTATTACAAAGGGTAAATTGACTAGATTTTCTAACCATCTGAATAATTTAAGTAGTGTCAATTTAGTATCACCTATCCAGAAAGCAGATTTAAAGTTACGCACAAAAACTGCTGAAAGCATTTTTCGTGAATTTCACGAGTTGCAAACTAAAATAGAGGAATTGGTTCCTGAAAATGATCTCGAAACACAATTGGATCAACGCGATCAATTTGATAATTTATATTGTGGCATAGTAGCTAAGGCTGAGTGCTTATTGAATACCTCGGATGTTGGCGAAAGTTCTAACCATAGTCCTAGAATGGAAGAGGTCCAATTGCCGATAATCTCCCTCCCCTCATTTGACGGCTCATTTGAGCACTGACTTGCATACAGAGACACTTTTATGTCACTCATTCATGAATCCAAGCACCTCTCAAACATACAAAAATTCCACTATCTCAGAGCCTCATTAAAAGGCAGTGCCGCTGTAGTCATTGAACAGTTAGAATTCTCCTCTAACAATTACCACATTGCATTAGAATTACTTCAGAATAGATACAACAACAATGATTTTCTAATACACAATCACGTTAAAGCATTATTCACTATTCAAAAGGTAACAAAAGAATCACCTACATTACTACGAAAATTAATTGATTCTATTCTGAAGAATTTACGTGCTTTAAAAGTATTAGGAGAACCGACAGAAACATGGGACACACTTATCAATTATATAATTATTTCGAAACTTGACGAGACTACAGAGAGAGAGTGGAAGCAATATAAAACTATAACTTTGAAAACTGATTCGAATAAAAGGTTAAAAGTGGATGACTTGCTTGGGTTTTTAAAATCGCAAGCGGAAATGTTAGACGGATTAAGTTCGAGTCACAACAAATCAACAACACACACTAACAAACACAATAACAAAGTACATTGCAATATTTCAATCAACAAATCTGACCGGCAGGTATCACGATACAAACAGTGTTTTATGTGCAAGGCTAATCACTCGCTTTATACATGTCAACAATTTTTAAACGCATCCATTAAAGATAAACTCGAGTTCGTACACAGTAAAAAATTATGCGAAAACTGTTTGCGATCGGGTCATTCCGCAGAGGAGTGCAGGTTTGGTACTTGCAGAATGTGTAACAAAAAACACAACTCTTTACTGCACACTGACAATAAAACTAATTATAGTACTACGAGCCTTGTCACAAACATAAACAACAGAGAAACCGGTTTGAACGCATCTAGCATTCCATCGCAGGTAGCCGTTAGCACTGATTATATGAACTCAACTATAGATTCGGTTGTTGTTAATAACGTTCAAACTAATGAGCGTTGCACACTCTCGCATTCTATTTTATTATCTACGGCGTTAGTTGAAATAGCAAACCGGTTTGGAGTGTTCCATGTTGCACGTGCGCTCCTCGATAGCGGTAGTCAGCGCTGTTTAATTACGAATTCTTTATGTAAAAAATTGCAACTTCCATTAGTACAGTCCGCTCATGAGATACGAGGCGTTGGCAGTTCTGTGATACAGTCAACTAAAAATTGCGATGTAACTATTCGGTCACGAGACAACACATATACTAAGCGCATCAAATGTGTTGTTTTACCGAACATTACGTCACAACTGCCAACAGTGCCATTAAATCGCGATAAATTTCTTATTCCTAATGAATGTCAATTAGCAGATCCCTCATATTTTGAAAAGCAACCCATTGATATCTTATTAGGGGCAGATATATTTTGGGATTTACTTAAAAAAGATAAGATGCGTTTGCAAAATGGACCTTTCTTACTAGACACTAAGTTGGGATGGATAATTTCGGGCCCTATCCATGACGAGGCGCGCAGAGATAGCAGTATTATCCATTGTAATTTTACCCAGTCTATAGACGCACAATTACGTCAGTTTTGGGAACTGGAGGAAATACCTAAAACCCACGACTCACGCTCGGAAGAGGAGAAGGCCTGCGAAAAACATTTCGTAGACAATACAAAGCGCAATCCTAACGGAAGGTTTATTTTAGATATACCTTTTAAGGAATCTCCTCAGGTTTTAGGGGCCAGTCGACTGCAAGCTGAACGTCGCTTTTACGCATTAGAAAAACGATTACAATGTGATCCCTTACACAAGCAATTATATTGCGAGTTCATGCGTGAATATTGCCACTTAGGTCACATGACTCAAGTGCACACACATTCTAACCCTCATTATTTTATGCCACATCACGGTGTGTACCGTGAGCATAGCACAACCACAAAACTGCGTGTGGTGTTTGATGCAAGCGCACCCACTACATCAGGTAAGTCATGTAATGATATTCAGCTTGTCGGGCCGCCCATACAAGGGGATCTTTTTTCGATACTCCTACGCTTTCGACAGTATAGGTACATAGCCTGTGGTGATATCAAAAAAATGTATCGACAAGCCTTGATAAACCCTGATCTTCGTGATCTGCAGATGATACTCTGGCGTGAAGATTCCTCTTATCCCCTTAGCATGTATCAACTCAACACCGTCACTTACGGCACAGCGTCAGCGCCATTTTTGAGTGTGAGATGTCTTAAACAACTCGCTGATGAGTGTGACGATGTTGAGGTTAAGCAATCTATACATGATGATATGTATGTCGACGATTATATATCTGGGCGGGATGATAAACAGGAATTATTGGAGTTATGCAGTAGGGTCTCTGATGTCTTGCAAGGGGGTTGCTTCCCATTACGAAAATGGCTTTTTAATTTCAAGTGCGACATATCACAAACTTCATTAGACTGTTCGAAATCACTAGCACTAACTGAAAACAGTCACAGTAAAACGTTAGGTTTAAATTGGTATAATTCCACTGATGAATTATATTTCAATACTCGGCTAGTGATCAATAATAATCAAATTATTACAAAGCGACTTATATTGTCGTCAGTCTCGCAAATATACGACCCACTAGGACTTCTAAGCCCTTTTATAATTATTGTAAAAGTAGTCTTACAGAAGTTATGGTTATTGAAATTAGGATGGGATGATGAAGTATCGCAAGAAGTTATAAAAATTTGGCATAGGTTCGTTAATGACTTGGTTCTACTTGATACTTTGCGTGTGGAGCGACACGTCATATCATACGAACCTATGTATTTAGAAATGCATACGAGTATATTCACAGATGCGTCACAGACAGCGTACGGTACCTGTGTTTATATACGCACGGTAAGCTATAATGGACAAATATCTGTCCGATTACTCTGTTCGAAAGGTAAGGTGGCGCCTCTTAAACCGGTGAGCATACCTCGGCTAGAGCTGTGCGGTCTGTCCGATTACTTTGTTCGAAAGGTAAGGTGGCGCCTCTTAAACCGGTGAGCATACCTCGGCTAGAGCTGTGCGGTGCACTTCTAGGTGCCAAATTATTCCACAAGGTTCATGAGTCGTTACGTTGCAAGTTCAAGGCGGTTACCTTTTGGACAGACTCAACTATCGTCTTAGGATGGGTACGAATGGCCCCCAACCTTTTACAAACTTTTGTTCAAAACCGTGTCGTTGAAATACAGGATTTGACTAAAGGTATGCCATGGTGTCATGTCAAGGGCAAAGAAAACCCGGCTGATTTAGTTTCACGAGGCTTCAGTTTAGATCATTTAATTTCTTGTGATCTGTGGTGGCAGGGACCACACTTTCTTCGCGATGTTGAATTTAATAGTAGCACTTACGTAAGCTCGCAATTAAATATCGATCAAGTTCAGTTACCCGAATTAAAACCGCAAAAAACACATACATTTATGTGTAAAAATCCTTTAGTGAATGATCTGTTCCCATTTTATAGATTTTCACAATTCCACCGTATGAAACGTGCATGCGCATATCTACTACGTTTTATCTATAATACGCATAATAAACATAACAGGCATAGTGGAGTTCTCACTGTGGAGGAGTTAAGACAGTCAGAACTAGTTTTAGTCAAATATAGTCAATTAGAATCATTTCCTATTGAATACAAAATATTGAATAGTAACGGCTGCTTAAATAATACACACTATTTGGCAAAACTTAACTTGTTTACTGATGACAAAAACATAATTCATGTGGGAGGTCGCTTAAGCAACTCAGAGTGTTTTACATTTAGCAAAAAACATCCTGTACTATTGTCAAGTAAGCATCAGTTTACAATTTTATTATTTCGTTATCAACATAAAAAAATGTTGCATGTAGGACCCCAAACACTTCTTTATAATTTGAGTGAAATGTGGTGGCCAATTAAAGGTAGAAATTTAGCACGAAAAATAGTTCACGAAATCGCTTTAAGGGTAAAACATTTTCCCCACTAATGGGTAATTTACCCAAAGAAAGAATTACCGCTAGTTTTCCCTTTTTTAACTGTGGTGTCGACTACGCAGGTCCCGTGTACATACTGAGCCGCAAGGGTAGGGGGGCTAAGACGTGTAAAGCTTATATTTGTTTATTTATATGTTTTGCTACGCGCGCTGTGCATTTAGAGTTAGTATCTGACCTAACTTCCGAGGCTTATTTGCTGGCACTCAAGCGTTTCATTTCTCGTCGTGGAAAACCACAACAGATATTTTCTGATAACGGAAAAAATTTCATAGGTTTAAAAAATGATTTCCAACAATTTTTAAAAACATGTTCTTCTGATATTCTAGAATACGCTAGTAGTGAAGACATACAATTTAAGTTCATCCCTCCGTATGCTGCTCATTTTGGTGGTTTGTGGGAGGCTGGTGTAAAATCTTGTAAACACCACCTCTTAAGGGTTATAGGCAATGCACATCTGACCTACGAAGAGTTCAGTACAGTACTCACACAAGTTGAAGGTATGCTTAATTCTCGCCCTTTAACCCCCATGTCCACTGATCCGTATGATTATCTTCCTGTAAGCCCCGGTCACTTCCTCATAGGCCGTCCGATGACTTCTCCAGTATATGCTCACCCAAAAATAACTGAAGAGGACATTCGTACACTGCCTCGCTATCACCGTGTGGAGCAGATTCGGCATAATTTTTGGAGCCGGTGGAGTCGCGAATATATATCGGAGATGCAAACTCGCATTAAATGGAACCATAAGGGCAGTGACCTGCAGAGTGATACGCTGGTTATCATTAAGGAGGACTGGTCGCCACCGATGAAGTGGAAATTGGGACGCATTGTCGCCACATACCCTGGAAAGGATGGCGTATCCAGAGTGGCAGATATCCGCACCGAAAAGGGAATCGTGAAGCGAGCGTTTTCAAAGCTTTGTCCATTGTTCCCGTTGGAAGCTGCTCCTTCCAAGGCTGGGGGCATGTTGAGAAACCAATCAACGACCCATCAAGTGGCGTGATATCCGTTAGACCAATAGCGGACGGCGCAGTGGCGCCGCCACCACCGTGTGCAACAATCCTTGTTTTTTCATGTATAGACGTTAATTGCCATCGAAAGTAAAACACCTGTACTTTGTTATCAAAATCAAGATTAAAATTAGTTCACGAATTCACGAAATTTCATTTTTATTTACACATCAACGCACATACGGGCTAAATTCCAAACAAAAGTGAATAACCGGATTCCAAGCTGTAAAGAATTTAAATGCATGTAAAAATGAATTCCTAGTCTCTGTAATAACCACTTTGCTTTTTCCTTCGAACGTAAATCCAAACTCGCATTAAAATAATGAATGTTCACACTAAATATAAACCGTTGTTACGTAACATATTAATACAGACACAAACGTCTATTTTATAATAAAGGTATTTCTAAAATCACTGAAATCTTGTCAACTACTCTGTTTCCTAATGTCGAGGCGTAATGATGAACCTTCCCCAAGAATTGGGCTATCAAAAGCAAAATGAATTTCTCAATTACATACAATTCCAGAGATTTGCGCGTTGAAACGAACCAGCTCTTCAGCTTATTATAAGTATAAATAGTCACCTGAAGTAAAACGTTTAAAAAGTTAAATAATGGCTTATTTATGAATCGATTTTAAGCAATACAGCATTAATCCTTACCATTTATACATTGTGCATTTCATTTAGATCAATATAATCATTTTTCGAAGATATTCCAGATTTAAAATGCAGGGCCATAAGTATTGCGGCAGTACCGGCCGGGAGCCCGGCGGCGCTAAAGACATTCAGTAGTATATTTAATATCAGCATTGCACCCATGCGAAGCTGGGTACTAGCGACCCCTATTATAAAATTATTATTAAAACAACAATGGTTTTTTTTGTCTTCATTTTTCATTTGCTACTGATTACAATCGATTGACTAACCTCTCCAAATAACACGCAAATGAAATTAAAAAAAATGCTTTTTTAAATCCTTTTAACCTGATTTTTTATGACTACTGATGCGTAAAAAAAATGCTTTTTTAAATACTTTTAATCTGATTTTTTATGACTACTGATGCGTAAATGCAATCAACTCATTGTATTCTAGGTTCGCAAAGCAATACTTGTAGGTATTCTGTGCTTATAGCCTCTGAGAACAGAATCTGACAATAAAACAAACTTAAACTATAGACGTATGCTGTGCGACAGAGAGAACGCTCTATAAAAACGAAGAAAAGACAATATTAACCGGACTCACACTCTTGTTCCCAAATCAAATGCATACGGCATTTGCGCTGTATAAAATTGAATACCAAATCAATATCAGAAAATGTACAGCGAATTTTCAAGGATAGCAAAAGCTTTCAGGAGAAATTTTCTTTCGTTGGAACCGTTGTGCTAACTCAGTATAAAGTATCGGGATTTTAATTGAAAAGTTTCAATAACTCAACCACTTAAAATTTTAATGAAGCCTTAAATTGCACCATGAAAAGTGATTGAGACTTAATTTTCACATATATTCCGTAAGACGCTTAAATTTGCTTGGCATTTTATGTTGGTTTGTCATATTTTCCTTTCATATATAAATTTTCTTCATCCGCCATTTCAAGCGCCGATCCGGATTGCATCCAAAGCTTGCACTTTGGAGCCCGGGATCCACTCTTCTGCACCTACTTTTCATGCTCTGATTAATCTTAACTTTAACGGAAGCAATTGCCGTGATCCTCCAACCCTGAGAAAAAAGCCTGTACCTGAGCCTCATCGGTCACTCAGCAGGTATACCGGTTTGCAAGTGAGGTGAGCTTGGGACATAAAATCTTGATGAGGTATAGGGATATGCTCTATGGGCAACCTTACACCCCGGCGTCTGTAGACCCAAGACGGCGTGCGGTTTTAGTCGGATCAAGCCCGACATAACCGCCCCCGCTGGCCGGCGGGGGGGTATCCGAAGGGATTTCCGCACGAAAAAAAAAAAAAGGTATATGGGACCTGTGGCAACGAAGATGCTGCTGATATTCTCAGCGAAGGGTGCGTGATCAGATCACGTCGAGGTCACTAGTGTGGAGGGAAGGGATAAGATATACCTCTAACACAAAGAGAGAACAACTTAAGTCGGAAGAACATCTCACTCAGTTCCTCCACATACCTGTAAACATGTTATTAGTAACAATATAAACTGTAGTACCTTTTTTTTAGTAAATTTTAACAACATGGTATAATTTCAAACATAAAGCCTAATTTTTTCATTTTCTTGATTAGCGCAAAGCCTCGTTTAGTTGCCAATAAAATAAAACCCTGTGCTTTGCAATAATGGTGAACGAAATAACGTAAAGTTAGACAGTATTGTTTTATGTTCCGAAGTTTCCGTATCGTAAAATGTAAAGTATATTGAAGAGTTGCATGAATAGGGAATACTTATTCAGCGCTTTTTATTTTATATTTATCTAGATTACTTAACAAATTTGATTACGGTATTGCTAAAGGGTTTTTGATTTACTTATTTTTCATGACAGAAATTAGATAAAAGGTGAACCCCATTTAAGACCCGAGACGACGTGAGGTTTCGGTCGGTTCGAGTCCATCATAACTACCCATGCTAGCCGGCTAGGGATACCATGGCGATTTCCACAAAAAAGAAACCACAAAATGGCAAAGCATAGGCGGAGGCGGAGACAAATAAAAAAAATCAAAGAACATGAAAATCAGTCCATTTGTTTTTTAGTTTATCCGGTTGTCACTAACACAACTTTGTTTAAAGCTGTCGATCTTCGCGCAAGGTAGCTCATAGGAATATAACACGGGAATGCTGCCTACATTCTAGGCGATTTGTCAATATACAAAATGTTCAAACACCACTGCAACTGGTATTTTCGAATTTTTTTGAACTTTAACAAACGTAGTAGTTTTGTGATGTGGAGAAAATTCTATTCTATATTCATGCTGTTCTGCGTGTGTGTCAAAAAATTCACCATTTTAGCACAAACCATTCATAGCAATTGCAAATAATATATATGGCATAGCCTCAAATCCAGTCATAACCGATCCTAACAGTATCAATATCTCTGAATCAAATATCTCTATTGTATAAATATGTCCTAACCAGGTTGAAAATATAGACTAGACAAGAAAAAGCTATAATAGTGTCTATCAACCAAGAAGGGTAATACCAAGTAAAAACCCTTGTCAAAAATTCTGAACAGTAAAAAGGTTCAAACAATTCCAAATATTGACCCAATACCTACATTACACGAATACAATACAATTGTATTTGCCAAACTTATAATATAATAAAAACAGTTTAATTCAATACGCAAACTTTTTTGGAGGTATCTTAAAGAAATACAAAACAAAATAGCCTGGACCAATATAGTTTTATCTTTGAGGATAGTAGCGAAATACTTTTTTTTATCCGGATCTGTGTTCTTAGGAAATTCAGCCGCTGCCTCATATATTTTGTTTTATGCTGATTGTGTTCCATTTTGTATAATACAGTAAATAATTTCCCATGAAATGAATATAGGGCGATCTTCGTTTACAGGAAAAAGATACATTATAATGCTTTCATAAAGGATTCCGTTCTATGTTCCTGTTGGGAAGATTTGGGTGAAAAGCCCTTCTTTTTGATGTTGGTCCTACTTCTGTGTTATGTTCGTCTGGTCATTTGTAGGCCAGGTTGTCAGGTATTCCGTTTCTTAATTGTTCCTCTGATTTGTGGATAACAAAATACAGATACTACGACCAAGTGGTCTAGCTTCACAATTCGTCGTAGCTGGATAGTATAAGTAAATAATCTAGATCATTCTACACAGAGCTATCTAGATCCAAAGTACCTAAGCATAGCTTAACTAGCTTGGATTATGGATTATCTTTGTAAATATCATTAGGAAAAATCTGAAAAAGTTGCCAAGGTTTAATTCAGTCAATAGATGCCGAATTTGACATTACAGCAAACACCCCATAATTGTTATTACTTGGCCCACAAATATTTTTTTGGATATACATAATATATGTCTGTCGGTATGCTGGAAGAAATTTCTTAAAGAAATAAGCAGTACCATTGTACTATACTTTCCACCAGCCATAGATTATAATGATATTATTGTGTGTGCATGAATTTTAAATAAATAAAATAAATAAATAATTTTATAATAGTATAGATAGATATATCCGCGGTGAGCGGGAGATTTATTTTGCGTTGAGCGGGAATCAAACTCGCGGCCTGCGACGTAGCAGTTGAACGTTGAGTTTTCTTATCCAGCAATCCCGTATTCCATATCTTTTATTTTTGTGATGTTATAGGCTTTCCAGCGTACTTTAGCATCAAGCGACATGCAGAAGTACCCACTTGACAGAATGGTGTAGGGTGTTTACTTAAAATACCGGCAACAGGGTTTGGTTGTTTTTAAAGTTAACACAAATTGGTATTATGGCTAGACAAATTATATTACAAATTGTAACCTTTTTACAATTTTTTAGTGATTATAGTTTATTATCCCCATGTCATCGATAGGTATATTGGAATTATAAATGGACACAGAACATGAACATTTTTCACATTCACATCAGGGTAGGCGCCTTATGGCCACATATAGGATGCTCAGTTAAATTGCCTTAGTAGCATGAAGTTTAGTTTGTATAGGCGTTTTGTGCTACACTTTATTGAAGGCTTGAGCTGGGTAGCGAAATATGATGTGGTATATTGTAACATGTAATTTGGCTAACCAATTCTAGAGTTCTATGTGATCATCGTAATTTAACATGAGTGAAAATGTTAAACTCTGTATTTGTACATTAACTTTCAATGGTTTCCGTGGGGAATCGAATTATTGAAAATGCACTAGTTTACACGATGGATGTGACCTTATCAAAGTTAAACTCCAAGAAAATACTGTAAAGGAATTTCTGTAGCGGTATTGAAAAACAACTATACATTCTAATTGCCGAAACTGTAACAAATTTTAATAACAAACGAAACGAAAACTTCAATCTTTCTTGTATTTTTAGGTAGATTTCGATGAAATCGATCTACCTATTGGTTTCTTGACTACAGTCGAATTTTAAAAAAAATTCTTCATAGGAGGTCTAGTTATGACCCCCTGGGTCCGAAATGACCACTGGTCAAAAAGTTTATATATATATATATATATGTATGTATGTATATATGTATGTATGGTTCCACTTCCCAAAATTTGCGGCACTCTCACGGTCGCATTTTTGCCCCGATCGCTTTCAAACTGCGGTCAAAAATCGCTTGGGTGTAAACTTAGTTTAAGTTCGTGAACGGGTGGAATCCGGCCTAAGGGGACGGTAGGGCCTCACTTTTTGTGAAATCAGTTTTTCCTCAAAATTTCACGTTCCATGAAAGATATTCGAGCCGTTCTAATTTTATCCCATAGTATACATGAATACCAACAACTTTTAATATAAACCTATAAGATTAAAACTTCAACTAAAAGTGGAGGTGGGAAAAACCAAAATTTTTCGGGAAAAAAAACATAACTTCTAACCGGTGAACATTCTTGAGGTCGAAAACATTTTTAATCGATAGGCCATTTTTAAGTCTAAAATAAATGTCTGAAAAGTTTTTCGCTAAAAGTTACCGTTTATAAGAAAAAAAAATTAAACTGTTTAAAGTCCGTAGTTCTCTATATAAAATAGTATTAATTGCTTCACGAAATCTACCTGTGCGTTCCCCCTGCGGGAACGGATTTTTTTATACGTGTAGTAACCTCTACGGGCTTCACCCCATCGGTGCCGACGATGCGTTTTTTTTTAGCCTGTGGAAGTCCCCACGGGCTTCACTCCATCGGTGCCGACGATGGGGTGGGCGTGTCGGAATCGGACCGACTAAAACCACATGGTGTTCTCCCCAAGTGTCCATTGCCAGGCACCTCGGGTAAGCCCTCGAAAGGATAACCCCAGGGTCACCGGCGGTCTTTGGCCGCAACCACGGCCTCGCCTGGTGGGAATCTTTCTTGTATAGCATAATTATGATAAAGACCAGAGTTGTAACCGGTATGGAGTTCGAATAATAGAAATATGCAACAAGTCAGATGTGTGTAAAATTTGTCGAAATTAAAAGTTACAGAAAAACTATTGACGTTACGAAAACTCAATTGAATTTAATAATTCACCAGTAACAGTTTAAATCATTATTTTAATTAAAGCATTATATCTACCTATTTTTTTTACCCAAAGCACCTTTCAGTAAGCCGATTGTCCCGATAATGACGTCTGTTCCAATTAATAGGTACCAAATTACAACATTGTTTTCAACTGATTGGATATTGGCTTACACAAAATAAGGTATTTATTTTCGGTTCGTTTATTGAGTTTTACTATAGATTTGGCTTGGTATTGTGTACAGGCATTAACAGATTATAACGAAATTATGTAAATTTAAATTGATGAAGAAACGGGCTCTTATTTATTTATTATCCGTAAATCAGTGGCTTTGTCAATCCAATTAATACATTGAATACAAGTTAAATTGGTGGGTTTCAACGTTAATTCTTTTACTATTATAACTTTTTACCTAATAATCTGGTAAATATTGCACAGCACTATCTAAGCTCTAAGCATAGCTTAGCATAGTAATATTGGTTCTAGAATACGGATAAACGTACCTTTTTTTTTTTATTGTGCGGAAATCCCTTCGGATACCCCCCCGCCGGCCAGCGGGGGCGGTTATGTCGGGCTTGAACCGACTAAAACCGCACGTCGTCTCGGGTCTATAGACGCCGGGGTGTAGGGTTACCCATAGATCATATCCCTCGCACTCCTACTGACCCTGGGCCATTCGCAGTGTCCCCTCTGATAACAGCAGAGGGGTACCTGAAGCGACCAAACCCCCCCGCGGGCCTTGCAGGTCCGCCATACTCCGACCCCCTCGTGCAATAGTGTCAGCTGGCCCTGAAAAGGGCCGGTTGGTCAGACTCTTGGCCGTTGACGTTGACGCCAGCTACTCCAGAGGAGCAATCAATGATGCGTCATCGCCACCGTTGCCCAGGGTGCACCAAACTTGGACGTGATCCAACCAGTCGCACCCCCGGATAAACGTACCTATACCTATACATTTTCTTTTATAAATAGGTACATACCTACATAATCATATACAATAAGCACCCACCCCAATACAAATAGGCATATTTATGCATTTAAATATTTGCAATGAGAAGAAATCGAAGCTTTGTTTTTCCGTGGAAATCCATTCAGATATCACCCCGCCGCCCAGTGAGGGTGGTTATATCGGGCTTGAACCGACTAAAACCGAACAGCGTCTTGGGTCTTCAAACACCAGGGTATAAGGTAGCCCTATAAGGTATTTCCCACGCACCCCGGAAGAAATCGAACCCTAATCGAAATTTTCAGGCTATAACTATAAGCAACTAATTTAGTATCTTTTTTTTTTTTTTTTTTTTTTTTTATCGTGATACCCCCCCCCCCTTCGGATACCCCCCCGCCGGCCAGCGGGGGCGGTTATGTCGGGCTTGCACCGACTAAAACCGCACGCCGTCTCGGGTCTTAAGACGCCGGGGTGTAAGGTTACCCATAGAGCATATCCCTCGCACCCCGACTGACCCTGGGCCATCTCCGGTTTCGAGATGGCCCCCTTACTTGCTCTCCACTGTGCCATCTGCTAATCAGAGGGACACGTGGAAAGCTTCCGAACAGCCCTCAACAGGGCCGTCCCCGCCTCGGTCGGAGTTGGCCGTAGGCGGCAGCGTATCTGCCACCCTAGGAGAGAGGCGCTGCCGTCTCCGTTGCCCAGGGTGCACCGCGTGGAGGTCCCCAACCAAGCACCCCAACTAATTTAGTATCTAACATGTCATAAAAAGGTCATTAAAGTTCAAACGTATGTTTTGTTCCTGGTTGTCAGTATTCAAGCTTCAATTAGTTCGCGTATATGACTGCGTGGAGTTTTAATCAACATGAGTGAATTCTTCGAACGCTCTGTTCAAGTTTTATAGACATGATAATGGGAAATTCTTGTTAGAAAAAATACTTTCAAGAAACTGTTAACTCTCCGAGATTCAAATATATTTTAAACTGTCCGAAAAAATATACGTGACTAGGTTAATTGATTTGAAACTATGATGTAACAAAGATTAAAGACATGAGAAGTTTCAACTTACATAACAGATTACACAGGGGGATTGTGGTCACAGCACTAGTGGGACCGGTGGGTGTCACGCGGTGCTGCGACGACAATCCTCTTCTGACGAGGCCGTCAAGCTGAGTGCCACCATTGTTAACATGGTACGTGTATGTAATGGTGACCCTCTTTCCTGAGACTTTACCATCAGCTTACCATCAGGCGTGGTGAAGTCAAATTGACGTGTACTAAATATAAAAAAAATATATAAAAAAATTACATCATAAAACTTTGCATTGTTTTTATTGCCTTTTTATTCTAATTACATTTGAATAGTAAAGCATAATATTCAATAATTGTCTAGGTTTTTAGTATTTTTACTAGTGGTACTTTAGTAGCCTTGAACACAGTTACATCATCATCATAGCGTTAGTCCCAGTTGCATGCTTGGGGTAAAATGCATGTCAATGGAGCCCAGGATCCGCTCTTTTTGTCGTTCTCTTGATTTGGACTCGTACCTTGCTTTTACTGCAACTACCAAGTGACTGTAAGTGAAACCTGAACCAGAACCACGTCCGTTGATTCTCTTGACAATGAACAGAATCAAGATATGATATTAAACGTCGACAAAAGGCTACAGAGCCTTGAACATTGATGCAAAGTTGCAGGCCTATCGATTTTTTACCGGATGCATTTCGGAAAGTGTGCGCTGGAATTGCCCAACTTGATACCTCCAAGCCCTTTCCACCAACGGATGACCAGACGCACAGCGACACGCCACCGCTAAATGGTGGATATTCCACTCATACGCACAAAACATTTCGGCTACACATTTATTATGCTTACAGCTAAGGAGTAGAATTGGCTGCCTGAGTCTGTGTTTCCGGAAAGCTATAACCTCGGAATCTGTAAGTCTTGAGTTAATTGGTTCCTTCTAGGCAAACGCGATCCATTGTAGACCACATCGTCACTTACGATCAGGTGAGATAGAGGTCAAACGTAAGCCTATCATTCATAAAAAAAAAAGGAAAAGAAGGATGATAGGTATATAACATGAAAAATATAGTATTTAATTCTTGATTGTCACACATCATTATGTACCACATCTTACATAAAAACAAATACTAAACACCTTTATGTCAAAACATATGAATGAGGTACATATATCACTTCTACCATCACAATGATATGAATGCCATATCAGAAACATATCATCTCGCAAATTACAACGATCTTCGGTACAATATTCTCGATTTCAACAAACACATCAACCAGAGCTTCCTTCGAGTACAATATGTTAGATAAATCTATCCACATCTGTCGTGCGAAGCGCTTCTTCCAATAAACTTTCTGATATGCATAACAAAGGGTCGTCTTAGTACTGAACTATACAAACCGGTACATAGATTTAAAGTAAATTATCGTAGTCACATGAAATAAACCTCACATAGTTTATCCTTCAAACACCTTTAAAGAAACTCCAAGCATAGCGCGCTCTTCAGCCTGCTACGCACTCGGTGTGACATGTTCATGTTTAATAATAAACTGTAAGTTAACTATTATTAAATGTTTTATTTAACTGGTAAGAGTCGGCTGGACTCGGTAGAAATTCTCAATCTCAACGTGTCAGTACACATCATATGTTTTTACAGTGAGTTGGCAGGCGTGTGTAGGATACACACGACACGCCTTCATCTCGGCCTGCTTCTGTAAGTACAGCGAGTCGGCCAACTGCCGTCCTCAGGCCCCGATCATGGAGGTCTGTAATCCCGGGCGTAGACGAGTCTGCGATGTCCTCGCCGCAGATTGCGGGACTCTGGGGGCATGGTTTTTTCCCGCTCCTTCTCCTCCGCCGCCACTTTCACGCGCATTACCCGCTCGCAATTGCTCCCGTCGGAGACCACGGCTCTCACCATGGTCTCCAACGAGGGAACGTCTACGCCCAGGACCGGAACGAGATCCCGGCGTGAACTCGCCCATACTGGGCACTCCACCAACATGTGAAGCACCGTGTCTTCGCCAGGATCCTCGCAGTGCTGGCACTGCGGCGTTGTCTCCCGGTGAATGCGACACAGATACTTACCGAAGCACCCGTGTCCGGTAATTATCTGGGACATCTGGTAGAAGAGGTCACTGTGGTGCCTCTCCAACCACTCCTCCATGATCATATGAGAGCTTAGACAAAATTTCACCAATGTGCACTGGTAGCACCCTTATCAAGGCGAACTAAACTTGATAAACGTTTAGAACTCAATTTATTTGGACTAATCTTCACTAGTGAATTTCAGCTTTACTCTGTTAAGTTGTATATCGTAAGACCATTCCAAATAAAGATTTTGCTTAGATTGAAATACAATGGAGAACCAAACCAACTTAAAGATACCGTCTATGTTTAGATGTGTAGGTATAATATACTTTACACCGACTTTTACTGCCGGCAATATCTCCAGCTAAACTCAATTAAACTTCAAAAGAACATATTACATGTCGTATTTTAAGGTATAAAGCGCAAATGGTATGGAATATTTCGCATGCTACATATGATCCTTTGTAAGTGGAAACTTAATTAAATGCAATAAATTCTAGGAGTCTTGCACATGAAAGTTTGCAATAAAGTACACTGTCGGAGAAAGAATACGGTTAACGTGTGTGGAGGAACAGGGTGTGATGTTCCTCCAACAAAGGAAGGATCCTCCGACCAGGCAAGGTGATCACGCCTAGCAGGCCGTGGCCCTACGGTTGCCGTTGGGATGTTGTATATATGTTTTACTCATCGCGCGAACTACATTTTCGCGATGCAGGATTGTGACGTAGGAATCACGTGGTAGTTGTGACATAGTCGACGGTTGTAGTTCAGCTTGTTGTTTTTTTATGTGGTATCGCCACATCACTCCCCTCCGAGACCGGAGGTTGATTGCGATGAGTCGGCTGTCTAAGCTCTCTTGTGGAGCGTGCCAGTGCCATTCATGGGTAGTTCCGTTGAGCCGGAACTGGATGCCGCTGGTTCCGTTGATTGAACAGTCTTCCTCACTAGTCCCAGTGAGTCGGGACTACCCCGCTGGTCTCGAAGATGCGGGGCTGACTGCGGTGCTGCGGTGAAATCCTCAGTGAGTCGGGGCAATTCCTCAGTAGGTCGAGGTGAGTTCCCAGTAAGTTGAGGTGAGTTGCTGCGTAGTGGCTGGCTGCTGCGTAGACAGGAGAGGTGTGTGCTCTTCTTACATGGACCGTAAGTGCAGTGTGCTGTGCCTTAGAGGCTGATGTGGCCGTAGGGTGACCAGGCTGTAGCCGCCGCTGCATGCTGTGGTATCCCAGTTGAGGCCGAAGCTGCTGGATGGCGAAGACTTAATTACCGCTCATGCGGAAGAAGTGTATATGATGGTGGCGATAAGAATGCTGCCGATATGTTCAGCGAAGGTTACGTGATCATATCACGTCGGTTTCACCACTATGGAGGAACAGGGTGTGATGTTCCTCCAACAAAGGGAGGATCCTCCGACCAGGCAAGATGATCACGCCTGGCGGGCCGCGGCCCTACGGTTGTCGTTGGGATGTTGTATATATGTTTTACTCATCGCGCGAACTACATTTTCGCGATGCAGGATTGTGACGTAGGAATCACGTGGTAGTTGTGACATAGTCGACGGTTGTAGTTCAGCTTGTTGTGTTTTCATGTGGTATCGCCACATCACTCCCCTCCGAGACCGGAGGTTGATTGCGATGAGTCGGCTGTCTAAGCTCTCTTGTGGAGCGTGCCAGTGCCATTCATGGGTAGTTCCGTTGAGCCGGAACTGGATGCCGCTGGTTCCGTTGATTGAACAGTCTTCCTCACTAGTCCCAGTGAGTCGGGACTACCCCGCTGGTCTCGAAGATGCGGGGCTGACTGCGGTGCTGCGGTGAAATCCTCAGTGAGTCGGGGCAATTCCTCAGTAGGTCGAGGTGAGTTCCCAGTAAGTTGAGGTGAGTTGCTGCGTAGTGGCTGGCTGCTGCGTAGACGGGAGAGGTGTGTGCTCTTCTTACATGGACCGTAAGTGCAGTGTGCTGTGCCTTAGAGGCTGATGTGGCCGTAGGGTGACCAGGCTGTAGCGGCCGCTGCATGCTGTGGTATCCCAGTTGAGGCCGAAGCTGCTGGATGGCGAAGACTTAATTACCGCTCATGCGGAAGAAGTGTATATGATGGTGGCGATAGGAATGCTGCCGATATGTTCAGCGAAGGTTACGTGATCATATCACGTCGGTTTCACCACTGTGGAGGAACAGGGTGTGATGTTCCTCCAACAAAGGGAGGATCCTCCGACCAGGCAAGGTGATCACGCCTGGCGGGCCGCGGCCCTACGGTTGTCGTTGGGATGTTGTATATATGTTTTACTCATCGCGCGAACTACATTTTCGCGATGCAGGATTGTGACGTAGGAATCACGTGGTAGTTGTGACATAGTCGACGGTTGTAGTTCAGCTTGTTGTTTTTTCATGTGGTATCGCCACACGTGCATAGATTGCAAATAATAATTTTAGAAATAACTTTATAGGTAAGACGGCAAATACGACTACAATATTTGTAATGGATGTGAAGTGAATGTAAATTTATTCCAAAATTAACTAGAAACGTGAGACAAAATAATAAAGATTTATTATCAAGAGACATGACGAACCTAAAAAGAATTTCTTGAATCAATTTTTGAAGTTCAACATTCAACGAGATATCATTTTGATGTATTGACTAAATGTCCATACATCGGATAAAATCCTTAGTATTTTATTATTTTACCTTACAAAGCCATTATAAGGTATTATATCTTTCCACCATATCTCAAACTTAGTACCTGAATTATTTTTTATTTCGTTAGCGAAGTTTAAGTTGACATCCCACAGTAGAAATTATGTTTCCTAAAAAGCTTACGTTTTAGAAACCGACGAGAATGCTAAAATGATAATGAAACTATTTGACGTTAAATAGTGGGACAAGTTATTCAAAGTAACAGCAAGGAAGTGCCTTCAAGTGCCTACAAGTTTGGGTGTGCTTAGCAAGCAGCAACATTGTTGTTTTCAGAACCAACAAACATTCCCACATCCTACCTGTGATGTAGTCACATTGCTGAACTTAGTACTCGGAACTGACCTATTAAACACACAACAATTTAAGTTGAATTTCATCACTTCAAAATGCGGTAAATTTTTAATGTTACTAATCTGGTAAGCAAATGTACTATACGACAATTAATTTCGTTGTCACCTCGTTTTCTTACACATTGCCTAAAATTTCATTCTAAAATAATTAGTAAAAAAAGTTTTTTATTTAAAAATGTAGTGGCACTAAAACGGAAATAATAATTTTTCAAAAGCTTGTATGGCACAAGTAATTTCCCTGTTTTCTATTTGCGCTATAAGCGTTTGAAATCAGCACAGCCCTTGCATAGTGGGTTATAGGAATGCGCTCTTCTTCTTTTATTCATTCATGTTGTATAGTATTTTATTGATGTTTTAATTTCATAGGTATTTCGTGCTGGGGTGTGTGTTGGGTAACCTCCTCGAGTGTCGCTCCGATTCCGATCCCGCTGCAGTCCGGGGGGAACGGAATCGGAGCGGCCGGTACACCCTGGGCGGCGGTCAATGGCTTCCCCTTCACCCCTTCATAGGGTTGGCATTGATCGTCGGCCAATACCCAACGTGGCGGGAACACATCGCTCTCCGTACTCCTCTGCTTTCAGAGGAGACAGGATGAGCGATGCTGTTAGTGGTGAGATGGCCCAGGGTCAGCCGGGGTGCGAGGGATATGCTCTATAACTAAAATTTCAGACAGCAGTCGGACTTTTGGTCATCATTATCCTCTGAGCCTTTTCCCAACTCAGCTGGGGTTGGTTTTTTTTCAGTAATCTGACCCAGAATCCACTGGCGGTATCAAAATTCTGTACAAAAGTCTGTAACCAGTTTTCGGACTTAAGGGCTTCAACGACCAGTAACGACTGCCATAGATGTTTGTATGGCAACCGGGACCTACGGTTTAACATGCTCTCCGAGGCACTCCAAGTAATTGGGTTTTAGATATTATTGCATATTCGATTCAATTCAATTTATTTATTTGGTGAACATAAGTTGGTAAGATATGGTTTACAGAATACAGGTAGGTACGTACCTACAAATTAAGTATGTTCCACCGATAGCCGTACAAAATATCATGCAGTAAAAGTACAGTTATTGTTGATATTAAAAGCTGTTATAAATCATACTCCTGCTCATAGGCTACATCACCAACTACCATCTAGATATATATTATTCCTATTAACTGAAATCTAATCTGTACGGTCTAATTCAATGATTCAAAAGGGTCATATCACGACCCACCACCCACATCACCCATGTATCCTGGTGCACGCAGTGTGCTATGGGCGGAAATAAGGCCAAGATTAGATTTTTATTTACGTTAGATAGCCTACTATGTAACGATTACATTCGTAAATATAGGGAATTCATTGTTATTTCGAATTAATTGTGGTTAGCGCCATCTGTGTGACCCGGCCGCGCAACGGTGGTTGCAATCGATGTGGCGGTCGGTAGTGGTTCCCCGTCAGAGGGCGTATGTTATGCGGTCGAATTTCATTCAATGTTAATTTTTTGCTATAGAATATTCGAGTTCGAAGTTCATCACCGTTATTATTCTCAAAAGGTCTAGAAATATTTGGGTATATAAGAGTGATTGCAGTGACAGATATTTTTTATTTGTTGTTTAAGAGGTCATTAGTCCTCTACTCTGAGATTTTATTGTTCGAAGTACTTGCTGTGATTCGAAAATCATATTCAATTTGAAGGTTATAATTTGTGTGTGTGAGGTCCCAGATTTGATCTGGTAAGTTGTTCTTTTGATTGCTGTTAATCTATTCGCATAATGGAGATGTGTTATTGATAAATGCTGTGTATATTTAAACAGAGTCGTTAGTTTTGGGAGAAACCCTTTATACAATTTAAAAACAAGAACAGATACTCTGAGGTGTCGATTGTGCTGTCGAGGAGGCCTAGACCTTGGGCAAGCTGATCAATAGAGAGGCTCCGGAATCAGCTTTGCCGGAACCCCACCACTGACGTTCACCCGAATACTAGAACTGAATAAGGTCATGTATCCATTCATATAATTATTATTGCATATGTTGAACTGTGCCAATAATTAGGTGATGCTGCCTACTGGAGAAGATTGTTGTATGGGTTAAGAAAGCATTCTCTGTATACTTCTTCTGTTTCTATATATGTCTATATTTCTTGTGTAATACTTCTGTGTAACCTTCTGTGACTCTGTGTTTCTGTGTGTGCAAATATATGTATGTACAACTGTGAGTATTGTGTTTCATTGGAGATCAGCTGACCTATGCACCACCCAGAACCTCTGATAAAGGCGCCCTGGGATTAAGATACTCTGTTGCTGACCTGGACTAGCCAGTGAGTAACACTAGCAGGAAATAGTGTTACAACTAGCTCCGCCCGCGCAGAGGTCGGTTATCGTTTTTGGGCCATATCTCCGGTTCTACTTAACCAATTGCAATTAAACCTACGGCAGATTTTAAGTATGACCAAGACTTTTCTTATAGAATAAACCGCATCAATATCCGTTCAGTAGTTTTTGCGCAAATCGCGAACAAATAGACACACAGACAATTTTTGTGAAAAAAATTTGCAAAATAATGCAGCTGTATAAAAAAACAAAATACTTGAAAATGAGTCACTACGTAACAATGATGATATGAGCCGGGGCCAAGGTGAAGGCAAGCAATGAACAGGCAAACTAACGGGTAGACCTGTAGAGAGACTCGCTATCACGTATTTTGTACGTTTACATACGCATTCTTTTGAGATTTACAATACGAACAAGTTGCTATTCGTCCCTCGTCCAGACACGTACGCCTCAAAAACTACCATTGTTTTCTGTGGGACAACCTGTTTAAAATTCCACAATTGCGCTACGTACAATAAATTCAACTCGAGGGACTCCCGAGCGTAGTAAATTTCGTAGTTATTTTCTACAAATTATTTCAGTAAAGCGTTCAACTTCCTGTATACGAGAATACAGCGACTAAAGATATAGTTTCCGGGCATTCTACAGTTTTAAACCAAATTTTTCATTTTGAGCGCCCATGATGCGCGGGATGGCCAATAGTTTTATTACTTTCATAAAATTGTATTGAAACCTCTCAACATAGCGATTACCCAGTTGCGTTTAAAGTTTGAACTTTGGAGACCTGGGTCCGCTTAATATTTTTGATTGGTATATTGGCTTTTCCGGGTGCGACTGCCGTTTGATGCCCCAAACCTGAGAGGAAAGCCTGCACAAGAGCTTATTTATTCATTTATTCAGCAGGTGTACCGACTAGCTGTGAGGTTGGCTTGGACCTCTAAGATGTTCTTGAAGTTATACTTCTTTTGGCACGTTAGGGAAAAATTATGATCGTAAATTTTTACGATGCGCGCGCACACCATCACGAAAAACCGACACCATAAAGTTAGCTAGACAACCGAAACCCTGAAACTTGATATATGGCATCAACGTACACTATGAGGCATATACAAAGGAAACAATCTGAAAACTGAAAATTATTGATGATCTAGCTGTTGCCCGCGGCTCCGCCTGCGTGAAATTGTGATCCCTTTCCCGTAACCTACGGGAACCTAAGGCCCCTCAGCTTTCTACAATTCAAAATTTCATAAATGTTGCTAAAATTATAGATAGTTAAATTAATAATAAATAAATATTGTAGGACAAAGTACATAACGCCATCTAGACCCAAACTAAACAGAGCTTGTCATATGGGTTCTAGAATGCGGATAAACATATTTAAATACTTTTTTTTTGTAAATATATACATATTATACATAGAAACACCCAGACCAATGCAAATATACATAATATTTACACTGAGCGGGAATCCAGCCCGCGACCTCTAGCTTAGCAGTCGAACGCACTACCACTACGCCACGAGTAATATTAGTAGTATAGTAGTAATATTGATATATTATCGTTTAAACAACGGAATTTTTATAACCTACCCTAACCTAACCCATTTCCAGATGACCTACAAATTTGATATTTGGCAGCAAATTATTGATTACTAGCTGTTGCCCGCGGCTCCACCCGGGTAAAATTTTATCCCATTTCCGTAACCTACGGGAACTTACTCTAGGGATAAAAAGGAATATATACAGGGATATATTATATCCCTGTGTATATTCCTGATAATTATTTTATTATATTATAACTGGGATATAATAATATATCCCTGTACTAAATTTCAGATCCGTTTAACCGTTTAAGCGTGATTGAGTAACAAACATCTAAACATCTACACAAACCTTCACGTTTATAATATTAGTAGGATTAAGTGTCAAGAAAGTAATAACAAATTTAAATATGAAAGTACGTGAATTAAGTAGTTAGTTTACTAGAAGTAGGTTAGTTGGAATACTAGAAGTAGGTTTTTTTTATCGTTTTAAGTCCGTGTACTGTGGGTTTAACTTATAACTAACAACTTACAACAATATCTAAATATTCTATGAAATTGTACACAGTGCTTTCTAGACCCAAAGTAAGCATAGGTTATCTAGCTTGTGTTATGGGTTCCAGAATGCGGATAAACATACTTATATACTTTTTTTTTAGTAAATTACATAACATAACTTCACGCCTGTATCCCCGAAGGGGTAGGCAGAGGTGTATTACACACCCATGATTCGCCAGTTATGTTGAGGTCCGAATGTAATAGGGGGCGAGCCTATTGCCATCTACCGGGCACATTATTAAGCGACCGATAATTATCATTTAATAATGCACACATAACTACGAAAAGTTAGAGGTGTGTGCCCGGGCAACTGGGGATCGAACTCGAGACCTCAGCAGTCCGTTACGTATGCCACTGGGCTATCGCCGCTTTTTTAGTAAATACATACATGTTATACAACGAAACACCCAATATCTGGGATGTGTCTAGCTCAGTTGGTAAGAGCATTCCCCCTGTAAGGGACTGGTCGCGGGTCCTAGATGTTCTATTTTCCGATCTAAAGCTAAAGTAGTAATCATCAATAACGTATTCCGCATTAAATTTTATAGGCGCGTGTATACAGTTAATATATAAAGCGATCCTGTCAATATACCTTTATCGATAATATTTATGATATTGATGTGCAAACGCGATATTATTGAAGTTATAATTCTTTTGGCGCGTTTAGAAAAAATTATGAGAGTAAATTTTTACGAATCGCACTCACGCCGTCACGAAAAGCCGACACCCTGAAGTTAGCTATATTTTACTTCTACAGGCCATCGCAGCCTCTCCTTTGGGGTCGGGTTTGATTATGCGTCGGTGAGTTGGCAGGCGCGTGTAGGACATACATACCTCCGTCTTGGCCTGCTTCTGTAAGGACGGTGAGTCGGCCGACTGCCATCCTAAGGCCCCGATCATGTAGGTCGGTAGTCCTGGGCGTAGACAAGTCTGCGGTATCCGCACCGCAGACTGCGGAACTCGGGGGGCAGAGTTCTCTCCCGTTCCCTCTCCACCGCCTCGCCGCCAGACGATCCCCAGGTACAGTTAGATTCCTCGTGTTGGGCATCAGCTGCGAGAGTGCGGCCGCAGCCCCCTTCAGTTAAGGGACCAGACTTCGGAGATATGGTCCGAAGTCCCATCGGCTATCGAGTACGAGCCCCAGATTCTTCATTGAGGCAATTAAGCCTCTGCCTCAATTAAGTAGAGGCTCGTTTCGTTTCATTTATTTATTTAGATTTTTAGGGCCTTTCTTAGAAAACAGTTTCTTATTTTTTTATACCACTTAAGTGGCACACAAGCTCACGACGCACATGATGGGTAGTGGTTACCTCGGTCTATAGACGTGTGCAACACCAGGGGCGTTAAACTTGCGCTGCCGACCCTGTAGAAACCTTCTATTGCAATTCTTGAAGAACTCCATATTGTAGTCGCTTGGAAAACCACAGCAAAGAGATGATTCCACAGTTTGAGCGTAAGACGAAACAAGTTTCTTTCATTTATTAGTAAATAGTCAATATTAAAGGCCGATTAACTTACTGAATCCTCAAAGCGACTTTAGTACAAAACTGACTAAACATAGATTTGTATTCAGAAGTACACATATCAGCATTTATTTAGCTACATAACTCTCTTTAGCTGTAAATCTTATTACATCAATGATAAACTGCTGCGTAATATTCAACATTAACATAACGACAAAAGTTTAAGGCGCAGTAACGTCAGTATTATAGACGTTAAAGGTCTTAGCTCACTATAACGATTTCTATAGAACTTATTTAGTTGTAAACTATAAAATACTCAGAAAACCACCGTCGATACAAGGACTTGGTGAGTGGACATCATAAATATAAATCCGCTTACTTAGTCCTCGTGCAATAATATACTTCTAATTTCTTGTGAAGTCTTATTTACGACGACCCTGAGCGCTGATCATGATCCAGAGCTAGAATATTGGTTGATTTCGATATCATTCTTTTACATCATACAGTCATCGTAAGTCAAATATTCACACACATCCTCAATTAACATGTACTATCGGCAAAAATGAGGGCATACCAGGGCATCAGGGTCTTCCTGAACCCTGGACAAGGAGGAAGGACTGTGAAGGCGAAGACTATCGCCGTCTTTAATCCGACTTTGAATGTCATACAGTACCCGCAACTCACCACTAACAACATCATTGTGGTGGGGATCTGGACCAGTGCCTGGACGATCACGCTGGTATCCTATTACTTTGAACCGAAGTCGAAACCTCTGGGGGAAGTTACTAAGAGGGGTCCTCGCCGAGATGGACGTCCATGTCCTGAATAGTGGAAATATTCCAACTTTCGATACTGTGAGAGGCGGAAAGAGATACCATAGCTACGTGGTCGTCATGGCCTGCACAAGCAATATGTTCACCTGGGTGGACGCCTGGAGAGTTGAAGAGGGTCTCACGGGACCAGACCACAGCGGCATATCGTTCAACCTTAACCTGGAGAGGGCCAATGGTTCCAGGATAGAACGCACAACCCATACTTACAACACCGGGAAGGCCAACTGGGATGCTTTCCGGGCCAGTATCGTTCGATCGTTCTCGGATATAGATATAGGCGAAACGAGTCACAATAACGAATTAGATACTCTAGTCGAATCATATACGGGAGCGATCGAGGGAGCGTGCCGGGAGAGCATCCCAGTCAAAAAACCGGCGGGGTTGGTCTCTTTGCCGTGGTGGTCGAAAACACTGAGAACACGAAAACGATGAGCTGAGAAAGTTCGTCAACACCAAAAGGCGTCGCATCAGGAACGCAGCGCCGGACCGATATCTGCGTTGTATCTGGAACAAAAGGAGATGTATGAATCTGAAGTAAGAAACGCACAGGTCGAAAGTTGGAAGAACTTCTGCGTAAAGCAGGACACGGAGGGCCTCTGGGAGGGCATATATAGGGTCATTAGTAGGGCCACAATGAGGGAGGAGGATACTCCGCTTGCCGTCGATAGATCTTACCTGGACGCAAAGGGTTCGGTGGAACTACTTGCCCGAAACTTCTACCCGACCGACAGGGTAGAGGAGGACAACGAGGGGCATCGAAAGCTACGCGAAAAAGCAAAAGAAGTTGACAACGAAAGGGGTCATTGTAAGGATGACCCACCTTTTACGCTGAGCGACTTTTCGATGCCCTCCAGAAGTTCAATCCCAAAAAAGCTCTGGGGGCGGATGGCCTTACAGCCGGAATCCGCACCCACGCCATTAGGGCCGACCCCTTACTCTTCTTGAAGCTGCTGAATCGGTGCCTTCACCACGTCTACTTTCCTAAGATATAGAAGGAAGCCGTGGTGGTTGCATTGAGGAAGCCAGAAAAGGACTCGTACACCGTCCCCAAGTCGTACAGGCCTATTGCCCGTCTTGGGGAAGGTGTACGACAGAATGCTGGTTGCTCGTCTTAAGTTTTACCTTTTGCCGAGGACTAGTCCTCGCCAGTACGGCTGTCTGCCCCAGAAAAGCACCGAGGACGCCCTCTATGATCTCATGGGAATGTATGAAATATGATTTCGATGAGAAGAGAATAGTACTTATGGTGTCCTTGGATATAGAGGGCGCCTTCGATAGCGCCTGGTGGCCCGCAATTAAAGTACGGCTGGCGGAGGAGAGGTGTCCGGCAAACTTGAGACGAGTAATCAATAGTTACCTTAGCGACAGGGAGGTGAGGGTAAGGTATGCGGGCGAGGAGTGCAGACGCTCCACGGAGAAGGGATGCGTCCAGGGTTCAATGCGGACCCTTGCTGTGCAACCTATTATTGAACCCACTGCTTCACAAATTAGAGAGTAGGGCGCTTCACGTACAGGTTTTTGCGGACGATGTGGTGTTGGTGTGCGATGGGGATAGTGCTCTAGAAATTGAGAGACAGGCCAATGCCTCTCTCGAGCATGTGCGGGAATGGGCGGGATAGATATTGGACATCCGACCACATCAAACTCCTAGGGCCCACCATCGACCACAAACTCACATTTAACACTCATGTCACAAATGTATGCAGAGAGGCGATCGGCATCTACCAAAAGCTGGCGCGGATGGCCTGGATCACTTGGGGATTATATCCCGTGGTGATCCGGACCATCTATTGTTACGTTCCCCCCAATATAATCCTTTATGTGAACTTGAATCGCCCACTGATGAGACGTTGAACCTGAGTGCAGCTACTGCCTACAGTGCTGAAGGCACTGAAGTATCCGTTACTATTATATCCTCCAAGTTTAGGAAGATACCATTGACATTTGGCTTTATTGTGATCGTCTAAGTATGGGACCCTTTATACGTTGTGTTTAAGCATTGTAGCAACTCATAGTCCTTTATTTGGTACATTGAGACAAGGCAGAGTACATGGTATTGAGAACACTGATTACAATCTAATTCCTATAACGATTTTCTGTCTAGCAATAAAGTTAAATAATGTTCCTATACAACTACATTGAATCCCTGAACCTAATATGAATTAAGATTTTGAATTTAGGAGCTACCTAGCCTCAGTGATACTTAGTGATATCAAATTCTGAATATTAAGTTCATTCCTAAGTGATCCTAGGTATAGACAGTTCAATTCAAAAGGTAATAGTTTTCAGTAAATATAGAGAATTGAAATTAAAATTAGAGTTAAGATTACCTATGTGCTTGACCTACATTGATAATTGTACAGAATGCCTGAGACTTTCCTGCATGAAGCTAGATCATGGCTAAAGGTAATAAATAGTTATTGACTGTTCTAAGTTACAGAAATAAGTATTAACAAGGGTAAAATATATAATCAATTTAGAAATATCCTAAAAATAACTGAATAATTAAAGGAATGGATATGAATATCTTATATGCAAGTTAGAATATAATTGGTAACACTTGTTGGCAGTCATAAAATAGTGAAACAATGCTTAACTACTTGTAAAACTAAGTTTCACCTTAAGATGTCTGCGAGTAATTGTTCTAGATAATTAATAGTAGGAACATTATATGCACTTAATACCGTCTAATCCTTTACTGATTAACATGATAAGTTTCTAAGGCTTTCTTACATGCAAGCAAGTTTAATTCCACAGTATGATATAAGTATAAGCATGTAGTTTAGATGGAAGTGAAGGTATAACACACTCAATATAGAGTGGCCTCACTATACTGGACCTTTCAAAGGAAATGTACCTACATAGTCTTCTTATATACAATTTGAGTTATTTAGACAAAGATATAGTAAATAATGGTGGTCAAGTGAATAAAATGTGTGATTAAATACATATGTGGTTAACAATCAGGTACCGTGAGATAACCTACATAATAGATTATCTCAGAGTAGCCGGACAAATGAAATGAAGCTTCTGTTGATATATGGAGACTGCTAGGATGGGGTATTTTGATAGGTAATTAGGAACCCTATGACCGGTTCCATTTCTGGAACCGGGGAGGCCGCATCCACCAACCCCAGGCCCCCAACGAGCAACCAATCCTCTCCAAACTGAAGGCATACTAGTTCTAAGTTATGCACAACCTTGGTGCTTTACAAATTAAATAGTACCGAATTGGGAATGAGTGCCCAATTTGGACAAGTAGGTTAGATGGAAATATATCCAGTCTAACGAATGCATAGCTCAAATCATTGCTGTTATGGGTACCAGCTGTAAACAGACATGGTAATATATATGATTAGGCCCTCCCGGATCATAGGACCAAGACGCCAACCGTCACCACTCAGGGTCGAACCTAATCGTCACAGTGGACGAGTCAAACAGTGACCAGTGGGTGTTCGAGGCTGTGTGATCATGTGGCAACTGTCCACGTTTCAGGGTCAAGCGATACCGCGACCAAACGCTTTCAAGACACACGCATATCACCGAGAGGACATAATAATACATAGGTAAGTATGATGGCATGTATTGTGAAGGCTTAGCCCAATACAATGCTTACAATGAAATGAGCACACATCCGTCAAACAGGATACATAGATCAAATTGAACATCGATCCTGTAGACAATTTGTTTTTAATATCCGAATTAAATCAGGCACTCACAAGGAATGGATAGGGACAAGGAATTGTCAAGAGTTAAATGAAGCTACTTTATAAGATAACAATCATTCACCCAAGTAATTTCCGTACCTTTTGAGCTTCTCATCTTTACAATGAAAGTGAGGTCTAATTGATAGGAACGATAATCCAGCAGATGGCTACATTTCAGTATAACCATCGTAATTAAGGTAGCTCAATTTATCAAACCTTAATCTCATCCTAAGCAAACTGAAGAGCTTGGGAGGCTCCTTGAGCGTGCCTAGAACCACTTATTCCGTATACACAAGGGTATTGTATAGTATGCAGGCTGAGTATAACGAAGAGCGTAGGTATAACGTAATGTTTTATAAGTTAAATCATAAGGCCCATTAATCACACTTTGCACATTAAATGCCGTCACAGATGTAGGTTAAGGGTCTACAATAGACATCCCAAGCTTATAGAAACTAGCCATCTAGGTTTAAATAAAGTAGGTAGCATCAAAAGAAAGCGTTAGTAGCAAATTGCTTAGGTAGGTACATATAGGTTAACGGCGATAAAACTGTTTTGTAATCTATTCATGTGACCTAAACTTTAAGGATTATGAAAGAACACACAGAACATACTTTCCGCATGTAAATCGGAATGCCGCCTGCTTCAAATGTTATCGTTCCCTAGCTGTAATTCAGAGGAATATGGAGTTGGTTGGCACCGTTAGGTATCCCTCCATAACCAGGCACATTGCTTGGGTTTCCTACGGGAAAACTAGCTAAACCTCCGCCGCAGCGCTACCCTCAACTTCTAACTTAAGAGACGATAAACGACAGCAATGACTTTACGAATGGGTCGCCAGACTCTTCGACCCAAGACAGTAATAGTACGCTTATATTTAGCGTTCTAAAACGCCTAATGAAAGGAGTCTTGATTTTCGTAAAGGCCCTACACTTCCTACGCTAAACAACTTTACGAATGGGTCGCCAGACTCAACGATCCAAAGCAGTAATAGTACGCTTGTATTTAGCGTGCTACTACGCTTAATGAAAGGTGTCTTGATTTTCGTAAAGTTGTTACATCTTATACCCTACATGTATGAATATATCTCACAAAAAAATTCACGTTTCGTTTTATTTTCTACCCACAAAAGTAAATTATCATGGAAACAATCATGAAATCCAAATACAGACAACATATTAAGAATAAGAAGAACAAAACTAAGATAACTCACCACCAGACTTACACGCAGCTACCAGGCTCGAAGGCTGCTCAGGCAGGGCCACCGCTTGTTCCTCGTTCCCGATGAATTCTTGAAGACTGTCACAAGCCTGCACGGGCAGAGCTTCTGCTAGGTTCTAATTCGCGATGAATTCTCGATAAAAACTCCCTGATATTCTCCGGTACGCCCCTTTTATTTCCTCCTACTACCCCCTCCTTTCCAAATTTTCGTTCGCCCCACCGATAATCACGCCACTACACGTCATCTCTTCCGAGTTGCCATAAAACAATCCGTTTCAAAACTACTACCAACTATCGACTATTTGAATTTAATAACGGAACTATCAGCCTAAACGAATAAATCCACTTCAACCATAATTTATTCGATTCTATGTTAAAAGTAGCCTCACATTAAATCAATTGTTTTGCAAATAGTTTATTTATATTCATTACTAATATGTACTAATTTTATTTCATTATTTATTTTCTTTCGACTATGTTTGCTTTTCGCTTTTATATCGTATTAAATCAATTATTAATCAATTACGCCTAGAAAAATGTGCGAGTTCAATCCTTGTTCTCTTCTACAGTCTTTTACAGTTTACATATTGAACCCAGAGAACATGTCCTTTACTTTTATTCTACTTTTAGACCGACAATGTACGAGTAGTGAGAAGGGTATTTTAATGTTAATCTGCAACATCTGAAGCCGTTCTGAACAGCAAGCCCCCATCCTCTGACCGCCAATGCAATCTCGATGGGTGGGACCGTCACAATCGCCCCTTAAAATATAACGTAGTTCACCGAAGTGATATTTTACCTATAATAACGGGTACAACCCATCACGATTGCCGCAGACAATACAACACAACCACAACCAGTCTAGTATCAGACAGAGCCGGGTGCCTACATACATCGTAAGGTAGTGTAAATCTTTCCCATAATAATTCACTATGGAAACCTAAGAATTAATTTATTAAGAAAATATTAAAATTGAATTATTGTATACCTTAATTTTGTTAGAGTGAAATAAGTATTATGATAGTAATTCCTATTGATCACCAAATGAGATGGATTGTGAAGGCAATGGTTAGTTGGTAAAGGTAAGTAAAGCAGGTCCTAACTATCTTCCAATACAAATTTAGCCACACTAATTTCGATGCGGTGAGTTGTATTGATATTGCAAAGTCCTGTGGATTCACAGAACAATGCTTATCAATTATGTTTGTAGAGTGTGCGTAAAGATATGTCAGCTGCATGGGAAGTGTATTTGCTTGCAGTAAATATAATCACAAATTAATGTCGTCATAGAAGTCTACGCATAAAGAGAGTTGTGAGTTCCCTAAAATCCGTATCAACTTCCTGAATAGACACTCACTTATGAAAATACCACAGAATGTGTAAAGTCGACTGTAGCTAAATTAGTATTTTTATTTTCTCCTTGTTTGCTTAGTTAGAATCCAGTCATCCCACACCTTAAGTGTGTGTGTAGTTTAACCATATCAAGGCAAACCACTTCTCCATCTCGATACCAAGCTTGATAGCGGTCCCGCAACACAACACTATCTCTTCAAGCCAGGACATGACAGTCTATAGCAAGGAAAGCCTGGTTGTGAGGCAAGCTCAGTCCTAGCGACTCAGAGTAATGGTATTACCCCGCCCTTCAATAATAAAGTCATTCCTTAACAGCCGTCAAACATAGCAAGTGCGAACGGTCCACCCCACATGGCTCGAAACCCAAAAGTGTTCACCGCAAAAATGGCGCATGTGTAGTGTGGCTCATTTTAACTTAACTGTGTAGTCGAGGAAATGTGAAGGTACCTTAACGGTATGCTTAGACCTCGGATTCATCAATCTCGAGCCCGTCTACTATCCTAACTCTTAGCAATCCTTCATAAATCCGATTGAGGTGCATGCAGAATGACTGGACTATAACCATGCCTCGCAATTCTACTCCCTATAGTGCTGGTTGGTTAAAATTCGTTTTTATTATTTATAGTATGCATAACGCTAGTTTGTTTAATACCAAATGAGATTCAATTTCTATATATGTGTGAGTAGATATATGTGTTTTAGAACTGGGACAGATCTCATGCTCCTATGTTCAGGCTTAAGTAAAGCTACAACACTACGTTATTTCCTGCCAGTATGACAATCTCAGCGGGAAAAATGGTTGTGAGTCATTCAGCGCTGCCGCACAGAGTAGACGATTATAGAAGATTTTGTAGTTCTCTACATCGACTTATAATCCAACTACTCCATTCCCCAAAAATAGTCAGACCTTGTGGGCAATGAAAATAAAGGGGCCAATAGCCTTTACTCCACCCGAAACAGACCCAAAAGACACGTCCCAGTTCTCAAACATTCATGTAGAGTGTGCAACCAATATGTTCATAACGTGTATAGTCGAGATTCTGTGAAGACCCATTAACGGCATGCTTAGACCTCTAGTCCATCTCTAACCTAACACCTTGCATAATCTTCACAAAATCTATTTGTGACGCGGTGTGAATAGGCAATTGAATCTCAACTGGTCTCATAATCTCATAGCTTTAATTATAGTACTAATCGGGATGGTCCTTCATTCTGATTTTAATGAACCCATTCCATACACTCATACAATTCACTAGTATACATCTCATAACAACAAAAAAAATCATCATACACGCTTTCATAGCAAACTCCCGCTGCCGAGCTCACTACCAACCGACCAGTACTAATAAAGCAAAAGAATTCTCATTATTTGCTCTTCCCCTTTTTTATGATTATTATCATATATTTATTATTATTTTTATCTCCTTTATTCATTTAAATACATATAAATTACATTTTTAAATATATCCCAAAAATACAATTTCCCTTTTATTATTATTATTATTGACTGTCAGTTAAACTGGAATTCCGATTTAGGAAAATAGTGTTCGAATTAATTTCTTACGCACTATATATATATGAAAAAAACTGCAACCAGGTTTACAGTCATAACTGCATATCACGAATCTCCCTCAGGGTAATAGACCACCATCTAAATCAAATGACATTTCTTCGTGATTCTACAGGTTTCACCGTGATTTTAATATACCACCACCATTGCTTCAGTGCTCATTCGAATGATTGCCTCTTATGATACAAGAAAAAAAATCGTAAAAGAATAATTACATTTATTAGTTCAATTATGTATCTGTTCAACACAATTTCAATAGCCTAATTTACACACATTCTAATTCTAAAATGATCAACCAGTGAACCATACTTAAATCTATCACTCGTACCACAAATAATAATGTTCTAACATTGACTAAATCTTAATAACTATGATTAACATTAAATTATTCATGTAGTAATATTAACTATCCAATAACTGAAAACCTTCAAATACACCTTCAATGAGACCTAATATTTCAATTTCCATTTACTATCTATATCACTATTAAGTTTGAATTTTCACTGGCTCCATTCAAGTTGTTTCTCAAAACTAATTTTGTTTATCTGTTATAATTAAACTAAACTTGATTTAATAAAATTTATTCTTTACATTTCAAATCACTAATGATGGCCAAAACCTATTAAAATTCTAAATGCTTATATGTGTATCGCTATCCCAACTATTAAACCTTATTATTTAAATATATAAGTGCATCGCTACATCTTGAAACCATATCCTCAACTAAGTTTTAGTTCAATATGTGACTAAAATAAAAGTATCATTGGAAGGATTGGAAGGGACACCTCACTAAATTCTAAAGTCTAGTCTATATAATTAAACTAACTATTTTAAAATTAATTGAAAACAAGCTACTAATTTAAGTTATTTAATTTTGTATTGCGTAGGGAATTATCACTAGGTACTCAAACCAAAACCGCTACCTCCACCTTCCTGTCTTTAAAGTAATTTAAAAAATTCAAAAAAATCAAAGTATACTGCAGTCAATCTAACATAAAGTCCATCTAATTATTTATTAAGTTCCCGCCCCCTAGCTTATATAGTCTGCTAAAGTATTCCTATCATATTGATAATTAATGTACTGCTATGAATGGAGCAACTGCATCCAAAGTACCAATGCAATGAGTGTGCAATAATGGGTACAATGATAATATGTAAGTATACAACTATGTAGTCAATCTTAGTTATTTACTTAAAAAAACATCTATATATTTAATGTTATGAATAGGCATTTGTACCTTGTTTTCCCTAGAACTGCCTACGAAATTATAGCTAAGAACTAGTTACTGTTGTTTCTTCCCTATGTCATGAAGTATCTGCTTACGATCTAATAATAATATTTCAACTTTAACAAAAACACTTCGCGATATAATCTACTTCCATGATCACATACAAGATTAGCTGATAACGCACGAGACCCTGATTGTAAGTTTCGATTTTAAATCCAAGAACTAATAAAACAAAGTACTTCATAATATGTCCAATTATCTATTTATTTATTTTTTATATCTACTTAGTAGGTCTATTAGAATTAAAATAAGAGTATAAAACCACGCCCTCTATTCAACTTTCAATGAACTAACAACTGACGGGGATTGATCGCCCCTAGGTTATTTCGCTAGATGGCGCTAGTAGGTTCCAATCCAGCTACAATATTAAAATTATACATCTCAGTTATCGAATCCAACCTAATAAAATTTAACTATACGTTTTATACAAATAACTAAAAGCACATTCTATACATACGATGCAAAAATTTCAGATTTAACTACCATATCTAATGATAATTAGAGCTCATAACCTGCCATCTAGTGTCCCACCGCATCCAACTATAATGTCGAAGAGAATTATCACATAATAACTTCTTTAAAGATCCAGTTTTTGCGTAAAGTTTGTAAAACTATGTCTATTTAAATGTAAATTTACCATATTATGTAACTGTCCCAAAATAATTAACTAAGGTTTGTTCCAGGTGAACTTATTAAAAGTTCAAGCATTAAATCAATTATAGCGAAATCTTATTGACAGTCGATTCTCGTTACATTCTGAAAAATTTCAGTCATGTAAGCATCCCAAGTTCCGCCTAGCGACAATACCCCGAACTACCTTTAAGTCTACACTGTAAAAATACTATAAACATTTAAGTAGATAAAATACTAAATTTGAATAAAGGACATGGGCTCAAGCTGAAATTAATACAATTCAGGAACAAAATAACCATCAAATGACAAAAGATTTACTGGGAATTGAACTTACGATCATTTGACATAGCTAGGCATTCTAACCACTACTCCATAGCAGAATATAGTAATAAAATATAATTAAAATGACAAAAAGAGCTTCCCCTTTTGAGGATCGAACCCTGACCACCTGTGTGTTAGTTACTTAGGGCAATCCAATAGACCATCTCAGACCCTGCTAATTTTTCTAAAATTTAGGTTTACTTCCTACATGGCAAATCATGTAAATGTTTAAAGTCTTGACACACTAAATAAACGCTTCTAATATACTTTTTATACTATTATTAATATTATTATTATTTATAATATCGCCGCTTTACAAATATCTACTGAAATTATATAAAACACATTATTTTGATTTGTCTAATAGCTGTTATGGTGTCACTATCAATTCCCCAATCGTAGGTACATAGTTTTGTTGCCTATATTTTATGTTCTCGAGGCAAAGGGGAATCCAAAATATTACAGAATTTATTTCCGTATATTACTTCTACGAAAGAACTTTGTTCTTAAATATGGAATCATCTTCTAAATAAATAGCAATTCAACAATCGCGACATAGCACTTCCGCTGACGCGCTGCTGTGCAATGTTTTCGTTTCATTTATTATTTACGTTAACATTTAAACTAAACCATCCCTACAAAATCTATAAGAAATTCCTAAATCGCTAATTACATAATAATAACATTTCATTTTACATGTATCTATTATTTAAATATTTCATGGGATTTTAAAAGACTTTAATTTTATCTTGATATTCCGTTGTATGCATTGTTTTGCAAAACACTCAGTTCACACAATCATATAAATAAATTTTATCGACTTTTGATTTTATCAGCTAATTTTACAAAGCCAATATCGTTTTTTCATTATGAAATCACCCTGAATACTTCAATAAGAATTTATCGTCCGCGAACGCCGTTACAACTAGGTACTTCTAAACTTCTTCAACAAGTAAGTTCTTTGACGAGCAATATTATCTAAATGAAACCTTTTAATCCCATAACCTATTGTTAATTCTATTTAGTACTATTGTGTATAGCAACAATGTAAAGCATCAACCTATGGCAGCAGTGCTCACACCTAAATACTAAAATAAAATTTATAATTAGAATAAAGTTTAACATTACAACGACTATCAAGCACCATGAATGAGGTATTATTTTGATCGGCTGCCTAACCTATCTCATCACAATGTCAGTTCAGTGAATACATCTTAGTATGCGAACCATTAACTTATGTATATTGTAAGCAATGCATTTAAGTTTTTATCTATTTCACTACCTACTTTTATAATTTGCACCATCTTTTGTACCATATTAGTTCATGCAACCACAAGGTACTTGTAACACTAAATGTTTAGATGTAAGTATCTATGTTATTAGGTATTCATATTTGTAACCATGTACCTATTCCTTATATAAGTAGAACTACTCTTTGATTCCAGTGAATAATGTACTTAACCTCAATTTCAGGTTTTAGCTTATATAAATTACTGTAAACCCTTTCATAAAGGACAGTATAAATGCATAAAACAACCATATTTAAGATGTTTAAATTCCTATAAATTTAAAGTATAGTAATCATATCTTTCTTTGTTTCAGCGTTTGAAAGAATCTATCCTTGACTCTAAAAGAGGAATCTATTATTCTCACACAACCGGACACTTTAATATAAATGACAGGTTCCATGTGCAAAGAAGAATTTGGATAACACTAGAAGTCAATGAACTTATACAGCTGTGAACTAAAATTTGAATGGTACAAAACTCAAATTAGATACAACTATACGATACACAATAGAATACAGTACAGTAAGTTTTCCATTGAAAGTTCCCTAGAAATACTCAAAATAATCTACTTTTTGCCGCTAACATTATACATTACAAATCTAATGTAAACTAGTGTATATGAATTTTATGATTTTCTACTGATTGATGCAACCTAAAACAGATTGTTTATTTTGTGATACTGACAGGCAACTATGTGACATTTGTCTGCTATGGGCAAATGTATTAGTATTTGACTTCATTTCATATGTACATGTACTTACATGTAAAATAAATTAATCTATTATATCACTACTATTACATAAGGCAGTATATATGGCTATGGTTTACCTATTTATAACTCATCACTTAGTAAATTAATGCAAATTTAAATATTAGGCATCTACTTAATATTACTTTCAACCCAAAATTTACTTACTCTGACTATGCCCAAACAATGAAACTGCACTGAAATTATGGTAACAGTCTATTATTCATAGCATCATTCTTAGAATGTTTAAAACAAGTTATTTAGCTTGTAATAATATATTCTGGCTTAGGTTTCTGCTTAAGGCATTTTATTATTAATCTATATATTTGATAAACTGTGTAAAAAGTAAGCTACTATATATTGTGTTTTCTTCCTCAAAGTTTTAATTGACCTTATGTGTATTTGTATGTATCAGTATCTGTGTATTTACTTGTGCCTAGGCTCTTGCTTGTAAATTTATGTACTTTTATGACATACATAATGTGTTGTTTGTGTTGTATTATTGTTCCTACACAGCAATATGGTTATGCACGCCCCTAAATACTTTAAATGGTTACACTACTCTACCTATAGCATTATTAGTCCCATTTTAGATATAAAATACTTCTCACCTTCGATATTAAAAGACATAGTGTTCCCAAGGTACTCGCTTATCCTCAACAATTTGCAAAACCAAACAATCTTGGTCATCACGGCACCAAATTGTTACGTTCCCCCCAATATAATCCTTTATGTGAACTTGAATCGCCCACTGATGAGACGTTGAACCTGAGTGCAGCTACTGCCTACAGTGCTGAAGGCACTGAAGTATCCGTTACTATTATATCCTCCAAGTTTAGGAAGATACCATTGACATTTGGCTTTATTGTGATCGTCTAAGTATGGGACCCTTTATACGTTGTGTTTAAGCATTGTAGCAACTCATAGTCCTTTATTTGGTACATTGAGACAAGGCAGAGTACATGGTATTGAGAACACTGATTACAATCTAATTCCTATAACGATTTTCTGTCTAGCAATAAAGTTAAATAATGTTCCTATACAACTACATTGAATCCCTGAACCTAATATGAATTAAGATTTTGAATTTAGGAGCTACCTAGCCTCAGTGATACTTAGTGATATCAAATTCTGAATATTAAGTTCATTCCTAAGTGATCCTAGGTATAGACAGTTCAATTCAAAAGGTAATAGTTTTCAGTAAATATAGAGAATTGAAATTAAAATTAGAGTTAAGATTACCTATGTGCTTGACCTACATTGATAATTGTACAGAATGCCTGAGACTTTCCTGCATGAAGCTAGATCATGGCTAAAGGTAATAAATAGTTATTGACTGTTCTAAGTTACAGAAATAAGTATTAACAAGGGTAAAATATATAATCAATTTAGAAATATCCTAAAAATAACTGAATAATTAAAGGAATGGATATGAATATCTTATATGCAAGTTAGAATATAATTGGTAACACTTGTTGGCAGTCATAAAATAGTGAAACAATGCTTAACTACTTGTAAAACTAAGTTTCACCTTAAGATGTCTGCGAGTAATTGTTCTAGATAATTAATAGTAGGAACATTATATGCACTTAATACCGTCTAATCCTTTACTGATTAACATGATAAGTTTCTAAGGCTTTCTTACATGCAAGCAAGTTTAATTCCACAGTATGATATAAGTATAAGCATGTAGTTTAGATGGAAGTGAAGGTATAACACACTCAATATAGAGTGGCCTCACTATACTGGACCTTTCAAAGGAAATGTACCTACATAGTCTTCTTATATACAATTTGAGTTATTTAGACAAAGATATAGTAAATAATGGTGGTCAAGTGAATAAAATGTGTGATTAAATACATATGTGGTTAACAATCAGGTACCGTGAGATAACCTACATAATAGATTATCTCAGAGTAGCCGGACAAATGAAATGAAGCTTCTGTTGATATATGGAGACTGCTAGGATGGGGTATTTTGATAGGTAATTAGGAACCCTATGACCGGTTCCATTTCTGGAACCGGGGAGGCCGCATCCACCAACCCCAGGCCCCCAACGAGCAACCAATCCTCTCCAAACTGAAGGCATACTAGTTCTAAGTTATGCACAACCTTGGTGCTTTACAAATTAAATAGTACCGAATTGGGAATGAGTGCCCAATTTCGACAAGTAGGTTAGATGGAAATATATCCAGTCTAACGAATGCATAGCTCAAATCATTGCTGTTATGGGTACCAGCTGTAAACAGACATGGTAATATATATGATTAGGCCCTCCCGGATCATAGGACCAAGACGCCAACCGTCACCACTCAGGGTCGAACCTAATCGTCACAGTGGACGAGTCAAACAGTGACCAGTGGGTGTTCGAGGCTGTGTGATCATGTGGCAACTGTCCACGTTTCAGGGTCAAGCGATACCGCGACCAAACGCTTTCAAGACACACGCATATCACCGAGAGGACATAATAATACATAGGTAAGTATGATGGCATGTATTGTGAAGGCTTAGCCCAATACAATGCTTACAATGAAATGAGCACACATCCGTCAAACAGGATACATAGATCAAATTGAACATCGATCCTGTAGACAATTTGTTTTTAATATCCGAATTAAATCAGGCACTCACAAGGAATGGATAGGGACAAGGAATTGTCAAGAGTTAAATGAAGCTACTTTATAAGATAACAATCATTCACCCAAGTAATTTCCGTACCTTTTGAGCTTCTCATCTTTACAATGAAAGTGAGGTCTAATTGATAGGAACGATAATCCAGCAGATGGCTACATTTCAGTATAACCATCGTAATTAAGGTAGCTCAATTTATCAAACCTTAATCTCATCCTAAGCAAACTGAAGAGCTTGGGAGGCTCCTTGAGCGTGCCTAGAACCACTTATTCCGTATACACAAGGGTATTGTATAGTATGCAGGCTGAGTATAACGAAGAGCGTAGGTATAACGTAATGTTTTATAAGTTAAATCATAAGGCCCATTAATCACACTTTGCACATTAAATGCCGTCACAGATGTAGGTTAAGGGTCTACAATAGACATCCCAAGCTTATAGAAACTAGCCATCTAGGTTTAAATAAAGTAGGTAGCATCAAAAGAAAGCGTTAGTAGCAAATTGCTTAGGTAGGTACATATAGGTTAACGGCGATAAAACTGTTTTGTAATCTATTCATGTGACCTAAACTTTAAGGATTATGAAAGAACACACAGAACATACTTTCCGCATGTAAATCGGAATGCCGCCTGCTTCAAATGTTATCGTTCCCTAGCTGTAATTCAGAGGAATATGGAGTTGGTTGGCACCGTTAGGTATCCCTCCATAACCAGGCACATTGCTTGGGTTTCCTACGGGAAAACTAGCTAAACCTCCGCCGCAGCGCTACCCTCAACTTCTAACTTAAGAGACGATAAACGACAGCAATGACTTTACGAATGGGTCGCCAGACTCTTCGACCCAAGACAGTAATAGTACGCTTATATTTAGCGTTCTAAAACGCCTAATGAAAGGAGTCTTGATTTTCGTAAAGGCCCTACACTTCCTACGCTAAACAACTTTACGAATGGGTCGCCAGACTCAACGATCCAAAGCAGTAATAGTACGCTTGTATTTAGCGTGCTACTACGCTTAATGAAAGGTGTCTTGATTTTCGTAAAGTTGTTACATCTTATACCCTACATGTATGAATATATCTCACAAAAAAATTCACGTTTCGTTTTATTTTCTACCCACAAAAGTAAATTATCATGGAAACAATCATGAAATCCAAATACAGACAACATATTAAGAATAAGAAGAACAAAACTAAGATAACTCACCACCAGACTTACACGCAGCTACCAGGCTCGAAGGCTGCTCAGGCAGGGCCACCGCTTGTTCCTCGTTCCCGATGAATTCTTGAAGACTGTCACAAGCCTGCACGGGCAGAGCTTCTGCTAGGTTCTAATTCGCGATGAATTCTCGATAAAAACTCCCTGATATTCTCCGGTACGCCCCTTTTATTTCCTCCTACTACCCCCTCCTTTCCAAATTTTCGTTCGCCCCACCGATAATCACGCCACTACACGTCATCTCTTCCGAGTTGCCATAAAACAATCCGTTTCAAAACTACTACCAACTATCGACTATTTGAATTTAATAACGGAACTATCAGCCTAAACGAATAAATCCACTTCAACCATAATTTATTCGATTCTATGTTAAAAGTAGCCTCACATTAAATCAATTGTTTTGCAAATAGTTTATTTATATTCATTACTAATATGTACTAATTTTATTTCATTATTTATTTTCTTTCGACTATGTTTGCTTTTCGCTTTTATATCGTATTAAATCAATTATTAATCAATTACGCCTAGAAAAATGTGCGAGTTCAATCCTTGTTCTCTTCTACAGTCTTTTACAGTTTACATATTGAACCCAGAGAACATGTCCTTTACTTTTATTCTACTTTTAGACCGACAATGTACGAGTAGTGAGAAGGGTATTTTAATGTTAATCTGCAACATCTGAAGCCGTTCTGAACAGCAAGCCCCCATCCTCTGACCGCCAATGCAATCTCGATGGGTGGGACCGTCACACTATAACGCGGCTGTGGAGCCGACGATTCTGTATGCAGCTAGCAGCAGGTGCGCGGCGGTGGACAAGCTTAGTGTCAGAAAGCAGCTGAACGTGGTGCAGCGTGGATTCGCCCAAAAGCTATCCAAGAGCTACCGGACAGTCTACCTGCTCTTAGGACTGATCCTGGCTGGCATGCTCCCTCTGGACCTCAGAGTTCGAAAGGTGGACTCGTTTTACGAGGCCGAGAGGGGAGTGTTTCAGTCATGGTTGGGAGACAGGGAGATTGAACGGATGGCGTCAGCTATTGAGTCACCTCACCCTGTGGAGCATATGAACCTGGAGTTCTCAAGCCTGGTAGATGAGGACGAGCACCAACGTACAAATAATATAGAAGTACGCATATTTACGGACGGGAGCAAGATTGAGGGTCGCGTCGACGCCGCATTATCCATCCGGAATAACGGGGCCGAAACTGGGACCCTCAAACTTTCTCTCTCACCGCATTGTACCGTATACCAGGCCCAACTCCTGGCCATATGCAAAAGCGACCAGTGAGGTCCTCAGGCATCCTTAGCGACAGCAGAGCCGCTCTCTTGACGGTTATAAACCGTCACGCACTCCACCCTCTGGCTGTTGAAGCCAGATCAATCATCAAACGGGACTTGACCCAGGGCAAGGCAATCTCCTTCAAGTCTCTCCGTCAAGGCCCATGCAGGGTTGGTGGGTAATGACCGAGACGACCAGCTGGCTAAAGAGGCGGCTCTGCGGTCGAAGAGGGCTCCGCACTACGGCCTGTGACCAGTTTCATTCGTCAAGCGAGGCCTGCGGCAGATCACGCTTGATGAATGGAATGAAAGGTACAGGACGGGTGACACTGCCTCTGGCACCAAGCTCTTCTTCCCATACGCGGTGGCTGCGTTCAGAATCGTCTGCAAGATGGAGGTCGCCGGCACTACAACCCAGTTGTTAACAGGGCATTGTGGGTTCTCCGAATACTTGACCCGGTTCAAGTGTAAGGAGGACCAATCATGCGCCTGCGAGCCTGGTGTAGAGGAGACAGTCGCGCATTTAATCGTGGACTGCTCCATCTACGCAGGGGACACATACAATTTTGAAAGCAAAACTAATGTTAAAATAAAAGTAGAAAGTTTCCCAATACTTATAAGAAAACTGTAGCGGCTTTGTTTGCGTCAGCAAATAATCATATTGTACTGCGAGCGCGCCGCTACCAGCTAGTCAGATCACGTTCCCGATCTATATCGATCGTGTAGCCCTCGCGTTAACGTTATACATTAGAGAACAAGGTCAAGTGTAATTAGTTTACGTACGTAGGTATCCCGTGGTACGTACGTAAATAGAGAGGAATTTCTCAAATTCGCTGGAATAATTGTGAATTTGGTAAATAAAAGAAATAGTATTTAGTGATCTCAAGCAGGCACAATTGTTTACTCAGCGAGTAGATTAATCAAATTGTAGATAAAATAAGCGAATATAAGGAACAAAAGAATGTGTAAATTCATAAGCAAAAACAAAAAAAATTGAGATAAGAGTTTAAGTAAAAATGTATTAGCATAATGTTTGAAAACACAATAATATATAGTAGCAATAGGACAATAAGGATAAGGCGAGATTAGAAAGATAATAAAATAAAGAAAACCGACAAAAATAAAGTCCCCTACCCTACCTTGTTTCCCAATAGTAAGAAAGGAATGGAATGAAAGTACGAGAAGAATAAAAGCGAGAACTTGTATGGTACTAGAGGACAAGAATAAAAGCGTGATTACACATAGAGAAGTAAGACTAGGTAAACAAAAAGCTAACCTTGAGTGGGTTCTATCTAAAAAGCACTAGCAGACTAGTTAATATTTTAATTAAGAGTATAGGCTTTGGCCGTGCCAAAGATGCTAGACAAAAAAAAACCGGGATACAGGCTTGTACAAGTTCAGCTACATATGCTACCTCGCTTGTCCACGTGATAATTTAGCCTATATCTATTACCTATATTTATCTTAAGTATTCCTTGTGGAAATGAATAAATAAATGATACCACTCCTAATTTAAGCACTATTTTGTTTGATTGGTACATGGTACTCTCAAGCAATGTGCTTATAAGTTTTGAACGAGCTTTACTCGGTTTTGTTTTTCAACGTTGTCTAAAAATTAAACCTAGCTAGATCAATGTTATCGTCCCCGAAACCCCGAAATACAAGCTTTTGAAAATCCTAGCTTAAAATTATTATTTTCGTTTTAGTATGGGGCGGTTATGTCGGCCTTGAACCGACTAAAACCGCACACCGTCTTGGTTCTTCAGACGCCGGGGTGTAAGGTTGCCCATAGAGCATATCCCTCGCACCCCGACTGACCCTGGGCCATCTCCGGTTTCGAGATGGCCCCCTCGGGCCCTCGGTAATAAGTACCTCGTCATGGATTTACTTAGATCGACATTATTCTAATATTATAGGTATGGTCTGTAAAGACCATACCTATGAGAAGATATATATATATATATATATACAATACTTGCACGTTTAAAAATATTAGATATTATTTTATTTGTGGGGTAGTAACTACACACACTTCACGATTCTTCCACCACTTTATTGGCGTTACTGATATGTATATTATCCATACCAAATAACAGCTTTCTAGAACTATGGGTCTCGGAGCTAAGCTGCATATGGACGAACGGACGCATATACCGAAACTATAAGAGTTCTATGTTGACTACTGAACCCTAAAAAAGGTAAATATTATTGATCACAAAATTCGTATTTGGATTAATATTTTAACAAGCAGATGGCGTGATACGTTGTAATGGCCAGATACCTTTAAGTATCTACCACATTATGTTAAACCGTAGGGGAGACTACGGCATTATCACCATATGAAATCTTCTTTTGAGGGTAGGATGATAACTGAACCAACTTAAATGTATCGACTAACATGAACGTGCGTGTTCGTGTTACTGTTAGTTCATTCCTTACTCCGTGGGTTAGTCACACTGAATAAGACGCTCGTTTCATTTACTGCCTCCTGCCGCCATAATATTTCAAAATCTGGGTGAAGTGAAGTGTTTTTCTCGACGTTTTCTAAAACTGTATACTAAATTTCATGAAAATTGTTGGAGCCGTTTTCGAGATTCAGATTATATATATACATGTACAAGAATTGCTCATATAAAGGTATAAGATGTCACACTGAATATAATTAGCATTGCTTAACTAGTTAACGGTCAAGCATCGATAACAAATATTCCAAAAATATATTTCAAGCGTAGTTGTCTTGTCCATTATAAACAGTAAAATGCTGAACAAGAAAGTAAAATGGGACCCCTAAAAGAAGCCCTTAATATAGAAACAAATGTTTACCGTCTAAAAAATTTCCATTGGTAAACGAGTAATGTTTCGCATTCTCTTTTGTAAAATAATTCAAAAATAAAATGATAAAGCATTGCCCTTGGTCATCCTACAAAGGGTTTCTGAATAAATTATATGTATATTCATAAAGGTATTAAGATCTTGTTTATGTTTTTCTGGTACTTTAAATTTATTGAAATCGGAGTGTGACGGTCCAACCATCGAGATTGCATTGGCGGTCTGAGGATGGGGGCTTGCTGTTCAGAACGGCTTCAGACGTTGCAGATTAACATTAAAATACCCTTCTCACTGCTCATACACTGTTGGCCTAAAAGTAAAATAAAAATTATAAGGACAATTCAAGACTTAATGATTTCTTTTATTAACTTTTAATATAATTTTGGTATAATCTCTTGTTAATTTGGTTACAAGACAATTTAAAGAGTAGGAATAGTTGAAGTGAATTTATTTGTTTAGGCTGATAGCTTCTCCTAAAGGCGCGGGTGCAACTCCTGCAGCCCCGCGAGACCAGGTGCTTCAGGTGCCTGGCCGTGGGGCATGTGGGAGTGCAGTGCACAGCGGGAGACACCGTGGGGGATCGGTGCTTCCGCTGCAGTCAGCCCGGGCGCAAGGCCAGTGCTTGTGATGCTCCGCCGCGCTGCTTCAAATGCGTAGCGGAGGGCAAAGCGGCGGAGCACCGGGCGGACAGCAGAACCTGCGCCGCCTCGAGGCCAAAGCCCCGTTCGTCCGCAACGGGTAGCGGGGGTGCCGCTCAAGAGCGGCCACATTCGCGGCGGGATGCGGAGATGGACGTCCATTAATGGACACACCAATCCGCATCCTGCAGGCGAACATAAACCACTGCACCGGTGCTCAGGATCTTCTGTACCAGAGCATCGTGGAGTGGTCTATCAATGTGGTCGTGGTCGCTGAGCCGTACTGGGTCCACCCCGGAAGCCCGGTGGACCTGGACGGCGTAGCGACCGTCTTCGGGGGGTCCGCCGCGGACACCTCGCGCCTTGCACTCATTGCAAGGTGCAGAGGCTGTGTCGCGGCGGACTATGAGGGCTTGGCTGTCGTGGCCGTCTACTTCTCGCCAAGCCTTGACCAGTACGAGCTTGAGCTAAGGCTCGCTGAACTGGACATCGTTCTCGCTGCGTGCCGTCCTCGTCCTGTCTTGGTCCTGGGAGACTTCAACTCCTGGTCTCAGGCCTGGGGCTCCCGGGAAACCAATGACAAGGGGCGAGTACTGGAGGACTGGGCCAACACCCGTGGTCTAGAGGTCCTCAACCGGGGGAGTGTCGCCACCTGGGAGCGGCGGGGGCTCAGTTCGGTCGTGGATGTCGCATTCGCGACCCCTGCTCTCGCCCGCCGCGTCCAGGGTTGGCGCGTGGTGGAGGAGGAGGAGACGGATTCCGACCATAAGTATATTCGGTTCAACGTCTCCCCTCCAACTAACCTGCCGCCGACAATCGCGAATCCTCCGGATCCACGTTGGGCGCTCAGACGCCTGGATCGGGAGGCTCTCCTGGAGGCATCAATAGTGCAGGCCTGGATTCCGTCACTGGCCAGGCCTGCCGATGTCGACGCAGAGGCGCAATGGTTCAGGAGAGCCATGTCGCATATCTGTGATGCGGCGATGCCTAGGGTTAAGCCCGGCCCGGCAAAGAAACAGGTGTACTGGTGGTCAGCGGAGCTCGCACAGCTGCGAGCAGCGTGCGTGACCGCTCGCCGCCAGTACACCAGGTTTCGCCGGAGGCGTCGCCGCCCAGACGATGCGGCAGCCCGAGAGGCGGAGCTGTATGAGGCGTACAAGGAGGCCAAGAGGACCCTCCAGGAAGCCATAAAGCAGGCCAAACGGCGGGCCCGCGAAGAGCTGCTGGAGTCTCTGGAGCAGAACCCATGGGGGCGTCCTTACCTTGCGGTCAGGGGCAAAATCCGCCCAAGGGCGCTCCTACTGACCCAGAGCCTCCAGCCGGAGCGGCTGGAAGGGATACTGGGCTCCTTGTTCCCTGCGAGAGCGGAGGAGCATGTCCCTCCGCGTATGGCTCCGCCTCAGGCGCCTGACGCTGATAATAGCGAGAGCGATGTGCCCGAAGTCAGGGAGAGTGAACTGGGGGTAGCAGTGCTCCGGCTTAAAGCCCGGAAATGTACTGCCCCCGGACCCGACGGCATTCCAGGTCGAGCATGGGTCCTGGCCCTGGAGGAACTAGGGCCTCGACTGGTGGCGCTCTTTAGCGCATGCCTCGAAAGGGGCCAGTTTCCAAAGGCTTGGAAGACGGGGAAACTGGTCCTTATCCGGAAGGCGGGGCGGTCGGCGGACCAGCCATCCGGTTACCGGCCGATCGTGTTGCTCGACGAGGTGTGCAAGCTCTTTGAGCGAATTATTGCAGAGCGCCTCGTCGAGCATCTCACGAACGTGGGGCCAGATCTGGCGGACAACCAGTTCGGTTTCCGCCGGGGGCGCTCCACCGTGGAAGCGATCATGCGCGTTAGGCGCCTGGCGGAGGAAGTAGTCTCGCGGGGTGGGGTGGTGGTGGCGGTGTCTCTTGACATCGCCAACGCCTTCAACACCCTACCCTGGAGCTGCGTTAGGGAGGCGCTCGCGTATCACGGAGTGCCTCCTTACCTCCGCCGCATTGTCGAGGCATACCTATCCGAGAGGGCCATAGTTTACCCGAGCTGGCTAGGGCCAGGGCGGCGAGAAGTGTCGTGCGGTGTTCCGCAGGGGTCGGTCCTAGGGCCACTCCTGTGGAACATCGGATACGACTGGGTGCTGCGCGGTACGTTGCTCGAGGGTGTCAGCATAGTGTGCTATGCTGACGACACTCTCGTTATGGCGCGGGGAGCAACGTACCGAAGCGCGGCACTGAAGGCCACGGCAGGGGTTGCTCAAGTCGTGGGTCGAATACGGCGGCTGGGACTTGAGGTGGCTCTCCATAAATCCGAGGCTATGTGTTTTCACGGGCCTCGGAGGGGGCCACCTGCGGGAACCAGCATAACCGTAGGGGGCGTAAGCATCGGCATCGAGCCCACGATGAAGTACCTTGGGCTCGTACTCGATAGCCGATGGGACTTCGGACCTCATCTCCGAAGTCTGGTCCCGAAACTGAGGGGGGCTGCGGCCGCGCTATCGCGGCTGATGCCCAACGTTAAGGGACCCAACGCCCCCACTAGGAGACTGTACCTGGGGATCGTGCGAAGCATGGCCCTATACGGGGCCCCCGTATGGGCGGAGACTCTGGCGGCCCGCAACGTGGCTGTTCTTAACAGCCCGTTAAAGGTGATGGCCGTCAGAGTCATCAGGGGGTATCGCACGATCTCCGTCGAGGCGGCATGTCTCCTAGCTGGGACCCCTCCATGGGACCTGGAAGCGAGAGCCCTTGCGCTGCTGTACCAGTGGCGCAAGGAGGCGCTGGAGCGGGGCCATAGGCCGGAGCCCCGAGAAATCAGGGCTCAGCGGTCCCTGCTCCGCCAGGAACTCATAGAGACATGGAGGGTGCGACTTGAGCACCCAAGGTGGGGGGAATCCACCATTGCGGCGGTGAGACCGATCATGAAGGAATGGCTGGAGAGGGACCATGGGGATCTCTCCTACCGGATGTGCCAGATGGTTACCGGACACGGGTGTTTCGGTAAGTATCTGTGGCGCATCCACCGGGAGACAACGCCGCAGTGCCAGCACTGCGAGGATCCTGGCGAAGACACGGCGCTCCACACGTTGGTGGAGTGCCCTACGTGGGCGAGTCAACGCCGGGATCTCGTTGCGGTCCTGGGCGTGGACGTTCTCTCGTTGGAGACCATGGTGAGGGCCGTGGTCTCCGACGGGAGCAAGTGGCACGCCGCCGCCTCTTTCTGCGAGCAGATAATGCGCGCGAAAGAGACGGCGGAGAGGGAGCGGGAAAGAACCCTGCCCCCCGAGTTTCGCAGTCTGCGGCGAGGACGCCGCAGACTCATCTACGCCCGGGACTACCGACCTCCATGATGGGGGCCTGAGGACGGCAGTTGGCCGACTCGCCGTCCTTACAGAAGCAGGCCGTGGCGGAGGCGTGTCGTGTGTGCCCTACACACGCCTGCCATCTCACCGAAGCGGGATAAAACCCGACCCCACCAGGCGAGGCCGCGGTGGCGGCCAATGTCCGCCGGCAACCCTGGGGTTATCCTTTCGAGGGCTTACCCGGGGTGCCCGGCAACGGACACTTGGGGAGGACACCATGCGGTTTTAGTCGAGACACGACATAACCACCCCCGCTGGCCAGCGGGGGGGTATCCGAAGGGATTTCCGCACGTAAAAAAAAAAAAAAAAAGAAGGCTGATAGCTTCCGTTATTAATTTCAAATAGTCGATAGTTAGTAGTGGCTTTGAAACATATTGTTTTATGGCAACTCAGAAGAGATGACGTGTAGTGGCGTGATTATAGGAAAGGGGGGAGAGTTACAGGAGGTAATAAAATTTTGGGGCTTGCCTTATGGACGAACGGACGCATATACCGAAACTATAAGAGTTCTGTGTTGACTACTGAACCCTAAAAAAGGTAAATATTATTGATCACAAAATTCGTATTTGGATTAATATTTTAACAAGCAGATGGCGTGATACGTTGTAATGGCCAGATACCTTTAAGTATCTACCACATTATGTTAAACCGTAGGGGAGACTACGGCATTATCACCATATGAAATCTTCTTTTGAGGGTAGGATGATAACTAAACCAACTTAAATGTATCGACTAACATGAACGTGCGTGTTCGTGTTACTGTTAGTTCATTCCTTACTCCGTGGGTTAGTCACACTGAATAAGACGCTCGTTTCATTTACTGCCTCCTGCCGCCATAATATTTCAAAATCTGGGTGAAGTGAAGTGTTTTTCTCGACGTTTTCTAAAACTGTATACTAAATTTCATGAAAATTGTTGGAGCCGTTTTCGAGATTCAGATTATATATATACATGTACAAGAATTGCTCATATAAAGGTATAAGATGTCACACTGAATATAATTAGCATTGCTTAACTAGTTAACGGTCAAGCATCGATAACAAATATTCCAAAAATATATTTCAAGCGTAGTTGTCTTGTCCATTATAAACAGTAAAATGCTGAACAAGAAAGTAAAATGGGACCCCTAAAAGAAGCCCTTAATATAGAAACAAATGTTTACCGTCTAAAAAATTTCCATTGGTAAACGAGTAATGTTTCGCATTCTCTTTTGTAAAATAATTCAAAAATAAAATGATAAAGCATTGCCCTTGGTCATCCTACAAAGGGTTTCTGAATAAATTATATGTATATTCATAAAGGTATTAAGATCTTGTTTATGTTTTTCTGGTACTTTAAATTTATTGAAATCGGAGTGTGACGGTCCAACCATCGAGATTGCATTGGCGGTCTGAGGATGGGGGCTTGCTGTTCAGAACGGCTTCAGACGTTGCAGATTAACATTAAAATACCCTTCTCACTGCTCATACACTGTTGGCCTAAAAGTAAAATAAAAATTATAAGGACAATTCAAGACTTAATGATTTCTTTTATTAACTTTTAATATAATTTTGGTATAATCTCTTGTTAATTTGGTTACAAGACAATTTAAAGAGTAGGAATAGTTGAAGTGAATTTATTTGTTTAGGCTGATAGCTTCTCCTAAAGGCGCGGGTGCAACTCCTGCAGCCCCGCGAGACCAGGTGCTTCAGGTGCCTGGCCGTGGGGCATGTGGGAGTGCAGTGCACAGCGGGAGACACCGTGGGGGATCGGTGCTTCCGCTGCAGTCAGCCCGGGCGCAAGGCCAGTGCTTGTGATGCTCCGCCGCGCTGCTTCAAATGCGTAGCGGAGGGCAAAGCGGCGGAGCACCGGGCGGACAGCAGAACCTGCGCCGCCTCGAGGCCAAAGCCCCGTTCGTCCGCAACGGGTAGCGGGGGTGCCGCTCAAGAGCGGCCACATTCGCGGCGGGATGCGGAGATGGACGTCCATTAATGGACACACCAATCCGCATCCTGCAGGCGAACATAAACCACTGCACCGGTGCTCAGGATCTTCTGTACCAGAGCATCGTGGAGTGGTCTATCAATGTGGTCGTGGTCGCTGAGCCGTACTGGGTCCACCCCGGAAGCCCGGTGGACCTGGACGGCGTAGCGACCGTCTTCGGGGGGTCCGCCGCGGACACCTCGCGCCTTGCACTCATTGCAAGGTGCAGAGGCTGTGTCGCGGCGGACTATGAGGGCTTGGCTGTCGTGGCCGTCTACTTCTCGCCAAGCCTTGACCAGTACGAGCTTGAGCTAAGGCTCGCTGAACTGGACATCGTTCTCGCTGCGTGCCGTCCTCGTCCTGTCTTGGTCCTGGGAGACTTCAACTCCTGGTCTCAGGCCTGGGGCTCCCGGGAAACCAATGACAAGGGGCGAGTACTGGAGGACTGGGCCAACACCCGTGGTCTAGAGGTCCTCAACCGGGGGAGTGTCGCCACCTGGGAGCGGCGGGGGCTCAGTTCGGTCGTGGATGTCGCATTCGCGACCCCTGCTCTCGCCCGCCGCGTCCAGGGTTGGCGCGTGGTGGAGGAGGAGGAGACGGATTCCGACCATAAGTATATTCGGTTCAACGTCTCCCCTCCAACTAACCTGCCGCCGACAATCGCGAATCCTCCGGATCCACGTTGGGCGCTCAGACGCCTGGATCGGGAGGCTCTCCTGGAGGCATCAATAGTGCAGGCCTGGATTCCGTCACTGGCCAGGCCTGCCGATGTCGACGCAGAGGCGCAATGGTTCAGGAGAGCCATGTCGCATATCTGTGATGCGGCGATGCCTAGGGTTAAGCCCGGCCCGGCAAAGAAACAGGTGTACTGGTGGTCAGCGGAGCTCGCACAGCTGCGAGCAGCGTGCGTGACCGCTCGCCGCCAGTACACCAGGTTTCGCCGGAGGCGTCGCCGCCCAGACGATGCGGCAGCCCGAGAGGCGGAGCTGTATGAGGCGTACAAGGAGGCCAAGAGGACCCTACAGGAAGCCATAAAGCAGGCCAAACGGCGGGCCCGCGAAGAGCTGCTGGAGTCTCTGGAGCAGAACCCATGGGGGCGTCCTTACCTTGCGGTCAGGGGCAAAATCCGCCCAAGGGCGCTCCTACTGACCCAGAGCCTCCAGCCGGAGCGGCTGGAAGGGATACTGGGCTCCTTGTTCCCTGCGAGAGCGGAGGAGCATGTCCCTCCGCGTATGGCTCCGCCTCAGGCGCCTGACGCTGATAATAGCGAGAGCGATGTGCCCGAAGTCAGGGAGAGTGAACTGGGGGTAGCAGTGCTCCGGCTTAAAGCCCGGAAATGTACTGCCCCCGGACCCGACGGCATTCCAGGCCGAGCATGGGTCCTGGCCCTGGAGGAACTAGGGCCTCGACTGGTGGCGCTCTTTAGCGCATGCCTCGAAAGGGGCCAGTTTCCAAAGGCTTGGAAGACGGGGAAACTGGTCCTTATCCGGAAGGCGGGGCGGCCGGCGGACCAGCCATCCGGTTACCGGCCGATCGTGTTGCTCGACGAGGTGTGCAAGCTCTTTGAGCGAATTATTGCAGAGCGCCTCGTCGAGCATCTCACGAACGTGGGGCCAGATCTGGCGGACAACCAGTTCGGTTTCCGCCGGGGGCGCTCCACCGTGGAAGCGATCATGCGCGTTAGGCGCCTGGCGGAGGAAGTAGTCTCGCGGGGTGGGGTGGTGGTGGCGGTGTCTCTTGACATCGCCAACGCCTTCAACACCCTACCCTGGAGCTGCGTTAGGGAGGCGCTCGCGTATCACGGAGTGCCTCCTTACCTCCGCCGCATTGTCGAGGCATACCTATCCGAGAGGGCCATAGTTTACCCGAGCTGGCTAGGGCCAGGGCGGCGAGAAGTGTCGTGCGGTGTTCCGCAGGGGTCGGTCCTAGGGCCACTCCTGTGGAACATCGGATACGACTGGGTGCTGCGCGGTACGTTGCTCGAGGGTGTCAGCATAGAGTGCTATGCTGACGACACTCTCGTTATGGCGCGGGGAGCAACGTACCGAAGCGCGGCACTGAAGGCCACGGCAGGGGTTGCTCAAGTCGTGGGTCGAATACGGCGGCTGGGACTTGAGGTGACTCTCCATAAATCCGAGGCTATGTGTTTTCACGGGCCTCGGAGGGGGCCACCTGCGGGAACCAGCATAACCGTAGGGGGCGTAAGCATCGGCATCGAGCCCACGATGAAGTACCTTGGGCTCGTACTCGATAGCCGATGGGACTTCGGACCTCATTTCCGAAGTCTGGTCCCGAAACTGAGGGGGGCTGCGGCCGCGCTATCGCGGCTGATGCCCAACGTTAAGGGACCCAACGCCCCCACTAGGAGACTGTACCTGGGGATCGTGCGAAGCATGGCCCTATACGGGGCCCCCGTATGGGCGGAGACTCTGGCGGCCCGCAACGTGGCTGTTCTTAACAGCCCGTTAAAGGTGATGGCCGTCAGAGTCATCAGGGGGTATCGCACGATCTCCGTCGAGGCGGCATGTCTCCTAGCTGGGACCCCTCCATGGGACCTGGAAGCGAGAGCCCTTGCGCTGCTGTACCAGTGGCGCAAGGAGGCGCTGGAGCGGGGCCATAGGCCGGAGCCCCGAGAAATCAGGGCTCAGCGGTCCCTGCTCCGCCAGGAACTCATAGAGACATGGAGGGTGCGACTTGAGCACCCAAGGTGGGGGGAATCCACCATTGCGGCGGTGAGACCGATCATGAAGGAATGGCTGGAGAGGGACCATGGGGATCTCTCCTACCGGATGTGCCAGATGGTTACCGGACACGGGTGTTTCGGTAAGTATCTGTGGCGCATCCACCGGGAGACAACGCCGCAGTGCCAGCACTGCGAGGATCCTGGCGAAGACACGGCGCTCCACACGTTGGTGGAGTGCCCTGCGTGGGCGAGTCAACGCCGGGATCTCGTTGCGGTCCTGGGCGTGGACGTTCTCTCGTTGGAGACCATGGTGAGGGCCGTGGTCTCCGACGGGAGCAAGTGGCACGCCGCCGCCTCTTTCTGCGAGCAGATAATGCGCGCGAAAGAGACGGCGGAGAGGGAGCGGGAAAGAACCCTGCCCCCCGAGTTTCGCAGTCTGCGGCGAGGACGCCGCAGACTCATCTACGCCCGGGACTACCGACCTCCATGATGGGGGCCTGAGGACGGCAGTTGGCCGACTCGCCGTCCTTACAGAAGCAGGCCGTGGCGGAGGCGTGTCGTGTGTGCCCTACACACGCCTGCCATCTCACCGAAGCGGGATAAAACCCGACCCCACCAGGCGAGGCCGCGGTGGCGGCCAATGTCCGCCGGCAACCCTGGGGTTATCCTTTCGAGGGCTTACCCGGGGTGCCCGGCAACGGACACTTGGGGAGGACACCGTGCGGTTTTAGTCGAGACACGACATAACCACCCCCGCTGGCCAGCGGGGGGGTATCCGAAGGGATTTCCGCACGTAAAAAAAAAAAAAAAAAGAAGGCTGATAGCTTCCGTTATTAATTTCAAATAGTCGATAGTTAGTAGTGGCTTTGAAACATATTGTTTTATGGCAACTCAGAAGAGATGACGTGTAGTGGCGTGATTATAGGAAAGGGGGGAGAGTTACAGGAGGTAATAAAATTTTGGGGCTTGCCTTATCAGTTTAAGAATATTGTGTAGTGACCTACTTATATATATACATAGTCGAACATACATACATATATTAACTTACACAGGAAGGGCCCTATCAAGATATTTCAGGTACAAGCCAACCTCACCTGCAAGCCAGTACACCTGCTAATTGACAGACGAGGCTCTGGTTTAGGCTAACCTTCCGAATTCGGGGGTTAAACAGCAGTCGCTAGTGTGACTGTATTGTCAAACTTATCTGGCAACTATTTAACACCTTTTCTATTTTTATAAACACTGGCTGCTGCCAGCGGCTCAGGCCACATGGAATTCTGTACCCGTTCTCATAAACCATGGAAACCTATTTCAGGGATAAAAGTAGATACGTTCAGTTCAGTTCGTTCGAGCGGATTGAGTTACAAACACCCTTTTTTTTTTTTTTTTTTTTTTTTTTTTATCGTGCGGAAATCCCTTCGGATACCCCCCCGCGTGCCAGCGGGGGCGGTTATGTCGGGCTTGAACCGACCAAAACCGCACGCCGTCTCGGGTCTACAGACGCCGGGGTGTAAGGTTGCCCATAGAGCATATCCCTCGCACCCCGACTGACCCTGGGCCATCTCCGGTTAACATCTTCACATACTTTCATATTTATGATATTAGTAGGATAAATTCCTTTACTTCTATTATTATTATAAAATGGTAAATAAGTTGTGTCTGTACATTGGAGATGTTTAAAGCAAACTTAGGTTATGTGAAATGAATGATTGTAAACCCAAAGTCTGTTTTTCTCTTTGTTCGCGATGGATGCCAAAACTACAGAGCGGATTTTGATACAGTTTTTTCTATTTAAAAGGTCTTTTTTAGACTTAAAAACTGCCGTATGTTTGATTGCAATTGCTTAAGAAGAACCGGAGATATGACCCAAAAACGATAACCGACCTCCGCGCAAGCGGAGCCGCAGGCATCAGTTAGTATAAAATATTTATGAATGCAATCGATATTATCAGTAACAATACTTTTGTTAGGTTTTGGCGTGATAGTTTATGAAACAAAAATTCTGAATGTATACGTATATGGACATATAAAATTATTTTTCATTGCTGCCCAACAGAGCATGCGGAGCTTATCGGTTTAATTAAAAAGTAATTCATTACACACTGTTCCGATATGAAAGCAATATCGGAATGTTTTTGGTGCATATTGTGATAGCTGTGTGCACTTGTGCATGTGTTTTAAAATATAATTGTGTAATATCAGCGCATAATAATGAAGAAGCACGTTGTAAGTCATTTATTTAAATAGCTCTTGCATCAGGGATTACTTTCAATATTTTACAAACATTTATAATTAGCGGTCATGAAGTACGGCTATACTCAGTAAAGTTTATATTAGTCTCGGACGTATGGACTCGTGCTTGTGCGTCACAAGTTTTCACCGCCGTCCAGGGTGTACCGGCCGCTCCGATTCAGTTCCCCCCGAACCGCAGCGGGATCGGAATCAGAACGACACGCGAGAATGTTACCTAACACACACCAATGACAAGAGGGCCTAGACAAAGTCACATTCTATTAGCTATAACGCCAGTCGAAAAGACCGAAATATATGGGAGTGACATTATTTGCCGCCGTGTCACGTGTAATAAAAATTGTCACTCCCATACATTTTGGACTTTTGCGTATTCGCTTTGAAGCGATTCCACTAATAGAATGTCAGTTTGTCTAGCACACAATATTATAATTATGTTTGGAATGCAGTTTATGTTTCCGCAACAGGCTTAAAAGCATATTTATTTATTTATAACTAGCTGACCCGGCAGACTTCGTACTGCCTCAATCGATGACAAACCTTTTAAACCTTCTCTGGACCTCCACAAATAATTCAAGACCAAAATTAGCCAAATCGGTTCAGCCGTTCTCGAGTTTTAGCGAGACTAACGAACAGCGATTCATTTTTATATATAAGAAGAAGAAGAAGAAGAAGATAATACTGTCATAAAAATATCCGAGGATGCCGTGAGGCGAAACCACAGAATAAATAGCGAAACAAAGGTTTATTAAATAAATATTATGGAAAAGTACAACTGCGTTACCTCAATATGTGTAGCAAGTTCTACCAAGTGCCACCAGTCAACAGTATAAATAGTTATATACAATTATTTTCAAACAATTCGCCTATCCCTATTAAAAAAAAACCGTTCCCGCAGGGGGAACGCACAGGTAGATTTCGTGAAGCAATTAATATTATTTTATATAGAGAACGACGGACTTTAAACAGTTTATTTAATTTTTTTTTCTCGATTTTTAAAATTAAAAATTTAAAAATGGCCTATCGATTAAAAATGTTTCCGACGCAAGAATGTTCACCGGTTAGAAGTTATGATTTTTTTCCCGAGAAATGTTGGTTTTTCCCCCTCCACTTTTAGTTAAAGTTTTAATCTTATAGGTTTATAATTAAAAGTTGTTGGTCTTCATGTATACTATGGGATAAAATTAGAACGGTTCGAATATCTTTCATGGAACGTGAAATTTTGAGGAAAAACTGATTTCACAAAAAGTGAGGCCCCTTAGGCCGGATTCCACCCGTTCACGAACTTAAACTAAGTTTACACCCAAGCAATTTTTGACCGCAGTTTGAAAGCGATCGGGGCAAAAATGCGACCGTGAGAGTGCCGCAAATTTTGGGAAGTGAAACCATACATATATATATATATATATATATAAACTTTTTGACCAGTGGCCATTTCGGACTCAGGGGGTCATAACTAGACCTCCTACGAAGAATTTTTTTTTAAATTCGACAGTAGTCAAGAAACCAATAGGTAGATCGATTTCATCGAAATCTACCTAATATAGGATCCGCAAAACAGTAATGTTATAGGAGAGCGTATCAAAGTTTAATATTGCTTATATTTCCTTTAATATTAGGTCGTTACATATGAAATTGCCGTTTTTTCTTGAAGAAATTGGAGGAAACCCAATTCTCAGTAGGTACTAACATTTCTGCATTTTTTTTAGGAATGACAAATCCAAATTTTATGATTTTTTTTTGTGTATGAATGAGACCACATTAAGCTAACAAACAGCAACTTTTATTACATTTTTGAAAAGTGATAGCTGTAAAGCGATACGAAATTTATCATCAAAATGGATAGCATTTTAGGAAAACTGTTTTTGAAGATCGAATTAATTTATCAAGCGGCCAATAAAAACAAAATTTAATACAGAGTTGTAAAATCTTGAAATCAACCTTCAAACAAAATATAAATAATGGAAATAGCTATTATATACATTGATATACGTTTAATAATTTATGTACATGGTATTGAAGTAGTATATTTTCTTCTATAAATATGTGAAAATCACTAAAGGATTCTGTAAAAAGTCGGATTCGTGACATTCTTCGTGTTACAAAAGATAGTTAACAATGGCGAATATTTTTTTATTTTTTTTTAAAGAATATTAGTAACCGAAATTACTAATATCCCCCCTAACCCCTCCAGCTAAGCTAAATTGCTTGTGTTAGGAGTGGGTTCACGTCGGTAGTGTAATGGCCAGGAACCCGGGACCTTTTTTTTTGTGCGGAAATCCCTACGGATACCCCCCCGCCGACCAGCGGGGGCGGTTATGTCAGGCTTCAACCAACTAAAACCGCACGCCATCTCGGGTCTACAGACGCCGGGGTGTAAGGTTACCCATAGAGCATATTATTACAGCTATTCATACAGATCAAAAATTGGTAAAAAAAAAAGAGGTATTTTGTACTGAACTCCTAGATAGGCTGCTTAGCAGCCTGTGTTTAGGCGATACAGTTCTCGTCTCTATCGGAGTATGTTCACAATGTTAAACAATATAAACAACTATGAAATATGAATAAATACGTCTACCAGTGTATATATGTCGGTGTGTGCGTGTGTGAATGAGTGTGTGTGTGTGTGTCAGTATGAGTGTGTTAATTACTTCACTATTGGTCGAGTGTCTGATTATATATCATCACATTTCTAAAAAGTCTTCTGTCATTTTGTAGTCTAACGTTTTGAGGAAAGATTTTATAGTCCTTTGGCATGTATAGTAGGACATACCGTAAATGGGGCGTATAGCATTCAGTTTGTTATACATTTTTGGTCTGAGGTAGATGGCAAATCTTTTAAGGAAAGATGTGGGCGAGGGAGGGATTTGGCAAACACGGTCTTTTCGTCGTTTACTAATTAGTTTAAACGGAGTCAGACGGTGTTGCAAAGATATTATATGATAAATGTACATTTGTCTCACGTTAAGTAAGTCGCACTTCTGGTACAGCTCGGTAGTAGGAAACAGTATGGGCCGCAGAGTGGCGACCTTTAGTACTGCCCGGTGGGCAATTTCCAGCTGCCTCATTATCGTTTTACCAGCACCTCCCCAGCTGGATATGCCATAAATGATTACCGATTGACAGAGCGCGTAATATACATTACGTATGACAGTTGGGTTAGCTACGTGTCGTAGGGTTTTGAAGATATATATTAACTTGCGGACGCGACCTGAGAGGATGTCAATATGACGTTTAAATTTTAAGTGTTTGTCCAAAGTAATGCCAAGATATTTGATATGGTCAACTGGAGTAATAGCCGGACATTTGCAAGTAAGTTGGGCTTGAGATTGACACGAGTGTGCCAGTAGCTTCATGGGGTCTCGCGGCTGAGATCGTGTACTAACTGAAAAGGAAATGAAGTTAGTTTTGGTAGAGTTGAGGGTCAGCTTGTGAGAGGTCAGCCACGATAGGACGGAATTGAAGCCCTTCTGTGCCGCCGTTTCTACCTCTTGCCATGAATGTGCAGAGAATGTTATGGCAGTATCGTCAGCAAATGAGACAATGTTTGCATTTGGAACACTTAGGTTACAGAGATCGTTGATGAATATAAGAAAAAGCGTAGGGCCCAAAACACTACCTTGAGGAACACCGTATTGGATGGGAAATTCATCACTACTGTGGTTATCAATTTTTACAAATTGTGAGCGGTTGGTGAGGTAGCTTTTCAAAAGTTCCAATGGAGGACCCCTAACACCCATACACTCCAGCTTAAGGATGAGGGTAGGAATTGGCACTGTATCGAAGGCCTTAGCTAGGTCCAGAAAGATGGTCAAAACTTTTTTCTTATTATTAACGTTTTCCACTATATTGTGGAGTAAGTTGTGGACGGCATCGCAGGTCGATTTATTTTTCCGAAAGCCAAATTGTTGAGCAGAGAGCAATTTAAAATGCTCCAAATAGTTGACCAATCTCTTATTAATAAGTCTCTCCAGTATCTTGGACAAGGCATTGAGCACAGCAATAGGACGATAATTATTCGGCGACTTTGCGTCTCCACCCTTGAAAATTGGATGAATGATTGCTTTCTTGAACGAGTTCGGAAATACAGATTCTTCAAAACAGAGGTTAAAAACATGGCTTAGAAAAGGAGCTATAGTTGCAGTGTAACGTTTTAGGAATGATATGGAAATACCATCCCAGCCCATGGCTGCGGTCACCCTCAGTGATCTTATTACAGAAGAGATTTCGTCTGCATCCGTTTGTTCTAAGACGAAAGAGTTTTTGCTTGTAGAAGTGCAATTGAGTTTACTGGGTGTGAATGTGTTTGTGGTTGCTATTTTTTCCGCGAGACTTTTGCCGATATTTACGAAAAACTTATTAACATCATTACAGGACTGGTGAGGTGTAGCAGAATGTAATAACAATTGAGATGCGGTGTTAGTTGGTTTGGTTGTGTTCGTTATAAGTTTTATAGTGTCCCAGAGTTTTTTAGGGTTGTGACTAGCCTTAGTTAGTTCATGAGTATCGTACTGTCGCTTTGCTTTTTTTAAAATGGTTGAGCAGAACTTTCTGTATCGCTTATAAGTAATCAGCAGAGTGATATTGTCTGGGGACTGTTTTACCTTTCTGTGAATTAAGTCTCTCTGCCGTATGCACCGTAGGAGGCCTGAGGTTATCCACGGTTTGAGAATCCTTTTATGAGCCGGTAGCTTAACATTTGTAGTACATTTTTCAATAGCAGTTTTAGCTATATCTATAAAGTTGTCGATAGCATCGTTTGGGTTTTGTATAGAGAACACGGAAGAAAAATCTGTGTTTTCCATAAGTAAGTCAAGTGCAGCATAGTCGGTTTTGTGTACTACTTTTGGATTATTTAATTTATTTTTATTTCCGGCAACACATAATAGAGTGGGATAGTGATCAGTAATCGCGGTTTCGTAGATAAGCGTAGTTGTATCTGATTTAGTTCTTAACATTAAATGATCAAGGCAATTTCCATCTCTCGTAGGGTGAGTGTGTGCGGGTAGATAGCCATGATAGGCCAGGGTGGTGAGATATAGTGACCTTCGAGTGTCTTTAGTGTTGGGTTTTATATCTACGTTGATATCGCCAGTCACGATTACAGTCTTGAAGATGTTGAGGGTTGGTAGTATTTTGTTTAAGGTAGACAAGAAGGAGTCAATGTGCTGATTAGATGGTGAGCGATAAATACAGAGGATTGCCACGTCAATGCCCAGCCTTATTATTAGACCTGAGGCTGTGTCACTAAAGTTGGGTTCTTCACAGGTAGCTGCTATGTGAGCTCTGACGTAGACAACGACCCCATCGTTTTGATTAATGTGGTTAGTGGTGTTATATACCGTGTATCCCTGTAGTATTGGTAAGTAGGCATTGCTGTTGCACGAGAGCCAACACTCCGTCAGCACCAGGATGTCACAGTCCACATCAAGACGATGCAGGAGTGTTTGTAGGTTCATGTTATTGCGATTAATGGATCGGATGTTAAGCGTAAAGATTTTTAAGTAGTTACTTGGGTGTTCTATGTACGTTTTTGTTTGCTCAGGTATACAAATTATAGGTTCCGATACAGAAAAGCGGTCAACAGTGTCAATGTAATCTGTAATGTTAGGCATTTCTATTTGAATTTATATGAACTATATGGGGTAAGGCTTTAGTTTTATGGGACAGCAGTGGTTGACAGTTAATTAAAAACAAGAAGGGACGTGTGCGAAGTTTGCAGGTAATTTGTAGTTGGATGTTATTGTGTACAGTGTGATGTCTAGTGCGAGTAAGGTGTGTTTTTATGTGTACATTAAAATATAATAACGAATTAATTTCAATAAGTAGCTTAAATACAGGTAACATTAAAATTAAGAAACATGCATAAAATTCCAAAACAGAGATCATTCTATCGTTTAGTTGTAGGACTAGTCATGATTCGCTTGTGACAGTCAAACCTTTCAGTTGTGCCTCGCTTTTCACATTAATGGCAGGGGTGTCTGGGTTTTTCCTTAGCATTATGCGTCCATTGTTGATCCAGCAGAAATTATGTTGATTAACCTTAGCCCAACTGCGTGCCAGGTAAAAGAGGCGTTTAGAGGTAGTTGTTAGCTGTTCTGCGATGTACACCGGTGTTGCAGGAGCCTCGAAACCCAGGTGCGAGGAACTCAGCTTTTGATTTGGGTGACGTCTGTTATAGTCCTTAACAGCTAATAAAAATCTACTTTTTGCGAGCGTATTTGTAAATTCAACTGTCAATTATGAGTGGGGATTTTCTCTCTTGGACGGTTGTCGTGAGATGTCACGTATGTCTGATAACACAATATTCGCTTCTATATGCTTAGATAACTGCATCAGGGCATCATACAACATGTTTCTTGTTTCATTCGTTCGTTTGGGTACATTACGAAGTTCCACACTCGTCTTAATCAACGAACGATCAAAGAACTCGATCCTCTCCTCGAGGGTCCTTATTGTAATAACTGTGGAATTACGTTCTTTTTCTAAAGTCGTTATTTTAGCGTCTAGGGATGTTAGTTGCTCAGTCACATATGACATACTTTTTTCAATTTCCTTTTTTGTTTCTTCTATTGTGGTGTTCATAGATAGAATATCCAACATGTGAGTCTCCAATTGATCCAAACGAGAAGTTTGTAGGCTTATCATTTCGTTAATCATATCTTTAATTTCCTGTTTGAATTCAGTTAAGTTTATATTGTTATCATATTCACTCGGCGGGCATCGTCGCTTGGACCGTTGGGTTTTGAGTTCTTTAGACGAGTTCGATTCTTCGATATGTGGCTGTTGTGTATTTGTCTCGGAATTGGGAGACAATTTTTTTGTCGGTGGCGTACGCGCTGTTTTATTACTTTTAGTAGCCGACATAGTTGTTTAGTTGGTTATTCCGTTTGAATAAATGGTTCGATCGATGAAATGTTTACAAAAAGTGAAAGACTTGCAGATCGGATTTGAAACCACGACCACAGTGATTGCGCACTCAATCTACCCAGCGCGCTTATCCGCTAAGCTATGATGGCACTCAGAAAATTAGTCGAAATTGTTGCTCTGCTGTTGCAATATACTTTATACAATTTAGATTACTATAAATTAGCCTGTCGTCGTCCAATAATAATTGGCTAATTATTGGTGTTGGAGGTAGTTCGACAACAAGATCACTTTACAACAATCACAGGCCACTTCACTTAGCTTCTTTTGAGATTTTATATTCCGATTAATCTTATCTTTACTGGGTCTTATATAGCAGTTATATTACTTTTCACTTTCTTTGCATTATAATGAATGGATGGGTTAAACTTTAACGTTGAAAAAACACTTTTGACATGTAAAAATATTATTCAAAACAGAGCGCACATAAACACGTCTTTCGGCTTCGCGATCCAAGCGGGGGGGCATATCCCTTGCACTCCGACTGACCCATTCGCAGTGTCCCCTCTGATAACAGCAGAGGGGTACCTGGAGCGACCACTCCCCCCCGCGGGCCTTACAGGCCCGCCATACCCCGAAACCCTCGTGCAATGGGGTCAGCTGGCCCTGAAAAGGGCCAGTTGGTCAGACTCTTGGCCGTTGACGTTGACGCCAGCTACTCCAGAGGAGCAATCAATGATGTGTCATCACCCACATTGCCCAGGGTGCACCAAATTTGGAGGTGATCCAACCAGTCGCACCCCGCGAACCCAGGACCATCGTAAGGTTGACTCCTTAACCACTAAGCTACCGACGCTTTGAATGGTACATCCTACACTTTTAATTGGTCAATCAATAGATTTTAATAACTAAATAATAAACACTTGGAAAAACAATCATTATAGGAAAATCTTAAAATAATACGAATTAGCACTAAACTAACACGTAACAGATTATATATATATATTATATCGATTCTATTGTTTACGAGTAAACAGCGAGCGATCGTTAGCAGTTTCGAGAATTAGTTACCTGCCCGGGTGCCAGGCGGGCAAACCCTTTTTAGGGTTCCGTTGCCAAATAGCAAAAAACGGAACCCTTATAGATTCGTCATGTCTGTCTGTCTGTCCGTCCGTATGTCACAGCCACTTTTTTCCGAAACTATAAGAACTATGCTGTTGAAACTTGGTAAGTTGATGTATTCTGTGAACCGCATTAAGATTTTCACACAAAAATAGAATGTAAACTTCCAACGATAATTGGTTTGAACGAGATCAAGTAAGTGGTTTTTTTAATACGTCATATATCGTAAACCGCAATTTACCTTTCATTCAATCAACTCAAATATAAAAATTGCTACGGAACCCTTAATGGGCGAGTCCGACTCGCACTTGGCCGCTTTTTTTCTTTAAACAATTATGAACAGTCAATGCAATGAGTGACAGTGCAATTTCTAGTGACGTCGAAAATAATGAAGAAGGCGAAGATAGTAGTTTAAAACAAGTAAATACGATGCGACAAGATACTTTGAATGACACAATTAGTCATGTGGAGGTAAGAGGAAATAATTAGAGAAGCCGAGAGACGGATCAAAGCGAAGAATGGACATCAGAAACCGGAAAAAAATACTTCAGGAAAGTATTGATATACATTGCACTAGTAAAAAAAAACGCCTTAGCAGTTTGCCGTGGCAAAATTATTCAAAACCAAAAACATAACAAATATTACGAGTGTTAGATATTTGAATCCTTATAAAGTTTTGGTTCAATTTAACAATGAGGATAGTGCGGGGAATTTATTAAAATGCGAGGTAATTTCAGACCTAGGGTGGGGATGCCAAAAGGCCGTAGAGATTGGGATATCTTATGGACTGATAAGGAATATCGAGTTAGAAATGTCTGAATAAATTATTAGGGATACATTGGAAAGTACAATAACAGTAATTAATGTAAAGCGACTCAAACATAGGGGCATTGAGGAGAGTGGGGAAACAAGCTGGACCGAGAGCGAAGTTGTAAGGATAGGTTTTGAGGGAGCACCCTTACCGGATTTCGTTTACATATATATAGCATGAGAGTCAAAGTAGAACCATATGTATTTCCAGTTAACCAATGTGCGCGATGTTCGAAATTTGGGCACTTTACTTCTCGATGCTCATCTAAAAAGGTTATATGTCCAAAGTGTGAACTTAACCATGAAAATTGTGAAATCACTGAATTCAAATGTCCTAACTACAGAGGTTGTCATATTGCTTTATCCAAATATTGTCCTGTTTACGTTAAGGACAAAAAAATACAACACGGCAGAAACAAATTGCTCTTTAAGAAAGGCAAAAGGCCAAGTAGAACACCGGCACCTAATAACAGTCATGCTACTATACGTATCTTTTTCTCGCTCCGCCGCCTCCTTCTCGAGCATTACTTGCTCGCAGAAGGAGGCGGCGGCGGCCCAGGCGCTCGCACCTGCTGCTATTCGTATCTACTACTCGAATGTATTCTTAAGTACTTACTCAACCCATGTCCCGTATAATACACAATACTACACAGAAGAGGAAAAAGAAGAAGGAGAGTTCTACAAGCTTAAAAGCAGAGGAGTTTGAACAACCAATGTTTGAGTCGGAACAGGAGTCTACAATTGACACTAATAACAACACAGATTGTACAACAAAATCCACCAGGAAGAAGAAATACCATTTATTTGAAGGTTAATTTTGAAATTTAAAGAAGTAATGTTGGAAGAAAACACATGGCAATACAAAATTACTGAAAATATAAATATAGTTTTTAATTGGTTCAATCATGGTTGGGAAGCACTGTTATAGAGGTATCTTTTTTACGGAATATTATTAATGGATACTCCTAGGCAGCTTTAAATCAATACTATATATTGGAACGCTCAAAGTATTAAGCCGAAGACTATACCACTCAAACACTTTCTATCTCAAGAAAAAATTCACATAGATTATCAGAGACTTGGCTTGCCTCTGAAGATTTATTTAGAATGAGGGATTATAATGTTTTTCGCAGAGATAGGGGGGATTCGTATGATGGTGGCGTCACTATTTCGACTCATAAGTCTATTCATGCTCAATTATGTGATGTCCGATGTCCCAATAGGGGAATTCAATTAATTTCAATTAAAATCTATAACTGTGAACATATAGAATATATAGTATCCCTATATTGTCCGTCTCCCGTACGCAAAAGTCATTCTGACTAGGACTTTTCTCCATAGTGAATAGAAAAACATTAATTTTGGGTGCAATGGGGTTTGCATTATATTGGTCATATACAACAACACCATAGGTAGTCTGATTTTCGACTCAGTAATAGATAACAATTTTATAGTTCTGAACGATGGGACACCTACTCGAATAAAATTAGTTAACGGTGTGCTCCAAGAGTCGGCTCCAGACATTACTGCAGTTTCGACGGACATATCTTTAAAGTTTACGTGGTCCGTAACTAATGAAAGTTTCGATAGTGATCACCGTATTATAACATCATCAACGTCCCAAACAAAGAACGACGGGTTGCACTCCGGAAGTGCCGGCAGAAGTGAAAACTTGAATATTAACGTTGTGCATATTTGATATTTTGGAATGGTTAGGGAATAATTTTGCACGAATTGCTTTAATTATCAGTATAAAAGAACTATCATTTATGTGGTAATATATGCACTTTGTTTAATTTCCATTTTATATCAATAGATTTATGGCACAAAATAGAATAAATATTACAAGAAGTTATATGATGACAAAAAATGTTTCCTGCGCCTCGGCCGTATCGATCTTAGTCTTGACGAAGTCAACGACCACTCATTAGACGAACGCGCCACCAAGGTTGTTAAGTACAGTGTGAAATTAGCGCTTCTATATTGGTTGTCTTGCGATCAGGTCGCTTTACGCGAGTTTAACCTATTTTACCCATTACAAAAAAAGTCCACAACGCCGCTAAAGAAGTTTTTACTTCAAAAATCGATAGCAACAAATATTAAAAAAAAGAAATTCTATAAGAGCTGATTAGTGTTCGTACAAGCAAAATATTGAAAACTCAATAGATAATATTATAAATTCACCTGAGACACCTCAACAGGCGTACGACATATTTATTGATATAGTAAACAGAGGGGCAGAAACAAGTATGCCTTATCATAAATTTAATAAAAATCCTAGTTCAGAATTTACTCCAAAACCCTTAAGAAGAGCTAAATCGGAAGCATGGTTTCAATTTTGTTCAAAAATTGACCAAACTATATCTGCGAGTGACATGTGGAAAAAAATGAGATGGCTTAAGGGTAATAAATTCACAACATCCTGTGTAGATAATAGTTCTGCAGAGAATCTACTCCAAAGACTATCACAGGACTTTGCCTGTAATAACCAACCAAATTTTATGTCTCATAACACTGAATTAGGCACGTCTATATCTAACCATGAATTAGGAAAATGTATAAAATCAAAAGACACAGCCTCAGGTTGTGATGCTATTTCTTTCTCGATGATTAAAACACTACCTAATAATGCTAAATTATTACTATTAAGATTATTAATCAGTTTTTCTCTTTAGGTTTTGTTCTTAGTCGATGGTGCATAATTCGTATAATCCCCATTCCTAAACAAGGACGTAGCTCCTCCTCTCTAAGGCCTTTTTCTCGTATCTCATGTCTGTGTAGAATATTTCATGGTATCATTAAAAACAGAATTGAATGGTATCTGGAAGGAAATGCTGTTTTTCTAAAGACACTACAGGATTCAGAAAAGGCCAGTCTTTTCTGGACGGTTTTAGTATTTTAGTGTCAAAAATCCAGACTGGTTTATCTAAAAATTAACCAACAGTAGCCTGTTTTCTCGACATTGAGAGTGCATACATTAACATCGATATCAGAACTTTGCTCACTACCCTAGACAACTTGGGAGTCGGGGCTAAGTATTGTGACTACCTCTGGGAATTTTTAAAAGATAGATAATTAACTATTGAAACGTTAGATTACAGGCTTGATTTGCCTGGCTTGATATTGACTGGCGCAAGGTGAACCTTTATCACTGTTGCCATTCAACGTAGCAACTATAAATATTTGTAACTTAATTCATAATTCATTACTGCTATTGCATAATTCATTAATGCTGACGATTTTGTTTTATATTCATGTTCTCGAAATGTAGGAATCTGTGTCAGTGACTTACAGTTAGCTCTGAATTTGATCTGTAACCTTTTAAGTGGGCTTGGCTTCGAATTTTCTGCTTGTAAAACTGCTGTGTGCGTTATCAAAAGAGGATTTCTGCGGCTATCTGTAGACCTGGCCGTAGATAATACATCTGTTTTTTTAAAGAATATTAGTAACCGAAATTACTAATATTCCCCCTAATCCCCCAGCTAAGCTTATTTGCTTGTGTTAGGAGTGGGTTCACCTCGATAGTGTAATCTTTACAAATAGTTGATGTGGTAAAGCATTTAGGCATTTGGTTGGATCGCCGTCTTCGGTGGACCAAACATATTAGCGAAATAGCTCAAAAAGCTATGATATTTCTTAATATATTTAAAGTTCTAGTAGGGTCATCCTGGGGTGTTCACCCAAAGCACCTAAGGCGGTTGTAGCTAACTATTATAAGAAGCAGATTTGAATATGTAAGTTACCTGTATGATAGTAGTGCCCGAACTCAGCTAAATAAAAGTAAAATCCAAAATCAAGTAATGAAGATTATTGGAGGCTTCATTAGGAGCACGCCTATTCACGTAATGGAAAGTGAGTTGTGCCTGTGTCCTTTATTTGTACGTCGACAATATTTAGCACATAAACATTGGTTCAAGGCCAAAACTAATGATAACAATCTTATACCAGTTCTTAATGAATTGGAGGGTTTATGTCGGAACCAAAACTGGTTCAATAAGAGGAAACCTCTGTTAATCACTACGTATAGGAAACTACGAGAGATGCCAATTTATACTAGTAGCTGTTTGGATATCTTTCGATTGGAGACGTAGGTTACGAATATCATATTGCCTAGCATAAGCATATTAACAAAACCCAAATAACGTTACAATGTTTATGTGTTACAATTCTTATACACCTGTAATGTACATGATGATCTGTACCATATTTTGATAGTGTGTGTGCGGAATGAGACGCACGGAGATCCTCTTTTGAAGGGTAGCCAAATGGTTGGTAGTTGTAATGGTGTTCTGGCTGATCCGGTATCGGATACAGCCCGAGCACTGTACAACTTTATTAAGTTTAGAGGCTAAGTATTTTGTTAAACTTGTTTTTCAATATCTATATTTTTAATATAAGCAACATAATCGCTTTAGCGACAAAGCCCGTTAAAGAGAAAAAAAAAACATTGTGTACTAAAACATACAAAAAATGAATGTAATTAACATATCATTTTATAACATCAATATTAAATAATATTATCATCATTCTAATTATTAGAGTCTTCAATAAATTCAACGTCAATCTAATTATGAATCAATCAATTTAATTCAACTAAAAATCAACGATTCCAATACAACAATTCAGCCATGTTTTTTTTTTACAGTAAAGAAGAAGGAATTAGAAGATGAGTTGGAGGATATTCAGCATAAAACGCCATTGATTGAGTACGTATAATTTTACTTACACCTACTGTAACGGTTGAATGTTTTTATAGATAGTTTTTAAATGGAGTTGCAATAAAGTTTAAGGTGTGACTTATGCACTGTGAAAATTTAATAAATTGATGGATGTAATTGAGACTACTACCGGCTAGGGCGAGCAGAGTTAAATAAAAGGTTGATTACAATGTATAGTATGAGATTATAATCGTGAATAGAATGTTACATAAATTTATATCTGGTATTTGAGTAAATGAACCTCAGGGGATGGATTCATAATAAATATTCTGCCGTGGCGTTGTTCGGTCCGTTGTGCAAGATGTTAGTATGCACTTAGCTAGTGGACACGTGGCTGGTGGTGATGCCGGCGTGCCAGGGTCTCCGCTGGTGTGCCTCGCTACCTCTAAGATGGTGCGAAGCCCGGTGCGAAGACCCTGGAAATAGGAAAGGTGCGGGTCAGTTTGTCACTAGGTAATTACGTCCAAGTGACCCGCTTAAATAGCAGGTGAAGAGAATCTCCCAGCGGCACTGCAGCGTAGCTAGAAGCTATAATAAAAGAAATATAAATAGGCAGCACAAGCTGGTGCCGCGACCTCTGACCGTAGGGGTCATCGGCCTCGTGGCACTAAATAGGTAGGCTGAAATAGCACACAGTATAAAATAAAATATAATAAGCCATGCATTTTAGCAGGCAATAAGCTGCACCGCTGGAAAGTCTTCACCTGTAGAAAGAAGTAGGAAATGTTGATCTCAAAACTTACCCGGAGCCGACAGCAGTTGGCCACGGGGTCAAAGCGACCTTCCTTGGCGAAGGTTCCATGGAAAGGAACGATATAAGAGCCGTCAGTTGATGACTGGGCTAGTGCTGTCCAATCTCGCTCGCACAACCATAGATATTTAGTAATAACTATCGAAACATACTAAAATATCGATTAATTTACGGATATTGTTTTAATTAGATTTATAAAGAATCCACAACGTTACACTACATCTAGTGCATTGCTTTTCAAATACGCTAAATAGGTTATGCTTTTGTTAACCTTTTTATTCCCGCATCAAATAGTGTTACATAACTACCCATTCATGTTGTCTGGGATTGAAAGTGCTAATGATCTCATTCATACTTGTGCTAATGGTCATTCATTCGAACCCAATCTAACCCTACCCAATGTGCCACCGACAATATGAATCTTCTTTAACACAAACAATTTAGCTTAGCTGGATGGGATAACGAGAAATCTAATAATTTCTGTTACTAATACGATAATAGTAAATGAAACATATTAGTGAATAAACATGCAATAATTTAAGAAATCGCTCATGTAGCAGTAATATTGAAGTTAGCCAAGAACTTGCAGCTACCAAGAAGCCCAAAACGCCAGCCAACATTTTCCATCACAAGATGAAAAACAAACGTATCTCATTGATCTGACTGACCGATATAGGTACGTTGGGTATACGAAGGTTTAGTTCTCTGTATTAAAATATCTCTGAAATTACTAATGAAAGCGCGATACTGCCAGTGGATTATAATATATGTCACTCACATTGCGTACTTGACATTGAACGGGATACAACCCCCTTTTGAAAATTATAACCATTTTGCCAACTAGTGGCATCTTAATATAGGTATGATATAATATATTATAGTAGATATAGAGAAATTAATATAGTAGTAGGCCTGAATTGACTTACTTTCTTTGATAATTAGGTAAAGAAAAAGTTCCCGATAATAATATTTTATAGGCTAAGTATGTTCTTTTGTTTTACTAAACCTATGAGCAAGTAGGACGTAGAGATGGGCCAGTTATAATAGTTTAATGTTATAAAAATTGCAGCATAATTTTCACGGATGGTTCGAAGCGGACGTGCACGGGCTCAATAATCCATGACTCTGTAGTGATCACTGCTGGACATTGTTTGTAAGTATTTTTGTGCTGTTATGGTATAATTATTTTTGACGTTCAATTACTTCTGAAACTGCATTTCAGCCAGTATTTTCCTCAGCTTCTTTTATCATCTCATTACTTACCAACTAAAACGATATTCCAATGGTTAGAAAAAGATACATCGTTCTTTTATGTACTTTCATGTGGTTTCCGTGATTTCAAACCAAAACCACTGCAATTCGCACTACATGTGGGCATGATGCATGAGGCATGCATGAGGCATAAGTATAGTTACCCAATCCTTCAGTAGATCTCAATAGCTACTCATTTACTTTAAAATTATGTAAACTAAAAATCATAATTAATCATTGTTAATAATTATCTTCTCCAGCCTACCCAAGACCCAAGGCCGCGTACGCCCACGGAATGTAGAAGCAGAACTTACAGGTTCCTTTGTAGTTATCGGCACGAAAAAGAAATTTGATTCTGGCTACGAGCAGTATTTACCTATAGAAAGGGTTATTACACACCCTGGAATGAAAGGATGGAGTTGTGATCTTGCTCTAGTCCACACGTTTGCGAGCATGACTGCAGAACAAGCAGGATCAATAATGCCTTTGGCTGGTGAAAAAACATCGACATCCATAGAACCCAATGTGACCATTTTAAGTTGGGGTCGTACTGCAGATGTACGTATATGTAGTGACTAGTTTCAGTATTTATTATTTAGTCATTTTAGAGACCAGTGTGGTATAAAGTTTGTCTTTGTTCATGTGTGTTCAAGTTTTAATAAATAATTTTAAGTTAATATAGGTATACTAGAAATCAAATATTATGAGTCAATTTTCTATTAAACATACTAACAATCCCCTATTAGCCACCGACCACACTACTCATAAAACATATAAACGCGTTCAAAACACCATAAAAGGGATACCAGTGTACATACTTTTATGTTCTTTGTTACGAAAAGGTTCTATTGTCAAGCGGATGAAATGGGTAAGGTATCGGGGTTAAGCGGCCCATCACAACCTGTTTTATTATGACATTAAGGTCACTTGCTATGTGGCTTCAGGCGATGACAGGCCTCATATAATTGAAGTTAGTTGTTATCTACAAACGTATTATTTTTACTATCATGTTGGTGCAGTAGCAACGGCTCTCGTTGTCATTATCTTAGCATTGTTCTCAGTTGCATCCGAGCCCTTCGCGTCGACGCCCGGGGTCCGCTTACTTCTCCTCCTTTTGATTTGACTTATATTGACTTGGTCTTTTGACCTCCCAACCCTGAGAGGAAAGCCTGCGCCATAGCCATCAGCAGATGTACCGACATGCAGGTGAGGTTGGCTTGGGCCCCGGAGATTTTGGTGGGACCTAAAAAGACGGCTTTCGTGATGAAAAAAGAATAGTTTAGGTGGCCACATACAACTGCCACACGTGGAATGAAAGTAAGAAAAAAAGAGAGTATTTCCAGATATAGATGTAGCTAACCTAGATATTTTGCATCTTTCAGAAAGACGAAGAAATTCAATGCGATGACCCCTGCTGTACTAGTGAAAAGGTATAAAAATGGTATTTTTAGAATATCAACAAATAAGACTAACGCTGTTTTATGAGCTACTAGCAACGCGCCCTTTTTATTTTTATTTTTTTCGTGTGGAAGCACCCACGGGCTTCAACGCAACGCGCCCTCGCCTCGCTTCGGTTCATATGAGTTTTTTCAACTCAAGGCATTGTAATTTACATATAATAATACCCTATATCAATCGGGAATAATGTACCTTCCAAATGGCGAAAGAAATTTTCCAATAAATGCAGTGGTTTCAATAAATGAACTCCACAAACATATGAACAAACTCACAAAATTCAACCTCTCTCTCTTGATAGTTATTAGTATAAATTTCATTCTGGATACTATATCTAAAATTAGTTCATCAACTACTATGTCACAATATTTTAATAAAAGAATACGTTGTTTTTATTATTTAGCCCTGTAGTTCTGCAGAGCAAGCCAAATGTCAGAAGGTCATAGATGATCGCAATCAAGGGATTACTAGTAACTCTCAGGGAGCCACTAATGCCGGTGATGATCACAGTACGGCAGATGAATTGAAACAGTCAACTGTTCTTTATATGCGAAAAAATGAGCATAGATTGCAGCATCGATACCCTTTACGTAGTGGGGGAAATATGGAAATGAGTACTAAGGTTGTGAGCCGATATTTGTCATCTGGTGAAGTTGTAAAAAAAGTAAGTCTATCATCATCATCATCTAGTCCACTGCTGGACATAGGTCTCCCCTAATAAGCGCCATAGCGCCCTGTCTACAACTTGCTGCCTCCAGCATCTGCCCGCAGTCTATACTGTTACACAATTATATCATCTATATCACTACATAATATAAAACAAAGTCACTTTTCCCGTCTGTCTGTGCTTATGTATGCTTCGATCTTTAAAACTGCCAAAGGTTTTCAATGCGTGGTTTTTTTTAATAGATAGAGTGGTTAAAGAATCCTCTTTAACCACTTTATCTCTCCATCCGGTTTATATGTATAATACATGCATAATATCATGCAGGCGAAGCCGCTGGCGTCCGCTAGTTACTATTACTAAAGAGTAAATGAGTTGAAAATATTTAAAAAAAAACTATGGGTTATGTTAAATTAACGATTCATAACACATAAATATTTTTATTGGAATTCTTGTCTGTGTGTTCGCGATCGACGTAAAAAGTACTGAACGGATGTTAATGTAGTTTTTTCTATTAAAAACTTCTTGGCCAGACTTACATGGCATGAGCTAGTAAGGCTATAAAACGTGTTATACGTGTTATAATATACCATTGTAAAAAAAAAAAAACATATTAAGTCGTCATCATCATCCGAACGCCAATTCCAGTTGCATCCAAAGCATGCACTTTGACCACAGGCAAGAAATTCACCGACTAAGTCTGTTTTCGGAAACCTATAACCTGCGAATTTTCAAGCCTCGAGTGAATAGGTTCCTTCTAGGCAAGCGTGATTCATCGTAGACCACATCGTCACTTACCATCAAGTGGAATAGATAAATAAAAAACAAATATCTTGCGCCAGAGCCTCGCCCGTCAATCAGTAGGTGTACTGATTTGCAGCTCAGGGTGGCTTGGGCTCCGAAGATTTGGTGGATAAGGGCTGCGAAGCTCGAAAACCTCTAACAAAATAACCAGAGGCGGGCGAACGGTATCGTCAGTATGGATGAGTCATCCACAGTTTATGATACCTGTGATACGACACGACTATTTTGATATGCAATTCCAAAATTATTATTAACAGTAAATTTTCTAATGCCTAATTTCTATCTATGCTAGTCCTTCATTAATTAAAATTTAACTCCACTGTGGAATTCAAAGTGTGAATAAAAATTCCATACTCGTTGATTTTATAATGAGTCAGCTTATGGTAATTCGATCACGAAACAAAAACGAACTTGAACGTGTCATGAAAAAACCTCGTGACGATAAAACAATACTAATTGGATCTTTTTATCGTAGTTACTGCCCCAGTTCGTAGCATTTTTTTATTGCTTTTCAATCGTCAGTATTTCAACTGTTATTGCAATTATATATAAATCTTAAGAGCTTTTTTAAGTAAAGATTACCATACTTATGAGTATGTTTTTAAATTATATCTTGTGTTCAATTAAATTTTTAAGCATTTTGTATGCTTACTTTTTTCTAAAGATTTAGATCGGAAAAAGAGAACATCTAGGACGGGACTTGAACCCGCGACCAGTCCCTTACAGGGGGAATGCTCTGACCAACTGAGCCACCTAGACACGTCCCAGATATTCGAAATTCTCCGATACATTATTACGTCTTAAGGCGACGTTGGAGCCATCTACTGTAATTCTTGCGAACTACGGAAACAATGAACAACTTTACAGTCATTTTTAAACATTGTTTTTTGATGACTCCGCCTAATTAATTCAATTAATTTTTTTTTAAGCATTTTGTATGCTTACTTTTTTCTAAAGATTTAGATCGGAAAAAGAGAACATCTAGGACGGGACTTGAACCCGCGACCAGTCCCTTACAGGGGGAATGCTCTGACCAACTGAGCCACCTAGACACGTCCCAGATATTCGAAATTCTCCGATACATTATTACGTCTTAAGGCGACGTTGGAGCCATCTACCGTAATTCTTGCGAACTACGGAAACAATGAACAACTTTACAGTCATTTTTAAACATTGTTTTTTGATGACTCCGCCTAATTAATTCAATTAAATTTTTAAGCATTTTGTATGCTTACTTTTTTCTAAAGATTTAGATCGGAAAAAGAGAACATCTAGGACGGGACTTGAACCCGCGACCAGTCCCTTACAGGGGGAATGCTCTGACCAACTGAGCCACCTAGACACGTCCCAGATATTCGAAATTCTCCGATACATTATTACGTCTTAAGGCGACGTTGGAGCCATCTACCGTAATTCTTGCGAACTACGGAAACAATGAACAACTTTACAGTCATTTTTAAACATTGTTTTTTGATGACTCCGCCTAATTAATTCAATTAAATTTTTAAGCATTTTGTATGCTTACTTTTTTCTAAAGATTTAGATCGGAAAAAGAGAACATCTAGGACGGGACTTGAACCCGCGACCAGTCCCTTACAGGGGGAATGCTCTGACCAACTGAGCCACCTAGACACGTCCCAGATATTCGAAATTCTCCGATACATTATTACGTCTTAAGGCGACGTTGGAGCCATCTACCGTAATTCTTGCGAACTACGGAAACAATGAACAACTTTACAGTCATTTTTAAACATTGTTTTTTGATGACTCCGTCTAATTAATTCAATTAAATTTTTAAGCATTTTGTATGCTTACTTTTTTCTAAAGATTTAGATCGGAAAGTTGTTCATTGTTTCCGTAGTTCGCAAGAATTACGGTAGATGGCTCCAACGTCGCCTTAAGACGTAATAATGTATCGGAGAATTTCGAATATCTGGGACGTGTCTAGGTGGCTCAGTTGGTCAGAGCATTCCCCCTGTAAGGGACTGGTCGCGGGTTCAAGTCCCGTCCTAGATGTTCTCTTTTTCCGATCTAAATCTTTATATCTTGTGTGTATGTGACGTAACATTAGTCTAAAGAGTACCTTTTTTTTCGTGCTGAATTCCCCACGGATACCTGCCGGCCAGCGGGGCTGGTTTTGTCGGACTCAACAATTCCCTCGTAACCCGGAATCTAAAGAGTTCCTACTTATGAACTGCACGTAATCCGCAGAACAACTTGTGGGGATTTCAGTGTTCTTGGTACAATATTGATCCGAATGGTTCAAATTGCTTGCGGGCTTGTACCAATCAGGCTTTATTAGCTAGCGGGAGAGAGATCCGATTCTCAGCACTCCATGGATTCACCGTGCGGTCGCCGGGTCCATAGCGTGGTACAGAGAGGAACACCATGACGGCGACTGGGACTTGCGACCCAGATGTAGGTTTAGGGTGGCCACCTTGTGATGCATCAGCGCTCACCTCCACCGTCAGTAGTGTTCCCCCCCCTACCTATCCAAATTTGGTAAGATCCTAACAATGCCGCTTTTGATATACGTTTTAATAAAGAGCTTACTGAAGCTCTTGGCAATCCGAGGTCTTTAAGTAAGTTGTACAGGGATTTAGCTGGAATTCCCCTTGCTCCTACTTCTACGGCATAGAGTTTAACCACGTAGCCGTTTTTGGTTAACTCATTAGTCAAATCAAAGTATTTGTTTGTCTTTATAGCGTGGTCTTTAGGTATATTAGTTTCCCACGGTACTGTGAGTTCTACAAGCACTGCACGCTTATGCAATCGTGAAAAAAGGAATATGTCGGGTCTGGATGATGAGGCACAGACATCCTCCGGTATCCTATAGTGCTTCTCATACGTGTCTACGAGTATTGTCCAGTCAACGGCAGCTATCAAAATTGAATAAGGCTTTTGAAGTGATTTCTTTGAGCAGCCTTCCTTTACAAACGCAATGTCATTTCTTTGGTTTGTGGTTAATCCTTTTTTCGCTCTAGCTACCGCCAAACTTACAGCCTCACGTATGATTTCTAATACCTTATCATGACGGCGCGAGTAATGACCCCGGTCTAATAGCGTTTTACAACCCACTAGTAGGTGCCTAGCCGTACCAGTTGCTTCACCACATGAGTTACATGTTTTATCTGTGGCTTTTCCCCATCTGACCAGATTGCTTTGGTCGGGGAGGGTCAACTGGAATGCATTCAGGTAAAATTTAAGTAAGGCCGGTGACCAGTCGTATATTATGGTACGCCATTTTAAGGCTATGGGAATACAAAATTCACCTAGAGTCAACCATTCGTTTTGCATTTCTAGGTTCATTGCGTGCACCTTATAGGTGTTGTTTTCGTCTGCTTGAAGAAAAGATTTTGTTATTTCTTTATCTGTTTGTCTCTGAATATTACCTAGACCTACTCTACCAGTCTGCGAGCCTATCATGAACCTTTTATGGAACTGGAGGCGTGATTCGAGCTCCGATGCATTTTTATCTTTTGGAAGGACTTTTACTATTTCGTCTTTAGATTCCGATAAGACGTGCATTTTAGTTACTCTTAGGTGTTTATAGAGTTCTGATGGCTTCTTAAGCGTCATTCCAAAATTATTCGCGGATCTATATAGTGCCGACGGGTCGGCCGACTGAGCTAGCCCTAGCCACGACTTCAGTGTCTTCGTGACACTCGCATCTAGTTTTTTAAGGAGGCTCTGGTTTATATCATATATAAGAAACGGCCAGTTAAGACGCGAGGTTAAATAATTGTCATAGATCCAAGCTTTTTTAACATTACTTATTGGTTGTTGGTCTACCTTTTTTAAATCGATAATGAAACTATCAATTAATTCGTCCAAAGCTGGAGTGCAACCTCTGTTGTCAATCTTTCTTCCGAGGAATTTAAAAGGCACGGTTTCAGATATAGTTGAAACGTTTTCCCCGCCTATACTAAGCCCTGGGTCATATGAAGTATACCTGGTACCCCGCCTACCCAGACATAGACAGTAGCATTTGCTAGGTTTTGCTCTCATTCCATCTGTCCATGTACAGAAATCGTCTACTCTACGCAGTAGGTCCTGGCACTGCTTTGGGTTACGAGTCAGTATTGCCAAATCGTCCGCGAAAGCGAGGATAGACTCCGTATATTTACCGTTTAGCTTAAACCGATAGCCCCACTTCTTGTCGTGTGTGGAAATGTTGTCTATTAAAATATTTATTACTATATTGAAAACTATAGGTGATAAACAGCAACCTTGGAACAAACCCACATTATAATTTAAAGGTGGCGTGTATCCATCTTTGGTATTAATCACAAACTTTAATTTACCATAATAAGAGGATATTATTTCCCAAATGATGGACGGAAAGTGATACCATTTTAATGCAAACAACATAAGCTCGTGTTGTACTGAGCCAAAAGCGTTTTCTAGGTCTATCCAACAAACTGTTATTTGCTTTTCATTTGATCTGGCATCTTTTAAACTTTCCGCCAGTAAAGAATTGTGTTCCAGACATCCTGAAATTCCGGGTAGGAACCCTTTTTGGTGGTTTGGTCTGAAATAGTTATTATTGATCATGAAATTTGTCATTTTAAATTTAAGCCATGAGAAGAAAATTTTAGAAATTGTATTGGTTAATGCTATTGGTCTAGCGTCTTTTGGACTAGTTACTATTTCTTTCTTTGGAATGAGCACAAAATTAGCCTTGCCGAAGGCCGCTGGGACTTCTTTACTCGACCAGATCCTATTGAATTAAACCTAATAACAAATTCGTCAACTTTGACTTGCAATTGCTGCAAGCCGGTACACCTTCTGATTGATGGACGAGGCTTCAGCAAAAGCTTTCCTCTCGGAGTTTAGAGGTCAGACGATAGTCGCTCCCATAAAAGCCAAATAAAAAGAGAAGAAAGAGTAAACGGACTCCGGGTGACGAGGTAAACGCCTCGTTAGCAACCGGACCAATGATAAGATGATGATGACTGATTTTTAAATTTTATTGCTTTAAGAGTCGCGGGGAAGGTTGGTCTCAGACGCGAGTAGAAGAAGAAGATGAAGAAGAAATAGTGGTGAGATTCTTTAAAAAATTTCAAATTATATTTACACTAGTATATTTAATTAATTCCTATTTTTCTGTGGCATAAAAATTTTCATATTATATTTTGATAACAACAACATGAAAGTGGAATGAATGCATTGAAAAATTATATGTTATAGCACATATAATTTTTCAATGCATTCATTCCACTTTCATGTTGTTGTTAATGGAATAAAAATTAAGAGTCAAGACAAACTTAAGAATGTATAGTGTGAATATGGAGGAGAATGTGTACCCAATGAAAGCAATGCATTAACAGGGTTACTGGATATGAAGGAAGCTAAGGATATATTTACTAAAAATAGTATAAAAGTTTACTCAATTATCACTACGTATTCACAGTTATTGGTAACGATACCAATGCTATTAGTAGTTACACACATACCTTATTAGTAGTTACAAACAGACCTTTCCCATTGGGAGACAGATACAGATACCACATGTTACTATTTGCTACGATTCTATATACCTTTTGCTTCTACTTTCATATCTGTTTTCACATGCAGGAGTTAGACAGTCCACAAATATTGCAATCCAATATCATGATATCAGTATCGATATGGGTACGAAAGAATTTGTGTTTATATCTTAGAATGAAAATTTGTGTTCATTAAAATGAAAACAGAATAAATTTTAAAATTTGTCGATAACTTATACTTATTTCGGTACACACTTGCATGGTGGGTGGAGGGGTAATCGTGAATTGAGAAACTCCAGTGGGTGGATGGGTCGGAACCCGAAATCCCCAATGTCCAAATGAAAGCACTGGCTAGCTAGACTCAGGCTCGTATTCGAATTATGTACTCGTACAAATATGAGGGCTTCAGATATAACCTATCTGTCTCTCGAATATGTCTATAGGTTGAAATAAAACTATTTTTAGCGGATTCTATCACGATTTATTTGGTGTTATTTTATTATTTATAGTGATCCCGACGCCGACGTAAATAGTAAAAGAACCTCGAATAAATCGAAAAAGATTTTTTCAAAAATGGTTTTATTTTGATGTGTAACATTCCCGTAAAGTTCCGACAATATTATTAGTGTAAATATTTATTTTGTTGAAAGAATTTGATATTTTGAATCTTACGAGTATGTTTAGTTTTAATCTTTAAGTATTTATGTTTTGATGTTGGTACCGCGTATTGATAGGACCAACATCAATCATATTTTTTCTTTACGTACCCGCGCATTATTGTACGTGAGCTATGACGCCAGTCGCGCGACGTCGCTTTGTGAGGGTCCGAGCTCATTGGATCGTTGGTGGACCATGTGCTCGTGAGGTTTTAGTAGGGTCCGAGCTGGTCAGCTCGTTGGTGGACCCTGTGCCCGCGCCTTTTTTGGGTGGCCTTGCCACGCGCTTTGAGGGGACATTGTTGTGACCTTGTTTGTTGAACGTTGATTAATTGTTGAAAATTAATCGAGCTAGTTATCTCTTTGTTAAATAAAGTGAATACGCCCATCGCGGTCGTTGGACTTGGAACATTGCTGCGGTGAAACCCACCTTCTATGGGAAGTAAATCTCACATTTTATTTTATTGCATAATTAGTTTATTGTAACTTCAATTACACGTACATTCATGTCACATATCGTTGGATATACTAAATAGGCACACTTTCAAATCTTTGCTACTTTCCCGGCTGAATCCCGGTTCATGGAAGGTCAGTGACCCATTAATTAATATATTTTGTGTATTGTTGATGATAATTAACGGATTGGTTTAGTTTTGGTTTGCAATTTGAAACTTATCGGTTAGAGTCCGCCATTTTGAGTGTTAATTTATCGGTATTATTTTGCCTTTTGGTGCAATTGAATTTGACTATTTTCACCTTAAAACTTGGAATTGTTATTGTAATTAAAATATTTCCTGGTCGATTTCAATCGGATGTCAATTGCGGCTTAATTTGATTATTGAAACAAGTACGTGCCAAAATTCTCTTTAACTTTGAATTGTTGTTTATTCATGTTTGATTGGACCCGCCGGGAGGTCTGAATAGATATTTATTTGTGTTTACTTGCTATAAAATTGAAAGTAATGTATGATTTGATTTGTTTGTATCCGAGCGTTTAAAATAGCTAATTTTATAGTTCAATATTTCTCGGGATTTCCGGGTAATTTTTTGGTGGTCGATTCTGACCGAACTAACCGGTTCACGGTAACGGAAATTCAACTTCCTGGGAAGTTTTGGTATTCCTTTTGTTTGATTTGTTCTAAGTTCGGAGCGGTTCCTTGAATGCCTTGTGCGTTTTTAGTACGTTCGGATAACCGGTTTTTATAAAATTGCGGTATTTTGTTGTTTGAGCCGTTTTATAGTCGTACCGACTTCCTGTGTTTGATTAATGATTTTGTATCGTTTGTTGACTGCACCTTGGTGTAGATCCAGATCATTAGACACTTTATTTTAGTTAGATATTAAGTTTTAGTTTTATTTGCGTTTCCACTGTCGGCTTAGATCGCGCTTCGGAACGAAGTAGTGATTGCGTGAAAGTGAGTGGTGAGGCTGCGGCTTGAATACTACCTGCTTGTGGTCTCACTGCTCACCCTTGTCTCCGGGTTAAAGGAGACTGGTAGCAGAGCTGTTAATTGTTTTTTTTTATTACTGCGCTCGCTCGGTTCACGCACTGATCAGAGTATATTCTGTACGATTATACTAAGGCATAATTTTTCTAATTCTAGGACAAAACATTTCGAAGGTTTATTCATGAAGGTCAACAACCTATGGTAAGGCAAGAAACAATTTGATAAGATGATAATAACAATAATATTTGGAAAAGAATTCAATCACTAGTTTTTGTTTGGACAACAGGCTGTATGAAAAATAACGAAACCGCTAAAACTCGACTCACAATCGTAAAATTACGCTAGCATAGCCTCTCCCTAATTCAACTGCTTTTTGTACCACCAGTGGTCACGTACCTAGTAGAAAGCTAACTGAGATGTTAAAGTTTATATTTTGATACCTGGTCATTGTTCGTGATATTAAATTTTGTACTCATATTTTTTTAAAAGGATGAACACCAGCAAATGAAGAATTCGCATTCTGCACCTACTTCTTGGCGTAGACAAATAGGAGCTAGGGTAAAATGTTTACACGTACTATTAAATTTATCTTTAAACTGTATTTTAAAGAAGTGAACCATATAGTTTAACCTTCTTAAATTCATTGATTGACAAATTGGTCTATTTGAGTGTATTACTAACATAAATATTAATTACTTGACACATTTTTGAAGTGAAAACTTCTTTAGCGGCGTTGTGCACTTTTTTGTAATGGGTAAAAAAGGTTAAACTCGCGTCAGTAAACACGTGACCTGATTGTAAGACAACAAATATAGAAGCGCTAATTTCACACTGTACTTAACGACCTTGGTGGCGCGTTCGTCTAATGAGTGGTCGTTGACTTCGTCAAAACTGAGATCAACACTTTTTTCATCATATAACTCTATTCTATTATGTGCCATAAATCTATTGATATAAAAAGGAAATTGAACAAAGTGCATCTATTAATGAAAAAAGTGACGAAGAAATAGAGAAAGAAAATGAGTGAGTACTTTATAAATATATTAGCGATGATGGTTCTGGTAATAATGATGGTGAAAAAATCGTTGAAATTATTGATGGAAGTTGATTTTTCTGAGATATAAACTTTTAAATGTAAAATAATTGTAATAGTTCTGAAGTGTAAAATTTTTAATGTAATATACATTGTCATGTTTGTGTACGATAGCGCAATAAATGAATATTGTATGTTTACACATAAATGATAGTACTTTTATACTGATAATTAAAGCAATTCGTGCAAAATTATTCCCTAACCATTCCAAAATATCAAAAATGCACAACGTTAATAAATTCAAGTTTTCACTTCTACCATTCACTTCTGCCGGCACTCTCGGAGCGCAACCCGTAATTTTTTTTACTTGCATACTATTTTGACGGATTTATCTGACGGCCTCTGTGGCGTAGCGGTAGTGCGTTCTACTGCTACGACAGGGGGCGCGGGTTCGATTCCCGCTCAGTGCAAATATTTGTATGCATGAATATGTCTATTTGCATTGGTCTGGGTGTTTCTATGTATAATATGTATGTATTTACAAAAAAAAAGTATATAAGTATGTTTATCCGCATTCTGGAACCCATAACACAAGCTAGTTAAACTATGCTTACTTTGGGTCTAGAAAGCGCTGTGTAGAATGTCGTAGAATATTTATATTTATATTTATATATATTTATAAATTTACTGAAGTAATTTTCGTAACCGGTACTGTAATATATTATATTTCTAAAATACGAGTAGATATTGTTCCGAAAACTTCATGTGTGATTACTTAACCTAACTGTGCTATTCCTACATTATTTTAACCTGTAATTATAAATTAGATCATTTCAAATCACTTTCTAATATTATTTAATTACTTTAGGAAACAAATAAATTGACTCTTGAAACATTTGGATTTTTAAATGCAGCTACTTGTAAGAAGATGCTTCAGCGGGCTCACCCTGACATGGAAATACGTCAGTATAAACTTGTTTTGTATAATATTTACGTTTTGATGTTTCAAGTAATTTAGTTTCGTTTCGCTTTACAGAATACACACTTGTAACTAAACTTTTAGTAGTCATGAATACCTTTCACTAATAATATTTTCTGATATGAATGTCCACTGACCAAACACAGTGCTCGAAACATCTCTACTCCGCATCGGTGGGGACAGTGTAATTGGAACGAAGTGGAGCTGAGCGCACTTTCAAATAGAATATATTACGACACCTCTGGGTTCAATTGGCATATAAACCAAAACACGACTTAATTATTATTATTTAAATCTTTAGTAGGTAATCAATAATAATAATAATAATAATATCTCTTTATTGTACACCAAAGACACTAAAAACAGGAATCCGACATACATTTTGTGGTATTAGTACAATTGGCGGCCTTGTCACTCTGAGGCAATCTCTTACAGGCAACCATAGGATGGAGAGTAAAATAGACGAGAAAGAAAAGTTTTGGGGTAGTTGGGTGTACTTTGGAATAGTAAATGAATACACATATAAACATTATAAATACCTAGATATAGGTAATATATAGTCAAACTTACTTAAATCATACATACACTACACACTAATCAATACACACATAGATAGGTATCTTTTTTTTTTTTTTTAACTTGCAGAAATCCCTTCGTATACCCTCCCGCCGGCCAGCGGGGGTGGTTATGTCGTGCATCGACTAAGACCGCAAGGTACCTAGTTATTAATCATATGTTAGTGACAAAATTTTAAATAGAAAAACATCTAATCTATGAGTTAATAAGTCTATGCTTCGCCTATGCCAAAATACTATGCAAGAACTCAAATCGGTGTTTGAGATAAGGTGTAGGCGGATTGAATAATATACTAAACAATAAGGAGAGAATATGCGCATTCGGCGAAGGCCTATAGGTAACCAGTTGAGCTTTCTTCGGAAATCAGAAACATGATCATATTTGCGTAGACCAAATATGAATCTTATGCAAAAATTTTGGAGTCTCTCAAGCTTGTTAAGTTGGTCTTCAGTGAGATCTAGATGCTGGCATCAGCATAGTCGAGGATAGGGAAAAGAAGAGATTGTGCAAATCTTAGTGGCAGTGGGTAGGAAATTTTGAAGCCTACGCAGGGACACTGAAGCAGCAAACATTTTACACCTCAGTTCTTGGACTTGTGGACCCCACGATAAACATCTATCTATGAATATCTCCAGGTTATTAACCGTATTACTGTAAGAGATATTTACTCCACTACAAGTCACTTGAGAAAGAGGAGACAAGTTCACCTTAGCTGTCAACCTAGAGCTACCGACAACAATGATCAGAGTCTTGCATGGATTTACCTCAAGACCGTACGATGTGCTCCATTTGCATTGCATTAAAGGTCATTATTAACAATGTTGTCAGCTTCCGTCAGTTTGTTCAGTGGGGCCCGAAAATATATTTGGAGATCATCCGCGTAGAGGTGGTAAGAAGAAGATAGTTTGTTGATAATTGAGTTTATAAAAACTGAGAAGAGGAGATAGAACGCCGCCCTATGGTATACCAGCAGTTGTTGTACAACAAGAGGAAATAGTATATTTGATGTGTATGTCTATGTCTATGTCGGCGACCAAACAGATAACTAAGAAACGAAGCCAGTCAACCGCAGTTGAAGATATGTTAAGAGAGCTCAATATGCTAAGTAAAACGTCGAAGTCTACGGTATTGAAAGCATTGCTGAAGTCTAACAGGGTTAGTACTGTCAGCTCATCATGCTCCATACCCAATCTGATATCTTCCGTAATATGAACCAATATAGTAGTGGTACTGTGACCAGGACGAAACCCAGACTGTAGAGGATTCAGAAGTGAATTTTTAGAGAGGAAATTAGAAATTTGAGTGTGAATAAGTCGTTCAAGAACCTTAGAAAGGAAAGGCAGGATAGAAATAGGACGATAATCAGAGAAAGAGGAAGGATTTTTCTTTTTAGGAATAGAGATGTCTCGATCATGCATTTGCTCAATCGCAACCACTGACTTTTGCGTAAATTATATTTAACGTGTGTGCTTAATAAACATACGTAAAATACTTTTTGCAATGGATATGGTTTATACGTCCATATTTTATTTAAATGTTTGGATTGAAACGTTATTTACAAATGGTAAATAGCGTTTAAGAAATACATTTACTCGTCATGGCGTAAAATCCATTTACAATCAACGCAGATCTTACGCCCCGGGTTGGCAAAAATCTTGGTCATTACGTCTTACTAAAAATTTAAAAAAGAAAAATTTGCCTGTTACATCAATATTTTATCTTTTTTGTGGCAGGATTATCTAAATTTTTTGGGTCGTAATTTGCGAATTTGAACATTTTAAATATACAGATCGATAGAGAAAAAAATGCTGAGCAAAACGGTGTATTTAACTCATTTTGGCCAAAATGGTTTATATGCCAATTGAACCCAGACGTGTCGTATGAACACGCGGTCCCAAGCCGGACAGAATGGAGCCGAGCAGGCTGTGGTACCGAACGGAGCGCACAAAGCGGGGGGTGGAGTAGACTTGCTTGACTTGTTCAGCTCAGCTCAGCTCCTCACTGCCTATCCCCGCCCCGTCCCGCTCTGATCCGCTTCAATGCAAACACTTGCTACTTTTCACTGCTCGTCTCTGTTCCACTCCGCCCGGCTACGCGTCAGTGGAATCGCACCCACACTGTCTCGATACCGCATGAAGCAGGGCGTAACGAGACACGTTCAAATTTAAGGCCACACAGGGATGTATTTGAACATAAGGAAACCTGAAACGTAGTTAAATAGCACTTGTATGGAATTGTGTTTCTGGTCGAAAGGGTTTGTTAGGATGTCTGGTTGGTATTATAGTGACACCTCTGGTTTTACGATATGTAAAGGCTAAGGTGACCACTTCAATTGTAACTGGTAACATCAGGCTAAATGTGCTACTTTGCCGGTATCTTAGCAGTACAAATATACATAGATACGTGTCTGTAACTGTGTATTAATTAACAAATAATAGTTATTATTTCAAATACTATAATTTTATTTTTATTTTCCTTAGAAGGCAATGAGATCGTGTGTTATGCGAGTGACGATCATTATGTAACTGAAGTAAGTTGAATCATTACTACCAATCTAACTGCGGTGCAATCTTTCAGTTGACTGAGAGTAAAAAATTTCACATTGCGGGGCTTGTGACAGAAAAATACCTATATATTTCTTATTACCTAATTTATCTTTCTTAACGATGATTTTCAATTAGCAAAGAAATCCGTATAGTTACTATAATTGAACGAAAATGAAATAAATGAAAATCATAACAGTCACTATTCGTAATCAAATCACTGCTTACGTAATACAGGCTTGTCCGTTATTTTAATTCATAGATGGATGATATTTTATCTGTTGGAAGAAATACTGTAAGAGCTTTCGGATGTTTTTGGAAGCATGTAAACATTGTTGTTATCATCATTATAGACTTGAGTCCCAGTTACATCCGAGGCTCTTACCTCGGAGCCAGGGGTTCGACTTTTACTCCTTGCACGTAAAAATTATTGTACAAGTGATTATTCGTCAGAATCAACCGGTAAATTCAATTTTTGGCAGGAAGACTCTGGTGCCCCGGTAGTTCGCTTAGGGCAGCTAATTGCAATAACCGTGGGTGGAATCAGATCTGATGGTGACCACGTCGCTGTCGGCATGAAACTAAGTCACTTCTGCCCGTGGATCAATGAGAACCTCCCGTGAGTATCTACAGACCGCTAAATCTGAATTTATTTCTTTTTTTTCTAATTTCTGTCTTTCTTCTAAAAAGATACTCTGCCACAATGTTAGTTTTTCACAAGTTTTCTGAAGAAACCCTTCCACGTAATCTTCCTAAAAATACTAATACTGATATTTTCTTATTTTGGTAAAGAAATGTTCAACAAAAAAAAACATGCTTTTTATCTTTGCAATAAAAATAATTTCTTCACCAAATATCATTCGATAAATCATATAGTTCTAGGCATTGATATATACTCGTATTATCCAGCCACTAAACTAAGATTAGTCCAGTCAAAATAGATAAAAATAAGGCATAACTTAGGAATAATTCGCATAGAGCTGAAAATTGGCAGAGACGTTAAATACATCATTATAAATAAAATGTCAAAATCCCCTTCGATCCTACTTTAATTTTATTCAAGGTTTGACTTTGACCGTACAAAATTAAGGTTTTTCATTTTTCTCTAAAACGATAACTTTTATCGAGAAAATAGGTCAAACAAAGTTGTAGATCATACAATTGGCTATTTGACAGGTGTAACAATAAAATATGAAATATGTTGTTTAAGCTAGCATATTAGGTAGAAATAATTACTCAATAGGTTCTTTACATTAAAATAAATGGTAAATATTTTATTTTTGGAAATTAAACTGTGTTGTGGATGACAAGGATTGAAACGCGGGCGGCCATGATTGAGCATCGTGTGACGTCACATTTCAATAAACTCAACGTGATACGTTTTGTCGTCCGTGATTTTCTGAGAAAATAAACATTAAGTATAATATTTCGAGAGAGGTTTCACGAAATGGAGTCAGGTATATTAAAGCTGATAGTGCAAATTTGCCTAAAGTTGACAATTTTTTTTGCGTGTAATCCTGACTTGCTCTGCTATGTTTCGGAATGCAAAAACTTCTGTGTAAGTACCGAAATATCAAATTAATAATATATAATTTATATATTTGTAAAAGTCATTTTATAAAATTATTACCGAGATCAAATAGTCAGATTTTTATAAAATGTATAAAATTACATACAAAATGCAAAATTTGTCCAGAACATATTTTTTATCTTTGGAAACCCCCACGGGCCGACGATGGGGTGGGCGTGTTGGAATCGGACCGACTAAAACCACACGGGGTCCTCCCCCAGTGTCTATTGCCGGGTACCCCGGGTAGGCCCTCGAAAGGATAACCCCTGGGTTACCGGCGGACTTTGGCCGCAACCGCGGCCTCGCCTGGTGGGGTCGGGTTTTATCCCACGTCGGTGAGTTAGCAGGCGTCTATAGGACACACACGACACGCCTCCGCCACGGCCTGCTTCTGTAAGGACGGCGAGTCGGCTAACTGTCGTCCTCAGAACTCGATCATGGAGGTCGGTAGTCCCGGGCGTAGACGCCGGTCCCCGTGGTCCCTCTCCAACCAATCCTTCATGATCAGTCTCACCACTGCAATGGTGGATTCCCCCCACTTCGGATGCTCAAGTCGCACCCTCCATGTCTCCATGAGTTCCCGGTGGAGCTGGGACTGTTGAGCCCTGATTTCTCGGGCCCCGCTCCAGCGCCTCCTTGCGCCATTGGTACAACAGCGCAAGGGCTTTCGCTTCCAGGTCCCATGGATGGGGTCCCAGCTAGGAGACATGCCACCACGACGGAGATTGTGCGATACCCCCTGAAGACTGACGGCCATCGCTTTTAACGGGCTGTTTAGAACAGCGACGTAGCGGGCCGCCAGAGCCTCCGCCCATACGGGGGCCCCGTATAGGGCCATTTTTCACACGATCCTCAGGTACAGTCTCCTAGTGGGTGCGTTGGGTCCCTTAACGTTGGGCATCAACCGCGATAGCGCGGCCGCAGCCCCCCTCAGTTTCAGGTTTGTCCAGAACATAAGGTTCATCAACAGCCGTACTCAGTGTCCATGCTTATCTATGAAAAGGAAGGAGTAGTACAAAGTGTACAGTGTGCAGACTGCCCTGTCTCTAAAGTTTGCTGCAAACATGCAGTGGCTTTCTTAATGTGGACTCATAGAAGAAGTGAGGAGTCATCTTGCATTGCCATTTATTTATTTATAAATAATTAATTTTAAATTTATTTCTACTAAATACTTACATCGAAATGGTCTTCACAAAAGAAAATCGCAGATTTATTATATTTAAGCTGCGGGTCTCGGCGTGCTAAATGTAACCACTGCTTTTGATATTTATGACATTTAACAATTTGTTAGGATATTTAACTGTCGTACTTCTATACATAGGCACGGCACATGTCTTATAGCTTGTCATTTTCACAATAAAACTTGTAAAAATTCTGATATTTCCACTCAAAATAAGCACACGAGTTAGAGTGTCGTTTAACTTTGCTTTGTTCATTGAAATATGACGTCACAATCCGCAAATGCCACGTGACCGACTGTTTTAGCGCGAATTCAAAATTATTGGATAAAAATATTTGTTTTCTGTATGAAATAGGGCTTTTTTGAAAAAAAGATAATTGTATGAGATACTTAATAAACCTACGTAAATTTTAGAATATTTTCCCGAAAACTGTCAAGTACCGAATTCTCTACAAAAATGGGCCAAGCACCTATTCTCTTACGACTCACCATTCGTGAGATATCGTGGTTTTAATAATTAGAAAATTCAAATTTTACATACGACCAATATATTATGCACTAAAACGCAGCCTGTACACGTCATCGGATGTTCAATATAAATAAAAACAAGAAACTATTGGTTTGTGTTACTTACACAATAAAACTTGTATAAATTGAATGATTATAATTAAAATAAACTAAAGAAGCGGGGGGTTAGGGATGAATTTTGGGAGCATGATAAAAGCTCGCCCCGCCCTCGCACTTGAGGGTTACATTTCATATGTTTCATTTGCATTCAATTCAATTGCATTTCATTTTCATATTTCATACCCAGTTACATTTTGATATCAGACGAGGCGGATGTATCAGTTGCTTTGTAATGGGACTTCTCTAAAGTTATGTCGCGCGCTAAGACATTTTGTTAACGTAATAACGATTAAAAGTAACGTAACTAACTATCTCATGACAAAATCTTTGTATCTTTTGATGATTGAATGCGTCTCGATATGTGAAACCGATTCAATTAACAGATAAATTCGAGATTTGACCTTTGTTTTAAAGCTTTATTTAATTATGACACTCAGTTATCAAAGTAATAACAAATAGCTTATACCGTGATCAGTAATGGAACATTGATTTGAGAAAACCGAAGTTGACTAGTATTAAATTTAAATAAATTATCAAATAAATCATAGAAAGTGGCTGATAAATTAATTAACTATTACATTGATTGCACACGAGATAGTGTTAATCACACGACAAGGCTATTTTGCGAGATTACAATAAATATATTAGAAGGCACACGTGCGGGTTCCTTGTTGGAACCTTCCTTGTTGGTTGTTCCTGTGCAAACTCATGACGTATTGGGTTTATATCCTAATTCCCGTTACAACATATACCCTAACAACCATGACTCACCTCATAGGTATAGTTACCTTAACCTCTACCTATGCTTACCTCATAGGTGGTGCGAAAATTCGTGCATATTATGTAAAAAATGAATTCTCTAATTATTATAACCGCGATATCTCACGAATGGTGAGTCGTAAGAGAAAAAGTCACTGGATCATTTTTGTATAGAATTGTATGATCTACAACTTTGTCTGACCTATTTTTACGATAAAACTTACCGTTTTCGAGAAAAATGGAATGGAAATGGATGTATGGGCACACCCCTACGGGTGTGTGTGTGTACAGTACACTCACAGTACACTCACATGTACTTTGAGTTTACACTCACAGTACATATAGACACATACACACAAACATATTTATATTTTATGTTATGTTATTAAATGTTAAAAATCTTTGTATTTTTGAATAATTGTATGAAAAAACATGTATTTTTGGGCTAATAAATTATTATATATTATTACTAAAGTAACAGTTATATTCAAACCAAAATTCAATTAATTTTCTTATGCGTTTCATCCAAAACTTTGGACAATTACACGTAATGATATTTCATGTTCCGTCCTCGAGATTAGCATAATATACACTTGTAGTAACGCGCAGTGCTTGCTGTAGCTATGCCATGAAGTTAGATCAACGTATTTGAAGGTAAGTCTTCTCATTCCAAAGGGTATAAAGGTGAAATAATAATATTCGATACCAATGGATTTACTTAAGGTCAACGGTGCAAAAATTAGACTTTGTCGGTTTTTAAAGGTAAAAAAAAAACAGACTAAATCCAGAGAGGATTTGCCTGAGCTTGTAAATACCGTTTGGATGATTAATTGAGTTGATGTAATTGTTTGAATACACGAATAAAATTGTTTCAATGTTGAGGACAACCTTCAAATTTAACCAGCAGGTTAAATATCAAATAAATTGGATCACTGCTTATCAGCTACAGGATACTTTTATGAATTCGGATTTAAAATAGACTTTTTTATTATTTTCCTTGTGAAATTGAGCTTAATAAATATAAACTCAATTATATTACTATTATCAAAAGATACCTACTACAAAATACAATGGTCCACCAGTCAGACTGAAATATTTTTTATGAAACCTTTATTATACACTAGCTGCGCGCCCTGGCTTCGCCCCGTTGCAATAATAGCACCTTACATGAGGACTTTCCAAATTTTTCTTTCATACAAACCTTGTTCTGACCATAACGAACGCAAAAGTAAAGAATTATCGAATTTGTTACAATCGTTCGGAAATTATGCGCGTATATACGTTTCGGTGATTCACTTCTATTCATATAGATTCCCACATACATTAACGCCTATATAGGGGAAAAGGAATAGGCAGTATGACAGAACTAAATAAAGTGTACATACTGTAAATTACAGCCATACCTCGCCTGCTATATTTTAGTTTTACTTAAGAGGGTTAGCCTATTGCCGTACATTGGGTTATTTTAATAGAGTATGTGATTCAGCTCTAGTGCCTCCTTGCGCTACTGCGCACCATAGCACCTGAAGGCAAAACTCTTACATCATGACGACCATCATTCTTAGTGGGCGTTACAAAATTGTGATACTGCTTACCTTTAAGTTCACTGCTCAGATTAGAACCCTGTATAGGGCCATGCACCTTACGAAACCAACGTAGAGTCTCCAAGTAGGTGCTTGCTATCACCATTCACTCTACACGCGTAACATCGATTAATTCCTGTTTTGTCCCGAGTTTTCGTCTACCCAAAATATTTGTATTTATGTTTCGGCCTCCATTGTATAATATAATTTTTTGATGAAAGGTAAATACTAGGGTATATCGTGGGTGTGTAATACACCTCTGCCTACCCCTTCGGGGATACAGGCGTGAAGTTATGTTATGTTATGTAAATACTAGGCCATCTCAGGTAATATTATATACTAATACAAACTCCTTACGGGTAACAGGAACCGGCATGCAAAAAATAATATTCCCAAGATACATTTCGGACTACAATAGGGGCGCCTGGTATCATTCCGACGCCGTCAATTACGGGTATTGTTCGGTGTTCTATTTTTTAATACATAATTAGTAGATGGTAGCTACTTACCATTTTTTTAAGAATATTTCAGTAAAAAGACTTATTTACGTTGTTCCTATCTTACTGTGTGAAGGCTGAATGACACCGATGAATATAAACGCGTTTGATTGAGTTTAAATTCCGTCAGCACATTTTACTCAATGAATTTTATTAAGTAAACCGTGATTACTCAGTGTAGTTTACGGTTTTTAAATGGTGAATCAATTTCATAAACTACAAGTGATTCGGAATTCATTTATTTTCTTATTCTTATTTTTCTGCAGAAATGCATTGTGATTGTGAGGACAAGAAATTTGAAATGAATGAGTTGTTGACAGACGTGTGTTGAAATGTCTCGAGATATAAAATAAATATAATTTAGCCAGTTAGGTTGAAAAGGCAGGTCCTTTAACGGCTGTGCAGTGAGGCCGGTGCTGTAGTGATACAACCAAGAGCTGCGTGCACGTCACGGAGATGAATATGGTGCGTATAACGTGACGAACTTCCATATCCGCGGCATCCTTCATATCCGTGACATAGCAGATAACTGCACGAGAGCCACCGTCAATGTTGCAGCCTCACTTTGCGCTACCCGCTTGGCTATGTGAGTAACAGAATGTCGTGACCTTACTGCCTTCGCCGGGCTAACAGCGAGCATGTTTGAAATCTGTGCTCCTACCAGGAGATAGAAGCAAAAGTCTTAAACATACTAACTTGCCATCGCAGGGGGATGATATACATTGGCGGGATACTGAATATTGTGAGAAGTGGAGAAGAAAAAGTAGGAAAGTGGATCTCGGGGTTCTGTGGTGAAGCTTCGGAAACAACCAGGATCCTCACTAACCTGTGAATAATGCATTGTGATAAATATAATTGTATTGTCTTTTTTTATACAGGGCAGGTGACGCCAATTTGAATTGCTGGGCTCACTCCAAAAACAGCGTCAACAACTTGACCGAAACTGCCGATGCAACCAAAAGGGCCAAAACCCTAAGACTGTAAGGCAGATAATTAGATGACTTAACTAAATGTCACTATACTTGCCATTTGTGGATTCCAATACTGGTTTAAGCAATCCGAAGACTTGAATAAATTTATATTATCATTGTAAAATAAAACCTATTCACTTAGTAGTTGTTTATTAATTACTAGCTGTTGCCAGTGGCTTCGCCCGCGTGGAATTCTGATTACGGTCCCGCAACCCTTATGAACCTATGTCAGAGATAAAATTTAAGCCTAAAGGACATTGTTATGCGTCATTCGCCCCAGACCCAAAAGCAATATAAAATTCTTGTTATATCAGGAATCATTATTTATAAATTATTTTTACATTCTATTTTAAAGACGGATAAGCTTATAGAGCGCAGAAATGTAAAGAATCTTACAGATTTTAAGGATATGTTTATGGCGAAACCGATAATAATTCATTAAGTAAAATAGCAATATTCCAGTTTCCACACGAGTGGAGCTGCAGGCAGCGACTAGTAACTTTTTTATTGCCCTCAGCAATATTTTGCAACTAGCTTAACACAGCCTAAAACTCATCGCATCGCATATTGTTTCTGCTATACAGTTAAATTATGGCACCCTCGGCGAAGAAGGCTCCATATCGATCCGCCATGTATCGGCCTAGACAAGAAATCATATAGAACTCCGAATAGCTCCCATGACAATATCTAGAATCTATATATTCCAAAGAATTTGACACTTTCTGATGACATAACAATATTGGTCTATAGTAGTAGGTACCTTCTAGTTGTGATATACCCCTATGTATCACAAGGAATATAAACCAATATTTTTAAAGACTTATTATATATTTTCATAAGTCTATTGTGAATAAACGCACTTTTTGAATAACAGCTTGTCTTTGAAAAGTTTTTTATTAATAATTTTAGTTTCTACTTTTTTGTTTTATATGTAGTTATTATTAGTTTTATAAACACGCCAAAACACAATGGATCTATTTTGTTTAGTTCGGACATTCTTCAGACCAGCTCCTTGGTATATTGATGCATTGTCTTTAAAGCTAAACGTGTATGGACAATTTCATTCAATCGGTTGCGGATAAATGCTTTAAAATTCATTTGCTTGATTTGACCTGATCATTCGTACATACATTTCAACTTAAATAAAAGCTTGTAATAAAAATAAAACGTGTGAATCAATACATATTATAACAGACAATAGTTACAGTACGTTACCACTGACACAGTTTTTTTTGTTTTTTTGAAGGTTTTTACCTCGTTAGGGAAAAATTATGAGAGTAAATTTTAGGATGCGAGCGCACACCGTCGTGAAAACCCGACACCTTTAAACCTAATCCACTTCTAGATGACCTAGAAACTTAATATTTGGCATCAAGGTAAACAATGTGGAATATACAAATAAAACAATCTGAAAACTGAAAATTATTGACGCTGATAGCTATAGCTATTGACAGCGGCTCCGCCCACTTAAATTTTTTTTCCTATTCCCGTAACATATGGAAACCTAGTCTAGGGGTAAAAAGTAGCCTATGTGTAAATATTCTATCCCTGTACCAAATTTCAGCCAGATCTGTTTAGCCGCTTGAGCGTGATTGAGTAACAAACATCTAAACATCTACACAAACTTTCACGTTTATAATATTATTAGGATTAAGTGTCAACAAAGTTGATGACACAAATTTGTCCCAAAATTCGGCCAGGTGGGTACCACCGTGTACGATTGCGAAAAACCCTCCATAGTAATCTAATTTCGGTTTGATTGCGTTCAGGGGTCGGCAAGTGCATAGCCGGGCAGGGGGATTGTGGTCGCAGCACTAGTGAGACCGGTGGGTGTCACAAGGTGCTGCGACGACAATCCTCTTCTGATGAGGCCGTCAAGCTAAGTGCCACCATTGTGAACATGGTACGTGTATGTAATGGTGACCCTCTTTCTAGAGACTTTACATTCAGCTTACCATCAGGCGAGGTGAGGTCAAATTGACGTGTCCTAAATATAAAAAAATAAATATATATTATAAATCTTAAGGCTTTCACGGCCGGCGTTGCATGTAGAATATACTGCTTCCGGGCTGTTTGGCCGTGGTCCATCGGAAACTTGTATTCCAGACGTTTCGTCGATCACTGCGGTCGACATCTTCAGTGGTACACGTCGGGACGCCGTCGAGTGCGGAGAACCTTCCTCGGCGGCGAACTCGGTGCGACTGATCAGTATAATAATGCTGAATAAGTTATTGATGATTAGGACTTTGTAAGTTCAACCACCGGTACACGGGATTAAAACGATCAAAAGATAACCGTGTATTCACTGACTTTCATACTTAAATTTGTTAATATATATTTGTAGAATATACTGCTTCCGGGCTGTTTGGCCGTGGTCCATCGGAAACTTGTATTCCAGACGTTTCGTCGATCACTGCGGTCGACATCTTCAGTGGTACACGTCGGGACGCCGTCGAGTGCGGAGAACCTTCCTCGGCGGCGAACTCGGTGCGACTGATCAGTGTAAGTATGAAAGTCAGTGAATACACGGTTATCTTTTGATCGTTTTAATCCCGTGTACCGGTGGTTTAACTTACAAAGTCCTAATCATCAATAACTTATTCAGCATTATTATTTTATAGGCGCGTATAGGCAGTTAATATATATCGCGATCCTGTCATGTCTATATTGATAACGTTTATGATATTGATGTGCAAACGTGATATTATTGAAGTGATACTTCTTTTGGCACGTTAGGGAAAATTATGAGAGTATATTTTTTTTATGATGCGCGCGCACACCGTCACGATAAACCGACACCATGAAGTTAGCTAGAAAACCGACACCATGAAATTAGCTAGTCAACATTTTACATTGAGTACTTTTCTAAAATTTGAGGTTAGTTGGCGGTATATATTATTTATTTACATCATAAACTCAAGTACATTTTTACATTATTATTTCTACAAACGTAGTACAACGCGAAGGATAAAAATTTCGCAAGATATTTATCTTGTTACGCCAAAGAATTATAACTTCTTACGTGCGTACATAAGCACATACACCCTTTTTTATTTTTAAAGAATATTAGTAACAGAAATTACCAGTATTCCCGCTAACCCCTCCAGCTAGGCTAAATTATTTGTGTTAGGAGTGGGTTCATGTTAGAAGTGTAATGGCCAGGATTTGAACCTGGGTCCTCTCGATCGTAAGGCCGACTCCTTGACCACTAATCTACCGACGCTTATCTACGCGATCTAGGTGAAGTGGAGCGGAGAAGAACCGTGAAACGTGGCAAGTGTTTCCATTTAAGCAGAGCGGGGTGGAGTGAATTTGAACTTAGCTGAGCCAGTCAAGCAAGTCTACCCTACTCGTTTCGCCGCACCGTCTCGCTACCCTCCGCTTCGTGCCCACTGACTCTACGCAGCACCACATCCTGCTCAACTTCGTTCTGTCCGGCTTGCGGCCGCGTATTCATTTATTTTATTTAAAAGTGCGCTCAGCGTCACTCCACTCCACACTGTTTACACGGATTCAGAGTGTAGATTTCGAGCACAGTGATTGGTTAGTTCACGGTCCACTCCTCTCTTCCCCTCCCCTAATACGATACATCGATACTTTAGATCCAAGAGCGTTGGATAGCAGTATCGCTAATACCCTAGTATTGTGGTCGGATAATAATAGCTACATTGTCGCCGAGTGGGGCTCTGATCTAGGATTATCAGAGAAATCCTCGGGGAGTGAGCTGAACTATAGAGCTGCATCCCGTATTATCTATACACAGGGTATACTGAGCGTGTTTAAGCCCTATAATTCCTTTTAAACGGTAAAACGGTAGGATTTCAGATATAAATGGCTCTCCTATAGTGTTTTTCTTTCTGTATTATACGCTCTGTATTTTCTGTTACATTCATAGTTATAATCTATGTACCTACCTTCATTATAGGTACCGTACGTCACGTTTACACATCATTAACTGAAGATCGCTCCGTATGAAAGTAACACATCTTTCTTTTAAATATTATTGACTGTATTAGGTTTGTAGAGCGTGCTAAAAACATCACGTTGTGTAATTACGTGCCAAAAATAAAGATACGTGTAAATGACACCGTGGGAAACTGCCTTAATTGAAGAGACTAAACCCCCATCAGTAACAGCAAATGGAATATATATTTAATTGAGGAACGCTTACTATATACGTGGCCAAATAAAATCTTATGTAGTTTCAATATTGTCACATGCTTTTACCAGATTGTTTTTCTTAGTTGCGAAGGGATTTTGCGCTCTAATTGTTGACGTAAAACCAAACATTAAAATTAGAAAGATACTGCACCGAGATGATCTTGCTTAAATCGAGGTAGTCTAGCCCAATAACGCTGAATAAATATAGTTCATTCATGTGCCACTGGTATATAACAAGACATGCTGTTCTAAATTAGAACGATTTTAGGGATATCTTCACCCTGCAAATTAAAAACGATCTTTAATTAGCAATATACTATGTTGTGTTCATGCAATTGAATAGGGTCTGCTTTGGGGGGGTGTGTGTTGGGTAACCTGCTCAAGTGTCGTTCTGATTCCGATCCCGCTGCAGTCCGGGGGGAACGGAATCGGAGCGGCCGGTACACCCTGGGCGGCGGTCAATGGCTTCCCCTGCATGGTGTTGGCATTGATCGTCGGCTAATACCCAACGTGGCGGGAACACATCGCTCTCCGTACTCCTCTGCTTTCAGAGGAGACAGGATGAGCGATGGTGTTAGTGGCTGAGGCCACCATAGGGTCCTGGGGGATCCAGGGGCGGGTTGGCCCACTGCTAACGCAGGGGCCGACGGGCACTTGTGCCGCCGCCGGTGAGAGAGGACTAGCCATCCTCTCGCGTTCCGTAATCGGCAGGTGATGAGCAACGACCTGACTGGTGGCTCCAGAAGGGTACGCTGTGAACTTGCTGACCGGAGGGCTTGCCTTTATTGGCCGGCCCACGACAAGGAAAAGTCTATAACACCCGACAGCAAAGTCGTAAAAACCTATGGATACCAGCCGACCTCCATAGTATATAAGCTTATCCAGGTGCAGGGGGCTCCGCCTGGATGGACCACCTTTCCCCCATACTTGTGGGATAAGTTATGGATACAAATCTCTCTAACAAAGATAAACCGGACCGGAAAATAAACCAAACAGACAAAGGCAAGAATATGGACACAGAAAAGGACGGAGTCTGCGCGGAGGTCGCGCAGCAGGCGGGCGTAGAGGTGACGCCAAACACCTCGGCGGTGTCGGAGAGGTTCGACACCACGAGCGAAAGAAGTAGGGCGAGCAGCCCGTTAGGATTGGGCGTCAAGGCGCAGAAGCGCAAACGGCGCCCAAGGAAGCAGCGACCAGGGGAGGGCGTGTCGGATGAGGATTACACCCTCACCGGGAGGTAGCTGGAGCCAGCAAGAAGAGGCGGAAGGCCACCAAGAAGGCCAGGAGGCCTGACGGCGGAGGCAGCGGGGAGAGGCATGGGGTATGCCGAGGTGTTGGCCAAGGTTAAGGCCAACGTAGACCTCAAGGCCCTCGAGATCCCGGGCGTCCGATGCAAGAGCACGCGGACGGGAGGCCGGCTTCTCGAGGTCCCCGGTGCCGCCAGTGGCCCCAAGGCTGACGCCCTAGCGGCTAGGCTGAGGGAGTCGCTGGATGTAGGCGACGTCCGGGTGTCCAGGCAAATTAAATGTGCAGAAGTGCGCATCACGGGCCTGGACGACTCCGTCACGGCTGAGGAGCTCAGGCTCGCCGTGGCGGAGGCCGGGGACTGCTCCCCGGACACAGTAAAGGCCGGAGCTATACGCTTCGGCCGCGGTGGACAGGGGCAGCAGTTGTCGGCTGCCCTATCGCGGTGGCCCAAAAGGTCGCGGACGGGCGGAGCCTCATCGTAGGAGGCTTCCTGAGGGCGCAGGCACGGCTCCTGCAGGCCTGATCGGCTAGGTGCTTTAGGTGCCTGTCGGTGGGCCATGTGGGGGTGCACTGCACGGCGGAAGTGACGGCGGGTGACCGTTGCTTCCACTGTGGCCAGCCCGGTCATAAGGCCGGCACGTGTGGCGCCCCGCTGCACTGTTTTAGGTGTGCAGCGGGAGGCAAGCCGGCTGACCATAGGTTTGGAAGCAAGGCCTGCGCCGGAGGGGAGCCAAAGCCGGGAGGCCGGCCTTCCGCCTCCAGTTCACAGCGGGATGCGTAGATGGTTCCATAATGAATCCTCAACTCCACATCCTGCAGGTGAACGTCAAGACCTTCTGCTCCAGAGCGTGGCACAGTGGGCCATAAATGTCGCCGCTGTCGCCGACCCATACACCCACCGGTTCCTCGGGCCTGCCTGGGAAACCGCGCTGGATGGGTTGGCGGCACTGGTGCCGCATTTGAGCAATGGCTCCGTCAGCTGGCCGTCGTCGTCAATGCCTGCCAGCCCCCCTCTTGCCGTCGTTGCAAGGGGACCCGGCTGCGTGGCGGCGGCGGTTGGCGATATAGCGGTCGTGGCTGCTTATATCACGCCGAGCCGAGACCAAGCTGCATTTGAGCAATGGCTCCGTCAGCTGGCCGTCGTCGTCAATGCCTGCCAGCCCCGTCCGGTGGCTTGGGGTTACCGGCACGATAGGGGCGCGACGGGGCATAGAGGCAGGGCACTGGTGGACTGGGCCGAACGACTCGGCCTAGTCCTCCTAAATAAATCGGGGGCCGTGGACACGTTCGTGACCTCGAGGGCTAGCTCCATCGTGGACCTGTCGTTCGCGAGCCCCTCGTTGGCGCGTCGTTTTGGGGGAGGACACAGGTTCGGATCACCGATACATTCGGTTTGGCGTGTCCCCCCCTGCGAGCGACGCGCCGGCTGCACCGGCTCCACCCGAGCCACGTTGGGCGCTTAAGCGCTTTGATCGGGAGCTCCTCCTGGAAGCTGCCATCGTACAGGCCTGGGCCCCTGCGCCGGACAGGCCTGTCCACGTAGACGATGAGGCGGAGTGGTTCCGGGAGGCCATGACTCGTGTCTGTGCCCGCCCTATAATCCGAGGGGTCAGGTCTACTGGTGGTCGTCGGAGATCGCGAGGCTCAGACGGGCCTGCGTGATCACGCACCGCCGGTGGGCCCGATTCCGTAGGAGGCGTCGCCGCCCCGAGATGCGGAGGCCCGAGAAGCGGAGTTGTACGATGGATACAGGGAGGCCAGAGATGCCCTCCGAGCAGAGATAAGGCGGGCCAAAAAGGCGGCCCGCTGCGAACTGCTGGAGACGCTGGAGCGGGACCCTTGGGGGCGGCCCTACCTAATGGTAAGGGGAAAACTGCGCCCCAAGGCCCCGCCGTTGACCCAGTGTCTTCAGCCGGAGCTGCTCGGAGGAGTTGTCAGCTCCCTGTTCTCAGCGCGGGCGGTGGAACATGTTCCACCGCAGATGACTCCGCCTCGGTTGCCAATGGTGCCTGACGTGGATGACGAGAACGTGCCCGAGGTCACTTGGGTAGAACTATAGCTGGCGGTGAGAAGGCTGAGAGCCAAACGCACCGCCCCGGGACCCGACGGCATTCCAGGCCGAGCGTGGGTCCTAGCTCTAGTCGACGACGCTCTCGAGCCCCGAATGAGAGGGCTTCTCAGCGCATGTTTGGAGCGGGGCCAGTTTCCGAAATTGTGGAAGACGGGGAAACTGGTCCTCATCCGAAAGGAGGGGCGCCCGGTGGACTCACCGTCCGCCTACCGGCCCATAGTGTTGCTCGACGAGGTGTGCAAGCTCTTTGAAAGAGTAATTGCGAAGCGCCTCGTCGAGCACCTCTCAAGAGTGGCGGCGGACCTGGCGGATGGCCAATATGGCTTCCGCCAGAGGCGCTCCACCGTGGATGCCATCATGCGCGTGAGGGCTCTGGCGGAGGATGCAGTAACCCGGGGTGAGGTGATGTTGGCGGTGTCCCTGGACATCGCCAACGCGTTCAACACCTTGCCCTGGAGTTGCATTAGGGAGGCGCTCGTGTATCACGAAGTGCCTCTCTACCTCCGCCGCATAGTCGGGGCATATCTGACGGAGGGAGCCGTCTTCTACCCAACCGTGACCGGTCTCGGCCGGCATGAGATGTCGTGCGGTGTTCCGCAGGGATTGGTCCTGGGGCCGCTCCTGTGGAACATCGGATACGACTGGGTGCTTCGCGGTGAGCTCGCAGACGGTGCCGCCGTCACGTGATACGCGGACGACACGCTCGTGACGGCGTGCGGAGCGACGTACCGCGAAGCGACCCTGAAGGCCACGACCGCGGTTGCCCAAGTCGTGGAGCGGATCCGGCGGCTGGGTCTCGAGGTGGCTCTGCATAAAACCGAGGCCCTGTTCTTTCATGGGCCTCGGTGCAAGCCACCTGAGGGATCCAGTCTCATCGTGGGAGGTAATCGCATCGGCATCAAGCCCCAAATGAAATATTTGGGGCTCGTGCTCGACGGCCGATAGGACTTCGGAGAGCACATCCGAAGTCTGGCCCCCAAACTGAAGGGCACAGCTCTCGCTCTGGCGCGGCTGCTGCCCAACATGAAGGGGCCCGATGACTCCTGCAGGAGAAGAGTCTCCTGCAGGAGCTCCGTAGAGCGCGGGGATCGTGCGGTCCATGGCCCTATATGGGTGCCCAATATGGGCGGAGGCCCTGAAGGCCGGAAGTGTGCGGATGCTGCGCGCTTCGCAGCGAGTGATGGCCATCAGGGTCATCCGTGTGTACCGCACAATCTCCTTCGAGGTGGCGAGTCTCCTTGCCGGAACTCCGCCATGGGACCTGGAGGCGAGAGTCCTTTCGCAACTGTACCAGTGGCGAAAGGAGGCGCGGGTGCAGGGACGGAACCCCGAGAATTCGAGGCCGTGCAGTCCCAGCTCCGCCAGGCCATCGTGGTGGAGTGGAAGGAACGACTTGGGCGACCAAGCACAGGGCACGCCGCAATAGCGGCGGTAAGGCCCATCATGGAGGATTGGCTAGAGAGGCGACACGGAAGCCTCTCGTACCGACTGACGCAGGTGATCTCCGGGAAGGGGTGCTTCGGGGACCACCTGCATCGGATCGGGAAGGAGCCAACGCCTCAGTGTCATCACTGTGACGCGAGCGAGGACTCAGAGCTGCACACGCTGGCGGACTGCCCGGCGTGGGAGGCGCCGAGGCGTGACCTCGTGGCAGCCATCGGGGTGGGAGTCCTCTCGCTCGGCAGCATGATTGCGGCAATGGTGCGGAGGGCGAGCGCGTGGGCCACCGCCACCTGCTTCTGCGAGCAAGTGATGCTCGCGAAGGAGATGGCGGAGCGCGTACGGGAGAGGTTCAGAACTCTCCCGGCCCGCCGAACCCGCAACTTGCTCGCCGCGCGTCGCAGGCGACTCAGGCGCCGGTGGTCGCTCAACGACCTCCGTCCTCCATGAGCGCAGGCCTGGGGGTGGCAGGTGAGGCCGCCTGTCACCCCAGCAGAAGCAGGCCGGGACGGTGGGGCGACTAGCGCCCCTCCCCCAAACCGGGGCAAGACGGGGACACCGTGGTTCCCAAACCCGAGGGGGCCATCTCGAAACTGGAGATGGCCCAGGGTCAGTCGGGGTGCGAGGAATATGCTCTATGGGCAACCTTACACCCCGGCGTCTGTAGACCCGAGACGGCGTGCGGTTTTAGTCGGTTCAAGCCCGACATAACCGCCCCCGCTGGCTGGCGGGGGGGTATCCGAAGGGATTTCCGCACGATAGAAAAAAAAAAGGGTCTGCTTTGGGATAGGATTACCAGCATGCCCTTCTGAAGCGAAAATATAGTGATATTTTAACTTAGAGTCAATTTCACCAGGGAAAATCTGTTTTCACGTTTTTAAATTCATTGGGTATATCAGTATTCATATTATCGATTTTGATATCAGTATATTCGTTTAGGTGCAGGTATCGTACTTTGTCTGGGCAATTATTTATTTATTAATTAATTTTACGTACAAATAACGCGCCAAGAGCGCAATACGCTGCAAGTATCAATCACGCACGATACAATAGGAGAATAACGTTCGGTCATAGTTGAATCAGTTGAGTCATCAACTAATGGCACTCGGTTCTATCTATTATTTTACAACTCTACAGGACAGAAATAACTCTTTTTTTTTGTATCATCTATTGTATCAGTGAGGTACTGCAACTTGTACACCACCTTGGAGGAATAATAACAGCTTATACAAATGTTAAAAATACATGTCGCAGCAACATCAAATAACTTAAATTACTATTATTATAAGTTGAATGCAGTGAATGCAGTGGAGATGCGGTCATTGCGTAGTATGTGTGGAGTAAGGTTGGCTGATAGGAAGAGGAATACAGATATACGAGAATGGTGTGCCCTGAAAGAGAATGGTGAAAAGGGTATGCTAAGGTGGTTTGGGCACTTGGAATGAATGAGTACTGAGCGAATGACACACCAAGTATATAAGGCAGATGTAAGTGGGCAGGCAAGCCGGTATCTACCTCGCAGGACATACACTGATCAAATTAATGAGGTATTGAAAAAAAGGGCAGGTCAAAATTGATATTTACTTGCCTAGTCTTTTGCAATGATTTAATTAGATCAATACACTATCAAAATATTGGAATAATAATTAACAAAATCTGGAATCATTTGTTATGAAACGTATGGAGTTAAATATTAATTTATAATCCTAATTATAACAAACTTATAATAATAGTAGGTTATTAAAGTTATTTGATGTTGCCGCGACATCCACTATTATATTCTAGTACACTGAAGTATGAGCATCCATTGTTCTTACAATGTTTTTTATTTATTTAAAACAGTTCATGCATCACCATACAACACCGTCCTGTATAAAAACAACATTGTATATCACATTGTATATAGGCGGCGATAGGTCAGTGGCGTACGTAACGGACTGCTGAGACGAGGTCTCGAGTTCGATCCCCAGTCGCCCCGGGCACACACATCTGACTTTTCGTAGTGTGTGCATTAATAGTTAATGTTATCGCTCGCTTAATAATGTGCTCGGTAGATGGCATAGGCTCGCTCCCTATTACATTGGGACCTTAACATAACTGGCGAATCGTGGGTGTGTAATACACCTCTGCCTACCCCTTCGTGGATACAGGCGTGAAGTTATGTTATGTATATCGATAGTCTACCAATCTGTTAATCCGTGATCATAAGAGATACCCCTACTATCGGCTATTTGCAGTATAATTAGTGAACTTCGGCTACGGCCTGATTAGGTGGAAATATATTGACGTAGAGAATGAACCGATTCGACACAAAGCTAGAGAAGGATTGTAGTTATCTTCGAGTATTAATAGGACCGATTTGGGTAAGGCGTAATATTTTATTGATGTTTTTTCTAAATTCTATTCAAATTTTTTGCATATAGTGAGTGCGAGAATTTACTTCTGTGTAGATTTAGATAGGTTAAATGTTGTAGCTACAGACACATCTACAAATTTACGGCTATATATTTTTGTGCGTTTTTCTGGCTTTCTGTCAGTTTGTTCCGGGTGGTCTCTGAATTGGCTGGATCAATTTTGACAGGTTTTTACGGCAGATAGCTGATGTTATAGGGCGTAAATTAGGGTAGGGTGGCGAAAAAGTATAAGGGTTAATAAGACCTAGATCTAAGTCCGCGCGGACGAAATCGCGGGCACAGCTAGTTGAAAATATTACTATGATTAAGAAAAACTAACGCTGAAATTTATTAAAAAGTCGAATCTGTTGTCACACTCTTCAACTGTGACTTTTGTTACGCGTTGCATCTTTGTAAATTTGTTGGGCAGCATTCAAAATTAAGACCTAACTTGTATCTAAAGTATGTATCGGTCACTAGCATTTTTTCAATCTAAAATTCCTTTCTAACGAACTGAGAACTGATTCGTATGGTGAACTAGCTGTTAACTACTAACTACTAACTAACCACCCGCGTGGAATTCAGGTACCGTTCCCGCTTCCCATGGAAACCTATTAAAGCGATAAAAGTAGCCTATGTGTTATTCCAGACTATAATCTGTCCCTGTACCAAATTTCAACAAGATTCGTACAGCCATTTTTGCGTGTCAATGTCACAAACATCCATAAATTTGTACAAAATTTCGAGTTTATAATATTAAAAAATAGTAAAGGACGTTGGCTAACTCCTATATTTAACAAAGAACAATCATAGTACAGTAAAAAAAATAACCTCTTGAAGGTAACATATTATATTCGGCCTATATATTATTAAAGGAACTCTGATAGAAAAATACAAAAGCAATATCAAAACCTATCTTCTCAAAGAAAATGTGAAGCTGAACACGAGTATACGGTCGATGACAGCAAATAAACCGTCCAGCCTAGAGCGATGTCTACTTAAGGCGCGTACCAGATAAAGGCGCCGTCAGGTACAGGCGAGCACAAAAATATTCACCTAAGCATGTTGTGTATGTAGTTTACTTTCAGACTGGAGAAAGGTGTTGTAAATTTTTTGAATATTTTTGCTAAACTTAGTGTTAGTGTAACAGTTTGAAAGTGTACAATTTTACTATTGAATAGGGTATTTGACTACTGCTAAAAATAGTTCTGTATTATGTATTACAACATAAAAATGCAGATTGCATCAATATTTTTTTCAGAACTGTTTTATTTAAGATAAAAATCGATATTAGAGTTTGATTTAAAAAAGTACGCGCCATAACGGATCCCGTGACATGTGACGTCACACCAAAGTAAACAGTAAGCGACTTAAAGCACGTTTATATAATTATTGAAATTAGTTGCCACCAATGACTTTTCGATGCTTTTCGAAGTTATGTGTGTATTTATCGCAGGTTTAAAAGTGCCCGGTTAATGGCAATAAGCTCGCCACCTATTACATTGGGACCTAAACATAAACTGGCGAAATGTGGGTGCTAGCACCTCTGCCTACCCCTTCGGGGATATAGGCGTGAGTTTATGTTATGTTATGTTATGAAATTAGTTGCAAAAAAATGGTTTATTTTGAGATATATAAGATAAAAGTGAAACATTATTAGTAATTAATAATTGAACCAGTCGATTAACACTAGGAAATGCAGACAGCCTGTATTGAAAAACTCTGTTTACTTACGTGTGACGTCACAGAGCGTTTATAAGCACGTGATCAAATCTCAAAAAAGTGAGATTTTAATCTTGATTTTTTAACAAAAAGAAACTTATTTTATATTGAAAATTAATGTAATATGTTTTTTACGGTACATTTTATTAGGATGACATCAATTCGTACAATATTTTAAATATACTTAGTCAAAATGCCTATTGAAAGATATTTTTAGTGACATTATTCTTAGGTTGCACTCATACATACCGTTGCAAACAAGACATTTAAATATCGTGATTTAATGATCTTCGGTGAAACAAATACAATATTTGATTCATAGAAAACATCTTCACAGAGCATTAACTACATACATACTCGTAGATTATGAGTTAGAATACCAATTCTGCATTCTTTTTCCCATTTTACTGTTACTAAATCGTTCTAACCATTTTCCGGGGAAATCTCTTCCAGGGGCGGGTAGGGTAGTTTAGAGAGCATTTTTTTTCCAACACGTAGTCATACAGGTATGACTACGTGTTGCAAACGTTACATAACACTCTTAACATTGGTTTCGTATTTTTGGGAGATTATATCCCGTATCATATATCATACTATGTTTTACGTACTAAATTTATGGATTATTGACAGGAAAAACTTGTGATTACCCTGGGAAGTAAGAGACAATTGACATTTAATGGAAGAAGTTAATAGTAATGATTTTTTCTCAATATTATTCCCCGGTTTAAGACATTCGCGCAATAATGCTATTCGTAAAGTACTATGGCACGACTGTTTTAATTTCCAGCTTGGAACTAAAGAGGTATATTAAACGATCAGTAATCAGTAAACAGTAATCAGTTTATTTCGTAAACATAGGTAAATGAAGGTGTAACATTAACAAAAATATATATGCTCTTATATGCTCCGCCTATAGGCATACGAAAATACATTTAAATGGCCATATTATTTAAAAGCAACAAAAAATAACAAATAGAGGATAAAAATGAAAAAAAAATAAAAAATAAAAAACAAAATCAAATAAAGTAAACGTAAATAAGAGTGTCAGTGGATATTAGCGTGTAAAAAATATTTATGTCAAGAGAATGGAAAATTAAAAAGCAAATTCAATGTCAAATATTAAAATTACATTAGATATAAATTAGTAGATGTCAAATTCAAAGGTTGTCATTCAAATATTCATTTAGGGAGTAATATGTTTTGTCAATGAGTAAGTCAAACAGGCTACGCTTAAATTCACCGACGTCTGAGCATATCCGTATTCGCCTTGGCAGTTTATTATATAATTTTGGCGCCATTGCATAAAGGCTTTTATGTAAAAACGTGGTCCTAGTGCTTAATAAATGAAGTTTATCGGAGCGACGTTGGCTCTCTATAGTGTTAAATAACTGCATGAACGATATATTATTTAAATCAAGAAAACAAATAAAACTGTTTTGAAACGAATGATATTACCTGGGATATTAATCCTTAAAAGGGCCGCAGCGAGCACACATTAACCGCGCCTTTATTTGAGACTGACACATACATACGTACTTTATGCTACCGCGACCAACGTTTTGACTTAGATACACATTAATACAGAAATTTAATAGACAATGCTATGGATGAGTATAATGAAATTGAAAAAAATATTAATCTTAATTTATATGCGCCTACCTCGTTATAGCTCGACTTCACCCTACGGTCGACTGGAAGAGAATGCCTACGGCATTAATTTGTCATTGTAAAAGATACAATATATATCATTGACGACATTGACGGCCTCTGTGGCGTAGCGGTAGTGCATTCGACTGCTACGACAGGGGGCGCGGGTTCGATTCCCGCTCAGTGCAAATATTTGTATGCATGAATATGTCTATTTTGCATCGGTCTGGGTGTTTATGTATAATATGTATGTATTTACAAAAAAAAAGTATATAAGTATGTTTATCCGCGTTCTAGAACCCATAACACAAGCTAGTTAAACTATGCTTACTTTGGGTCTAGAAAGCGCTGTGTAGAATGTCGTAGAATATTTATTATTTTATTTATTTATTTATTTATTTATTATATATATGCACAAAAGTGCATAAAGAATAAATTTTGAAAAAATCTGATATTATATCCCAAAAATTGTCTGAAGGTTCGGTATTATACTCTTAAATAGTAAGTAGATGCAGTTACCAGCATTTTTTTATCGGACCTCACAGATATCGGTAGAAGACAAAATTTGAATAGCCCATTGGCGGCAAATATTTGATAGCCTACTGGAGGCAATTGTGTAAATCCGTCACTGAGTAGCTTTATTTATAATACAAACCGGCACTACGGAACCGTATCATTATCAAATTGTTGAAGCACGAGAGCACAAGGATACGTGATGGCATATTTTTTTTTACAAAATAAAGTGTTAGGATAGCTCGGTTTATGGAGCAGAAACAATTGCTACATAAACACTTTATGATAATATATGACTGGAGATATAAACATACGCTTACTTCACCTTTTGAGAAAATATTATCTGAACAATATTTGGAGTGTTTTAGTGGTACAGTGATGTTGAAATTAAGTATATTTACTTTGAAGAAAGAGTCAATCAAGATATTTTAAGCTCCCAAACCTGTTAGCCGGTACCTGCTGACTAACGGACAGGATTCTGGCGAAGGATTTCTCGCGGGTTGGGGGGTTGGACGGCGATGATTACTCTCGTAAAGGTTAAGATAAGCCAAATCAAGATAAAAAGTAGGAGAGTATACCCCACATGTAAGTAAAAGCTTTGGATGCCACCGGGGTTAACGCTCACAGCGTTAGCCCCGGTGGTGTATATGATAACTTTGAAGGAAGAAACCTGCCTTGAATTCATCCTCTTATTTTAATATATCGAAGTTAAGTGTGTAATGGATATAAGAGTGTTGAATTTCTGAATTCACCTCCTTCCCTTCGGAAATCGTCATCAGCTATGTAGCTTTATGGTATTTAATTTGATATAGGTTCGTAAACAGGAATGAATATTACATCACAAAATACATATTTAAAGGAGAATGCCCATTTTTCAATGGACCGCCGCCGTTTCGTAAAAAATAATTTTGTATGATAGCGAAAATCAGATGATAAATTGGATTGATATCGTACTTTCAAAGGAAATAAAAATTATTCTGTTATTTTGTGGGATTTTCTCTTATTCTTTGTTTTAGCTGCTCAAATTAGAGGTTAGTTTTGAATCAAATGTCCGTCAAATATTCGTTACCGAAACTACGTTTTGTTTAAAAGTTTTGACAGTTTATATATCGTTCAAGAAGGTAGCTTTAAGCATATTTCAAAAATCATGAACGGCATTTTACAACAAAATACGTGAGGTGATAGCGTCAAAAGCGTAACCTACCCTTAGAGGAATAGTCGCATAGATAATTATGATTTAGATTCGAAATGCAAAAGACATGTTACTTCGGGCCACCAACCAGGTGGACACCGAAGTCTTAAAAATCACGCAAAAAAAATCAAAATCTTACACTCACTTTTTATCACTTTTCTGGACGTTACACATGATTCTAAGTCTAATTAAGCAAAATAAAAAATTGTGTCGGTCTGTCTGTTGGTCTGGATGTCTGGATGTCTGTTTACGCAATAACTCAAGAACCACTTATCCGATTTAACTAGGTCTGCAAGGCGAATCGCTGCTTGCAATGTTGAGCTGAGTGAGACATCGTGAATCAGATTTTGAAAATTTTGATCATTCCTCCGTGGCAAGTCCGATTTTGAAAATTCTTTTTGAAAGTCACAACTCTGGACATGCTTTCTGAGTGTGTAAAGTTTGGTCACAGTGTCTCGAGCGGTTATTATGTAATTCCATCTGGATTTTTTTTAACGGTGATCATTCCTCTGTGGTAGCATTAATTTTTTCAAAATATCCATAAACCTTCCTCTGATTGACCTCTTTAATCATGCCAAATTTGGTTCTGATTGGATTAGTAGTTTAGGAGGAGACCTGTGACAAAGAAAACCCTGAAGTCTGTTATGAGGAGCTTTCGCTCGACGTCGTCTCACTCAGCTCAAAAAATTCTTTCGCCAATCATCTTGTTTGGTTAATGGGAAGAACTGATTAGATTTTGGGGTTTATACGTTTAAGGTTTCGGGTACCTACCATACAAATTGTCCCTAAAAATAAGTTTGGCCCGAAGTTTGACAATCACTGTGTGATTTCCGCCCCACTAGATTTTGTAAATTAAAATATAACCCAGTTTGTGATTTTAAGAACTAAATCATTTCGATTTCTTTCCGTAACCTCGTTATAAATAAAATCTCCAATAACGGGCTAAAAAGAAGGTATCTACTTAATAAAAATGATTTTTACAGTCATTATTTACATCGGTAGGTATCTACTTGTATCTCAACAACAAAATTCCTAATCTATTTATTCCTAATATATTTATTTATTATGGCGATTAGGAAGACAATAAATATCATTTACACCACGAATTAAATCAAAATATAAACCCCACATACAATTTTGTTCGAATTAATTGTGATAAATTAAAATAATATTAAATAATTATGAATTTACTCATATGGCCATACACTTTTTATTGACGATTTTCAAAAAGAAACGAAGAGTGGGCATTCTCCTTTCGTCATCAAAACAATAAACGTAAGAAAAATAATTTGAAAACGAAAACTTGCCAACAATTTCAACAACTCCCTAGTTCACTTCGTATTTCATTAACATCTGTCCCTGAGTGACTTCGGACTGTTAACAATAACAACTGAATAGCATTTTGCCGTTTAAAAAGTTTTTATTATTCTTCTTTTTAAAAGTACCTCTTAGTACTCTTAGTGTTCCGTATTCCAAAAAACCGGCCAAGTGCGAGTCGGACTCGCCCATGAAGGGTTCCATAGCAGCAAGTAACATAATAATGTTTTTTTTTAATTATTTTTTTGAGTTGATTGAATAAACGGTAAATTGTTGTTTACGATTTATGACGTATTAAAAAAAAACTACTTACTAGATCTTGTTCAAACCAATTTTCGGTGGAAGTTTACATAGTAATGTACATCATATATATATTTTTTTAAAGAAACATAGTTTTTCTGCGATAAATCAATATAGCAATAAAAACAACTAAATTACTATTTTATAATCAATCAATTAATCAATTAGCCTATTGCAGTCCACTGCTGGACATAGGCCTCTCCCATTTTACGCCATAGCACCCGATCTTCCGCCTTATAAAACAAAGTCAAAAACCAATGCAGCTTTTCAAGGAACAAGGAAGGTTTTATTATATAATTTGTCATGATTTGTATACATTGACTCAACTATTATAATGATATTTGTTGAAGGTATTGGCGAAAAATAAGCCGTCTGGGAGCTTTCAACGAAAACGCTGTCTTTGAGATATAATTAAATGATGTATGATGGATTTGTGTATCTTATGTCGGTTGTTGTGGAAGAATAGGGTCCCATGCGTAGCGGGAACGGAATCAGAATGGATGAAACCGCGGGCAATAGCTAGGACATTATCTCATAATTTAGGACACCTTGAGAATACTCATCTATAGTTTAAATATTATTTTCTATTGACCTACATATTCTTTACTATGTCACAAGTACCGAAAGGAAAAATCAGAACTCAGCGACTAGAAATGTATTCACTGTTGAAGCATTGACCTTGATTCCGATTGATGTATGGAATAAAATTTTTCGATTGGAAAATTATATTTGTCCTTCAATTCGATTTACCTTTACGTTGAAGTAATATTTGGCATTCACCGTATGTATGTAAAAGTTTGAATATTGGTATGCTAACTATTGAATTTAGTCATTTATAATACTGTTAACAATTATTCATCAAGCGTATTGAAATTCACTGCTGGACAAAGGACTCTTGGAGTGTGTGGTTAAGCACCCGATCTTCCACCATACGCATCCAGTTTATTCCAGCTATCTTTTTCAGGTCGTCAGTGCTAACTGAGAAGCTTCCTACATTTCGTTTGCCGATTTGCGATTTGTGTTTATCATCATCCAAGAGTCAATTCCGATTGCATCCACGCGTCACTGCATCCGCCGCTTCTACTTTCCATATGGATTGATTTATCTTAGCTTTTACAGGAGCGACACTGCCGTCTGATACCCAAACTCCAACAGGAAACGTCGAACAGTAAGTGCTTGCAGGTGAGGTTGACTAGGAATCCGAAGACATTGAGGGTCTGCACCCCTGGAGTGGCATCCGTAATAACTATACTAATATTATAAAGAGAGAAGCCGAATATTGTAAGTTTGTTTATATTTTGGAGGTAATCTTTGGGAACAGGCACTTATTGTGACCCCCAGGCCTGCGCTCATGGAGGACGGAGGTCGTTAAGCGACCTCCATCCTCCACTTTTGACTTCATATTAACCAAAGCAAAGTGACGACAGATGGTTAGTAAAATATAAAACGTTGGCCTTTTGTGTGGTTTATGAATCTTGCTCCAAAAGTCGCAATTGGCTACTGATTATACCAATTTGTGAGAATCTTCATAATCAGGCACAAATTAAACTATCGGCACGCTATGAAGGCCGTTTTGACGTTTGTCCATTCATTAAGTTTCGCATTAATTACGAAAACACAACTACTAACTTCGTTGCTTCGAAAAGCACAAACTGTGAGCGCACTGCGATTGTGATATAGTTTTGACCTGGCTTTGGTTTTTGGATATTGATAATGCATTACTGTTGACCCTTGCTCTTTAATTTGGACTTAGTTTACGCCTTCTATTGTGGATTTCGTCGATATGGCCAAACGTACGCAATAACAGTCAGGCACGTGAGTTCGTTATACGCCTTCGTAACTATTTCGATCGTGAATCTCAAAATGGATGGCCAATTTTACCTATAACGTCAGTGGTTGAACGCGTAGCTGATGCGCCTAATATTGAATAATGAACTGTTAGACGAATAACTATAGAAAACTATGGCGAGACTGGCACAGAAGAAAATAAACTTCACACACCAAAAAAAAGAAAACGAGCAAAATAGGTATCGATAGCTTTGATGCCGATGCCATCCGAAGACATGTATACGGCTACTATTTACGGCAAGAGTATTCAAAAAGAAAAAATTTAGTGCAATCACTGAAGGAAGCTGGATTATTCTTCGGTGGGGAAAGTTCTTTAACGAAGATTTCGATACAAACAATGTAACAAACGCAAAATATTGATGGAAAGATTTGATATCGTGATGGCAAGATATACTTTTTTACGGCAAGTGAAAGAAATTGAAAATTGGCAAAACGTTGTTTTTGGATGAAACAAGGCTTAATGCTAACCATACTGTAAGCCGTTCTTGGACCAATGACACTACAGCATCTACGTCCACAGTTCCTGTTAGAAAAGGATCGCGACTTATAATTTGTCACGCCGTAACCATTAACGGATTTGTCGAAGGTTCTCTCATGGCTTTTGCGTCAAAAACCACTGAGAAATGAATGGAGAAAAGTTTACTGAATGGTTTGTCTCAATGTTGTGTAGCCTCCCTGAACGATCTATTATAATTATGGACAACGCCCCATACCACTCGATGCAAATTCACAACCCATCCGCCCAATCCCAAAAGAAAGCTGACATCGTCTCATGACTTCAAAAAAATGGCGTAGATGGAAACATAAATATGTTAAAAGCGGAATTAGTACGTCTTTTAAAAGAAAACTAATCAATCAAGATCCGATACGTCATTGACGAAATAGCGTTAGAACATGGGCACAGAGTAATACGGTTACCGCCTTACCATTGTGAATATAATGCAATTGAGTTGGTGTGGGCTCAAATTAAGGGATATGCTGCAAGACACAATACAGAACCCCCATTTTTTTACCACAGCAAAAATGCTAAAATATTAGAAAAAGCTTATGAATAGGTAACTGGGAAAAGGTTGTGAATAGAACAGCTAAATTAATAAGGGAAGATTATGAAATACATTTGAAAATAGATAATATTTTAGAAAACGAACTTATAATTAATGTAGGTGATGATAGCCGTGACGACAGTGAAAATAGCAGTATGGACGAATCTGATTAAATATGGCCTTTTGTGGCACCTATTTTTGGTCTCTTTTTGTATTAATTTGTTTCTTGTGTACATATAATGTATGTATATTCATTTTCATTCCAATATTCAGTTCATTCAAATATATTAAGTAAACATTTTTTTTTTAACTTTTTTAATCAGGTACTACTTACAATTAAAACTTATAGATTTGATTATATTTTTTTCGAGAATAAATTGCCATTTCACATCAGTATTGTAATATGTCAAGACGGCCATCATAGCGAGCCGCAACTATAGTAATGAATTAACAAAACACACCATGAGCTTACAATATTTCAATAATAAACATTTCTCTGTAATTTCTATCTTGAGAAAACAACAACAGACGATGCAACAACTAAAATTGAAGAATAATTTGAAACAGTGATTAGTTTTTATTTCAAGGAACACGTTACGGTTGCTTACAAATTACATCCATAAATAAACTCGAGGGATCAAACGCATAAGTTAATGTAACAAATTTAATCTCACTCAATATTAAGTTCACTAAAAACTACAACAGATGTTTACCGACCCAGCTCTAATCGGCCTTTGGTAATTGAGTAGGGTACATACTTTGCTAGACTTCCACCGCCATATTATCACAGAAATGAAAAGGACTTAGATCATAAACTTGATTAAAAAGGTCTGTCCAATATTTACATGAAACATACAAACTGCAAATGTGTAGTGTAGAGGCAGACCTTGCAAATACATGATTGGTAGAGGATTACTAACTACTCTATAGATTATATAAACTGTTAAGGAACAAACAATTCTTAAAAAAGCAGCCGAAGTTGTTGACTCAGTGACGAAGAGTCCATATATAATAAGCAATATAGTTCTTTTATTGATTTATTTAATTTTGAAGGGGGTTCTTTTATTTACCTTAAGAATTCTGCCTAAAGGAATAAAAGTAAATGTAAGTAAGACGAAAGTGATGATTTTTGAAAGAGAAATATAGCGAACGCCTTCCGGCAACATTTTCAGGTGGATGGAAAAGGGGGGGGGGGGCCTTTTCGGGAGTCACAGGTGTTCGATGCTGGGTGTCGTATCGAGAACTTAACTGTCGGGTTTTCTACGCGGGAAATCGACGCTACAATTAAGGGAATGGTAAGGGGGAAATCTCCCGGTCACGATGGTCTCAGCGTCGAGCACCTGAAGTACGCGGGAGTGCATCTGCCACGGATTCTTTCTTTGTTCTTTAATCTTTGTATAAGTCACTGTTACTTGCCGGATGATTTGATTTATACCACTGTAGTGCCAATCATGAAAAACAAAACGGGAGACGCCTCTGACCGGTCCAACTATAGACCTATATCTTTAGCTACCGTTATAGCTAAGGTACTGGACGGTCTGCTGGATAGAACATTAGGCGAGCACATTAAGAGCCATGATGCACAGTTTGGGTTTAAGGCGGGTCTGTCCACTGAAAGTGCCATCTCCTGCCTGAAGCAGACTGTTCAGTATTACACAGCTAGGAAAACCCCGGTTTTTGCCTGTTTTTTGGACTTTTCAAAGGCATTTGACTTGGTATCATATAATTTGTTATGGAAAAAGCTAAATGAAACTAGCCTACCTCCTGAAGTTACATCCATATTTAAATATTGGTATGACAATCAGAGGAACTGTGTAAAATGGGGCATTTCACAGTCTAGTGTGTATGGGTTAGGATGCGGGGTGAGACAGGGGGGGTTGAGTTCTCCCAAGCATTGATGGTCTGACCGAGGGGCTCAGTAGCACCGGTATTGGATGCCATGTGGGTGGTATTTGTACTAACAATATTAGTTATGCCGATGATATGGTGCTGCTGAGCCCATCGATTTGAGCATTACGGAGACTACTTCATGTCTGCGAAGAGTATGCGGGTGCCCACGGGCTCATATACAACTCTCTTAAAAGTGAGCTCATGGAGTTCCAAACAGGAGCGCTAGGGTGTCAACGGAGCGTACCTTCTGTTGCCCTCGGAGGCACCAGACTAAAGAAAGTTGACCAAATAAAGTATCTGGGTCACTGGGTCACTAGCAACTTGTCGGAATCTGTAGACATGGAGAGGGAGCGTATAGCATTATGTGTTCGCTGTAACATGTTGGCTCGCAGATTTGCACGGTGTAGTAAACAAGTCAAATTGACGCTCTTCAGAGCTTACTGCCAGTCGTTCTACACGTGCAGTCTGTGGGTAAACTTTACACAGCGTGCATATGGTGCTCTGCGCGTACAGTATAATAACGCGTTCAGGCTGATGTTCGGTTTGCCTCGCCACTGTAGCGCTTCATCCATGTTCGCTGAGGCACGTACGGATTGTTTTTTAATACCATCATCAGAAAACGCTGCGCCTCACTATGGGCGCGCGTGCGCGGCAGCTCGAACATCATCCTGAGCACTCTGGCTGAACGGTGGGATTGCCCACTACTGAGCCGTTGGCTGCAGCTACAGGCCCCTATGTATCGCCTTCTGTACCTCTAGCACAGGGAGCAGCACCGAGAGTCATAACCTCAGTAACTATTGCTAAGATACTAACACTAGATTAAGATCATATTATGTTACTAACACTTTATATGGATTGAAGAAATCTGAAATAAAAATAATTCTATTCTATTCTATTCTATATTCTGTGAACCACATTAAGATTTTCACACAAATGTGTGGTTATCTATGGATAGGTCTTCAAAAATGATATTGAAGTTAATTTTTTTTCTAAACTGAATAGTTAGTGCGAGATACACTTCCAAAGTGGTAAAATGTGAGTCCATCCCCCCCCCCTGTAACTTCTAAATTAAGAAAATGATAAAACTAAAAAATATATATGATCACGAAAGATAATAACGCGTCGAGCTTGAATCTAGACTCATATTCCATAAACGATTTATGATAGGGGCCCAGTCGAATAAAGTGGGGTTGGGAGTAGGACAGCCAGAAAGGAACCAGGATATACTTAGGTCCTTTCTAAAACAAGACGAAAATGATAAATATTGAGTGCACGCGTTGAATTTGGAAATCCAAAATGAACGACAATGGGAGAGTTCTGCATACCGATGGCCTGAAAGGGCGCACCTTGATTTATGAGTCACCGGTCACCGGTACTGTTAAAATTCTAACTTAACACCTTTCAGTTGACCCTTCCAGACCAGAGTAACTTAGTAAGATGGGGGAAGGGCACAGAAAAACAATCTTATGCTTGTGGCGAGGCAATAGGGACGGCTAAGCACATATTAGTAGGATGTAGGGTGCGTCTCGATAGAGGCCAATACTCACGCCGCCACGATCAGGTGCTTATCATCATACGTAAAGCAATGAGCCTGGCAGTAGCTAGAGCCCAAAAAGGATTGAATACTAACAGACGTCATATCAACTTTGTGTCTGAAGGTTCATCCATAAAATCCAGGAAGAAAACCTTATTCAATCTTAGATACTGCCCCAGATTGGACTCTCCTAATCGACACGTATGAAAAGCATTATAAAAATCCGGAGGATGTTGGGGTTTCGTCATCTAGACCTTTTTTTTTTACGTGCTGAAATCCCTTCGGATACCACCCCGCCGGCCAGCGGGGGTGGTTATGTCGTGCATGTAAAAACCGACATATTTCTTTACTCGAGAGCGATAAAATATGGGGTCTTTGTGGAACTTACTGTACCGTGGGAAACAAATATACCGAAGGACCACACAATAAAGAAAAATAAATACTATGATCTCACAAACGAATTAACCAAAAACGGTTACGTGGTTAATTTGTATGCAGTGGAAGTGGGAGCGAGAGGCAAACCAGCAAAATCTCTCTATAAACTACTTAATGATATAGGCCTATCGAGAGTAACCAACGTGTGGAGCGCCGTGTCTTCGCCAGGATCCTCGCAGTGATGGCACTACGGCGTTGTCTCCCGGTGAATGCGCCATAGATACTTATCGAAGCACCCGTGTCCGGTAAATATCTGGCACATCCGGTAGGAGAGGTCACCGTGGTGCCTCTCCAACCACTCCTTCATGATCGGCCTCACTGCCGCAATGGTGGATTCCCCCCACCTTGGATGCTCAAGTCGCGCCCTCTATGTCTCCATGAGTTCCCGGCGGAGCTAGGACCGCTGAGCCCTGATTTGTCGGGGCTCCGGCCTATGGCCCCGCTCCGGCGCCTCCTTGCGCCATTGGTACAACAACGCAAGGACTCTCGCTTTCAGGTCCCATGGAGGGGTCCCAGCTAGGAGACATGCTACCTCGACGGAGATCGTGCGTTACCCCTTGATGACTCTGACGGCCATCGCTTTTAACGGGCTGTTTAGAACAGCCACGTTGCGGGCCACCAGTCTCCGCCCATACGGGGGCCCCGTACAAGGCCATGCTTCGCACGATCCCCAGATACAGTCTCCTAGTGGGGGCGTTGGGTCACTTAACGTTGGGCATCAGCCGCGATAGTGCGGCCGCGGTTCCCCTTAGTTTCGGGACCAGACTTCGGAGATGTGGTCCGATGTCCCATCGGCTGTCGAGTACGAGCCCAAGGTACTTCATCGTGGGCTCAATGCCGATGCTTACGCCCCCTACGGTTATGCTGGTTCCCGCAGGTGGCCCCGTCCGAGGCCCGTGAAAACACATAGCCTCGGATTTGTGGAGAGCCACCTGGAGTTCCAGCCGACGTATTTGAGCCACGACTTGAGCAACCCCTGCCGTGGCCTTTAGTGCCGCGCTTCGGTACGTTGCTCACCGCTCCATGACAATGGTTTCGTCAGCATAATAAGTTATGCTGACACCCTCGAGCAACGGACCGCGCAGCACCCAGTCGTATCCGATGTTCCACAGGAGTGGTCCTAGGACCGATCCCTGTGGAACACCGCACGACACTTCTCTCCGCCCTGGCCCTAACCAGCTCGGGTAAAATATGGCCCTCTCGGATAGGTATGCCTCGACAATGCGGCGGAGGTAAGGAGGCACTCCGTGATACGCGAGAGCCTCCCTAACGCAGCTCCAGGGTAGGGTGTTGAAGGCGTTGGCGATGTCGAGAGACACCGCCACCACTACCCCACCCCGCAGGACTACTTCCTCCGTCAGGCGCCTAACGCCATGATCGCTTCCACAGTGAGGCGCCCGCGGCGGAAACCGAATTGTCCGCCAGATCTGGCCCCACGTTCGTGAAATGCTCGACGAGGCGCTATGTAATAATTCGCTCAAAGAGCTTGCACACCTCGTCGAGCAACACGATCGGCTGGTAACAGGATGGCTGATCCGACGGCCAGATAAGGACCAGTTTCCCCGTCTTCCACCGCCTTTGGAAACTGGCCTCTTTCGAGGCATGCGTAATAACAATAATTGTGTTTTAATAATGTTTATAATGTTTTTTCAATATTATAATATTAGCACGATAAACCACTAACTACACACACTAACCTCACAATGTTGAAGCGACGGTAGCTTAGTGGTTAAGGAGTCGACCCTACGATCGAGAGCTCCCAGGTTCGAATCCTGGCCTTTACACTACCAACGTGAACCCACTCCTAACACAAGGAATTTAGCTTATCTGGATGTGTTAGTGGGAATATTAGTAATTTCGGTTACTAATATTCTTTAAAAAAATGTAAACCAAATAATTGTCAAAATAATTTTTATTACGTACCAGTAATAACTATTAAGTTAATAAAGACAATTCTTACGTGTGAATTAAATATACTAAACACAGCGACACAACAGCGAAGAGCAGCTGACTGTATCTTTCTCGCTCGGGTTCACTCGGCGGTCCCGAGTTCACCCAATCGAGCCTTTCACCTCAGAGCGTGACGGATCAGTCTAACTTACTACCTATGGAAAAATCTGTGTGCGGTGCGCCAAAAGAAGTTTTCACTTAAAAAAACTCATGCGTTTTACGTTACAATAACGCACAAGTACGTAATGAGATACAATACGATGTTGAAATTGGTGAAATAATAGACCCTTTACGAGCAAATGTGTTATAAAATATATTATTCTTGTACTTCTGCTCGAAAAGTAATACGCCCTAGTAGGTTTGTAATAATATCAAGACTATTCTATACACGGAGCGTTTACGTTTATACAAATTTTGCTAATAACTTGAAACCCCATGAGTTTACCCATGGGCCAACCATTAGTCTGCAAGGATGTTTGCACTCTAATGGTTTGGTGTACTCGCAATATATTGTCTGGCCAACTTTTATTATACGCCGGGATTATTTAAACGGCCGAAGGGGGCGCTTCATAATTTTAACTCTATTCCTTGGAGTGCATTCAGCTAACCATAACGAAATGTTGGGCTATAACTTTAAAGCTTGACTTACAATTCCCTTTTTTTAACGCGTTAATGGGTTTTGGAGATATTCATGAGCATTTGGTACTGATTCATGTTTCTAAGAAATAAATTACGTACTAAGAAATTTCTAAAATTCGTTATAACGGAGTTTTAAAGAAGATTATAGTGAAATACAAAAGTCAGGTCATAAAACCCAATTATGAAACTATTTAAACATCCTTTTCTTCATGAAAAGCCATATTAAAGCGCGAAAACGACATTACAGTGTAAAAATATATCATATTAACACAAACTTTTCCTATTTAGTACAGCCTCGGGGCGAGTTGAGAACTCCATCCATTTACTCGCTCTTGAATTACCATTTGTGAGACTATACTCCAAAATATGGTGGAACTTTTATTTAAACGTCACTACCAAGCTTTACTTTGTCCGATCTTTGTGAAGATTGCATAGCGGATAACTTCTTGGTTCGACTGTTATGAGAATAATTCGTCTTTTGTACACTGTCTAATTAGAGAGGAAATAAATAAAGTTACTGCTTAATTATTTTCACTGTTTTTATTTCTCTCATATTACCCTGCAGCTTGCGACTGTGATCTAATAATCAGTGAAAGCCATCGATCGACATAGGTCCAATACGTTAATATTTGACCTTCGATTGAGAGAGACGATTTCATCGTTCTATATATTAGCAGACTCTCTATCTAAATACTTTGGGAGTACCTTTTTGTTTTGTTTTGAACAGAAGGTGAGATGCGCACCTTCTGTTCTGTTGATGCAATTAGTAATTATCGTTGGCTGTAATATGCTAATGTAATTGGCGATTCTTTAACGAATTGCGCGTGCAAATCAGTGATATAATAGTAACGTGCATTGAATTTAATATTCAAAGATTCCTATATTTTGTATAATCTATCTCACAACCCAAACCTCCTAGAATCGTGGAAAGCAAGAACTTGTAGGTATCATTTGCCTTAATTTCTGGAATTGAGTCTGATTTCGGAAGCGATTCGAACACATATTTCCTATAATCTAGGATTCGTGGAATAGTTTTAGGGGTTTTCGCAAGCTATTCCGTTCCTTATCTTCAGTTTAGTTCGCATAGGTATTCCCTTTCACACAATTCGCATACATACACATACACGTAAAACCATACACAACTATTTGTCTATGGTAAGAGACTTGTAGACCAAAGGTAAATACACTAGAGTCATTTTAGTTTAGAATTATTCAGGTCAATCCGTCGAGGCGGATTAATAGGATTTTTAGGTTATATATATACTAAATACGTTTATTTAAGTATTAACTAACAGAAGTGAAGTGTTTACGTAAAATTACATCGCGTTAAGCCATTTTGTTGACAAAATAGTTATCATAAATAACTTATTCAATCTAACGGCAAAACCATTGTAAACCACAATGGTTTTGCCGGTAAATCAAGTAGAATAAATCAAGCAAATGCGAACTTTTATTTTAAAGTTGTGAATAAATAAGTTATTCAATAATTAAAGATAATTATATATACAAGATAATTATTATATTTATAGAAGATAGTTCCAGCACATTGTCTAAATAAACCGTGGTAGTTTGTTATTTAACTTTAAATATATTACTAAAAAAAAAAATTGATAGTGTCTTATAAATTTCTACTATTTTATAGTATGTTGATTTGAATAGCAAGATAAAGAGTTTTTGTTTGAATTTATATAAAAATACGTTCGGGTGTAATTTAAAACAATACGTGTAATATCATTATCGCCAGAACGTTCTCCCTGAGCACTGTAGTCAAATGATTAAGTGCATTATAACACCACTGAATCCTTAAACATAAATACTTATACTGTTATCAGTTGTAGAACATTGTACAAGTAGCTGAAGTTGACAAGTAATACATTAGAGTCAATTATCGAAGTGACTGATCGATCAGTATCAGTAATACAAAGAGATTATCGTTTGTGATCTCAATGGATATTCGACTAGAAAATTACAAAAGAACACATGCCGGTTTCTAACAAAAGGGAGCATTCTAGTCAAATACAGTGATTAATAAATACATGTGTTGCTATCAGTTCACTTGATAGGTAATTTAAATACAATTTAGCTCCTGGAACCAGTTGGGTTTTCAGTTTGAGCAAGTTATCAGTGTGTAGCAACTCTGGCTCTGAAATCCATAAATTATATTTACATGCTAAAATAGATGAATTCATAATAAATCAGTATTAACACAAATCTTGAACGAAACTTATGTTGGGTTTGAAAGTATACCAAAGATTTGTGAGGCGATTGCGAAGGGACGGTTAGACTTATAATGGTATCAGTTAGTGAATACTAATAGTGAAAACTGAAAATGAAGAATACTAATATATGTTTAGCGTTAGTGACGGTACAGATAACCAAAAATTAAATCATTCTTCAGAGAGAGAGAGAGAGAGAAGAATGAAAATATGTTGATTTAATATCAACCAAAATATATAATAAATAAATAATATTCTACGACATTCTACACAGCGCAGACCCAAAGTAAGCATAGTTTAACTAGCTTGTGTTATGGGTTCCAGAATGCAGATAAACATACTTATATACTTTTTTTATTATACTATATATATTTATTATACATAGAAACACCCAGACCAATGCAAATAGACATATTCATGCATACAAATATTTGCACTGAGCGGGAATCGAACGCGCGCCCCCTGTCGTAGCAGTCGAATGCACTACCGCTGCGCCACAGAAGTCGTCATGTGACCTCAAAAAATAGATATTAAAAAATACAAGCCATTATTATAATCTGGATCCAGAATTACTCAGTTCCTGGTAGATATTATCTACAACCGTAACAGATAACTTGACATTTAAATCAACATCGTATATAGAAAGGCTAGATTTTATGCAGATAGAGTTCATTTTATTTCAAAATTCAAAGGTTAAAAGTTAAAACATTAGATAAGAAATAATATAAACCTTAGGTTAAATACACTTCGGTAAGGCCCATCATGGAGGATTGGCTAGAGAGTCGACACGGAAGCCTCTCGTACCGACTGACGCAGGTGATCTCTGGGAAGGGGAGCTTCGGGGACCACCTGCATCGGATCAGGAAGGAACCAACGCCTGAGTGTCATCACTGCGACGAGCGAGGACTCAGGGCTGCACACGCTGGCGGACTGCCCGGCGTGGGAGGCGCCGAGGCGTGATCTCGTGGCAGCCATCGGGGTGGGAGTCCTCTCGCTCGGCAGCATGATTGCGGCAATGGCGCGGAGCGCGAGCGCGTGGGCCAACTCTTTCTGCGAGCATGTAATGCTCGCGAAGAAGATGGCGGAGCGCGCCCGTGAGAGATTTAGAACTCTCCCGGCCCGCCTAGGCGCGCGACTTAGGCGCCGGAGGTCGCTTAACGACCTCCGTCCTCCATGAGCGCAGGCCTGGGGTTGGCAGGTGAGGCCGCCTGTCACCCCAGCATAAGCAGGCCGGGACGGTGGGGCGACTAGCGCCCCTCCCCCAAACCGGGGCAAGACGGGGACACCGTGGTTCCCAAACCCGAGGGGGCCATCTTGAAACCGGAGATGGCCCAGGGTCAGTCGGGGTGCGAGGGATATGCTCTATGGGCAACCTTACACCCCGGCGTCTTAAGACCCGAGACCGCGTGCGGTTTTAGTCGGTTCAAGCCCGACATAACCGCCCCCGATGGCCGGCGGGGGGGAATCTGGAGGGATTTCCGCACGAAAAAGAAAAATGTTAAATTCACTTAGTGAGGAAAATAACCTCGGCGTACATTAGTAAAAATCGATTAGTAAATTTTATGTTAGGTTAGATTAGACGATCAAAGCCAAGCTCGTGACGATAAGATAGCCTGCAGGGTTATTTTCCCGTTACAGTGTGAGAACCGTAACCGACGGCTTAACCTGCTCTCCGAGGCACGGAGGGGTCTCAATATGCAGTTTAACATTTTATCCTTTCTGTTACCGGAATATTGGAATCGATAAAAATGTACTAGCTGACCCGTCCAACAATGCACGGGAAAATTCCTAGGCTCCAATAATACTATGCCTAAGAAACTTTATGCAAATGCAAGCTAAAAAATATTTACCAAGATTTGTCGCAATGGGATGAACACAGCAACGCATCAATATCACACAACACAGCAACGCATCAAATATAAACAAACAAATATTCATTTTTAGGGTTCCATTGCCAAATGGCAAAAAACAGAACCCTTATAGATTCGTCATGTGTGTCCGTATGTCACAGCCACTTTTTTCCAAAACTATAAGAACTATGCTGTTGAAACTTGGTAAGTAGATGTATTCTGTGAACCGCATTAAGATTTTCACACAAAAATAATCAATTAATTTTGGGGGTACTTAGAACTAACACTCAAAAATTTTTTTTCATCCAACCCATACGTGTGTTATCTATGGATAGGTCTTCAAAAATGATACGGAGGTTTCTAATATATTTTTTTTCTAAACTGAATAGTTTGCGCGAGAGACACTTCCAAAGTGGTAAAATGTGTGCCCCCCCCCCCCCTGTAACTGCTAAAATAAGAGAATGATAAAGCTAAAAAAAATATATGATGTACATTACCATGTAAACTGCCAACGAAAAATGGTTTGAGCGAGATCTAGTAAGTAGTTTTTTTTTAATACGTCATAAATCGTATACCGCAATTTACCTTTCATTCAATCAACTCAAATATAAAAGTTAAAAAAAAAGCATTATCGTGTTATTTGCTGCTACGGAACCCTTGATGGGCGAGTCCGACTCGCACTTGGCCGCTTTTTGTATTTCATGTGGTAATTTATGTAGAAATAAAGTGAAATATTCTAGAAAAACTATTTAACTTTCATTAGAGAGAGACACAATGCACTAGAATTGAGTCGTGCCGCCATTTTGAAACCCTTTCACTCACTCACTCAGGCCTGTATATGTCACGGCAGCGGTACGCAATTTCCGCACGAAAAAAAAAAAAAGGTATATATATAATATAATATATATATATATATATATATATATATAATTATATATATATATATATATATATATATATAATTAATATAATATATAAATAAATATTCTACGACATTCTACACAACGCTCTCTAGACCAAGAGTAAGCATAGTTTAACTAGTTTATGTTAGGGGTTCTAGAATGCATATAAATTTACTTATATACTTTTCTTTTGTAAATACATACATATAATACATAGAAACACCCAGACCAATGCAAATAGACATATTCATGCATACAAATATTTGCACTGAGCGGGAATCGAACCCCACAGAGGCCGTCAATACCGTCCGTTGGTCTATATATATATGTCACCGGCATTTTCGATTGCGTGTATTAGAGCCTTCTCCCATCAAGCCGGCACTTTTTCTGAACTTCTTGCTGTTACTTTCGCCTGCATGAGTTATTGACCCCAATAATACTTTCTCTCAGATTCCACAGTTCAAGATAAAAGCAATATTAGGTTGCAATTTTCGCAAATTACTATGGAATCTACGGAATCATATTATGAGTTAATTCAATACAAATAAAAATCACTTCGACTCTGTATAGAATACTTTATACTAAATTCATTCAAGGCAAAACAGAATTATACAAGCATAAACAAAATCACCTTATGTCTATAAATAGACGATAAAGTGCATTTCACAGATTCAATTACGATTAAAACAAACCACTATCGTGATATTTTTATCTACCGAGCTAATCTCTCTCTACCACTGAGATGTAGCGCTAGAACCAGATAGTTAATACTGCAATTCAAACTACGAACACGTTTATTTTATATCTTGAACTCCGATAAAATAAATTGACTACTGTAATAAACGACCAACTTACTTAGTTTTATTTAAATGAATGTACTGTTTCTGCAGTCAAATATTAAATTAATTTCAATCGTTAGCTAGCGTGTGTAGGTTTAAATACCAGTGCAAGCTCTACTTGGCCGGGGTCAAGCCAACCTCGTTCGCAAGTCAATGCACCTACTGTTTGACGAATGAAGCTCTGGTGTAAACTATCCTCTCGGGGTTTGGAGGTTGGTTGGCAATTGCTCTCATAAAAGTCGTATGAGCCAAAGCGACAGGAGGAGAGAATGGGTAAGCGGATCCTGGACTTCGATGTGAAAGCCTCGGATGCAACCGATGATGATGATGATAGTGACCTGTAAGTGTAATTAACCCAGGCATTATATCTGGAACGTCATGCAAAGCAGTCGCATTTAGTACCGCTTAAATAATTCATTTGTCTAATATTACCTGGTGATTTAAGTGAAGAACGAGTAAACCTGGAGACACGGCTCAAATAGCCGAAACTACTGACGTGAACCCACTCCTTAAACAAGCAATTTAGCTTAGCTGCAGGTGTTAGTAGGAATAATAGTAATTACAGGTACTACCATAAAAAACACTACCTGTGCCCCGCGGTTTCACTTGCCATACTCGGTTCTATTCGGGCGCCCAATCATTGTGCGGCATCGCCTGCCTTTCTGTTCATATTTTCTTATTCGTCAGTTCCTACAGGTGGTAGTGTTTTTTAAATAGCCTACAACCTTCCCAAGAACTAGGAATACAATAGCAACTTTTGTTTTTCAAATCGCTCAAGTATTTCCAATTATTTGGCATAGTAAAAGGGTAATTACTTCTTAGATGGCAGAGTGCCATTTATTAACTCCAAATTCTACTCATGGACTGGCCAGAATTCCATTATGGTTCGATGAACCTTGTCATTAATAAATTGGTAAACTGTGTGCACTTTAATTTTATGCTACAATACCTCTTTGTGGGTCGCGTGTACGAAAATATGATGTTAATTTAATGAAGATATAATCTACTGACGTATGACAACCGTAATATGCTTTTTGATAATAAAAGTGATACTCAAACTATAGAGCTGTTTTAATAACAATTTGAGTACTTATTAAATTTTACTAATTTAATAAGTGGTTTTAGTCGGTTCAAGCCCGACAAAATTTAGTTAGCACTTCATTTGATCCAAATAATTGTAATTGTAAGAATGTTCTGCGATCTACTGTAAATTTCTATGCTGAGCCTAACCGAGAGTACTCAATGTCAGAGGTGGCTCACAGAAAATACATCCGCCTTTAGTAGTGGTAGACCTGGAAGTGCCTTAATAGATTAAGGTTCCAGGTCAGCTACAGCAGGGCAAACCGGGTGAAATTGGGTTACTTGAATGCAGAGCGTGGGGACTGTGCCTGTGCTGCGCCTCTGCAAACAATTGTTTACCATCTATTGTGCCAGCTGTGCCTTAACACCCGCAAAACGCCGGATCTTAACGAGGCGACTGCGGTGGCTGTCAATAGTATCAATGTCTTTGAATCTTAGGCTGCACCAGCCATCTCTAATACCATTGGCTGGCTGGCTCTAATAAAGTTGTCATTGCACTATTATTACAAGTGCTCACGGATCTACGTGACAAGTCCAACAAGACAAAACCACTGCTAATCGAGTTGGCTTTATAATAATTTTGCAAACGCAGAAAAACAATACGTCAAGAATACATTTTTTCAGGTATATCAGTAGGAAAATTGTGTCACCATGTAGCCCTAGAGACGAAAACAAATATGCTGTAGCGAAACAAGGAGGATAGAAGGGAAAATCAAAATGTGGCGCGTGTATACTCAGTCACGCGGTAAACTAGAGCGGCATTTAAAACGTCAGGAGAATCGAAACACAGACGTGAGCTCGTTAATCATCCGATGCATTACTTACCAAATAAATTCAATACTTATGTGTACGTGAAATGTTTTAAAGTTAAGATTGTTTCATCTGATTTTTACTTTGTTACAAAAAAGGATAGTCAAAGAGATATATTAACACCTATATGTTGCCAATTAGTGAAAGTCAGAAAATTCATGAAAGTTGAGTAAATGCAGTTGAGAGCTGAGCTGAGCTGATAGTATGAGGGATGCGAGATTGTTGTACTTAACGAGACTTGAAAAATGTATGCTAAGGTGGATAAGGCACGTAGAACGAATGAGTACTGAACGAATGACACACCAAGTATGCAAAGCACATGCTGGTTAGCAGGCAGCCGGATGGACCTCACCGAACATACACTGATCAATTTCATTATGTTTTATAGCTCTCTTAATTGAATACTTTATATTGAAATACTTTAATTTATTAGATGGCGTAGTTTAAAGTGTCCAAGAATGTTTATTTATTTGTTATTATCATTATTATCCATCTGATATTAACCTAAATTATTTTACTTCTCGGGCATAGATCAGGTGCTACAAACATATATGACATTCCAATGGATACGTGCACTCGTATTTTGAGAATATCAAAGCTAATGGGAACGATCCTTTCACGTATGCACGCATATTGAAGTGAATACAGCGCACTCAGTTCTTGGTAAGACGAAGGAACTTGGAAATTGCCAACCACACAAGCCGGAACTCTGACTCTGATTGATATACTTGAAAAGGTGAATGAAGAAGTCTTTATTTTCAGTTTCAGATCAGATCATTCTCAGAACTTCTTTAAGTGACAGCTACTAGCGTCTTATTGGGTACTTATTACAATGCCGAATTTGAAAATACCGAATTTCATAAGCCTTACGAACGGAAGGCCGAATATTAAAATCCCGAATGTTTATATGATCGAAAGTTCTAAATACCGAAAGTTAAAATACCGAAAATTCAAAATACAGAATCTTATAAGACCTATAATCGGAACGCCTAATACTAAAATGCCGAATATTAAAATACCGACCGTTTATATGACCGAAAGTTTTAAAACCCGATATAAGATAAATTTCAAATGGGTAAGTAATAGATGATATAACAACAAAATCTCTAATATTTAATATAATATACGATTGACATAATTTTAAAATAACTAATTTTAATAAGCATAACATACATTAAATATAACATCGTTTGACAGAACATACATTAAACATAAAATCGTTTGACATACCATTCAAAATTCGCGGTGCTCCTATTTCTGGGTGGTTTAAAAAAAAATACCACGAAGGCTAACGCGGGAGCTCCGCTCCGCTACGCTCTCGCCTTAGCCTTCTAACCTAATCTATCCGAGTCGAGGCACTCTGAGTCGGGGTGTTTATACATATTAAACGTTAGACCAAATGATTTCGATTTAACCTTCGGATTTTAATCTTTCGTAATTTGGAACTATCGGGATTTGGAACTTTCGGATTTAGAACTTTCGCTTATTTGAAATTAGACATATTGAGCTGCGGTATATCGGGTATAGGTATTTCATACGTTCGGTATTCGGATTTTCGACGTTTTAAGCGTGGGATTTTCTGATGTAGGTATTAAGAACTTTCGGCATTGTAATACGTACCCCATAAACCATACAATACGTTTTTGAAAATATAAAATATTTTTAGGTAATAAGGTTACTTAAAAATATTTTGTATCCACGCCAGTCCACGCATAAGTATATTTGCGTAGGGGTGCGACTGGTTGGAGGGGTGCGACTGGTTGAATCATCTCCAAGTTTGGTGCACCCTGGGCAACGTGGGCGATGACGCATCATTGATTGCTCTTCTGGATTAGCTGGCGTCAACGTCATTGGCCAAGAGTCTGACAAACCGGCCCTTTTCAGGGCCAGCTGACCCCATTGCACGAGGGGGTTGGGGCATGGCGGGCCTGCAAGGCTCGCGGGGGTACCCCTCTGCTGCTATCAAAGTCAGTCGGAGTGCGAGGGATATGCTCTATGGGTAACCTTACACTCCGGCGTCTGTAGACCCGAGACGGCGTGTCGGGCTCAGGCGCCGTAGGTCGCATAACGACCTCCGTCCTCCGTGAGCGCAGGCCTGGGGGTGACAGGTGAGGCCGCCTGTCACCCCAGCAGAAGCAGGCCGGGACGGTGGGGCGACTAGCGCCCCTCCCCCAAACCGGGGCAAGACGGGGACACCGTGGTTCACAAACCCGAGGGGGCCATCTCGAAACCGGAGATGGCCCAGGGTCAGTCAACCTTACACCCCGGCGTCTGTAGACCCGAGACGGCGTGCGGTTTTAGTCGGTTCAAGCCCGACATAACCACCCCCGCTGGCCGGCGGGGGGGTATCCGAAGAGATTTCCGCACAATAAAAAATATAAAATATAAAAGGTATATTTGCGTAGAGGGCACGCCGCAACAGCGGCGGTAAGGCCCAACATGGAGGATTGGCTAGAGAGGCGACATGGAAGCCTCTCGTACCGACTGACGCAGGTGATCTCGGGAAGGGGTGCTTCGGGGACCACCTGCATCGGATCAGGAAGGAGCCAATGCCTGAGTGCCATCACTGCGACGCGAGCGAGGACTCAGTGCTGCACACGCTGGCGGACTGCCCAGCGTGGGAGGCGCCGAGGCGTGATGATTACGGCAATGGTGCGGAGCGCGAGCGCGTGGGCCGCCGCCACCTCTTTCTGCGAGCATGTAATGCCCGCGAAGGAAATGGCGGAGCGCGCCCGGGAGAGATTTAGAACTCTCCCGGCCCGCCGAGCCCGCAACTTGCTCGCCGCGCGTCGCAGGTGACTCAGGCGCCGTAGGTCGCATAACGACCTCCGTCCTCCGTGAGCGCAGGCCTGGGGGTGACAGGTGAGGCCGCCTGTCACCCCAGCAGAAGCAGGCCGGGACGGTGGGGCGACTAGCGCCCCTCCCCCAAACCGGGGCAAGACGGGGACACCGTGGTTCACAAACCCGAGGGGGCCATCTCGAAACCGGAGATGGCCCAGGGTCAGTCAACCTTACACCCCGGCGTCTGTAGACCCGAGACGGCGTGCGGTTTTAGTCGGTTCAAGCCCGACATAACCGCCCCCGCTGGCCGGCGGGGGGGTATCCGAAGAGATTTCCGCACGAAAAAAAAAAAAAAAGGAATTAGATTGGTTTTAATTTACTTTGCGGAATTCTAATACTATTTCTAAAATAAAAGTCGAGTCATAAAGAAAGCCAGAGGTTAAAACTTAGATTTCCGCTCAGTGCAAATATTTTTATATTTGCATTGATCTGGATGCTATGCATGTTCATTGGTGTCTATGCATATATTTATCTACAAATAAATTATATAAGTGTGTTTATCCACATTGTAGAACCCATATAATACAAGCTAGTTAAACTATGCTTACTCTGGGTCTATATAGCGCTGTGTGGGATGTTCTAGAATATCTACAAATAATACGAGCAACTACAATACACACCTTAATATTACGAGTGCTAAATAAAAACTGCATTTCCACTAAACGTCGATGTTCTATTAAAACCGTTTTCCAATACAGTAATGTTCACTTAGCCAACGTCTGGCAAAAAGAAATCTGTTTGCATTTTTTTATTCCGAGAGGAGCAAGCCAAATATTTTTCAAATTAAAGTACCGTACAGTTTGCTTAACAGGAGGTAGAGCGTTTTGTGCACCGCAAATTGGGTTTACAGAAACTTTGTAAAATGTTTGCACTGTCACAAGCAAACAGGCTATAGACCGTCCGCAACTTCTGTACCGCGCCTTGAGTATGTGCGCGGCGAGACGGGGAGTGAATATCGGCCTTCAGTTAGGGATGCAAACACCGTTTTTTTATTTTTTTACGTGCGGAAATCCCTTTGGATACCCCCCCCGCTGGCCAGCGGGGGTGGTTATGTCGTGTCTCGACTAAAACCGCACGGTGTCCCTCCCAAATGTCCGTTGCCGGGCACCCCGGGTAAGCCCTCGAAAGGATAACCCCAGGGTTGCCGGCGGACTTTGGCCGCCACAGAGGCCTCGCCTGGTGGGGTCGGGTTTATTCCCGCTTCGGTGAGTTGGCAGGCGTGTGTAGGGCACACACGACACGCCTCCGCCACGGCCTGCTTCTGTAAGGACGGCGAGTCGGCCAACTGCCGTCCTCAGGCCCCGATCATGGAGGTCGGTAGTCCCGGGCGTAGATGAGTCTGCGGCGTCCTCGCCGCAGACTGCGAAACTCGGGGGGCAGGGTTCTCTCCCGCTCCCTCTCCACCGTCTCTTTCTCGCGCATTACCTGTTCGCAGAAAGAGGCGGCGGCGTGCCACTTGCTCCCGTCGGAGACCACGGCCCTCACCATGGTCTCCAACGAGAGAACGTCCACGCCCAGGACCGCAACGAGATCCCGGCGTTGACTCGCCCACGCAGGGCACTTCACCGACGTGTAGAGCGCCGTGTCTTTGCCAGGATCCTCGCAGTGCTGGCACTGCGGTATTGTCTCCCGGTGTGGTGGTGGTTATGCAAACACCGTAAAGAAAAACTTCGATGTATTGATACATCGATATTTGAAAAAAAAACCATGCTCATGTACAAAATATTGAAAATAATTACTGAGATCGCGATAGTAGGTGCGATAACATTATTGAACCATTCATAATAAATTTACAGAACTATTCAAGTTCCGATGGCGAAACGGCAGTTGAAGAAGAATTTATGTCAGAATTACTTTAGTTTTAGTGGTTTTAGTATTGTTTTATTTTATAAGATTAAAAAGTTGTGATTTAAATTATCAGTTTAATTTTTATTCATCGTCTGCCTGTTTGTATCCTGTAAGTCATCATAGTAAGGCTTCTTTCAGACAATATCCATATATTGATCTCATCGACCCATGCTCTTTCCTACCCCGTCCGTCCCCCACCACACTGCGCGTACCATGACTCACCATGAGACTGGTACAGCGCTAGCGATCGAACTATACCATGAAATATCCGAAACTTCAGATCCGCACGAAAAACGAAAGAAATACGTAGCATTTAGCCATGTAAGTGCAATGAAATCACTTTGGATTGTTTTCCGGTAGGGTTTAGCCCGAACGAAGTGTCACATGCCGTCCGATTGCGAAACGATTGTGTTCCATGAAACCGATTGCCCGAAACTTCGGTCCGCAACTACGGATGTTTCATGGCAGGCCTTTTTTCAGTTCAGGGTGTATAGTAAAAATGTAAATTAGCAAAGTAAACCGCTCGCAAATGCACGCTCGAGCTCGGTAAATCTATTCATAAATAACTGAGTTAACGCTTATCTGCACGCAATATATTTGGATAGAAAAGTTCGTATTTTCAACTTTATTTAAATAAATTTTAGACTCGAACCGGGACTGTAAATCCTGTAGAACATGAATGATAAATGTTAGAGATTATATTTGGTTTCATGTAAGTATGTATTTTTTGACACTTAATTTTTTGTTACCGTCAATATCGTTAATGTACTTAGTAAAAAAATAATAATTTTAGAACGTAATCATAACGTTCTTCTGTTATTATCAAAGTAATATTAGATCGCTTTAATATCTATGGGGCTGAACAGGGAGATAACAGCATTTACCTCGACTGTTCAGGAGATGTAATTAAGCTAATATTCTATCCTAGCCTGCCCTAATGAATGAGTACATACGGTACTGCTAAGGCAAATTATCCTAACTAATCCTAATCCCGTCACCCTATATGACTCTCGGCGAATCCCTGGCAGACCAAGTCGTGTTCGCAAACCTAACCTATAGTTCGTCACGGCGTGGTACTCGGTGGTGTTCGGTGACACAGACCTCCGCTCGTGTACGTAACTACGGTGCTTCGTTAGTACCCCTACAAGTCCCTACTACCCTAGCCTTACTATAAGTATTTTAAAATACATATATATAATAGGTACAGGATATCTGATGCCAGGCGACCTAAGACACCAGAAGGACAGAGACAGGAAGTGGGGAGCAGGTGGTAAGGGTTCCTCACTGCTGGTCAAGCAGGCTCACAAGACCGATCAGGTACTGACGGCTAAGGGTGTCTTGGCCACAGTGAGAGGTTTGGAAAGGTATTGAGTCAAAGTCGGGCTCAACTTAATGACTGGTTTATTCTTACTTAACTATGATCTTAAATACTAATTCTATCCTATATACACAACTATATCTACGTCTTAGTGTGCTATTGGTCTAAAACTTGGCAAAGGACTGCTGATGGTGCATGTACCACCATCAGCAGTCCTTTGCCTCATCAGTCACATTACGTGACGATAAAAGTATAATTAGTATGATAATAGGATATCACATAGTGTCCGTTGACGTCGGAATATAGGAAGTTGCTAGAAGTCATGTTCATGCTTGAGCATTCTGGCCACTCCCAGAGGTAGGCCTTTAGTTCGTAGAACTCGATGGCGATGGCCAAGGTGGCTTGGCTGGAACTTGGTTGTCATCCGAATGTTGTCTCGATGGCTTCGGTATTCTGTTCGGCTGGTTGTAGGCAGCATCTCATATAGTGTGTGGTTGTGGTGAGGTTGATTGGCGGTGGGTTGCGCTGCGTGCTGCGGCCGCGGCGGTTCTCTCCTGGACATCTTGGTGCGATACTTATTACGCTGGCACGTTGTTCCGATGCAGCTCGCAATCTTGGGTCCGAAAACAATAAGCATGATAATTATCACCAACATACTTATCGATGATACTATGCTTACTACATAGGTATGTGACTGAATTTGAACCACACATTATTTGTTAGACTGGTTTCTAACTTGACTTCTTTGTTGATTAAATGTTGATAGAAGTCACTTGTACTGTCTATCACGTCTTCAGCTGACTTGTTTAGTTTCCCACTCGTAGTGGGTATGTAGGTGCTGATGTTGAAGTTCAGCGGTTTGGTGTATGACGAGACTACCTGCACTGATAGTGCTCGTTTGGCAGTCAGTCTGCTGTTAGCCGATTTAATTAAACAGTTGTCGGCTATTCTGATGGCCCCGACATCTTGAAGAACTATATCCTCCCGTTATGATCAGTAATATGATCTTTTGCTATGAATAGCCATGAGTTTTGCATAGGTATATAGCTGTTTCCATATGATGGTATTTGGTATTTCGAATTTATTTGAAGGACACTTCATACTAGTTTGATTCCTGAAAAGCTGTTCAACAATGCAATTCTCGTGGAATTACATGTTCTTCACGGCCCTCAGAAAACAAATGAAACGCTCCCGTCGTTGAATGCAACTCCTAAATTCGTCTCGGTCCAGCTAAAAATATTGTTCATTGTTGTAATCCAGTCCTATATAAGCCTTTTGCACCTCTATGCTCTGAAATGACTTGTCCTCATTTTTCTTTGGAACCGATGTTATGTGAGTCAAAGTATATCGTGTTATGTCTTGAATAGGGAAATAGGCGTGTACTTGTATGTGCGTATTATTTTCCGCTATTCCGGTTTCTAACTATTGCTGCTGCAATATCCTCAAGTTTGATGGCATTTTTCTGTTTGCTGACGATACTAAATCACTGTCATTTTTTGGTGATAGTGCACTATACACGTTTGCTTTGGATAATTTATATCTCTAGTAATCCGTTGTAGCGGTTTAATATTTCTTCAATACAATTATTCGCTAGCTTATTGTGGTTGGTTTTCACATACCAATGATCATAGATTGATTTTTCTTGTTGCATTGATTTCTGTTAGGCATTCTTTTACTCCTTCAAATTTTGCTTCTTGTTCTCTTATATGCTGATAGAACTGTTCGCAATGCGTTTCGGTCTTCACGATGGCCGCATTGTCACACATATGTTTAAATCTAGACATTGTTGATTTTATTTCAGTGTGTTCTTGGCTGACGGTTTCGTTCGTATGCAATTTCTATTTTAAACATGCCTCGGTCTATGTTTGCAATCCCTAGTTGCTCCACATAACATCCGGGTGACAAACTTTTCACCGAGTAAGTTAATGTTGCGTGTAGACTAGTAAATAGTTGTATTAATAATAGTACATATATAACCCATTTGGACGTTGTATCCCTCTGATTTCTACTGCTATTTGACCTGGCACTAACGTTTGCATGAACAGTGCTATTACTGCAGCGCACCTCTATACCCGCCTTATCTGGTAGCGGAATAAGCGTAGGTATTGATCGTTTCTGGGTGGCGTTTGCCGGTTTTATTAGAGTGACTACTCTCACTAACCCATCTTTGCCTGGGTGTATCCCCTTGACTCTAGCAACTGGCCACTTGCTTGGACTAATATTTTTATCTTTTATAAGAACCAGGGTGCCGATTGACAGGTTTTCTTGATTAGATTTCCACTTATAACTTTGTTGTAATTGGTGTAAATATTCATGCGTCCAGGTTTTCCAAAAATACCTTTTCATTTTTTGAATATTTTTTTATCTCTTTAAAATATCTGTATTTAGGTTAGATAGTGGATCAAGTATTCCTACTGCTTCTCTCCCAATTAGAAAATGACTCGGTGTTAACACTAAGTTATCATTTACATCCTCACTTAGCGCACATAACGGTCTTGAATTCAGACATGCTTCAATTTGATGCAAGAATGTAGATAATTCTTCATAAGTTAATATCTGATCCCCGATTACTCGGTGTAAGTGATGTTTCATTGATTTTACTCCAGCTTTACTTAAGTGGTTTTTTCTACTCCGATTTTCAAGTGCGATACGTCAAAAGCTGCGTCTCGCCGGCGCCCACCTGCTGGCATATCGAGCAGCTCGCGTTCTATTCGCGTGTGACAGTGGAAAAGGAATTAGTGACTTTCTGGCTCACTCAGCCACGTACTTTTTCACAAAAGATAAGTTTTCTGTGGTGTCTGTGAACGGATTTGTGTGCACGAAGTGTCTACGGCTGCGGGCAGTGGAGCCCCACCCGCCCCAACGCTGCGTTTTTCCGGGAAAGCGCTAGTTTCACCGGGAAAAACTTTTTTCAAAACCCACGTGGCCACGTGCAACGAGATCCCGTGATCGGAGCCAGCTGAAATTTCGCAGGAAGGAAGACCCATTCAAACCAAGCAACTTTACGGCAAAAGAAACATTTTTCGTTCACTACCGGATTTAATAAAAGTGTTAGAAGTTGGAAAGGTTACACCATCATAGAAGAGGAACCGGAGCAGTTAACGAAATTCCGCTACTGCTATATTTTGCGCGCTCACGAGAAGACCTGGGATCCAGCTTTTTAGATTTTTTGGCTTATAATTTTGGACACAGCAATTTGGGGACAGAGCACCGTCAGCTGACCCCAGATATCGATTTTCGGAGCGCTGCGACCAACCGTTCAGGAGTTACGACCGGTCAAAACTTGACCTCGGCTGCACGGCGGCCATCTTGGAATATTTGGAACACCCGTAGCTCCGCGGCGGAGGGTCGTAGAAGCTCCGGATTTCGACTGGAGGCATCAAGGGAGCACCGGCTCTCCCGTCCTACATATTTCAGGGGAAAGTGGGCAAAATTAGCAAAAAAAATTTGACCGTTTTTGCTTCACGGGTGGTAGAGAAGACCGAGCCACCCAGCAGGAAACTTTTTGCGGCTCGCTGGGACACCTGGATCCGGAAATATAAGGGTTCAAAGTTGCGCAAATCCGCCATCTTGGATAATTGCGAAACCCTATATCTCCGGAACCGGAGGTAATAGTGAATCCGGGTTTTGGCTGGGCGACTCGGCTTTCCCCGCTTCGGACTAGTAGGTCGGGGGTCTGACCCCATCAAATTGGGTTTCCAGGTTGGTTCCTGGTTGGCCAGTTTTTGGGAGTCATCCGATTGGCCTGACAGTTACGTCGGGAGATAGGTCTCGCCGAGACCTTTCTGGGGATACCAATCGCGAAAGCGATTTGGACCACTGGTTCGCGGGGGAACCGGGTTTCAAAGTTTCGCCCCACTTTGGGACCACTAACTGTAAAGTCTGTTTGTCTCCGAACCCGTGGGCCTAGGGTCCTCGAGTTTGGGCTCTATTTGAAGGGCTCGGGGAGCTCTATCGGTTCGTCACAAGAGGGTGACTATACGTAGAGCCGGGAAGAAGTTACGCTGTAGAGCCGATTTCAGCGGTGTAAATTTACTTCAATTTCTACAGAGCGTCTATCTCCTGAGTCGGGGCCCTACAGCAGGGCGACTTAGGTTAGGTTAGTGGTAAGCATAGATAATAAGTTGACTTTTAAATTCTTTTGTAAATACCCTTCTTTTTCAACTGTGATAATACTTTCACCTCGACTGTAAATATATAGCTAGAGATTAAGATCGAGATATAACTCTACATAGAGTTTTAAAATTCTTTTTATTACTTTATAATTTGACTTAAGACCTTGGTCTTAAGACTTGTGCCTATTGGCCATATTTTAAGTGACCGTGTAGCTGAGCTACACAGACCAAGGTGTAAATCTACACTCAGCTCTAATTTACCCTTGTTCCAACCGAACATAGCACTGTTGACAATTAGATTGACTCGGGATACACATATACATATACTCACCCACACTACATATACTTATACACACACTTGCAGACACACTCTACTTGCACGCATACACACCTAACACACACATACGGTTGGCGATTACGTACGCCTATTACACAGGGGAAAGACATACTTGAGAAGTCACAGTAGTTTTAATTTAGTTTAGGACGATCCTAACCACTATTGTGGCAGGAACTTAGATTAGGTATTTTGTTTTGTTTATATTCAGTGTAATTATTTATTATTTTATTGTGTCCACTCGACCGTATTGCGTGGACTTATACCTACGAAATGGCAGGGTTAGTACGCAGATCTCCAATTGCCAAACAGGCGGGTCCCTCCCCCGGGAACTCGACAGCCGAATCATCATCTCCAAGGACACGGCCTACCAAATCCGTTAGGGATAGCGTGGGGGAAATAGAGGTAATGACCTCAAATGCTACTCCCCCTACTCAGAAATAGCCAACGGTGACAACGAAAACGGTCACCAAACCGAAGGCGTTTATTATAAGTGCCGGAAATACCCGCAAGCCAACAGCGGATAAGGCCAAACCGGCTCGCAGACCATCCGCAGAGTCGGCCGCGCCATTGAGTTCCCAGGAACTAACAGACGAACCAACGTCATTGCTTAACATGGCGGCCATTACCTCGCTAACACCGGAGGACCGGTACACGGCGGCGCTGTCCTGCCTGGACCTTATAAAGCAGGGATATCTTGAATCCAAAAACATCAAGAAAGAGATCAAGATAAAAATTGAGACTCAGGAGAGAAACTTACGAAAAATACTCCTGGTAAACGAAGGTGAACGTAAAAGATCCCTGGAACAGGCATCCGGACAGGACAGCGTCTCCATACACGTCGCAAGCCCAACCTCGACTGGGGTCTTAGGACCTAGCAAGCTGGAGGAAGAGATGATGACGAAACTCGAGGAGCATACTAGGCTTCTCAAACAAAATGGCGAAGCCCTCGCCGAGATTAAAGGCAGCCTAGGAACGATTCAAGAGGGCAGGGGGCCACTATCGTACGCGGCTGTAGCGTCGAACACTGCTGGGGGTCGCCCCCCAACGCAGCCGGCGCTGCACTCGCTGGTAGTGACCTCCAAGGATGAAAATAAAACGGGGGAGGAACTCTTTAATGACCTGAGGCGGACCGCGCGGGAGGATGACGAATGGATAACGGTGAAGCGGGTGCGTAAAGCCAGAGACCGGAAGGTAATTCTTGGCTACAAGACTGTGGAAGAAAGGGAGAAGGCGAGAGGTGCGCTGGAGAGCCAGCAGGGTTCCCTCAACGTGAAAACTGTCCACAACAAGGACCCCCTGCTTGTCCTCTACAGCGTCCTTAAGGTGTACAAAGACGAAGAGCTACTATCAGCTTTTCGCGCCAAAAATAAAAATGTATTCGAGGATCTAAACCCTTCCCAAGACCGGATATTAATTAAATTCCGCAGGAACGCTAGAAACCCGCTCACCGCACACGTCATATTACAAGTCTCTCCCACAATATGGCGCAGAGCACTAGACCAAGGAGTGTTGCACATAGACATTCAACCCGTCAGAGTGGTAGACCAATCGCCACTCGTGCAATGCTCCATGTGTCTGGGCTTCGGGCACAGTCGTCGGTTCTGCAGAGAAGCAGAGCCCAAGTGCAGCCACTGCGGGGAACAGCACCTGAGGGTGGACTGCCCTAGATATAGGGCAGGGCAGGAACCTAGGTGCTGCAACTGCTGGCGCAGCAAATCCGATGACATGGCGCACGATGCTTTTGACCGGGATTGCCCGGTCCGCATCAAGTGGGATAACATAGCGCGGTCTGCCACGCAGTACTGCTAAGGGCACCACCGGAAACGACCCACACTACAAGGTGCTGCAGGCCAACCTCCAAAAGAAGAGATTGGCCACTGACGACTTCATTCTGGAAGCTGTCAGGAGGAAGGCGTCAGTCGCACTCATCCAGGAGCCGTACAGGGACCCCGTCAGGGGCGGGATGAAGAGGTACCGGGGATTACGTATCTTTCAGAACACTGGACCAGCTGCGGGCACTGTAAAGGCGGCAATTGCCGTCTTCGATCCAGATCTGGACGTAATCCAGTGCCCCCAACTCACCACCGACAACATCGTGGTGGTGAGAATTCGTACCAGTGCCTGGGAGATCACCCTGGTATCTCTTTATTTTGAGCCGGATAAATCCATTGGCCCTTACCTGGAGCAACTCGGAAGGGTTGGTTCCAGGCTGGGTCCTGGACGGCTCCTAATTGGAGGTGACGCCAATGCGAAAAGCGCTTGGTGGGGAAGTAACGTTGAGGATGACAGGGGGGAACATCTTTTCGGCACTCTCGTCTAGATGAAACTGAACATCCTCAACGACGGTAAGGCGCCCACCTTCGACACCGTCAGGGGGGGGCAAAAGGTACTGCAGTTACGTCGACGTGACTGCCTGCTCGGGCGACATGTTAGGACTGGTCGACGGCTGGAGGACTGACGATGGCGTAGCAGCAAGCTCCGACCACACCGGCATAGCGTTTAATCTAAAGGCACTACCATCAGCCGAACGACCAGGTTGTTCAACACCAGGAGAGCGAACTGGCTCAATTTTCATGAGAAAATGACCCGCTGGTGGAGAGCAACCTGGCCGTTCAAGCCATAAGAGAGGTTAAATCGACCGAGGAAATAGAGGAAAAATTGCTAGCACTAAACAGTTGTATAAGAACATCCTGCGAGGAAGCAATTCCCAAAAAATCCGAAAAGGAAACGCTAACTATGCCGTGGTGGTCGGAGAGGTTGCGCCAGATGAGAAAGGAGGTCATCACCTTCAGGCGCCGAATCAGGAACGCCGCGCCCGTTCGTAGGCAGTGGGTCGTAATGCAGTACCTGGAGCGTAAAGACAGGTTTGAGTCGGAGGTTAAGTTAGCACAGACTGCGAGTTGGAAGGAGTTCTGCACTAAGCAGGAAAAGGAGGGTTTATGGGAGGGTATTTATAGGGTAATAGGGAGGTCCACAGTAAGGGAGGAAGATCCACCGTTAGAGCACAACGGGGCTATACTGGATGCAAGCGATTCCGCGGGGCTCCTCGCCTCGGTCTTCTATCCGGAAGACCGAGACGAGGAGGACACCGACTTCGCCTTGTATAACTCTATAGCAATATAATAACACTCGTATCATTCTGTTAAAGCTTGAAAATCTATGAAATATGGCGTTATGGTTACGTGATTCCTACGTTTAAGCCATTCTGGGCCCTCCCACCGTAGTTTCAATTCTAGTAGTTTATTTGGAGCTATACACCTTGTGATTACGTCTGCGGGGTTCTCCGAAGTATTAACGTAATTCCACTTGGCTTGCGGTAGTAATCTTTGTATTTCCGATACCCTGTTGGCTATGAACGTTTTCCATCGATATGCTTCCCCTGTGATCCACCCTAGTGTGATCATTGAATCTGTCCAGCAATACGTGTGTATAATTGGAACTGTCAAGTCATTTTTAATCTTGTTCATCAATTTGGTAAAGAGAAGTGCTGCACACAGCTCTAATTTAGGTAGCGTAGTTTTTGTTTTCTTGGCGCTACCTTAGATTTTGCTTGTAACAGCGACAATATATCACTGCCCCGTAGGCTTTCTTGGAAATGTCACTGAATCCATGAAGTTTAATTTGTGACTACGATGTATATCTACACCATCAAGGAATAGAGATACTTTCTAGCATTTTTAGCTGATCTTGTAGTTCTCCCCATCTTCTTTTGATAGTATCAACTAAAGGTTCATCCCATCCGCTGCAATTAGTCCACAGTTCCTGGATGATCAGTTTCATATTAATTATGACGGGTGCTAACCACCCTAATGAGTCAAATAATTTTGACACTTCCGATAGGATAAACCGCTTCGTTGGATTTAGGTTTCTATTTATTATAATTTCAAACGAAAACCTATCTTTTGCTGGTGACCATAATATTCCTAGTGATTTTCTGGTTTCGTCTAGAGGTATTTTTAACATGCTGTTATTTTGACTTTCATTTGGTATATTTTCCAACACTTCCGAGCGATTGGATGACCATTTTCTTAGATTAAATCAACCAGTCTTGACCATGCGGATTAATTCGTTTTGTAATGACCTTGCTGACTCAATATCTTTTGCCCCTGACAAGAAATCATCAACATAGCAATTTTGCAGTACTATTTAACTCGCTCTCGAGTAATCCTTTGATTCACTTATTGCTAATTGTTGTAAATGTCTTGATCGCTAAGTACGGTGCGGCTGCAGTCCCGTACGTAACGGTTGTTAACTCGTATTCGTCGATTGGATGTTTAGGTGACTCTCTCCATAATATTCTTTGGTATGGGTAGTCCTGTTCATTAATTTTAATGAACCTATACATTTTTTCGACGTCTGCCATAAACACTACTTCGTGTTTACGCCATCGTAATAATATCGAGGCCAGGTCTTGTTGTAACCTTGGGCCTGTAAACATATTAGCATTTAAGCTAATGTGGGCGCTGACTTATCGAATACCACCCGTAATTTGGTAGTCAGTGAGTCTTCCTTTATCCTTTATCACCGGTTGGTGTGGAATGTAGTATTTGCCTTGGCAATACTCAGACTTTGGTACTTTTCTCATATGACCCATTTCTTGGTACTCCTTGAGAAATTCTTTATACTGGTTTTTCAGCACACTATTCTTCTCAAACTTGCGTTCTAATTGTAAAAGTCTAGCAGATGCTATTTGGCATGTATTCCCATACTCTATATACTCTATGTTGGGATTTTTGAAGGGAATCCTCACGGTGTAGGTTCCATCCTCGTTTCGTATTGTAGTTTGGTGATAGAACGTTTCACATAATATATCTTCCTTGGATAGATTATATTTTTCAGGAACCTCTTCTAATTCCCAGAATTTTGTTACTTGTTCTATTTCACACGTCGTTGTCGTCATACTAACAATCTTTAAACTGTTAGTGATTGGATTGTAACATATTCCGGATAATATTCACCCAAACTCCGTGTTTTGAGCAATAATTCCGTTTGCATTCTTATCCAACCTTTGTAGTAGTATTCTACTATATTCCTGAGCGCCCAAAATTATATTTATTGGACCTCGTTGGTAATATGTAGGGTCTGCAATTAGTTTATTTACTAAGCAGCTTGGTTGTACCAGGGCCTGTAGACAAAGTCACATTCTACTAGTGGAATCGCTTCGAAGCGAACCTTCAAATGTTCAATATATATGGGAGTGACATTATTTGTTACACGTGACATGTCGACAAATGTTGTCTCTCCCATACATTTCGGTCTTTTGAAGGTTCGCTTCGAAGCGATTCCACTAGTAGAATGTGACTTTGTCTACAGGCCCTGTGGTACATCTTTGTTTGGTAGTGAAGATGATAAGTTTTATGGGTAACTTAAACTCCTTGGTTCAAGTTGACGTCGATACAATAGTTCGATGTCTTCGGTTTCTCGTCAGCAATACCAACTATCTCGGTTTTAACTTTAGCGAGGGCGAGGGTAGGACAGTAATTGGGCTACTTCTCGGTACAGAACGAGGCCTCTAAACCTTGATCATAGAGCACTCTTAGCAAGTATGGTGTGCCACCTATGGCGTGAGCTTGCACCAGAGCTGTTGCTAACAATGTCGTTTTCTATGTCTCCGATTCTACTGTGGTAGACATATTTGCCTTAGTTTTACTCGTACTTGGGTTTTCTGCTGTATTCGTTGAACCTTTATAGTTATCACTTTTGTAGTATTTGTATGTTTGTTTGTTTGATTTGTCGCTTGTTTGCGACCTATATAAAAGTCAAAGTCAAAGTCAAAAACCATTTATTCTGTATAGACCATTAATACGCCACTTACAAAACCAAAAAAAATTAAACGAATGTTTGGCAAATGGACCACCGGTTCGAAATGCGGCCCCGTCCTGTAGCTCTACCATGTGTTTAATATGGCAGTAGTATACTGTAATGTATTTCTCAGTGGCATCGTTTTCGACGGCTGATCTACCATGAATTTTGTAAAACGATACTGTTTCCGACTGTAGTGTATCAAAACGGAACGGTTCTAATGTTTTCGGATACGATCCGTAGTATACTTGACAGTATAGCTCAATTTGCTACCATGAGTCCACAATTTGACATTTAGCGACAGGATAAACAATAAAATACTATTCATATGCTCTCGTGTCGCTCTCACTGTCTATTTTAGTGGTGAAACGAGTATCATTAATGTAATATGGCGGCTTTCTTATAATTAGCTGTTGGGCGAATGCAATTTTTAAGCTTTACACATAGATTTTTTTAGTATTGAATTGATCCGTGTTTTGTTAAAAAGTAATAATTGATGATTAGTGACGATATACCTTATCTAATTTATAAAAGCAATCGAAATTGGTTGATTAAAAATACGTACTCATTGTTTTCCCTTGGTCATTTTCTAAGACAATAACCAAGGAATGCCTTTAGTATACTGAACCAAGCATTTAATGTAGGTACTTGTATGTACTTAATCTGATCATCATGGATGACATATTGACATCATGATCACAGCATTAGGTCCGGTTGCATCCAAAGCTGCATACCAACTTGATCCGTCCGACTCAGGTCAAAGACGGGCGCTGAGGATTGTCAACAATCCCATACTTACAGGCAGTGTAGAATATTTTAGCCTTATATTTTGCCTCTTTGTGCATGTTCTACCTCCTATATAATGGTGTGTTCAGAAGAATTGTTTGTCATGTGAGGCTGAGGTTGCGGACTACAATATGGGGTTCTTGAAGAAGGGTATTAGGTTTTTACAGGGTCAGCAGCGCGACCCCTGGTGTTGCACACATCCATAGGCCACGGTAACCGCTTCCCAACAGTTGGGTCGTGTGCTTGACTGTCACCTAAGTGATATAAAAAAATAATAGAGCCTGGGGTCTGCTTTCCTCGGTGTTGACGGGTCAGACGGCAGTCGCTCCCGCAAAAGCCCGAAAAATCAATAGAAATAGTAGAAGAGAGGACCCGGGACTCCAAACTTCAAGTTTTGGATGCATCATCACAGCTTTAAACTAGACAGTGCTGTGAAGTATATCCTAGAATATTATACACCTAACCCAAAATAAAAAGACGTTCTTATTAAGGTATACTCTGTTTTAATGTAAAAAAGGAGATGTCCACTTTTTGTATAATAATAATAATAATATTAGCCTTTAATTCAGACAGATAACATTTAGTTTACAATAATTTTATAGATTAACATAATAATAATTAAACATATCAATGATTTTTTTGTTAATTACATAATATAATAGCATTATCAATTTTATATAATTATCACTTTTCTTCTATACTCCATCTATGTGCCTTTTATAGGCAAAGGTCTCCCCCAATTCTTTCCACTTTTCTCTATTGTGAGCTATTGTAGACCATCGTACACCTGCTGTTTTTCTTAATTCATCAGCCTAACGTCCCAGTGGTCTACCTCCTTTTCTCTTTCTGTGCCCTGTGAACCAGGACATTATTAACCTGGACCATTATTTCTTCCCGCTTATTGTATGGCCTGCTCATTTTCATTTGAGCTTCCTCACTGTTGCTGAACTTTTTGTATGGACGTGGTTTTTTATTCCGAATAAATTCCAATATTGCTCAAATTACACTGATATATAGTAGCCAAAATTAGAAATCGGGAATTAGCTGGAGTTGGAGTGAAGCTCAGTATAAACATTCAGCGTGAATCATTATTTCTCAGCCTTTATATTCAACTTTTGACTAACTTATATTATGCTCGGCGCGGGTTCGATTCCCGCTTAGTGCAAATATTTGTATGCATGAATATGTCTACTTGCATTGGTCTGGGTGTTTCTATGTATAATATGTATGTATTTACAACAAAAAAAGTATATAAGTATGTTTATCCGCATTCTGGAACCCATAACACAAGCTAGTTAAAACTTTGGCTCTAGAAAGCGCTGTGTAGAATGTCGTAGAATATTTATTATTATTATTATTATTCCCATCAAAGTAATTCACGCCTCCCCCCTAGTTTGGGAGAGGCGGCAAGATAACCCCGGCGAGGTGGGCAACAGTCGGCCGGGGCGTTAGGGCGATTGGCAGAGGAACCGCCGGACTATTCGGGCATTGTCGAGCAAGTCCGCTTTCTGCATCTTGGCCACCACCGACTTCCCACCGATCCCGAGCCTCTCAAGATGGACTGAGAGGCTCTTTGGGATCAAACCATTCGCTGAGATCACAACTGGGACTATTTCTGTGGACCCCACCCTCCACATGTCGGTAACCTCGTGCGCCAGGTCCAGATATTTGGTCTTTTTATCTGCTTCGGCGCGGACGAGATTCTCGTCATAGGGGATAGTGATGTCCACAAGAAATACCCGTGACTGTGCCCGGTCCATCAGTACGATATCAGGCCTATTCGCTAGAATAGTCCTATCCGTGATGATGGACCGGTCCCAGTAGAGCTTGGCGCGGTCGTTTTCGAGTACGGCTTCCGGTACGTACTTGTAGTAGGGCAGCCTCTGTTCGATGAGGCCGTATTTAAGGGCAAGCTCTTGATGAAGTATCCTGGCTGCTTGGTTGTGTCTGTGCAGATACTCAGTGTTAGCAAGCATTGAACAACCGGAGGTCACGTGTCTGAGAGATTCACCGGGACGGTGGCACAAACGACAAACGTCTACCGTTCCATCTCTCAGTATGTACCTCCTGTAGTTGTTCGTCTTAATAACCTTATTATTATTATTATTATGGGGGTAGCAGATGGCTCATTCAATATGAAATATATTTAGAGGTCCATCACATGAACCATGCTCATTTAAGTAATGTAAGATATCTATGCTGCATTTGCTGAGCAAGATATAGTTGTTACTAAATAGGACTCCTTACTAGGTCATTATAACTACAGGATTAGTCGTTAATTTGCATTTGTTGCAAGCCAATAGTTCATGTATTGTTTTGGTACTGCTCTGATTTCAGTAGCTTGTAGCTATTTAAGTCTCAAATATTTTCGATCAACAGTTATACTTTGACAAGCAGTCAACATATTACAATTTTATTACGCCAAGAAGCTTTATAGGAGGAATACAATGATGGTGTTTAAGTCTCATAGTTTCAAAACACTATATGTGAACGATATCTGTATGTAGTTAAATAATGCACTTTATTCATAGATAAATCAATAGTAGGTAACGCATTTCGTCTGAATATGGCGTAGCCTATAATTTTCTCTTTATATTTGTAGAAATCTCACAAGTAGTCCATTGAAATGTTACATTTTTTAGGCCTAACCTTGCGTTTTTTAGAGGACGCAATTTTATTCTTTTGATGTGTAGGGGGGGTCAGTGTAAAGCTAAAACCAAGTTTCTGGGGACGCCACCCTTGTCGAACGGCCGCCATCTTGAAAATAGGGGGTTGAAATGGTTTTTACGATATATCTCTTAAACTATTTATCTGATAAAAAAAATTGTTATCATTTTTTGCTACTAATTAAATTCTCTACAACTTTGGTCCAGTAACTTTTGTTTTTTCTTTTTTTATTATAATTTTTTAAATGATTAATTTTGCTATATTATTAATAATTAATTATTGACTCTTTTCCCCACCACACACGAGGAAGAGTCTGGAGGCGCGTTTTTTTTTACGTGGTATCCCCAATAGGCATAATCCACGGTGATTTTCTAAATTTGAAGTACTCCGTCCTCGGTCTTTTCGCGCGACCTGTGTATTGTATTGGAGGAGAAGTGAATATAAGTTAAATGTGCTTTTTGTCATTGCCTTGGCCAATTGTTTGTATCTTAGGCTGTCAAGAGAATTATCATCTTTATTACCACCGTATAAAGAGATAAAAAAGTTTCTGTACATTTTCGCTTATAACTTTTTTATTTATACTTCTACGACAAAAAGTTACTGTACCAAAGTTGTAGAGAATTTAATTTGTAACAAAAAACGTTCACAATTTTTTTTTATCAGATAAATAGTTTAAGAGATATATCGTAAAAACCATTTCAACCCCTATTTTCAAGATGGCGGCCGTTCGACAAGGGTGGCGACCACAAACTTGGTTTTAGCTTTACACTGATCCCCCCTACACATCAAAAAAATAAAATTACGTCCTCTAAAAAACGCAACCCCAAATGTAACTTTTCAATGGACTAAAGTAAATAAACAAAAAATGCAAGAGAACCGTCATCCATCTGTCACACGTGACGCGTAGATGACAATTGTCAAACTTATCTTTTTTTTTATTGGGCACCGGTAACAAAAGTTTTGTTCGTATTCAGCCTAAAAATTATACCGAAGCTAAAACGATGTTTTCTGGAAATTGCAGGAGTTTAAAATTCTGTTTGATAAATCATAATATAAGTCCTTAGGAAGTCTATCCAAAAATATTTGGTTCATAGCTACTGGAATTTTTCAAGAATAAAAAACTATTTCTGAACAACTCCTTTGAAGGAAACTTTGAAGAAATCGATATTATATAATTCACCTACTTCTAAATAGAAATATGTACCTATAAGTATTTCTATTTTATTCATAACTACTTGACCCGGCAAACTTCGTTTCGAGTTAAGAGTCCATACTACTCCAGCTAAAATGCAATATTTACCCCCCGCTCACTGGCGGCCGGCCCACGCCGCGCAGTAGTCGATCGCGACTATCTCACTCTCACAAGGATGCGCGCGTGACCTCGTGCGCTAGAGTTCACGCGTAGACTACGATAAGGTAAACTAGCTAATAATCGGCAGGTTGGTTATAGAAATAAAATAAAAATCTGCATTATAATTTCTATCTTATTGTTAATTTTAAAACTACCTATATAGAGTAACACAATAATTAACAATCATAATTACTTGATATTATTAGTGTTAATCAAATGTATAGTTTGCTACACTCATTTACTTTGGCGGTACGAAGTTCACCGGGTCAGCTAGTGTGTTAGAATAAAATCATGTCGAGAAAGAAAAATACAACAGTATAATAAAAATGCTTTATTCTCGTATTGGCATGTTTCGAGTATGTCTTGCATCACACAACTCAGGTAACATAAATGACAAATAAAAATCACTTAATTTGCTCGCCATATTAAGTTCCCAAAACCGATCATCCCTTTCAATAATTTCTGTTTTGATCTCTCGTTCACGTCCTGACCATACCCCAAAAATACATTTATGTCTGCCAGTGATGTGTAATTGACCCTGAACTTGTATAAACCAAGCATGTTTTTTATTGATAATAAGACCATCTTTGGATCTCTTCCAAAAATTTACTTTCTTCTTATCTATTGCGTCATCTAGGGATGTTTTAAATGCTGTGATTGGGCACTTTATTTCGACCAAGATATCATCACCTATAATCCCGTCAGGTGTGGCACCTAAATAAGGCAAATTTTTGTCAACGAAGAGACCGCAAGGCTCTATCTTGACTTTGAGCTGCGATTCTAATTGTTCTAAGGCAATACTCTCATGTTCGATTCCATGTTTTAAGGACGGCACATGGCTAAGATTTTTTGGATAAAGAATATTCTTCACTAAATTCTTCACGCTTGTGGTTGATCGCCTATTTATGACTTTTGCGAAATTTGATGCCGTGAGAAGCTTCCTTCTAAGCTCTAACCACGTACTTGAATCTTTCTGTAAAATCGTTGCTTTTTCTATTTGTTTTCTATCTTCTTCTGAACTCGGTAAATTTTTAAGAAAATCTTCCTTAACTCTGTTGTATTCCAAAGGGGGCATATCAGGTTTTTGGCAATTTTCGCCATAATTTTTATCCCCAAGTTTTTGTTGATTCATCAAAAATAGCTTTCTTCCCTTTCTTACATATTTTGAAGCACTTTTTCTTTGTTTCAAACGTCTCTCTTCTAGTTTTTTTACTGCAGCCTTAGGACTTTTTCCTGATACGGATCTGTGTAAAGTAGAAAGGGGGCATTTAGTGTTAAATGAGACCACGGCAGCATTACATCTCGACTCATACCCGCGGCGCATCGAAAAGTTTATTCTTTTCCCGCCCACAAACTTAGCAATGATGCTATTAAAAGATTCGACCTTATTGCTATCACTATTGTGCATAAGACTTCGTGCTTTAGATGCCACAGTGTTGACAATAAACTTTATTCTGTGCCATATAGCACACGTTTTTAAAATGACGGTCACATCTTCACTATTTTTTTGACTACTACAATAGTATGATTGGCACTCTGTGTGGTTCCCAAACGCATGATTATAAGCGTTTGTAATATCTTTGAACAGTAAATTTACTTTTGTATCAAAATGTGTAGTTTTAGATGCATGTTCCGTTATTGACAAGCAAATTACTTTTCTTATGGCAAGAATTCTTTGCGTAGTAATTTTTTTTCTTAAATTGGCAGGATATTTGGTTTCCGTAGTTATATTTTTAAGTTTTTTGCACATATTTCGGAATATGTGATTTTTACACTCTATTTTTTCCACGGTACAGTCAGCATATGGGCGACCTTCCAAAATTTTTTTATAAGTACTTGAATCACCATCAGCCACCATGCGTTCATATATAAGCTTATGTGTAGTAATCGACTGCTTGAATCCCTCTAACAATAATTCGGACTCCATACCTGTAGAAGGTCCGCTATAATTTTTGAAACAAACATGGTCTCCAGGCATGATGCCTTTATTGTCAGCCCTCGCACATATGCAACAATATTTGTTCTTGACTCCAATAAACAAGACTTCGCCAAATCGTTTACCTATAATAGCCGCCGCTCCAGATAGGGCTGAATAATTGGTATTAAATGATCGTTTACTCCATGCACCATCCGCAATGACGTCTATGCGAGCAATACCGTTTTTATCCACACGGCCTTCCGCAATAGCAGCATCACGTTCTCGAATTCCAGCCATCTCCATGACATTTACAGCCGTGTTTTGCCAATCTTCATAAATTTGACTTTGTACTTTATCATAAAGTTTTTGGGTGAAAGTCGGGCAATCCATTGATGCACATAGCTCATTAAATTGGGAATAGCCAATGCCAGAGGTTATAATGCCAGATGTTACAGCTCTATTTAAATCTAATTTTGATGTGGGTTCTGAGTCAAGATAAAATATTTGGTTACACATGTTGCATTTTAGTGTATATTTTGAAAGAAGTCCTTTTCGTTTTTCCGATATTATATGCACATTATTTAATGTGCAGCCAAATGCTTTGTTGTGACCACATATATTTAGAAGATTTTTATAAAAATATTCAAAATCCACAATTCGTCGCCCTTCAACTTTAAAAATACTCCTTCGCTTGGAATCGTCCTGATTTATTTCTAACCTGAAATAATCGTAGAATATGATATAGTTCTATTATTATTAGGTATTTGTATAAAAAACAGTCTGTATAAATTTAGCAATTACCAGTTAGTATTATCGTCATCGTTTGATTCATTTTGTGGATCCCTATTTGCGGTAGGACATACAGTTCCAGTTTCAGTAGACCTGAAAGGACAATATTGATATTACTCGTATATTCTTTCAATGGTACCTATCTGCAGTTCAGACTATATATTTGACGACCTCTGTGGCGTGGTGGTAGTCAACGCGATTGCTATGTGGTCCTGTGTGGGTTCGATTCCCGCTTAGTGCAAATATTTGTATGCATGAATATCAATATTTGCATTAGTCTGGTGTTTCTATGTACATATTGTATGCATTGACAAAAAAATATACCTCTATGTAAGTCTATCCGCATCCTAGAACCCATAACACAAGCTAGTTAAACTATGCTCATCATGAGTCTAGGTGACGTTGTGTAGATTGGCTTATAATATTTATTTATATTTATTTATTTATATTGAACTACCCTTCCACCTGGATGTTAATGTATTATACATATAAATCTGTCAGATCTATTAAAAAACCCCACGTCAAAATCTGTTGCGTAGTTTAAAGATCTAAGCATACATAGGCACAGACATCGGGAAACGACTTTGTTTTACACTATGTATTGTAGTGATGACTATTTATTAATAGACAACTATACTTCTATAGCACTCACAATTCCACATTTTCTAATGTAAACAGATCAGGATGTTCTTGCTGTTCCGATGACATTTGCGACCTGAAATAAAATTAGGTTTACTTTCGGCCTCTTCCCACACATTTTCTCTTATATTGATCTCAAAATGCAATGCTAGTAAAAAGTTCGATTGCTAGTTACAAATAATATTATAATATTGAAGCGTCGGTAGTTGAGTGGTTAAGGGGTCGGCCTTACGATCGAGAGGTCCCGGGTTCGAATTCTGGCCATTACACTACCGACGTGAACCCACTCCTAGCACAAACAATTTAGCTTAGTTGGAGGGGTTAACGGGAATAGGTATTAGTAATTTAGATTGCTAATATTCTTTTAAAAAAAAAAAAATTATAATTATATTATCATCATCTCTCGCACACAACAGGAACACCGTTATGTGACGTTTGTTTTCTTTTCCTTTTTATTTCTTCACTCAGTACTTTATGACCGCTAGAAGGCACCACATTAGATTCAATGATATGTCATAATGTCCAGTTCTGATAAGTGGTTACATATATACATACATACATACATAACCTGTCAAAACCATAACCCTTCTCTTGGCTTCGCCGATGTCGGGGAAAAATCTAGATACACTGTATTGAACAAACAACTTGTCTACAACTGGTGCGTTTACCCTAATTGACCGGACTGAGCCGCGCTCAAACTTCAGCTGTTACTCGTAAGTCGTAGCCGTTTTTGGAAACTATGGCGATCGCACTATGAGTAGGTACTTACATAAGAATGACAGTAATAATAAAATGAAATGTGTGGATTGTTATGAGAAGAAATTATGTACTCACATATTTGCAGGAATATTCTCTTTATCATTAGTATCTACTTCTTGTAATCGACGTTTTCTGAAATTTAAACAATAATGTTGTTTATCCGTATCACAGATCCGTATACGGTATGGATGACGAAGGGATAGAAGTAAGCAGATATATATAGTTATTTATGATTTGAGATTGACATGGTCAAACATTAGTAGGTATATAACAATAAATATGTAATAATAATAAATAAATATTCTAGGACAATCTACACAAAATGTAGACTTCGCAGATAATAAAATATTGTTTATTAGTACACAACGAAAAATCCTCATAGTATATTTATCACTTTATCAGATACAAATAAATGGGTTCCTACATACCTATTTCCTAACTTTATTCTCATTGTATTGTAAATAAAATAGTAAACTTAGGTAGGTTGATACTTACTTTATAACGTCGTTCATATGTTTTACTATTTTTTTACGCCAACATACACTTTTCCTCTTCTGGTTACGCTTATTACCCATTTCGATTATCCTAGCTTGGCTGAGCGCGAGTGACACAGGTTCCCCGTATGAAAGCCGAAGCGCGACTGAAGAGGGGGTCGCGCGGCAGTACGAGCCGTGTTAGAGTGGGTATAATTTAGATATTTGCTGATTATGAAAAAACTAAAATATATTTAAAAAAATTAAAACTTATAACATCCGCCTTATATTAAAGTTAAGTTGTATATAAAGTTTCATGTTCCCATTTTGGGTATATCCATCATAAAAATGATTTTATTTCTATGGTTTAGAGGCAACTTTGTAATAATTTTCTATCGACTCAATTTTACGGAATCGTGTTTTCAGCACATATAGTCATCTCCCCGAATCCTCAACTTTACTATATATAAATTCTAAGGACTATGCTTCACTACTTTTTTTAATATACACGTTTAAAATATGTCAATTGAGGTATTATAGGCTCTTAAAATCAAGTTATGTTGGTTACCTTATCAGCTGATTTATTTCGTGAATGTCTCATACTTTTAATAATAGTTTAGTAGGAGTTTTTCAAAATAAAACAATAATAATAAAATAGAGACAATAATTATTCTTATTACACAGTTCTCTAGTAGTCAGATTAGATAAATACAATTGACAAAACAGTCTTGCGCGAGGTGCTTTATCATTATTGGTATCGAAATTATTATTAATTTTTCATTCATGCGGCTTATCATTTTATAAATCGCTCCAACTGTAAAGAATAGAAATTAATTACATTTTCTTTAAACATTATTAATAAAATTATAATTAACTTAGATGTTATCAATATGTTTTATTAACCATAACCTAATGTTTACTTTTGATTTAAAAACTCAAATTATGTGAATACAAACATATATATTTTATACTTTCATATTACATTCTGTATTAACAGACTGCCTATTGGTTTCCCACTTATTTTGAGTTACTCAATATACATTAGGTATAGCTTTACCTATCAGTGCAGTGTACAATTAAGTACCGATAATTTGGTAACAACAATAAATTTACTTACTTGTCATGCCACTTTACTGTCCCTATAGTTTTGTTTCATTAAACTTGTACCTACTGTAAGTATTATTGCAACTTGTAAGCACTTCACATCTCTTGTTTAGAGATTCTTAAGTTTCAGACACTCCGAAAACAATCAACTACAACTATAAAGAAAAAATTCTTATGTCAATTTAATTACATTATAAAATTTACTTGTAGGTTAGGATACATAGAATTTAGTTATTCTTTTACATATATTATGTAGGTGTACCTATATGTTATTAATATGACTTAACCATAACTTAATATTTACTTTTGATTGTACCTGTACCTACTCTTATATAAGTATGAATAGATTGCCTTTTCCACTTCTTTTCAATTACTCAAAAATTCATCATCGTCATCATCATCTTAGCGTTGTGTTCCGATGCATAGTGCATATGAGATTTCACCTCGAAGCCCATTTTCCTTCTCCACTTCGCACGATGTTGAGCATCCGTTATTATTATTTTCAACGGGGACGCCGACGAGTGGGTGATCTACCCTTCGTCAGTGGGCCATTTCACCCATTTTCCCAAGCCAAACTGGTAGTGCGGCCATTGGCACATAATATGTTATCCATTTCGACGTCAAACCAGCACGCAGCATGTACCTACATTGTATACTACTAATGCGACGTACAATAAAGTATATAATATGTGGTAACAATAATAATTTCACTTACTTTGCACTACTTTTCAATTTCCAATTATATTTTGGTTATAATTTTTTTTTGCAATTCTGTTCTGTATAATAATATACCTATTGTAACTTGTAAGCACTTCACATTGTTTGTTTGAAGATTTTAAGTTTTAACCGATCACAAAATACTTAAAACATTTATTCGTCGTATGATGTACAGCCAGGTACTTGCCTTGCCGGCCGGCCTTCAAAGTGCGTTTAGTTAAGTATTATCCTTTATTTATGTGAACACTAGTTTTATTTTACTTCACTTTTTATTTGGTTTCCTTCGGATATTTCAATAGTTTCATTAAACATTTGCCAGAAAATTATTTGTATACCCTTTGAAATATATTATAGTGTGAAAATTAAAATAACAACTTACCTTTTGATTTATAGCTCAATTGAAGAACAAAACGTACTTATTTAAAACCAAATAAAACCTACAGCGTAATACGGTGGTCTATGGTAATACTTATTTCCGGTATCGTGAAGTCAATACCGTATACATGAGTCGTAAATTAATCTCATGGTAGAGATGACAATAACACGTTAGTATAATCGCGTGAACACGTGTCGGTATCAGAGTCCGTATACGATTCACGTTTATTCAATTCATGGTAGAGCTACTGAGAAGACTCCAGCAAGAAACAACTCAGCGGGCTGTTTTTTTTGATCTATTTACAAACATGTTTACTTAACCTAATTACAATATTTCGTTTGCGTAGCATAGAGAGAGAGAGCAAACAGTTCATATCCAAGCTTGTTTGTCATCTAAATAGTCTTGAATTTTATAATAGCCTTTTTGGCAGAGTTTACTTTTAATTTGGCTTTTAAATTTATGAAGAGGTAGATTCTTCATTTCACTATGTAGCCATGTATAATGGTAATGCTTTCGGCAATCTGGACAAGTCACCGTATGACACAGGTATGATGATACATGCTTTAGGCATTGTTTACATATTTTATGTTTAATAACCTCGCTATTACGTTGATGTGCTGACAACGCAGTAAATTGTTTACATTCGTAGGTATATTGTGTCTTTATCATCATTACATAACCAGCACATGCTACTAATATTCTTTGCTTTTTGCTTACTTGCGGCTAGCCCTGCTCCCGGAAGTGGTTAATTATTATCTTCGCTGTTTTCTAGACATTTAAACCGTTTTTCGAGGAAAAACATTATTGAGAAGAATGATTGGGGTTGGTTTGGCTCTTGTAAATGTTCTTCATACTTCTCATCTGTTTCCGAATCCTAAGTTCGGCTTAACAAGCGTGTTAACAAAGGTCACCATGAGGATATATCAATCTTTTGGTTTTTCAATGCTTCCAAGTTCTCGTTCATCGTGTCATGTAAATTTTTTAAATTGCTTGCAGTTCCTATTTTTATTTTTATTAGCTTCCCCCGTATGTTTGTATGTTTGTAACCGACTCCTTTGGGCGCGATTTTGACCCACTTTAAAAGGCCAGATTTCGTTCAGACTTTGTAGATGTATCGAGGACCGATGACAATACACAAATTTGAAAAAAATGTAATAAAATAAAAAGAAACTAAAAAATAAACCGACTCCTTTGGGCGCGATTTTGACCCACTTTAAACGGCCAGATTTCGTTCAAACTTTGTAGATTTAAAAAAATATAATTAAATTATAATTAAAAAAAATGGTATAAAAAACTAAAAAACACGCTTTTTATAGAAAACCGAACTAAAAAAAATAGAAAATAAGTTCTAATCAATTTAAATTAAGAATAGTGTTAAAAATTTCAATAAATATAACATAATAATAGTGTAAATAAAAAAATGTATTTTATTTCGGTTTTCTATAAAAAGCGTGTTTTTTAGTTTTTTTAAACAATTTTTTCTTTTTATTATAATTTAACAAATTAGTGTATTGTCATCGGTCCTCGACAAAGTTTGAACGAAATCTGGCCGTTTAAAGTGGTTCAAAATCGCGCCCAAAGGAGTCGGTTTATTGTTTAGTTTCTTTTTATTTTATTATTATTTTATCAAATTAGTGTATTGTCATCGGTCCTCGATAAATCTACAAAGTCTGAACGAAATCTGGCCGTTTAAAGTGGGTCAAAATTGCGCCCAAAGGAGTCGGTTACAAACATACAAACATACAAACATACAGGGGAAGCTAATAAAAAGCTAATAAAAATAAAAATAGGAACTGCAAGCAATTAGAAAAATTTACATGACACGATGAACGAGAACTTGGAAGCATTGAAAAACCAAAAGATTGATATATTCTCATGGTGACCTTTGTTAACACGCTTGTTAAGCCGAACTTGGGATTCGGAAACAGATGAGAAGTATGAAGAACAATTACAAGAGCCAAACCAACCCCAATCATTCTTCTCAATAATGTTTTTCCTGGAAAAACGGTTTAAATGTCTAGAAAACAGCGAAGATAATAATTAACCACATCCGGGAGCAGGGCTAGCCGCAAGTAAGCAAAAAGCAAAGAATATTAGTAGCATGTGCTGGTTATGTAATGATGATAAACACACAATATACCTACGAATGTAAACAATTTACTGCGTTGTCAGCACATCAACGTAATAGCGAGGTAATTAAACATAAAATATGTAAACAATGCCTAAAGCATGAATTATCATACCTGTGTCATAGTACGGTGACTTGTCGAGATTGCCGAAAGCATAACCATTATACATGGCTACATAGTGAAATGAAGAATCTACCTCTTCATAAATTTAAAAGCCAAATTAAAAGTAAACTCTGCCAAAAAGGCTATTATAAAATTCAAGACTATTTAGATGACAAACAAGCTTGGATATGAACTGTTTGCTCTCTCTTTCTATGCTACTCAAACGAAATATTGTAATTAGGTTAAGTAAACATGTTTGTACATAGACCAAAAAAGAAAACAGCCCGCTGAGTTTCTTGCCGGAGTCTTCTCAGGACGGGGCCGCATTTCGAACCGGTGGTCCATTTGCCAAACATTCGTTTCATTATTTTTTTTGACGTTTTGTAAGTGGCGTATTAATCGTCCATACAGAATAAATGGTTTTTGACTTTGACTTTTATATAGGCCGCAAACAAGCGACAAATCAAGCAAACAAACATACAAATACTACAAAAGTGATAACTATAAAGGTTCAACGAATACAACAGAAAACCCAAGTACGAGTAAAACCAAGGCATATATGTCTACCACAGTAGAATCGGAGACATAGCAAACGACATTGTTAGCAACAGCTCTGGTGCAAGCTCACGCCATAGGTGGCACACCATACTTGCTAAGAGTGCTCTGTGATCAAGGTTCAGAGGCCTCGTTCTGTACCGAGAAGTAGCCCAATTACTGTCCTACCCTCGCAGCAAAGTTAAAACCGAGATAGTTGGTATTGTTGACGAGAAACCGAAGACATCGAACTATTGTATCGACGTCGAACTTGAACCAAGGTTTCTGAGCGAGTTTAAGTTACCCATAAAACTTATCATCTTTCCAAAACTTACCGGTTCACTACCAAACAAAGATGTACCACAGGTACAACCAAGCTGCTTAGTAAATAAACTAATTGCAGACCCTACATATTACCAACGAGGTCCAATAAACATAATTTTGGGTGCTCAGGAATATAGTAGAATACTACAACAAAGGTTGGATAAGAATGCAAACGGAATTATTGCTCAAAACACGGAGTTTGCGTGAATATTTTCCGGAATATGTTGCAATCCAGTCACTAACAGTTTAAAGATTGTTAGTATGACGACAACGACGTGTGAAATAGAACAAGTAACAAAATTCTGGGAATTAGAAGAGGTTCCTGAAAAATATAATCTATCCAAGGAAGATATATTATGTGAAACGTTCTATCACCAAACTACAATACGAAACGAGGATGGAACCTACACCGTGAGGATTCCCTTCAAAAACCCCAACATAGAGTATATAGAGTATGGGAATACATGCCAAATAGCAGCTGCCAGACTTTTACAATTAGAACGAAAGTTTGAGAAGAATAGTGTGCTGAAAAACCAGTATAAAGAATTTCTCAAGGAGTACCAAGAAATGAGTCATATGAGAAAAATATCAAAGTCTGAGTATTGCCAAGGCAAATACTACATTCCACACCAACCGGTGATAAAGGAAGACTCACTAACTACCAAATTACGGGTGGTATTTGATAAGTCAGCGCCCACATTAGCTTAAATGCTAATAATATGTTTACAGGCCCAAGGTTACAACAAGACCTGTGCATACGCTGTAGCCGGTTGAAGGCTCAAACAGTTTCGCCGTTAATGGGAAATCTACCTCAAAACCGAGGCTCCCCGGAGGTCATCCCTTCGACTGCGTAGGAGTCGATTATGCTGGACCTCTGGCAGCTTAATAGCTGCCAGAGGTCCAGCGAGAACCACGGCCTTGTCTACTAATGTAGACAAGGCCGTGGTTCTCGCATTGTAAAAGTTTATGTAGCCGTATATATTTGTTTCGTTACCAAAGTTGTCCATTTACAGTTGGTAGGTGATTTGTCTAGTCAAAATTATGTGTTAGCATTGCGACGGTTTATATCACGCCGTGGTAAGCCGCAGGATATTTATTCCGATAACGGGACTTCCTTTGTAGGCGCATATAACGAGATATCTAAGTTTTTAAAAGGTAATTGTAACTCGTTAGGTGAAAGTTTGGCCAACGAAGGAATACATTTCCACTTTATCCCTGCGTATTCACCGCATTTTGGAGGACTCTGGGAGGCTGGTGTTAAGTCATCAAAATATAATTTAATGAGAGTGTTGGGAAATTGTCACCTTACGTATGAGGAGTTGAATACGACCTTGACACAAATTGAGGCCATTTTAAATTCGCGATCACTCACACCGATATCGACAGACCCTGATGATTTGACCCCTCTCACTCCCGGTCATTTCCTCATCGGGCGCTCACTCACCGCACTGCCAGAGCCACGTTCTGAAGACTGCTCCTCCAACTTACTGACACGATTTCAATGAATCGGACAACTTCATCAGCACTTCTGGCAGCGATGGAGTAAGGAATATGTGACGGAATTGCAACAGCGAACCAAGTGGAGATCGAATAATGATTCGCTTAAATTAAATTCCCTTGTTGTCGTCAAAGATGATAATCTTCCACCATTGAAGAGGCGTCTTGGACGAATAATCGCCGTTCATCCTGGCTCTGATGGGATCAATCGTGTTGCTCACATCATGACGAGCAGCGGAGTAACCCGAAGGGCATTCAGCAAGATCTGCCCACTGCCTGAAGTTTCGCCGTGGAGATTTTTTTTTGGGTTTTTTGGAAGGCAAGCTTCCAAAGTCCGGGAGTATGTTTGCGACGCGCCTGCATTATTCCTCACGGCAAAATATAGGATGTAATGATTTGCATCTTGTTAATTTTAAGTAATGATGTACCGGTACTTATTTAATTTTGTCAACTGCCGCACTTGCTCACCATCTCTGTACGAGAGCAGATTATAATTTTATATCAGAGCAGCTGAAGTTTTTTCCCTCAAAAGTTCCTGAATTATCTCCCAATCAATACCGAAGTGAGTTTCCTCTATTTTATCGCACTGTGTTTGTAACGTCGCTATAAGCATTTTAAAATGAGAACTCGGTTTATTACTTGATATCGCCAATTTGGCCTTGTTTAGGCTGAATTGCATCTGTTTGATGTGATATAACTGCAGGTTCATTTTTGCTGAGTTTTTTTCGATCGTATCTCCTCTACATTCTGCAGCTGTTGAGTGGACTTAATCCTCTCTTCGCATTTTTCCAGATGTTGTATGGCGCTAGTATAGATTCCTTTGATGGCTCCAAGGTAGTCAGATTCCACATAAGAATGTTTCTTTAAGGCTTTCGTGAAAGCTTCTGTTAATTGCGTTCTTCTATTCCTTACATATTCTTCTGTTTTCCTCGTTGCCGAGTCTTTTTTAATATTCGTAAATAGTTGGTGTATTATCTTGTAATATTCTTCGTGACTTTTGATGAGCAAGTTAATTTGCCCGGATGTCCATGTTGATACGTGCCTCCCTAACTGTACCCACCTAGTATAACTACAAAACTCGGAGGACCAAACTGAACAGGGAGATAACAGCACTTACCTCGACACTGTTCAGGAGATGTGCTTAAGCTAATATTCTATCCTAGCCTGCCCTAATAAATGAGTACTTACGGTACTGCTAAGGCAAATTATCCTAACTAATCCTAATCCCGTCACCCTATACTACTGTAATCCTAACGTAATTCTAACTGCTACCCTACGGTGCAATACACGCTTGGCTCTCGGGGGATCTCTGGCAGACCAAGTCGTGTTCGCAACCCTAACCTATAGTTCGTCACGGCGTGGTACTCGGTGGTGTTCAGTGACACAGACCTCCGCTCGTGTACGTAACTACGGTGCTTCGTTAGTACCCTTACACGTCCCTACTACCCTAGCCTTACTATAAGTATTTAAAAATACATATAAATAATAGGTACAGGATATCTGAAGTCCTCTCGCTCGGCAGCATGATTGCGGCAATGGTGCGGAGCGCGAGCACGTGGGCCACCGCCACCTCCTTCTGCGAGCATGTAATGCTCGCGAAGGAGATGGCGCCTGGGAGAGATTGAGAACTCTCCCGGCCCGCGACCTTAACGACCTCCGTCCTCCATGAGCGCAGGCCTGGGGGTGGCAGGTGAGGCCACCTGTCACCCCAGCAGAAGCAGGCCGGGACGGTGGGGCGTCTAGCGCACCTCCCCCAAACCGGGGCAAGACGGGGACATTGTGGTTCCCAAACCCGAAGCAGCCATCTCGAAACCGGATTGCCCAGGGTCAGTCGGGGTGCGAGGGATATGCTCTATGGGCAACCGTACACCCCGGCGTTTTAAGACCCGAGAATGCGTGCGGTTTTAGTCGGTTCAAGCCCGACATAACCACCCCCGCTGGCCGGCGGGGGATATCCGAAGGAATTTCCGCACGAGAAAAATTAAAGGTACAGTATATCTGACGCCAGGCGACCTAGGACACCAGAAGGACGGAGACAGGAAGTGGGGTGCAGGTGGTAAGGTTTTCTTACTGCCGGTCAAGCAGGCTCACAAGACCGATCAGGTACTGACGGCTAAGCGTGTCTTGGCCACAGTGAGAGGTTTGAAAAGGTATTGAGTCAAAGTCGGGCTCAACTTGATGACTGGTTTATTCTTACTTAACTATGATCTTAAATACTAACTTTATCCTATATACACAACTATATCTACGTCTTAGTGTGCTATTGGTGTACATGCACCATCAGCAGTCCTTTGCCTCATCAGTCACTTACACTACGTGACGATAAAAGCATATTAGTATGTTATTTGGATATCGCGTAGTGTCCGTTGACGGCGGAATATAGAAAGTTACCAGAAGTCATGTTCATGCGTGAACAGGGGCTATATTATTTGATCCTGTGGTTTGATACTTGAACTACTCTATGACTAACTGGCAGAGATAGCGCCTTTGACATTAAGTACGCATCATAACCGTAAAATAAAAAAAAAACAAGAGATATAACTCGAATATAATGGAAGCGTATTGTGAGAAAAAGTGGAATAATGAAATTAAAATATATATATATTAATTTTTATTCCCTCCTCTCTCTCGTCTTATACCTAATTAACGTAACAAGCTTTACTAACGTTAAAAACTTTGCGTAGGAAAGAAACTACTCCAATTACAGGACAATCGCAACCAAGAAAATAAATAAAACGCTGTCTTGTATTCACTACAAACGTTCAACAACAAAGTTCACAGTGATGAACAAGAAACTGATATTGGACCAAGTTCCACAGACGCAATATTAACTTTAAGCTAAATAAATTCCGTCATTTCGCCTCATCTGCTTGACCGTTGGTAAAATAGACAATGTGAAAATAATGTTTAATTCGTTGGAATGTAATGTAATTTTTATTTTTTATTTTTTATTATTGGCATGGTGTCGTAAGGCATAATATGGGTGCCAATAGTCATATTTTTGGCAGTGGAGTAGAAAAAATAGGAATGTATAAGCCCAGGCTTCGACGTGAAAACCGGATGCAACTAGAACTAGAAAAAAAATATCAAAATACTTAGGTACTTAATAATAATTGTTTTATTTATATTCATCAAAATCAATTTGATGACATCCATGTTATTTAATTTTATAGACAATAATTTATTGTTTAATGAAATAGAAATTTCCCTACATCAATTTATTTTCATTGTCTGGAAAATTATACCATCTCTAGTATTCATTGTCTATCTGAGAACATTTTGTAAAGATCGTTTACTCTCATCAAATTCTCAAGTTGCAGCTTTTGATGAAATTGTAAAGTATTTCATGGTTTGAATTTAGTCTATTAATGACTTATTCGGTTTTCCTATACTTGCATACAGTTCAGTGGAATCATATCATGATTTTGGTGTACAATAAAGAATTATCTATCTATCTATATATCTATCATTGGCAAATAAACATTGATGTTTATACTAGTGAAGTAACCAAATGAAGGAGTACAAAAATGGAAGTGGAAATAAGAAAAAAAAGTTGGGCTGTAAAGAAATTCATTTGACAGTCGCATCTGAGTCCCCAACTTAAAACTTAAATTACTTTTTGTTGTGTTCATACATATAAATAAGAACTAGTACAGTGCACACAAGTGATAACAAGACAATGTACTATCTTCCGTATACAACACTGCTGCAACTATAGAATTGACTGCCCAAATTCCAATAACAAAAAGAAGCAGTATTAAATCTTGAGTTTCAACACAAGGTTGTGACTTTATCTGACCTTAATTGAATGTAATTTAGAGATTATCCAGCGGAACTCAATTTCATCGTGTTTTCCAATACCAACAACCTGGAATCAATCTGTCGCAGTACTTAATAAATCTAATAAACAAACATTACTGTAATTCATAGTTGCGAAGTTCAATATCGTGATGTACGTTACAGCGAAAGTTTACTATTGCGACAGACGTTGTCGCGACAGTTCTATACTGCGATGTACGTTACAGCGAAAGTCTGCTATTGCGATGTACGTTCTCGCGAAAATAGTGCAATCGGCAGGGTTAGGTTAGGTTAGAACTGTGACCACAACAAGCAAGAGGCGAGCGAGCGAAGCGAGCGTGCCGCGGCAGCGGCCGACGAGTGCCAGACAAAAGACAAAATATGAAAAAAAAAACAATGAAACCACCGTCTTTTGATCCAATAAAATTCGCGATAACGTACATCGCAATAGCAAACTTTCGCTGTAACGTAATTCGCAGTATAGAACTTTCGCGACAACGTCTGTCGCAGTAGTAAACTTTCGCTGTAACGTACATCGCGATAATGAACTTTGGCAACAACGTCCGTCGCAATAGTAAACTTTCGCTGTAACGTACATCGCGATATTGAACTTCGCACCTATGAATTACACCCAATAAACATCGATGCTGGGAACATCTATAACTTATTGCCTGCGTAAAGGTTATAGGTATAGTTTATTTACAGTATTGAACCCCGTGAGTGGATATTCGTTTTATGAAATCTTACGTACGTACACAAGTAAAAATTTCTGCTTGGTGTTACTTCCTAGCATTCAATTTATCATTCTTATAATTCTGACATATTTAAAGAAAATATAGTTCACATGCATTTGAACCACCGTACGAGTGGCGGGTCTATCGCGTGGTAAATGCAGGGAACATTTACGATAGTGACTGGGACTTGTGATCCAAACGTAGGTTTAGAGAGTTTTCCTTGTGCCCGCCAGCACTCACCTCCACTATCTGTTGTGTGACGTGAAGTCTCCGAACCATGTATATGGAGGTGGAATGTTGAACAAACACTGACTTCAGCATTCTGGTATACCACTGTGAGGCTGACCATGTACAGTATCGCATTGGGACTTAGGACTGCTATTAAAACAACGAGATGTGTGATCTCATATATTCAGAATTATTCAAATTAAAAGACAATGTGCATGGAATTATAAATCGAAATAACGAATTAAACTTTGTAATGTTAAGAGAATCTTAATTTTTTATAAACTTAACTTGCATTACTTCTCAAATAGATTTCTTTCCTGATTTGTATCGTATCGATGTGTTTCACAATAACCTAAAATGATATTTACACGTAACATACCTAAAATTCATATAAATGCTGATACCCTTACTTCGTTCGTGTGGGTATTCTGATGTAAATAAAATAAATGAATAATGTAGGTCATTCTACGCAGCGCTATCTAGATCCAAAGTAAGCACTATTAAGTAAGCTTAACCAACTTGTGTTATGGGTCTTAGAATGCTGAAAAACATACTTATATGCATTTTTTTGTAAATACTTACATATTATACATAGAAACACTAAGCGGTAATCAAACCCGCGTCTCCTGACGTAGTCGAACGAACTACCACTACGCTACAGAGGCCTACCCCGCGTAAACCGTAAATTTTGCCGAGATAACAAGTAGCCTATATGTTATTACAGATTATGACATATATCTTAGTGCATATTTTTCCTTTTCTTTTGTTTAAAAAAAATATTCTAGCGCATATTATACAGCACAGACGTATTGATAGCCCATAACCTTAAAAAATGCTTCTTATTACCTTGACGCATGAAAAAATTTGGAAGCATGTCTTAACATTCTCCTAATATTAAGAACCAGGTTAAGAGACATGTTCGTAGGAACACATAGTCAATTATTGATATATTATTACTGCATCCTATTAACAGATAAGTAGATTGCTACTAAAGTAAAACAACCTCCATGCAAAAATAATCTATCTTGCTTGAACTAGTTGCCATTACCCAAATGGAAATCTGATTATTTCATTAATCATGTTGCATTCATATTATTTTTATTTTATCCAAAGATTTCGAATGCACTTATCAATGGCCCTCTTGCTTTCACGTCATATGTAATTTGTACTCTTCTTTTGCTATTGGCAGTTGTCTGATCATCTTTTGTGCTGGTAGGTTGCATTTTGACGGTCTTTGGTATTGGTGGTGATACTGGTTCTCGATAATATTTTCTATAGATGCTGTCCCAGAAATGAGCACGTGCCGGTAAAAGTTTACCACCTAGTTTCACCACTTGGCCTAAATACATATGTGGAGATCTATATATAGTTGTAGGTGGCCAAGTCATATTTAAAAATGATCCATGCGGTAATGGTTTACTAAAAAGGAAAATGTAACATAAAAAATATAATATGTCTTAAACTGTTTTTTATAACACACACGCAAAAATAAGCAAATACATACCCTGTTATAATAAAGTTACGCCACATCTTTCTCATAATGTGCCTAAATTTCATAAATTGTATCGATACATTTTTCTGTACCATATCATCAAATATTGCAAGCGATTGAGCACAATGGTTTGCTCCTCGTAAATTAGTTCGTGGTATATAAGGATCACTTTCATCAACAAAGCTATAATGGTATAAATATATCCTACGATTACCACCTGCTACGTTTAAACTCACTGACCGTAATGCTGGGAATGCGAACATAACATCTGTTACGTAATTAATGTAACCCAGTATAGTGCTTGTATCTGCCGCTAAGCCTCCAAAATAAAATTCTTTGACTAGTTTCGCAATATACATTTTATGGTTATAATTGTGGAAAATTAAATCAGATGGCAAGAAATCTAAAAATCTCACTTTCATAGCTGTTTTCCATTGTTCAAAAAAAGGGGCTCTGATTAAACCTTCCATATTAGTGAAGCCGTATAACATGGGAACCTTTGCATAGTCACCTCTCTTTAATATATTTATTGGTGAATCTGTAAGAAACACTTCTTCTCCAATATTGTTCTCGATGCATGGAACAAACACAAACGAAGAATCCATTCCAAAGCGAAACGCTTTAGATTTGAACATATCAGACGACATTGTTTTGTAGAAATTTTCCAACTCATAAATATTTTCCACATTTGTGAAATTCAGTGTTTTAGCATATAATTTAGCAAACTGCAAGGGATCTGATTGGATCGCAAATTCAGCAGTGTTAGCACCACTTTCTATGATAACTTTTTTAAAAAGGCCGTTAGAGGATTTTGATAGGATTAAAAGATCTGCTGCTGTAGCACCGGTGCTATATCCAGATACTGTGACATCATCAGGATTACCACCGAAATTTGCAATATTTTTCTTCAACCAGCGCAACATGGCCACCATATCTTTCATACCAGCATTGCCAGGGATATCTTTGGTACCCAAGCAAAGGAATCCGTGAACGCCAAGACGATAATTAAAATTTACAACAATTATCTTTTTATTGTTCATCAATTTTCTTGCTTTTCGGTGATCTCCAAAGCCTACTTGGAAAGCTCCCCCGTGAATATATAGAACCACTGAAAGATTTTTTTGAACAGTATCAGGGACATATATATTAGCTATAAGACAATCCTCTTGTATATTTTTGGTTTCTGATACTATACCCGGTTCAAATTTTGCTTGTGGACATATCACTCCTCTATCAATGGCATCAAATGGTATTTTCCATTGTGGGGGTGGCAGTGGCGCCTATAAAAATACAATATTTTAATATTTGAGAAACTGTTTAGCACTTATGACGAAAATATTCATGAAATAATATACACCGCTTTTTTTTTCTTCGTGCGGAAGTCCCCTCGAATACCCCCCGCCAGCCAGCGGGGGAGGTTATGTCAGGTTTGACCCGACTAAAACCGCACGCCATCTCGGGTTTTCAGACGCCGGGGTGTAAGGTTGCCCATAAGGCATTTCCCTCGCACCCCGACTGACCCTGGGCCATCACCGGTTTTGAGATATCCCCCTCGGGTTTGGGAACGAAGGAGGCGGCGGCGGCCCACGCGCTCGCGCTCCGCACCTTTGCCGCAATCATGCTGCCAAATGACAGGACTCCCACCCCGATGGCTGCCACAAGGTCACGCCGCGGCACCTCCCACGCTGGGCAGTCTACCAGCCTATATTGCATACCTTGAACTTATTTACCCCAGTTGGTACACTGGCATATGGTATATTGTAGAAGGCATAAACTCCATCAGATTCAATATACCCTCGTACTGGTCCCTGAGCAATCCTCACATAGCGCCATTTACTTCCGTATTTAGCATTAGAAGTTACTAAACATAAAACAAATATCACACACCACCACATCCTAACTCACTGTAATAATAGCTTCGTACTGTGCCAATTGTTCCGTGGGCATTGAATTTTATAGAAATCATACGCATACGTATGAAAACATAATCCATGTTATTGGTCATAATTATATATTATACATTTACGGATAGAATCCAGTATAATCTGCATAGCGTTATTATCAAATAAAATGAACTGCTTGTGCCCGACGTCACCCGATCCTATAAAAATTAAAATCACAAAATAGTTCCATAAAACAAATAAACATAAATCATTGAAATTAATAGAACCTAATTTTTAAACTTTCGCGTTCCATGATATACAATAATTTAATGGGAATTAACGCGATCATGTATTTTTAGTCGGTTCAAGCCCGACATAACCGCCCCCGCTGGCTGGCGGGGGGGTATCCGAGGGGATTTCCGCACGAAAAAAAAAAAAAAAAAAAAGGTATATACATACCTTTGGACTGCCTGACGTTTCGACTAGGTTACACTGGCCGTGGTCACAGGCTGGCAATCCAAAGGTATGTAAATACCTATACATGATCGCGTTAATTGCCATAAAATTTTTGTATATTAATAGAGATGTTCCTAAATTTTAGGCTTAGCAACAAATTATGCTTTAAATAGATTATATTTACTCCAGATAACTTCGACTTTGGTAGCCTAAACCCAAATATTTCCAAAGTTAAAAAAGTTACTAAAGATCATGGAACACTTTTTATTATAATAATTGTATTTTCATTTCAATTTAACTACGTTTAGTTTTATTCCAGTCCATCCTAAGGTAGCCTGGAAAAAATAGCGTCATTATCACTTTGAATATTCCATGATAAAATTATTATGAATATCCAAGTGTAAATATTTTCTCGGCTCTCATTGTACGACTGTATTTCTTATTATTTCCTTATGTCATTTATCAAACTATTCTTAAATATAATAATATTATTTATTATCTACCAGCGTTTACAGACCAGGTTTTCTTTGTTAGTACGGTGCTAAGTATTACATGGTGCCAATCGTTTATTATATTATTAATTATATCCTATAATTCTTGTAAGACTAACTCATTGATATTTAATTTTTATGCTTTATAGTTCAAAAGTTCTTCTAGTTCATATTTCATAATAAATAACATGGAAATCACTTACCTATTCTTGAATTACAACTAAGAAGGGAAAATCACTAACACTTGCTACAAAATTATTTCATAAATGTTTATAGATAATATAAATATGACATTTCTTTCATACAGGAACAAAAAGATCTAATATATAAATCACAATCGGAAATAACAACATAAAACGGAATAATCCAAAATTTCCCCATCAGAAGTGTTCTTTAATCTAAATTCAAGCTTAAAAGATTAAAATACGTCACAAAAAGATTAATTTATGCGTAGGCATAGGTAACATTCATAGAACGGTGGTTGACACTTCTTCTTTCACTATTCTTCTCTTTTTAAGTACAAGTAACCGAAATTACTAGTATTCCCGCTAACCCAAAGCTAAACTGCTGGTGTTTGGTTTGGAGTGGGTTCACGCCGCCGCTAGTATAATGACCAGGATTCGAACCCGGGAACTCTCGATTGCAAGGTCGACTCCTTAACCACTAAGCTACCCACGCTTAGTAATAATTTTGCTAATTAAATAGAGCACTCATACGTATAAATATTATTTAATCTGCGTAATATGATTTCTGTAGAACCTTTACTTGAATTTTGATAAAACTTTTTATGAAACATCATTTTAATAGACATCAGGGACAAGTGTTTGTTGATCACATTATATTATCACTGCTCTTGTTCAATAAATTGACGTACCCTATTTTCGCATTTACATAAAGTAATCAAACACCTTCACACTTGTTATTTTATAGTTTTATAATGCCATAATTTTTAGTTTTAAAAAGTTTTAATGTTGCTGTGGTAGAGGTGGTGGTGGTTCAGGCTGTCGATAATACTTATTGTAGATTTCATCCCAGAAACGACCTCGTTTCTCGAGAAGTATATCTTTTAATTCTACGACTTTCCCAAAAGACATGTGCGGAGATCTATTAACAGTTGTTGGCGGCCAAGTCACAGGTAAAAGCCAAGTTTCTGGCACTGGTTCACTAAAAATATTAGGAAAATTAGGTACTTTACCAAAAATTTCACTAACCTTTCCATTGAAGTGGGGAAACTGATTTAATGCTTAAATTAAATTGTTATAGGAAATCTAAAATTCAGTAGTAGAATATTGACTTGCAGTTCTTAAAATAAATTCAAAAAATAACCGTTAGATCTGCCTGTTTAAAATATTGATGCATTTGGAAGTAATATGTTTTCACACAAAGAAAATAATACTTACGCAGTTGTAATGAAAGAATACCACATTCTCCGTATAACTTTCCGCAATCTTGCAAATTTAGCAGTGCTTTTTTTAGGTTCGGTATCGTCAAATATGGCAAGTGATTGAGCACAATGGTTTGCTCCGCGTACTTGAGTATGTGGTACATAGGGATCTTCTTTATCCGTGAAAGAATAATGATATAAATATATATGCTTGTTACCAGCAGCTACGTTTAAGCTCACTGACCGCAACGCAGGTGAAGCAAACATAACATCTGTGATGTAGTAAATATATTTTAGTGTAGAATTTGTATCTATAGGTCTATCTTTAAAATAAAATTTCTTAACCTGCTTTGAGACCTTCTCCTTTTCATCGTCACTGTCAAACTTCAAATCAGGTGGTAAAAAATCCGTAAAGTTCTCATTAATTGCTGATTTCCATAAGTCAAAGAAAGAGAGACGAATTAAACCTTCCATATTTGTGAACCCGTATAACATAGGGACTCTCATATAATCTCCTTTCTTTAATATGTTTATTGGAGCATCATCGAGAAACATTTCTTCTCCTACATCACGCTCGATACATGGTACGAAAACAAAAGTAGAAACCTTTCTATAGACATATGCTTCTTCGTTTAATTTATCATATGACAAAGTTTTGTAAAACTTTTCTAATTCAAAAATGTCATCCACATTTGTAAAGTTCAAAGTTTTGGCATATGTTTTGGCAATATCCAATGGTTTCAATTGAATAGCAAATTCAGCAATACTGGACCCACTTTCAATAATTGCTTTTTTAAAAAGTCCCTTGGCAGATTTAGAAACTATCAAAAGATCTGCGGCAACAGCACCTGCACTATATCCTGAGACTGTGATATCATCAGGGTTACCACCAAAACTAGATATATTTTTCTTTAGCCATCGTAACATGGCTACTATATCTTTCATGCCTGCGTTACCAGGAATGTCTTTTGTACCCAAACAAAGGAACCCAGTAATTCCTAGACGATAGTTAAAAGTCACCATAATAATTTTTTTGGTTTCCAACAAATTTTTTGCCTTTCTTCGGTCACCGGCACCCACCTGAAAAGCTCCTCCATGAATATATACAACCACTGAAAGCTTTTCTTCTTCGGTATCTGGTACATAAACATTAACTATAAGACAGTCCTCTTGCATAGTTTTTGTATTCGTAAAAATTTCGGATCCGAAATCTGGTTGTGGACATATTATTCCTTTATCAATTGCTTCGAAAGGTTCAGTCCAATTCGGTGGTGGAAGAGGTGACTACAATACACAAAAAGTGTAATACTTACAAAGACTTTTGGTTTTAGAAAATATAAAAAAAAGTATATTTTTATATACCTTGAATTTATCTTCCCCTATGGGTGCAGTAGCATATGGTATACTATAAAAGGCGTATATATCATCGGACTCCCTGTGCCCGCGCACTGGTCCTTGATCAATCATCACAAAATTTCGCTCATCTTCACTTCCTGAAATCAATGCTACGAAAATGGATATAACCATTGAACACCACCACATTTTAGCTGTGGTGGTGTATTACTCGCTACAGACTACACGAATATAATATAAGCATCGTGTTTTATAGCATTTCTTGAAGTACATATCAAAACAGATATCTGCATCACTGCCGTTATTAATAACAAACAAGTACGTGAATTCCTTAATAGCAAATGCATTGTTTTTGCTTCTCGCGATGGTATAACAGACGCGGTATTGTTTTAGCGTACATAACTATTGTTGTTACACATTTATGACAGCATTCGAACGACTACTTCCTTCTTCTAATGACTTTTACGCAATCAATCAATTAACATATTGCAGCCCTCAAAGGACGGTATAGAACTGAGTTTCTTGTCCTTCGCTCAACGCGAAATTCCTGCAAACTTTTTTCAATCGTCATTTCATCGGCGTCTTAATTTCTATTCAAATCGTGCTCTCCATACATTTCGGACCTTATGCACGTGAGTACTACGATTCACTAAATAGTGTTTTAGATAATAGTTTTACACTGTGTGGGTATTTGTTTAGGTTGAAATATTGAAAGGCTTATATTTTTTATCGAAAACATGAAATATTTTATTATTTTCATGATAAATAATTAATTAATTAATTATTTTCAGAAAATAAGTTTTAAAATAAATACCGATGAATACCACGGAAATGCAATTTCATAGAAATGATTTAAACCGCATTAAACAAGTTTCCATTTTTGTTGTCCTCTGGAGCATTATTGCATATTTTTTCCGCAGCCCACGCAGCTAATTCCATACAAAACTTATTTTGTAATAAGATCCACGGAAAGTTATCCCGAATATCTACTCAACTTTTCAAATTAATTCATTACATACGTGTCTGTAAATAAGCTTAGAACACAACAAATAAAAATAAAAAGTCTTTGGAATTACAAAGTCAGAGAAATACCAAAATGAACTTAAATATCGATTATCTCGGAATAAATAAATATAAATAAATAAAGATTCTAGACCGAAACTAAGCAGAGCTTGGCATATGGGTTCTAGAATGCGGATAAACATACTTTTTTTATAAATACATACATATTATACATATAAATACCCAGACCAAAGCAAATATACATATTTGCACTGAGCGGGAATTAAACCTGCGACCTCTGGCTTAGCAGTCGAACGCACTACCGCTACGCCACAGAGGTCGTCGTGAATGAGGTTCGTGTGGTTTGGAATCTTTGTTGTAAAGCAGTTCATCATTTTGAAGGTAGTTCAATGATTACGAACTTAATGTTTTAGTTCTAATTATTTAAATAACTCATGCATATAAAAATCTATTTTAGGTATACTGTGGTGGTGCGTTAACTAATTATAGCGGTATATTCCGAACCTGACCCGAAAACCTGACCCGGTCGCGGGTTAGGTTAGGACCTTGAAAAAAAATGTAATATTTGTTCCGAACGTAACCCACTTCCTAACCTGACCCGACGTCTCGTTCCTATCATAACCCGAATTGCGCAGATTGGTCATTCTCTCTAATCTTTCTCAAAATAATAAGTACATTATGTGTCAAATCAGTATATAATATTTACTATTTTGTGATAATTAATAATCGTAATCAAAATACCACAGTAAAAAATAACAAAAAAGTAATAAGTACCTATAGACAAACTATGACTTCGCAGTAGCCTGTAAACTTTGGGTCCGTAACTAAATTTCGGGAGACATATTATGTTAGATTATTGGAATATCGACTGAAAAAAGAAGAAGAAGAAGAAGAAAAGATTGTGCGAATAGGGTTTATTGCGAAACAACTTTTTGTCGCCAAACACTGCTTCGACTGAACGATTCTTCGAATATTTATCAAACGATGGACTGATGTTTCGAGTGTTAAATTCAAAACAATGTTTGTAGACATCTCGGTACATAGGAAGCACTGTACACAGAGTTTTCTCTTCATAGATAGCACTTCTTGCCATAAACTTTCCGGACTAGTGGTTCCGGTTCCCTCTGTTGGGGTCACAGTTATAACCTAACCTAACTCACTTTACTTGGGTTATGATAGGAATGAGACGTCGGGTCAGGTTAGGAAGAGGGTTACGTTCGGAATAAATATTAATTTTTTTTTCAAGTTTCTAACCTAACCCGCGACCGGGGCAGGTTTTTGGGATTCGTTGCATGTATTAAATCTAAAAAAAAAATTGTTATTAGTGTTTTCTAATATAATTCTGAGTATCTATATACTTTTTTAAAGACATTTTAATTAACCTTTCATTTTATTTCATATAAAACTAACACTAGGAAACCTGATCTCGTTCCCGCAACCCATGGGAACCTATTGCAGGGATATAAAGCCTATGTGTTGTTCCAGACAATAATCTAACCCTGTACTAAATTTCAGTCAGATCCATTCAGCCGTTAAAGCGTGATTAAGTAACAAACATCAGCACAAACTTTCACATTTTATTAGTAGACAGTAGGATTAAAAAATCGTTTTACTTTATAATATTGAATTGATTGATTTTTGAGAAAATCGATTTCGTTTTATAAAACGTAATTCCGATGTATTTAAGTCGAAATAAGGTTATATGAGTGCCTAACTAAAACAGACGTTATACTCGTATACACCATGTTCATTATCTTACGCAGTCTATGTACTTTTCTTTGATTATATAACCAAATAAAACTTGACGATAATAATCTCACAACATGTTTATTATTTATTTGTACAATATTAAGTAGAAACCAGAAGAAAATGTCCTTCAGCAAGGTTATTTAACTATAATTTATTTTCGATCTGATTAAAAATAGTAAACTGTTACACAAGGGTTGAAAGTCAGCCATTTCATCCGAGATATTTCTGGCGCTCGAACGAAATGAGGGCGAAAATAGTTCGAGAGTGAAATGGTGACATTCACCCGAGGTAAACACTCTACTTTTAATATCGACTATGTGAGGAAATTAAAACACTACACACACATTTAATGAAACAGGTATATCGATTATCAGTTAAAATTAGAACAATTTGAAAATGGATTATTACCCACAGCTTTTGCCTGTTCTTCAATCTCATCGGGAGTTAAATTAATAGCCACTGGAATCACTTTCCGAAACCATGTTTAACCACAATTAACTAAAGATATTTATTTATATTGAATCTCGTTTTCCCGCTAATTATTTAGCAAACTTAAATTGTTTCTTTTTAATTCTGAAAAAAAGTTATAATTCACATACATACTGCCAACATTAGAAAAGTTTTGAAAATCGAATCTATTGGTTACATTGTAATCGAGTATCTAGGCGGCCATATAAAAAAAAGCGTCATGACAAGGCATTATGACGTAACTTAATTATCATGAACTTCATGGCAAACCCTAAAATTAAAAAATAATTACTTTCCGCCCTAGGGATGAAATAAGCTACTTTCCACCCGGCTATCTACCCATGAAAATTAAACTTTCCGAGCAGGAGAGATGAAAATGTTATTTACTATCAAAGTAAAGTACTTATTGTGGTGTAATATTTATTAACTATGCTTATAAGACAGAGACTAAAACGAATTGGAAATCCAAGAACAATTAATAATTAGGTTTGATTTTTGAACATTATGTATAATTATCCCCACTTCCTTTCCTTCATATTTTGTACAATCGGAATTAGGAAGTATATGCATCGGAAGCTTTGGACTTCTTCATACTTTTACATAATTTAACATTTTTAATGAATTTGTATAGCCAAACTGTGAATTTGTTTCGAAAATAACATAAATAACGCTTCTGATAAAAAAGCCAGTTCTACAGAAAAGTGTATTAAATACTTAATTCTTAATCTTTTATCAAGTTATGTAGACAGTGTAATTCACATAACTATATGTCATGTTTGGGTATAGACGTGTAGATAGGTGATTCTTTTTGGCAGTATAAATTATAGTTTATTATTTGGAACCCACTTCAGTTTATGTCATAATGTTACCGTAGCAGAATCATTTTTTTTGAATTACTCTTCTGCGGTTATATGCAAAAATGTGAAAACTTTACGATATAATGCTCTAATTGTCGGTATTATCCGAACCCATAAATGTTACAAAAACAAAATTTGCTGGCGTAACGCACATTTTATTTTAACGTTATTTTTGGAACCAAATTAATTAAATTACTGATTAAATTAAAAGATGAATTTGGACACTATTTATTCCTAAATGTCCAATTTTTTTAACTCCTAATAAAATAGATTTATGTACATTTTATTTTTTTGTATTATTACTGGTAAACTACCTAACAGAGATAAATTATTGAATGCTAAGGATTCCATCCATACTATATGAGTGCGGTGCTGGCGGCACAGCTGATGTTTATTCACCTGTCAATGGATTTCCATTTAAGTCTCCCATAGTTGCTATCGGCATATTTATAGGCGGCATACTTAGAAAATAATTAAATAACATTGAAATTTTATCAAAGGACACAAAAGAAAAAAACTAATTAAACCCTTATTAAGAAATCTTTCCGTACAAATTTTTCCGTCAATTTTTTCTCATTAACACCATTTTATATTTCAGTTGAAGAAGACTTATTAGAAATAGCACTCCTGTGCTTATATAATGTCTTTCTGTAATAAGAAGATGTTCTCATCGATGGTCGCTTTGGTGGTGATACAGGCTCTCGGTAATATTTCCGATATATCTCGTCCCAGAAATGAACTCGTTCTTCTAAAAGTCCACCACTTACTTCAACTACCTCACCTAAAGATATGTATGGATTTCTATCTGAATTAGTTGGCGGCCAGGATAATGGTAGAGATGATTCTTCGGGTACTGGATTACTAAAAATATCAATAAACTAAAAAAACCTCGTCTACTAATTATTATTAAACAAATCTACAACTAATTTCATAAAATTGCATAAATAATTGTCTCTCATTTGATTACACTTCGGCAACAAACTAGCACTAAGGCACTAAAGGTAAACTAAAAGTATATAATCTCTTAATTTTCCGTGTTAAATCTTATTAAAGTAACCATAATAATATACTAAATCAACACAACATTAATGTTTAAACCGATCTACGATACAAATTTAAAGCTCAATACTCACCCAGTTATAATGAAGTTATGCCACATTTCTCTCATAATTTGTCTCATATTTGTGTATTCCACCGAACAATTTTTTGGTCTTATATCATCAAATATACTAATTGATTGAGCGCAGTGATTGGCTGCTCTTTTTTTAGTATACGGTATGAACTGATCGTTTTCATCTACAAATGAATAATGATACAAATATATCTCATTATTGCCGCTTGCTACATTTAAACTCACTGATCGTAACGCAGGTGATGCAAACATAATATCTGTAAAGAAGTTGAGGTATTCTATTATAGTGCTTGTATCTACGGCTTTCTCTCCAAAATAAAATTCTTTGATCTGTCTTGCGACTTCTTGTTTTTGATCATCGTTGTTAAACATCAAATCGGCTGGCAAGAAATCAGAAAAATTATTGTTCATATCTGACTTCCAAGAGTTAAATAAAGGTGCACGCATTAAGCCCTCCATACTTGTAAATCCATACAGCATAGGAACTTTTGCATAATTGCCACTCTTTAAAATGTTTATTGGAGAATCGTGTAGAAATATATCTCTTCGTGTATTATGTTCCACACAGGGTACGAAAACAAAAGAGGAATCTTTTCTTGAAAGAAATGCATCAGATTTTAGGTCATCATACGACAAAGTTTTGTAGAACTTTTCCAAGGCGTAAATATCTTTCATATCTGTGAATTTCAAACGTTTGGCGAATTGTTTAGCATTCTTTATTGGATCTGATTGAACTGCAAAAGCGGCAACACTTGCACCACTTTCTATTATAACTTTATGAAAAAGTCCGTTGGCAGATTTTGAGAGAATTAACAAATCTGCGGCTGCAGCACCTGTACTATATCCTGAGACTGTAATGTCATCTGGATTACCACCAAAACGATCAATATTTTTATTCAGCCAGTGTAACATAGCTACTATATCTTTCATACCAGCGTTACCTGGAATATCTTTAGTCCCCAAGCAGAGAAATCCAACAATGCCAAGACGATAGTTAAAGGTAACTACAATGATTCGTTTAGTTTTCATTAGCTGTTTTGCTTTTCGGCGATCTCCGAAGCCTACTTGGAAAGCTCCTCCATGAATATATAGGACCACTGAAAGATTAACTTTTGCAGTATCAGGCACGTATACATTAGCTATAAGACAATTTTCTAGCATATTTTTTGTTTTTAAGACAACATTATATCCAAAATCTGCTTGAGGACAAATTACTCCTTTATCAATTGCTTCGAACGGTTTAGTCCACTTTGGTGGTGGAAGGGGTGCCTGTAAGTAAACGATAATATTTTTAAAACATGCATTATTTATTACACTATATATACTAAAACTTGGCTATGAAATTATCAAACCTTATAATGGATATTTTGTTGTTATTTTTTTATATTGTACCTCTTTTTTTTTTTTCGTGCGGAAATCCCCACATGCTTCGCCCCATAGATGCCATCGATGGATAGGAATCCCTTAGCACATATCTTTAATTCCATAATGCTGTCGTATAAAGCCATCTAATGCTCTCATTTCAAATAATAGTTAGGGTGGCATGGTTAGCAATGAAGCAACTAAACCTCGTCACTCAATCTTTTCAACTATAAATGTAAACGTGTCAATACATAGCGGTTAGAATCTATCAATTTCGTATAGGATACAATACTTAGGTCTACAACAATATTATTACTTTGAACTGTCAGTTACACAGGCAGCGTCAGATGCGATTATATTAAATAAAATGTATGAAACACCTTAAATTTATCTTTTCCGACGGGCACTGTGGCATACGGTATATTGTAAAAAGCGTACACTCCATCGGACTCTTTGTGTCCAAGCACCGGACCTTGTGCAGTCATCACGAAACTTCGATCATCTTTTCCAACAGTCGAAACCACCATACACAATGTTACCAGCAAAAACCACGACATTACTCAGTATATTACTTGCTACTTACTAAACCATTTAATCCATAAACGAGGAGTTTTAAGGTAACCATACACCTATCCAAGCATATTTCTGTCTCTATTATTCATAACAAGTAAATTTAATGCCTTCTATGCTTCTATAGGTGTTTGTTTATTTTATAATTGTCATCGACCTCTAGAATCATATCAAGAGTAACTGGATGCCATGAGAGTTTAACCAAATGCTTTCTTTGACCAGATCATGAGTTTATTAATACGATTTAAATCCGGACATAATGAGGGAGGCAAATTAGTTCTACTGCAGGTTAGCGAATATTTTGTAGAAGAAGATTATTAAACATTATTGACATTCAGTGTCTTTAAAGATATTTCAATACAATAGCTACAAGTTATACGAGTATGACAGCCACACATCGGTGTCACGTTAAGTTATGTAAATACATACGTGCGCTCACTTCTGTGTATACCCAAAGGAGTACACACAGGAACAATATATACCCACATTTTTGGTAGCTATTTTTTCCCCCACCTTAAAGCTAAGGTCACCCTTGTAACTTTTTTGTACGGGCTATTACTTAAGTCTACCAAATAATAATAAATAAATAAACAATACATTTAAGGATTACGGGTACAGACTTCCAATATCGTCAGCAAATGAAATGTTCAGGTACACTAGAATTAGTAAGTTTGATTATTTTATGTATAACTTTAAAGAATAAGTAACAAATAGCAATACATTTAAGTAGAAAAAAGCAAAATGAAACAATGTGGCGTTGCACTAACTTATGATTTCACGTAAACAGCAAAATCAGACGTTTATAAGATTTCCAACGTCAATAACAGACATCTTTACTTACGTAAGACGTCAATATAGACTCAGCCAATTTGGACCGCTTTTTATACTAAACAAAATTTGCTTTTATGGGATTCTTTTAGATAAATATATTTCGTTATTCTTTTAGTAAGTTGTACGCATATAGCTTTTAAAAAACATAAATTGAGCGAATACAAGTAACGGAGCTTAGGAGTAGGTTCTTAATTCAAAATAGCACTAAACATTACGATTTAGATTTAGTCATATTACTCGTCGCATCTCAGAATGCCAACTTCGCAAAATGCCAACCGCTCGCAAAAAGTCATCTTCTCGGAATGCGAACTTCTAGCCTAAGAGCCCACGACGGCCAGACCTTCGTTATTTTATAAAAGCTGAAAGTTTTTCTGTGCATGACCCCTATACAAGTAAGAACGACCAGTGACTATAGAGTTAGGGTTGTGGTTACTTGGGCAGATAACAGGTAGTAAAGGTGTATAAAATAGTACCTTAAATTCTAACGAATTTAAGGTATAAAAAAATTGAGCTTCATACTTTAACAGTATGAAGCTCAATTTTTTTATATTTTACTAAGGATAACTTTAGAACTTTCGTGACTCATTGCCGAACACCTATGACAGTTGCTACCCCAGTGTGTGTCCCCGAGTTGTCAACTAGTAATCGTTGTCGTTCAATTGACTTTTCGCCCAAAATTGTATGACTAATTGTCAAGTCGACCAATTTTCGTGCGATGTAAAGTCTGGGTAAATTGTCATTTTGAGAAGTTGGCATTTTGAGAAGTTGGCATTCCGAGAAGTTGACTTTTTGCGAGCGGTTAGCATGTCGCGTAGTTGGCATTCTGAGATGCGACTATATTTCTCTCAATTCTATAAAAGTCATCTAAGTAGTAAATAATTCCCGTACGTTTTATTAAGACTTTGAACTTATAAAAGAGATACCCACCTAAATACCAATAAACAGCCACGGCCTGTCGTTACTTCGTGATAGATAGAGGCTTCGATTGGACAGCAAAATGTCAATCTGAAGCAGGTCAAACTGGCCAGCGATCCCTTTTCAATTTATAGCAAGCTCACCCTTTTAACGAGTAAATTATAGTTTATGAAGAGGATGTGGAATACGCCTAAGAAATAAAAGTATTCTAGGAAATTTGCAGTTATGTCAAATATTTCAGATTAGATACTCCATTCATGCATTGAATATTTCTGAACTGCCATTTTTCAAAATATTATCAACTTTCTCTGCATATGTACGCGGTGGATCCTGGCTTGCCTGCTCAGTGACAAATGCTATATATACTTGGTGTGTCATTCGCGCAATATTCTTTCTTTCGATGTACCCAAACTACCGTCAATTTGTAACAGGGGTAGTTAAATTTAAAGGTAGATAGTGATTTTAAGTTATTAGAAGTTAATTGTTGGTTTGATACAAGGTTATAGTAAATTAAACATGAGACTAGTTTTACCTTTCATATATTAAATATTATTATAAGTGATCTCAAGGGTGAGTACACATAGATTCAATTAAGATTTGAAGTTGGAGAATTAAAAGAAGAGATGTGAGGACGACCCGCGGCAGCCAGGAATCTGCACTTAGCTTAGGTCCCCTGCCCGGCGTGTCGCGCTGGCACCTACCGCTGCGTGACACGCTCGTCGGATCAACGGCTCAGTACCAGAGCTATGCACTTGTGGAAGCGATGCAGAAAATTAGGCTCGCAAAACCTCTGCACTGTCATTTATAACGTCGGCTGAAAGAAGTAACTTGGTAGGAGTTCATAGATAATATGCCACAGCCGATAGAGTTGACCACAGCTAACCATAGACAGAGTTGATGAAAGAATACAGATAATATTAGTAGGCTATGAATCGATATCAACTAAGGAATCGACTACATATTCCACCAATATCATTAAAATAAGAATGTACATTGTTACAAATTTCTTGTTACAACATTCTTAAAAAAAAAGAAAATCTGCGAATATATAGTCAAATGAGTAATACAAAAGTAAACGTACTTAAATATCACTCACTATCTTATAAGCACACTTATAACACATTAAAATTATAGAACTTGAGCAACTCTACCTACTTGCGATATTTTATATATTATTCACTAGCTTGAACACAAAGAATATCTACGTGAAAATTTCACAAAATGTTATATCTTATTAGGGTGTAGGCACGTTCAAACGTAATAAGATATGAATAAAATAAGTGTCGAATAACTAATAATACGATGTGTTTCAATATGATAGTCTATGTATGTATTTACATAAATAATTGAAAATTAAGAAACCTTGAGAATTGCTTTCTCCTTGAATAAATATTTTCAATAGGTAATATTTATTCAATTAAATTTGTTTGAAGTATGATGATGGTAAAATCAATATCTATCTACGATTACCGGTGCTTTTAAATTTTCAGAGATTTATTCTGTGCTATTTATTTCTTTCACATGAAATATATACAATATTTCGATTAGTGTGCAAGAAGCGGAAAATAGGTATGACTGTCAGTTTAGCATGCAGCACGTTGGCGAATAAACTCAGGTAATATAAATGTAAATTTACAAAAAGAAACGCAGTCAGAAGTGGCAACGGCAATCCTACCAGCAACGTGCAATGCATTATATTCTATAGCTAGTCTCTTCTTTAGTAAATACTTAAATAACACGTTAGAATGATTGACGAGGCATTCAACCCATGTTATAAAAAATAAATTGTAAGTAGCCATTTCTTCGTTGTATTCTTTAGGTTTTGGAGGAAAATCCATGGTCAGCACGGGGATTTTTCCCGATTAATAAGAAAACTTGAGTTCATACAAAAAAATGCTCCAGGTGAAAACTATGTGTTTTTGAATAACAAATCAAATGCGCTCTAGTAGACGCCAATGGGTTCAGTGGTTCTCCGGTAAAGTTGAAACTTGGACATACGAGTATTGTAGCTTTTATGGCCTTTAATGATTCCTAAGCGTCGGTAGCTTAGTGGTTAAGGAGTCAACCCTACGATCGAGAGGTCCCGGGTTCGAATCCTGGCCATTACACTACCGAGGTGAACCCACTCCTAACACAAGCAATTTAGCTTAGCTGGAGGGGTTCGGGGGAATATTAGTAATTTCGGTTATATTATATTATCGGTATTAGTAATTTTTTCTTTTAATCAATAATATTGGATCATTTATTCATTTATTTATGAAATTTAGTAAAAAAAGTAATTTTTATTTTTCTGTCACCCCAACAAAATAATCTACATAATTAAAAATACTAAATCAATTTATAATTATAATTATGAAAATTATAAAACTCTATAGGGTCTTCTCGTCTTTTTAATAAATTTAAAAAAAAAAGTTTTAATCAAATCGATTCATAACTTTCTGCGTACCATAAGAAAATGTAAAAATGGAACCTATGTAAAACGGCAATAAAAAAGTATTTTTTAAATAGTTTCATATTTTTCAAGACTCTATCTACAATTTCGTATATTGAATTTTAACTCTTCATATTTATGAAAACGGAAATTATAGACTTTCAAAATTTTGCAGGAAATACATGGTTTTTTGAAATTTACTGGAGAACCTTTGAACCCATTGACGTTTAAGTACTAGAGCTCATTCGATTTGTTTTTCACAAACACAATTTTTTTTACTGGAGCATTTTTTTCTACGGCCTCAAGTTTTCTTTTTAATAAAAATATTCCGTTTTTTGGCACTTCTTTCACCCCTGTGCTGATCATGGATTTTTTTTTCTTCGATTTTCGTCGATCAGTCTACGTCTAAACTTCAGCCGTTTAAGCGAGATTGACTAACAAAACTAACAATCATCAAAACATATTCACAAACGTTCATATCTATAATATTATGTAAGATAGTATTGTATGATTATTATGTGGAGAAAGGATGGATATGGCTTTGACTATTTGTTAATTGAATTTAAACCATATGTACTAGGTAAACCTACCAAAAACATATATGAAAGGAGTTATTTTATTTATTTTGTTGCTTATAGGTATTCCTAGAGGTGGGGTGTGTGTTGGGTAACCTCCTCGAGTGTCGCTCCGATTCCGATCCCGATGCAGTCCGGGGGGAACGGAATCGGAGCGGCCGGTACACCCTGGGCGGCGGTCAATGGCTTCCCCTTCATAGGGTTGGCATTGATCGTCGACCAATACCCAACGTGGCGGGAACACATCGCTCTCCGTACTCCTCTGCTTTCAGAGGAGACAGGATGAGCGATGCTGTTAGTGGTGAGATGGCCCAGGGTCAGTCGGGGTGCGAGGGATATGCTCTATGGGTAACCTTACACCCCGGCGTCTGAAGACCCGAGACGGCGTGCGGTTTTAGTCGGTGCAAGCCCGACATAACCGCCCCCGCTGGCCGGCGGGGGGGTATCCGAAGGGATTTCCGCACGAAAAAAAAAAAAAAAAAAGGTATTCCTAGAGGTAATACAACAGTAGATCATTAAAATAACAACACCCAGAATTTGCTGTGCTACAAATAAGTGAGTCGAAACCGTGTTCATCGTATTTTTGTTTCTATCTCACAAACAACATAAACAATTAATTATTTGTCTTAAAGACCCCGTGTGACAGAATGAGTTTGACTCTTCAATAATAATTGAGTTAGGGATGTTTTTGTTTATTTTAATTAGTATAATGTATTCAGTAAAAGATATTCAAATAACCATTGATGTCTATGTTACTAAAGTACAAATAACACGCAATGTAACATTGTAATATTAGGTTGCTTTATACTTGTTTGGCTAATTTTGTCTATTACTGGAACAACTGCGTTTCCACCCCGAGAGGTAAGTATAGCTTCTTTTGTATTCGTCAGGGGAAATATCCTACGGCATACCTGGGGTGGTTATGTGGGGCTTGAACCGACTAAAATCGCACGCCGTGTCGAGTCTTTAGACGCTGAATTGTAAGGTGGCCCATAAGGTATTTCCCTTGCACCCCGACTGATCCAGGGCCATCTCCGGTTTCGAGATGGCCCCCTCGGGTTTGGGAACCACGGTGTCCCCATCTTGCCCCGGAAAGGGTGCTAGTCGCCCCGTCGCCCGGGCCTGATTCTGCTGGGGTGCCGCACCATTGCTGCAATCATGCTGCCGAGCGAGAGAACTCCCACCCCGATGGCTGCCACGAGGTCACGCCTCGGCACCTCCCACGCCGGGCAGTCTACTAGGGTGTGCAGTCCCGAGTCGTCGCTCGCATCGCAGTGATGGCACTCAGACGTTGGCTTTTTCCTGATACGATGCAGGTGGTCCCCGAAGCTCCCCTTACCGGAGATCACCTGTGTCAGTCGGTACGAGAGGCTTCCGTCTCGCCTCTCTAGCCAATCCTCCATAATGGGCCTTACCACCGCTACTGTACGGCATACTTTGCGACGCGAGGAGGCCGGGAGTTGTTTAGTGTTGGGTGAAAGAAGCTTTTGAGCAGACAAATTGTGGATACGAGCCACGTATCCTTCTTTAGCACAATATACACACCATGTTGGGCTGAAGAAACTTTGGAAAAATAGTGTGAATGTGAAAAAGAAAAAGGGCATCAAATAATACGGATACTTCTAATAGCAATGCCTGAATGTTATTTTTGTTCTTTATAACTATTGTTCAAAACCGAAGCTTGGGAAAATCATTGTGTTGAGCCCCACAATGATCTTAGGGTAATAATTGTCTTTTTTTGCCTATCCATTTTTGTCTCCTGTTATCGGTTTCACAGAATAAGTGACCACTTTAGCACATATATATTGAAGTATATCTACCTACTTATGACAATCTCTGCCGCCTCTCGGACGCCTCGCCAGTCATGGGGGATATAGTAAAATCTTCATCTGAGACAAATTGTGCATACCAGCCACGTATCTTTCTTTAGCACAACACACATATATTGAGGCAATGAATGGAATGCGTTCTGTTAGCACATTAACTAGTTTCCGAAAGCTTTTTGTGTGGAACCCTAGGGGGTAACCGGAAAGTAGTTCCAATTACGAAAGCTTCTTTAGCCCAACATGGTGTGTGCGTATTGTGGTAAAGAAGGATACGTGGCTCGTATTCACAGTTTGTCTGCCCAAAAACTTTGAAATAGAATTTGAAAACACGCAGGCCGTGCGGTTATGCGTAGTTCCCATACATTTAAACTAATTGACCCATCACCATCATTGACCCGACAACCCCCGTGTACCACCTGCGAGGGACCTTGAGATCCATCACCACCCTTTCTTGGTAGGTGGGGGATATTTTTTTCTAACATCTTTGACGTGGTCAAAGCCTACTCTCTAAATTATTATGTTAACTAGGCTGCAACTGCTTTAATGTGTTAAAACCCACTCAGGGATAGCTGCTTTTTTATCTAATTCTTAATTCTATATGTTCACGCTTTCATTCTTGGCCTCTAGTATCATACAAGTTCTCGCTTTTATTCTTCTCGCCCTTTCATTCCGTTCCTTTCATACTATTGGGATATGGGGTGGGGTAAGGGGACTATAATATTTATAATTATTTATTTATTTTTCTATATATTTTTATCTCTTTTTATCTTATCTGCTAATTTATTTCTTTAAAAACTATTTTCACTACTATCTTATTAATTGCTACTATCTATTTCATTTTTCTTTTATACAGTAGTTTCACAATAATTAAATACAATATAATGTGTTTACTAGTTCTTATAATAAATATACACAGGTTTGACTTCTTTCAAATATACACAAAAAAGTTTAACCTTCTTGCCAGGTATACAATTATGCCCGAATGAGGTTATTACGTACTATTTTTAATATTCACCCTTTTCACTATGTATTCTGCAAATTTCAGAAATTCTTTTCCGTGTCTTTTTATTAAATTAGGAAGATTAGCTACATTTATTTTAGGTAGATTTCGATGAAATCGATCTACCTATTGGTTTCTTGACTACTGTCGAATTTAAAAAAAAAATCTTCATAGGAGGTCTAGTTATGACCCCCTGAGTCCGAAATGACCACTGGTCATAAAGTTTATATATTTATATATGTATGTATGGTTCCACTTCCCGAAATTTGCGGCACTCTCACAGTCGCATTTTTGCCCCGATCGCTTTCAAACTGCGGTAAAAAATTGCTTGGGTGTAAACTTAGTTTAAGTTCGTGAACGGGTGGAATCCGGCCTAAGGGAACGGTAGGGCCTCACTTTTTGTGAAATCAGTTTTTCCTCAAAATTTCACGTTCCATGAAAGATATTCGAACCGTTCTAATTTTATCCCATAGTATACATGAATACCAACAACTTTTAATTTTAAACCTATAAGATTAAAACTTTAACTAAAAGTGGAGGGGGGAAAAACCAAAATTTTTCGGGAAAAAAATCATAACACCTAACCGGTGAACATTCTTGCCGTCGGAAATATTTTTAATCGATAGGCCATTTTTAAGTCTAATATAAATGTCTGAAAAGTTTTTCGTTCGTTTTCGAGAAAAAAAAACTGTTTAAAGTCCGTAGTTCTCTATTTAAAATAATATTAATTGCTTCACGAAATCTACCTGTGCGTTCCCCCTGCGGTAACGGATTTTTTGATTTAATATGTTTTCTATATTGTGCCTGTCCCTTGCATACATGGGGCAGTCCACAATTAAATGTGCGACTGTCTCCTCGACACCAGGTTCACAGGCGCATGATGGGTCTGCCTTACACTTGAAGTGTTACCGGGTCAAGTATTCGGAAAACCCACCATGCCCCGTTAACAACTGGGTTGTAATGCCGGCGACCTCCATCTTGCGGACGGTTCTATATGGCGCCACCGCGCATGGGAAGAAAAGCTTGGTGCCCGAAGCTGTGACACCCATCCTGTACCATTCGTAACTGGGCACAGGCTGTAGTGCGGAGCTCTCTTCGACCTCAGAGCCGCCTCTTTAGCCAACTGTGGGGGATGGATCAAAAGCCATCTCAAGGTACGAGAAAAAAGCAGGTTTATTAGCTGTTAGGTCAATTTGGCTTAAGCCCCGAAGATTTTAACAGAGCCCAGATGACTGGCGAGACGTCTAACATATACAGAGATTATCATAATCATGATGAACGATTATGAACACAAAAATATATTTTTTAGAATTCTCGTATGTTTTTCCGTTTATCTGTTTGAAGGTCTTAGTTGGACTTAAAATCTGCTGTGTTTGATTGCAATTGGTTAAGTAGAACCGCAAGATATGGGGCGGGCGGGCCCAACGCGTGAAATGAGGAAACTCCGCTTCGCAACGTGGAATATTGGCACGCTGACCGGTTGCGCGAGGGAGTTGGCCAAGGCACTCTCCAGGTGGAGGGTGGCCGTGGCTGCAGGAGACTCGGTGGAAGGGCAGTAGATCCCGGCTTATTGGGGCGGCTTCAAGTTGATCTACACAGATGCACCTATGGCGTATGGTATGGTCTGATAAGTACCTACGTCTCACAGGCCAGACGTAACCAAGCTGAAAAGATCTCGTTCTGGAACCAACTCGGGGGAGTGCTATGTGATATTCCGTTGTCGCAAGGAATTGTGGTGACCTGAACGGTCATGTGAGAAATGAGTGTGAGGAATTTGACCACACAATTAGTTCACGGTGGTTTTGGAAATGGTAGTCGCAACTCGGAGGGTGATTACATCCTCAGAACGTGTGCGGCTGCCGACCTAGCTATCGTGAACACGTAAAAAGAACCCCGAAAATCTTATCACCTACAGACACGCGGGGTACGCTACTCAGATCGATTTCCTACTCACTAGGAGACACAACATCAGCAAAGTGGCCAACTGCAAGGTTATCCGCGGAAAGAGCGTCACTGTACAACATCGTCTCCTTCTCATGGATCTCTACGTGAAGCCCAAAGACAAAAGCGTCGAGGGCTGCGAGCGCCGAATTAAGTGTTGGCTGCTTAACGAAACCACGTCCCAGAGGTTCGCCTCTTCTCTATTTTTTAATTTCGATTAAACAGGAGTGTGCGCTCTCGGAGTGTCAATATGGGTTTCGCTCCGGCCACGGGACCTTGGATCCTGTTTTTGCACTAAGGATCGTTGCGGAGAAATACTGTAAGAATACACCTCTGCATTGTCTATTTCTGGACATGTAGATGACCTTCGTCTCTATTAATAGCGCGATGATCTAGTGGGCATTGCGGTCAAAAGGGGTTCCAGAATCCTGTATTGACATCATCCGAAACATGTATCACGATTCCGATTGTGCGGTCCGGACCGCTGTTGGCGACATAAAACAATTCCCCATCACAGTCAGGGTACACCAGGGATCCGTCCTTATTCTATTTCTGTTTAGCTGACATGTTTCCTATTTCTGTCGGACAGTATCAGAAATTCACATGAGCAACCTCAGTAGTTGCTCATGTATGCTGATGATACCGCGCTGGCGGACGCGGATAGGGGCAGATTGGTGCGACGTGTGAAGACGTGGAAGGAGGCGAACGAATTGAGAACGGCGGTCTGAAGCTTAATGTTGCGAAGTCTGAGTAGGTACTTAGCATTGAACTCAAAAGATCCCATACCCCTTTCGCATAGGCGATGACTTGGTCGAGCGCTTGGACCAAGTTAAGTACTTGGGATCTGTACTTCACGCGACTGGTGACGTAAAGGGCGTGCCTTGACGTCGCAATCGATGTCGCCAGTCGCTGCATGGGCCAAGTGGCGTGAGATTACTGATGTGATCTGTGACCCTAAAATGCTGGTTAGATTGAAGGGCCAGGTTTATAAAACCATCATTAGGCCTTTTCTTTTATACCGCTGTGAAGCATGACCATTGCTAGAGCGACATATGCAAGAGCTGCGTGTCACAGATATGAATATGCTGCAATGGATATCCGGAGTCACGCGTAAAGATCACTTGAGGAACTCCCGCATCCGCGGTAGCCTCCATAATCATGACATTGTAGATTAAATGCAGGAGGGCCGCCTTCGGTGGTGCGGTCATGTTTTGCGGCAGCCACCAGACTACGTGGGTAACAAAATGTCTGGCTGTGGCACCTCCACCGGGCCCCGGTAGGAGGGGTAGACCCAAGAAGTGCTGGTTAGACTTCGTAAGGGATGACATGCGTGCTAATGTTCTCACTACCATGGATGCCCAAGATCGTGCAAACTGAAGAAGGAAAAGCAGGAAAGTGGACCTCGGGCTGCGAGATGTAGGCCTCGGATGCAATCGAAACACAACGCTGAGATGATGATGATGGTTAAGTAGAGTCGGAGATATGCCCAAAAAACGATAACCAACCTCAGCGCGGGCGGAGCCGCGGGCATCGACTAGTATAATTATATATGCAAAATAGTCACTCGTTCTGTGACGCCGATAATAGGAGAAAAAATGGATAGATAAAATAAAAAAAAATATTATTACCGTAAGATCATTGCGGGACTCAACACAATTTTTTTCCCAAGCTTAGTTAGTGGTAAAGAACAAAAGTAAAATACAGGCATTATTATAAATAGCATCCGTGTTATTTGTTGCTGTTTTTCTTAATTGTTTGAATTGTTTCATCACAATGTCTTTGAATATATTTTAGTTCTCAAAACTGTTTTGAAGTTGATGGCAAATCACCTAAGCAGGTTCACAAAACAATAGCTATAATAAGATCGCCTTAAACAATTACACAAACTGTGGCACTAAATAATTCACACATATGTCTTGTATTCAATGTTATTATTTCCATAAACACACGGATGTTTTCTTTCTCTATCATCCGTTGCATATATTATCTATGAGAAATCGGCCGAAACTTAATAGTTTCTGGGATATCGACAAAAAAATAGGTTCAAGTATTAATTGTATCAAGTTACATACTCACTCGAAAATCTTTATTTAAGGCAAGATACATCGACCGACATACAGTGACACTTCGTTGCGTGTCTGTGTAGAATGGAACTGAAGTAGCTTTCTAGTTGGAGTAAAAAAACTGCAGTATTGTTATCATACTCAACAAGTCACTCTTCTGTTACCAGAATGAGTTTTTATCTCTCAGTATCATTATTACTAATTTGTCCTGACTGTACTCGTTATCGTTTAAATAGCGAGCAGTTAAACGAGTAGTTACACAGTACGTTACAGTTGGCTACAGACCACTTGATCCTCCGAGCCGAGCCTTCTCCCAACTCAGCTGGGGGCGGCTTTTTAGTAAAACTACGAAGCGGCTGAACTTCGATAGTTTCCATGAAGCGACTGCCATCGGACCTCCACAACCCATTGGAGATATCGAAATTTTGTAGTTAGACCATTTGTTAGACTTTTTAGGGTTCCGGTGCCAAATGCCAAAAAAACGGAACCCTTATAGATTCGTCATGTCTGTCTGTCTGTCCGTCCGTAGTCACAGCCACTTTTTTCCGAAACTATAAGAACTATGCTGTTGAAACTTGGTAAGTAGATGTATTCTGTGAACCACATTAAGATTTTCACACAAAAATAGAAAAAAAACAATAATTTGGGGTCTCCCCATACATAGAACTGAAACTTCAAATTTTTTTTTTCGATATCTGATTTATGAGTATCTATAGATAGGTCTTCAAAAATGATATTGTGGTTTCTAATATCATTCTTTTCTAAACTGAATAGTTTGCGCGAGAGACACTTCCAAAGTGGTAAAATGTGTGTCCCTGTAACTTCTAAAATAAGAGGATAATGACACTAAAAAATATATGATGTACATTAGCATGTAAACTTCCAACGAAATTTGGTTTGAACGAGATCTAGTAAATAGTCTTTTTTTCATACGTCATAAATCGTAAACCGCAATTTACCTTTCATTCAATCAACTCAAATATAAAAATTAAAAAAAAAACATAATTATGTTACTTGCTGCTAAGGAACCCTTAATGGGCGAGCCCGACTCGCACTTGGCCGCTTTTTATATAGCTGTAGATGTTTGTATGGCAACCGGAATCGAGGGCTTAACATGCTCTCCGATGCATGGAGGGATCTCAGTGACGGACCTGGCGGATGGCCAATATGGCTTCTGCCAGAGGCGCTCCACCGTGGATGCCATCATGCGCGTGAGGGCTCTGGCGGAGGATGCAGTAGCCCGGGGTGAGGTGATGTTGGCGGTGTTCCTGGACATCGCCAACGCGTTCAACACCTTACCCTGGAGTTGCATTAGGGAGGCGCTCGTGTATCACGAAGTGCCTCTCTACCTCCGCCGCATGGTGGGGCGTATTTGACGGAGAGAGCCGTCATCTACCCAACCGTGACCGCTCTCGGTCGGCGTGAAATGTCGTGCGGTGTTCCACAGGGATCGGTCATGGGGCCGCTCCTGTGGAACATCGGATACGACTGGGTGCTTCGCGGTGAGCTCATAGGCGGTGCCGCCGTCACGTGTTACGCGGACGACACGCTCGTGACGGCGTGCGAGGCGAGGTACCGCGAAGTGACCCTAAAGGCCACGACCGCGGTTGCTCAAGTCGTTGAGCGGATCCGGCGGCTGGGTCTCGAGGTGGCTCTGCATAAAACCGAGGCCCTGTTCTTTCATGGGCCTCGGAGCAAGCCACCCGAGGGATCCAGTCTCATCGTGGGAGGAAATCGCATCGGCATCAAGCCCCAAATGAAATATTTGGGGCTCGTGCTCGACGGCCGATGGGACTTCGGAGAGCACATCCGAAGTCTGGCCCCCAAATTGAAGGGTACAGCTCTCGCTCTGGCTCAGCTGTTGCCCAACATGAGGGGGCCCGATGACTCTTGCAGGTCTCCTGCAGGGATCGTGCGGTCCATGGCCCTGTATGGGTGCCCAATTTGGGCGGAGGCCCTGAGGACCAGAACTGTGCGGATGCTGCGCGCTCCGCAGCGAGTGATGGCCATCAGGGTCATCCGCGGCTACCGCACGATCTCCTTCGAGGTGGCGAATCTCCTTGGCGGAACTCCGCCATGGGACCTGGAGGCGAGAGCCCTTTCGCAACTGTACCAGTGGCGAAAGGAGGCGCGGGAGTAGGGACGGAACCCCGAGCCTCGTGAAATCGAGGCTGTGCAGTTCCAGCTCCGCCAGGCCATCGTGGTGGAGTGGAAGGAACGACTTGGGCAACCAAGCGCAGGGCACGCCGCAATAGTGGCGGCAAGGCCCATCATGGAGGATTGGCTAGAAAGGCGACACGGAAGCCTCTTGTACCGACTGACGCAGGTGATCTCCGGGAAGGGGTGCTTCGGGGACCACCTGTATCGGTTCAGGAAAAAGCCAACGCCTGAGTGTCATCACTGCGACGCGAGCGAGGACTCAGGGCTGCACACGTTGGCGGACTGCCCGGCGTGGGAGGCGCCGCGGCATGACCTCGTGGCAGCCATCGGGGTGGGAGTCCTCTCGCTCGGCAGCATGATTGCGGCAATGGTGCGGAGCGCGAGCGCGTGGGCCGTCGCCACCTCCTTCTTTGAGCATGTAATGCTCGCGAAGGAGATGGCGGAGCGCGCCCGGGAGAGATTTAGAACTCTCCCGTCCGCCGAGCCCGCATCTTGCTCGCCGCGCGTCGCAGGCGACTCAGGCGTCGGAGATCGCTTAACGACCTCCGTCCTCCATGAGCGCAGGCCTGGGGGTGGCAGGTAAGGCCGCCTGTCACCCCAGCAGAAGCAGGCCGGGACGGTGGGGCGACTAGCACCCCTCCCCCAAACTGGGGCAAGACGAGGACACCGTGGTTCCCAAACCCGAGGGGGCCATCTCGAAACCGGAGATGGCCCAGAGTCAGTCGGAGTGCGAGGGATATGCTCTATGGGCAACCTTACACCCCGGCGTCTGTAGACCCGAGACGGCGTGCGGTTTTAGTCGGTTCAAGCCCGACATAACCGCCCCCGCTGGCTGGCGGGGGGTATCCGAAGGGATTTCCGCACGAAAAAAAAAAAAAAGGGAACTCAGTGTGTCAGAAGAATGGTCGCCCATTCTAAGACTGCCTTGGCTAGTGTTGCTTAACTTTGCAATGTGTTAACCTACTCGGTTACCACTAAGCCACGAGCCCAGTTGGTATTTAAACTATTTTTTCTTACTTCATTTTATGCAGCTATATAATTTTGTATACCCTGGTATACGAGTATAATAGGCAATAATAATATAATGGTGTTGCCACAACCGTTACTCAGGGTGATCTTTCCCTGTTAAGGCATTTGTTGTACATCGGTTACGGCTATTTGTACTAGTATATAGCAGAAATTTATATTAGGTATTATCTCGATTGGGGTGTGTGTTGGGTAACCTCCTCGCGTGTCGTTCCGACTCCGATCCCGCTGCAGTCCGGAGGGAACGGAACCGGAGCGGCCGGTACACCCTGGGCGGCGGTCAATGGCTTCCCCTTCATGGGGTTGGCATTGATCGTCGGCGAATACCCAACGTGGCGGGAACACATCGCTCTCCGTACTCCTCTGCTTTCAGAGGAGACAGGATGAGCGATGGTGTTTGTGGCTGAGGCCACCATAGGATCCCAGGGGATCCAGGGGCGGGTTGGCCCACTGCTAACGCAGGGGCCGACGGGCACTTGTGCCGCCGCCGGTGAGAGAGGACTAGCCATCCTCTCGCGTTCCGTAATCGGCAGGTGATCAGCAACGACCTGACTGGTGGCTCCAGAAGGGTACGCTGTGAACTTGCTGACCGGAGGGCTTGCCTTTATTGGCCGGCCCACGACAAGGAAAAGTCTATAACACCCGACAGCCAAGCCGTAAAAACCTATGGATACCAGCCGACCTCCATAGTATATAGGCTTATCCAGGTGCAGGGGGCTCCGCCTGGATGGACCACCTTTCCCCCATACTCGTGGGATATGTTATGGACATTATCAAACTTATTAAAAATAATAAACCGGATCGAACAATAACACTAACAGACAATGGCATGAATAAGGATACCGAGAATGGCGGAGTCTGCGCGGAGGTCGCGCAGCACTCAGGCGTGGAGGTGACGCTAAACACCTCGGCGGTGTCGGAGAGCTTCGACACCGCCAACGAGCGAAGCCGGGCGAGCAGCCCGTCGGGTCTGGGCGTACAGCGGACCCGTAAGCGCAGACGGCGCGCAAAGGCCCGGCTGGGGGAGGACGTGTCGGATGAGGACTGCACCCTCACCGGGACGACCTCCTCCAGCAGTGACGAGGCGTCAAAGCCTGCGTCAAAGGTGGCAGCAGGCCGCCGAGGGGCGCGAGGTGGAACGAGGGTTGGGCAATCCACCCGAGTCTCCTCGGCCCCTGAGAGGGCCGCGGGCAAATCACCGCCGAGGCCTTCCACCTCAGTGGTGTCGGAACCAGGTGGGAAGACGCGGTCTCTGATGGAGAAACTCCAGCAGGTGACCGCGTCTTTCCGGGGGTCTCCGAACCCCGATCAGGAGGCGATGCTGCACATTGTGCTCGGCATCGCCTCCGAAAATGAGGCCCTCGCGGCGCAGCTGGCCGAGTCCCGTCGGGAGACGGCTCGACTAGCTGCAGCCGTCGAGGAGCTGAGGAGCGGAATGGTGCGCCCGACTCAACCGGCGCAACCGGTGCAGCGAGCGCAACCGGCCGAGCCGGCGCGCACGACTCGCTCGTCCGCGAGGCAGTCGGCGCAGCAGGCGCTGTCCTCGCAGCAGCCGCTGTCGGCGCAGCTGGAGCGGCCGGTGCAACCGGTGCAGCAGCCGGCACAGCCGGCTCGCCCACCGGCACCGAAGAGAGTACCACCGGCGGAGCCTTGGTTCGCGTACGTGGAGGCGCTAGAGGAGCGTATGATGAGTCGGATGGAGGCCCTAATGGACTCCATCCGCCGTCCGCCTCTGGCGCCACCGGTGGCCGGCTACGCGACTGCAGCCCGGAAGGGTAATACCCGCCCGGCTGCAGTGGAGGCTCTGCCGGAGCCGGCTCGTCGCCCCGCTCCCGCTCAGGGCCCCGCTCCCACTCAAGGGAAGGGAAAGGGGAAGGGCAAGGGCAAGGGGAAGACGTCCCCAGCCCAGGCCCCAGCCCCAGCCCCAGTCGCGGCTCCGGTAACCCCCACTAGAACCCCCTTGGAAGGGGGTTGGGAGGTGGCTGGAGCCAACAAAAAGAGGCGGAAGGCCGCAAAAAAGGCCGCCAAGAAGGCCAGGAGGGCCGCGGCCGCCGCGAAAGCAGCGCCGGGGAAGCTCCGTGCCCCCCGCACTACGGCCGTCGTCGTCACCCTGACGGCGGAGGCAGCGGGGAGAGGCATGGGGTATGCCGAGGTGTTGGCCAAGGTGAAGGCCAACGTCGACCTCAAGGCCCTCGAGATCCCGGGCGTCCGGTGCAAGAGCACACGGACGGGAGCCGGGCTTCTTGAGGTCCCCGGCGCCGCCAGTGGCCCCAAAGCCGACGCCCTAGCGGCTCGGCTTAGGGAGTCATTGGATGCAGCCGACGTCCGGGTGTCCAGGCCCATTAAATGCGCAGAAGTGCGCATCACGGGCCTGGACGACTCCGTCACGGCTGAGGAGCTTAGGCTCGCCGTGGCGGAGGCCGGGGACTGCTCCCCGGACACAGTGAAGGCCGGAGCTATACGCTTCGGCCGCGGTGGACAGGGGGCAGCAGTTGTCGGCTGCCCTATCGCGGCGGCCCAAAAGGTCGCAGACGGGCGGAGCCTCCTGGTGGGAGGCTTCCTGAGGGCGCAGGCACGGCTCCTGCAGGCCCGACCGGCCAGGTGCTTCAGGTGCCTGTCGGTGGGCCATGTGGGGGTGCACTGCACGGCGGAGGTAACGGCGGGTGACCGCTGCTTCCGCTGTGGCCAGCCCGGTCATAAGGCCGGCTCGTGTAGCGCCCCGTTGCACTGTTTTAGATGTGCAGCGGGGGGCAAGCCGGCTGACCATAGGGTTGGCAGCAAGGCCTGCGCCGGAGGGGAGCCGAAGCCGGGAGGCCGGCCTTCCGCCTCCAGTTCACAGCGGGATGCGGAGATGGGGGTTCCATAATGGATCCTCAACTCCGCATCCTGCAGGTGAACGTTGGCCACGGTGCCCATGCTCAGGATCTTCTGCGCCAGAGCATGGCACAGTGGGCCATAAATGTCGCCGCTGTCGCCGACCCATACACCCACCGGTTCCTCGGGCCTACCTGGGAAACCGCGCTGGATGGGTCGGCGGCACTGGTGCACAACCCTGCCGCCGGCAGCCCCCCTCTTGCCGTCGTTGCAAGGGGACCCGGCTGCGTGGCGGCAGCGGTTGGCGACATAGCGGTCGTGGCCGCTTATATCACGCCGAACCGAGACCAAGCTGCATATGAGCAGTGGCTCCGTCAGCTGGCCGTCGTCGTAAATGCCTGCCAGCCCCGTCCGGTCCTTGTGCTCGGGGACTTCAACGCCTGGTCGTATGCCTGGGGTTCCCGACACGAAAGGGGCGCGACGGGGCATAGAGGCAGGGCACTGGTGGACTGGGCCGCACGACTCGGCCTAGTCCTCCTAAATCGGGGAGCCGTGGACACGTTCGTGACCTCGAGGGGTAGCTCCATCGTGGACCTATCGTTCGCGAGCCCCTCGTTGGCGCGACGTGTTCAGGGCTGGCGCGTCGTTTTGGGGGAGGACACAAGTTCGGATCACCGATACATTCGGTTTGACGTGTCCCCCCCTGCGAGCGACGCGCCGGCTGCACCGGCTCCACCCGAGCCACGTTGGGCGCTTAAGCGACTTGATCGGGAGCTCCTCCTGGAAGCCGCCATCGTACAGGCCTGGGCCCCTGCGCCGGACAGGCCTGTCAGCATAGACGATGAGGCGGAGTGGTTCCGGGAGGCCATGACCCGTGTCTGTGACGCGGCGATGCCTAGGGCTCCGCCCTATAATCCGAGGGGTCAGGTCTACTGGTGGTCGTCGGAGATCGCGCAGCTCAGACGGGGCTGTGTGATCACGCACCGCCGGTGGGCCCGATTCCGTAGGAGGCGTCGCCGCCCCGCAGATGCGGAGGCCCGAGAGGCGGAGTTGTACGAGGGATACAGGGAGGCCAGACGAGCCCTCCGAGCGGAGATAAGGCGTTCCAAACGGGACGCCTTCCGCGAGCTGCTGGCGACACTGGAGCGGGACCCTTGGGGGCGGCCCTACCGGATGGTGAGGGGCAAGCTGCGCCCCAAGGCCCCGCCGTTAACCCGGTGTCTCCAGCCGGATCTGCTCGGAGGAATTGTTGGCACCCTGTTCCCAGCGCGGGCGGTGGAACATGTTCCACCGCGGATGACTCCGCCTCGGTTGCGCATGGCGCCCGACGTGGAAGACGACGACGTGCCCGAGGTCACTTGGGTAGAACTAGAGCTGGCGGTGAGAAGGCTAAGAGCCAAACACACCGCCCCGGGACCCGACGGCATTCCAGGCCGAGCGTGGGTCCTAGCTCTAGTCGACGACGCTCTCGAGCCCCGACTGAGAGGGCTTCTCAGCGCATGTTTGGAGCGGGGCCAGTTTCCGAAATTGTGGAAGACGGGGAAACTGGTCCTCATCCGAAAGGAGGGGCGCCCGGCGGACTCGCCGTCCGCCTACCGGCCCATAGTGTTGCTCGACGAGGTGTGCAAGCTCTTTGAAAGAGTAATTGCGAAGCGCCTCGTCGAGCACCTCTCAAGAGTGGGGCCGGACCTGGCGGATGGCCAATATGGCTTCCGCCAGAGGCGCTCCACCGTGGATGCCATCATGCGCGTGAGGGCTCTGGCGGAGGATGCAGTAGCCCGGGGTGAGGTGATGTTGGCGGTGTCCCTGGACATCGCCAACGCGTTCAACACCTTGCCCTGGAGTTGCATTAGGGAGGCGCTCGTGTATCACGAAGTGCCTCTCTACCTCCGCCGCATAGTCGGGGCGTATTTGACGGAGAGAGCCGTCATCTACCCAACCGTGACCGGTCTCGGTCGGCGTGAAATGTCGTGCGGTGTTCCACAGGGATCGGTCCTGGGGCCGCTCCTGTGGAACATCGGATACGACTGGGTGCTTCGCGGTGAGCTCGTAGGCGGTGCCGCCGTCACGTGCTACGCGGACGACACGCTCGTGACGGCGTGCGGGGCGACGTACCGCGAAGCGACCCGAAAGGCCACGACCGCGGTTGCCCAAGTCGTTAGGCGGATCCGGCGGCTGGGTCTCGAGGTGGCCCTGCACAAAACCGAGGCCCTGTTCTTCCATGGGCCTCGGAGCAAGCCACCCGAGGGATCCAGTCTCATCGTGGGAGGAAATCGCATCGGCATCAAGCCCCAAATGAAATATTTGGGGCTCGTGCTCGACGGCCGATGGGACTTCGGAGAGCACATCCGAAGTCTGGCCCCCAAATTGAAGGGCACAGCTCTTGCTCTGGCTCGGCTGTTGCCCAACATGAGGGGGCCCGATGACTCCTGCAGGAGACTCTACGCGGGGATCGTGCGGTCCATGGCCCTGTATGGGTGCCCAATATGGGCGGAGGCCCTGAGGACCAGAACTGTGCAGATGCTGCGCGCTCCGCAGCGAGTTCTGGCCATCAGGGTCATCCGAGGGTACCGCACGATCTCCTTCGAGGCGGCGAGTCTCCTTGCCGGAACTCCGCCATGGGACCTGGAAGCGAGAGCCCTTTCGCAACTGTACCAGTGGCGAAAGGAGGCGCGGGAGCAGGGATGGAACCCCGAGCCTCGAGAAATCGAGGCCGTGCAGTCCCAGCTCCGCCAGGCCATCGTGGTGGAGTGGAAGGAACGACTTGGGCAACCAAGCGCAGGGCACGCCGCAATAGCGGCGGTAAGGCCCATCATGGAGGATTGGCTGGAGAGGCGACACGGAAGCCTCTCCTACCGACTGACGCAGGTGGTCTCAGGGAAGGGGTGCTTCGGGGACCACCTGCATCGGATCAGGAAGGAGCCAACGCCTGAGTGTCATCACTGCGACGCGAGCGAGGACTCAGGGCTGCACACGCTGGCGGACTGCCCGGCGTGGGAGGCGCCGAGGCGTGACCTCGTGGCAGCCATCGGGGTGGGAGTCCTCTCGCTCGGCAGCATGATTGCGGCAATGGTGCGGAGCGCGAGCGCGTGGGCCGCCGCCGCCTCCTTCTGCGAGCATGTAATGCTCGCGAAGGAGGTGGCGGAGCGCGCCCGGGAGAGACTTAGAACTCTCCCGGTCCGCCGAGCCCGCAACTTGCTCGCCGCGCGTCGCAGGCAACTCAGGCGCCGGAGGTCGCTTAACGACCTCCGTCCTCCATGAGCGCAGGCCTGGGGGTGGCGGGTGAGGCCACCTGTCACCCCAGCAGAAGCAGGCCGGGACGGTGGGGCGACTAGCGCCCCTCCCCAAACCGGGGCAAGACGGGGACACCGTGGTTCCCAAACCCGAGGGGGCCATCTCGAAACCGGAGATGGCCCAGGGTCAGTCGGGGTGCGAGGGATATGCTCTATGGGCAACCTTACACCCCGGCGTCTGTAGACCCGAGACGGCGTGCGGTTTTAGTCGGTTCAAGCCCGACATAACCGCCCCCGCTGGCACGCGGGGGGGTATCCGAAGGGATTTCCGCACGAAAAAAAAAAAAAAAAAAAAGGTATTATCTCGATTCTTAAAAGGGCATTTTTGAAATTTTAGATTAGTTTTTTGATTTCAAAGCCTTTTAAGTTTACATAAACCTTTAAAAATCTTTGTGGATGTGGATAATGCATATAAAGAGTTTTGTCAAATAATCTGGGAAATTTAAATACTTTACAATATAATATATTAAAAAATGTATATATATATATATATTTAATTTCATTAGCGCAGTTCACATTCGTTCGCATACATTCGTCGCGTGTGCATACCTACGATACTTAAAAAATAATAAAAAGTTTAAAAAATGAACAAGTGCGATAATTGTGTGAAATCAATTACCAAGAAATCACCAGGGCTAGAGTGTAGATCATGTGGAAAAATAGTTCATGCAAGTCAGGCCTGCTCCGGACTCACTGCGAAAGCACTATCAGCGATCCGTAATAGCGACAGCCTGGAGTGGACCTGTGGTGAGTGTAATAGGGACTCGTCTCTCAGACGGTCATCCTTCATAATTCCCGAAGAAGAAGATGAAGAAGAAGACAATGCGACAAGTAGCGGAAGCGTGAAGAACTATACTGTCAATTCGGAGAAGTTTTTGAGAGAAATAACTATAGAAATGAAGAAGATTCTGAAGAAGGAGCTGCAACCGATAGAGCTATCTCTAAACTTCTGCAGCTCGAAAATAGATGAACTCACAAAAACTGTCGATGAGCAAAACAAGCGCATACACCAATTAGAAAAAAAGTGTACCCACCTTTCTAATGAAAAAACTCATCTTGATCTCGAGATAAGTTCCCTGAAAATAAAACTGCGTGACATTGAACAACACCGTCTTGATAACATAATTGAGGTGGTAGGCATCCCTAAAATACAAGATGAAAACCTTGAAGCAATATCTAGCCAGCTAGCCGAAACCCTCAATATGCAAAAATCCCAGGTTGTGAACGTTAGACGCCTGGAAGGGTATAATGAGAATGACGGGCACATACAACTGGAACTCAAACAAGTCGAACATGCAAGCAGCTGGGTGAAAGCCTCCAAAAAAGAGACTATAACCGTAAAAAAATTTATCCCAAATGCCAATATGGAGACGGCTAGCTCAAAAATTAATGTACGGCGTGCCCTGTCCAAGGCTAATAAGTCACTACTATGGAAAGCTCAACAACACTTAAAACAACACTATAAATATGTCTGGTTCCAGGATGGAAAGGTATTAATCCGTAGAGAAGACAAGGATAAGGCCCAAGTGATTAGGTCTGAAGACGACGTCGAAAAGTTGGTACAAAAAACGCTCACAGGAGGCAATAGGACCACGACTCATCGATAGTAGATTTCCTTTATGAAACAGGCACAAACGTCATACATCTAGATCACCTTGAAATTTTCGACTGTATAAATATTAACGATTTTCTTAAGTTTCTACCGTCAATATATAAAATCAAACTAAATATCATTCACATTAATATTAGATCAATGAAGAAAAACTTTAGTAATATTCTCCAACTAATCAATTCTTCTAAAATGTCACTTGATGTAGTTATCCTAACAGAGGTGAACATAAGCTATAATATTGTTTCTATGTACAACGTAAATGGCTATAGAATGCACAGTAAGTTGCGTAGTAATAGAAAAGGAGGTGGAATAATAATTTACGTTCGAAACACTCATGTATTTACACCAATTGATCACTGTTCTATACACTGCGAATCCATCATCGGTCAAATTACCACTAACTTCAACTACACCGCAAATATCTGTGCACTTTATAGGCCACCATGTGAAAGTAAGCATCTATTCATAAAGGAAACAAAAAGACTACTATCTAGCCACCCGGTCAAATTATCAGACACATTCTTGATAGGTGACATAAACATAGATTTGAAAACATGCGACAGCATTCGAGATTATTACGTTAGTAGCTTAGCTGAGTGTGGTCTAACTAGCGTGATATCTGACTACACAAGAATAGAAACGCGTAACAATAAAACGACCCGTAGTTGCATCGATCACATATTCGTAAGAACGCGCTCGTTAGACCTATACTCGGCTGCACTCGGAACTGTTTTGGCGGACCACCGTTTAGTGTCTCTCTCGTGCGTTGGGTTTGACCGCTCACATATACAGGATGGTAAAAAAAGAATACAACAAATTAACAATAAAAAGCTACATTCGTTACTTAATAATATAGATTGGAGTGAAATATACGATACAGAGTGTCCGAATAAAATTTATAATTGTATCAAAGACAAACTAAATACATGTTACAAAGAATCTATTTACGAAAAGAATATTAGTGAACATAGTAAGAGAAATAAACAACCTTGGATAAATAGTAAAATAATCAATATGTGCAAAAAAAGAGACCTGTTATATATAGAATGGAAAAACGATAATACTAACAACGAACTACGACTAAAATATAATAAATTTAGAAATAAAACTCGGAAATTAATAGAAACATCACGAAACAATTACTATAAGGAAGAAATCAATGCAAACAAAACAAATGTTAGGAAACTATGGCAAATACTTAACTCACTTACAGGTCATCAAAAGGCCTCTATAGACGAAACTATCCTTAGGGCCTTTAAAAAGGGTCAAACAGACGCAAAAATGATAGCTAATAATTTTGCTAAAGAATTTAAAACCAGTATTCTGAAAATCCTACCCAAATGCGACCAGAATTTACTAGATATGTCGGAATATACATACCCACAAAATAAATCGATCTACTATAAGAAAGCTACTCATGAAAACGTACTTAAAATTATAAAAAGTTTAAACATTAATAAGGGTCCAGGGGTAGACGATATTCGATGTACAGACATAAAGTCTATCTGTGAGAAAGTGTCAGAAGTAATATCCAAACTTATAAATTGTAGTATAGAGAAAGGTCAATATCCAACAGAACTAAAAACCGGTATCGTTCGACCAATATATAAAAAAGGAAGTCATGAGGATTACACGAACTATAGACCGATTACTATACTTCCAGTGATAGATAAGGTTATAGAAAAACACATATGCAACCAAATACACGACTTTTACTCTAAAAACGAAGTCTTGTCTATATCCCAATACGGTTTCCAACCAAACAAATCTACAACGCAGTTATTGTCTAAATTTACTAACGAAGTCAACAAGTACTTAGACGATAAACAACATATAATTCTACTATTCATAGACTTTAGTAAAGCGTTTGATACGCTCAGGCACAACACGCTTTTAACAAAATTAGATAACTCTGGTATTCGAGGACCACTCCTATCTTGGTGCAAAAACTATTTGGAAAACCGACAATGCATCGTTAAAATTGGTGATACTGTTAGTGATCCTTTTGATGTAACTGAAGGGACGGCTCAAGGCTCAGTCTTAGGACCTTTACATTACCTTGCTTACGTCAACGACATGGAGCACGTAGTCAATCAATGTTCTATATACCAGTATGCCGATGACACTTGCCTCTTAGTTGCTGACAAGGACATAAACGTAGCAGCGCAATGGCTACAACAAGACTTCACCCGAATTTGTGAGTGGTCTCACGACGCTGGTCTGGTTTTAAATGCCAATAAAACTAAAATTGTACACGTTCATTCAAGCCATATAAAAGCCGCAAATACATTTCAAATAATTGCACACAGTCACGATTGTCTACATAAAGCTGCGTGTAGAACCTCATGTGCATGTGGCACGATCGATCAAGTCACATATCACACTTATCTGGGACTTGTGGTAGATAACCGTTTTAACTGGAGCTATCACATAGACTCAGTTTGTGAAAAACTACGAGCTATCTTGGCCAAATTTTATATTGTCAAGTCAAAAATACCGTATAGTATCTTGCGTAATATGTACAGTGCCCTAGCAGAGTCGATAATATCATATGGCATCACTAGCTATGGTAGGACTTTTAAAACACACATTGATAGGATTCTTAACCTACAAGTTAGATTTCTAAAACTGATAGTACCCGACCAAATACGGCATAAATACAAAGACAACCCATTAGGATTATTTAAATACTGCAACATACTCCCCGTTCAGACGAAATTCAAAATGAATATGTTAATTGAGCAACGCAATAACAATGACGTTCAAGTACCTATATCGCATAAAATTACCACAAGAAATATTACCAAGAACAAGTTAGAGGTACCTAGATTCAAAAACTACTACGGACGGCGGACAATAGAATATTTAGTTCCAAAGTTAATGAACGAAATTAATCACGATTACTTGCGACAAATAAATTCGAAAAATTACAAAGCAAAATATAAAAATCACTATTACAACTTCAACCAGCCTGTATAATATTGTTAACTCCAACTTCGTGTTGTTGACACAAACCGGTTACAGTTACCTACTTACGGTGCAGCGAAGATGTCTGCACACTCGAACTACAAATTAATACATTATTATCAAACGGCCGGTTTCGTAGCGAGCTGATGCTTACCTGTAAAAACATAATGTTCAATATACTCTGCATGAGACTCTTAGCTAATATATTATAACATTTGTGATTCCATTACAGACCTACTTATTGTACCTATTTTATTTATATATGTGTACGAATGTAAGTACCTATACAAACCCTTCCGGTTTACTGGTATGAAACAGATTGTAAAATGTATTTACCTTTTGTATTATTAAATAAAAAAAAAAAAAAAAAAAAAAAAAAAAGATAACCGAATATAACTCTTGTGTAAAAATGTTTAAGTTCTTTTCGTTGCTCTTGGGCACTTTCAAGAAGTAGAAGATATAAATACTTAAAATAAGTCTGCGTGTCCGCCTCTTAACTATTCTCTTCTACACGGATTTCTATTAAAATTTGGCATGAAGAGAGAATGAGAGAAGCTAATAAACCTGAATAGAAAATAGGATCCTTTTTATTTCAAAAAATAATTTTTTTTCGCGATGAAGGTTACACACGAGTGCACAGGTAGCACAGGTAGCAGCCAGTTTAATATGAAACGAAAATAAAATTAATTATTCCGTTTCTATTAATACAACCATTAATAGCGGGATTATAATTAATTGGAACTGAAAAGATAAATCAAAGCAATTGTAAAAATAGGTCTCGAATAGAATCAAAGAACTTTATTTTAAGCGACTTCTGTTAACACGGGTGATGAAGCGAAACGATGAATTTTCGAACTTATTTCACCTCCCACGTAAATGATTTATACAAATATAACAAGAAATATATTTTTCCAAATTACAATTAGTTGGTACATTTGTAGCAAATAATTGCAAAATTATTTTCATTCAACATTTTTTAACGAATTCTTTTTACCCTACCTAGCAGTATCTCCTTCTGCAGCATTCCAATTAGAAAGTTGCAGTACGTGAAAAAAAACTCTTGGAAAAACACAACGAGTTTGGCAAACGGTAGGAAAAGTTAGCTAGCTCGTTAGGTAACATAATCAGTTTCGATAGGATAATATTGCGAGTAGCTTGCTTCTTGCCTTTGGAGGCACGGTCTGAAACAATTTGCCTGGCTTTTCCACTTAGAAGAATATTTTTTGGCTTCACGCGTCATATTGTTTAAGAATACTTTTTCGCTGGCAATGTTTTATGTACTTTACAAAATTCAGTTTGCGAGAATTGTGTTTCCATCTACGATTTACTGATGTGAATTACCATTCACAATAAAAAAAAAATAGGACAAATTACACTACGTCATCTGAACCCAAACTGAGCAGAGCTTGTCATATGGGTTCTGGAATGCGGATAAACATACTTAGATTATTTTATTATTCTCATAATATACATAAGGGATCAAAGCCGACTTAGCAGTCGAACGCACTACCGCTACGCCACAGAGGTCGTCAAAAGAACTTATTGTATGAAGAAGATGTTGGTATTGAAGGTAACTTAAGATACGGTATATATTTTTATCTTATATTTAGGAATGTGTAATGGCAGACCAATTTTTGTAAATACATCCTACTAATATAATTACATATTTTTAAATGTATAAGTTTATGAGAATGGATAGATGCATAGATTTTAATTACTCAATCACGCAGAAATAACTAATCAACAAGCTGCAAGCCTGTACAAGAAGTAGACAGTAATAAATTACGCAAATTAAAATGCGGATGAAAACAATATCATTTAATAACTATGATTCTGAACATGAACTTAGTCTCGTCCTGGCAAATAATTTCTCTAATTTGATTCTATTTCGTTGGAAATTAATAAGAGACGTGCGTCGGCTACAAATTCCCCCCAGCAGCATGACGACTCCCTCAATTAGTTCAGCAGTTCCAAATTATTGGGCCTAATTAATTATCGTGGTTAAATAATTAAAACGTGCCGCCAGAAACTTTCTTCTCAAATAGCAAGACTTTGCAAGAAATGAAATAATTATACGGAGATAAATTACCCGGCCAAAATCAGCCAGTATACAGTTTGGCCGAAGTTTAGTTAATAGTTCCCAACCTACTGTCCAGTATATTTATTAGACCAAAATAACAGAAAAGTGCCATTCACGGACGCGACTCACGTTCTTAGTATTAATTTTGGGTTTATTGAATAATACGTGACCCACATAAGCAATCTGTACACACTACACTTGATAGAGGTGCCGCAAAATTGCGTTCACTCAAGTGGATTGGGCCACTTATTCCTAATAGAAGGTGTTTCTCGACCTAAAGATCTTTTTTCGAAGGTCTACTTACATAATCACTGTCAACTTTAGGTGTCTAGTGTACGAAAATAATTTCAGTAGAACAATCGAGGAATCAATAAACCAACAATAATGGCGGTACCTGACCCTTTCCAGAGACAGAAAACGTCCGAAACAATTTTGTGTAATGTGAAAAATTCCGATGAGGGTCTTCGAACTTCGCCCGTCGTCGTGTACTTAATGACGTTAAGCGTCCTCAAACGCGACAGGGTTAAAAGCTTGTTTCGTGAAAGAGTACCTAATGTCAAATAACAAGGGGACCTCTCTTTGAGAGATGAAAAAGTAAATTGTGAAGCTGGTGCTTATTTAGTGTAGCTTTTGACAATTTCTGGAGATCGACAGACATCTCAAGCCTCTTTCTACTTACTTCCACTCTTCACGTTTTGTAATATATTTTATATTTTGCGGTGTTCATTTAATCGTAATTACATCATAATTGGATTTATTGTTGAATTTATTTCTGAATTTTTTTATCAATTGAGTAGAATATTAAATTAATTAATATAAAAATAATTGCGCCTAAACAGTAGTTTTATGAAAAAGGGTCGCCCCACTCTAAAAAATATTTTAAAACCGTAACTTTATAAATGAATGCATTAACCATTGTAAATCTGCATACAGCATCGGATATAAACCCAAGTTTAAATTAGCACAGTGAAATTATTTCCACGATATTAGCATAAAATAATAATAAATAATTTATTTCAAGTTACCAAGATTCATTGAAATACTAAATTAAAATTAAATTGCAGTCACATTATAGCATTTGTCGTAGTCCTATTAATAAAATAAAAGAGAGCCGGGAACAGAAGTTCCAATAACTCATTATTTTCATTACCTATTTGTATTTAGACCTGTCAACATGATATAGAATTCTATAGGTACGTCAGTCAGAACTGTTTGCTCGAAACTATGAAATACATGGTTTTTAGGTAATTCTCACTGTATAGTCTCGTTACTCATGGTTTTAAATTATAGTCAATCAGTTGGTTACTAATATAGTTCTAAAATAATTAAAACATTCAATGTTTTTGGTATTGGGTTGGAACGTTGAGTCATCATCATTATTATTAATATATATATAGCTGCTCGTGCTGATTCACTGACTCACTCACTCACTCACTCATTGATCACCTCTAGTGAACAATTTTTTATGTTTTTTTTTTTTTTTCACTGATATTCTACAATATTCTATTTTCGTATAGATATAGGTTTCGTATAGAGGATAAAAATTCATTCGGAGCAAAAATATGGAGAGAGCTGATGATTGAGGATTTCGGAGACGGGTGAAGAGCACGCTTAAGATATTGAAGATAGGTTGGGGTTGCTTGAGCAAATGTCACTCGAAACGTCATTCAATTGCCAGTGACCTGAAAAAAAATTCAAAATGGCGAAAAAAAAATGGCCGCCATACAAATTTCGTCAGTGTCCATCTCGGAGAGTATAAAAGATGTTAGAGTAGTTTCTTCGCAAAAGATGATCAGGATCCAAAGGTCTACTCGATGAATAGAAAAAAAATTCAAGATGGCGGAATTTATTTTTCTATAGAAAATGTATAGCGAAAACTGAATAGACTACAAGTTTTGAATTATGCAAGACTTTGATTTATGGTTTCTTTTTAAAATGTTTTTGTGGAAGAACTCTTAGTCAGAAATATGTAGATAGATGATGATCGAGGGTTTGGAAGATAGGTAAGGAGCACGGCCAGGATATTAAACATAGGTGAGGGCTGCTCAAACAAAAAATATTTGGAACCTCATCCAATTGGCAGTGAGCTGAAAAAAATAATTAAAAATGGAGAAAAAAGATGGCCGCCATACAAATTTCATCGGTGTCTATCTCGGAGAGTATAAAAGATAGAAGAGTGGTTTCTTAGCAAAAGATGATCAGGACCTGAAGGTCTACTCAATGAACAGAAACAAAATTCAAGATGGTGGATTTTTTTTTTCCATACAAAATATATGGAGAATATTGAAGAGACTGCAAGTTGGGAACTATGCAAGACTTTGATATGGTTCCTTTTCAGAATGTTTTTATGGAAGAACACTCAGTCAGAAATATGGAGATAGATGATGATCGAGGGTTTGGAAGATGGGTGAGGAGCATGGCCAGGGTATTAAAGATAGGTGAGGGCTGCTCAAACAAAAAATACTCGGAACCGCATCCAATTGGCAGGGAGATGAAAATAAATCCAAAATGGCGGATTCAAGATGGCGTCAACACAAATGTCATGGGTGTCTCTCTTAGAAAGTATTAAAGATGGATGAATTGTGTTTCGGTTCACCTCTGCTGTAATTTTTTTTCCCTGATGCTTTCGTATAAAGGACAAAAATTCATTCGGAGGAAAAATATGGAGGGAGCTGATGATTGAGGATTTTGGAGGCGGGTGAAGAGCACGGTCAAGGTATTGAAGAGAGGTGCGGGGTGCTCAAATAAAAAACACTCAGAATCTCATCCAATTGCCAGTGAGCTAAAAATATAACCAAAATGGCAGATTCAAGATGGCGCCCATACAAATTTCGACAGCGTCTATCTCACAAAGTATAATAGAAGATAGAAGAGAGGTTTTTTGGCAAAAGATGATCAGGACCTAGAGGTCTACTCGATGAATAGAAAAAAAATTCAAAACGGCGAAACTTATTTTTCCATACAGAATATAAGGCGAATATTGAAGAGACAAAATGTGCAAGACTTTGATATGCTTTTAACCGACTTCCAAAAAAGAGGTGGTTCTCAAAACGGCCCGTTTATTTTTAATGTATGTACACCGATTATTTCGAGGTTTCTGGACCGATTAGCAAAGTTTTTTTTAAAATAAACAGTAGAAGTTTTCGTCTTGGTCGCATAAAAAAATCTGGATCCAACTCCTTACTCCTGATGCTGAAAGTTTACTGCCCGCCTAGGCCCTAGGTTATCAAGATTCAGAAAGTGTTCATAGTGAATTAATATTATAGGTACCAAGCAACGAGTTCATGGTTAGATTTCAAGTATCAACTTCTCAAACCTGGTAATGCAGGGTACAGCTGCACTCACAAACTATCGATTACCACTCACTCACTCGCTGACACAATTCTTCTCCTAGAAGGACTAATTGGGGATATGGATGATGTATGGGAAAAATGTAGAGAGAGCTGAGGTGACTATGGGAAAAATCCGAAATGTCAAAAAATTCAAGATGGCGGCCAACATGGTGTTTTCGTTTCTCCGCCATCTTTGATGACATGGCAACATGGGTGTCATTTTTGAGTAAATCGAGGCTTCTGATTTTGAATTTTTGAAAAAAAAAGTTGAAAAATCCAAGATAGCGGATCGATTTTTTTACATAACACTGCACACAGCTGCAAGTAGCTCGCGTACCGCGCAAAATACTAGTCCTTACATACAGAGGCTTGTATATCCACGAAGAAATCGAGCGAAATCTTAGCAGCGGTCTGTCTTTCTTTGATTCCAGATTCGACGTTATCATTGTTGAATACAATTTATCCGTGAGTGATTATAAAAAACAGGCAGACAACCAGAGTTGTGAGTATTCATTATTATGGCACAAGTTTTGTTCTGAAAAAAAAAAGGAAACTTTATAAATTTTGATGATATCATTTCCGTCATCAATGATATCGGGGTCGACTGTCATTTACAAAATAGTTCTATATCACTTGCCCGCAATTTTTCTTTACTCATTCTATTATGGAACCTGAAATGAGTATCATCGAATTGAGTGGCTCACGTACTCTGTATCAATTTGTATGTACGTGCTCGAGATGGCAATAGAGACGGCATTCTGTCCCAAATTAAAGCCTTATTCTTTTGGGCTACTATAATAATAGTCATTTGATTAAACTAATGAGGCATCTGTAATGGTTTTAATAATTTATGGTGGTTGTACTCCAAGAAACTACAAGGGGAAACCAAGAAAGCGAAAGCAAGCAAGGGAGTGTTAACTGATGATGTACAGATGATGGTATAAATGTATTGCAGTGATTCGAATTTGATTGCACATTTAAATCTTGTAGAATTGTATAAGGTAGCTCATTAATGGTTTTACTTGACACGACATATATCCAGCGCCATCTAGCGAAAATAAGTCGAATTATTTTTCTAACTAGCCACAGAATAGATAATAGTACTGCCTGTAGCGCTCTCTCGCTGATTAACAGTCTAATAATATATCAACGTCAATAGACCTTTCCTAAGTCTCAGAGGAATATTATGCCCTAATTTTTTTTAAATGAATTATTTATTTATGTTACATAGAAAATCTAAAAATTAATGCATAAAGTTTAAACTGGCTTCAAAAGTCAATTAGGAGGACATCTCCTAATTGACTTTTGAAGCCACAAGAAGTAATACATGGTACAATTGATGTTTAAAATATAAGACAAAGAGTAATTTTTGTTTTTTTTTTTTTTAAGAATATTAGTTTTCGAAATTACTAATATTCCCCCCTAACCCTCCAGCTAAGCTTAATTGCTTGTGTTGGGAGTGGGTTCACGTCGGTAGTTTAATGGCCAGGATTCGAACCTGAGATCTCTCGATCGTAGGGTCGACTCCTTAACCACTAAGCTACCGACGCTAGAGAGATTACGTAAATGATGAAGCATAAAGAATAAAATACGGATGTACGAAGCCGTCACAATGTAACACTAGAAAAATAGTATAAATTTCCAACCAAAAACAGTAGAAATGGAGTATTGTTGAAGTTGATTCCAATTATTCGATAATAATCAAGCGTTGTAGAACCTGGAACGACTACAAAACCTTACTTAGGAAGATAAGAAACTTTCAAGTCTCCTGATATAAAGTTAGGAGAAAGGCTATGATTCAAAGAAAACGGCACGACCACAAAGACTGCAATAAACATGAATCTTGATAATAACATAGCGAGTTGTGTTCAAAGATGCGACTTGTGACCTGTAACGGTTTCGAGAAATTTCTGTCCTGGGAGCTGATTCAATAAAATGATGTTTTCAAAACGTGATTTAAATAACTTACGAAAACTCGTAAAATTAAAATATAAAAATCTAATTGAAAACGAATTAAGCTTTCAATAATTCTGCAGGTTTAAAACGTCACGAAAACGTATGTAGATTGTGTTTTGACAGATCATACGAATTCACGCCTTTCTTGCTAATCAAATTGAAATTCCGTTTTGAAAACGTGGCCATACCGAATCGGGCCACTCTTAGTACGAAATGTAAAATATAATACTAATTATTTCTTTGAAGTAAAGATAGGGCTAGCTAATAAAGAAGAAGATTTGTGGCGTAGCGGTAGTCCATTCGACTGCTACGACAGGGGGCGCGGGTTCGATTCCCGCTCTGTGCAAATATTTGTATGCATGAATATGTCCAGTTATATTGGTCTGAGTGTTTCTATGTATAATTTTACTAATTTTAAGTGATATAATAAGTTTGCTGTCGACGATTTAAGTGGCGATAAAAGCGTATTTAACGAACTCAAACTTTTTAATTCCATAAGTATTAAATAAAAATTAATAGTCTGTCTAATAACTTACCTCATATTTGTCTTATCAACTGAAATGGCAAAGTAAACCTTTACCCTACAGAGAACCGCAGGGGTACAAAGAGTTACCATTAGTCGAAGGAGGTTCTCAAGTCGACGCGTACCTTTTTTTTTTTTTTTCGTGCGGAAATCCCTTCGGATACCCCCCCGCCGGCCAGCGGGGGCGGTAATGTCGGGCTTGAACCGACTTAAACCGCTCGCCGTCTCGGGTCTACAGACGCCGGGGTGTAAGGTTGCCCATAGAGCATATCCCTCGCACCCCGACTGACCCTGGGCCATCTCCGGTTTCGAGATGGCCCCCTACTGTATTTTGTTATGTATGACCACGCAAAACTTTTTACAGAGTACTCCGATTTTATTAATTCTTTTTATTGGAAAGAGTATCAATCCATCATCCCTAAGGGTAGGAAAACAGGGGATGATTGACTCACTGATTGTAAGGTATGACCATTTTTTTTAATTTATATATATTTATATATATATATATAACTTAATAACTATATAACTTAATAGGTAGGTTGATATTTTAAAAGTAATCCAAAATTAAGCATGTAGTAAATTAGAGGATTATAGCCACAAAAAAATATGAAATAAAAACTTTTAACAAAAATAAACCACCGAAAAAACGAAAAGCAACTATAGCAAGCAACTATATCTAAGTATATATTTTTTTAAGAAGTTGAGTTTGTAATTAACCTTAATAACTAAGTTTTTAAACTAATATAAGTATAGCTAAGTAATTTTGAGTCGGCACCAACCACCAATGTACAAAGATCACTAAATTACCTTAAATTTAACGACGTGTGTGCTCGTTTGGGTTGTTGTCTCGCTGACATTAACATCGTGAAAGCTCGGCATTTTCCGGCGAAGGGGCGTGTCGCGCCACATCGTCGCCGCGCATTACGCTTTACGTAATTAATCAATTACATAGCTTGTTTGGCGCGACTCAAAATTACTTAGCTATACTTACATTAGTTTAAGAACTTAGTTATTAAGGTTAATTACAAACTCAACTATTTACAAAAATATATCCTCAGAAGAAGTTAGTTATTAAGGTTAAATAAAAAGGTTAATTTTTTTTTGCTTTTCGGTTTTTTCGGCGGTTTAATTTTTTGTTAAAAAGTTTTTATTAAATGCCAAGACTCTACATAACCGTGAGATATGCAACCTTACGGAATATTTCCTGCATGTTGACGTGCACACAATGCAAAAAGGAATGCAAAAAGGAAATGTTAAATATTGCCAAAATTATTTAATTTTTTATTGTTGGAATGTTGTAAAATTACTTACTCTTTTAGCGTGCGGTATTCTTCTTGATACTTAGGTTACTTGTAGGGAATTATGTTTGTTTTTGACTTATATACGGAGCGATATTGCCTGACGACGTCAGGTGGCACACATGGGGTGACGCTTAAAATCAGTACTTGGTTGGTAGATACCAAGATAAATAATATATTTATAGCGCCTCTTGGTCAAGGTTGTACGAGCATTCGCCGCCAGAGTAGCTCTGTTTTTATTTTGCTATTTTGTCTTTTGTATTTGTACTTTTTTTTTTTTTTTTTTTTTTTTTTTTTTTTTTTTTTTTTTTTCGTGCGGAAATCCCTTCGGATACCCCCCCGCCGGCCAAATCCGCAATAAAACACTTTTCTTTTCTTTTCTTTTTTTTTTCTTTCACACCGCATCGGGATGTAGAGATGCAATAGAGAACGGACTGACTCCTCTCGATCTGGCTAAAGAGAACGCCTCGCAAGGAAATATGGAAGAGCAAAGAGCTGCATGGACGTTTATATCGTAGATTTAAAATCATCTGTGTTCTAGCTACGCTTCGGTGATCTCTTTGGAGAAATCGAAGGTTTTATCTGTGCAATTACAGATAAAGTTGTCAAATGGTTAATTATACTATCGGAGGTATATCCTTAAGGACGGCACGCTGGACATAATATTATTTCTGGTTTTTGCATAGACACAACCGAGTGCCCAAAATCGTTCATCAGCAACTTATGCTCCCGACCCAGTTCTTACTTAGTTGTCACGTTGTGCTGGGATCGATCAATCATCACTGACAGGACTATTGTGCCCAATAAGCCAGATTCATCAGAACGTCTCGCAATAATTGTTGACATCACTATCCCCCATGGTGACAATACCGTGAAAACCGAAATAGACAAACATTTAAAATATTTGGACATGTAGGATGTGGATTCAGCAATTATTGTTCCGATAGCCGTATTGGTTCACGGACTGATTGCCAGGGGCGTCAACCAACATCTAAAGAGGCTCGTGTTAGGCAGTTGGGTCAAGGGCTTGATGCAGATGGCGGTACTCCTCGTCACAGCATGTCTTGTGAGGAGATTCCTCTGTATGGGGCCCTGACCACCGGTAGCTTGGTCCCTGTACCCGATGCCGATGGGCCATTATGCTTTGATATTTTTTTTTAATATATTGAATGTATTTAGATATATAACTTATATGTATTTAAATAGAAAAAAGAAAATAATAATACTATATTTAGAACTAACAAACATTGTTTGGCTGCGGTTTTTAATAGAGTCATCGTCATCATCAACACAGAGTTATTTGGATCCGAAGTTTGCCTTTTAGAGACAGCACTCCTACTCTTTTTCTTTCAACGTAAGCGACTACCGTCTGACCTCCCTAATCTAAAAAAGGAAAACCTGCGCCAGGGCCTCGTCCATCAGTAGAGCTCGGGGCAGCTGTTCTTAGAATTCGTTCGAGGAACACCGCCCCTGGGCCGGACGGGATACCTGCCAAGATCTTGGCTGTGACCCTCGACCACTTAGACGACCACCTCAGGGGACTGTTCGACGCGAGTCTGGCGAGCGGACGGTTCCCTGAGAGCTGGAAACGCGGGAAGCTGGTGCTCTTGGCAAAGCCGGGACGGCCTACCGACTCGGTCTCGGCCTACAGGCCTATCGTGTTGCTGGATGAGACGGGTAAATTGCTGGAGAGGATTATCGCTGCCCGTCTCGTCCAGCACCTGAGCGAGGTTGGCCTTGATCTGTCGGACGCTCAGTTCGGTTTTAGAGCTGGGCGATCGACGATCGATGCGGTAATGCGCCTGAGGGCCGTGACCGAAGAGGTAGTGAGCTGTGGTGGCGTGGTACTAGCGGTGTCCTTGGAAATCGCCAACGCCTTTAATAGTCTGCCATTTAGCTGCATCAGAGAGGCACTCCGGTATCATGGGGTGCCGCTTTACCTGAGGCGGCTGGTGGCAGACTATTTAGAGGACAGGAGTGTTCTGTACGAGGACCGAGACGGAGTGCTGCGACGTCAGCCCATGTCGTGCGGTGTCCCACAGGGGTCGGTCCTTGGACCACTCCTGTGGAACATCGGGTACGACTGGGCGCTTCGTGGTGTTCTCCCCCAGGAGCTGGGCGTCATCTGCTATGCAAACGATACGCTTGTCACAGCCTCTGGGGGCTCGTATGAAGAGACAGCACGCTTGGCCTCCAGGGGAGTAGCCCAGGTGGTCGAGCGCATCGAGGCGCTGGGTTTACGGGTGGCTCCGAACAAGACGGAGGCCCTGTTGTTCCACGGGCCTCGCCGTGGTCCACCCCGTGGCGTCTCGATCGAAGTCCGCTCGGTCCTCGTACCGATCAAGGCACAGATGAGGTATCTGGGCCTAACTCTGGACGGAAGGTGGCGCTTCGACGAGCACTTCATGCAGCTCGCTCCGAAGCTCGTCGGCGTTGCGTCTGCCCTGGGTCGGCTCTTGCCCAACCTAGCAGGCGGCTGTACACGGGGGTTGTCCGGTCAATGGCACTGTAAGGTGCGCCGGTGTGGGCGGCGGTCTTGACCGCCCAAAATAGGGCCCGACTGTGGCGCCCTCAGAGGGTTATGGCGGTCAAGGCCATACGTGGTTACCGCACCGTATCTACGGAGGTAGCGTGCGCATTGGCTGGCACTCCCCCGTGGGACTTAGAGGCAGAAGTGCTCGCCGAAGTGTATCGGCGGACGACGCTGTATGGCTGGCGCTAGCGGCAGTCGGCCTCCGCCCGAGGAGATTCGCGGGTGGCGTGAAGCCGCCCGCATGGAGATTATCGCCATAATCCCCATGCGGGCGGCTTCACGCCACCCGCGAATCTCCTCGGGCGGAGGCCGTCCCGACTGGAGGCTCCACGTGCTGGCTTTGCTACCGTGGAGGCGCTCCAGCTGGTTATTGTCGAGTGGGCAGGGCGGCAGCACGGGACTCTTTCCTTCCGACTTACGCAGGTGCTTTCCGGGCACGGCTGCTTCAGAAAGTACCAGTTCAAGGTCGCTAGGAGGGAATCGAGTCCCGCCTGCCACCACTGCGTCTGCAGTGAAGATTCGGCGCAGCACACGCTTGCGGCCTGCCCGGCCTGGGAGTCGCAGCGCCAGGCCCTCACTGCAGTCATAGGGAGTGACCTCTCGCTGCACGGAAAAAACTATTAGTTGACTTTCTGAATGTTGATTTCTTAACAGTTGAGTCTACCATAAATTGCGTTACGACAACCGTAGTACTACATTCAATACAACAAATAAAAAAAAGTTGTTTTTTTTTTGTTGTTACAACCAAAAAAATGGGTTAGCCTAACATATTTTTTCATGTATAATCGCATAGCGGTCAATTTAACTAATAATTCGGTAATTTCAACATAATGTTAAGTTGAATCAGCAAATGAACTTAGTCAAATTTACAAAATTGATTCAACTATTTTCAAATGTTCCAATCAACTATACGATTAGTTAAATTAACTAGTGTGAATATAGTTGTAAACACCTAACATTTCATTACAAAGTAGAATCAACAGATACATTTAGTCAAAATAACAAAAATATTTTAACCTTTTGCTAGAAATTTAAAACAACTAATAAATAATATTTAAATCAACAATATTGCATAAGTAGAATTAGCAAGCGAACATAGTTAAATTTACAAAATTTATTCAACTATTTGCAAACGTTTTAAACAACAAATTAAATTGGTAAAATAACCTATTGTGAATAGTTGTAAACACCTAACGTTTCATTACAAAGTAGAATCAACAGATACATTTAGTCAAAATAACAAAAATATTTTAACCTTTTGCTAGAAATTGAAAACAAATAATAAATAATGTTTAAATCAACTATATTGCAAAAGTTGAATTAGCAAGCGAACATAGTTAAATTTACAAAATTTATTCAACTATTTGCAAACATTTTAAACAACAAATTAAATTGGTAAAATAACCTATTGTGAATAGTTGTAAACACCTAACGTTTCATTACAAAGTAGAATAAACAGATACATTTAGTCAAAATAACAAAAATATTTTAACCTTGTGCTAGAAATTTAAAACAACTAATAAATAATGTTTAAATCAACTATATTGCAAAAGTTGAATTAGCAAGCGAACATAGTTAAATTTACAAAATTTATTCAACTATTTGCAAACATTTTAAACAACAAATTAAATTGGTAAAATAACCTATTGTAAATAGTTGTAAACACCTAACGTTTCATTACAAAGTAGAATCAACAAATACATTTAGTCAAAATAACAAAAATATTTTAACCTTTTGCTAGTAATTTAAAACAACTAATAAATAATGTTTAAATCAACAATATTGCATAAGTTGAATTAGCAAGCAACTATTTGCAAACGTTTTAAAAAATAAATTAAATTGGTAAAATAACTATTGTGAATAGTTGTAAAAACCTAACATTTCATAACAAAGTAGAATCAACAGATACATTTAGTCAAAATCACAAAAATATTTTAAAATTTTGCTAGAAATTTAAAACAACTAATAAATAATGTTTAAATCAACAATATTGCAAAAGTTGAATTAGCAAGCTAACGTAGTTAAATTTACAAAATTTATTCAACTATTTGCAAACATTTTAAACAACAAATTAAATTGGTAAAATTACTATTGTGAATAGTTGTAAACACCTAACATTTCATTACAAAGTAGAATCAAGAGATACATTTAGTCAAAATAACAAAAATATTTTAACCTTTTGCTAGAATTTAAAACAACTAATAAATAATGTTTAAATCAACAATATTGCATAAGCTGAATCAGCAAACGAACGTAGATAAATTTACAAAATTTATTCAACTATTTGCAAATATTTTAAACAACAAATTAAATTGGTAAAATAACTGTTGTGAATAGTTGTAAACACCTAACATTTCATTACAAAGTAGTTTGAATTCTCTCGACTGTCTATGGTCTCCATCATCAGACCTGTAATGGCACTTATAACCCATATAGGAGCAAAGTGCTCATCAATATAAATGAACGAAGTCCAAACACAAGATAGCTACTGTGAACCGTTGAGGAGTTCCCTTAACTGTCCTTCGTCTTCATCATCAGACCCCTAACGACAGTCACAATCTATCTAGGTGTAAAGTTCCCATCCATACAAATTAATCACTCTATCTATTAAAAAAACCGTATCAAAATCCGCTGCGTACCTTACCTACCTACCGAACTAGTTTTAAAAATCTAAGTTTACCTACATAGGTATGTAGGTAGGCGCGTTTTCTTTGATATACCGACCGACACTTGCCGACAAGCCACGCGGCGCGGGGCGCTTTTTTGCCAAGGTGGTTCTTTCCTTTCTCGCTCTCTCTCCGCCCTGCATGCTCACGCAAGAACAGGATGTGTGCAAGCGCATCGCGGTAGGGGTAGGGAGGGGTATGGCGGCCGCGCGTCAATCTGGCGTCATCTTTCATTCCAATTTCCAAAAGCGAAGCGATTAGTCGGTGGCAGTGCGTGTGTGTATATATAAAAAAATTAAAAGTGGCGTAATTGAAAAAAATTATAGGTGAATTTAGATCACTAAACTCACCTTTTATTTTTAAACGTTGATAGATACCTTACGTGTCTAAATATGGAAGATTTTGAGAAATCTCTGGTGGCGGTGTATCTCTGGGAATGGAGATTTTCTGATGAGACTATTACATTTTTTTGTGGTAAGTACCTACCTACTTTACTACCTAGATAGGTACCATGAAACGCCATTGTTTTATTCAATTAATTTACTTATCTTACCTACTTACTTACTTACTGTCTGATCATGATGATATCAATGAAGCTAAATTAATAATTTATCTACAAGTAGGTAGGCAAGTAACTACATAAACCAGCACTGAGTAGATAGGTACCTAGAATGAACAAGAGGTAATACGTAAAATTAACCTAGATTTTAGGTAGTTTTTAGGTACCTACCTACCTAGTTAATTTTCATAGTAAACTAGGTACCGAGATCGCGTACCTACCGACCGAAAGTAAGTAAATAATATTTTACCTAGCCTAAATAATATTTTTGTTTTGTTTTTCAGATAATGAAATCACTGTAAACCTACTGGCAGATATACAAGATACAGATTTAAAAAAAATTGTGCCGCATGTAAAAGAGAGAATATTGTTCAGAGTCGGCGTAAAGAAACTATAAAAAATAACACATGTAAGTAAACCTATCTATACCTGTATTATTTTTATTTTGAATTTTAATCTTACCTGATAGAAAGTGACGATGTGGCTGACCTAGGAGGTAGGTAGATACCTGGTAGTCTTCAGGGGAAACAAGCTGGCAGTGAGTGCCAGTGCTTAGCGGTTCTTATTATCTACCTTACCTACAGCAACCTATCAAGGGTACCTATTTATTTATTTAGGTACTTACCAAGTTATGGAATCACTAACGAAATGTAGTATCAAACACATCACATAATGTTATTTTAACAAAAAAATAATGTTATTTTTAACCGACTTCAAAAAAAGGAGTTTTCTCAATTCGATCGTATAGGTAGGTATATATATTTTTGTATGTTTGTTCGCGGATAACTTCGTCGTTTATAACCGATTTCGATGTTTTTTTTTTTTTTTGGAAAGAACATATTCCGTTTGTAGTACCATGATAAGGAAACGAAGTTCTGATGATAACATCCCAGAGAAATCGAGAGGAACTTTCGAAAATCGTAGGGGCGACTAGTGCGTTTTATAATTTTTTTATTAAGCCCTACAATTTAATGAAGGTTCAAAGTCGATCTGATGATGGAGCCGAAAGACAGTCGAGGGAACTCCTCAACGATTTACAGCAGTTACCTTGTGTTTGGGTTTGATTAATTTGTATTGATGAGAACTTTACACCTAGATAGATTGTGACTGTCATACCAGGATCTGATGATGGCATCCCAGAGAAATCGAGAGGAACTTTCGAAAATCGTAGGGGCGACTAGTGCGTTTGATAATTTTTTCATTAAGTATTTTAAAGCACTACAATTTATTGAAGGTTTAAAGTCGATCTGATGATGGAGCCGAAATCAACTTGAAGTCGGCTTCTGAAGTTTTTTAAACTTTAATTAGGTATAAACTTTAGATTAAGTTACCTTAGTTACTTAGATTAAGGTACTTATCACCTAGGTAGGTAGGTAGGTATAACCCGTGCGAGTGCGACTTAACTTGAGACTTTGCTGGAATGCGACCCCTCTCCCGCATGCCCCGCGGCACTCCGCACTTGCCTTCTTGCGGTCAGTATCGATAGTACCTATTAGTGTAGTTATACATTTTTATTAGTCATTTTAAATCATTCGATGATATATCTACTTCTGTTGCGTTTTTGTTGTTGACTTCACAGCGTGAAGTCTCTTGTTAAATCGCACGGGCTATAGGTAGGTAGGTACTTCATCATCATCATCATCCACAGCCCGACTTCACCCACTGCTGGGTATAGGCCTCCCTTAGTTTGTGCCATCTACCACGATCCTGTATATATATGGTAGGTACTTACTTATAGCAAATTAGAAAATCTAAAGTTTTAACTTGGTTTATTATTTCACAGGAAACTGCATCGGAAAGCACAAGTTCTGCTCCTGCAAGTCCTACAACGTGCACTAGTATCTAGTTTTCCAACGGTGTGTCATATAATTTGTTATGGAGAAGTCTACTGCAAGATAAAACAATATTTTTTAACAGATAATGAATGACAGTAATAACTCGTTACGTAAATTGTTTAATCCACTATTTATACAGGGTGTATCAAGACATGGCCTGAATACTTCGAGGGGTTATAGTACCCTTCAATATGAACAACTTTTGCAATGGAACCAACTCGTTAGCGCGAAAAAAAATCAGCTGTTCTATACAAAAGTTCAATAGCTACTAGCTAAACAGTAGGTATGGAACAGCTGTTTTTTTCGCGCTAACGGGGTTGATTCTGTTGTAAAAGTTGTTCATATTGACGGGTACTATAATCCCCAGAAGTATTCGTGAAATGTCTTTATACACAATGTAGATACTTTCATATTATGTTTTATTTATTAGATATTTTCTTGATTATTATGTAAAAGTTCTTATTGACGGGTACTTTATGTTATTTAAGGGTAAATAAAATGTTTTTTTCTTAATAAATCTATATTTTTTATTTATTGACTATAATTAGATTTCCTTTTCATGTAAGTAAGTATTTTGATGAAAGTGTATTGTAGAATAAGCCTGCATTGATTTGTACCTACCTTAATCTGAAATGTAAAAGTATTTGTTTGTACAGAATTTGATATATTATGATGTTTGTAAAATCAATCTGCATTATTGCAGGTATATCTATTAAATTACTTGTTTTTGGTAAAATCAACCTGTATTTATTAGTAATATCTACCTACAATATATGTCATATTGCAGGTAGATATTACTAACAAATTTAGTTAAAATTACTTGTTGTTGGTAATATCAACCTGCATTTATTAGTAGTATATAGTAGTAGTATCTACCTACAATATTACATACATTGTAGGTAGATACTACTAATAAATGCAGGTTGATTTTACCAAAAACAAGTAATCAACCTGCATTTATTAGTAGTATCTACCTACAATATATGTAATATTGTAGGTAGATATTACTAATAAATAGAGGTTGATTTTACCAAAAACAAGTATTTTTAACTGAATTTATTAGTAATATCTACCTACAATATTACATACGTAGTAGGTAGATATTACTAATAAATGCAGGTTGATTTTACCAAAAACAAGTAATTTTAACTAAATGTCACATGTCAATACTACATTTACAACAGGCTAATTTTACCACTCAATTTAGGTTATTCTAACCTATTGCTACATGTTGATTCTACATAACACTTTTGTCAAAAATACTATTATGATCTAGGTAGATTTTACCATAAAGCAGAGGTTAATTTAACAAAACACCACAAGTTATTTCAACCTAAAAATACAGGTTAAGATTATCATAAAAATTAGGTAGTTTCAACTTAACTTCACATGTCAATACTACATTTACAACAGTTAAGAATACCAATATACGCAGGTTAATTTTACCACCAAATTTAGGTTATTCTAACCTATTGCTACATGTCGATTCTACATTACACATTTGTCAAAAATACTATTACGATCTAGGTAGATTTTACCACAAAGCAGAGGTTCATTTAACAAAACACCACAAGTTATTTCAACCTAAAAATACAGGTTCACTTTATCATAAAAATTAGGTAGCTTCAACTTAATTGCACATGTCAATACTACATTTACAAAACAGTTAAGAAGACCAATGTACGTAGGTTAATTTTACCACCAAATTTAGGTTATTCTAACCTATTGCTACGTGTCGATTCTACATTAAGATAAGTAGTAGTTACAACTTAGCACCATATACTTAAAAATACAGGTTTATTATTATAGTAAAAATAACGATTTCAAAATAGTGTTAAAACAACCTAATTTGGTTTGGTTAAATTTACCTTTTACAAGCAACATATTTCAGATTAGTTGATTCAACAAATCTTAAAGGTAGGTGCTATATCAACCAAAATAAAATAGTTGAAAAGTTGAAAGTACTGGCAACCTATTATTAAACTAGTTAATATTACCATTTCAAGACAGTGTTAAAACAACTTCACTTGGTTTGGTTAAATTTACCTTTTACAAGCAACAATTTTTGTTTGTTTGATTCAACAAATTTTCAATGTAGGTGCTATATTAACACAAAAAATCGGTTGAATTAAGGTTGATTCAACTAATTAATTTTTTCCGTGTGACGGCCATCGTCCGATCCATGGCCGCCAGCGAAAGGAATTTCACCGCGGTCGCATCCTTCTGCGAGGACGTCATCTCGCAGAAGGAAGGCGCAAGCACTTGCGCCTCATGTCGCCCTGAGCGTGGCTGTGGGTGTGAGGGACGGGCTTACCCTCCACCCGCTGATCTAGCCACCCGCGAAGGAGACGACGTCTATGTGTGCCTGGACGTCGACCAATTGAGAGTTTGAAAGGTGTGGTGCCCGCGTTAGTGGGCACGCGCTAGGGTGGGTCGCCATAGAATTATTCCTGCATAGTTTCAGGCCCCCCGACAAGGCGCGGAGTATGGCACACCGGGGGGTTTAGTGGGTATACCCCCATCCGGTTGCCGGATGGGAGAGTCCCACACACGATCTCCGGCTACCACCCCGTGGCCGGCGGTGACGTGCGTAACAACCCAACGTAAAAAAAAACGTGGGCCTTTGATGTCTTAAAGGCCCTTGATGTTATATTAAAGCAGCACTGAGGGTCCACTTATACTCGTATCAGGGGTAGTATGGTATACGGCAGATTATTTTAGTGGGTTGAGAACCCCATATGCGTTACGACTTACCCTTTGAACAAGATTCCTTTTTCAAAATGCCTCTCTAGATATTTAATATTAGTACGCAAAACCTTGGGGACGTACTTAATTGAAAAGTAAACGGTTATTAATCAACTGGCTATCTCCTCATATATGAGAAAGTTCCAGCTATTAAGTAATGTCTTAATTACCGCGCTAGATGGCGCTGCAGTTCGCGGTCTAAATGTGAATATTCGGTTGAACGAAGTAGCAATTAATATTGCTTGTTGACGTTATTCGCATTAATTTAACTTAACAATACCGAGTTGGCGTTTCGCGTGACTAAATGGAGGGTAGACGCCTTGTAAGCTTCGCGCTGATGAAGGAGGGTTGGAAGAAGGCAAACGTTTAAATGACACAGCTTAAAATATTATGAGTACTATTACATTAGCATGAATTTAGAACGTTCATTTTGCAACATCAACTCTCATTAATAAAGCAACCCGCTAAGTCAAATGCTCTATAAAGAGCGGATTCACGTTTAATGTTCTTGATGGCAATTAAAGTCGCCAACACTCGAACTATTGCTACTCGGCCTATTGCAGATTACATTACAATACAATATGTAGTATTAGCAGGTGATTAATGGAAGCGGCTTTGGCGTAAGCTTGAGATTGGAGGGTCAGGTGGCAGTAGCCAAAATATGCCAAATCAAAGGACCGAGTAGGAGTAAGAAAAGTGCAAGCTTCAGATGCAACCGGAACTAACGCTGTGATGATGATGATGAGTATTTATGAGATTTGATGTAAGTAATACTTTACTCAAAGATTATACAATTAGCATATTTATCAAAACTAATTTTCTGCCATTAATTAAAATTTGATCATAATCACTATTGAAAACTTGAGAAAAACATGAGTCGAATTAGGTAAAAACGAAACTGTTTCCAAATCTCAACGGATTTCATGCTTTAAAATGAGGAGTGATATGAAGAGACAGAATCAGTTTTCAGTTTCGGAATGATAAACGTGATATATAATATAGATAACCAGGTATATCCTGAGTGTCATCACTGCGACGCGAGCGGGGACTCAGGGCTGCACACACTGGCGGACTTCCCGGCGTGGGAGGCGCCGAGGCGTGACCTCGTGGCAGCCATCGGGGTGGGAGTCCTCTCGCTCGGCAGCATGATTGCGGCAACCGCGCCGCCACCACGAGATGGCGGAGCGCGCCCGGGTGAGATTTAGAAATCTCCCGGCCCACCGAGCCCGCAACATGCTCGCCGCGCGTAGCAGGCGACTCAAGCGCCGGAGGTCGCTTAACGACCTCCGTCCTCCATGAGCGCAGGCCTGGGGGTGGCAGGTGAGGCCGCCTATCACCCCAGCAGAAGCAGGCCGGGACGTTGGGGCGACTAGCGCCCCTCCCCCAAACCGGGGCAAGACGGGGACACCGTGGTTCCCAAACCCGAGGGGGCCATCTCGAAACCGGAGATGGCCCAGGGCCAGTCGGGGTGCGAGGGATATGCTCTATGGGCATCCTTACACCCCGGCGTCTTAAGACCCGAGACGGCGTGTGGTTTTAGTCGGTTCAAGCCCGACATAACCGCCCCCGCTGGCCGGCGGGGGGTGGTTATGGTATATAAGGGGTATCCGAAGGGATTTCCGCACGAAAAAAAAAAGGTATATTACACTTCATTAAATTCCGAAAATGTTAGACCGGGCTTACCCGGGGTGCCCGGCAATGGACACTTGGGCAGAACACTGTGCGGTTTTAGTCGGTTCATGTACGACATAACCGCCCCCGCTGGCCGGAAAATCCGAAGGGATTTCCGCACGTAAAAAAAAAGGGTGAGATTTTATCATTTGTATGATACAAAGTAGAATTGAACTCCTAATTTAATGAGTCGCTACCGCCATTCTGAAAAATACTTTTTAATTATTTCCAGTAATTTTCGTCCACTGCTTTAAGTTCCGATGAACTTTCTTTAACTCAAAATCATTAACTTACAAATTTGTTCCGCTAACTTTGCCACCGCGTCTGTTGTTTGATATAGAAAATATTTCAAATCAATTCGAGGTTTTGAAGAGTGCTTCAAAATTGAGTTCCGTCAGGTGCTGCCTCGAAGAGAAGGTGAAGTCGTCTTTTCCATTTTCCTTGTTTAGTGAATCACGAATTAGATCATGATCTTTCAGATTTTCAACGTACATACCTGAGCAACACCTAGAAACTTAAACAGGGAATAAATTGATATTAAAATTGTTCAGCAATATGGTAAATAATGCCTTTAGATACTTAACCTTACCTAAGAGTCTAAAACGACGATATTACATGAACCAGTACTTTTAACTATGAATTCATAAAAATGTAGTGCTTTCTAATAACAAACAAATAATACAAAATGAAATAAATTCTGCTAGCTTTTTTTTAACGGGCGCTAATCTCTTCGGATACCACCCCTCCCCCCCTCGGTCAGCGGGGGCGGTTATGTCGTGCATGAACCGACTAAAACCGCACGGTGTCCTGCCCAAGTGTCCATTGCCGGGTACCCTGAGTAAGCCAAATTTTGCTAAAAATAAATTCAGAGAATAGTTACTTATAATACGGTATCAAGGGAAATCTGTGCAATTTAACCGTCCATATTCTACACAGAGTTTATATTTCTGCATTATATGCTTTCGAAAACACAGCAAGGTAATAGAAGATGTCATTCTTATCAATCTGTGAAAATACAAGAAAACCATCGATGAATCATAGACAAACCGAGAATACCTTCCGATGTTGTTCACCAGAGGGCGCTTACACGAGTGTTCGCGCCATATCAGCGGCGAGACGTCATTGCATTCTTGTGATTCTTACGAGAAACGTTGATATTTTAAAAAATTTCGTGTTACAAGTTCTAAGTGTTCTAACCAGAAATATTAACGCTTGTTAGCGTACTTGACTTTGTCTTGTGCCTTAGTTTAGTGTATTAACAACATTAAATTCAGTGTGAACACAGCATTGTAAGATTTTGTAAGTACCTACAACTATTATTTTAAGATGGAGGACAAGGGCAAAGAAGCCTATGCCGTAGCTTCGGAGGGAGAACGGTCATCGGCTAAGAGCCCCAGCTCATCGGGAAGCGACACTTCCTCATCCTCGTAGTTTCAGGAAGGAACAGCATCCCCGTTGCCTAACAAGCGTCCTCGCTTGTCGGGATCCCGTAGGGCCAGGGTCGAACCGGTTCACGTTCACGATCCCCGGGTAGACACGTTTATGTCCCAAGTTTCGTATACATGGCAGTTCAAACCTGTGTTCAATTGGGCTCGAAACCAAAGAGTTTGGCATTCCAATATGAAGGAAATGTTTGCGGTGTTTGCTGTGATCAGTTCTCAAGGTGTCCTGTTACAAAATGCTCACATTTTAGTACAAACGGACAACAGGACTCTGGTAGCTTATATCCGGAACCAGGGAGGCACCCGCTCTCGAAATCTTCTAGGGCTAACTACCAGGCTACTGGAGTTAACTCACAGTTACAACATAACAATGACAGCCTGCCACTTGCCAGGGAACCTCAATGGTATTGCAGATTGCCTGTCAAGGGGAAAGCCAGTGCCAGAGTGGCATCTGCTACTTGCAGGCACGGAGGTTGTGTTCAAGCAGTGGGGCATTCCCAAGGTCGGAAAAGATGGCTCAGCGCTTTTTTACGACACCTTCAGCCGGACTTGGGACTTCCAGAGAGCTTGGGTATTCCCTCCCCCAAGCCTATTACCCAGAGTTCTGGCACATCTAAACAGTACGGTGGCAAGGACATACTACATAGTAGCCCCCGAGGTGGACCCAATGCTTCTGGTTTCCGGACCTTCAGACTCGCGTACTAGTGCCCCCTCTTCCAATAACCAACCTGAGAGAGGTTCTGGTGGATTGGACAACGGGACTGGATCCCCCTCAGGTGGATAAAATAAACCTTCAAGTGTGGAAAGTTGGGGGTAGGAAGATCACATTACCAACTGGGATAAAGAGGAGCAGCTACTGTTAAGGCCGAGCTGGCGTCCTTCCGCCTTAAATACGTATAGGGCACCTATAAGAAGGTGGCGACAATGGTGTAAACTACATAAGGTGGAAGATAAGAGCCCGGAGGGCAAAGACGTAGATAGATTTTTGGCTAGCCTATACCTACAAAATTAAGACAAAACAGGTGTTATATGTTGGAGAAGACACAGTAAAGGAGCCCAGGTGTTTGCTGATGAAGACTGCAATGATGTTTCGCCGCTGATATGGCGCGAACACTTGTGTAAGCGCCCTCTGGTGAACAACATCGGAAGGTATTCTCGGTTTGTCTATGATTTATCGATGGTTTTCTTGTATTTTCACAGATTCATAAGAATGACATCTTCTACTACCGTTTTCTCCAACATATAATACCTGTTTTGTCTTAATGCAAAACAGTCATATTACGTGCATATGTGTTATTTGCGTCCAGCTAATAAAGCAAAAATATATCCATACTATAATGCTGTTGTATAAGTGTAAGTTAAATAATTATATTTAAACATTACTATTACTATTACATTTTGACCTTAACATAACTGGCGTATCGTGGGTGTGCAATACACCTGTGCCTACCCCTTCGGGGTTACAGGCGTGAAGTTATATTACTTTATGTTATGTTATTAACTGTAAGTATAATCCTTAACGTATCAGAAGAGATTTTATAACATCACTTAACATGTACTAATGTGACAAATCCCTAAATAAGTTACACTTACAATCAAGCTCCTTATAAACTAATGATATCAAATAGTACACAGATAAAGTGAAATTTTAAAACATTAAAGTCTTATATTTAAACGTCTACCAGATATGCAAATATTTTACTATGACTAATGTTTCAGACTCCTATTTTTATGATTTATTATTATTATTATATTATTATTTTTTATGACTATCCAGTCATAAAAAATACAACCACGAAGAGCTCCTCCTCCTTAACCTTCTAACCTAATCTATCCAAGTCTATTTCGTCTATTTTCTTACTATTTCAGTAAAACAATATTTTGTGAGCTTTTATCCATTTTGGTGACCATTTATCCATTTTGGTGACTATTAAAATTTTTGCGCGTAATAAATACTTCACTACTTACATTAAAGCATTGCACGTCTTGACTCCGCCTAATACATCATACTACTTCGAGAATTATCGAACGCGAAGTAGCTACATTTGAAATTCTTGCTAGGATATTCTCTCTGCTTAATGAATGTTTATTTAAGACTGTAATAATAGTAGCTCAACTGAGATGTGATGATTGCGGACTTAGAACTTTGCTACATGTAACTGAACATTACGTATGCCTCAACTTATTTTATCAAAATACTCAAAATGCTTTTCGAATAATGCATGATTTCCCGGTGTACCACTACATGATATATTTTGATATTATCACAAATGTGTCTCATATTTGAGTAATATGAAATTTTTTGTATGTATTTTATGTTGTCGAGTTTGGATGCCCTTTCAGCCATATGTTTGTACAGTCCAAGTGTATAAATCAAATGAATACTAAGTTTGTCCGTATTTACTTCAACATCTGAAAAAGTTTAATACTGTGTCTGAGCAGACCAACATTGAAGGAAAAATACGACTTCTCGTCACTGAGCTTAATTGGAATCACATTTCTCCCCATGCATGCATGGTCGGTCTCCCCGTGACCATGGCTGCTGATAAGCAATCGAAACCTCGGGTTCAATGTAAAATATAAAATAACATCAAATAAATCGCGATAGAATCCATTAAAAAAATAGTTTTATTTCAATGTGTGACAATCGCGTAAACTTCCGACAATACAATGACCTGTTTTAATTATTATCACCTGGCATTTAATCATTTCTGATATTAAAAAGAAATTAAATACATACTCTGATGGGCATATCTATATTCATCATCATTATCATCTCACCGAGTTTTCCGGTTGCTTCCAAGGCCTCCACCTCGGAGCCCTGGATTCGCTTTCCTATTTTTCTTTTGGGTCCATCTGCTTTATGATATAAAAATAAATGAAGCAGAAGCATAAAAATTGTAACCTAAATAGTTGAATAATCTCCAAATAATTAAGTACACATCATCTAAGTATAAGTGAAAATATTTTTTATTTAAATGATCACGTCTACAGCGTCGTATGCAGAAAAATTTGGGGTTCTAATGAGAATAATAAATTTCTAGTCTAAAAATAAATCATCATAAGTATTATGAAGAAAAAATGGCGGCACCGCTCTGAAAATACCACGTCACCGTGTTTATAGCCCTTACTGTGAGGAAAGTAATTTTATATAACTGAAAAAGCATAGACAATTTAATTTTGTTGTGTATTATATGAGTTACCTTATGAGTACGTTCGCACTTGACAATTTGTTACAATAGCTTTATGAATAGATATAGAAGTTAGCGTAACTGATGATGTGAAAATATTTTATTAAATTTCCTCAAATCTATTACAAATCCGAATCTTGACAATTTCAGTATTTTAAAATATTTTGAAACCTGTCAAATTATTTCATTGATTAAAGAATCAGCAAACAAGTAAAATGGAGGATAAAGTATGCTCAATAACCGTTAAACTGCATATAGAAAGAAACTACAATAAAACGAATGTCTATTAATTTTTTCAGCAAAAAAAATCTGTAGAGATATTGTAAGTAGGTACATACAAAAAAATATAACAATCCAATGAAGCTATCTAGATCTTATCATGCGCACTTATTCAAGTTCCCATAATTAGTGACCTAGCTTCGTCAGAAATTGTTATCCATTTAGTTCATACAACAAGAATAAAACATAGAATTCTTAGGCATTTTAAGCTGAAAATACACGTTCCCGAGCATACTCTTATAGTGTTAAGTCTTCGATTTACGTTACGGGGCGTGTTACCTATCATGCTGTTATTATATTAATGAGGATGACGCTTCATATTTCGTGATAGACCCGACCATTATGTGGGAAGCGAGTCTCCTTATAATAGGCCTAATAACCTCCATTTTGTCTTGCAAATAACTGAATACGTTACTTTGTGGCTATTTGTAGCGTCAGTTTGAAATTGCGTGCGAATTTGTGTAAGAAATTCACGGTTTGCTGATAGATTACATAATAATACAGATAACATATAAAATAACAGATAATTTTGTCATATATTTCAATTTGTGTTAGGAGTAAGTTAAAAGTGTTCGCTTGATGGCAAAAAGGCTTTGCCCCTTATTACTTCAGTCAAAATAGACAAAAATAAGTCATAACTTGGGAATAATTCGCATAGAGCTGAAAATTGGCAGAGACGTTAAATACATCATTATGAATAAAATGTCAAAAATCCCCATCGATCCTACTTCTGCAAAAAAATTATTCAAGGTCAAACGTACAAAATTAAGGGTTTTTCCATTTTTCTCAAAAACGGTAAGTTTTATCGTGAAAATAGGTCAGACAAAGTTGTAGATCATGCAATTGTCTATAAAAATGGTCCAGTCACCGTTAATGACTCCGGTCATTAACGCGGTAACTGGAAATGACGCGGTTTTAATAATTACGAAATGAATTTTCTAATTGTTAAAACCGCGATATCTCACGAATGGTGAGTCGTAAGACAAAAAGTGTCTGGACCATTTGTGTATGATCTACAACTTTGTCTAACCTATTTTCATAATAAAACTTATCGTTTTCGAGAAAAATGGAAAAAACTTCAATTTTGTACGTTTGACCTTAAATAATTTAAAGTAGATCGAAGGGGATCTCTGCCAATTTTCAGCTCTATGCGAATTATTCCTTAGTCAAATGTCTATTTTGACTGGACTATTATAACTATCCTCTGTAGCAAAACACGAAAGACGGGTATTGTCATTACACTTTCTCTCTGCATCTTCGAAGATATGCTGGTTTGAGTATATAAAAAAGTTATAAATGCAAATGCAAAAATAAAGAATAAAATCATCAGGGACCCACCTCACCTACCGGCCCATAGTGTTGCTCGACGAGGTGTGCAAGCTCTTTGAAAGAGTAATTGCGAAGCGCCTCGTCGAGCACCTCTCAAGAGTGGGGCCGGACCTGGCGGATGGCCAATATGGCTTCCGCCAGAGGCGCTCCACCGTGGATGCCATCATGCGCGTGAGGGCTCTGGCGGAGGATGCAGTAGCCCGGGGTGAGGTGATGTTGGCGGTGTCCCTGGACATCGCCAACGCGTTCAACACCTTGCCCTGGAGTTGCATTAGGGAGGCGCTCGTGTATCACGAAGTGCCTCTCTACCTCCGCCGCATAGTCGGGGCGTATTTGACGGAGAGAGCCGTCATCTACCCAACCGTGACCGGTCTCGGTCGGCGTGAAATGTCGTGCGGTGTTCCACAGGGATCGGTCCTGGGGCCGCTCCTGTGGAACATCGGATACGACTGGGTGCTTCGCGGTGAGCTCGTAGGCGGTGCCGCCATCACGTGCTACGCGGACGACACGCTCGTGACGGCGTGCGGGGCGACGTACCGCGAAGCGACCCGAAAGGCCACGACCGCGGTTGCCCAAGTCGTTAGGCGGATCCGGCGGCTGGGTCTCGAGGTGGCCCTGCATAAAACCGAGGCCCTTTTCTTCCATGGGCCTCGGAGCAAGCCACCCGAGGGATCCAGTCTCATCGTGGGAGGAAATCGCATCGGCATCAAGCCCCAAATGAAATATTTGGGGCTCGTGCTCGACGGCCGATGGGACTTCGGAGAGCACATCCGAAGTCTGGCCCCCAAATTGAAGGGCACAGCTCTTGCTCTGGCTCGGCTGTTGCCCAACATGAGGGGGCCCGATGACTCCTGCAGGAGACTTTACGCGGGGATCGTGCGGTCCATGGCCCTGTATGGGTGCCTTATATGGGCGGAGGCCCTGAGGACCAGAACTGTGCGGATGCTGCGCGCTCCGCAGCGAGTTCTGGCCATCAGGGTCATCCGAGGGTACCGCACGATCTCCTTCGAGGCGGCGAGTCTCCTTGCCGGAACTCCGCCATGGGACCTGGAAGCGAGAGCCCTTTCGCAACTGTACCAGTGGCGAAAGGAGGCGCGGGAGCAGGGATGGAACCCCGAGCCTCGAGAAATCGAGGCCGTGCAGTCCCAGCTCCGCCAGGCCATCGTGGTGGAGTGGAAGGAACGACTTGGGCAACCAAGCGCAGGGCACGCCGCAATAGCGGCGGTAAGGCCCATCATGGAGGATTGGCTGGAGAGGTGACACGGAAGCCTCTCCTACCGACTGACGCAGGTGATCTCAGGGAAGGGGTGCTTCGGGGACCACCTGCATCGGATCAGGAAGGAGCCAACGCCTGAGTGTCATCACTGCGACGAGAGCGAGGACTCAGGGCTGCACACGCTGGCGGACTGCCCGGCGTGGGAGGCGCCGAGGCGTGACCTCGTGGCAGCCATCGGGGTGGGAGTCCTCTCGCTCGGCAGCATGATTGCGGCAATGGTGCGGAGCGCGAGCGCGTGGGCCGCCGCCGCCTCCTTCTGCGAGCATGTAATGCTCGCGAAGGAGGTGGCGGAGCGCGCCCGGGAGAGACTTAGAACTCTCCCGGTCCGCCGAGCCCGCAACTTGCTCGCCGCGCGTCGCAGGCTTAACGCTTAACGACCTCCGTCCTCCATGAGCGCAGGCCTGGGGGTGGCGGGTGAGGCCACCTGTCACCCCAGCAGAAGCAGGCCGGGACGGTGGGGCGACTAGCGCCCCTCCCCCAAACCGGGGCAAGACGGGGACACCGTGGTTCCCAAACCCGAGGGGGCCATCTCGAAACCGGAGATGGCCCAGGGTCAGTCGGGGTGCGAGGGATATGCTCTATGGGCAACCTTACACCCCGGCGTCTGTAGACCCGAGACGGCGTGCGGTTTTAGTCGGTTCAAGCCCGACATAACCGCCCCCGCTGGCACGCGGGGGGGTATCCGAAGGGATTTCCGCACGATAAAAAAAAAAAAAAAAAAAAAAAGGGACCCACCTCACCTGCAAGCCGGTACAGTACACCTGCTGATTGGCGGACGAGGCTCTGTCCTACGACAGAGCCTCGTCGTCGTTGCTATAGATTACAGTAGTAACCAGCCAAAACGATGGTGATTTTCAAAAAGTTAAGGTCAATGCATTTCATACAACGAGCAGTCAAAATAAACTAATGAGTGGCACGGCCCTTAACTACATGAAGATCTTGTCGTTATACATTTTTTTACATTTTAGTAAACTACGCAGTATCAATCAAGTTGATAATTGGGTAGTGAAAAATACAAATCATTCATCAATTCTGAGAGTGTGCGCTGGAATTGCACAATTTGATACCTCCAAGCCCTTTGCACCAACGAACGACAAACGCACAGCGATAGGCCACCGCTACATGATGAATATTCCACTCATACGCTCGAAACTTTTCGGCGACACATTTATTATGCGTACAGCTAAGGAGTGGAATTGCCTGCCTGAGTCTGTGTTTCTGGAATGCTATAACCTTGGAATCTTCAAGTCTCGAGTGAATAGGTCCCTTCTAGGCAAACGTGATCCATCGTAGACCACATCTTCAGTTACAACCAGGTGAGATAGGGGTCAAACGTGAGCCTATCATCCATAAAAAAAACATATAAAGGAAATTGTTCAGGTTTTGTTTTTTACCCTTACCAACAGCGGTCAATACTGGTCTGTTAACTTTATACCTATTGGTTTCTTGACTACTGTCGAATTTAAAAAAAAAATCTTCATAGGAGGTCTAGTTATGACCCCCTGAGTCCGAAATGACCACTGGTCAAAAAGTTTATATATATATATAAATATATGTATGTATATATGTATGTATATACGTATGTATATATGTATGTATATATGTGGAACGGGTGGAATCCGGCCTAAGGGGACGGTAGGGCCTCACTTTTTGTGAAATCAGTTTTTCCTCAAAATTTCACGTTCCATGAAAGATATTCGAACCGTTCTAATTTTATCCCATAGTATACATGAATACCAACAACTTTTAATTATAAACCTATAAGATTAAAACTTTAACTAAAAGTGGGGGGGGGGAACCAAAATTTTTCGGGAAAAAAATCATAACTTCTAACCGGTGAACATTCTTGCCGTCGGAAACATTTTTAATCGATAGGCCATTTTTAAGTCTAAAATAAATGTCTGAAAAGTGTTTCGGTAAAAGTTACCGTTTTCGAGAAAAAATAATTAAACTTGTTAAAAATGTTACTGTGTTTACTTGTGTAAGTCCGTAGTTCTCTATATAAAATAATATTAATTGCTTCACGAAATCTACCTGTGCGTTCCCCTTGCGGGAACGGATTTTTTTCTAATATAACGTAAACTTATTCTTTCTAAAACTGGATAATTAGGGTTTTCTAATTTGTGAGGATATTCTTATTCTATGTTTCTCATAACATAACTTCGAGAAATATTCTTGACATTTTTAATCAGTAACTTGCGAGTTATTTCTTCAAATAATAATTTCTCGTAAATGTATAATCCTTGCTAAGCGAGCGTTGCGTAGAAATCTCGGAATGAATTCGAGGTGGGCCACATGCTTTACATGATACGCGTCTAGGCTCCAGGAATTTCATTTAATACTTTATAAAAGCTTACTTTTTTCTAAAGATTTTTAGATCGGAAAAAGAGAACATCTAGGACGGGACTTGAACCCGCGACCAGTCCCTTACAGGGGGAATGCTCTGACCAACTGAGCCACCTAGACACGTCCCAGATATTCGAAATTCTCCGATACATTATACGTCTTAAGGCGACGTTGGAGCCATCTACCGTAATTCTTGCGAATTACGGTAGATGGCTCGTGTCTAGGTGGCTCAGTTGGTCAGAGCATTCCCCCTGTAAGGGACTGGTCGCGGGTTCAAGTCCCGTCCTAGATGTTCTCTTTTTCCGATCTAAAAATCTTTAGAAAAAAGTAAGCATACAAAATGCTTAAAAATTTAATTGAATTGTTACTTTATATTGAGTTCCAGAAAACAATTCTTAAACGTCCCTCACTGTAAACGTGACTTTTTAATATCAATATCAGGAATAAATTTTATATTTGATACGTAAACATTATTATGGTTTCAACATTTTATGAGTCTCTTCATTTTATATTTGGTTAAGGATACTATTTCACTTTACTTTGTCCAGATTTCTTGAGGCATTAAATTACGTTTGCGGTTGGCCGCAGATGTCTTCGCGGGTATATCTGGGGCTCCGGAAGCATATGCCCGACCCACACAGATTTGAATAGATCCACCCCTGCAGTCGCCGCCCTCTTGACATTTTCCCTCTCACATTTCTATTATAAAATTACAATAACTAAGACAGCATTCTATAATAAGCTTTTATTTGTTATTTGCAGTTAGAGAAGCAAATTCGTATTTTCACAATTCACTAGCTGTGCCCGCGACTTCGTTAGCGTGGATTGAAATTTTTCAGGAATTTGCACGGCGCCCTAATGTTTTTTCTAAAATAGAAGTAGCCTACACCTTATAATATTACCTATCTGCCAGTGAGTCACGTCAAAATCAGTGCAGCCATTCCAGAGAGTACCTGATTAAATCAGACAGACACTTCAATTCTATTCTTTTGTATAGATGTATAGATAAACAAAATTAAAGGACCGTTTTGTGAGATAAGAATCTGAAAACAGCAGGCTAATTGTTTCTCTATCACAAAGGCTTTTTCGGCACCATTTTGCGAAGCTTTTCCAATATTGCGGGGATATTTAGTAAAAATCTTATGTCAATAAATCAGTTTCTTGCAGTCCTCGACTGGACGTAGCCTCTCACAATTTACGCTATAAAATTTGGTCTGATAATAAAGTATTTAAATGAAATCAAAAGATACGAATACATAAGTCTTTCTTTTAAAGTTTTAACTGAAACATTATGAACGTTTGTTACATTTTTAATCGTTCAACGATGCATAAAAAATGTAACAAAGCAATACATATTTCCTGAACACGATAACTTCTTAAATGGTAACTACTGAGCGATAGTGTAGGTTATTGTATGTTTTATTTACCAACCCAGGACGTACGTACCTCATGTAAATCGTTGGCATGCAATAGCCAAGTGCTTCAATAAACGCTTTTTGTTAAAATATAACGTAAAACTTAACCTAAATCTACCACAAATAGGGCTCTAGAAATCTTTTAAAAAACTCTAATTATAGTCTGAGTTTCAGTTCTGTACCATTTCACGTTATCATCATTCTCCGAGCGTTTTCCCAACTTATTTGGGGTCGGCTTTTCTGACTAACTATTTTAAGATATATGTATATAATATGGAGGTCGGGGGTCTCGTTTGAAGTTGATAAATTTCTCACGTATCTCAAAAACTAGTATGAAAACGCGTCGTACCAGTACTAAAATATTCTTAGGTTAAATTACTGCAAGGTCTTAAAAAACGGTATGTAGTTTTAGTACTTGCAAACTCACGGAGAGTTCACAAGACTCACTTCGTTAGCAGTGTTTGTGCTACTCATTAGAACAACTGCTGGTTTACTGTACATTAAACGTATTCATACTTGACACAATTGTCTCTTAAACTATCTACGTTGTTTCTAAAGATTTTAGATCGGAAAAAGAGAACATCTAGGACGGGACTTGAACCCGCGACCAGTCCCTTACAGGGGGAATGCTCTGACCAACTGAGCCACCTAGACACGTCCCAGATATTCGAAATTCTCCGATACATTATACGTCTTAAGGCGACGTTGGAGCCATCTACCGTAATTCTTGCGAACTACGGAAACAATGAATAACTTTACAGTCATTTTTAAACATTGTTTTTTGATCATTGTCCCGTCCTAGATGTTCTCTTTTTCCGATCTAAAATCTTTAGAAAAAAGTAAGCATACAAAATGCTTAAAAAATTTAATTGAATTAATTAGGCGGAGTCATCAAAAAACAATGTTTAAAAATGACTGTAAAGTTATTCATTGTTTCCGTAGTTCGCAAGAATTACGGTAGATGGCTCCAACGTCGCCTTAAGACGTATAATGTATCGGAGAATTTCGAATATCTGGGACGTGTCTAGGTGGCTCAGTTGGTCTGAGCATTCCCCCTGTAAGGGACTGGTCGCGGGTTCAGGTCCCGTCCTAGATGTTCTCTTTTTCCGATCTAAAATCTTTAGAAAAAAGTAAGCATACAAAATGCTTAAAAAATTTAATTGAATTAATTAGGCGGAGTCATCAAAAAACAATGTTTAAAAATGACTGTAAAGTTATTCATTGTTTCCGTAGTTCGCAAGAATTACGGTAGATGGCTCCAACGTCGCCTTAAGACGTATAATGTATCGGAGAATTTCGAATATCTGGGACGTGTCTAGGTGGCTCAGTTGGTCAGAGCATTCCCCCTGTAAGGGACTGGTCGCGGGTTCATGTCCCGTCCTAGATGTTCTCTTTTTCCGATCTAAAATCTTTAGAAAAAAGTAAGCATACAAAATGCTTAAAAAATTTAATTGAATTAATTAGGCGGAGTCATCAAAAAACAATGTTTAAAAATGACTGTAAAGTTATTCATTGTTTCCGTAGTTCGCAAGAATTACGGTAGATGGCTCCAACGTCGCCTTAAGACGTATAATGTATCGGAGAATTTCGAATATCTGGGACGTGTCTAGGTGGCTCAGTTGGTCAGAGCATTCCCCCTGTAAGGGACTGGTCGCGGGTTCAAGTCCCGTCCTAGATGTTCTCTTTTTCCGATCTAAAATCTTTAGAAAAAAGTAAGCATACAAAATGCTTAAAAAATTTAATTGAAATATCTACGTTGTTTTTTACTATTATTTTTTCTGCAATTACGAATTCTAGAGCGTTAGCATTCAAAGTTACGTTTTTCTTTTGACTTTTTTTTGTTTGAACTTGTCAATGACAAGCACATCCTTACTAATATTATAAATGTGAAAGTAACTCTGTCTGTCTGTCTGTCTGTTACGCTTTCACGCCTAAAACACTGAACCGATTTTGCTGAAATTTGGTACAGGGGTAGATTAGACCTTGGGAAAGGACATAGGCTATGTTTTGTCGCGATAACCGACATCTACGCGGGCGGAGCCGCGGGCAAAAGCTAGTATAAAATATATAAAGTTAGATATCCCTTCTAGGGCATACTAGGGTCCTCGGGTACACAGGCAGATGCACACCATGCGGTTTTAGTCGATTACTACGGTTTTAGACTGTTAGTGGTGAACGAATCCCCTCCCGCTCCTACGAGACGCGCGCGGTGATACGATTACGGTACGATCGATACGATATACGGGATTTAATCATTCGATTTTTTCATTTTACACATTTTATCCCATACTTATTCCAATAGTAACAGTTAGTTACTACGACTCCTAAGACTTAATTACGTAGTAAAGTAATCTATATTGCTAAGTAAATGTACATTACTATATACCAGATAGTAGAATATTTCGTTTCACCGCGCAATTAGCTAAGCCTATCATTGTTATTGCTTTTCTCGGTCAAATGTCTCATGTGACCGCTAATCCTTCCACTGAGCCTTAATGAGCCACGTTTGGTGAACACTAAGCCATTTCCTACAAAGAGGTAATAAAGCCGCGACCATCACTTACGAAAACAACATACTTGCGATTTAGTTTAGAGGTACTTGTGGTAGGTATGTTACTTTGATATTTTGAGGTCGATGAATACTCTATTTTTAAGACAACTCTTGTAAAATATATATCGGTTTGGAGAGCGACTTTATAAACTAAAGCATACCTTTTTTTTTTTTTATCGTCCGGAATTCCCTCCCCCGCGTGCCAGCGCTGGCGGTTATGTCGGGCTTGAACCGACTAAAACCGCACGCCACTTTGTTATTCACTGAAAGACTTAGAAGTGAGATCAAGTTACGTAATTTTTCATAATAAATTATTAAATCAATAAATATTCTACGACATTCTACATAGTGCTTTCTAGACCCAAAGTAAGCATAGTTTAACTAGCTTGTGTTATGGGTTCCAGAATGCGGATAAAAATACTTTTTTTTGTAAATACATACATAGTATACATAGAAACACCCAGATCAATGCAAATAGACATATACATGCATACAAATATTTACACTGAGCGGGAATCGAACCCGCGCCCTTTGTCGTAGCAGTCGAATGCACTACCGCTACGCCACAGAGGCAGTCCCATAGTAGGCATAATGGTACCTGGGTGATCGAACTTTGCTCTGTTTTGTAGTAGTTTTTTTTTGGGGAGGATAACCATTTGGTAGGAACACCTATTAGGAGAACACCCTAGGGGGTAGTAGTGTATTGACAACCAAATTTCGCCAACCTTCTTCTTGCCATTCAGCGGGGTGCTGTCAATTGATGAACTAAGTATAAAAATAACCACGAGATTCGAACCCTCATACTTAACAGTCGTACGTACTACCCTCGTCAAGAGGTCCCTGGTGGTTGAAATCAGGTGTTGAGTCACCTTCACCCTATTTGGCTGGCTTGATGAGAATGTGACTAATACAGAGTATACGGACGCAGCTTATTAACCGATGCATGTTCGAAACGCTGAGAAAGACAGCACGTCTCGTAACGAAACAAATTTCTGCAAAACACATGTCGCACTTTATAATTTATTAATGTGCCTACCTATATCAAGTTTCGATAGAAAAGTAAGGTAATTGTTCAATTATGTATGATCCGGTAAGATTTCAATATAATAAAACCAGTCGTTAATAAGTTGCTAAGATATATAATGATCTTATTTATTTCAGTAACCATAACTCTCAACTCAGTCGCGTCAGTTACTGACTCTTATTTATTCTACTACCTATTTACTCTACTAATCAGTTAGACTCCCTACTAACTAGAATAACATACGATCTGGTCTCATTATGTTTCTAACAATATTTACTAAGTATTCCTTAATATAAATATTGCTTTAAATAACTAAATATTGTGGAACAAAGTATACAACGCCATCTAGACCCAAACTAAGCAGAGCTTGTCATATGGGTTCTAGAATGCGGATAAACATACTTAAATACTTTTTTTTGTAAATAAATACATATTATACATAGAACACCCAGGCCAATACAATTATACATATTTGCACTGAGCAGGAATCGAACCCACGAACCTCTAGCTTAGCAGTCGAACGCACTACCGTTACGCCACAGAGGTCGTCATTTAGAACTTCTATTTTTCACACTAAATACTAACAATATTCTTTTATTCAGTGTACTAATTTTTTCATCAGTTAATCACCGGCTGGAATTAATTAATCCACTAGAAAAGTAAGACGTATCTTTTAAAAAACTAAAATAAACAAGTTGAATTCCTGAGACGAGCTCAGCCGAATACTATATACTATATATATATATATATATTAAGGGATTTTCGATTTTGCGATTTTTTTTTTTGCGATTTTTTCTTTATCTTGCAATGGTTCACCCCAGCACGAATCTATTACCGAAAACAGCAACTCGATAGCTCATCTCCTTAATACCCAAAACCGTGACAGAAAATTAGCAACGACGACGTCGACGACAACTCGATAGCTTTTCTATTGAAAATCCCTAAAAATACCACTACACTTCGTGAATACAGAAACAAAAGAAAACCCTTGATAATCTTTCTTTAGAATCTATATCAAAGATCCTGTGAAAAGATACAAAAATAAGTACAATTTATCGTTGTAATCAAATTTTATTTTATCTTTTTTTTTATTTGAGGCCTTACCACGATGCGTCGTGGTAAGGACCTTGAGCTGTAAGACTTATTAAAATTTTAATTAAATAAGTTCACAGTATGGTACTTTTTAAATTACTAAGTTTATTTAACAATGAAGATTTTTCCATTGTTTTTTATTAAGGTACCTGGTCTGTGCGACATCAGATTTGACGTATAGTCGTATTTTACACCAACACTTCGTTAACAATATTGATTGATCAACGTAATACAGTGCGAGTTCCAGAATATGATGCAAGTAAGAACCTACTGGTATCTAAATTGTAAATTCACTTTAACAGTTCTTTCATATCCATGAATTATCTGTTTGATCAGTACAAATGACGGGAAAGTGAATTCAGCGATCCTCGTCCTAACAGTTACCAATACGAAGAACCCAAAACAAAGAGAAATTACGTATTTTGCAGTTTATTGAATGTTACTCTTGAAACTAAATGCCGTACATTTAGTGGCACCTTATTACGTTATACAAAAAGATTTAACCGATCGACACAATGGCGCCAGTATCCATATTACTCTTAACATTTTCATCGATTTTGACATTCCATTTAGATAAGAAAGGTCGTTTGCAAAATATGATAATACTGAAATTCACTGAAGATCGTGTTATCCGTAACGGGCTTTAGGGTACATCAATATGAACTTTTGAAAGTGGATGGAAGTGACGTGACAGTTGTAAATTAATTGACTGAGATGCCAACTCCAGAAAAAACGATAGCTTTACTGCAATATTTGCGAATTATATTTAATCCACTAATAATATATAGTAACTATTCAATAGATACAGACAGAATCAAGAGTACTAGAAGGATTATTAACCAAACTTCCCATTTGGTTAGAAAACCGAAGAATAAATAACATTGATTGATAGGTTCGACTACACATTTCACACGTGAGTGAAGTCATAAGTAAAGTTTAATGAAATAGTCATTATATTCGCAGAACTAATTCTATTTGAAATGTGAAACCTTTACTTAATGTTATTTGTGGGTAGTCCCAACGTAAATCGACTGAAATAGTTTCGCCCCCGGAGAATAATTCTACTTTAACCAAACTAACGAAATATTCCGTTTATGGGTGAAGCAAACTAGATCTTGATTGTAGGCAACTAGAGATATCTAAACTCCTTAATAATTAGAATTATAAGATAGAAACTTCAAGCTGAGTTAGTTTTACCTTCATTTTCTACCAATTTTTATGCAGTTTAATTATTTTTCCACTTTTTTATCTATTTAAAAGGTATTTGCAAAGTGTCATCATCATCATTAGCATCAACCTATTCTAGTCCACTGCTGGACATAGGTCTCCCCTAATGAGCACCAAAGTGTAATAGGCTATTATTCTATAATGATGAAGTACTACTGTATTATTTGTATTAATAAGAAATACAACAACCAAAAGTATGTTTTATGGTGAATTAAAAAAAAAAAAAATTAAAACCGAAATACGACGCCCATGCAGAGCACAAGGCCAGCATGAATACAATCAGCTGATAAAAAATAACTCTAACGGGAATTGGTGCTCAGATGTTGATGAGTTATAAGTTTAAGTTATAATCGGTTACGCTTCACCACTGTAACTGATAGCTAAAACTAAATACATCATATTAGTTTTAATTTTAAAAAAAAGAGCAGTAAGAATTTAGGTAGAACTTAACTCCATCTCACGTCCATATAAAGTTAATAAAAGTGAACAAGAAAATTCGTCGCCGTAATTTGCAAATCCAGCGCCTTTTTATTTCCATGAGTCTTAAAACGACAATATTTAATGTTTTACTGGGTTTTTATTACGGCCTTTCTTTTTCATGTGGCGAGTGACGAGTTTCAAAGATTAAGGTAAAGGAATTCTTTAGTAAAGAATAACATTTAGTTATTGTATTATCGAAGCGATAGAGGGCTGTCGTAGCGTTAGAGTATTGTCGTAGCGTTTGAGCGTTGGCGTAGCGATAGAGCGTTGTTATAGCGATAGAGCGTTATCGTAGTGGTAGAGCGTATAACTGCTTAATCAGACGTCGCTGTTCTAATTCCCGCTTAGTGTAAATATTTGTATGAATGAAAATATAAGCAATAAAGGCAGCAAAAACCTATCATGGGCTGGTGTGGTTTGTAAATACTGGCAGTCACCTCTTAAGTAATTAAAGACACTTAATTTAGTGTTAGTGTTGTTAAAGTTAAAGTTAAAGTTAGTGTTAATTCTTGTTAAAGGATTAGGTCTTCGTTGTTTAATTGTCCATTGGTTGTAAACATTTATGATATGTGTTGCGAGAAACTTAACAACATACAATGATGGCTCGGCCTCAGGTGCTGGATCAGCGACGTATGTACTGTACATACGTCGCTGATGCAGCGCCATATGAGATATTAATAAGATGTAAAGTCAAGAGACTGTACAAACACAATACGTCAAGTAAATACTCCTAGGGGCATCGTTATGCATTTAGCTCACACCAAATCTCTCTCCAAATAAAGAGCGCAATTATCAAAGTGGTTGTCAGACTTACCTAGTATATTTTAACTCACCGCACATAAACACTTGAAGTAGGTGTTTGGTTTTATTAACGATCCTCAAATAAGTTTTGTAGCTTGTTGGTTTTACTCAGTCATTTATACAGTGGGATTTAACGCCCAGGTACCCGCGTTTTGGTTTATTATTGTGTCTAATTAGCCAACTGAATTTCATAATGAAACGTATTATAGTTTGAAAACTACAAACCACGCTTTGTATCCCACCCCACCCTTTTGACCGAGTTAAATGTATGAGGATCGTCGTAACAAATCAAATGAGACCAAACTCGAGGGGCTGTTAGCTTACTAGTAACCGTTTTAGAGTCCAAATATCTACGCGAACAGCTGCTCTGGTAACAGAGCAAGGTGGTCCTGTCTCTATCATCAGATCAGCGCGATAATGTTAAATTATTTACGAAGATTCAAATTGATTCAAAAGTAAAATTCTGATTGATAACCTAATTAACTGTTATCACGTATTTTTAGGGATTTTCTTTAGAAAAGCCCTATTGCTATCGAGTTGTCGTCGACGTCGTCGTTGCCAATTTTCTGTCACGGTTTTGGGTATGAAGGAGATGAGCTATCGAGTTGCTGTTATCGGTAATAGATTCGTCCTGGGGTGAACCATTGCAAGATAAAGAAAAAATCGCAATAATCGCAAAATCGAAAATCCCTTGTATTCGGCTGAGCTCGAATCAGGAATTCAACTTGTTCCTATTTAATCCCATTAGAAGTAGGTTGAAAGCGATTTCCAAGATTTAACCAATACTAAAGTACTTAAGTTAAAATATAATTTTTCGTTTAAACAGTCACTCTTATTTATCTCCTTCTACTTCTTCTAAGAAATGCCTATGACCTGATTTTTCCATCATGAGCCATTATGTAGTTTTAAACATTTAAGACCACAGAGTGTTAGGTTCCAGGAAATTGTTCCAAACAAATAACATTACAAAAACTGTTAACCTTGCGTTGGCATTGTTACGTACTTCTTACAACTATTCGATTATTTTCTGTTACCACAGGAGTACCCATGCGAACTGAAGTTGAAGCTTACGTGAGCAAGTGGGAAGAATCAAACCAAATACATTCAGCTTGGTTGGACTGCGGTCCTCACGCAGGGTTATCAAACATTTAGAATAACCATACTGCAATACATAATTTTGTTATTAGTATGTAAGCCTTGCCAAAAGTAATAAATAATAAATAAATCATTCACCAACTATAACAAACTATTATGTTATGTGGTTAGTCCACATAATATATTATTATTTATTTGAGGTTGGAATGAATTTCAATTTGGAACGGGACGAAGAAACTAGATAAATGAGTCAATGGATTTTACATCAGTATAGGCATAGTGCGTCTTTTCGTAGTGTCATCTGTACGACAGCTATACACAGGAAATGGTCAGGTTTTGGTCTTAAATCGATGTCAAATTGCTACAAACAGGTAGTTTTTAAAATACAATGGTGTTGGCAAATAAGAACGCAACCATATTTATAGTAAGTAAGTTCACCACATTTCCTTTTTTCAAGATGTCTACTCGCGTGTAAGCTTGTAACTCTGTAACCTGCTAACAATATAGGTAACGTTGCATTTTATTAATTATCGTTTATTTATTTATTTTCACATAAATATCAACAAATGGCATGCATGCGGCGGCCGCATGTGTTTAACTAAGCGTTTAAAACTTATTAAATTAATCTAAATCTAATGCAAATCTTTTTTTTTTCATAGCGGATAGGCTCGCGATTAACGGCTGGTTTCAATAATCCATATATTCTTAACCAGCAGTTAAAATAGCTACCATTAGTATCTATCGGGGATTTTTTCTGCTTCAATAAACAAAGATAAACAGAAAATGACTTTGATAATATGGAAACCGCAGTTACAGAGACATTAATGTTGACTGTTTATCTACCTTTAACTGTAGGTAGATTATTGAGACTGGCCGTAACACTATCTCAACTGTTAGTAAGTGATAGTATGGTCGATGATTGTATTTGAGATTGATATAATATCATTCGAACAACGTTATAACAAATATAAAATTGCGTCAGTAGTTATAGAGTTGTAACGTCGAAAAAGTGTATAAAAGCAGGTCTCATTTCTATGTTTTGAAGACATTAGTTGGAAAGTAGGTTAATAGTTGTAATAATTGTGTTAATGGTGTTATTAGAAGTATCCTCGCGTAACATTAAACTTTGTGAATATTATAGTACTAAAACATCAAAGCGTTGTTATTTCCTGGACATCCTAAACCAAGAAGTCTGTATATGCATGCAGAAGTCTGTCTGTGTATGCCTATTCAATTCACTATGGCTTGAGACTACCAGGTCTAATCCCGTTATTGAAATAGAAGTCCGCTGGCTGTAGGTGTCTTTCTACTCAAATGTTTCTGTAACTAAGCGCGATAGTTTTTTTTTATTTTCTAGGATGATATAACTAACTAAAGTTTAAGATCAATCTGGAGTTTACCAATCTTATATTAACAAAGTATCCCGCTGGCTGAAAATTAGTTTCTCTTCAAATATTTATGTAACTAAGCGTGATAGAAAAAAAAACATTCTAGGATGATAACATCACGTTTTGTTCAGGATGCGCTAGAACTAATAATTAATATATAGAAATAAAACCAAGCACGCATCTCCATGACGGGGGATCCCGCTGAATGTAGACACAGTCGCTCTGGAATACATTCACTACTTTCTGTGTTTCAATGAAGACGTTACGCTGTCAATTTCGACTATCATGACTTGCTTCAATTCAATCGAAAGCTAGAAATTGACAGAAGATAGACAGACAGAAACGCTAAGATTTGTGATCAAGGTTTAAGTCTTCATTGCTTGACCACAAATCTTAGCGTCTTGTAATAGTCACTAATTATATAGTTGAATATTTAGTTGAATCACTTGGGCTTTAAGCTGAGAAGATATCTTTATGTAAAAAGAACTGAACGTAATTATTCCTTGCCAACCCTGTTACTAGTATTTAAACACGTCGCACCCTGTTACTAGTATTTAAGAGTCCTTTACTGGGTCACTACCGTGTTTTCATGGTTATTGTACAGGTATAAGAAGTTAAGACAGCTTTCTTGATTCTGCATTTATTTGATTAAAGTTTTATAAACTTCGTACACTCTATAGTATATTATGCATAATAACTGTTATAAAGATTATAGATAGTTCAGGTGCCATTATCACTAAACGCTTAAGTATTTACGCAAAAGTGATATTAAATATAAATATACAAAACACTGTTCACTTTTTTTGCCTATCACATAATCACTGAAGTCTTTGTACTTAAAGCTTGAAACTAGAAAGTTTCACGGTAATAAACAGATTTATTCGGTACAATAACAGTGGAAGCTGATAATTTAAAGACTACTGAGCACTGAAATTAATAGTTCGGTTTGGTATTCTGTAACGAAAAGTTCGTTTTAGTACAATCAGTACAAGTTCGTTTTAGTAAAATCTACTTTTTATAAAAGTTTGTTTAAAATACTTCTTTCTTTAAAAATCTTCAGACCTTGGAGATCATGTAGCACCAGTGTTTTTCCCATGAGCTCAAACTTAATAGGTTTATCTTGTTTAGTTTATGAGTTGCTATAGCCACATTCCTACTCCATCATCAGACCAGCTCCATGGTACCATATTAATGCATTGTCATCCAAACTTAAGTAGCATGCAAAATTTCATCTCAATTGGTTAAGCATAACTGCCTCAAAATTCAGTTTCAAAATTTAACCCGAACTTACATATTAACTCGCAAGTTAAATAAAAGCTTGTAAAAAATGGTCACATGTCAACTTATACCCCTCTTATTGTAAGAAGAGTCCCAGAATTACATTAACGTGGTAGCCATTCGCGTGTTCGAAGTCACCTCCAACCAGCCTGTCTTCACACATTAGCCTATGTGTTATTTGAGACTATATTCTATCCCTGTACCAAAATTCGGCCAGATCCGTTCAGCCGATTTCGCGTGAACGAATAATAAACATCCATATATACCCACAAACTTTCGCGTTTATAATAGTAGGATAAGTAAGAAGTAGGATTACCTAAACAATACCATAATGTACGTCTTACGAATACACACTTTATTACTTGATCTGATCTCTTGGGAAAAGATTTTGAAAGCTAAAAGCATTTGAACTGAAGGTTTAAATCGATTTGTAACACAATATTGTAATACGCAGAATATAAAACAAAACCAGCCAGATGGCATAGCCTCGAGAGGTTGTCGTTTGAGGATAAAAATAAGTTAATACGGAACATTCATAGCCACCGTACCGTACGGTATATCCTTAGATGCTGTAAGTACCGAATCGCCCTGCCCTGGTTGTGAGAGACTTCAACTCTTGGTCTCTGGCTTTAGTACGACGTTCCCGAAGTCAGAGAGGGTGAGTTAGGGGCAACAGTGCTCCAGCCTAAAGCTCGGAAAAGCACTGTCCCGGGAACCAATATTATTCCAGGCCGAGCATGGGTACTGGCCCTTGAGGAACTAGGCCTTGATTATTGGAGCTCTTTAGCGCATGCCTCAAAAGAGGTGAGTTTCCGAAGGAGTGGAAGACTAGGAAACTGGTATTGATCCGGAAGGCGGGGCAGTCGGCTGGCCAACCATCCGGTTACCGGCCGATCGTTTTGCTCGACGAGGTTTGCAAGTTCATTGAGTGGATTATCTCAGAGCTCTTCGTCGAGCATCGTCAACGTTGGGCTAGACCTGGAGGACAATCAGTTTGGTTTTCGCCAGGGGCGCTCCACCATAGATGCAATCATGTGCGTTAAGAGCCTGGCGAAGAAAGCAGTGTCGCAGGGTGAGGCGGTGATGGCGGTGTCTTTTGACATCGCCAACGCCTTCAACTTGGGGAGGCGCTCGTGTATCATGGAGTGCCCCTCTGCCTCCGCAGGTCAGGGGGGCGAGAATTATCCTGCGGTGTTATACAGGGGTCGTTCTCAGGGCCGCTCCTATAGAACATAAGAAGGCGGTAGGTGTCAAAAGTATAAACAAGTTTCGGAATTTGCTCCCTTAAATTAAAATAGTTATCATTAGAATAATACATTAATTTTCTATGTTTCTTGTACTATTAACAAGTGAAAAGTCATACTCACGTTTGTGAACTATATGTAAACAGTAACTTAAGTTAAACGCCACCTGCCAGCATCCCACAATTCACAAGAACATTTTGTTACAAGTTTAGTACACTGTTAGTTGAAAGCACTGAAGATGTCACAGCTAGAAGAAATCCAAACCGTGCAGAAAAACCTCGAAGAGAGCTTCGTTAGAAAGATGGACGAGTTGCAAGCACAGCTACAGGCTGGAGGTACAGCCAAGGACACGGTGGCGAAGGTTGCTGAAGAGTTCCGTACGTTCCGGGAACTAATATTCAGCATTCTTGGGTTACTCCGGAAACAAATAGCTGAATGTATCGTATCCACAGACTCCATAGATACTTGGCAACGCCGCAAAGTCATCATATTCTCAGGTATCCCAGAAGCGGACAGGGAGAGCTGCGCCAATACCATCGTGAGGATTTTGCACAGTAAGATGGGCTTGGATGGGATTAAGACCACTTCAGTAAAAACTTGTCATCGCCTAGGAGTCCTTAAAGCAGGCTATAACCGACCCATCCTAGTGAGATTCGACACTATGGATACAAAAGCCGCAGTATGGAACGCGAAAACACGGTTAAAAGGGTCCTCAATCTCTGTCAAGTAGTTCTTAACCAGGATCCGACAGGCACTGTTCGCCAAGGCCCGCTTGTACTTCGGGACGCGTCGCTGCTGGACACAAGATGGGGTTATCGTTGTTAGAACGCAGGATGGTCAGCGCTGCAAACTCACCACGGCCGAGGAACTACAACTTATCACCGACAAGCATCCCAAACCAGCATCAAGTACCAGGGACTAGTGGGGAACATGATCGTGTTTGTGTCGGATTTCTTTCTATTTATCTTTGTGACTGCGTAATTTCATAGTACATAATAACTCCCTGTGCCTATGTTCATTATCTGGTTGTTTCGATGAGTCATGGCGGTATGTTGGGTATGTTTGCATTGATTTCTAATAGTTTTAACGTTTACCTACTTGTTTTTAATCTAACTTTTACATTTTTCAAAATTACAAACAACACAAATCAGTCAGAATAGCACTTTGACAGTTTGACGTCTTTAACGTTCCATTTTACTCAGCTGCCATCTCTGGCACAGGGGGTTTTTGCTCTCATTGTTCTTATACAATTTTTTCTTATGGTCTGTTATTCGTTGCGCCGAAAATAACTTTTATGTTACAGTAATTGTGAGAGTTTGCTGGCGGGTGGTGCAGAGACTGATACATACATCAACTCAGAGTATTTATTGGTCGGGTATATATACTTTTTTTTTTTTCTTCCTTCTTTTACTATTATATTATTCGATATTTAAGTATATATTATTTCTATTTATACTATTTTACTAATAATGAGTGCTAACGACTCCTTCCTTTCTGCCTATGATACGGATACACTGTCTGAAAATGATAGCTTTTGTTCAATCACTAATACTGCTATAACACTTGGAGATACACTTCGAGAGCGCTTTGAACAAGATTTGGGACGGTCATTTAATGTCTGCCATATAAACGCACAAAGCGTGCCCGGACATTATAGTGACCTCGTTGCCACCTTTACTGACTCTCTCGTCCATGCGATCCTGATTTCCGAGAGCTTTTTGAAGCCTAATCTTCTCTCTGCTTACTACCCACTCCCAGGATTTGTGTTAATCAGGAACGATAGGCTGGGTAAGGAGGCAGGGGGTGTTGCCATATATCTCCGTAGCGATCTACCTTTTAAAATAGTTGGCTCATCCCCTTCACAATACTCAGCTAGTGCCGAGTTCCTTTTCCTTGAGGTCTGGGTCAGTGGTGTCAAGCTGGTCCTTGGCATTGTTTACTGTCCCCCTACGGTCAATTATTTCACTGATTTCGAATTGGTATTAGAATCTTTAGGGTCTGATCATGAGCATCACATCATCATGGGTGACCTTAACACTAATCTCCTTGCAGGTGACTCCTCAAGGGCTCACAAACTCCTTCACATAGTCGAGTCAGTCAGTCTTCACGTTTTGCCACTTAACGCCACTCATCACAATAAAGACGTGGAGGATACCTGACTCGACTTGATTCTCACTTCTGCTCCTAGTCTCGTTCACTCTCACGGCCAGTTTTCAGCACCGGCTTTTTCACATCATGATTTAATTTATGTCTCTTATACTCTTAATCCTCCTAAACTCAAACCTAAAGTGCTGCATAGGCGTTGTTTTGGGCGCATGGAACACAATAAATTGTGTGCTGATTCTGCTGAGGTCGACTGGACGCCTTTAGCAGAGGCTACCACAGTCGATGATAAAGTTCTGTTCTTTAACAAAACGGTAAACAGCCTTTACGACATACATGCCCCTGTTAGGAGAGTGAAGCTCAAGCATCCCCCGGCACCATGGCTTACAAACGAGGTCCGAATGGCTATGAGACGCAGGGACCGGGCATATTCTAAATTTAAAAATAATCGTTTGGATATAAATTGGGACGCTTACAAGACTGTCAGAAATCGGTGTAACCAGGTGATACGGAACGCTAAACGCCGACACTTTTTCGATAACATAACCAGTTCATCACCAGCTGATGTCTGGAAGTTTCTTGGGACATTGGGAATTGGTAAGCAAAGGCAGCAGGAGCTACCCAAGACAATTGAGTTAGATGCCATTAACCGTCATTTCTCCACCTCTCTTGCAATTGATGGCCTAACCAAGCGTCAAACGGTAGACTTCATAGCCGGACTAGCCAGTCCCAGTTATACTCCCTTTCAGTTTTCTCCAGTCACGACGGATGAGATTTAAAAAATCATCTTGTCCATCAAATCTAAGGCAGTGGGCTGTGACAGTATTAGTCGTCGAATGATTACATTGATCCTGGACCACCTTCTCCCAGCTATCTCACACATTATAACCTTTTCCTTGGATTGTGGTCAGTTCCCTACGTCTTGGCGGAAAGCATTTGTCCGTCCCCTACCCAAAATTTCTAATCCCTCACTTCCTAGCCACTTTCGTCCGATCTCAATCCTTCCTTTTCTGTCCAAAGTGCTGGAGGCCTGTGTGCATAGACAGCTGTCCAACTTTATACATCGCAATGACATATTAAGTCCACTGCAATCAGGATTCAGGCCGGGACACAGCACTACTTCTGCTCTCCTCAAAGTGACGGGTGACATCAGAGATGGGATGGAGAAGTCTATGGTGACTGTGATGGTCTTAGTAGACTTTTCCAACGCTTTTAACTGTATCAATCACGACATACTATTGTCCATCCTTACCCATATTAAAATCTCATCCGATGACCTGGATTGGTTCTCGTCATATCTTCAGGGGCGCCAACAGTCAGTTTGTACCGATGTGATGTCATCGAGTGGGTGCAACCTTGACTCAGGGGTCCCTCAAGGCGGCATACTTTCTCCTCTTCTTTTCTCTATATTCATCAACTTCTTAACCTCCGACCTTCAATGTGCGTACCACCTGTATGCTGATGATGTGCAATTGTATAGCAAAGCCCCCGTGGATAACATCTCGGAGGCTATTGATAAAGTAAACGCAGACTTGGGTTTTTTGCGTGGCTGGTGTGACAGGTACGGTCTAGCCGTTAACCCTGACAAATGCCAGAGTATCATAATAGGAAGTAGTCATATGATGAGAAGGTTGCAGGACGTGACCTTGCCATTGATTAAATTCGATGGCAAGATTATCCCTGTCACAGACAGTGTCAAGAACCTGGGCTTAAATCTTGACTCAACCTTAAGTTGGCGGGTTCAAGTTACTAACGTCTGCCGGAGGGTAACTGGGACACTGAGGGCTCTTTACCGACTCAAAAATTTTCTGCCTCATAAAACCAAGACAATGCTTATGCAGTCTTTAATCTTTCCTATCTTGGACTATGGTGATGTGTGCTATTTCGACCTGAATGCAGATCTACTCAATAAACTGGACCGACTTCTCAACAATTGCATTCGATTCGTCTACAATCTTAGGAAGTACGACCACGTTTCGGCTTGTCGTGTGGAGCTGGGTTGGCTACCCATACGACGGCGACGCAGTCTACGGGCTGTCACATTAGTGTATACCCTATTAAATTCTCCTAACGCTCCTACCTACTTAAAATCCCATCTCCATTTACTCGGTTCTAATCATAATAAAAATCTACGCTCCTCTAACAATCTCCTTCTTCACTGTCCCACTCACACTTCAAGCCTCGTCCATTCCTCTTTCTCTGTACAATCCATTCTCCTTTGGAATGCCCTTCCTCTGGAAGTCAGGATGTCTCCAAATCGCACTTTATTCAAAAACAGAGTACGCCAGCTCTATAACGAACCATAGGCAGAATAACATTCATAAGATTTTTCCCGTATGTATATGTGTATTTAATGTAAGTATATTTGTACGTTTATGTCTATATATATTATTATACTTAAGTATATTCTTTGCTAACTTATTTATATTTGAATATATACATTTTATATATGTATTAATATGTTTATCGGTTGTAATATGTTCACCAAAAAATTATATCATAGGTACTAGATCACACACTCTCTCAATAATTTACTAGCACCTACCTTAACAATATCTCTGCATCACCCTAAGGTTGACTGGTAGAAAATGCCCATGGCATTAAGTCCGCCTTTGTACATTTATTTGTGCAATAAAGTTTAAATAAAAAATAAAATAAACATCGGCCATGATTGGATGCTGCACGGTCCATTGCTCGAAGGTGTCAGCGATACGTGTGACGCTGACGACAACCACGTAAAGGCGCGAGAAGCAACGCACCCATGCGTGCCACTAAGAACCACGCCAGGTGTTGCTCACGTTGTGGGTCGAAGGCGGCTGGTACTCTTTCTGCGAGCAGGTAATGCACGCAAAAGAGGTGGCGGAGGGAGAGCGCAAGAGAACCCTGCCCTCCGAGTTCCGCAGTATATGCCCAGGACTACCGACCTACATGATCGGGGCCTGAGGATGGAAGGGCGGACGACTCGCCGTCCTTACAGAAGCAGGCTAAGACGGAGGCGTATGGTGTGTATCCTTCACGCGCCTTATTCAACCGAACTGGGAAACAACCCGACCCCATAGGCGGTGCTGTGATGGCGATTAAAGTCCGCCGATAACCTTGGACAATGGATTCCGATACACCCATTCATCGTTGGCACTGATGGGGTAGAGCACGTGGGGGCTTCCACAAGCAAAAAGAAAATTGGGTGGCGAATCGATCCCTAGATACCTTAATGTCAGTACTATCACGTGGTAGGAAGTGACCATTTGCTATGACGACATTGACAATGTGACGATATTCCAAAAATTACCTCAATAATGGTAAATCACGATGGATTTCAACGGATTATGGATTCCAGAATACGTACCTCCTTTTATGAGAATGGCCATTGAGTTAATTTATATTTTCGTTGGTGTAAATGCTTTCTAAACGTGACCGTCGTGGTTACTGGGAGTTTACGGAAGCTACAAAGCTTATGGTACTTTGGAGATGACCACTTTAATAAATTATCATTTAATAAAGTCATTCTTGTACAAGGTTATTTTATGCGATGTTCACAGCTCCATGAATGCATAGTATGGTAGAATTGCAACACAAAATCAAAATACGGTCTCAATTTAGGCAATTTTATGTGAGTTTCGAAAACTGCACCATATATTCATAACATCTGTACACTTTAGAAAATTGACATTCAAATAGATGTGAGATTATATCGTTGAAAACTTGCCTCAATTTGCGGAAGAGCAAAAAGTAGGATCACTTTATTTTATGACGTATAAAATGACTATTTATTTTAATGCCATCGCCAGAATGAATTTTTCAGACATTTTAGGTCGTAAGATTCGTGAGGTTGCGATTTGTTTAATGTCATGTCATTACACATTTTATTATGGAGATTTTCCAACTTTTAAGACCTGAACAGACGATCTAGTATGCCTACAGCGATGCTTATAACTGACTGCCATTAAAATGTACGGTACAGAGAGAATGTTGAACTAGATTCAACTAACTTTTCAAACTCCTACATCTGTAAGCCGGAACACTGCACTAACTACTTAAGAAATAATAACCCCAAAATCAAGTTACTTCACATAAACATCTGTAGCATTAATAAAAATTTTGATGGACTTCGCATGTTGCTCCTGCAAACTAAAATAAAGTATGATGTTATAGTACTAACGGAGTGCTGGCTAAGTAAAGTCGTCAATTATCCCCATCTGGACGGATATGCAGTTCACTACACCAAATCCCCAATAAATCAGAATGATGGTGTAGCCATCTATATACACACAAGTATCACGTACACAATAATCGAACCACTTTTCAAAGACGGATCTTGCCTGGTCTGTAAAATTGATGATATTAGTATCGTGGCCATTTACCGCTCTCCATCATTGAAGACAAAAAACAACTTTGATAACTTCATCGATAGCTTAAACCAAGTGTTCACCAATACCACGTCTAGAAGCCTGTTCCTCGTTGGGGATATAAATATCGACATTAGTACAAACAGTACCAATCCATACACAGAAGAATATCTCACTCTCAACGCAACCCATGGCCTCTTGCCTACTCACAATAGTCCCACAAGAGCAAGTCAAAAATGTGTGGACCATATACTAACAAACTCAGTCCTACCAACCACGACTCTCTTGTTACAATCATCCCTGACGGACCATCTGCCATTAGTCCTGGTCATTGACAAACAAATAAAAAAACGCCAACAAATATACACCAGGTCTACCACCGACTATATTCAAATCAAGGCAGAATTGGAAAATACAGACTTTTCTCATATTTTATCTTGCCAAGATACGAATCTAGCAGCAGACAACTTTTTGTCTATGCTGACGTCCACAGTAAACAGGCATACCAACTCAATCCGAATAACAAGAAAAAATAAAATCCTTAAGCCGTGGATGACAGCAGGCTTACTTCGCAGCATTAGAAACCAAGATAGACTGCACATGAAATCTAAATAAAAGCCAGACAGTATCACTCTAAAAATAACTTACACAAGATACAGAAATTTCTGCAATGGATTACTTCGCAAACTAAAAACCGAATATGAAAAAGCTGAAATAGATAAAGCAGGAAACAATACAAAGGCTTTATGGAAAGCCATCCAAACCATCACAAACACAGGAAAAGTACATACTTCACCCGTGGAATTGCTGCAAACCCATCCAAATCCGTTGACCTCAGTGAACCATGTGTCTAAATATTTCGGTGAACTTGGACAGCACTTAGCTGATAAGATACTTTCTGCCAACCCTCGCCCCCTATCTTTGGCAGCAGATCTGACACACAAAAACAGTCATCAAAGCCCCCCAAACTCCATCTCCATCACAGAAGTATCTGAAACTGAAGTCGAAACCATAATTTTACAACTTCGCCTCGATTGTGCCGTAGGGTGGGATAGTATCCCGTCTCGGGTCTTGAGGTTTTCAAGAGAAGCATTGCTCCCCCCAATAACCCATATATGCAACCTAGCCCTAACAAATGGGGTTTTCCCGGCCATTTTTAAAAAGTCAATAATACACCCAATCTACAAGAGTGGGGACAGGAACTGTGTTACCAACTATAGACCTATTGCAGTGTTAAGCTCACTATCAAAGATTTTGGAGAGGATACTGAATAATGCACTTCAACGGTTCCTCCACAAATACAACCTCTTAGCACAGAATCAATATGGCTTCCGTACGGGTGTCTCGACCGAGGATGCTGTATTGGACCTCACTACAAAAATCAGCAAAAGTCTTGACAATAGAACCAAGTGCTTGTGTATATTCTTGGATCTTTCTAGAGCCTTCGACACAGTCTCTGTCCCTATCCTCTTAGAAAAGTTAGAAAAGATCGGTGTTCGAGGCATACCACTTCAGATCTTCGTAGACTACCTGACCAATCGGAAACAATCAGTGAAAATAGACTGTCACGTAAGTGAGGAGACTACAGTTAATTATGGCGTCCCACAGGGGAGCATATTGGGCCCAACTCTATTTCAGCTCTATATTAACGACCTATGTACACTCTCCTTACCAAACACTGACATCTTCACCTACGCTGACGATACGGCTATCTTGGTTACGGGACCCAATTGGCAGGTTGTAAGGGAGAGAGCGGAACGCTCCCTATCCATAGTGATGCACTGGTTGAACAGAAATTTGCTTACACTGAATCTGACAAAAACAAACTTTGTCCCCTTTTCAATCACAAAGGTTGGTGATCCGCCTCAAAACTTCACAATAAAAGCAAACACCTGCACAACGCCACATTCATGCACCTGCAATGAAATTACCAGAGCAGACTCTATCAAGTATTTAGGCGTGATGATAGATAGTAGGCTTAGGTGGGACAAACATATTGCACTAATGACAACACGTGTGAGACGCCTGATCTACTTGTTTAAATCACTTCGTGACATTACCCCTCCAGAGAAACTAAAACTAGTATATCTGGCGCTTGGGCAGTCCGTAATTCAGTACAGCATTGCTGCATGGGGAGGAGCAGCTAAGTCTTATCTAATCAGCCTTGAGCGTGCACAAAGAGCTGTACTAAAAGTTCTATCAAAAAGGCCGTACAGATATCCTACTGTTAGTCTTTATTCAGACATAAAAGTCCTAACAGTTCGTCAAATTTATGTTCATCAAATAGCTCTGAGAAGGCACAAATCCCGGCCTACTACCGATCCCAATAGGCGAAGCAAGAAATATATTTTTCCAAGCACTCGCTGCAAAACGTCCTTTGCTAGACGTCAATTCTATAGTGTAAGTTCCAAAATATATAACTTACTGAACAAAAAACTAAATATCTCAGACTTGAATCGGCACGAGGCGAAAACTCAACTAACAAATTGGATACAAAAACTTGACTATCATATGACAGAGGATTTACTCAAATACACTGAATAAAATCATTATTTGCATCACTAAACTAATGTATTATGTTAAGAGCTGTAGGTCTACCTAGAGCTCTTCAAACACATTTACATATACGAGCACGACAGAGACACACACTAACATACAACCAAACACCTTACACATACACCTTCACACACACGCTCACACATACACATACACACTCACCCCTATTTTTCTCGCATTCTATAATATATAAACGAAAAAATTCAAGAAATTTAAAAAACCTAAAGTAGTAATAAGAGATAATGCAATGTAGTATGTATGCTTAAATTATGCTAAATAAATAAATAAGTTATACTAAACCATGGATCTGTTTCAGGAAATATGATGTGTTATGGTACGATGTATTATGGTGTAACTTGTTATATTGAAGTATACTTTGTTGTATAATTATTATAATAGGTACATATTATTAACGGCAAAGCTGTGGTGTAGTACGTTCTCACCTCACTCGTCCGTAATATTTTTATTTTATATACCGCATTTCTATGTCTGACTGCTGTCTTCCATAATACAGGCATTAGCCTAGTATGGAATACAGTTTCAGTATGTTCAGTGTCCTTTCTGTTTGATTTTAGAGTTGTAACCATCTGTCTAAAATGTGTACTTAAATCAAATAAACATTTATTTATTTATTAGAGATTAAGATTGGCAAAAAAAAACCTATATTTTTGTAATGTACTTTGGTTGTACAGCAGACGTTAGTAGGACTCAATCTTCGAGACAATTCCACCTTTTGGATCCACCTTTTCTGTCCATTCTTACCGGAGTAGGCTTGAGACAGCCGGTCTCTAAAGATTGATGCTATTTGTTATCAAGTTACAACAGTGAAAGTGCAGTACTTGAATGCAAGTACTTAAATGCAAATACTTGCCATGCAATACGGACTTCGGCTTACAAAAATCCCATCTAAAATGCATGCTTCATCTTTAAACAAAACCTGCATTTATTATAAACAAGCAGCATTTTCATTTGGGATTTTTAACATTTTATAAAGAAAAATCAAAGAATTTTTTCCTTTATATTACATTAACGTTTTCTGACAGCCCTAAGTATAGGTTGTGTTTGTGTGTGTGTGTGTAATGCGGGCGTATTTTAATTGAGGCATAATTATGTTTTTTTCGGTCTTTTGCACGGGGACAGGCGTGATGTTACAGTAACAGAACAATTGATTAAACGGTGCGCTTATGAATTAACTTGTGGTTTTGTGCCGTTTTCAAATAATGATTCTGAATAATAAATATTCTACGACATTCTACACAGCGCTTTCTAGGCCCAAAGTAAGCATAGTTTAACTAGCTTGTGTTATGGGTTCCAGAATGCGGGTAAACATACTTAAATACTTTTTTTGTAAACTTGTAAATACCTACATATTATACATAGAAACACCCAGACCAATGCAAATAAACATATTCATGCATACAAATATTTGCACTGAGCGGGAATCGAACCCGCGCCCCCTGACGTAGCAGTCGAATGCACTACCGCTACGCCACAGAGGCCGTGAAGGCTTAAGACTTTCATAAAGTCCAAGTCATAATGTTGGTTATCACCTAAATCTGTAGAGATCCCATCAGTTTCAGTTGCAAAATTAAAAATATCACAATGTGCCATTATCGAGTACCGCTAGATTGTGGTATTAAATAATGTTTTGGTCAGGTAAATCTCATGGTAAAAATTATGTACATAGACCATATTTTATATAAAAAATTGGCTGTCTATAGCCGCCTTGAGCCTATTAACTTCGGTAAACTGAACCAACAAGTATTAAATTGCTTTTTAGATGGTTTTGATTTTTGATACACATTATTTAATGGTTACCGAGTAAGTGAATATTTATGAGTGTTTTCATACTTTTCGTATGCACACATCTGCCTACTCATATTTGGTAATAATGTTCAAATATTTGATAAACGTTTAAATATGAATAAAATTAGAATCATTTACAATCCTAATATTTTCATAGGAAAATTTCGATTTCGACATTCTGTTGGATAAATAATTGTCATGGGTATAAATCTCGTCTTTGAGTGTTGCTTTTCAAATTAAGTTAAAGTATATCAAATTAAAATTACTGAATTGAAAATTTGATTGAAATTTATTTGTGAATTTATTTGAAAATTGTAATCGTTAGTGCATGACTACATTGACATAGGCGGTTTTAAAAAAAAAATATTCTACGACATACTACGCAACGCTGTCTAAACCCAAAATAAGCATATCTTAACAAGCTTGTATAATGAGTTCTAGAATAGGGATAAACTTAAGATACATTTTCTTTTGTCAATACATCAATAATAAACACAGAAAGTTGTTTGTTGGGAGTTTGTTTTGTTTGGAGGCTATAATGTATAACCTAACTATAAAGGTGGTTAACTACGGTTAGACATCAATACATATATATTATGAGAGATAGAGATACAAATGGAAGTTACTTGAACGTAAATGAAATTGCCGAGTACTGAGAAAACGGTTAGATTTATATGTATTTTTGAATATAAATGTTTTTCAGCATTGTATATTTTTTTAGGCACCAGAACTTTATAGTTTACAGTATCTATTGTTGTTATGAACAGTTTAGGATATTGAAACTGCAATAGTAGATTGTTACACAAGGGTTGAAAGTCAGCCACTTCACCCGAGATATTTCTGGCGCTCGAACGAAGTGAGAGCGCCAATAGTTCGAGGGTGAAATGATGACATTCACCCGAGGTCAACACTCTACTTTTCATTTCAACTATGTGAGGAAATTAAAATACTACACACACATTTAATGAAACAGGTATATTGATTATCAGTTAAATATAAAAGTAAAATTAGAACACTTTGAAGATAGCTTATTAACAACAGCTTTTGCCTGTTCTTTAATCTCATCGGGAGTTAAATTAATATCCATGTCACTGGAATCACTTTCCGAAACCATTTTAACCACAATTAACACAAGGTATTTGTTTATATATTGCGGGGATCGTGCGGTCCATGGCCCTGTATGGGTGTCCAATATGGGCGGGGGCCCTGAGGACCAGAACTGTGCGGATGCTGCGCGCTCCGCAGCGAGTACTGGCCATCAGGGTCATCCGAGGGTACCGCACGATCTCCTTCGAGGCGGCGAGTCTCCTTGCTGGAACTCCGCCATGGGACCTGGAAGCGAGAGCCCTTTCGCAACTGTACCAGTGGCGAAAGGAGGCGCGGGAGCAGGGATGGAACCCCGAGCCTCGAGAAATCGAGGCCGTGCAGTCCCAGCTCCGCCAGGCCATCGTGGTGGAGTGGAAGGAACGACTTGGGCAACCAAGCGCAGGGCACGCCGCAATAGCGGCGGTAAGGCCCATCATGGAGGATTGGCTGGAGAGGCGACACGGAAGCCTCTCCTACCGACTGACGCAGGTGATCTCAGGGAAGGGGTGCTTCGGGGACCACCTGCATCGGATCAGGAAGGAGCCAACGCCTGAGTGTCATCACTGCGACGCGAGCGAGGACTCAGGGCTGCACACGCTGGCGGACTGCCCGGCGTGGGAGGCGCCGAGGCGTGACCTCGTGGCAGCCATCGGGGTGGGAGTCCTCTCGCTCGGCAGCATGATTGCGGCAATGGTGCGGAGCGCGAGCGCGTGGGCCGCCGCCGCCTCCTTCTGCGAGCATGTAATGCTCGCGAAGGAGGTGGCGGAGTGCGCCCGGGAGAGACTTAGAACTCTCCCGGTCCGCCGAGCCCGCAACTTGCTCGCCGCGCGTCGCAGGCAACTCAGGCGCCGGAGGTCGCTTAACGACCTCCGTCCTCCATGAGCGCAGGCCTGGGGGTGGCGGGTGAGGCCACCTGTCACCCCAGCAGAAGCAGGCCGGGACGGTGGGGCGACTAGCGCCCCTCCCCCAAACCGGGGCAAGACGGGAACACCGTGGTTCCCAAACCCGAGGGGGCCATCTCGAAACCGGAGATGGCCCAGGGTCAGTCGGGGTGCGAGGGATATGCTCTATGGGCAACCTTACACCCCGGCGTCTGTAGACCCGAGACGGCGTGCGGTTTTAGTCGGTTCAAGCCCGACATAACCGCCCCCGCTGGCACGCGGGGGGGTATCCGAAGGGATTTCCGCACGATAAAAAAAAAAAAAAAAAAAAGGTATTTGTTTATATTGAATCTCGTTTTCCCGCTAATTCTTTAGCAAACTTAAATTGTTTTTTTTTTATACTGAAAAAAAAGTTATAATTCACGTACGATTTTCAAATGTTGGCAGAACATTAGAAAAGTTTTGAAAATCGAATCAGTTGGGTTACATTGTAGTCGAGTTGGTCACGAGATGTGCATTTAGGCGGCCATGTAAAAAAAAGCGTCATGATATCAAGGCAATATGACGTAATTAAATTATCATGGACTCCATTGCAAAACTTAAAATTAAAAAAAAAAACTTTCCACCCTAGGGATGAAATAAGCCACTTTCCACCCGGCTATCTATCTATCTATGAAAATTAAACTTTACTAACAGGAGAGATGAAAAGAATATTGGTGTGAGTAACTGTAGGAATTATATCTCGATTTCAGGAGTCTAAAATTAGGTCATGTTCTAAGTTTACTTTTTATTTTAGCCTTTAATAAATAAGTACACTGCGACATTCTACATAGGGCTACCTATGTCCAAAGTAAGCATAGCTTAACTAGCTTGTTTTATGGTTTCTAAGGGCGCATAAACATCCCTAAATACTTTTTTGTAAATACAAATAAAACACTCAAACCAATACAAATATATATATATGTTCATGAATACAAATATTTGCACTTACCGGTTATCGAACTGACTTGGCAGGCAACCCGCTACCTATCGTACCACAGAGGTACACTACAAGGGGCGAAGCTTGGATAATACCTACTAGGTTCCTATACTCACTATGAGCCACATTGGGCATGACGAGCATGTTCTTCGTGTGACGAAATAGGGGGAATTATAAAGATTGCCTGTGCAAGCGAAGTTGCAAACAAAAGGTAGTAGGTATAAGAATAATAGGCACTAAGGAAATCACAAGGGTCAAAATATAGTCGTAGTGATGAAAAGCCTTATCCATTACCTTCCGCTGTTAACGTATCACAAATATTTGAGGCAGTTAGCAATTTCACGTGAACGATAACAAATAAAAAAATGATTTACACCTTAATTTGTCAATTGAAAATTCGGGTGCGCCAAAGTTCATCTAAATTTTCAACTCCGAAAATTGGAACTCCGAAAATGTTCTTCCTAACATTTTTCATCCTAACAACCACAATTTCTAACTACTCTGTCTCTAATGTTCATAATTTCGAAACATTCAACTTCATAATGTCAGTAGCAATAAACATCTATTATACTTTTATTAGTTTTCCTATATTTTTTCAACATAACCATCTTTTACACTATTATTCAAAGTCATATCTTAGATTTCTTTTTATTCACAATAATCAGTATTATATACATTAATTTTGCGTAACTTTTCCAGTTTAGTTATTTAATTATTTTCACATAACATGTATAACATATAAGAATAATAGTTCTATGGTACACGTAGCACTTTACCCACCTTATACCACGGTACTATTTATAGTCATTGGTTTAGGTTAGGTTAGAACTGTGACCACAATGCGAGCGAAGCGAGCGTGCCGCGGCAGCGGCCGGCGAAGTGCCAATTTTATGAACATCGCCGGTAGCACTACTAATAGTATGAATAAAAACTTTAAGATGAAAAATTTTAAGACGAGTGATCATTCGGATTAGAAATCATTAGGAATACCAATTTCGGGTAAAGAACTTTAGGTGAGCCAATATGGACCCTGAAAATTCAAAATGGATTCATAGTTGTAATAATGCCCTCATTATAACTATGCAAAAACAATTTAAAAACACTACATTTCTAAAGAACAATAATTGAAAAAATTGTAATTTCGTTTTCCAAAGAACCGAAAACCGAAAAACCGAGTTTTATTTATTTATTTATTTATTAGAATCACCAACAGTTATATACAATAATACAATTCACATATAAATTACACATGTTTGATGCTTATAACTAATTGCATAACTAATTACAGGTGAATACAGCATGCATTACTAATTAACAGTTATATTTTAATATGAAGATTAAACAATTCACAATAACAATAATAATAATAAAACCCTGGCAACCCTACAACATATAATGTCAGATTTATTTTGCTCTGAATAAATATATTTATTTTAATATACCTACCGTATCTAGTATTAGCAGATTTTGAATACTATATTGGCATTGATCAGCATAACAAAAAGTGAATTAATTTATTTGTAAAAATGTATCCTTTAACCATATTTTATACCACAAACAAAAGTTCCGCAGCACTGACAGATGTCACTAATGAAATACGAAAATAAATAAGCAAAATCAATCAATGACGAAGACAGTATGTTGACCCGCGCACAAGCTAGGAGGAACGCTAGTGCACCTGCTACACCTCCGGACTCGTCGCTAAGCTCCGCCGCGCAGCCCCCACCAACGGAACCAGCGGCGTCGAGCTCCTCTTCGAGCGACGAGTTCTTCTCCCCGCCGACGTCGCCAACACCTGTACGTCGGCCGGGGAGAGGCCGGCCGACGATATGCTTGGGACCCCGACGCCCTCCGGCTTCGAACAGGGCCCCCGCTGCCGGTGGTGATGTGCACCGCATGCGATGGACACCATCAATAAACGAAAATGTCATGCGGGCATATTTTGCGGCTACAGAGGGGGGAACTAACCTCAGTGCGTACCGTACCCGAATGCTTCCTTTGTTTCAGGCGCTTGAACCTTCCGTCAACACATCGTCACAACGACTATCGGACCAAGTGCGGGTCATTCAACGCAATCGCATGTTGAATGAAACCGTACTTGAGACTCTACGGCAAGAATGCTTGCGAAATATCTGTGTCACCCCCGCCCCGGCTCCTGCTTCAAAACCTGCACCAGTGCCTGTAAGTCAAATGAATGAGGAGACAGGGGATGACACACTTATTCCAGTAAGTATTCAGTACAATGAACATATTAAGGAGGCTTTGGAATGTGCGTTGCGGGAATATCGATCGATGCCCCTGAATAACAGGCCACGTCTGCCTCCTTGATTCGCTATTACCTAGTTATCTAGATAACAGCGAAAATCTCGGGGACACTCATTCAATCCTGTATTGTACTGCTGTAGCGGCATGTCGTATGGCAGGTGTTAAATTCCCTAATAAAGATCCTGCCATACGACCTAAGTCTACCATACCAGCATGGCAATGCAGGATTGAGCGACGTGTGGCCGAGGCAAGGGTGCTCATCAGTAAGCTAATCTGCTTCAGGTCGGGTAATACTCGCCCGAGAGTGATGCGCTATGTGACCCGAGTGTTTGCGGGAAATGGTATCAGTCCCCAAGAATATACGTCTCGGATCACAGAGCGCATTGATTTCCTGAAGCAGAAAGTCTGTGCATGGGCAAACCGTATTCGCAGATACAGAAAACGCGTCGATCGATTTACCGTTAATCGCATGTTCCGAAGAGACCAGAGGTGGGTATATAGAAGCTGGGAGCAACCAGATGAAAGTGTGGACGACGTGCGACGGCCGGAGGCTGCAGCCACAAAAGCGTTTTGGCGCAGCATCTGGTCGGTGCCCGTTAGTCACATTGAAGGTGATTGGATGTGTGAGGTAGAGAGAGCGTGCGAGTCCATTCCTGAAATGAAAGATATATATATCGATGCCATTGATGTAGATTGTGCGGTCCGTCCGCTGTCTAATTGGAAATCCCCGGGACCGGACGGATTGCACAATTTCTGGCTTAAATGGCTACGGAGTTCGCACGCTCTTTTGGCTTCACAGTTTCAATCTGCTGTAGAATCTGGGACGCTACCAGCTTTTATGACAACCGGGGTTACCCACCTGCTCCATAAAACAGGTAGTACTCTGGAGCCCAATAATTATAGACCGATTACATGTCTGCCAACGGTTTATAAACTTCTTACATCCATTCTGAGAGCTAAAATTAACAATCATATAAATAATAATTCTATTATGTGTGCCTCTCAGAATGGATGTAGGAATGGGGCCCGGGGTACTAAGGAGCTCCTCCTCATTGATATGGCTATTAGCCAACAAGCTCGCCGTCGTACTAAGGATCTGGCAGCATGCTGGATAGATTACAAGAAAGCGTTCGATTCCGTGCCACATACATGGCTTTTGAGGGTGCTGGAGTTGTATAAAGTGAATGCAACTCTATGTACCTTCTTAAGGACATGTATGGGGCAATGGAGGACTGTTCTTTTCTATCCAGGGTGTCGTCGGGCTTTGGGTGATGGCGAGCCGATAACAATAGAGCGGGGTATTTTTCAAGGGGACAGTCTGAGTCCCCTATGGTTCTGCTTAGCCCTGAACCCACTTAGTACTTTACTAGTGAATTCAGGGTTAGGTTATAGGTTACGAAGAGAGGGTCAGATGGTATCCCACCTGCTTTACATGGACGATTTGAAGTTGTTTGCTCACACTAATCCTCAATTAATAGCTTTACTGAAGATTACCGAAAATTTCAGTAATTCTATTAAAATGGGGTTTGGTGTGGAAAAATGCGCAGTCATTCATGTAAAGCGAGGGCGGGTGGTTGAGTCGCAGGGTATACAGCTCTCTGATTCCACTAACCTGAGATCGCTCCTCGTAACTGAGACCTATAAATACTTGGGTATGTCACAGGCGTTATGCATCAATGAGACCGGGATGAAACAAATGCTACAGGAACGTTTCTTTGGCCGCCTGAAAAAGGTACTTAACAGTCTTTTGTCAGGTGGTAACAAGGTTCGTGCCTGTAATAGTTGGGTCATGCCACTCTTGATGTACTCCTTTGGCATACTCAAGTGGACTCAGACTGAACTCGATGCCATTGATAGGAAAGTCCGGACTCAGTTGACTGCATTTCGAATGCATCATCCGCGGTCGTCAGTCATGAGATTGTACATCCCGCGGAAATGTGGGGGTCGGGGATTTTTAAATGCAAAGACCCTTCATAATCGCGAGGTGTGCAATCTCAGAGATTATTTTCTTAAGTCGAACGTGGATATGCACCGTGATGTAGTCAACGTAGATACCGGGCTCACCCCGCTCGGTTTGGCTAAGGAGAACTGGCGCAGACCTATAGTAGTCGGCACTGACAGCCGAAGGGAGGTATGGCAGAGTAAGGAGCTACACGGTAGATTCTATCGGGCCCTCCACAGGCCCGAAGTAGACCTACTGGCATCCGTGTCCTGGCTACGTTTCGGTGACCTTTTTGGGGAAACTGAAGGTTTTGTCTGTGCGATTGCGGACGAAGTTATCAAGACGAATAACTACCGGAAGTATATAATGAGGGATGGCACAATTGACATCTGTCGAGCATGTCACCAGCCTGGTGAATCCCTCAGGCATATTACTTCCGGCTGTTCTCGTCTTGCTAACGGCGAGTACTTGCACAGACATAATCAAGTAGCCAGGATAATCCACCAGCGACTTGCTCTGAAATACAACCTTGTGGAAGTTGAAGTGCCGTACTATAGGTATGTTCCTGAGCCGGTTCTAGAAAATAGTCATATCACATTGTACTGGGATCGATCTATCATCACTGATAGGACTGTTGTAGCCAACAAGCCTGACATTGTGGTGATAGACCGATCCGAACGCCGAGCTTTGATTGCTGATGTTACCATTCCTCATGACGAGAATCTCGTGAAAGCTGAGAAGGATAAACAAGTTAAGTATTTGGACTTGGCCCACGAGATTGTCGACATGTGGAGTGTTGACTCAGCAATCATTGTGCCGATAGTTGTGTCAGTGAACGGTTTAATAGCAAAGAGCCTCGACCAACACCTGAAGAGGCTCGGGTTAGACGGTTGGGTCAAGGGCCAGATGCAGAAGGCTGTGCTTCTTGATACGGCGCGCATCGTGAGGAAGTTCCTTTCTCTGGAGCCCTAACCACCGGTAGCTTGGTCCCTGTACCCGATACCGGTGGAGCACTGTTTTTTATATTTTTAAATATATTAGTTTTTTTTTATATATATAGAATGTATTTAAAAATATAATTGATAAGTATTTAAAGGTAAATAAAGGAAATAATAATAAAAATATTAAGAATTTTATAAATTATAAATGATTCAATGAAATTAAATAATTATTTGTGAATTAATTAATAGAGGAAATAAATGGATAGTATAGTAACAATAATAATATGCACAGAAATAATATTTGTAAATAAAAGTTTTAATAATAGGTGTAAATGCAAATATAAAAGATTGGTTTAAACAATGTGTTCTGGCAATGAGTAACAAAAATTAAGAAAGTTAAGAAAGGAACTCTTATGCGCCATATCAGTCAGGCAAGCTATCAAGGACGAGTTTACGAAATTCGTGTGGCTTCGTGTTAAATATATCTAACGAGTTCGTACAGTATTTGTTGACGGCCCTACACAGTCTGGGAACCGGTGAATTATAACCCAAAACGGTGCTTCGAATCGGGGGGACCACTATGGGACATAATATATACAGGGTGGAAACATTGAGTCCAGCCGACTATTTCGTCAGTTTTAAAGATATTAACTTATAAACTGATATGAATTCTGCATCACTTAACCTAAAAAATGTAATTATTTTATAAATTTGAAGTTAAAAAATATCGTAAAGTGTTCACAATTTGTGCTTTTCGTAATTATAATTTGTAATTTATAACCCGAGATGTGTTTTTTTTTTTCTACACTATTACCAATAATGGGCCCGTATTGTAGCACAGAATTCTGACCCCGTTCCCGCAACCCATAGACCCCTGTTCAAGGGATAAAAGTGAACCCTGTACCTACTAAACGGCCATATCCATTCAGCTGTTTAAGCATGATTGAGTTGCAAACATCCAAATATCTTCACAGACTTTCACGTTTTTTTTTTTTTTTTTACGTGCGGAAATCCCTTCGGATACCCCCCCGCTGGCCAGCGGGGGTGGTTATGTCGTGTCTCGACTAAAACCGCACGGTGTCCTCCCCAAGTGTCCGTTGCCGGGCACCCCGGGTAAGCCCTCGATAGGATAACCCCCAGGGTTGCAGGCGGACCTTGGCCGCCACCGCGGCCTCGCCTGGTGGGGTCGGGTTTTATCCCGCTTCGGTGAGTTGGCAGGCGTGTGTAGGGCACATACGACACGCCCCCGCCACGTCCTGCTTCTGTAAGTTCTGGAGGTCGGTAGTCCCGGGCGTAGATGAGTCTGCGGCGTCCTCGCCGCAGACTGCGAAACTCGGGGGGCAGGGTTCTCTCCCGCTCCCTCTCCGCCGTCTCTTTCGCGCGCATTACCTGCTCGCAGAAAGAGGCGGCGGCGTGCCACTTGCTCCTGTCGGAGCTGCCCAGGACCGAAGACTTTCACGTTTATATTAATAGTAGGATTATATTCCACAGTGAAAAGTCAACTTTACTCTGACTCAAGTGAATTATTAAACAGTTTGTTTAACGTCTAGGTCGTTTTAACAACCACCAACTTAATATTAGACCAAGAAACTTATGGTAACCAATATTCAAGGCATAGAATAATAAAATTTGGCTTCTTTACGAGTAACTTAAATTTAATTAAATTAACAGAAGCTTTATAAATACCTAATGTTAAATTAAAATTACGATGTCTTTTCAAAAACAATGTAGCTGTGGGAATACGTAATTTGAATTGGCTATGATTTAAGCTATCAACAATTAAATTGGTTTTGAATTTCTAAATAATAGGGTTTGTCCGCAAAATAGTAGATCTGTCGCCAAAATGTATAGTCGCCAAACAACATAAAAACAATACTAACAATACTAATACTAAACATTACTAATATTATTTTAAGAAAAAAAAAAGTATATTATTATTTGATTATTTTATATTTTCAAGTATCAAATAAATAGGTTTGTATTTTGTAACCGATTTGTCCTATTAACTGTATCATCAAACTTAAAATTGATCATTTAAATATGTCACTTAAAAAGTGACATTATTTATTTATTTATTTAATCTTCATTAGTGAGTGATGTCGATGCGGGGCCCCTATTTCTCAGTGCATTATCATCACAAGTAACTTAACACGAAGTGTATGGCGTTAACTTCTAACCTATATCTATCCGCGTCAGGGTGCGCGGTGTCGTTATCTGTGGACGATAATCGACATATTTGGCGACAGATCCACCATTCCGAGTTCCAATCTATTATTTATGGAGTAAACCTTCTATTTTAAGAACAACATTTTTATTCATGGAATGAAGTACGATTTTATTTGGTAATCATTCCTGGTGATAATTTTTTTTATTTGAGATAAATTTAATATTTTTCTATCTTTTCGACGCGGGTAGTTTACAACAGGTGTTTACATCGTCTCCGTATAAATCAATGTTTTAAAAATATAATAATGAGTAAGTTTCTTAAATAAACTCATAGTAGCATAGTGAATAATGGAGGATGATATGTACATTACACAAAGAAGACGAATGAATCCAAGCAACACGAGGAACACAAGTGATATTGAGTTCGATATGAATTTGTCGTACCAGAGCTTGCCAAATCACACTGAAGATGTCCCAGAAATGAGAGAAGAACTACAAAAACTAAAAATGGAATTGCATGCAGCAAACAGCGAAATAGATAGATAACTTGATTATCGAAAACACTAAATTGAAAAATGCATTACAACTTTGTGAGAATAAAATCAAACTATTAAAATCAATAGGAATTAATACTGAACATTCACATAACCATTATAATACGCCAAATAAATTCTACTCGCCGCAATATCAAAAACGACGTGGTCGTACTATCAGTATCGGTATGAACGCAAGCTCACCCAAGACCTCATTAATGGGAACTAGAAATCTTAAAAATACTGATAACAATGCAATCAGAAGCACTGATATAGCAAAAAATATCTTGTTCACTCCAAAAAATAGAAGCTATAATAACCGAAGTGTGAAATCTACTGAAACCGAGGAATACAGTAAGCAGCACAAAGAAACCAATTCTCTTGGTACAATGATACCAAGTAGTTTATCATTAAAAAGCATACCACTTAATATGAATGAAAAAGGAGCAGACAGACATGATTTCACAACACTACAACAAGATCGACGAATACAGATACAAAAACCAAAGCATAAAATTGCTATTTTTGCTGATCAATCAGGGTATGGTATGCGAAAAATGTTACAAAACTATGTTGGAGAGTCTTTCACAGTGACGACAGTAATAAAACGCAATGCGCCTATGAGAGAAGTAACGAGTTCATGTACCACTTTGTGTAAAAGTTTTACGGATTCAGACTTTATTGTGATAATTGCGGGTACTAATGACTATAATCCTCTAGATATATTAACCTCCCACCATCACACCCTGCAAAATATTAATAATACAAACGTTTTAGTATGTAAAACCTATTATAACAAATACTTGAATATTTATAAATTAAATAATATGTTAAAATTCGTATGCAATAATAATAAACATTCTACTTATATTTCATTGGATAAATATAATAGAGGATTGAATTATTTTAATATTAAGCAAGCATGCCAATTATTGCATAGAGAAAAATTACATACAAACTACAAAACGAACTATCGGAATTATATTGTTAAACGAGATTATTTTACCAAAGGCGGGAGCCTTAAAGATGTAAGTACGCAAACTGACTTGGATAAATTAAGGGACGCACAAGAGTCTTCCGTACATATTTCTACCATTAATACAGATGGAAACCTAGGCGAAAGTAATAATTTTTTTCGTGGGTAACAGTCATACCTCTGGCAATTTATGTGTGTTGCAATCAAGTCCGGTTCTATCAAATTTCACTAAAATTTGTATATTTCATCAGAATGTATGTGGCATCAGTAATAAGAAACTAGATATAGAACAATACATTGGGTCAATTGACAGAAACCTAGACTACCTATGCATAACAGAACATTTTCTTAGAGGAAAATCGGCAGAGGTGTTTCATTTTGACAGTAATAGCTTAGCATCATGTAATACAAGACCTGTCAAGAAGCGAGGCGGCAGTTTAATCTTAGCACACAAAAATAGGAACTTTGAGAATGTAGATGTAATCAACAAACTGTACAAAGAGGAATGTTTTGAAGTATGTTGTGTAAAGGACGTTGAAACGTCTTTATTTATTTGTTGTTCTTATTGGAATCCGGTGGATAGTAATTTTGGAGTTTTTATTGAGCGATTAGAAAAGTTATTAGAACATTTTATAAGCAGAAAGTGCATAGTTTTAGGTGATTTGAACGTTGATGTCCTGATGGAAACGAAACATTCATCACAATTCTTAAGCTTACTAAAGTGCTACAATTTCAGACACCTTATAAATGATGTAACTTTCAGAAGAAATAATATTGAGTCATGTATTGACAATATTCTAACAAATGTAATTGATGAATCTGTAGAACAATCCTACGTAGATCATAATAGCTTAGGGGACGGACATGGTGGACTTTTTGTTGACATAATTTTAAACAAAGTTTGTACCAATATAAAACATTCAGAATATACTATTACTGTGCATAAGCGAATATTTAACGAGAAATATAATAATTTGTTTAAAAATGCAATTTCTGATGACATTATGGCTCGATATGGGTATAAATACGTTTCTCAGCAAATTTACTACTATCTTTCGAAACTGTTATAAAAAGAAACATATTAAAGTGAGACCAAATAGAAATAGATCTTTAAAGTGGATAACTAAAGGCATTAAAGTATCAAGTAAAATGAAAAGAGTCATATCTACAAGCACTAAGAAGGAAGTTAGTATTCATAATTATAAAATAAATTACACGCGTATTTATATGAAGGTCCTCAGGCACGCTAGAAGGTTGGCAGTAGAGGAACACTTAAGCCAAGCTAAAAATGTAAACAAAGAGACATGGAAACTAGTTAATTTAAAAACCAATAGACATAAGAACACAAGCAATAGAAATTTAATTTTGAAAGTACATAACAAAATTATAGACAAACCGCAAGAAGTTGCAGATGAGTTTCTTAAAAGCTTTATCTGTAAATCAGAGGTATCAAGTATCATTGGTGATGGGGAGGCAGCAATGTTATATTTAAAGAGGTATACTGTAAGCGTGGAGCGCAACTTAACTTTTAGCCCCACAACCCCAAGTGAAATCGCAAAGATAATAGGAAATATGACAAATATAAAGTCATGCGGTTATGATGATATTCCGATCTCAATTTTTAGTGACAATATACAAGAGCTTGCGCACCCACTTGCAGTTTTCTTTAATAGATGTATGACGGAGTCCGTCTTTCCGGAACAGTTAAAGGTCGCTAAGATCGTGCCAATATACAAAAAAAGGTAAAAGAACAGATCCTTTAAACTATAGACCGATATTCCTGTTACCAACAGTTGCAAAAATTTTTGAGAGGATCATAAAAAGTAGGCTCATGGCACATTTGAATTTGCAAAGAGTGATTAATGAGAGACAATTTGGATATCAAAAAGGTGTGCGGGAACAGTGGATGCGATAGACACATTAGTAAATGACGTAGTAGGTAATTTGAATCAGAAAATGAAAGTAGCTGGATTGTTTATTGATCTTAGTTCTGCCTTCGACACAATAGACCATGAAATTCTCCTGGCTAAATTGGAATATTATGGTATTAGAGACAATGCATTACAACTTATGAATTCTTACTTACAAAATAGGCAAATATTTGTTGAAATTAAAAATGTTAATGATGAAGGCCAAGAGACGATATGCAAGTCTAAGGTAGTTAAAAATAATCGAGGTGTGCCACAAGGGTCAATTTTGGGGCCAATATTATTCATATTGGTAACAAATGACCTAATAAACATGCTAGAAAAGACAGAGCCAGATGCTAGAGCAGTCGTGTATGCAGATGATACTAATATTATCACTGCAGCATCTTACTTAAAAGACCTCACGTTGAATATTAATAAAATTTTCGATATCATGAATGAGTGGTTCGTAGCAAAAGGATTAACAGTGAACACAAATAAGACGAGAGTCATGTTGTTCAGAACCAAATCTCGTTTTAATGACAATTTGGAAGTAGAGTTAGGAGGAAATAAAATTGTAATGGTGGATGCAGTCAAGTTTCTTGGTGTCACTTTAGATTCACTACTCAATTGGAAAAAAGAGTTAATGGCAATTGATTCATCCATTTCATCTGCATGTTATGCACTTAGAACGCTAAGAGACGAAATCAGCGTGAATCAACTTAAACTAGTGTATCACGCCTTAGTTGAATCTAAGATTAGGTACAGCATTATGTTTTGGGGAAACAGCTATGAGTACAACATTCAAAGGGCTTTCATACTACAGAAACGTGCCGTCAGAACGATTGTAAGAATACCTCAATGGGAGTCGTATAGACCTTTTTTCAAAAAATTAGGCATCCTTACAGTTCCTAGTTTATACATATTAGTTCTTTTAACACACTTCTCTAAATATATTCACTTATATGAAACACTAGAGGAAAGAAAATTAAGAGAAAGTACACGGAGAAATACAATCAAATCCAAAATCACTCCGCAATTAGATATAACTAAGCATTGTTCTGCATACCAATCAGTGAAAATATTTAATAAATTGCCAAAACATCTGAAGGATGTTCTTTACAATACTAAGTTATTTAGATCGAGCCTAAAAACATTCTTATTAGAAAAATGTCTTTATTCTGTCTCTGAGTTTATGATGATGGGTTATGACGAAACTGTTGGATGAACAAATTGGTTTAATAATTTAAAATTTATTTCTGTATTTATTTCGTTTTTATTCTGATCTGAGATTGACATCGATTCATCTGACATCTGAAAGGGACATTCTTAGGTTGGTACTGAAGTGTGTGACATTTTTTGACATTGACATTCTTTATTTTGTTTTTATTTTTGTTATATTATTTAAGGTTGTAATGATTTGTGTTAATCTGTGTGTATGTCTTTTTTATTTTTGTTTTGTGACTTGAAATTATTTCTTTTATTTTTAATGTTATTTCAACTGTATGAATTCAAATATAATGTAAATTGTTCTTGAATTAATAAAAACAAACAAACAAACAAATTTTAGGTTTAGTTCTCTTTTTTTTTTTTTTTTTACGTGCGGAAATCCCTTCGGATACCCCCCCGCCGGCCAGCGGGGGTGGTTATGTCGTGTCTCGACTAAAACCGCACGGTGTCCTCCCCAAGTGTCCGTTGCCGGGCACCCCGGGTAAGCCCTCGAAAGGATAACCCCAGGGTTGCCGGCGGACTTTGGCCGCCACCGCGGCCTCGTCAGGTGGGGTCGGGTTTTATCCCGCTTCGGTGAGTTGGCAGGCGTGTGTAGGGCACACACGACACGCCTCCGCCACGGCCTGCTTCTGTAAGGACGGCGAGTCGGCCAACTGCCGTCCTCAGGCCCCGATCATGGAGGTCGGTAGTCCCGGGCGTAGATGAGTCTGCGGCGTCCTCGCCGCAGACTGCGAAACTCGGGGGGCAGGGTTCTCTCCCGCTCCCTCTCCGCCGTCTCTTTCGCGCGCATTACCTGCTCGCAGAAAGAGGCGGCGGCGTGCCACTTCCTCCCGTAGGAGACCACGGCCCTCACCATGGTCTCCAACGAGAGAACGTCCGCGCCCAGGACCGCAACGAGATCCCGGCTTAGTTCTCTTTACATTTATTTATAATTAGCTTTAAATTGTATTTTTGTTATAAGTACATCTTTGAGAATGAAATTTTATTTTTTTGATAATGCAAAATTACAAATTGATAACAAATATAAACTTTACTTTCAAAAAAACATAATTCCCATTTAAATTTAACTTAATTTAGGGTAATTTAAGGTATCACAGCGGACATGCGCACTTCGAATAGTTTTAAGGATGTTAAGACCATTAAAATTGTGTATTGTTGCGCAGTATAATATATAGTATAGTATATAGTATAATATATAGTATAATATGGATCAGAGGTCTGGAATCCCAGGTATAGCACTTACATCGGAAGACTGGAGTGTATTCAGACGAAGTTCATAAGATATTTATGCTATCGCACTAAAGTAGTGTCTGACAAGTCTGATGACTGCCTCAAACTGTGCGCCAGATTCCACCTCCTTCTATTAACATATCGACGAAAAATTGCTGACGTTATGTACGTATTGAAAATTCTATGTAACCGTGTCTATAGCCCTGACCTTCTGTCTAGGATTAACGGTAATATACCCGTAAAAGTCCTACGTCACTATATAAAAATTTCACGCATCATTAACAGTGTTGATGACGTAGGCCTTCTACAGCAGGATATAGACCATATAAACCAGTGGTGCAGAAACAACCAGATGCATCTTAACACTGGAAAATGTTTCCACATAAAGTTCACTCGCAAACGCAACGTCATTGAGTCAAGCTATACAATAGAGGGCAATCATATACGAGAAATAGATAGCATAAGGGATCTAGGCATACTTTTAGATAAGAAACTCACTTTTCGGCCTCATATTGAACAAATAATAAAGAAATCATCAAAGATGTTGGGGTTTGTTATAAGAAATGGCAAAGTATCTCGCAGGCCGCAAACAAAAATATTACTGTAAATACCCTGGTGCGCAGTATATTTGAATACTGCCCCACTGTTTGGAGACCGCATTATGCAAGTCATTTCTTGAGACTGGAAAGGATTCAGAAGCGATTTTTATGGCACTTGGCATTTGGTGCTGGCGTCTCAAAGAAGCTTAAATCATACAATGAAAGACTCACTTATTTCAAAATACCATCGCTAGAAAAGAGAAGATCGCTTCTGGATCTGAGTTTTGTGTACAAACTTTTGCATAATCAATTGGACTGTTCCGCGCTTCTAGGATATTTAAAGTTTAATGCCCCCAGTCGTATTCCCCGCAAAGCATTGGCACTTATGGCCCAACCATTTCGAAGAACGGTTTTAGGTTACAATTCTCCAATCCCAAGATTGTGTAGGGCTGTTAATAGGTACTGCACGGACTCTGTGGATATACTTAACACGAAGCTACACGAATTTCGCAAAATCGTCCTTGAAAACCTTCCTAACTGATAAGTTTGTTTAATATATTATCTTATCTTCATCTCATCGAACAATATTTTCTCATTTTTTAAATTAATCACACACGATCAGAATACTTTATTTATATTAACCATTTATATACGCTGTAAAGACATATTAAAAATGTTGCTTCTGTCACTTTTATATAAACAATCAATGTTACTTCTATAGGTATTATTATTGTTGTTTTAATTTAATGCATGCTGTATTCACCTTTAATTAGTTATGCAATTAGCTGTAAACCTCAAGAATGTGAACTTATAATAAAACTGTATTATTGTACATAACTGTTGGTGAATCTAATAATTAAATAAATAAATACCCTTGTATGTACCAATCGTGACATCCAATTACCTCCAAGATACCTATTTATGGAAAGCGTGTCGTTCAGTTAACGCGGTTAGCTTACAGCATAACTTCGACATATTCAACTCTAGTGTAGCGTCTAGTGTCAAGAGGTTGCTTAGTCTGGAATTCTTTCAACAATTCTAAAGGAAGATAATTAGTATACTATGACTACATTTATTGTGAAAAAAATATTACTTTCACACACTTTATTTTCACATATTTAACTACTAAAAAGAGTGTAATATTTTAGTCCACATTATATACTCAGTCTGAAGTGTATAAGTGAAGACCTATAATTGGCTGTATGTCACTTAATTTAAATTTTTATACTTTTGTAATGGCTGTTGGTCCTCCGAATAAATAAATAAATAAATAGACATTATAGGTGAATGCAGTCGCGTCGCAAGGTACCTACTCCCTAACCCGACGTCTGGGTCCACAAGTCCATAACACTCGAAGTGTTCCCACTGTGTACCACGCCATGGACCCGACACCAGCACGGTATATCCATGGAAGCCTTTGCAGTTCTTGTCTACAGTTATCTAAGGGTCTAATGCACACAATACAGTCCACGTTTATCACACGGATATCTATGCCAACGACGGTGAAATTATAGATTCTCCTGTGTTATTTCAAAAATGTAATTTGAAGTTTTATTGCTCAGACATTTGTCCTTTATTTCACGAAATATTACAACAGGGTTAAATTACAGCAGAATGTAATTAGTAAGCGGGTACAGAAACTGTCGCAATTAAAACAAACATTTTGAAAACGAAAATTGCTCTCTAAATGGAGTTAAAATTTTGAAGCATGCAGACGAATTACGTAGAAAATTATCTTGTAAACCTCAAATTATGTCACCTATTTTGTCGTTTCGGAGAATTGAATAGGACTAAATAGAAGTTTTATAAAAGGGATACAAAAAGCCTGTAAAATCTAGGTTCTATACGGCCTATAAATGCCACCACCCCTGTTTTTTTTTCATCATATACCTAGGGCTACCTATAGCTATGCCGAGTGTAGAGGCCCATCAAGGCCTCATGAGTAAATTAAATTCCACCTGGCAGCCGATACACCTGCTGATTGACGGACGAGGCTCTGGGGCAGGTTTTCCTCTCGGAGTTGAGTAATCAGACGATTGTTGCTCTTATAAAAGCCGTATAAGCCAAAAAAAGAAAGTACGAGAAGGAGGACCTCGGACATCGAGGTTAAAGCCTCGGAAGCAACCGGGAACAACGCTCGTATGATAATGATAGAGTGCTTCATGTCGAATCGCGCGTTAATCGTGTGATCGAAACATGGCCCAAGCGATAAAACAGCTCCGCACGCTTGTTTTGTTATACTTAATGCAAAGTTGGACTGGTTATCATTTACTCTTAATCCTGTTACATCTTCTCAAAGCTAAGCAAATCTAGTCTAATTATTTTTGTTGCCGAATACTGAATGGTTTCCATACTTGTATAAAAACGAAGTCTTACCTTAGATGATCTTAAGCCTTAAACTTCCCTTGATTTACCAAAAATTAGGGTTAGTAGGGGTCATATCCATATACTTAGGAATACGATAATAGCAAAAAGACTCACGTGGATTAAACTGGAGAAATAGCTGGCTTGGGGTTAGGTGAACCTTTTGACTTGGTACAGACAAAAATGATATCAAGTTCATAAGCCGTATGAGATAGATATTTGGCCTACTATTTGCGTTCTAGCGCTAGCATATCGATGTAAGTTCTGATTTTTTTTTCAAGATGATGGCCTTATATTTTAAGACCAGATTGTACCCTTATTCGGATTGATCAATCTTCACAAAAATACATGCATTCGTATCGGCTCTTTCATCTATATTACCTATTGGTATCCAAGAATTACGCGCTTTACGACTGTGATTAAATCTCGTTGCGAAAAGTCCTTCGTTCTACAGATGTGCAACCTGATAAGTATTATGAATATTAGTATAGTACTATCCTCTCATTCCAAATCTATGTTTGTACCGTGACTCGTACACCAATATAAGTATGCAATTTTTGCATATTCGACATGATCGACTTAGTTTTTTCATCAATCAACATATTTTGTACTGACAATCAATAAAACAGCGTTCATCGTGGATGATATTTATTATTTTAACGGCTCCGGAACTATCATTACTATTTGCGTACTTTTATAAGCTTCAATTCTGCATTATCCTTTTGTAATAACTTCAGTATACAATGTTAAATAACAGATTTCAATCGGTTTGTGAAAGAACCGAACCTCCCTTAGTTTTCATTGTCGCATTCTACTCTTCCCTCTGCCCGCGTTTCTTGCTGTAGCACACCTCTAGTATTGCAAGTGTATATAGCCCACGATAACTTTATATACCCTTAAAAAATTATTTTTAACACAGAAAATCTCTTATCAAACTTAACTATTGAAAAAAATTCAAAGCACGGATAAGAACCACCTAGTTTTACTCCTGTTAAACATACGTTTACCGTACACATCTATATAGCAGGGTAGTATCTTATTCAATTGTATATACCACATGGAGAAACAAGCGTCAAATGTTATCAAACCTTTAAAAAGCTGCAAACAATTTTGGATCGGCGACGACATTATATTAATAGAATACGAAACCTGCTAGTTTGAAAACATCTGAAACAAATACGTGATATAACCGAAAAAGAAATAAATGTGTACATACAACGAAATTGAATTTCATAGAAAAGATCCGGACAAAGATTTTGCAGATTCCCCAGGGCCGGATTTAGAGAAATTCTTAAAGTGGCTTACGGTCCCCGATTGCGTGAGATAGGCAAATCCTACGTTCGTCTTATGAGCAATATAAAATGGCCCTAAATACGGTCATCATGGCTGTGGTTCTACGTTTGGGATACGCAATTGCATTCATCTTAATTTGCTTACATTTTTATTTCTTTACTAGCTGCGACTTTAGTTTTTTTTTGAGCCTATACGTGAATCCGGGATATAAGTTTTCTAATTTTATTTTATTTTAATATAGTATTTCAATTTTGAATTAAAACCATTTAGCACATTTAGCATTTTGTTTAGACATAAACTTTCGCCTTTATCACATGAGTAGGATTACACTATGATTTTTGAGCTGAGTGAGACGAAGTCGAAGACGAAGTCATACCAGACTTCAGGATTTTCTTTGTCACAGGTCTCCTCCTAAACTACTAATCCAATCAGAACCAAATGTGGCATGATTAAAGAGGTCAATCAGAGGAAGGTTTATGGATATATTTTGAAAAAATTAATGCTACCACAGAGGAATGATCACCGTTAAAAAAATTCCAGATGGAATTACATAATAACCGCTCGAGACACTGTGATCAAACTTCAAAAAGAACCTTCAAAATCGGACTTGCCACGGAGGAATGATCACTGTTCAAAATTTTCAAAATCTGATTTTCAAATCACGATGTCTCACTCAGCTCAACATTGCAAGCAGCGATTCGCCTTGCAGACCTAGTTTTATTGTCGTTTTTGGGCCGACAAGTGGAAACTTGGAATAAATAATAGTTCCACTTAAAAATAACTAATATTTACAATACCAAAATTTTAATACAAATAATAATAGGTTTCACTCGTTGGAGTTTAAAACTAATATCGACTGGCAAATTCAAATTTATTTTTGTGTTCATTATTATTTAGATCTTAAAATTCAGAAACCGACCATTAAACTGTGTAACAAACATCCACCATTTCTTTATAGATAACACGAGTTCTTCAAAATAATTAAAAGAGTTATGATAGCCATTAATTTTTGTAACAATTCAAATCATACGTGGGTCAAAGATAATTAATATTTAACCGTGTATGAAATAATTTCTGCAGACCCAAGAAATTCAGCATCACCTTTGTCCAGGTGGGTATCCGATAAATTACAGGTAAAATGTTAATTACTTTTGTGGTTCGGGCTATAAATAGGATTCGTTATAAATGGGCGTAAATCTACAATCAGCGAAAAAAATTATTGTAGGTACACTAACAAATTTACAAACGCTCCTTAAGGTGTAATACATCAATAAATAATTTACGTTCCTATATGTGTGATTGAAGTTGAGAGTGAAGGTTAATATTTTATTGTTTTATTTAATTTCTATTAGAAAAAGGTTCAGAACTAAGCGAATCCACAAGTTGTAACCTGTCAAAATATAATATAATACCTAACTAGTAAAGAATATAAAATATTCTATAATTATTAAGTAGAAAGGAAAGTTGAGGAAATAAATATAATTTTCAAGGGGGTCCTATCACAGAGAAAATATTTTTTCTAAGTCTATACTTACAATATACTTGCAACCCGCCCTCGCTTTCGCTTCGCTTTATATACAGATTTTGTGTTAACTCAAGCCAGTACAAATAGCTTTTGTCCATCGGGGAAAATGCAGTGGTTCCGAAGATTACCCCAGACGTATAAACAAACTCGCAAAATTAGGCCTCTCTCTTTATAATACTAGTATAGATTTGAGACTATTATGTAATAGATACTAGTATACAAAGTATTTGTCGAAAGTAGCGACTAACCACCTGGCTGTATGTTGTGTAGAAGCAATAGTCTTTACCTTCCTAATTGTTACATTGAGAGCTACATGAATAAAGATTTCATAACTTACAAATGGCGAAACGTTCAATTGAAATGTAAATAAGAATGAAATTGTAACCTTTCTTTAGATAACTAGAAATAGGTACAATAATATTATCCCAAGCAAAATCTCTGGTTACAGTCAGAATCAGAATTCAATTATTGTAAACAATATCTACAGTTGACGATTTACGAGATTCCTCATCTTGAAGCAGTATTGTTTTTAATTGAAGCAGAGTAAATTGAGACTGAAATTGGTACTCGTGCCGGGGCAGGTAACGAAGGGCTGGATTTTAATTTCGTTCATTATTCCCTTCAAGTTTCGTTTGTTTTACTTCACAACAAATAACTTAGCCGGAGAAATTACGACAAAGTGCACTTGTTAGATGATAGTGGGTTCACCCACGTGGAATTCTTTTCCCATTCCCGCTTCCCATGTGGAACCTATTCCCGAGATAAAAAGTAGCCTATGTGTTATTCAATCTATAATCGATACTTTTTTATTTTTCGTGCGGATATACCTGCCGGTCAGCGGGGGTGATTATGTCGGGCTTGAACCGACTAAAAGCGCACGCCGAGGTGTAAGGTTTCCCCTAGAGCATATCCCTCCCACCCCAACTGAACCTGGGCCATCTCCGGTTTCGAGATGCCCCCCTCGTGTTTGGGAACCACGGTGTCCCCGTCTTGCCTCGGTTTGGGGGAGGGGCGTTAGTCGGCCCGCCGTCCCGGCCTGCTTCTGCTGGGGTGACAGGCGGCCTCAGGCCTGCGCTCCTATACCTATACCAAATTTAATCCAGATCCGTTCCGCCTATTTTGAGTGAAAGAGTAACAAACATCCATACATCCAAACTTTCACATTTATAATATTAGTAGGATATTAGTAGGTTGAAACTGGCTGTCGACAATTAAAGTCCTTTTCTTTATTTTTTTCCTTCTCGGCAAGTAGCTTCAAGTTAATTGTGATGTGCATATTTTTATACGCTTTTTTTTTAATTTTATTATTAGCTTCACCTGTATGTTTGTATGTTTGTAACCGACTCCTTTGGTTGCGATTTTGACCCACTTTAAACGGCCAGATTTCGTTCAAACCTTGTTGATTTATCGAGGACCGATGACAATAAACTAATTTGATAAAATTATAATAAAATAAAAAAATAAAAAGTAAAAAATAAATAATAGTTTAAAAAAACTAAAAAAACACGCGTTTTATAGCTAACCGAACTAAAAAAATAGAAAATTAGTTTTAATAAATATAAATTAATAAGTGTAAATAAATAAAAAATATTTTAAAAAAAGCGTGGGTGCTTTTAAAGATATTATCAAAATGATAATCACTCTACTCATGTGTGTCAATAAAATATTTATATCTATTGACCCATGCACCCCACGCTAAATAAAATACATTTTTTTTATTTACACTATTATTAATTTTTTTTTTTTAGTTCGGTAATGCACAGAGCATTCCGGCCCATTTCCCGGATATGCTGACTAGTTTTGACTGTAAAAATATCCATGCTATTCTTATTTCTGAATCTTTCCTTAAGCCTTGTCTACCTACAATTTCTTACTCGCTGCCTGATTTCCATTTAATTAGAAACGATCGCATTGGTGCTGCTTGTGGAGGTGTTGCTATTTACCTACGTAATAATATTCCTTTTCATATTATAGATTCATCTTCACAGCCACCACCATCAAACGCCGGTGAGCACCTCTTCCTAGAGGTAGAACTCTTTCACACCAAATTATTACTGGGTGTCTATTATTGTCCCTCATCTAGAATAAAAATTTTCTCCTCGTTTGAAAACCTATTGGAACGCTACTGTCCCAGTTACAGCCATACTATCATAATGGGAGATTTTAACACGTGCCTTATAAAACAAGACTCTCGCTCTTCATCTTTCCTCAGTACTGTTCAATCTTGTAATTTGTCCGTTCTAACTTCCAATACTACGCATCACTTTCCGGATTGCGCCCCTTCTCTTCTAGATCTTATTCTTGTTTCTTCGACTAATCTAGTCGCTAAGCACGGCCAGTGCTCAGCTGATGCATTTTCTTACCACGATTTACTTTTTCTGTCATATAAACTTCGCCCTCCTAAACCGAAACATAAAATTCTTATGCAACGCAATTTTAGTGGTATGGATCTTAATAAACTTCGTGAGGATGCCAATGAAATAGATTGGAGTTCACTACTACAAGCCGAGTCTGTTAATGACAAAGTCAGTATATTCAATGGGAAACTTATTGAACTATACGACAGGCATGCGCCTGTGCGTGCAGTGAGAGTTAGGCACTTAACTTCACCTTGGCTCACAGCCGAGATAAAAGGTATGTTGTCAAAAAAAGCAACCGCCAAATGTAGGTACAAGACTCGGCCTACTCCTAATAACCGCGAAAAATATATTACAATTCGAAATCTCTGCAGTAAGGTGTGTAGAAAAGCACAACGCCAATATATTCATAACTCGGTTGAGAATGCAGACCCAGCAAAAGTTTGGAAATTCCTCAGAACACTGGGTGTTGGAAAGTCACGTCAGGATTCTATTCCCAAAAAAATTGATATCGATTTACTTAATCAACATTTCTCATCGTCGTCTAAATGTGATCGGACTCACAAAGACAATACTTTGCAATATCTTTCATCGCTTCCAATACCTGACTACTCACCGTTCTTGTTTAATCAACTAACTGCTTGTGGTGTTAAAGAGTGTATAATGTCAATAAGCTCCAATGCTGTTGGCAGTGACTGTGTAAGCCGGAACATGGTACAACCTATCCTGGAACAAATACTACCCATAATTTGCCATGTACTAAACCATTCCCTTTCTTGCAGCATGTTTCCAGATGTTTGGAAAGAGGCACAAATCATTCCTTTGCCTAAAAAATCTAATCCTTCGTCCCTTTCCGAGTTTCGACCCATTTCCATCTTACCTTTTCTATCAAAAGTCCTAGAACGCTTAGTTTACAATCAATTAGCTTCATACCTTACAAGGAACAATCTCCTGAATTCACTCCAGTCAGGATTCCGTCCTGGACACAGCACGGCCAGCACATTGATCAAGGTTACTGACGACATCAGGCTAGGCATGGAGAAGGGAAATCTTACGGTACTCTCCTTACTTGATTTCAGCAATACGTTTAATACTGTAGATTTTCATATCCTGCTTGGCATACTGCGCTCTATTAACATATCTCCAACAGTGATTGATTGGTTTCATAGTTACCTGTTTGGGCGCCGGCAGCGTGTACGTGTTGAAGATTCCTTTTCCACCTGGTGTAATACATCTATCGGTGTGCCACAGGGTGGCGTGCTATCTCCTTTGCTTTTCACAATTTTTATAAATTCCATCTCTAAGTCATTACATTGTTCCTACCACCTTTATGCAGACGATCTTCAAATATATACACAGGCTCCTTTACAGGAATTGTCGACAGCCTTTAATGCTATTAATACCGATTTGACGAGGATATGCACTTGGAGCAAGCGGTATGGGCTGGAAGTGAACCCCTCTAAGACTCAGCTAATAGTTATTGGTAGCTCCAGAATGTTGCCTCAAGTTAATTGGTCACAGTTACCAGATATCGTTTTTAATGGCATTCCACTGGAAATATGCCAAAGTGTGAAGAACTTAGGGATATTCATCGACAGCACACTATCGTGGGGTCCTCAAATCCGTGAAGTTAGTCGCAAATTGTTTGCATCAGCGGGGTCTATGCGCAGACTGCGTAACTTTCTACCAACGACCACTAAAATTGCACTTGCAGAATCTCTCCTTCTTCCTCTTCTTGACTATGCCGATGTCAGCTATCTCGACGTCACCGAGGAGCAACTCGATAAGCTTGAGCGCCTTCAAAACTTTTGCATTAGATTTATATTTGGTCTACGCAAATATGATCACGTATCAGAGTTTCGCATATAGCTCAAGTGGCTCCCAATTCGACTTCGACGGAATGCTCATATTCTTGCCATGCTTTATAGTATTCTCTTTAATCCCAATTCTCCCTGTTATTTAAAAGAACGTTTCGTGTTCCTCAATGACACACATTTAAAATCCTTGAGGTCGTCGGAATCATTGGTATTGGCAGTACCTAGGCATTCTACGATTTTTTATGATAAATCGTTCACTGTACAGGCGGTACGGTTATGGAATGCACTGCCATTATCGATTAGACGGGCACAATCACTGGCCATCTTCAAAACGATGGTGAAAGAGCACTACCTGGGCCTATAGTCTCCCCAATTCCTTTTTTTTTCTTTTTGCGTTATGTGCTGTCTAACTTTCGTACGAGATATAAAAATAATTTATGTGTAGGTTTAGTATATATATAAATTTTGTATGTCTATATGAATAATTTATATTACCTACAATTATGTTCGATTATATATGTCTATTTATGTATCATTGTATGCTTATTTTTAGGTATATGTACCTAGTACATTGCAATCATATGTGTTTGTAATCTAGTCTGTTACATTATATGTTAGAGTTTCAGGCTAACCATATGGTAATATGTTGGTAGATTTATATTCATTTAGTATTAAGAGTATAGTCTACGGTTATAAAAGTGTGTTTATTATCCACTTCCGTTAGTAGGATACGGTTAATAATTATTTATAAGAATGGAGGTTGATTATATTTCTAATATTAAAATTATAACATATTTAGTTTATTTGATAGTTGTAAAAATAATGTAGATTTATATTAAGGATATTACAATAATTGTCATTTATTTACAATTAAAATAGTTATCGCTATGAAATCATAATGAAGATAGATACATATTACGGACACGTACCTATAGTGGAATCGGGAAGAGGGGTCATTCTGTTTTCGGCAGTGACTTAAGGCGGACGAACTAAAAACTTGTAACAACCAACATAAAATAAAGGAAGATCAACCGACATTTAGTTTCAATCTTACCCTGATCTTATATCAGAAGTGGGATTAGAACCAAAATGGGAAACAAAGAAGATAGCGAACAAGACGATCGCCGCTCTCGAAGTATTGTGAGGCGCTCTCACCATCGGAAACGGCGTCGTCAGCATAGTACCAGCTCAGAAAGTGAGTCAAATACGTCGAAATCAGGTCGCGATCGTGGTTCAAGGACCAGGAGGGTGAAGAGGAAACGTCATCACAGGCAGCACAATCGACGTAGGTCCAAGGCAAACAACGGCGGCGCCAAACCACGGGATAGGAGTTCCCTTTTAAGACTAAACGAAGATTCAGGGCAAGAGATTACGCAAACGACACAGCGAATATCGAAGGCAAGTATAAGTTGATAATTTTCATAATGACGTAAGTTGAACGAATCTTATACTAATTATTACTAACTTGTAAAACTTTCTTTTTTTTTTTTTTCTCTCTCTTTAATGGCATGGGGGTAGATATAAATTTTATGTGAAATATTTACTTTTGTTTTGTTCTTTAAATACCAAGCTGCTTATAAATTATTATTACTTATTGAAATAATTTTATAGAGAATAAAACCCAAAAATGCATAAATAAATAATAGTTAATAATAGGATTTATTATCTTGTTTTTAATCTGACTATTGTGTAGCTTAATTTTATAAAGTTGTGTTCAATATATTTATTAGTTATTATTATTGAGATAGACGATTCTATGTTGTCATAAGTAAGGAACGAATATCTCTGACAATCCAATTGAAACTTACATAAAACGGATAGATACTTATAGATTGGTATATTTAATTGAACCCCATTACACATCACGTAAGTGAATACTTGACTATAAAATATATAAGGTATTCGTCGTTATTTTGAGTTTACCCTGTATTGTTTGGTTGACACAATGAACAATATAAGTTACTACTACACACTTTATTCTACTCTATTTTACTAAGGTAACGTTTATCTATTTATAAATACATATATACTATATTTAGACAAGTACCTGATTAAAATACAAACTTCTAGATAGATATTTAGCTAACACGAATTGGATAAATCGCAATACTTTAATATGGATTTAGATTTGTTTAATTTGCATATAATATAAGTTATTTACATGTATGCTGAGAGCATAAAAGCCTACAGACATAACTTCTTTGTACGTACAAATTGGTTAACTAAAGACAATAAAATCAGAGCATAGTAGCCACAGTGATTATATTACTCAACAGCTAGGTATCTTTTATTCTTCATCATAACCCTACTTTATTGTACACATATGTATGTATCGTACTGGTGTAAACATTACAGGAGACAGCACCATCATCGACTCCCGGGAGAAGTTCACACATCCAGCGTTCGGTGGAACAGCAGAGGTGCACAGATACGGGACTATTCCCAGAGCCGCCATCATTGAATACTGAAGCTGGTCAACCCGTACAATCGTCAACGGTGAATCATCTGGATGCTTCTACAAGTAATACTAGTTTGTTATTAAGTATTAATGATATATCTAAACTTATTCAAAGCATTACGCCACAAACTAAGATTACCTATGATAAAAATATTATACCCTCATTTGACCCATCGCAAAAGAACCAACGTATTGAAGGATGGATAGCCAAGGTTAACGAATGCTCAAAGATCTACCAATGGACAGATGAACAGACTGCCCATTATGCCTTGCCCAAATTAGGAGGTCATGCTAAGAAGTGGTATGAAGGTCTTCAAACCATACTCCTAACATGGACCGAATGGCAAAATAGATTGATAAAGGCTTTTCCTTCGGAGAGTAATTATGGAGCGTTATTGTCTGAAATGTTAGACAGGCGAATGAAAATAGGTGAATCAATAGACGAATATTATTACGATAAGATGTTATTTCTGAACGCGTGTGATATAGCGGGAAAACGAGCAGTCGACTGTCTCGTATATGGGATAGAGGATAGGACCATTAGAGCCAGTGCATCTTCGGCTAGGTGTCAAGATCCAGAAGACCTACTGAAGTTTCTTAAAGATATATGTAGAGAATCTAATAGTTCTCGATTGGTCAAACGATCTGCTCCGATGTTTTCATTGAGTGACATTAAATGTTTTAAATGTCATAAAGTAGGACATCGTGCAATTCAATGTCGCAGCAAAGGTATGAATGAAGTTTCCTGTTTTAATTGTAAAGGATTAGGCCACACTTCTAATAAATGTCCTGTACCTATAGTTCGTTGTGACAATTGTCATAGGATTGGACATAATGTCGATGAGTGTTATCGCCTCAAAAATAATAACAATCAGTCGATTAACAGTTCTAAGCCAGATAAGAAAACTTTGCTTACACAAAAGTTTAAATCTGATTCTAAATATTATAAATCTGCGATCATAAATGATAGTATTAAAGTGCAATGCTATGTAGACTTTGGAAGTGATTGCACTTTAATTCGACAGGACATTATTGATAAATATTCCTTACCTATAGACTTAAACGATGTTCCGAATATTCGTGGTTTTGGTAACGGATCATGTGTGCCGTTAGGTAGAACCAGGTTAAGTTTATGTATCGGTGAAGTCACTGCAGATATTGATGCTTACATTGTTGAGGCCTCTTTACTTAGTGAACCCTTATTAGTTGGGCAAGATTTTACAGAACGGGTGGATGTGATGGTCATTAAAACTCATGACAAATTAGAAATCTTAAAAAGAACTATTTCTGATGACTTGCCTAAAATACACATTGACGATTGTAAATCTAACAAAATAGTTTTAAGAACTCAAAAGGATACCATTATAAATCAAACTAACTATGTAAATTGCGTAAATGATAACATATCTACCTGTGACGTCTATATAGGGGATAGTGTCAGGAAAATGGATGAAGCTACTTATTGTGTTGTGGGTGGTATTTACAATATTAGTAATGGGGTATGTCAAGTTGCTATTTGCAACTTATCAGAAAAACCAATTTTCTTTCACCGTAATTCTGTGCTATCGCGAGGGGAGAGGATTTTCACGTCAAAACCTCTAGTTAATGACGCAGAATTCGTTTGCCGTCAAATTAATACTAATTCTCTGACACCATTTACTATAGATGAAATAAATATCAACCCTAGCTTAACACTACCACAAAAACAGAGTGTTTTAGACCTGATTAATGCATATCGACCAAGTTTTGCGCAAACTTTATCAGAGTTAGGATGCACCAATATAACTGAAATGAACATTGATCTAGAGGATACTACTCCTGTAGTTTACAGACCATATCGCTTGAGCCATTCTGAACGAGAAAAAGTCAGAGAAATGGTCAAAGAACTTATCGATAATGATATCGCGGAAGAATCCAACTCTTCTTATGCAAGTCCCATCATACTTGTTAGGAAGAAAACAGGAGGCTATCGCCTCTGTGTTGATTTCAGAGCGTTAAACCGAAAAACTAGGAAAGACCATTTTCCAATGCCGAGAATAGATGATCAGTTGGATATGCTTAAAGGAAACAAATATTATTCTTCATTAGATTTGGCTAGTGGCTACTATCAGATTCCAATTAAAGATGAATGTAGGCACCTTACAGCATTCGTCACACCGGATGGACTTTATCAGTTCAAAAAAATGCCATTTGGCCTAGTTAATTCTCCAGCAGTATTCCAAAGAGCAATCAATCAGGTACTAGGTAACTCGAGGTTCAGTTCCGCTCTTGCCTATATGGATGACATCCTTATACCAGGTAAAGATTTTGAGGAGGAATTTCGGAGATTAGAAAATACTTTCAAACTAATCCAAAAAGCTAAACTAACTCTAAATTTGCAAAAATGTAATTTCTTTCAAGAAGAGTTAGAGTATCTTGGTTATGAAATAGGCGAGCACGGAATTAGACCTGGGAAAGAAAAAATCTGTGCTGTTGAACGATTTCCAACACCATGTAATATACACGAAGTCAGACAATTCGTTGGGCTGGCTAGTTATTTTAGGAAGTTCATACAGAATTTTGCAAGCATCGCCAGACCACTCACTGATTTGACCAGAAAAGGCAAGACATGGTGCTGGGATATCGAACAGCAGACCGCATTTGCAAAACTAAAAGAAGCGTTGATACAAAGACCGGTGTTGGGTATATATGACCCTAATTATGAAACATATTTACATACTGATGCCAGTAAATATGGCTTAGGTAGTATTTTACTACAAAAGAAAAATGACTGTGAACCGATGAAACCAATCGCGTATTTCAGTAGGAAAACATCGATAGACGAACAAAAATATCACGCGTATGAACTAGAAACATTGGCTTTTGTAGCTTCACTTCAGCGGTTTCGAGTTTATTTACTAGGTGTTAGGTTTACTTTAGTTACGGACTGTTCAGCCTTGAGAGCTACGTTTAGTAAACGTGATTTAATACCACGAATAGCACGATGGTGGATATCGGTGCAAGAATTTGATTTCAATGTGCAGTACAAACCTGGATTCACAATGTCTCATGTCGACGCATTAAGTAGAAATCCAATACCCTTTGAATCGGAGTCAGGGCCCAAAATTGGACCAGCTGTTTCCAGGATAACGCAAGAAGACTGGCTATTGACACTACAATTACAAGATACTGAGTTACAACGAATTAGGAAAGTTCTGGATGATACTGAGTATTCGGACATCAAAAAGAACTATGTTCTCAAAAATAATAAACTATTTCGCAAAGTAGGCGAAGAACTTAAATGGGTTGTACCCAAAATGGCTCGATTTCAATTATGTAAACTTAATCACGATGACATAGGTCATTTCGGTGTTGAGAAAACAATTGAAAAGGTTGGTAAAGACTTTTGGTTCCCGAAAATGAAGCGATTTATAAAAAAATATGTACGCTCTTGTTTGGAATGTGCATATGGTAAAGAACCAGCTGGACCGAAGGAAGGTCTCCTGCACCCGATTCATAAGGTTGATAAACCCTTTGATACGGTTCATATTGACCACTTAGGACCCTTTGTCAGGAGTACTAAAGGCTATTCTTACCTCCTTGTTTTAGTAGACGGATTCACCAAATTCTGTATTTTGACACCGTTACGCAATCTAAAGTCTACACCTACTATCCATGCTTTGGACAGTACTTTCTGCATATTTGGTTACCCCAATAGACTAATATCCGATCGGGGCTCAGCTTTTACGTCAAATGAATTTAAGAACTATTGTGAAGATTCTAAGATAAATCATATTCTGAATGCAGTTGCCTCCCCTCGAGCCAATGGGCAGGTGGAGAGATATAACAGAACTGTATTGGATGCCCTTACTACCTATGTTGATAAACTAGGTGAAAAACACTGGGACCGAGCACTGGGTAGATTACAATGGGGCTTAAATAATACGCTTAACAAAGGAATAGGGAAAACACCAGCTGAGGCACTTTTTGCAATTCCAATGGTTAGCAAAGGCGACAATATCTTTAGTTCTATCCTGAGTGAAACACGACAGTTAGGTAATGTAGAGGAAATAAGAGAACAAATAAGTCAACACATAGATAAAAATCAACAGGCCCAAAAGAACAGATATGACAAAACTAAAACTAACGCCAGACAATATAAATTAGGTGACTTAGTAAAGATTTTGAAACCTATCCCAAATAACGAAGGTAATAGCAAGAAATTACTCCCAAAGTTTACCGGACCTTTTCGAATCACGAAGGTCTTAGAAAATGACAGGTATGAAGTATCGAGTATTCCTGGTACAAAAATAACACATAAAAGTTATTGTAACATCTGGGCAGCAGATCGCATAAAACCTTGGGTATCTATCTGTAATGGCGACATTGAGGATGAGGAAAACAGTAGTAGTGCGAGTGGCTCTGATACACGCTAAGTAATGGCAATGGTTTAAATAAAATAAAAATGATTATATATATGTACAAGTTTTTCTCCTTTTAATTTGAACTAGACTATTTGTAAGTCATAGAGAACTCAAAGTATAAACATTAATCTGAAATAAATATATAATAAATAATTGATGACTATGTAACAATATGTGTAAACAGTGATTTATGAAGAAATGAAGAGATTTATGTATAAATAAAACAATTTACTAAAGTGATAAATTTAGGCTTTACTACAGTGATCGTAATTACGGAATATATAATTATGTGAATTTATCTAAATATGATGTAATGTGGACCATACATGGCTTTGCCTAATAGTGAACGACAGTCGGCATTCTGAATGTTTGATTTTGATAGATCAATCAACATTTTGATAGCCTAGACGGGTAAAGATTGGGAATATTGCTCACCGTGTTGATAGATCCACGGGTATTTTCAATCTATTACTTTAGATCTAAAGATGTTGAGTGGATAAAGTAAAAAGCAAGAGAGAGAGAGAGAGAGAGGCGACATTTAAAATGTTCGATTTTGATAGATCAATTGACATTTTATGAGCCTCAGGATTGAAATTACTGGTACCATGTTGACAGATCCATGGGTAATTTCGATCTTTTCGTGAATAGAGATTTAAACAAGAATGGTACCTATAAAGTGACGGTTAAAATGTATGATTTTGATAGATCAATCAGCATTTTACTAGCGTAGGTTGAAAATATTGATTAACCATGTTGACAGATCCATGGGTATTTTCAACATAAATTGAGTAATAGGTATTGACAGATACATGAGTGTTTTTTTTTTCTTTTTCTTGTATGATGTAGTAATTAGTTATAAGTTTGAGGACAAACTTAGTGTCAGGAAAGGCCGAATGTTAGAGTTTCAGGCTAACCATATGGTAATATGTTGGTAGATTTATATTCATTTAGTATTAAGAGTATAGTCTACGGTTATAAAAGTGTGTTTATTATCCACTTCCGTTAGTAGGATACGGTTAATAATTATTTATAAGAATGGAGGTTGATTATATTTCTAATATTAAAATTATAACATATTTAGTTTATTTGATAGTTGTAAAAATAATGTAGATTTATATTAAGGATATTACAATAATTGTCATTTATTTACAATTAAAATAGTTATCGCTATGAAATCATAATGAAGATAGATACATATTACGGACACGTACCTATAGTGGAATCGGGAAGAGGGGTCATTCTGTTTTCGGCAGTGACTTAAGGCGGACGAACTAAAAACTTGTAACAACCAACATAAAATAAAGGAAGATCAACCGACATTTAGTTTCAATCTTACCCTGATCTTATATATATGACTACGTTACTCCTCTATCTTTTCCTATTACACCAATAACTACCCAATATACGATTTAGCTCATTTAAAATTCATGTCCATCCAAAGGTTGCCTGTAAGATATTGCTTTTAGCGATAAGGCCGCCATTTGTACATGTATTGTTTAAGTTTCCATATATGTATATTCTGATTGGTGTACAATAAAGTTTATATCTATCTATCTATCTATCTATTTCTATAAAAAGCATGTTTTTTTAGTTTTTTTAACTATTATTTATTAATTTATATATTGACCATCATCATCATTGTCCGAGCACAAATCCCGGTTGCATTCAAGGTTGCAGTTTGGAGCCTGGGGTTCAACTCGCCTACTCCTTCTTTTCATATGGATTGGCTTGCTTTGACTTTTTTTTTGTAGGACTAAGTACACAACGCCATCTAGACCTAAACTAAACAGAGCTTGTCACATGGGTTCTAGAATGCGGATAAACATACTTAAATACTTTTTTTTTATAAATAAATACATAAGTATTATACATAGAAACACCCAGACCAATGCAAATACATATATTTGCACTGAGCGGGAATCGAACTCGCGACCTCTGGCTTAGCAGTCGAACGTACTACCGCTACACCACAGAGGTCGTCTTTTATGGGAGGGACTGCCATCTGAACCCCAACCTTGAGAGGAAATCCTACACCAGAACCTTGTTCATCAATCAGCAGGTGTACCGACTTGCAGGTGAGGTTGGTTGGGCCCCGAAGATTTAAACCCATTAATAATAGGTCTGTACCTTTTTTTTTTTGTGCGGAAATCCCTTCGGATACCCCCCCGCCGGCCAGCGGGGGCGGTTATGTCGGGCTTGAACCGACTAAAACCGCACGCCGTCTCGGGTCTACAGACGCCGGGGTGTAAGGTTACCCATAGAGCATATCCCTCGCACTCCGACTGACCCTGGGCCATTCGCAGTGTCCCCTCTGATAACAGCAGAGGGGTACCTGGAGCGACCACGCCTCCCCGCGGGCCTTGCAGGCCCGCCATACCCCGACCCCCTCGTGCAATAGGGTCAGCTGGCCCTGAAAAGGGCCGGTTGGTCAGACTCTTGGCCGTTGACGTTGACGCCAGCTACTCCAGAGGAGCAATCAATGATGCGTCATCGCCCACGTTGCCCATGGTGCACCAAACTTGGAGGTGATCCAACCAGTCACACCCCAATAGGTCTGTACCTTTGAAATTGCCGAAATTTTCTTACAAATTCATGAGTTCATTATTCCTGTAATTTGATAGCTATTTCGATTATTTATATTTTGTTTGAAAGTTGATTTCAAGATTTTACAACTCTGTATTAAATTTTGTTTTTATTGGCCACTTGATAAATTAATTCGATCTTCAAAAACAGTACTTCCTAAATGCTAGCCATTTTGATGATAAATTTCGTATTACTAACAGCTGTCACTTTTCAAAAATGTAATAAAAGTTGCTGTTTGTTAGCTTAATGTTGTCTCATTCATACACAAAAAAAAAACATTAAGTTTGGATTTGTCATTCCTAAAAAAAAATGCAAAAATGTTAGTACTGAAAATTGGGTTTCCTCCAATTTCTTCAAGAAAAACGGCAATTTCATATGTAACGACCTAATATATACCTTTAGTCAGTTTAAGTAAACAACTCCCATCAAAAACAATATTTAAATATCTTGTACATTTAATAATTTCACAATTAAAAATGTGTCGTAATAGATTTAAGTTCACTACATATACATGTTCTATATTAAATACATTATGTTTTGTTTAGTTGGGTACGGATACATATAATATTATACATCATATTATTCTATTCTACGGGCTCCATGTTGTCTCCCAGAGGGCTTTCAGTACTGAAACAAATATGCGAAACATTTTAGTTGATATATTCAGTAATGTTTGTAGTTACATACTGTTTTGACATTGCTTTGACATTGTCAGTTTGTATTTATTTTGGCCCATTATTTGCTGTGAAATCATATAATAGATATTTTGATTACATCAGCCCCGGGCACACACCTCTAACTTTTCGTGGTTATGTGTGCATTAATAAATGTTAATTATCGCTCGCTTAATAATGTGCCCATTAGATGGCAATAGGCTCGCCCCCTATTACATTGGGACCTTAACATAACTGGCGAATCGTGGGTGTATAATACACCTCTGCCTACCTCTTCGAGGATACAGGCGTGAAGTTATGTTATGTATATTATGTTTGTTGATTTCATCATCATTACGGCGTTAGTCCTAGCTGCATCTTAAACTTGTACTTTGAAGACCGGAGTCTGCACTCTTACTCTTTCTCTTGACGTGATTTACCTTGGCATTTGCGCGAGCGACTGCTATTTGACTTCCCAACCCTGAGAGAAAAGTCTACGCCTCATCTGTTAATCAGCAATTGGTACTAATTGAATAAAATGTGGTAATACAGTTTAATTCACCCTAAGTGCGTTCCTGTCATTGGAGAAATTTGCTCTCAATTGAATACTATTAAACAAGTAATTCTCTTTTATTATAAGTATCTCGGACACGGCTCTAAAGATTGGAATGAAAATTTGTGTTCAGTTTCTTTATCTATAAAGGTGTCATTCCTGAAAAAAATAGTTCTAAAGCTTTTAACAAATCATTGTATAAATGGCGCATGACAAAGCACACTTAACTTATGACATAGACAGAAAAACTAAAACAATAGTTTTAAAAAACTATAATAAAATACATACACTAGAAAAACAAGTTGTTTTCTAAAAATACATTAACTGAAAGTACACACATTCCCAAAATACGTAAAATACATATTGATTAAAAAAAATTACCTATCACCATCATCCCCGTTTGCCATACGGACAATAGTGCCTTTCATCCCTGCAATATACACGAAAAAAAAACTCAAAGTAAATGGAATTGAGTATATCTGAAATGCATGTAAAAAAATAAACTTTGCGAACTAATCGTGTGAGCCCAGACATGCGTGAAACAGCCGTGAATGATTATTTAGACATGGTCTAAATTAAAAGATTAACTAATTATTAAGGCTACTCTAGAAGTTGACTAACACAGTGAAGTGATAAATATGTGTGCGGATAACTAAAAATATATCTCATAATAAACAATGCAATGCAACGCATAAAATTTAATGTCATAACTTAACATGGCATACTTTGATTTTTAGCAATGTAAAATCATTATTATACCTTTTTTTTTGTGCGGAAATCCCTTCGGATACCCCCCCCCCCCCCGCCGGCCAGCGGGGGTGGTTATGTCGGGTTTGAACCGACTAAAACCGCACGCCGTCTGGGGTCTTAAGACGCCGGGGTGTTAGGTTGCCCATAGAGCATATACCTCGCACCCCGACTGACCCTGGGCCATCTCCGGTTTCGAGATGGCCCCCTCGGGTTTCGGAACCACGGTGTCCCCGTCTTGCCCCGGTTTGGGGGAGGGGCGCTAGTCACCCCACCGTCCCGGCCTACTTCTGCTGGGGTGACAGGCGACCTCACCTGCCACCCCCAGGCCTGCGCTCATTGATGACGGAGGTCGTTAAGCGACCTCCGGCACCTGAGTAGCCTGCGACGCGCGGCGAGCATGTTGCGGGCTCAGCGGGCCGGGAGAGTTCTAAATCTCTCGCTCGCGCTCCGCACCATTGCCGCAATCATGCTGCCGAGCTAGAGGACTCCCACCCCAATGGCTGCCACGAGGTCACGCCTCGGCGCCTCCCACGCCGGGCAGTCCGCCAGCGTGTGCAGCCCTGAGTCCTCGCTCGCGTCGCAGTGATGACACTCAGGCGTTGGCTCCTTCCTGATCCGATGCAGGTGGTCCCCGAAGCACCCCTTCCCGGAGACCACCTGCGTCATTCAGTACGAGAGGCTTCCGTGTCGCCTCTCTAGCCAATCCTCCATGATGGGCCTTACCGCCGCTATTGCGGCGTGCCCTGCACTTGGTCGCCCGAGTCGTTCCTTCCACTCCACCACGATGGCCTGGCGGAGCTGGGACTGCACGGCCTCGATTTCTCGAGGCTCGGGGTTCCGTCCCTGCTCCCGCGCCTCCTTTCGCCACTGGTACAGTTGCGAAAGGGCTCTCGCCTCCAGGTCCCATGGCCGAGTTCCGGCAAGGAGACTCGCCGCCTACAACATTATTAGGCATTCCTACTAATATAAATAAATGTATGGCTGTAAGGATGTTTGTTACTCTTTCATAAATTTGGCAGAGGGATAGATTATAAACTGGAATAACGTATAGGCATCCCTGGAATAGGTTCCCATGGGAAGCGGGAACGAGATCAGAATTTCACGCAGTTGGAGTCGCGGGCAAAAGCTAGTATAATATATAATAATTTCCATGTTATAAGATATTACAATAGGAAGTACATATAATAAAATCTAATCCTAGGAAATATTCTTTACGCACAAAAACAAGTGATACTGATATCATGGAATCTAAGTTTAATGCACTCTTTAATTGTATGTGAGAATTTGACAAATCCAATAAAATATAACTAACAGTAAAATAATTATATAACTCTTAATCCAAACGGGTGTTACTAAACTTGAGTAATTAATCAAATACTAATAAATAATCTTACGTATCATAAGGATGTTTTCCTTGCATGATAAGAGAGATAGCTGTTCTGGAACTTCTCTTGCCTAATCCATCACCGGCGTCATCTGCCCAAAACTCCTTACTTAATAGGTGATCTATAAACAAAAATAGAAGTTATTAGAAAATAGGCATAATGGGTTTTCCCGGACGAAGCATCTGATGAGGCTGTCAAGATAATGGCAGCATTTTTGATATCTATAATGGTGACCCTGATTACTGAGATTTCTCCTTTAGCTTACTATCAGGCGAGGTGAACTCATATTGAGATGCCTAAAATTAAAAAAAGTTCCCAGTATACGAATTCCATCACTTGTACCTACCTACTATGGTTTCATTTTCATTTCATAAGAAATTAAAAAATATCAACGTAGCTTACTTTTAAATGCATTTCCTGTTCTTTTCCTGTGCTCCTGCTCGATTGCAGGTGGCAATCCTGGATACAGTTGTAAAGGAGCTCTTAACAAGTCTGAAAGTATTAATAATGTTAAAATGAATATACAGTTCCGAAAAATGAAGTTTACACTGTTTAAAAGCGACCTAGTCGTTTTTTAATAAATTAAGCACCGTTTCAAGAAAGAGACGATAGTTATATGATTGTTAGGGAAGATAGCAGACCCCACTGTGTTCGTCAACGAGTGTAGAGGCGTATAGAGACGCGTTGCATAAAGTGTTAGTCTTTAGTGTCTTAACCGCTAACATCTGCTTGCATTAGCCCTTTAACTTGGGACCTCCTAAGCGTTGATATTTTAGAAAATGAGATTGATACTTACATAACATACGTTCCGCTGATCTTGGACTATCAGCATCATCGGAGCGTGCTCGGAGGTAATCTAAAAAAGATGTTATCAATTATTAGATCGTCAAATAATTAAATTGCTTGGGACCCATAGAAAATTCCCGAAATAAAAAGTAACCTTGAAACCTATCATAATCTTAGCTTGATTGCATTCAAGTCTTATTCAGTTTATGACCTTTCTCTGTGTCATATTTTGTATTGTTAGTTTTTGTGTGAAAGAGTACTAAATATCCATCCATCCTCGAATACTTCCATGAGATTAATAGGATAGGATACCTCATACTAGTGAAAGAAGTCGATCAATATTAAATACTTCTCAATAGTTTTTATAACGTAAACTAGCTGTACCCCGCGGCTTCAACCGTTGCTGCATCCATTTGTCCCATACATTTCCGTAATTTATTAGTTCTACAATAATATATGGATATTTGCCCGATTTGTTGACATATATGATTACTGCGCCGCTCTCCTAAGTAGTAGCGTGATGATATATAGTCTACAACTTTTCCCGATAAATGTGCTATCAGACATAAAAAGAACCTCTCAATTCGAACCATCAGTTCCTGAGATTAGCGCGGTTAACTGAACAAACAAGCAAACTCTTCAGCTTTATAATATTATAAGTATGAGAATAGATAGTACAGAATAAAATGAAAGTATATTTTATTTTATTGTTTGTCCCGAATCGATTTGTCACCTGACTACGTGACGTGCAAGGAGAAAAACCACAAACAGTTGGGGTCGAGACTCATAACTTCGCAGAATAATGGCGGTCCAGATTTTTAATGGGTCTCGAATCGACTGATATAATCGCGTGCTCCACATTAAATTGCAATTTATTATTGTTGTTGTGAATATAAATATTGCCTAACAGAATTAAAGATTTTTGGACTTGTTCTTTTTCTTTTCAGTTTTATTTTATAATTAATTCTTATTAATTTTGTCGTGACCAAAAGGGCATCATTACAAGCTGCTTGCTCTGTGAGTTTATTAGTATGGGTCAAATCTTGGAAGCCTAATTAGAATCACTTCCTGATGTTAGATTAGACTCAAATTTGGTATATTTACGTATCTTCGGTGACAATGCGATAAAATGGTAGAATGAAGCTGGTCTGATGATGAAGTCACAAGGTATACATAGACACTTCTGAACTAAACAAGATAAACCAATCGAGTTTGGGTTCATATGTTTTGTCTTGGCAAATATTCTGATCCTACATAATATCCAGGGTCTGAAGATAGAAATAGTAGATGGTCATAGGAACTTCTGAACAAAACAAGATAAACCCGTCATGTTTGGACTCATTTGTTTTACCTTGTTATGCTCTTACTAGAAAGCTTGTTTAAAAAAAAGTGTGTTTTAAATTCATTATCATATTAATATACACTTTTGATATATAGTAATGTTGTCAATTGCCATTTGTCAGACCGCTTAGCTTTTGTTTCACGGCCAACTCGATTAAAACGGCAGAATTAACCGACCCATTTAAACCCTGACCTACTACCAGCACATTTAATGTCATGCCAACAGCAAAGTTGGCAAGGTGCAAAGCAACAAAATGCGACGTTATTTTGGCAGATTTTTTTCTTGGATAAATGTATTTATAAGGTGAATGATTTTTAAAGTTTGCTCTCGAAGTGTCCTTTTCGTCGTTAAATAGTATTAGAAAGGTTTAATAGAATCAAATTCTGTGTTCTGATTGCGTTCAAAGGAATGAAACTATAATTAAATCATAATTGTTATATTTGAAATTCTCTTTCATACTAGTATACACCTAGATACTAGTATGAAAGAGAATTTCAAATAAAAACAATTATGATTTAATTATAGTCTCAGTTGGCCAGAGCATTCCCCCTATCAGGGGCTGGTCGCGGGTTCATGTCCCGCTCTAGATGTTCTCGTTTTCCGATCTAAATCTATAGGAAAGTAAGCATAAATAAATAAATAAATAAATATTCAACGACATTTTACACAGCGCATTCTCGACCCAAAGTAAGCATAGTTTAACTAGCTTGTGTTATGGGTTCCAGACTGCGGATAAACATACTTAAATACTTTTTTTTTGTAAATACATACATATTATACATAGAAACACCCAGACCAATGCAAATAGACATATTCATGCATACAAATATTTGCACTGAGCGGGAATCGAACCCGCACCCCCTGCCGTAGCAGTCGAATGCACTACCGCTACGCCACAAAGGCCGTCAAAAAAAGCATACTAATTGCTTAAATTTTTTATTGAATCATATAACTTTAGTTGTTGTCCGCAGCCCCATTCGTGTGAAAACTAACCTCATTTCGGTGACCCCACACGAACTTATTCTCAGGTACAGTAGCCCATATGCTACTGTATTCCAGACTATAATCTACCTCTATGACAAATTTCATCGAAATACCGTTCAGCCTTCTGACGTGATTGAGTAACAAAATATCCATACCTATAGCCGTCCAAACCTTCACTTTTATAATATTAGTAACATTATTATTTAAGATAGCTCAATTTTGTGCCGAACATCATCGGTTTTTAGGAATAGTGAACTTTTCCAAATTTAAACACGAATTATATCATGCATCAAGAGTGTGTCAATCAAGTTAATGACGCAATTCATATGTAAAACCAGTACTGTTGCGACATACGCACGAGCTAAGAAATTTCCCAGAGGAGGTAATCCACTTGAAGAACTAATAGACTATAAAAATGTTATCCCCTGAGATATGAGTTTTTAAAATTGGTTTTTTTTTTTTCACTTTTTAAATACCAAGCCGTTACTGGGCACATTTAGTAGTTCTTAGTCTTACGAAACGATCCTCAGTCATGAATCTCAGCTTGAGATTAGTTCTGAGAACAGATTGTATATATTCTAGAACCAAATTTGAGTGGAGATTTTATGAACGCTAAGGTGATTTACATTCATTAACTCTATCATCAAGTTTAGATCTAGAATACAATCCGTACTTAAAACTAGTTTCAAGTTGAGACTTATGACTGAGCATCATTGTAGAATACGGGCTTAAGTGTTAACCTTTCCAACTTATACTCAATACAATGTTCAGGTACTTTTAAATAACTTGCTCATCAAACTATGAAATAATCACCATGAATCTTTTGTTCTCCCCGTGACCATGGCTGATGAAAAATAACCGAAACGACGGATCAGTTTAAATCATGAAAAAAATCGCGATAGAATTTAAAAAATATAGTAGACCCCTACCAGTACGCTGCAGACATCCTTTACCCTCGTTTCTTGATTAAAATATTTGCAAATCATAATAATGCAGTCGTATGCAAGTCATATGCAAGGCATAATATGCAATATGCCAGACATATGCAAGTCCTTGGCCGATACGTAATTAAAATAATTTTAAATTTTACTTTAAATTATTAACACCTTAAATAATAGATAGTTATTTAAACAAATACAAACAGTTGGCAGTGCAAGTATGATAAGACTACAATATTAATCATACGTATAATTTTCAAGTTTCTTTTCCTGAAGTCAATGATTTTCTTCATAATTACAGTAATGTCTAGAAATTAGAGTCTTTATTAGAAAACAAGGGCGGCATTTAAAAACATATTTACATGGCTTGACTATTATAAATCATCACGTACTTCTTTAGAGAAAATAAGGACTTTAGCTACATAATATCTATGTATTTTATATTTTTAATTAGTTAAATTTATTTGATAACGTTGCCGTTGGTACGACGAATTTATTTTTTGTTAGTAAGTAAATTTATTTATGAAAAAAATATACACATGAACATGGTTAAGGTAGATAAATCGTGTTTGATAAAAAATATTTACTCCCGTACAAAGCAAAAACCCGCGTTTCCAATTGAAAAACAAAATTTTAACTAAAGAGTTTAAAGTGGTAAATCATTATTAAATATCTTGTTTACTCTAATCTACAAAATACTCTCTAATGTATATAACTAAGCTGATCTAAGCCTTTAAAATCACAGCCTACTTAACTAAAGATTTAACAAACTTTTTACCTTTATACAGATTAAAGCCGTCTTTTCCAATCTCCGAGGTTTTCACGAATGGGGCCACGGTAAGAAGCGCTAGAATTGATATTAATGCCTCCCGCATTTTTGTGGCCAGTTTATTAAGAGTAATGAGCTAACGGGATAGAAGGGCTCGACTGGAGGCTTTCAGATGTGCGGGTCAACTGGCAGTTTGAACCGAGCTACCCCTTTTTATAATTTCTACCCGATATAGGTTAACGGGTGGAGGTTGGTAGTGCGACTGACGGAAGGAACTGGTTCGATTGCTCAGCTATTTTAGTGTATGGCACAAAGTTTTGAATTATGTTATCTCATGCCCTACGCGATCTGTCTCTGATATCATAACTTTAATTTTCATTATTATACATTTTTATCTGAGAGGGCTTCTACTCAAACAAATGTATTTACATAGGTCTAAATAAATTTATAATATGACTTTGACGACTAGTAATAACGTGTAAACAAGCATGCACAGTATCAGTAGAATTTGGGTTGCTACCGACCTGACTGCAGCCTGGTGACCTAAGGATGTATTTTTTATGAATGTATCTTAAGTAGCTGGCTGATTTAAGGACTGTTTCATACCGTATGATTCAGTACGTTAGCCGACTCCACCACCATAGCGACATGGACGACATAACCACTATACTAACTCTGTGTGGGAATATCTGTGGAAGTACCAATATCATCATCCTCCGTGCCTTTTCCCAACTCAGTTGGGGTCGACTTTTCAGACTACCCACATATTGAAGTCAATAATTTTATTAATAATGAAATAAAATAAACATAATATTTTGCTATAAACGTTATTTTGAAGTGAAGCTACCTGAAAAGAAAACGGTTTTCTCATAAAACTGGAAATGACATGTAGTGGGAAGGACTAGTCGCTGCCATATAATGCCACTGAGCTGTGTCTATTGTCCCGTTCTGCCGGGATGTCAACATTTATTTTACGCACAAGACGTTGTTTTACACCAGAAAAGTTAAGACAGCATTTCGAAGCTCTTAATCGACCTTTGGTTTTCGGACCCACATCTGTCGTCACTTTCAACTCCATAATAAATTTATTAAAAGAAATAAACCGATTTCAGGAATCACAAGTTAACATGTAAGTAAGTAAGCAGGTGTGGTTGACTTGGACCCGAAGATCTCGTTGGGTCCGCAGTCACCCCAATTTTTGAAAACGATGCGACTGTTTGCGACGAATGTGCCTGCTATCGGTGCGGCGCGTAACTCTCTGGAAATACCAACATAATTTTTTATCTCGATGCAAATAAGCGCCATAATAGAGTACTTTTATTAGATACAGATTTCACATTAGAGACTTAACTTGCATTTTAGAGAGTGAGGGTTTTAGTCAGTTCAAGCCCGACATAACCGCCCCCGCTAGCCGGCGGGGGGGTATCCGAAGGGATTTCCGCACGAAAAAAAAAAAGGTACATGGGGTTTTCAGGTAAAATGAAGGGTTCACCCTTGGCACCCCCGGGTGGCAGGAGGGGTCGCCCCGGGCACACACTTCTGACTTTTCGTAGTTATGTGTGTATATAAAATTTTGATTATCGCTAGCTTAGCAATGTGCCCGGTAGATAACAATAGACTCGCCTCCTATTACATTGGAACCTAAACATAACTGGCGAATCGTGGGTGTGTAATACACCTCTGCCTACCCCTTCGGGGATAAAGGCGTGAAGTTATGTTATGTATATTATGTTTGTTGATTTCATCATCATTACGGCGTTAGTCCTAGCTGCATCTTAAACTTGTACTTTGAAGACCGGAGTCTGCACTCTTACTCTTTCTCTTGACCTGATTTACCTTGGCATTTGCGCGAGCGACTGCTATTTGACTTCCCAACCCTGAGAGAAAAGTCTACGCCTCATCTGTTAATCAGCAATTGGTACTAATTGAATAAAATGTGGTAATACAGTTTAATTCACCCTAAGTGCGTTCCTGTCATTGGAGAAATTTGCTCTCAATTTAATACTATTAAACAAGTAATTCTCTTTTATTATAAGTATCTCGGACACGGCTCTGAAGATTGGAATGAAAATTTGTGTTCAGTTTCTTTATCTATAAAGGTGTCATTCCTGAAAAAAATGTTATGTCAGATTTATCAGACCTGTAAATAGGTTTCTCCTTTGAAAAAAAAATGGAAATTGTCAAAGTAGTTACATGGTTAGACTATAATTTACATAAATGATCACTATTCTATAATAGTGTGTATTCCTATAAATACTCCAATCCTTTCGACATAATAAATAATGTCATCCCGTACTCATATACCGATGGCGGTACATCCCTAGCGCTTTCCTGAACTAACAGCACAGTGGGGTGCCACAACCGACAATCTTATGCAAATGGCGGACGAAACCGAGCCGAGATGTTTTTATAAAATAACTAAGGGTGATTGTTGCAATTCTAATGCGAGCCTGCGTATGAAGGATAGTAAGGGCCGTATTTACGTAAAAGGTTCTGATAAGTATAAATAGACGATTTGATGAGTGCGAATGCTGGATGGGATAGATTTGCATTGATTGTTCAGCCTACATAAAAAGTGCTAACAAGATTATAGAAAAAGAGTAGTCAAAAACGCTGTAGTATCGAGTTTTTCTATGATGCTTGTATAATAAATAAATAAATAGCCTAATATATCATACAATAAATTAGCTGTTGCCCGCGTCTCCGCCTACGTGAATTTCGGATATCGCAGCCTATCATTAGCCTATGTCCTTTTCCAAGCTCAAATCTATCGAACCAAATTACATCAAAATCTGTTCAGTGGTTTAGGCGTGAAACAGTAACAGATAGACAGACAGAGCTACTTTCGCATTTATAATATGTATTACTAAGGATATCTAGTAACAAGTAGGTATATTATAGGGGTAATATGTTTATTATGGTAACTAGCGCGTCAGCGTTAAACGAAACCTATACTAACTTAATTTAAGTCACTGAAAATTGAATTACATGCTAGTCCAAGAGACCTTCATGTGCCATTAAAGTATTGAAACTTAGTCCTCTCAACTAACTTAGTCCTCTCGGTGTCAAACCCAATTAGGAGCAAATTGGATATTGCAAACTAATCCCCGACTTCAACTATCAGTTTCATCGATTTAGCAATAACGAATAGAAAGTATCTTAACAATATTTTTCCTTCTTAGCAAAATCCTTCTTATCTAATTTATTAGTTGGGCCATTACAAGACTGTATGTCTTGTAGTAGACACCTTACTGGTGCAAGCGTGCTTTGTTTGGCTTATATTGACCTTTACAAGAGGGACCCCGAGAGGAAAGCCAGTTGATAGGCTGGTGCACCATCTAACAAGTGAGGTTGGTTTGGGCCCTGAGAATGTTAAGAGGACCCGACTGAAACCACACGGTGTCCTCCCCAAGTGTCAATTGCCGGGCACCCCGGGTAAGCCCGCGAAAGGATAACCCCAGGGTTACCGGAGGTCTTTGGCCGCCACTGCGGCCTCGCCTGGTTAGGTCGGGTTTTATCCCGCGTCGGTGAGTTGGCAGGCGTGTATAGGACACGCACGACACGCCTCCGTCTTGGCCTGCTTCTGTAAGGACGGCAAGTCGGCCAACTGCCGTCTTCAGGCCCCGATAATGGATGTCGGTAGTCCACGGCGTAGACGAGTCTGCGGCGTTCTCTCCGCGGATTGCGGAACTCGGGGGGGTAGGGTTCTCTCCTGCTCCCTCTCCACCGTCTCTTTCTCGCGCATTACCTGCTCGCAGAAAGAGGCGGCGAGCCACTTGCTCCCGTCGGAGACCACGGCTCTCAACATGGTCTCCAGCGAAAGAACGTCCACGCCCAGGACTGCAACGAGATCCCGGCGTAGACTCGCCCACTCTGGGCACTCTACCAACGTGTGGAGCGCCATGTCTTCGCTAGGATCCTCGCAGTGCTGGCACTCCAGCATTGTCTCCCGGCGGACGGTGGTGTCACAAATACTTACCGAAGCACCCGTGTCCGGTAATTATCTGGCACACCCGGTAGGAGAGGTCACCGTGGTGCCTCTCCAACCACTCCTTCATGATCGGCCTCACCGCCGCAATGGTGGATTCCTCCACCTTGGATGCTCAAGTCGCACCCTCCATGTCTCCATGCGCCATTGGTACAACGACACAAAGGCTCACGCTTCCAGTTCCCATGGAGGGGTTCCGGCTAGGAGACATGCTACCTCGACGGAGATCGTGCAATACCCCCTGATGACTCTGACGGCCATCGCTTTTAACGGGCTGTTTAGAACAGTCACGTTGCGGGCCGCCAGAGTCTCTGCCCATACGGGGGCCCCGTACAGGGCCATGCTTCACACGATCCCCAGGTACAGTCTCCTAGTGGAGGCGTTGGGTCCCTTAACGTTGGGCATCAGCCGCGATAGCGCGGCCGAAGCCCCCCTCTGACCCCATACACCCTACACTAGCTATATACTTAGTAATATGTGTCTCATTAAAGAAGGGGGTTTTGCCCGACTACGGTAGTACTACCTACAAATGCTTGGGAATAGCTAAAGTAAATAGTACCAAGTATCTAGGTGTATATGTTGACCAATATATTAACTGGCACAGACACATAGAAGCTCTCACTGGTAGGATTCGTAAGCTGATCTTTGTCTTCAAAAAAGTATGAAATTCTGCTGTCAAAGCCACCTTAAAAACGGTGTATTTTGCACTCTACCTGTCTCTCCTGTCATATTGTGTTCCAGTCTGGGGAGGAGCGACAAAGAACGTTTATTCGAATGGAGCGCGCTCAGAGAGCCGTTCTGAAAGTTATGCTCACCTGCCTATGAATGTATTCTACGAAGCTGCTATATGAGGAATGCAAAGTATTGACTATCAGAAAACTGTATGTGCTCCACTCTGTACTTCGCAAGCATTCAGTACGTCCTCCCAGACTACCAACAGGTAGACTTAAACACAAGGTTTACTCTCCAAAACCTCATAGCACCGCGTTCGCAGTTTCATGTTAGATCAGTTAAATTGTATAACCATCTTAATAAAGTCCTGGACTTCAATTCGAAGGATGAATTTGAATGTAGAATTAAATTAAACGCTTATCTCCTTAAACAAGACTTTCAAAATACAGAGGATCTCCTACATGGACGCTCAGGTTAGACAAACCGCATTCACTTATATATACAAAGGCATACCTAATTACATCAAGCACTCACGCAACCACATACAGACACACACACACAGATACAAACAAACACATACACACACACACACATATACTCCACACAAACACAACCCTACATTACACACACACACACACATGTACTCGTTTATCTAATTTAAACTAAGTTTAGTCTATTTAACTATTAGATCTTTATTATAGTGTCTTCTCACATTATTTTATATTTAATACAAACTGTACGGTGGGCTCTGACCTCTAAAATACAGGTTTATGCCTAGTTTAGTGCTCAGAGTATTGATATAAGTTATTGTGTATAATGTGTACATTTTTTAACCTTAAATATTTATTATTATTATTTATTATATTATTATATTATAAAATTACAATAAGTTTTGTTTTGGTGTAAAAATCAGAAGTCTGTTTGGGAGATTCGTTGGCACTGTCTATCTAGGGCGTGTTTATAAATTCTTCTTTAGCCCAGCATTTGCATAGTGTTTGGTTAAAGAAGCTTTCGAGCGGACAAATTGTGAAAACAATCCACATATCCTTCTTCACCCTAGCACTTGCATAGTGTTCGGCTTAAGAAACTTTCGGGAGGACAAATTATGAAAACGATCCACGTATCATCCTTTAGCCCAGCACACACACGCCATGTTGAGCGAGCGGAGCGAGCTCGAGGACACTGCGCACTCTGACATAGACAGGATATAGGTTAGAAGGGACCTCAGCACAGACCTCCGCCATACCCTTCGTGTTAGGTTACTTGTGATATTGCATAAAGAAATAGGAGTCCGGAGCGGGTCTTCACCGACATCGCTCACTAATTCGCAAGATAGAAAAATACCTGTTCACTTTCCACTCACACATGTCAAAATCAAGTACTATTTCACTATACTTAACAAAATACTGACGTTTAAATTTTCAACATAAAAACAATTTTATTAACGGCGAATGATACAATAATCAGCTGCGGGGCGACGCGTGATGCGGCAAGCGACAGGGACAAGCAGGGCGAGGGAGTGCGGAGCGTTACGTACATCATTGGCCCTAAGAAGAATGATGGCCTCTGTGCGTAACGGTAGTGCATTCGATCAGTGCAAAAATTTGTATGGGTGTTTCTATGTATAATATGTATAAATTTAAAAAAAAAAGTATATAAGTATGTTTATCCGCACTCTAAACCCCATAACACAAGCGAGTTAAACTATGCTTACTTTGGATCTAGAGAGCGATGTATAGAATGTTGTAGAAGAAACATTTGCATGGCAATACTTGTCTTCGCAAAAACTTCTTCAGCCCAACATGGTGTGTGTGTTGGGCTAAAGAAGGATACGTGGATCCTTTTTGACAATTTGTCCATCCGAAAGCTTCTTTAGCCCAACACTATGCAAGTACTGGGCTAAAGAAGCATTCGTAAACACGCGTCTATAGGCACCGGTTACCACTTATCGTCAGGTGGTTCGTCTACTATTTTTAAATAATAAGCCTTAAAAGCTAGTCATAGAAAAGGAAATAAGACCTAAAAAATACTCTGAATACACACCTCCGAAGTTTTCCTAACGAAGAGCTAGCTTTTGAGAACAACTAGTCAGAAATATATGTCTCATTTTAAAATCCGAGACGGAACGAAAATGGCCGGATTTCTGACGACACTTCAGACGGAGGCTTTCAGCAAATGAGCGACGGCCTCCAGCACTCCAAGCGACGCGAACAAAGGGGCCCTTTTCGCGTCCTCGGGTCTTACACTTGGACCAATATAAGCTGACCCACTGAGCTAAAACTACTACCTTAATAACAACAAAACACTACGTATGGCCACGGTTCTATTTAAATTAGTCAGTTGTTCAAAAAATTTACGTCGTTCCGGTGCATTTTCTGTTGAACGCATTGTATTTTAGTTGTTTTTTAATTGCTCACAGATTTGCCTCTTTTATGTTTTGTGTATTACTTAAGCAATATGTACAAGCTAAAAGTATTCAAGCTGTAAATATTGAGAACACTCTATTTTCAAAAAATATTTACCCATTTCTCGTGAGAGACTCTTTTTCATTGACAATAACTTTTTGTATTGCAGTAGAAAGTCAAAGCGAAGGTTATATCGGGCTAATAATATGTGTTATGGACTGGGATTATTTTAATCCCGGTTAGGATAGAACTCAAATTGAAAATGCGTTGACTGGTTGATGATGCGTATATTAGCAACTGTTACAGAGGAATGAATGATGATTTTGAAAAGGATGACATTTTTGAGTTTGAAGGACGTGAAGGTCATGACGCAAATTGACACGTTCACGTAGATTGCTCTTCACGTTATATTAGGCGTGAACAATATGTAACATACATATTGTTCACGCCTAATATAACGTGACCTGACCTGACCTACAATCGATTTTCATATTATTGTTCTGGACACGTATTTATAAGGGAAGCTGTCAAGAATCATTTTAAATGGACCCACTGCAAGATATTTTAATGTATATGTAGGCATAGAATGCGGTTTGTATGTAATTACTTTGGTGTAATGCGTATAATGCAAAATATCTGAATTTGAAATATTTTCTATTAACTAATGAATGAGAATGACGCATTCCTTTACATATATAAAAATAAACCTAGATACAAATACTAAGACCCATATTATTCTGGACCGATACTTTTTATTATTATTATTTCCAACGGGGACGCCGATGACCTGGCGGGTGATCAACCCTTCCATAGTGGGTCATTTCACCCATTTCCCCTGTTCCTTCCTTTTGGGAAGGATGTGGTTACCCAGCAATCACGGCGTTCCGTCGAACCTACCTGTGTCCTTACAAAATCTTACGATCTGGTCCACCTTCAGATCCTCCAAGTCTTCTGTGTCCAATGTATCCAACCCCATTGTCTCCCATCTTATCAGTGAGTACATGGGGCATTCGGCGAGCAGGTGGAAACTGGTCTCGTCACCGTCCATGCACTCTGGGCATCTGGGGTCGGTTTTCACACCTATCAGTGTCAGGTGCCTGTTCAGTCGGCTGTGTCCTGTTAACACTTCTATGACGAGCCTCATGCTTACTCTTGAGAGTTTTATTAGTTGGCTCGTCCTTTTTTTGTCTAGGCCCTTTATGAATATCTTCGACTGTCTCATGCCTGTCGATGATTTCCATCTCCGGTTGGTCTCTGCTTCAATGCTTCGGCTGATGACTCCCTTGGTTATTTTGTGGGGGATTGGTAGCCGGGGCTCTGGGCCGACCTGGTTTTCATCAGCTCCTTTCCTGGCCAGTTCATATGCTATTTCGTTGCCCGTGTTACCCTCGTGTCCGGGTACCCAGGCAATCGTCACGTCAGCTGTTCTGGACAACTTTTCCAATGACTTTTTGCACTCTTTGACAACAGCTGATGTTGTCTCTACTTTGGCAAGTGCCTTCAGCGCTGCCTGGCTATCGCTGTAGATGGTGACCTTTCCCATGTTGTTTAGGTGGCCCGCCATTTCTGCGCATTCCATGATAGCGAAGATTTCTGCTTGGAAGACACTTGCAAACTTTCCTAGGGGTATTGACCTATTTTTCTCTGTGCCGTCTGAGGACTTGATGTGTACTCCGGAACCAGAGAGCTTGGTTGTTTCCTTTCTGGAGCCGTCTGTGTAGCAGATGGTGCCATTGGTGTTCATCTGCCAGTCGTCACTCGGTCCTATATGTATTCTGTACTTCTTATCAAAGGTCCTTTCTTTCTTTATCAGATCATTGTTTGAAAGGATCATTGATAGTTTTTCTTCGTAGTCTTGACTGATCATGGCATGGCCCTCATCAAATGTGTTGCCAGTCCATAGGCCAGTACTTTTCAGTTTGAACCATTGTTCAATCGCTCTCTTTTTCGTTTCCAAATCTAGGGGGTTCAGGCCCAGTATGATCTCAAGCGCGGCCGTGGGTGTAGTCCTCATCGCGCCGGTGGTCATTAGGCCCGCCAGTCTTTGGACTTTGTCTAATTCTTGTTTATTCCTTCCTATGTTGGCTTTATGCCACCATACTAGGGCACCATGTAGGATTCTCGGCATGATGATTGCCTTATAGATCCAGAGTACTGTGGCTGGCTTTATTCCCCAGCTTCTTCCTATTGCACTTTTGCATTGCATCATGGCCATTTTCGCCTTTGAGCATGTGTTGCTTATATGAGTCTTGAAGGTCAGCTTGCTGTCCAGTGTGACTCCCAGATACTTGACTTCTTTCACTACTTCCAAGTCATGATTATCAAGTCGTACTGGTCCAGCACTTCCAATTTTCCTTTTGTTGGTGAAAAGAACTAGTTTGGTTTTGTCAGGGTTGAGGTTAAGGCCTTTGCTCCTGCACCACCCTAGTGCTTCTTTCAAACCTCTGTTCATGATATTGCATATGACTGGACCGATACTTAGTCATGCATGAATCTCAACGTGAGACTAAGAAGTTTCAAGTAAATTAAACTAGGTATGTGCCTATTACCTTGCTTAATCCTTCAAAATGAGAAAACATTGTAAACTTAAGAACATTTCCTTTATGAATACCTGCTTAGATGTACCGACCTACTTGAATCTAGTCGTATGGGGGTATAGGATCTTCGGGGCTCAAGTCAACCTCAACTGCAACCTGGTACACCTGCTTACCAACAGACAGGGCTATGGAGCAGGCTTTTCCCTCGAGGTTGGGAAGTCAGACTGCAGTCGTTCCCGTAAAATCCAAGGAAAATTGCATGAAGAGGAGATAAAGTACAAACTTTGGATATTATCTCCTCAATGTTTGAATGCAACCGGTATTAATGCTAAGATGATGATGATTTATACGTAAATATTCTAAGGATCTCAAATTACTTAGTTAATTTCAATGTTCTATATATACCTATCTTTTTTTTTTTCGTACGGATATCCCTTCGGATACCCCCCCGCCGGCCAGCGGGGGCGGTTATGTCGGGTTTGTTACTTACGTACTTACCAACATTTGGACTATTGAAACTTAAACTAAACTAAACTACATTCAATCTACAGCTCTAGCAATGCCATTGTGGCGTTCTGAACGCACCCGATTAGGTGTTCCGAACGCACCCTAAAACTAGTGTGGCAACACTGAGAGCTACTCTCTCTCGCGTCGGCTCCCGCGCTAGCGACATTGTTTCTGCCGCTCGTTCTTAGGTACCTATCTGATAGGGCCCGCCGCAATAGCGGCGGTAAGGCCCATCATGGAGGATTGGCTAGAGAGGCGACACGGAAGCCTCTCGTACCGACTGACGCAAGTGATCTCCGGGAAGGGGTGCTTCGGGGACCACCTGCATCGGATCAGGAAGGAGCCAACGCCTGAGTGTCATCACTGCGATGCGAGCGAGGACTCAGGGCTGCACACGCTGGCGGACTGCCCGGCGTGGGAGGCGCCGAGGCGTGACCTCGTGGCAGCCATCGGGGTGGGAGTCCTCTAGCTCGGCAGCATGATTGCGGCAATGGTGCGGAGCGCGAGCGAGAGATTTCTCGAGAACTCTCCCGGCCCGCTGAGCCCGCAACATGCTCTCCGCGCGTCGCAGGCGACTCAGGTGCCGGAGGTCGCTTAACGACCTCCGTCGTCCTTGAGCGCAGGCCTGGGGGTGGCAGGTGAGGTCGCCTGTCACCCCAGCAGAAGTAGGCCGGGATGGTGGGGCGACTAGCGCCCCTCCCCCAAACCGGGGCAAGACGGGACACCATGGTTCCCAAACCCGAGGGGGCCATCTCGAAACCGGAGATGGCCCAGGGTCAGTCGGGGTGCGAGGGATATGCTCTATGGGCAACCTTACACCCCGGCGTCTGTAGACCCGAGACGGCGTGCGGTTTTAGTCTGTTCAAGCCCGACATAACCGCCCCCGCTGACACGCGGGGGGGTATCCGAAGGGATTTCCGCACGAAAAAAAAAAATAGGTACCTATCTGATAATCTGTTTGTGATACCTAGCATACCTATAGTAGGTACCTAATCAATAATCAAGTAATCATTATATTGTGACCCAATAAATAGTGAAAGACACCAGTGCGTTTTTACTGTGAAGCAACCCTTCGGGTGGAGGTCCAAACTTCTGATAGCGATTCGCGTAATAACAACCGCGTTTTCAAAAAACAATTTATCTTTCTTATCCCACTTCAAGGGACGTCCATGACAATTAATAACAAAAACCCTAATGTTAACAACAGGATAAAATTTGTATAACAAATTAATTGTAGGTATATAGATATCCCCCAAACCGGGGCAAGACGGGGACACCGTGGTTCTCAAACCCGAGGGGGCCATCTCGAAACCGGAGATGGCCCAGGGTCAGTCGGGGTGCGAGGGATATGCTCTATGGGCAACCTTACACCCCGGCGTCTGCAGACCCGAGACGGCGTGCGGTTTTAGTCGGTTCAAGCCCGACATAACCGCCCCCGCTGGCCGGCGGGGGGGTATCCGAGGGGATTTCCGCACGAAAAAAAAAAAAAAAAAAAAAAAAAAAGGTATATAGATATCATCGCATTGATGGCTCGCTAGTCGTCAACGTCAACGAGCCTGAATGATTTATGTTTGAATTTGCTTTTGTGCGTCTGCCCTTTGAGACCACCACTTTGTTGTGTAGGCTTTTCTTATACCGCTAACTTATTACAGCTAAGTAAACAACCAGATTTGGAATCACTCAGTAGATATGATTCCGAATGGTAGTAGAAAAATTTGGTTCTGTTGAAGCCGAATTAAAAACTAATTTACTTCACCATAATTTATTGATTTTGTTTCTTATACCTTTACATATCTACACTAATGTCTGTTATCCCGAAAGTGTTGGACAGAGGAATACGTACGTCCCTTTGACGAGTTATGCAGCCTAATATGATCAAATCAATCTATGTACGGATTTTTATGGATTAAGAGGAAGAATTTCAATCATTGTTTACATATGAAGGGTCCACTGCAATAATGATGGCAGTCGGCCGACTTGCCGTCCTTTTAAAAGCAGGCCAAGACGGAGGCGTGTCGTGTGTGTCCTACAGACGCCTGCCAACTCACCGACGCGGAATCAAACCCGACCCCACAGGCGAGGCCGCGATGGTGACCAAGGTCTGCCGGCTACCCTGGGGTTATCTTTTCGAGGGCTTACCCGGGGTGCCCGGCAATGGATACTAGGGGAGGACACCGTGGGGTTTTGTCGGTTCGATTCCGACACACCCATCTCATTGTTGGCGCTGATGGGGTGGAGCCCGTGGGGGTTTTACGTGTGGAAACCCCGAGTCGAGTCGGGCTCGCATATGAAGGGTTCCGTAGCAGCACGTAACATAATGTTTTTTTTTTAATTTCTTATATTTGAGTTGATTGAATGAAAGGAATTGATTTATGGCGTATTAAAAAAAAACTACTTACTAGATCTCGTTCAAACCAATTTTTGGTTTAAGTTTACATAGTAATGTAAGGTGAGGTGGGGTAAGTGAAACATATTTTATTTGTATGTAAATGAAATGGATCTAACACAGTAATGCAATTCGTAATTGAATCAGTGATAAGTGCAAAATGTTTTCCTTTAATCAGTTTTTTACAGTACTATGACATTTAGCTCTTTAGTCTTACTATAAGCGAGATAACAAGAAAAATTTGGAGACTATGGTTTTGTTTCACTTACCCCTGGAGAGGGGTAAGTGAAACAGTCGCCAAAAGTCTAATAAATAATGTGACTATGCATCTATGAACCTGTCTAAAACAACAGTTTAAACTTGGTTTTTCTAATGTATATCTTGTATAATCAAAATAAGGTTTATTTTTGAAAATAAAAAAAACATAAAAGAAACACTAAAGAAACATATATTTGGGGTAAGTGTAACATAGTTGTCTTGGTCAGATGTCACAAACATTTTTATAAAGATTTGTACAAAATTTTAAATAGAAGTTACAGTGAAATGAAAAACAAAATATAAAGTAATTTCTTTACTTACTTAGTGGTTCAGATTTTGACTTAATAGTTACGTAGGTATTTTATATAAGTACTTATGGCACATTTAGTATTTATTTCAAAAATATGTCTTATCTTAAACTTAACAAAAATAAACTAAGTATATTTATCTTAATCTCAAAAAAATAATTCAAAATCTCAAATAATCTGAAATCAGGTAACATCGTATTAATTACCTTTCTTGGCACTCAGGTAAAAATATATCAGATTTAACGAATTAAACTTAAGAAAAGTAAACTATATCTTCATCTTCCATTAACACAAACTCCGGGTTCTCATTTATCTGTAACAACTCAATTGACTTTACAATCATATCTTCGGGAATAATATCTACATCCTCGCGTTTTGGTTTGACAAATTTTATACCTTGTTTTTGTTTATTAATTTTAAAATACGAAACTTTGTAAGTACTTTTGCTATAATAAATTTCGGTAATCGCGCCAATATAATACTTCCAGTTGCCTCGAGAGTAATACCTTGTTAATATTGTGTCCCCCACAATCAACTCTTTGCAAAGTATATTATTTTCATCAAAGTTTATGTTCATAATTTTTTCCTCATTTTTCTCTGGTAACATCTTTTGTTTTCCTTTTATGTACTTCTTGTTAGTTTTGTCAAAAATCTTTTTAGTCTCTTCAATAGGTCTTATATATATAGGTAGGTTCTAGGTTCTTTCTCAGTCTTTTTTATTTCTTTTACACGCATGTTACAATATATTTCATTTTCGTTTCGTTCAGTCTTAACTTCTTCTTGATCAGTCTTTTCCATTATTGTACGTACACTGTCAGTCGTCTGTCTCTTGAAATAACGCATCTCTTTCATATTATCGCATGTTTCGTTTTCGTCACTTAAGTAGCCTACCTTGTTAAGCCGAATTTCTTTTCTAGTTAAGCCGAATCCGTATTTTTCCATAACATGGAGATTGTTGACGACTCTTCGACTTCAGGTGCTAAAATCGTACTTCTACCTAATGTATTGGATTTAACTCCTCTACGTTCGTAAATATGGTTAACTATGGTAGGCCTCGGAATACCATAATGTTTCGAAGCAACGTAAGCAGACAACGTTCCATATTTCACACATAGAATTGCGTCTTGTAGTTGCTCTCTGGAGTACGAAGCTTTGTCAGTTTTTCGCTTGTAACTTCGAGGCATCTTTTGATTACCTGAAAAAGATAAAATTGAAAAGTCTACCATTTAATAGTGTTCTCTGATTTATTAAAAAGGGTTTCTTGACAGACAGACAGACAAACGAACAGATGGACAATCAGACAGACAACGATGTTATCCTAAAAGGGTTTCTTTTTTCCTTTTGAGGTACAGAACCCTTTTTTTTTGCAATATAAAGTTTACAATCATTTTATGCACTAGTAGTGTAACAAAAACCAGAAAGGTTAGTTCGTACACTACGTTCGTCGTTAAGTCGTTGTGTTCGAACATAATACTTACATACATTTTATATAAGTACATCTTGTATTATGCAATAAGTGTATAGAAGCAAGTCAATACAATCCGCAGATCAAAGTGTTTAATGTCGGTAAGATGTAATACATAACATGTTTTTTTTTGTTCTGCGGTGAGAATAAACACTTTTTTTTTCTTCCGCGGGTAGTGTGACATTTGTTTTTATCTACGATACATTGTAGTCTTTCAATGTTAGGCTAAAAACTGGTTGGTAGCAGCCAACTGTTGATCCCCATACAGGATGTGTCATACCGTACAGAATTAAAAGTGATTTGAAAATTGCACAATATCGCGAGTTACCTTTATAATTTTTGTCGAGCTATATAATACCTACATATTTTATGTAAGTACTTGGAATAATATTTTTATTTAGGTACGTAAAATATAACACGTATAAAATGTTTGTGAAATCTGATACGGGGAAAGTGAAACATATGATTCTCTTACCCCGTCATGCCGGTTCCACTTACCCCACTTAATACTTTTTGAGGCTAAGTTTTACACCATCGCCAAAAATCAATTTCCCGTAAGTTTTATCTAAATTTGATAAATGAACCATAAAATATACACTTTTCATGCAGTACTTACCTTTAAAAACATTTAACTACACTTATATTTTCACTTTTAATTGATCCGAAAACTTGCCGCTTCCAACTCGTGTATCGTGAGTTGACAGTTCAATTTTTTTTTTTCATTTTGACGTATTAGAAAATCATCGTAGCGACATCTGTGTTGGAGCATTGAAATTAGCTCGTCATTCCTGTTTTATCAACATACCGCCCTAGAGTCTATCTCTTATAGTTTATTGTCTGTGAATGTGCGTTTCAGTTCCCCCGTCGTTTCACTTACCCCACCTGACCTTACAACATATTTTTTTTTTAGTTTTATCATTCTCTTATTTTAGAAGTTACAGGGGGGGGTAGGTTTAGGTTTAAAGAATTTATTTTCTAATATGAAGCTAATACAGTTCGTTTAAAATGAGATGCAGAGTATAGTTAATAGTATAAATATATTACACCTCGGTGCACCAGAGGTCACTGTGTACAAACATTATATTTTAAGTTTTTTTTTTAATATACTTATTCATATCGTTTATATTATATTATACATACATATTTCTTAACATCAATTGGTAATCGATTGAACAGCAGGGCCTGTAGACAAAGTGACATTCTACTAGTGGAATCGCTTCGAAGCGAACCTTCAAAAGTTCAAAATGTATGGAAGTGACATTATTTGTTACACGTGACATGTCGACCAATAATGTCACTCCAATACATTTTAGACTTTTGAAGGTTCGCTTCGAAGAGATTCCACTAGTAGAACATCACTTTGTCTAGGCCCCCTGAACTCCCTCAAACAGTATAGTTTTTTTCCCGTAGTTAGTGCGTACCCTCGTTAGTTCAAGTTTGTTACTGTTTTTAAATTATGCGACATTGTTTTTTTTGTATTTGTAAGTTAGTTTGTATAGATTTAGAGATTATATTTATTATAAGTGTGATTGTGTTGTAAAGTTGTAAATATAAAGTTGTCTTAAGTTATGTAGTTCTTTTTGTGTGTATAACTGTTTGGTAGGAGTAAGGTAGTGGTACCTTTTTTTTTTTTTTTTTTTTTTTATCGTGCGGAAATCCCTTCGGATACCCCCCCGCCGGGCAGCGGGGGTGGTTATGTCGGGCTTGCACCGACTAAAACCGCACGCCGTCTCAGGTCTTCAGACGCCGGGGTGTAAGGTTACCCATAGAGCATATCCCTCGCACCCCGGCTGACCCTGGGCCATCTCACCACTAACAGCATCGCTCATCCTGTCTCCTCTGAAAGCAGAGGAGTACGGAGAGCGATGTGTTCCCGCCACGTTGGGTATTGGCCGACGATCAATGCCAACCCTATGAAGGGGTGAAGGGGAAGCCCATTGACCGCCACCCAGGGTGTACCGGCCGCTCCGATTCCGTTCCCCCCGGACTGCAGCGGGATCGGAATCGGAGCGACACTCGAGGAGGTTACCCAACACACACCCCAAGGTAGTGGTACCTAGTAGTATAATGTTTTAATTACTTTATTTTGAACTCTTTGTAGTGAGCTTAGATTGGTTATAGCAGTCGATCCCCATATTTCTATCAGGTAATCCAGATGTGATTTAATTAAAGAATTATAAATAATGTTTTTTATTTTGTATGGTATAAAGATTGATATCTTTTTTAATGCCCCTAAAACTGCCATTAATTTTGTTTTAACATGCTCAATGTGCTGTTTCCAGGTTAATTTATCGTCCAGCCACAGACCAAGATATTTTTCCTGACTTGATCGACTTAAGATGTCATTGTTTATTGTAAGAGGCGTATAATCGGGAATTCGTTTATTTTTTGCCGCAAAAATCATAAACGACGTCTTGGATGTGTTAATTGTGAGTAAGTTATATTTTAACCACTCATTGAGTAGGTTTAGGTCTTTTTGAGCGTCTGTTAAAATATTATGTATGGATTTGTCGAAGTAAAAAAGGCAGGTATCATCGGCATATAACGTTAGGTGACCTGATAATCCTATGTTACTAATGTTGTTGATATAAATTAAAAACAGTAAGAGGCTAAGCACAGAACCTTGTGGACAACCGTATAGCATGTTTTGTGTTGTGCTGGTGTAGGTATCCATCTTGATAACTTGTCTTCTGTTTTCTAAATATGATTTGAAAATTTTGTAAGCCGTGCCTTCTACACCTATGTTATGCATCTTCTGTAAAAGCTTCTGGTGACTTACTGTATCAAATGCTTTTTTTAAGTCAATGAATATACCTAAGGCAAGGCTACCCTTATCTACATAGGTTTTAATTTTTGTGACAAGGTCTATTGCCGCTGAAAAAGTGCTAGACTTAGGTCGAAAGCCATACTGCTCCTCTATTAAAAACTTTTTCTGCAGAAGATAGCTGTGTAGACGATTATACAGTACACGTTCAAAAATTTTAGATATGACAGGCAACACCGACACTGGGTCAGTTACTTGGGTCAGTTCTGCTACCAGATTTGTAAATAGGACTTACCTTCGCAATCTTTAGTGAGTCTGGGAAAATACCATGTAGTAGGCAGTTATTTATACAGTTAGATAACCTTTCGGAAATTATGTTTTTTAAGCATTTAATTGCTTTGGTGCTAATACCATCAAGACCAGTACTTGTGTTGCCGTCCAACCCATCAATAATTTTTATTATTTCTGTAGTGTTACATGGCTCTAGCTCATGCAGTGTTATATCATGTGTGTAGTTATACATTAAAGTGTTGCTTGCGGCTGTGTGGCATTTGTTAGTAATTTTACTAGCCAGGTCCGCACCAACCGACGAAAAAAATGAGTTAAAAATATCACATATTGCATTACCTTCAGTGATTAGTCCTGAATTAGATATTAGTTTGGGGGGGAGCAGCATTATCCCTTATTTAGTTCAGTCTTAGGTCGTTAATAACGTTCCACATTTTTTTAGGTTGTTTTGTAGTTGTTACATTTCTGAAATAAAGCAAAGTAATAGTTTCTTTTTTGTGTTCTTATTATGGTCTTAACTCTTTTATGGTCTTGCTTGAGGTTTATTCGTAGTTCATCATCATTTGGGTTCATCTTAACCTGCTGCCACCGACTGTTCCGTAAGTTTATTGCATTAATAACATTCTGGTTTATCCAGTCTTCCTGTGGTTTGTTGAGAATTTTAGTTTTAGTTATTTTACTGTCATGAATTTGTTTTAAAATAAATGTTTCCAGATAGTGGTACTCATCGTCATCGTTCTTGTAGTTAGCTTTTAGGGCATTTTTATATAATTTTTCATAATTAAGTGCTGTATAATTAGACTTCTTCTTAATTTTTGGTGCTAGATTTCCAATTTCCAAGAATATCTGTTTGTGATTTGAGAGGCAGGAGTTAATGATCGAGAAGTTTAATGAATGGTTATCTATGTTGGTACATATATGGTCCAATATTGAGTTGGTTTGCTAGTTATACGTGTACTATACAATTTATTGACTTTATTTATTATTCGATATCCAGATTCTTGTATTACATTTAGGTATTTTACAACCGTATTCCTCTTTTTTTTGAGTAGGTTAATATTGAAGTCACCAAATTTCTCCGTTGCTCAAGTTGGGACGAGTATATGTCTAAAAAATTATTTACGTTGTTCTTTCCGGGTTTATAAATTGCTCCTATATTTAGTTTTAGTTTGTCTATGTAAATCCATAGGTAGTGATTCCCATTTTCGCATAATTCTTCTGTAAGTTCATAGTTTATGCTATTATGTACGTAAATAGACACACCACCCCCTTTGCGTTTCCTTCTATAATTATAAACATGGCTATAATTAGGTAGCTGGTATGATTTTGCATCCAGTTTTGATTTAATCCATGTTTCCGAGAATATTAATAAGTGGGTAGTACTGGGTATGGTTCGTATTATAGATTTTAATTCATCAAATTTTCCAGCTTTTCGAATACTGCGTAAGTTAGCGTAAAAGAATCTTAAAGATGATGGATGAAGTGGAATATATTCGTACTTATTTACTATTTGGTGTCTTCTTAATGTAAAAGTTTCATCCCTGTGTTTATCCTTTCGTTGTGGATCATTTATTAGTTTTTTTGGTCTAACGACTATAGTCGGCATGCCTTTTATATATTTCATAATAAGGTTATCTTCGCCATCCTTAGTACGTTTATTTAACTCCTCTTTTAGTGATTGAAATAATCGCTTTTGTGCTGGAGTTTGATCAGAATACATTTGCAAATTATCAGGCAGCTTAGATTTATTTCGTAAAAGATACTTCGGAGTGTTCGTGTTGTCGAAGTTAACTTTTATAGGACGGTTCTTGTTTGGTACACATTTACCTAGCCTAATAGTTTTAATAGGCATAGGACAGTTTTCGTATATCGATAATATCTTTATAACATGTTCCTTGTCATAATTTTGTCTAGAGTTCAAATTTTTGTTATTTATTTCCGATATACCCACAATCACAATATTTTTCTCACGGTCGCACCGGTCTTTTAGTTCGAGTAGGAGGTTTTCGTGACATGAGATTAGCGATTTTGGTATAAAGTTTGTGTTCTGTTGTTCTTTAATTTGACGTATTTCGGTTTCTAAATGTTTGATTTTGTTCTTGGTTGTGTAAGTTTTCGACTTAATATTTTCGATATCAGCATTCATTTGTTCAAGGTGATGTGACAGGTTTTCTGTGGTCGATTTTATGATTTTGATTTCGCATTTAATATCTGATATTTCTTCTCGAATATGATTTAATTTTTCATTTTGGGTCATACCAAACTTTTCCAAAAATTGCATCATTTCCATCCGAAAGTTTGTAAAATCACGTTCGTAAACATTTTCGTCAGTTCGTTCTTTACGTTTTCTAGAGGATATACTGATGTAAAAACACATTTTACCACTTTCTCTCGCGCAAACTATTCAGTTTAGAAAAAAATGATATTAGAAACCTCAATATCATTTTTGAAGACCTATCCATAGATACCCAACACGTATGGGTTTGATGAAAAAAAATATTTTTGAGTTTCAGTACGGGGAACCCCCAAAATATACTGCTTTTTTTTTATTTTCGTGTGAAAATCTTAATGCAGTTCACAGAATACATCTACTTACCAAGTTTCAAGAGCATAGTTCTTATAGTTTCGGTAAAAAGTGGCTGTGACATACGGACGGACAGACAGACAGACATGACGAATCAATAAGGGTTCCGTTTTTTGCCATTTGGAAACGGAACCCTAAAAAGCATCTGGGTGCCCCTCATGCGTGGTTTCGTGCAAAAAGGATGAGGGAAGGGAAGGGGTAAAAGGAAACATGGGGAGGTAAGGCCACCAGCACATTAAATTCAGCATACTACTAATAGTGGTAGGTATTTCGTTGACCCAATACTTAATGGTTTGTAGAATCCTTTACGTAGATAGAGTTTTAGTGAGGAATATTTGTGAATCTTCTTCACCGTACCCAGTGATAACGATGCAGACTAAATTTAATCTCTAGGGTAAGCTCTTTCATGACAGACGAAGCCTAATTTAGTTTAAAAAACTCGGTCCTTATATACGGTAGGTAATGCGTCTTAGGTCGTTTTTTGCAAATTAATCGTTTTTGTCTAGATCAATTACCTTCACGGTCAGCTTCCAAATTTTGCACCGCTTTCAAAAATGTATAGTAAGTAGGTAGGTATAGTAATGCTTTTCGCGTTAATAATACCTATTCCATTCGTCCAAACTGCGTATTTATCGTTATGTTATCACACGAAGCCACGTCGTGACAAATGACGCGTGGGACGTGATGCTTGACGCGAACCTATTCGACTTGAAACGGCGCGTGGCGTCACGTCAACATTACACGAAATTCTATACGACGTGCTTATAATCGAATTCTGTTTGAGTACGTTCAGGCACCTACGTACTTTCACGTATTTACTATAACTGTGATTTAAATCCTACTAATATTATAAACGCGAAAGTTTGTGACTATATGATATTATTTACTGCTTGACATATTGACATAATTACCGTTATGTAAATCGAAATTTTATTCATTATGACATTACATATTTATAGACATTGTTATTAATTTTATGAAAATTGAATTTATTGTGTATTTTGTTTTTCCATTTGGTATAACTCAATTGTATTGTGTTTAAATCTTATTAATTATGACATTGATTATGATTTGTTTTTATTATGTTTCAGTTTTACTCATGAAATTATGATATTGCATATTTATTGACATTGTTATGAATCACTAATTATGAAAGTTGAAATGATTGTGTAAATCTATATGTAGTTCATTGTATTATTTAAAATTAGTACGTATATTTGCATGCCTTGAGGCGGAATTTGGCTGTTCAAAAAAAAAATTTCATGTAAACACCTTATGTACCCATTTTCGCAAATAAATGATTATGATTATGACTATGTAGGTATGTATGTATGTATGCATGTATGCATGTATGTATGTATCTTTGTTGCTCTTTCACGCAAAAACAGCTTAACGGATCTGGCTGAAATTAGCTCAGGGATAGATTATAGTCCGGAATAACGCATAGGCTACTTTTTATCCCGGGAATAGGTTCCCGCAAGAATGGGATCAGAATTCTGGCTAGAGAGGCGACACGGAAGCCTCTCGTACCGACTGACGTAGGTGATCTACTGTATAGAGCTTTGGGGACCATCTGCATCGGATCAGGAAGGAGCCAACGTCTGAATGCCATCACTGCGACGTGAGCGAGGACTCGGGGCTGCGCACGCTGGTAGACTACCCGGCGTGGGAGGTGCCGACCTCGTGGCAGCCATCGGGGTGGGAGTCCTCTCACTTGGCGTCTTGCTGATAGCGATGGTGAAGAGCGCGAGCGCGTGGGCTGCCACCGCCTCCTTCTGCGAGCAAGTAATGCCCGAGAAAGAGGCGGCAGAGCGGGTCCGGAAGAGACTCAGGTCTCTGCCGATCCGCAGAGCCCACGGGGCGCGAGGGTGAATCTGGCGTTGCAGGTCGCTAAAAGACCACCGTCCTCCACGAACGCAGACCTGGGGGTGAATGGTGGAGCTGGGGGGCAAGACGGAGATGGTCCTGGGTCAGCCGGAGTGCGAGGGAAATGCCTTATGGGCCACCAGTAACCTTATACCCCGGCGTCAGAAGAACCAAGACGGCGCGTGCGGGTTTAGTCGGTTCAAATCCGACATAAATAAAAAAAGGTCGCCAATGATTTTTAATCTAATCTGATTTTTAATTAAAATTGAAAAACCCATACCCACAATCCACAATATTCCCGATACGGTAGTGGATGGTGTATTATAAACCAAAAAGATTTTAGGTTCAGCCCGAACTTTTATCGTATGTTGTCAGTTCGATTTCCATATTGGGACGGACGAAACATGAAAAACACCCTTACAGCAGCATCCAGATAGTTAGATACAACTCGTTCATAATCCAACATCTACTCATGGTAGGAAACCAAGCCTAATTAGTCATAAAAAACTTAAAGTATTTTCTCAGCGATGTACCTAAACCACAGTCACCAAGTCACGATCCAGGCTAACCTTGCTAAATCACATGCGAGACCGAGTCCATTTACGGTCCTAACTGAAACTAATGCACCATATCTGTCCAACTTATTAAAGTTTACGCCCGAGAGACGTGGGCACGTGTCGAACAAAGTAACTGTGTTGTGTATTGCAATTTGCAACACACCAGAAAGGTTGACCTTAACGTGACAGTAAATTTTAATTACTTGGTCATCGTAGGGTCGAGCGTAAAAGACCTACCTATATGATCCATAAGTTTTGGAATTAGGTATGTTTATTAGTTGGGGTGTGTGTTGGGTAACCTCCTCGAGTGTCGCTCCGATTCCGATCCCGCTGCAGTCCGGGGGGAACAGAATCGGAGCGGCCGGTACACCCTGGGCGGCGGTCAATGGCTTTCCCTTCATAGGGTTGGCATTGATCGTCGGCCAATACCCAACGTGGCGGGAACACATCGCTCTCCGTACTCCTCTGCTTTCAGAGGAGACAGGATGAGCGATGCTGGTGAGATGGCCCAGGGTCAGCCGGGGTGCGAGGGATATGCTCTATGGGTAACCTTACACCCCGGCGTCTGAAGACCCGAGACGGCGTGCGGTTTAAGTCGGTGCAAGCCCGACATAACCGCCCCCGTTGGCCGGCGGGGGGGTATCCGAAGGGATTTCCGCACGATAAAAAAAAAAAAAGGTACCTTCCTATCTGGGGTGTGTGTTGGGTAACCTCCTCGAGTGTCGCTCCGATTCCGATCCCGCTGCAGTCCGGGGGAACGGAATTGGAGCGGCCGGTACACCCTGGGCGGCGGTCAATGGCTTCCCCTTCATAGGGTTGGCATTGATCGTCGGCCAAAACCCAACGTGGCGGGAACACATCGCTCTCCGTACTCCTCTGCTTTCAGAGGAGACAGGATGAGCGATGCTGTTAGTGGTGAGATGGCCCAGGGTCAGTCGGGGTGCGAGGGATATGCTCTATGGGTAACCTTACACCCCGGCATCTGAAGACCCGAGACGGCGTGCGGTTTTAGTCGGTTCAAGCCCGACATAACCGCCCCCGCTGGCTGGCGGGGGGGTATCCGAAGGGATTTCCGCACGAGAAAAAAAAAAGGTACCTTCCTATCTGGGGTGCTTGGTTGGGGACCTCCACGCGGTGCACCCTGGGCAACGGGGACAGCAGCGCCTCTCTCCTAGGGCGGGAGAGACGCTGCCGCCTACGGCCAACTCCGACCGAGGCAAGGACGGCCCTGTCGAGGGCTGTTCGGAAGCTTTCCACGTGTCCCTCTGATTAGCAGATGGCACAGTGGAGAGCAAGTAAGCGGGCCATCTCAAAACCGGAGATGGCCCGGGGTCAGTCGGGGTGCGAGGGATATGCTCTATGAGTAACCTTACACCCCGGTGTCTTAAGACCCGAGACGGCGTGCGGTTTTAGTCAGTTCAAGCCCGACATTACCGGATTTCCGCACGAAAAAAAAAAGGTACCTTCCTATGCGAGACGTTACATCTCGCATATGCAAAAAAAAATTGAATAACTTAATAATTTATTATACCCCATATATGGTATGGTATGGTATCACGGGCTGGTATCCGCAACTCCACGACAAGGCGCGGTTTTTGCGTACCCCATATACATATGTACATAATGTACTTACACAGCTTTTTGCGCTCTCTTACTCCACGAGTCCCAGCTTCGTAGAAGACCGCATTCGTGCATCCTGTGCCTAGGAAAGGCGATATAACAGACCCGTCCAATTACAGGCCTATCGCTACCTCCCTTCTCTCGAAGGTAATGAAGCGTGTCAGTAACGTACAGCTCCAGAGATACCTTGAAGGAAACGATCTCTTGAGCGACCGACAGTACCTACGGCATCCGCCACCAGTCGCGCTACCGGTGACCTTCTTGTATATCTCACACACCGCTGGGCGCAAGCCATCGAGTCAAGGTGACGCACTGGTGGTCAGCTTTGATATGGCGAAGGCCTTCGATCGGGTCTGGCACAGAGGTCTTCTTGCGAAATTGCCGTCTTATGGACTGCCCGAGGGACTTTGCGAATGGATCGCCAGCTTTTTGTCCAATAGAAGCATCCAAGCTGTCGCTGACGGCAGCTGCTCGGACCGCATGGACATAAACGCTGGTGTTCCACAAGGCTCCGTGCTGTCTCTGACCCTGTTCCTCTTGCATATCAATGACATGCTGTCTGATGACTCCATTCATTGCTATGCGGACGACAGTCCTGGGGACGCATTTTATACGGGCCGGACTAACATCCCTCGGTCCGCAGTGGAAGAAAGTTGCGAAGAACTTGTGTCTGAAATCGAAACTACTCTCACAAGAGTGTCCGATTGGGGTGGACTAAACCTGGTCCAATTCAACCCCACTAAGACACAAGTATGTGCATTCAGCGCTAAAAAAAAACCCCATTTATTGTAGCGCTACAATTCCTGGACACACCCCTTAAAATCTACAAAAGTATCGGGATCCTCGGTGTCGACATCTCCAGCGAGGTCCAGTACCGTAGTCACCTGGAAGACAAGGTCAAGTTGGCATCTAAGAAACTTGGGAGTGATCAACAAGGCGAAGCAGTACTTCACGGCGGAGCAGACTTCTTCTTTATAAGTCGCAAATCCGGCCCCCGATGGAGTACTACTGTCACCTTTTTGCCGGAGCACCCAGATACCAACTTGACCCGTTCGACTCGGTGCAAAGACGGGCGCTGTGGATCGTCGACAATCCCATACTTACAGGCAGTGTAGAACCTCTTAACTTTAGGAGAGATTTCGGCTCCCTGTGCGTTTTCTACCGCCTTTATAATGGGGTGTGTTCAGAAGAATTACATGATATGATGCCCACGGCCACATTCTATCATCGCACCGCTCGCCATAGACGGAATTCAGCCTCACACGTTGCGACCGGAAACGGTGCGTACAGTTAGGTATGAAAGGCACTTTATTCCGCGCACCCTCGGGTTGTGGAACGAGATCCCTGCTGTGGTTTTCCCAAGCGACTACAATATGGGGTTCTTCAAGAAGGGCATTAGAAGGTTTTTACAGGGTCGGCAGCGCGAGTGTGACGCCCCTGGTGTTGCGCACGTCCATAGGCCACGGTAACCACTTCCCATCAGGTAGGCCGTAAGTTTGCCTGTCACCTGAGTGGTATAAAAAATATATATATACAGTACCATATTATGGAACTGGTCTGATGATGGGTTTTCAGTGGTAAGCCGGGGGAGGGTCGTGTCTGGGAGGAAATGCGAGATAGTCGTAAAATATTTAAGTCTCGTTTAAAGTGGTGCCAGAACAATAGCGAGCACATTAAGATGGACATACTTGCATCTGAACATTCTAAGCGTGATTTTCGCGGCTTTTGGAAAAATGACAATAAATTGAATAATAAGCCAGGCTTACCTGTGAGTGTCATCGGGCTAAACGACCATAAATCCATTGCTGACATGTTTAGGGAACATTTTACTGTAAAGTCACCTTTGGGGCCGCCACGGACTATCATCAGTAATGTACACCAGGGGCGGGGGACTAGTGCTTTGTTCGATGCAAAGGAGATTAATAAAATTATACAGGCAATGTCAAGAGGAAAATCTCCCGGTCATGACAACTTGAGTATAGAACATCTGAAACATGCTGGAGTACACCTGCCTCGTGTACTTGCTATGTTCTATTCGCTTTGCGTCGGGCATTCGTACTTACCTGCTGGAATGGTGAGGACTGTGGTGGTACCAATTCTTAAGAGCAAGACAGGTGATATTAGCGATCAAAGTAATTACAGACCGATTTCCCTGGCTACCATATTGGCTAAGGTGCTTGATAGTTTACTTAACACACGGCTTGACAAATACTTAAGTATCCATGACAACCAGTTTGGGTTTAAAACAGGACTATACACTGAATCGGCAATTCTGTGTCTAAAGCAAACTGTCAAGTACTACACCGATAGGAAGACACCTATTTATGCTTGTTTTCTCGACCTATCAAAGGCGTTTGATTTGGTTAGTTATGACATCTTATGGCAAAAGCTGGAGGACACCTCGATGCCAGAGGACTTACTCCAAATTCTAAAATATTGGTATCTCAACCAGGTCAACGTTGTTAGATGGGCGGGCGCGACATCTGAGCCGTATAGGTTGGAATGCGGAGTGAGACAGGGGGGACTCACATACCCAAAGCTTTTCAACCTATACGTGAACGCACTGATTGGGGAGCTCAGCGGCACCCGTGTCGGATGTCACATAGACGGAATCTGTGTCAACAATTTGAGCTATGCTGATGACATGGTGCTACTGAGCGCGTCAATTTGTGGTTTATCTAAACTGTTGACTATATGTGAATGTTATGCCTTGAGGCACGGCTTGGTCTACAACGCAAAAAAAAGTATGTTTCAGGCTGGAGGTCACAGGTGCCCAAACAACATACCACCAATAAGGTTGAACGGAACTGAACTGATTCAAGTTAGCCAGTTTAAATACTTGGGACACATGTTGGCGTCCGACCTGGGTGACGATGCGGATATAAAGAGGGAACGAAGGGCGCTATCTGTGAGGGCGAATATGATAGCCCGTAGGTTTGCACGGTGCTCGAGGGATGTCAAAATTACTCTTTTTAAGGCATTTTGCACATCCTTCTATACTAGCAGCCTGTGGGTGTCGTACACGCAGAAGCAGTACGGGGCACTTCGTGTCCAGTATAACAATGCGTTTAGGATGCTGCTGGGGTTGTCCAGGCGCTGCAGTGCGTCGGGAATGTTCGCTGACGCGCAGACTGACTACTTCTATACAACCATGCGAAAACGATGCACGTCCCTGGTGAGCAGGGTGCGGGCCAGCTCCAACAGTATCCTGAGACTCTTTGCCGGTAGATTTGATTGTCAGTACATTAACCACTGTAGCCGGATTCATGTACTGACAAATAAACAAATGAGCATGTGTGAATGTTGATCAAGGCACATAGTCCAATTTTACTGATGATTCAATTTCTCAATATGTTTAATTCTCAGTTGACATACTTAGTACTCGATGACATTCAAATCAATTAAGTTTAATTTAATTTTAATTTAATCTAATAATTTAATTTATTTAATGAATAATGTATAATCGAAATTGAATCTGATTTATAGACATGTGTGTTCTTGTATTCGTGTGTATATGTAATAATAATAATGTATATAATAATAATATGTATGAATCTATGTATGAAACTTGATATATTGTAATAGCATTGACTGAGTCTCTGTTACTTGAAATAAATGAATTTGAATTTGATGTAGCAGGAAGGTGGCCATAGGAACTCAAGATAAACAAGATAAACCTATTGAGTTTAGGGTCATTTGTTTTATCTTGACAAACTTTCTGATGTTACATGGTATCCAGGGTCTGATAATGGAGTAGGATGGTGGCCATAGGAACTCCTAAACTAAACAAGATAAACCTTTCGAATTTGGGCTCATTTGTTCTTTCTTCTTGACAAACCCTCTGATGTGACATGGTATTATTATACGTATCAATGCTAACCATAAGGACTAACGTAAATAAAATACATTTTGTTGTACATACTTATATTTCCATACAAAATACCAATTTTAAGTCATTTTAAAATTACATACAATTAATAAAACTGCTATTTAAATACAAGGACAGTTTACACTATCTGGTGTCATAAACCTACACCAAATTGATCAATACTTAAAAATGTAATACAATGTTTCAAAAAAATACAAAAGTCGAATTAAAAATAAAACAGTAATTTATTATGAGATTTGTGATGTTTTAATATTTTTTTACACCAATATTTTTAAAATTATTATTATTCGATATTTTTGCGCCAGGCAACTTAATTTGCATTATTATACTGTGTATTTTTTTAAAGCAACCGTTTATATGCTATTAAAAAATTGTAGGATTTTTATTTGCTTTCTAGTGTTTTTATGTTTTCATAAAGACTAGTTTTCCATACTGTTAATACTTAAGCAGACTTAAATATAGAATGTGGCATCTTATACGTAAATTGGGCACATACGTAGTTCAATATACATACAACTACTTCACAGATCATTAAAGAACAATAGAACGTATTAGTTAACATTCGCTATAAGCAAATTATGAGAATCCATTGTATAATACTTATATAGTTTATATTTAGTTTTAGAATATAGTAATGATTTTGTATTAAGGCAGTTGTATTAATAGCAAATAGAATATCAACGAACCAGCGAGAAATGCTTAAAAATAGAGATTCCAATGTCAAGACTAGTGATTTTATATATAACATATACATCACCGATGAATATGAAACACGTTTAATTCATTTTAATAAATTAATTTCATTGAATAAAATATGCAAACTGAGTTAATTCTAAGGAATAATGACTAATGAAGTTTAAATTGAATTAAACACGTTTATATTCTTCGGTAATGGAACGGAATGGAAATTTCAACAAACCAGTACGGAACTTGTGCAGCTTTGTCATAAGAGCACCATGAAAGTATTGAGACCGTCTGACTTCTGAGCCATCCTGAATGTTGAAGTTTCCAATTTAAATATAGAAGAAAAAGATAGCATGGTAATTACTCCAACATTTTGAACATACATTTGAATGGCTAATAAGGCATAAATTAATTTTTTGAATTATTATTTTATATATAATAATTGTTTACAAAACAACTAATATACATGAATTAACGCGATCTGGGCATAGGTATGTTTTAGACTTTTGAGGTTTTTATTTTATCTGGTCGTACTAGCCTGTCTCACTAATATCTGCACACAGAATACGCCAGATTAGTTTTCATTGCAACCGCTGAGTATCGACTCATTGATCAATCGATATAAAAATCACCTACTCTGAATCTATCGAAATCAGCGCTACCTGCGCTGAAAAATCTACTGCATCACGAAATCGGACACGGACTCAATGTGACTAAAACCAGTGTTCTGGTAACACTGGTTTTAGTCTGTCACTGTCAAGATGACAGGTTGTTCTAAAGGACATACATACCAATATCATCATCACGTTAACTCGATGCTGGACAATCTAAAAATACTAAGCAACAACCATAGTAATAACATATTACCTTTCATACGTCTTCTCTTTCATGTGCAGAGTGAATTCCGCAGGTTTAATATAGCAAGCATAGCTTTTTATGAAATTGTAGCTTAGAGCTGATTTCAATAATGACAGGAACCAAGATGAATTAAAACTAAATTACCACTTTAGCTAAACGGATATCCCCTAGTGAAATCTAGTCTTAGTAAATAATAGTTCTATTGTATTAATCAGGCACAAACTTCTTCACAAATTGTAAAAGGAATGTTAATGATACTGTTTTGAGATTACTTATATTTCCATAAAGAGGAACAGATAAAACTATATACGACTCAATTCCTAGTCTATGCTTCATTAAGAAATAAAATATATAATTACTTTTTAAATAATTTGTGCTAAATAAATATTTAAAAAAGCTTTAACAAATACAGAGATTATGAATTACAATTTTTTTTAATCTAAACACTACTTTTTAATAACCATTAAGTAAAATGATTTTGTGTATATATTTTTGTTTCCTAAATGAGTATTGCTCATTAATAATAATTTGAGTTAATAAAATACTTTATATTATTAAACAGATTACAAATTTATAATTAAAGTGGGGCCAAGAAATAAGTGGATTCACGCATGGGCAGTGGCAATAATTATGAACCTTAAACTAATACAAAAAACTATCCTAGAAGTCATTTAAATACTATTGTATAAAACTGTACGACCTTATTTTTAACAACAGTTGAGATAATCTTTCATAGTAAGGCTCTAGACAGACGACAACATTTCAACTGCACTCGAACTGTAAATTTGCAGTTTGTATGACTGCAATATACAGTCCTACTAGTAACTACAGTCCAATGCTGCACGTCGACCGTGCAGGTAGCTTGCAGTCATCATGCAGTCATTGGAACTGCACACTGCACTGCAATCAAGCTGCATGAACCATAAAACTGAAACCAATCGGTTTACAGTTTTATTGAAATGCAGTCCATCTCTCTAGAGCCTTAGTCCTCATTTTTAACACATCAGCCTAGTTTCCTTATGGAAGTCTGGCCTGTCAAAAAAGCTATATTTCCCATAAAAAATAAACTGCATCATTTACTTTGTACCACTTGTCCCAAGGCCCCGTACCTTGAAATATTGTCAGCCATTATTCTCCTGCTGCTAACGCACGCCCAACATCTTGCCACTAAAGCACACTTGTTCTACACTAAATACAACATTCTAAAAAAATAGGGTTACCACTTACGCCAGCACCATATTAAAAATAAACAATCAGATTTGTTTCTGATTACTTTATGTGTGGCAACCCTTACAACAGTAAAGAATACCTTTTTAAATAGCTGTTTTCTTGAAAAAACTCGATTAATCTTCTAATAATTGTATATTCCAATACTTAATTCATCTCACAGCTCCCATTAAGGCTAATTGGCCAATTTGAACACATCGCTTTGGAGGGTACAGTTAGCTTAATAATATTAACCTACTTTTGGTGGACTTTACAACTTACGGATATGATTTAAACACCATAATTTGCACGTTAGCATATCGGTGAAATTCGTTTCTTTTAAGAAACATACGTAATAATTATTTATGTTTGTTTATTCATATTCAATGCGCTGCCTTACCATTTATCCGATTATGAGGAAACTTTAGCAACTTGCACTTACGCGAAGATATAGTATAATTATTGGACCAGGCGGCGCTGCAATCGGGTTGCGGGATTATTTATGAAATTTTCCCGCGCAAAGCCGGAACGCGACAGCTAGTACATTACAAGGCATAAAAAAATTAATGTAGATTTAGTGATTCTATGAGTATGTAACTATAGGTTCATTCACAAGAGAATGTTGTTCATTGCCCGCTAATATAAGTTGCTTCATTATAAATTAATTAGCTGAACCGGCAAACTTTGTTCCGCCTTAGAATCAAGTTATGTTGGTTACCTTATCAGCTGAACTTATTTCATGAATGTCTCATATTTTTAATTATTCTAATTTCTAGTATAGGTACAGTATCCCGAGGGGTCATCTCAAAGCCGTAAATGGCCCTTGGAGTTGCCTTATTTGGCCACTCCGGTATTAGAGACCCGAGACAGCGTGCGGTTTTGGTCGGTTCGATTCCGACATAGCTACCCTCACTGGCCGGCGGTGAGGTAACCGTAGGGAGTTCCGCAAAAAAAATTAAAAACCACAAATGGCACAATATAGGCGGAGACAAATCTAAAAATCAAAGATCATGAAATCGGTCTACCCATTCTCTACATGGGGCTATATAGACCCAAAGTTAATACAATTAAGCTATGCATTAGCTTAATTGTATTAGCTTGTAATAAGGGTTCTAGAATGCCGTGCAAACGCGTTCAAGAACATTAGCAGTTACTTGGATTTTTAAATTATGTAGACGACATCCAATCAATATAAAAAAAAAACATGGCTGTTATATTTTTTTAAATTTTAAGGTAAATATTACTATAGCTCACTGCACCCTTTTGGACATTCACACATTAGATAATTATATAACAAAGTATCAACATCATATAAATGTTATTTACAGAAATGTTATTGAAGAATTGTCCAAATATGGTAGAAATTTCTAGGAGTGGTAAGTGCAAGAGATGATTTTGAGAGAACATTCTTGAAGCCATAGGGATAGTAAGATGAGCACTTGTGGTATGTAACAATGTAAATAATATTATCTGCACAACATCCAGTTACTCTATTAAATATGCAAATAAATATATTAACTGTCTCGTTCATTTGTTATGTGATAGTCTACTTTTGTTATATGACATGAGATATTATTAACTGTAACATTTATTTGTTTTGTGATAGTGTCTACTACTGTCAAATGAAATGAGAGGCTATTAACTATCACCTTCACTTGTTTTGTGATAGTATTTACTATTGTTTCAACATTAGCATTTGATAGCAAAACGAATTTGATTTTACAATTAATTTCAAATATTTCAGAGACAGATTTAGCTCTCATACTACGACGTTTACCCGAACAGAATAGGGATATTTTTAATATTTGTACTTAAACGAATAACAACTAACTACTGAAGCAATGGATAATTGTAAAACATTTCGTTTTCAGTGACTCAATAGTTTGCAAATAAAACCTGACGGAATAATTAATATTAGATACAGACGTGTAGATCCCCGCACGTTAGATAGGAGCGTGCGTGTGTGCGTGCGCGTGCGTTCGTGCGTGTGACCGCGGGCGCGTCACACGGCGGCAGGAGAGGCTGATTGTCAGTGCCACTTCGCTTTTTGAGCGAATATGTCCGCGCGCAGGTTTTGAGCGAAGCAGATACCTAGGATCTGTAGACAGACACGTAAAATGTTAGTTTGCCCTGTGTCTATTGTTTATATTATAAAATTATAAATTAATTGTGTCTGTACATTGGAGATATTAAAAAAAAACTTAGTTTATGTTAAGTGAACGATTCTGAACACAAAAATATTTTTATTGGAATTTTCGTCTGTCTGTTTATCAGTTTGTCTGTTTATCAGTTTGTCTGTTTATCAGTTTGTCTGTTTATCTGTTTTTCTGTTTGTCTGTTTATCTGTTTGTCTATTTATCTGTTTATTTGTTTGTTCGAGATGGACGCAAAAATTACAGAACGGATTTTGATGCGGTTTTTTCTGTTAGGAAGGTCTTGGTCAGACTTAAAATGTGCCGTAATATGTTTGGTTAAGTAGAACGGGAGATATGACCAAAAAACGATAATCGACCTCCGCGCGGGTGAAGCCACAGGCATCAGCTTGTAGCTTATAAAAAGTATATACCTATACTATTACCCGCGGCTCTACCCGCGTGGAATTCTGATGCGGGTAAACATACTCAGATCCTTTTTTGTAAATACAATATTACCTATATTTAACATAAAAAAGCCAGACCGATGCCAATTTTTACACTGAGAGCAAATCGAACCCGTGACCTATATCGTCGCATATAATAATAACGCCGGGGTCAAATATTAGGCCCAATAGTACCTTTAAGTCATTTTATGGGTTTGTTGTTAAAGTAATCACTCGAATTCAAATTCACTATGTAAATATAATCTAATTTTGTAAATCTAATTTATGTAAGTAAGTATATTTAAATACAACTACATATTTACTTACTTGAAGATTTCCATCAACTATTAAATTTATAATTTTTATCAATACATTTGTGCATTCTACAAACAAAAACTTACTTGTGCAAAAGCGGTACAAACAGCGGACGTGGCTACAATCAAAAGGTTATGGTCGAACCATTCTTCCGCGGCCTCTAAACACCCTTTGTCATAAATTTTCTTTGTTATAATATCAGTGTTCTAAAACAAAAAAAAAACAAAATACATTAACAATACAACTATATACTACGTTTCAACACAACTACAATAAATTCACATGTACACATACCTACTAAGATATTACAAGACTACTAATTTGGTTACTAGTGAATAATATTACGGGATCAAAAAAAAATACAAATTTTGGGTGATTTTTAAATTAAAAATAAAGGAATTTGTAACTTAGTGTTATAGTTTTTGGATCAGAATTTTAATTTATTTAACGTCAGTTATCAGTTTTTGAATAATCTTGAGAAGTACGTCGACAAAGGAAATCCGAAATCGACTGCCGTCTGACTATTGGTGCATACTATGGTGCCGTAATCGTAACAAATACACGTGTAGTGTGTGCGTACTTACGTATTAACTACTACATATCTAGATACAATACCAATGGGAAAATGTAAAAAAAAATTGTCAGTCGACTTCAAAAAAGGTTGAAATTCAATACGTTTGTACGGTTTTTTTAATAAAAGATAAGGATTTCATTCGTTTTATAATTGCCTCTCTTACAAAAGCAATTTGAGATAATATTTATTTTACATTTTCTCATAATAATTACAATTGTAACACAGAACAAATACGTGATACGTAAAAAATTCTGAGTAACGTCTGTGACATAGAAGGACCTTAAGCGCCAGCGGTCCCAATAGCGCGGCGGCTACCGACGTGAAGTGGCGCTGCAGCCAGTCCTCGGCCGCAGGCAGGCAGCCACGCTCGTGGATAATGCGCTCGCTCGCTGGCTATTAGCATTGACAACCTCAGTATAACCATAACCCTGCTGATTTCATGGATACAAAAATGTTTGTCTGTGTGTGTATGTGTGTGTGAGAGAAGGTGTATCTGTGTGACACAAATGTTAAAATACATAGACACATACTTACAGACACAGACTGTTTGTGTGATTGTATTTTACTGCCGAATGACGACTGAATGAATTTCATTAATATCAACACAGCGTCACTTATTAAACTACCCATATGTTCGAAGGGAATTTAGACTTTCTTGTTTACCTAGATATACTAATAGATCTGTCTTTATAAAAGAGGAATGTGTGTAATAACGGTGTTGGTGATTCATTGTTGTCTAATCGAATACTCAGTTTGTATTACTTATTAGAGTGGTTTCTTATTGCTATGTTTGAGGTTATTAAATTGAATATACCTACCTGTATAATTAGTGGTAATATTCTATAGCTTAACTTGTTACAATATAGCTTGAATACTCACAAGAAAAGTAGATTTCCTAACGTCATAACCGCACTGTTTGTTACGAATTATGTCTTGAGGCTTGCTTCGACAGCAGCTGAAAGGGACACCGCAAGCTTCGCGGGATCCCACAGCGCTACTCGAACAGTTGAAATAGGCATTGCGATCCCAATCCTTAGGGCCTTCCACGCCGCAGCATTGTAACTGAAAAAAAAAAGAATAAATTTAAAAATATCTGTTGCTGTAACTTTGGCGTGTAAGGTTAGGAACAGATATATACCTATTTTTTTTTCGTGTAATTCCCCTCGGGTAATCCCCCGCCGGCCAGCGGGGGCGGTTATGTCGGGTGTGAACCGACTAAAACCGCACGCCGTCTCGGGTCTTCAGACGCCGGGGTGTAAGGTTGCCCATAAAACATTTACCTTGCACCCCGACTGACCCTGGGCCATCTCCGGGTTCGAGATGGCCCCCTCGGGTTTGGGAACCACGGTGTCCCCGACTTGCCCCGGTTTGGGGGGGGGGGGGGCTAGTCGCCACGCCGTCCCGGCCTGCTTCTGCTGGGTTGACAAGCGCCTCACCTGCCACCCCCAGGCCTGCGCTCATGAAGGACGGAGGTCGTTAAGCGACCTCCGGCGCCTGAGTCACCTGCGACGCGCGGGAGCATGTTGCAGGCTCGGCGGGCCGGGAAAGTTCCAAATCTCTCCCGGGCGCGCTCCGAACAGATATATACCTATTCAATACCGATCTAACTTCTTATTGGTTTCGAGGTTAATAAACTGATGTAGGTATTCATGAAGGAAATATGACAAATATTCGTTCGAAGACCGCCCGCTGCAGAGGGGGCGGCGGGTCTGTTTCATGTAAATACATAAAGCAACGTTGTTGCTTTAGGCTGGTCGCCCTTCACGCGGTTTTCTCACGACGCAGCCGGCGCCGGCGCAACGGATGTCCACACCGAGTCCCGCTCAATGCAGCGGACGACCTTAGTTAGTTTTCATATTTGGTTTATTTAGCTTTTACGAGAGCGACTGTTATCCTAACCCCGAGTAGAAAGCGAGAATAATAATTTTGGCGTTGTTCAGCCTTTCTGTAACCGGATGTAAGACTCCTATCGTAAAAAATTGTAATAGCATAATATATGTTCCTTACCCAGCTTTCTTGTATCCAGTCAATCAAATTCTGTTGGTCGGGATCTTCTCTGTAATGTGTGATGAACGTTTGGAAGCCCATTGTAGCTTGTTGCTTTATCTAAATTAAAAAAAGTTGGCAGATAATAGACATGAAATTCATTAAAATACTTCTTTGACTACATAACTGAAGTACGACTAATTGCAGTTTATTTTACGTAATCTGCTAATTCATAAATACTTCAAAGACATATTTAGGGGGCTACGATAAACGCGCATGCAAAACTTCGAACCCGCACGAAATACGAACTAAAAATGTATAATTTACCAAGTTAGTTCCGATTACTTTCGGTAGGGTTTAAGCCGAAATGAAGTGTCATGAGCTGTGCTGAGCGGGCACGATTGCGAAATAATTGCCTTAATGCCAAATTGCTCGAAACTTTTATTTTACAACGTTACACAATAAAAATTACAGATTCTAGAAATCCATAAACCACTGGGGTTTGTGTGGAGTGCCATGCATTCTATATTGCGATTACAACATATATTATCTATACATTAATAAAAATGTAACTGATCGTTGTCTAATAGAATCTCATATTCTGTCTGCAACTTCGAATGTACGTTTGATAACAGGCCTACTGTTTTCACTAATATATAAATTTATATTTTTGGATATTTACCCAATCTTTGAAGACGAAAAACAGTATGCCTGTCGTCATCTCTGCCAACAGAAGCAATGCAAGGAAAACAGCATACTGTAAAGATAAAAGATGAAAAATAGATAATTAACACATAGAATATTGTATTTCTTTATTATCTAATTATAACTGCCCGAAGCGGTTTCTTATGTTTGCTAAGCAGGATAACCAAACGATACCGCTAATCCTAATATTTGGCCAAAAATCTCATTGGCTTAACTCACTTATGATGTGGGTTCTAGAATGCGGATAAACATACTTTCTCTTTCTTTCTCTTTTCTTTCGTAAATAAATATTCTAGGACATTCTACACAACGCTACCTAGATCCAAAGCTAAGCATAGCTTTACTAGCTTGTCATATAAGTTCTAGAATGCGGATAAATATATTTAGATACATTTTCTTTCGTAAATACATGAATATTGCACATAGAAACACCCAGACCAATGCGAATAGACATATTCATGCATAGAAATATTTGCACTAAGCGGGAATCGAACCCAAGACCTCGCCGTAGCAGTCAAACGCTCTACCGTGTTGTAGTACATACAGCATATATTAAAAACCAGTATGCATAAAATAATATTCTTAATAGTATAATAATAGTAAAGCCAAAACACACCATAAGATTTGTGCTTGCAAACATCCTTGAAAATAACCCACGCACCCTCCCACCATTGTTTACGTTTCAAATTAAATGCCACTATTAGTGGTACAACTAGTGACACGCAGATAAGTTCTCACCACTCTGCACTGTATTTGAGGGTATAGTTTTTTTTTTTTTTTTTGTTGGGTAGGTGACTGTTTCGTGCTTCCGTCAGTTGTGTTAGCGCTCATTAAGTTGAGATTCATTTGATATAATTTCTTGTAAGGGTTAGTTGGGAGGGAGGGTTGCTTATACTAATCTTTTCGGACGAAATGTTCGTATAATTATGATAGAACTTCACTTATGAAAGTTCGTTTAATCATCAATTATACTTCACATTTCGTCCTCAAGATTAGTATTTTATTTTAACTTGTAGACTTTGAGAGAAGTTATTAATGGGAATGTATCAAATAGAAACAATACATATTTGAGTAAATCAACATGTAATTTTACTTATAATATTAAGTAAAAAACAATACATGAATGTGAACTGTGTAACAAAGACTTTCAATCGTTAATAAGATTATAATTTTACATCCATTATAATACGATTATAACATAAGTTATTCTGATTTTTTGTGATGTGTGTTTTTTCAACTATTATCTATAATAGCTTTAGCTATGGATAAATCATCATTATTTATTATAATTCGGTTATAAAATTTGCCAAATGTATTAGAATTGCCACTCCAGCCGGCAGTGTTTCTTATGGCATCAATATGGACACCAAGTGAGTGCGCGCGCGACGCAGCCGCGTGTCGTGTACTATGTGCGGAGAACATGTTTACATCGATCCCGCACTCACCTAGTGTACGTTTGATCCACCGGCTGAGGGTCTGTGTCCCTACTGTCTTATGTGGCTTTTTAAGTTCTATGAATAAGATATCTGACTGACGCAAGATACGCGTCTTTTCGATATATGCTATTAATGACTGGGCGGGGCATATAGATGGTTTGTCTATAAAGAATGGTAAGTACATAATGGGTTGTTTCGAGCCAGGTCGCGAAGTCTTTATTATATCCGGGATCTTGATTGAGACTAAGTTAGAACGCTGTTCTATGTTTGTGATGTTGATTTTTGAAAGTGTCTGAATTCTGTGAGCGGAAGTTATAGCAATGAGAGTGATAGTTTTTCTAGAAATTTGATCTAGAGATAACGTGTCATTTGGATAACAAGTATCTAAATGGTCAAGGATACAATTCGTGTCCCATGTAGCGTTATATTTGGGAAGTGGTGGTCTTAATCTGAAAACTCCTTTGAAAAATCTCTGAATTCTGTCGTCTTTTGATATATTTGGACCGAGTAATAATGCGAGTGCTGATCGACAAGAATTTAGAATCCCATATTGAGAACCGCTGTTAAACAATTGGGTTAGGAAATCTATGACTATTGGAATAGAGGCACAAAAAATATCCATATTTTGTAATCGGCAAAAAGACCACCACTTCCTTAAACATACGTCGTACTGTTTGACAGTGTTACTGGACAAAGAGGCCAGCATGATTTCTAATGAGGATTTGGGCAAACTTCGTCTCGATAGCGCGCCCCGGATAAGATGCCTGCAACCAGGGTAATCGACGTGTGAATCTGCCGGTCCGATGAACTGCAATGAGATATTGTGACGTTTTCGTTAGGCAAGAATGTAATCGTATCCGAGGTCAGTAGACTCAGAAAAAGAGGGTACCAAGGCTGTGTTGGCCATAAGGGCACTACTATAATACCTGTAGCATTATCAGATATTATCTTTTTCAAAGTTTTTAAGATAATAGAGAATGGAGGGAAGGCGTAGAAATAAAATTTGCTCCACGAGACCGTGAATGCATCCACTGCCTCTGCATCAGGATCGCGGTGCCATGAAAAATACTTATCGCATTTTTTATTTATACGACTAGCAAACAAGTCGATATCTGGTTGTCTAAATGCACGGACAATGAAATCAAACGCGTGATTTACTAATTCCCATTCTATGTCAGGGTGATTTTTGCGCGATTCAGCATCTGCTACTGTATTTATCCTTTGACTTTATATAGGAAGCAAAAATAAAGAGACTACGGCTCTCGCACCACTGCCAAATTTGTTTTGAGACGTGTGTGAGATGAGGGAATCGAATTCCACCCATTCTGTTTACGTACGATGTTGCTGTGGCATTATCTAATCTTAACAAAATTTGACAATTGTGTAGATCCTTTGCAAAAACCTTTAATGCTATAAAAGCGGCTAATAATTCGAGGTAGTTTATGTGGCATTCTCGTTCACTGTTTGACCATTGACCACTGGCAGTCTCATTCCCACAAGCTGCGCCCCACCCCCTAGTTGAGGCGTCTGAATATATCTCGATACGATACTGATCGTTTCTTATACGATGAGTAGCATAATCAATCCTACTCAGCCACCAATAAACATCTGGGAGCAGTGATTCGGGAATGCTCATGAAATTGTCATAGTTGTCATTACAATCTCTCAAATTAATAAATTTAGCGCGTTCCATTTCTTTGGTGTATAGCCATCCGTATTCAATAGCTGGGCATGCGGACACCAGCAAACCTACAAGCTGTGCGAATTTCCTTATTTGACAGCGTTTAAGCAGAAGGAATTCTTGAAGCTCCGTTTTTATACGTAATCTTTTTTCTGACGGCAAAGTGATTTGAAGATTGTGCGAGTCAATTATCATCCCTAAGAATTTACATGAATAAGATGGAACTAAAACACTTTTTTGCTCATTAATTAAAAAACCAAGGGAAATCAAGAATTCCTTGGTTACATTAATATTTGTCATACATTGATTTTTATTTTGGCCAAACAATAACCAATCGTCTAAATACAATGTCGATAAAAAGCCAGCAGAGCGTAATAATCTAGTAATAGTTTCATAATCTTGGTAAATATGAAGGGAGCGACATTCAAGCCGAACGGTAAGACCAAAAATTCGTAGGTTTTTCCTTCAAAACAGAACCGTAAAATTTTTCTAGAATTTGGATGTACTTTTATTAAAAAATAGGCGTCTTTTAGATCCAATGTAGCCAGATAACAGTCTTGTGTAATTAGTTTGAGTGCTGTTCGTAAATCCTCTAATTTAAAATGAGAGGTAGGTATAAATTTGTTAAGGTTTTTTAGATTTAAAATAAATCGCTTTTTACCGTCCGGTTTGGGTACTAAAAAGATGCTTGACAAAAATTGGTCACTAGAAGGTTGGCATTCGGATATTGCGCCTATTTCAAGCAATTTATTTATTTCATCCTGAAAATGATTTTTCTCAGACTGTGAATACATCTGTGGCATTGGTGATGAATTTTGAGACACGGGCGTTGAAAATTCTATTTCATAGCCCCTTACCCAAGAAAGAATGGTAGGGTCTTGTGTTATTAATTCCCATTGATGGTAAAAATCAGATAATCTGCCTGCGTACTTAACTGTATCTAGTAGCGTCGACGATCCTGAGGTGGAAGAGGAGGCTGACGCTGAGTCAATGATGTTCTGTATGCAGGCGCGGGCGGAGGCGGTAGTGGCGCGCGTGGGGCTGCGTACTCGCGGGTCCGCTGTGCATGTTGGGCCACTCCCCGAAGCCTGCGTTGGGGAGCAGCTTTCCGGTTTAAAGTCGACGTAACTGGAGGTTTCGTTGTCTTTTTAAGTGGGACTGCCTTGCTGGTATCAGCCTTCAAATCAGCGCCAGACTTATTGACGGCCCTTGCTGATTTAATTGTCTCCGATAGCTGTTCACCAAATAATAATGTGTCTATCTTTGTGTTTTTTAAATGCTCTTGCATGTCATTTTTTACTGCAAATAAGATGAAATTGCGTCGGGTCACAGAATCTCCGTGTTGTATATCACACAAGATACGCCCAACGTCCATAAGTTTTTGTAAAACTACATTATTCTTTTCCTTTGAAGGTGTAAAGAAATAATTTCGGTAAGGCATGAGATAGCACTAGCCATTTCTTTCTGCTTAGTTTCTATACCTTTATCTCGTTTTAAAATATTTTCAGTGAGTGCCGTCTTTATTTCGGGATTAATAGAAGGTGCACCAACGTGGAGACAATTGGCGGGCAAGGGGTACTTGTTCACCAATTCTTTTCGGCAATCCTTGGATAAGCCTTCAGCTGCTAAATGTTGAAACCTAGAGGCGATCTCCTTTCGAGTCTCTGGGCCTCGTTTGACTTCCGAGGTAGGATCATCTCCTAGAATCTCCAAGATGTCATCGTCTAATTCGATCAATTCGACAGCATTAGGTGCCATGACGGTGTCATTATCTTTTTTTGTAGAGGTCCCCTGATCTAGGGTCTCTATAATTTGTTGACTGGCCTGATCGCCAGGCATGGAATGTGCAAAGATAATGCAGGTAAGTGATTTTTGTATATAATTAAGAGTTAATTTTTGTATAGCGGTAATTTATTTTTATTAAAAAAAAGTAGGACGGTAGTTCGATACCACCGTTGTTTGAAATTTCAAAAAACGTAACGCTCTGCAGTAAACACTGCTCATTTTTTGATTTGATTGAAGCCAATTTAGGATTATTTAGATAGCAGGCGTTATCTAAAAATATCGGTTAGGCGCAGCCCCCAACGAGCTGCGCGCCAAATATAGTAATGCCATGAAATAGCCCCAATGACTATTTAGATTGCATTTCACTTGTATATTGTGAGTGCCACTGCAAATAAAATTACATGGCTAACATTTTGATAACGGACGTTATCTAAGAATATCGGTTAGGCGCAGCCCCCAGCGAGCTGCGCGCCAACTATAATCAATGCGGTGAAAAAGCCCCAATGACTATTTCGGTTGCATTATAAAAATTTTAAGGTAGGTAGGTACTCATTTTTATATCACTTGCACTTAAAAAGAAAGCTTAGTCGGTACATACCTGTTTCACTGGCATTTGCGACGTTACGAGCACGAATCTTCTTTTCTAACCTTTTCACCTTTTTTAAAAAGACGCGCCAGGTCGTCGTCTAAACTTTCAGATTTACGTTTGGACATATTTTTTACAACACTTTATATTTTAGTGGGAGAACACGAGTGGAGTGGTCGAGCACTGAACTGCGAATGAGCGCTAACACAACTGACGGAAGCACGAAACAGTCACCTACCCAACAAAAAAAAAAAAAAAAAACTATACCCTCAAATACAGTGCAGAGTGGTGAGAACTATGCGTTACTACAAGTTAAAATAAAATACTAATCTTGAGGACGAAATGTGAAGTATAATTAATGAAAGTAAAAAGGGCCGGTGCTAACATGTGTGTTAGCACCGGCCCTTTTTACTGTCGCACAGCACGGTTTATTATCTGACAAATAGAATATACACCTTTACCTCATTCATTACATAAAATTTAAATTCCAATGATATCAGGTAGGCACAAAAATAATATACTACAGTAAGTAGGTATCATGGTTGAAATTGAAATTTTTGTTATTTTGTGCACCCAGTTATGGATGAAATCCTTTACACTTAGTTAAGTACAACTTTTCTTAACATCTACATATTTCTAACGTATAACTTGGTTAGATGCATTGTTTGGTGTGTGGAATGGTTGAAATATAAAGGTTATTAATTTACAAGGTTACCTACACATGCAAGCAGACAAGTATTCTCACGCAGAGCACCAACACAGCCCGTGAAACCAATTATGAACGTAATTGTTCCTGCAATCATATAATTCATACTTTAAATACTATACTACAGTTGCTTTGTTTTAACAGTACTTATATTGTATGTTGAATAGATTAAATTCTATACACTGTAGTAGCTGTATATCTGTTCTGTTTAGCCCCTTTTAAGTACTAAAATAAAGTTAAGTACTAAATTTCGTAACAAGTATAATATGTTTTTTATTATACTTTGTTTACTGAAAAACATATTAATACACATTACATTATTATGAGGTCTTCTTTAGCTTAGATACCGAGCTAACATTGAACATTGAAATTAGATATTATAAATTCAAATCGAAAAAGGACAATATCCAGGACAGGACTTGAACAGTTCCTTTCTAGGGCGAATACTCTGACCAATTGAGCTATGTGATCCGGGATGTGTCCAGGTAGCTCGGTTAGACTATTCCCCCTAGAAAGGGACTGCTTGCGGGTACAAGTCCTGCCCTAGATGTTGACTTTAACCGATTTCAATTTATAGGAAAAGCAGCATACAAATTTCTTCAAAATTTAATAAAAAAATTATTCATTGTTGAATAACATGCTGTTGACAAATTTTGAACTTCTTTTTTTAAGTAGTAAGTTAAGAGTAGTCATTGTAAGATGCTGTCATGATTGAAAATGATTATTTTGTGAAGTGGTCATTGTTTGATGGAGTCTCATTGCCGAATTCGAGTTTTAAGATTTAATAATAGTAAACCCTCATACTCACCCACACATATTAATATGAAAGCTGGATCTAGAGCGATGTTTGTAAGCCGAGACAAATTGTTGAATGTGTCCTTCTCGGTCCATGCCCATATACCCACAGCTAAAACTATTAATCCGATGAACTAGAAATATACAAATATGTTTATTATATTCACTTTTGATATAATATACAAATAAGGAAAGGTGGAAAGAGATGGAGGAGGCTTTTACCCGAGGGGGCCCATAACATAGAATACAAACAGTAAAATTTTACTGTTCTGTGGAAAACAAATCCCTAAAAAATTACATTGATAATATTATCACAAATTTATTGTTTACCATAATTGGTAGACAATAAAATTAAATTACGATTCTAAATACCGATGATAAACCAGTTCAAGTTAACTTAAAACTTTTCTGTATTATGATTAATCCAATCACCCGATCCCGAGCTGTACCACTGAAGATGTCGATCGCAGTGATCGACGAAACGTCTGGAATTCAAGTTTCCGATGGACCACGGCCAAACAGCCCGGAAGCAGTAAATTCTACATTATATGATTGGATTAATCATAATACAGAAAAGTTTTCATATTATTTTAGTATCATATTATAATACAGGGATACAACATGAAATTAAGACCTTGTTCTTTTCTTTCTTGTTTACGTTTACTGTGTTCATGCTAAGTGATGTTAACACCTAATATCAGCTTGGCCAGGTTTTTATTCTGTCTAGTGAAAACATGTTTCTGAAGTTAGTGGATTTAATTAAAGAAACAGTAATCGTTTTAAGTTCTTAGCTTTACTAGTAGGCAATTGGGACTATAATGCAGTGATCCAATGAAATTATAGTCACTGGAAAATTTTAATAACATCCAATGTACATATATGTATATGTATATTATATATATAAAATATATATGTATATATTTTTTATAAAATTAGTAAAATGTGGATAATGGTGTTAGTAGTATATTTTAATCCCTGCACAACTTCTAAATTTTGATGAATTAAAAGTAGATACAATATTCCATAACTACAAATGCAAGGCTATAAAAGTTGATGTAAGCGCAAATAAGTTGAATCAATTAATTACAATTCAATAATAATAGAATCAAATACATTCAATCCCAAATCTGGTAAAATGTAACTGTTTTTGTTGAGCAAGTGAATTCTTATATTATATATTTTACATTAACCAGACATTCAAAGCATTTTAGTGTTTAGAATTGGTTATAAATAGGGTAGCTACATATGATTAGGCAGTAATATTTTTTAATATTGAAACAGTTACATTGCCTTCAAAAGTTAAATAAATGGATGGATAGAGAATTCTAAATAGAATACAGATTGGTATGCAAATAGTATACAGGGGACAGTTACATATTAAGTCTAGACAGTAATTTGAATAGGTTTAGCATTACAACTTGAGAAAGGAAAAATACATGACATGCTTAATAAACTGAGATCCTACTCAAATGCATGTGTCTATTGCATATGTAAGATAAAGACTATATTTTTTAAACTAAAACACAGCAAATAATATAACTAGTATCTCTACATACTTTTAATATATTCTGTCATGGTGAAACAACCTAATAAAAATAAGTTTTTTGTGTAGAGTTCAAGGCTACGATACTTTTTAAAGCCTGTATTAGAGCTAATGTCAGCGATACCGAACAAGATGTACCTGGTAAGTGGTATCCACTACTAATAATTAAATACCTATCAAAAGTGACCCACATACACCGAGAATTTGTTATAAACATGAAACCGGTACCTAGATGCTTACTTCTGAAGTAGGTACAATAAATTACGGCTCGAGTTATTCATTTTGAGAACGTGAGCTATCACACACAGGAGTTGAAGGCGAACATAATGAAACCAGACCTTGAATACATTATTATTAAAACGTCACCATACGAGATAATCTGTTAATAGTACACAAAAAGACAAATAGCAACTTACCCAGAACAGAACATTTACACCAAAAATAACATATTTTAAGCAACAGCTGACTTCGCTGGTGTCGCGTCGATACTTCCTCATGCTAGGCATTTTCTTTAATATCACATACTCATGTAACAGTATTCAAATACTAATCGAGCAGTGCATTACATCTACGAATATAAAATTATTCAATATGCTTAACTGGGCCACATATCAACGTATCAACCATGAGCCAAATCAACAAGAACAAAGTAAACGACCGTCAAAAGAAAGGAGTATTATGACTCTGTAATAAACATTGGATATAAAATTTAAGGAACTCAAGCACTCAACGTCAGAATACAGTTATAAGTGCCATGTTAGAAAGAGATATAACATATTTAGTTATAACCACAGCAAACATTTTATTTTAATCGTATTGTATTGTACCTCATTTTTACGGGAGTAGGTTACGTTCAAAAAGAAATATTTTCATTGATATTTATTTGTCAACATTTTTGTCAAGATAATTATATACTTATCATGATTTCATTATATTACATAAATTATACTATTGATTATATAGGTAGCTATCTAAAGAAGGCTAATATTTAATTTCTATTAAAAAGATTTCTAATACAATTAAATTGAAACTCTTTGAACGCATGGGACCTTTCAAACGCGTTTTCAAAGTCTCGATAGATGGCGCTGTTCACACTGTGGAATGGCCGTGCGCACATATCAATGTTTTAAAACCAGTGGTTCGAGTGTACGAATCTTAGCTGCTTGCTAAGTGGGTCACTTCTTCTAATCTGTGAAAAGAAGCCAAATACGCAGTGTGCGTGCGTATTTGGCACGTTTACATAATGAAAGCACTATATTTATGATGACAGACACAGAAGAAGATGTCAAGATTAATCCTAGGCGGAATCAAATCAAGCTTGATTAAAGAATTTAAAGAAGAATTAAAGAATTTTTATAGGACGATAAAAATCGTTATTTACTGCACGAAGTGTTTTTATCAAAGAGTATATATTATGTTTTTTATGATAGGAAAGTACCACAGATCATAAATACGGTCTCCTTAGCTTGTGTCATTTTCATGAAGCGTTGCGTTTGCGTTTTGCTAGCCAGGTGTAAAAAAAAAAACATACTTAGAGCAGCGCCATCTATCGCTTCATAAAAATGCTCAACTGCCAGCTGTCATCGAAAGGTCCCAATTGCCCGCTAATATTCAAAATCTGTCGGTCTCGAGTTCGATCCCCAGTCGCCCCGGGCACACACCTCTGACTTTTCGTAGTTAAGTGTGCACTAATAATTGTTAATTATCGCTCGCTTAATAATGTGTCCGGTAGATGTCAATAGGCTCGCCACCTATTACATTGGGACCTAAACATAACTGGCGAGTCGTGGGTGTGTAATACACCTCTGCCTACCCTTTCGGGGATACAGGCGTGAAGTTATGCTATCTATAATCTATGATCACAAAGGTACACATATAAACATCAATACATTGATCATCGAGGGGAGAAAGGGATTTGAATAATAACAAGGATGTACCTAGATGGAGGCCCGACGCGCAGCGGAGGGTCTCAATACACACGAGTTGATAATCCCACTTTGGGAATCGAAAATGGGAATTATAAAACATCGACAACAAATGGCCAGGGACCCCAAATATACAAGTCAGGGAAGTTTACTGCACTAAAAATATGCCACTCATTCTTTTATAAATTACTTATAAGCTATCAGCATAATAGTAGAGAGAAATGGAGGTAGTTTTTGACTTTTTGTAAAAAGTGTTATTTATATACTTACATAAACGCGGGATAGCCGCTTACAAACTCGGATATTCCTTTGCAACCACAAATCTGATTTCAACCAAATTTGGCATGGTCATACTCTTAACGACAATCTAGGGGCAATGTTTTGAGACCATAAAATTAAAAATCGGACATAGCATTGAGGTATTATCACCGAAAAACAAAGTTACAATTGAAACTAATGGAAAAAGTTCGCGCGCGCAAAAATTGAATTTTTTCAGATTTTGAAATAAAAAAATCTAACATAACATAACCTAACATAAACTCACGCCTGTATCCCCGAAGGGGTAGGCAGAGCACCCACATTTCGCCAGTTTATGTTTAGGTCCCAATGTAATAGGTGGCGAGGCTATTGCCATTAACCGGGCACTTATAAACCTGCGATAAATACACACATAACTACGAAAAGCATCGAAAAGTCATTGGTGTGTGCCATGGTAATACCTGGGATCGAACCCGAGACCTCGTCTCAGCAGTCCTTTACCCATACCACTAGGCTACCGCGGTCAAAAATCTAGTGGGGCGGAAATCACACAGTGATTGTCAAACTTCGGGCCACACTTAGATATTTTTGTTGCAGTATTTTTATTCAAAATTACAGACCTTAGTCTTTATGCATATTATTCGACGCGTCTTTATATATTGAGCAATAAATATGAAGAAAATGAAATCAAATCAAACGTCTTCGACGTCAAAAACACAAAAAAATGATTTTATATTTCAGTTTCTTTCAAGGTCTCGTTGTTTTATGTAAATATACAATATACGTATTGTCATTGTCACTCAAATGTCAAAGTCAAATACGCGTTACTCTGATAACTCGAAAGAAACTCACTTGTAAAAGTTTTTTAGGGACAATTTGTGGTAGGTACCCGAAACCCCAAAATCTAATCAGTTCTTCCCATTAACCAAACAAGATGATTGGCGAAAGAATTTTTTAAATCGGATAAGTGGTTCTTGAGGTATTGCGTAAACAGACATCCAGACCAACAGACAGACCGACAGAAAAAATTTTTTTTGCTTAATTAGACTTAGAATCATGTGAAACGTCGAGAAAAGTGATAAAAAGTGGGTGTAAGATTTTGTTTTTTTTTTGCGTGATTTTAAGACTTCAGTGTCCACCTGGTTGGTTGCCCGAAGTAATAAATGCCCGCTCAGCTCAATTTTCTTGCGATCGCCTAACTGTATCGCATCCCTAGCTTATATATTATACAATCATTTAAAATGACCCATCAAAAACAGTCGTCACCGTGCCGTCGCTTACTGCACCAATAGGGAACCAGTGTATTCATAATCTAGGCGGATAAGGAGGAAAGATATTTAGTCTGTCCCGCTTACTCTTAGCACCATAGTAATTGGGTGTCCCTCCCGATTATAATTGTCATTTTGGCAGAGACATTTGAAATTTCCATATCAAAATCATCCATTTATTTTTTTAATGCCATGAGATTCTGGTAGACCTATATATCAGTTAGTGATGTTCTTTCATATAACGAATGATTTGGTTTTTAATTTTACAAATAATATAACAAAAATATCGAGCCATTACCGCCGACTTAGCGTAAGGGACAAAATTCAAATTTTACAGGAGGATATTTTTTTTATAATTCAGGCAATAGTTGTGCTATTGAAATGAAATTTACCACAGAGTCATAATTTTTGACGAAAAAATGTTAAATTTTAGAGATTTGTGGTATTTTTGGCGCCTACAGTGATTTCCCTGTCATTGGAAAAACCATTAAGACGTTTGAGATAAACTATGCAGTAATAAAATAAGTGAATATTATCCAATTTTCAATGAATATTCCAACGTTTCATAGTGTTTTAACAGATGAACCTAAATTTATTCCATGGCGTCTTCCATTGCATTGGTAAAGAGATTCGGCGACATGACATCACCCTGCCTAACTGCCCTCTGCAACGGAATAGCCTCTGTGCTCTGATCCTGTACTCGGACCGACATGGTGGCGTTTTTATACAAGCACTTCAGCACTTCGATATATCGATAGTCAATGTGGCACCTCTGAAGAGACTGCAGTACCGCCCAAGTCTCGATCGAATCGAATGCTTTCTCATAGTCCACGAACGCCAAGCATAGTGGCAAATTATACGCCTCGGTCTTCTGTATAATCTGCCGCAGCGTATGGATGTGGTCTATGGTACTATAACCTTTACGGAAACCGGCTTGTTCAGGAGGCTGGAAGTCATCAAACCTGCGTGCGAGACGATTCGTGATCACCCTAAAAAACAGCTTGGAAACATGGCTCAGAGCGAAATGGACCTGTAGTTCTTCAATAAGGTTTTATCACCTTTCTTGAAGAACAGAACCACCACGCTTCTGGCGGAGTACCCTCGAGCAGGGCGAAATTAAAGAGCCTTAATTATCGGTGTTCCACCCGCACTCAGCTCCGATGTAATTTTGTCCTCAACCGCCGTCTTGTTTCTCTTGAGCTTTTTGAGGGCCATCCTAATCTCATACAGGCTGATGTCCGGAATATCTTCTGTGTAGTGTCGGGTTAATTTGGCTCTTGAATATTTATCCAAGTCATTAACAGGCTTAGCTACTGAGATATATAACTGTCCGTAAAACCTTTCGATTTCCCTCAGTACCTCTGACTTAGTAGACCCTACACTGCCGCCTTCTATCTTCAGCTTCGTCAACCGGCTCTGCACAATAGACGAGTCTCTTGAGAACATTTTAGAGCCCTTATTTTGCCCTATCGTATCTTTAATATGATTGGTATTAAAGACACGAACATCATGTCGCAAGGACTTAGAGATCTGTCTATTAAGCTGCCGGTATGCTTCAGCGTCCTCGGAGGTCTGCAACGACAATGAGCGTCGTTCTGCCATAAGGCCGAGGGTGTGATCTGATAGTTTTTGCGGTTTATATTTCCGGCGGGATCTGAAGAAGACTTCCCCTACCTTGTAGACAGTTTTTACCAACCTGTTGTTGACCTCATCCACAGAAACGCAATCCTCCAGGCCAGAGATGCGGTTTGCGAGCTCGAGTTGAAAGCTCTCGGGGGTTTGTATATGGGCTGCAGTAGGTCGGAGCATAGACTTCATTAGTCGGCATCTTTCCAGGTGGACATTTATATTCAATGTGCCTCTAACCATTCTATGATCGCTTCCAGTTTTCACTCTGTGGATCACAGAGACATCATTGAATATTCTTCTCTTTGTAGACAATGAAGTCGATCTCATTCCTCGTGGAACCGTCGGGACTCATCCAGGTCCATTTCCTATGAGGTGGCTTCTTGAAGAAAGAGTTCATCATAAAGAGTTCCTCCTTTTCCAAAAAGTCAGCCACTGGGATTCCTCCGCCCACATCCAAATTGCCCCACTCTCAACTCGTCATCGCTCCTTCTACCCAGTTTCGCATTAAAATCCCCCATTACAACAGTGAAGTATGTTTTGGAAGTATGTATGGCCCTACTGATGTCCTCATACATAACTTCCACTTCATCGTCCGGGTGCGCCGAGGTCGGTGCGTAAACCTGTATGACCTTCAACGAGTACATATTTGATACTCTGAGTATCAGGTACGCGACCCTGCTCGACACACTCGTGATACATACCACGTTGTTTACAAGGGATCTGTGAACGAGGAACCCGACACCACCCTGGGACTGTTGGTCGCCCTCCCGGTGGTAGAACAAGTTGCCAGACTTTAAAGTTGTCGTGTCACCCTCTCTTCGGACCTCCGATAAACCTACTATGTCCCAATGCGGCTTGTTCATCTGCTCTTTCAGCGCGCGCGTATTATATGTCACCAGCGACAACCTACGTCGGTATTCCTTTAAGCAATTACCTGAGGTCGTTTGACGGTAGCCCCTTGCCCGGAGATTCTTAGCACCCCTGACTCCAGTGCTCGACCGACGCACGTCAACGTCAGTCTTACAGCTGGAGCCCTCGGGCACTAGAGGCCGTGCTCCTCTGTCCATCATCATTTATGAGGGGGGTTTGGACCATAATCCGCCGCGCTGGTCCAGTACGTGTTGGCGGGTCGCCAGAGCCTTCTCCGTTAATCAGCAGAGTGCACCGCGGGCAGGTGAGGTTGGCTTGGGTCCCGAAAGATGTTAGTAGGGACTCCTTACACTCCTAGTTAGTAGGCACTAATTCACTCAATTTAAATAAATTTAGTTACAAATTGGAATTTTATACACTGTTATTATGACTATCACTTTAATAATCAAGTAAAACTGTTTCAACTTATTAATTATCAATTGAAAGAATAAAACAATATATATATCTATAATAAGACAATAGATCTTTAATAACTTTTGATGGAATGGAAACTTATTTCTCTCTATAATAATAAGACAATAGATCTTTAATAACTTTTGATGGAATGGAAACTTATTTCTTTCGGGTACATTGTTTATAGTGAACGATATAATCGTCATGCACTTATGTCGGTTACGATAACAAGTCGAGTCGGTTGCAATATAATTTTCAGATTTCAAATGAACTTGCGATAAATATTCATACTGTCGCCTATGTTAATATTTAAAAAAATGTTATAGTTAAGATAAAATTAGCTTTTGCTATATCTCAAAAATTAATGAATTTAGGCGGGAAATGTCAATAGAGTAAGATCCGTTATGGTTTATGTCGATTACAATAAAAAAAGGATTTTTGAAAAAATGTCGCTTACGATAAGTCGGCGGTAAGGGCTCGATATAATAACACGCGTAATGGTATCTTCTAGAGTGCTTAAATCGATACTGCATGGGTTATCGGTATAAACAAGAGATTTGACGTGCCTTCACAAAAATAGTTCAATGCGTCAAATAGCACAATCTAGGCGGCCAATTAACTAGTCCAAAACGAGAGATTCCACTAAATTTCAAATTTGGACTGCACGTATGGATCACCGAGAACGTATTCTTGCGTGGTTAACATTAACATGAAATAATCTTGAAACAAAAATTAAATACATAATCCTATTTAAAAAAACATGATCTTGAGTCCCCAAAATATTTAAAATATTTTCCAATTTTCCTGTTTTTTTTTGGAAATTAAAAACCAAACGCTTGAAAAATACTCGTTAATTTGATTTATTTTATTTATATTAGATAATTTATTGTGATAATATTATTATTATAATAAACTAAAAGGTAATAATAACCACTGGGTCAGACGGCAGTCGCTTCTATAAAAGATACCCAGGCTTACCAGAACTCACTTATTTTTACAAGGATCAAATGTATGGGACAATGTAGTGTACTACTCTGTTAAGAAAGTATCGGTAAAAGATCAATCATACACAAAATTCATCCAAATTTATTTTATCACCTTCAAAGTACCTATGCTCCCTCAGAAACCATACACTTCCGCCAAATAATACAATCATCAAAACAATTTTTAAACGCTCTTTCCGGAATTGAGTTCAGTTCTCGCCGCTAATTCTCCTTTATGTCTTCTACCGATTGAAAACGGGTGCGACGAAGTGGTAATTTGAGTTTAGGAAAAAGAAAGATGTCGACTGGAGCCATATCTGGTTGCTCGATGGTATTTATGGAGTGTTTGGTCAAAAATTCGTTCACAATGATGGCCTTGTGCGATGTGCATTATCGTGGTTCAAAATCCAAGAATTTTCTTTCCACAAATCTGGCCTTTTCGTCGAATTTGGTCTCTTAAATGCCGCATAACGCTCAAATAATATTTTTTTTGTTAACCGTTTGACCTTCCGGCAAATATTCCGGTGCACAACACCGCGATAGTCAAAGAAAACAATCAACATGACTTTGACGTTTGATCGACTTTGGCGTGGTTTTTTCGGTTTCGGTTCCGTTGGAAGGCGTCACTCCGAAGTTTTTTAACTAGTTTGCATGTCAAACTCATAAACCCACGTCTCATCACCAGTACAATGCTTTTCATGAATGTTGGATCGGAATTGACTCGTTCTAACATGTCCTCAGCAACTCTCATGCGATTGAGTTTTCGGAGAAGATTCAGGTCTTTTTTTGGGACTAGCCTAGTGGTAACATGCTTCATACCCAAATGATTAGTTGAAATGGTACGAATCGACTCGTGAGATACAGAAATTTCTGCGGCTATCGCTCTCACCGTTGAATAAGGATTTTCAATTACCATTTTCTTCACCTTTGCGATATTATTTTCAGTTGTAGACGTTGATGGCCTACCAGAGCGAAGCAAATCTTCCATCACATCTGGACCGCTTTTGAATGCTTTGTACCACTCATAAGTACTTGTTTTTGATAATGTACATTCACCGTAAGCCTTCTGTAACATTTTCAGTGACTAAATCGAACGAAATTCCATTGGCGATGCAAAATTTAAGACAAACTCTTTGTTCGATGTTTTGTCCACAATGAAATTCGCTATACACACTAAATATGATATAACTAAACAGCACTGTATTTAATATAAATAACAGATGCAACTCAACTCCGCGCCAAAATGGAAAACAGTTGTGGCAATCTAACAACAACAAAAAAAAAAGAAAAATTTGAATTTGGAACCATAAACAAATCATCCATTCCCGATACTTTTTTGACTGAATGTATGTATGTACTACTACTGCTAGCTTGTCCCGGTGGCGATTTGTCAGTAATCAGGTGCTAAAGTTAGGTAAAAATAGTAAGAAGTTCACTTAAATTTGCTGTACCTACTGATATTTACGTATGTGTTAGAAAATATTGTAAAAAAATTATTATGAACATTGATAGCAATGTTCCGTCGGCCGTAACTTTTACTAGAATCCTTGGAAGATTCCAAAATGATAAAAAATATAAAAAAACATCAAAATAAATCGCGATAGAATCCGTTAAAAATCGTTTTATTTCAATGTGTGACATTCGCGTAAACTTCCGACAATATATTATAATGTAGAACAGTTTGTACCGTATGTTATTGCTTCCCAGATTTCGTTGCTTATCAGCGGCACTATTGTATGGCGTAATAATACAGGTGTCTTTTTTTCAAAAACAACTGGTTGGATACCTGGTGACCCCGATTTTGATAAATACTAAACCAGCATCATTTGGAATTTAGAAAATCAATATTCCTAGCGAGGAATCAAACCCGTCAAATTTAGGAATTATTCGGGGGGTATTACTACACCATTCGATAGCGCCGCTAATAAGGAACGGATTCTGATAAGTTATAACGTACGGTAAACTTAAGAACAAATTTCATTTTTCACTAAATACTGATAACTGGCAAATTAATTAAAGGTACATCAACAACCTATACTACTTTATCGCATACATTTTATCCTGTGAGTTTTGGCGATAGCGGGATCTCGGACCACTACTAATCCTACTATATTATGTACATTCATGTGCCTCTGGAAAGCATACAGTATCGTATTGAAGAAAGCTGTCTATACTTAGCCATAAATGCGGTCTCTATGGTTACGTTTCAAGTGACGTTTGATAGATGTCAGCACTATCAAACCAGCAAGGCGGGAATCGCTGTCGCTTAGATTGTCATAGCGTTGTATACTCTCGCCGCGTGCTGTCGTAATCTCTAAATACTTCCTTGATCCGTAATATATTTAAAAGTATTGTGTTCCAAAGTGTTACATAATTTTATATTGCGTTTATTTCCGAAAATATTAGTGATATTTCTTAATGAACATCACGCGCGACTACGACTTTAACAGGGTACCCAATGCCTCGCGATCGATTTTATCAGAATCCACTTACTGGCCTCTTTACAACAAGTGTCACCGTCAAGTATGTAACCGCTGAACGTGTCAGACGGTCTACAAACCTATAACCGCTGAACCTGTCAGACGATCTACTCACCAGCTACATCAGTCGTAGGGTGCATGAGTTCCTAAATCCCAGGGCGCCTTTTCATCAGAGGTCAGAGAATAGACTAGTGCCATGGGTGTGCGAGGAACTTTCGGGTGTCACTTCAAAGAAAACTCTCTTACACACAGTTATACATACATATATTTACTCCTGATACACAATACACAAGTTACGAAAAGTTCAGAAATACATAATAAGGTTATACGTTGACTTGAGAATTACTTAAAGGTCTTGCCGGTCTCTCCACTTATGCGTAGGGCCTTCCTAGCCAACCCAAGGTGGTTGGGGAACTCCTCTACGCCCAAGTAAGTACAAGATTAGTGAAATTTAGGGTACACACAAAATATTAAAGGAAAATTTTGTACGTAACCAGAGCCTTGGTTTTCTGTCAGCACGGGGCCAAGCATCGCCCCGCGAGTCCTCCATTGTCTACCGAGATGTAGACGAGAAGAGCCCTCGGTATAGCGATACTGAAGCTCGGAGCTGCTTCGAGTGTGTACGTGACCAGAGCCTGTTGTCTGCCAGCACGGGGCCAAGCATCGTCCCGCGAGTCCTCCATTGTCTACCGAGATGTAGACGAGAAGAGCCCTCGGTATAGCGATACTGACACTCGGGATTGCATTTCCGCTCAATCACGTTCGCAAGTTGTGATTCCAAGACCCGAATCTGGGACCCTGAGACCAAAATGACTATAAAGTATTCGCTCTAATGCAGACGAAACTTAGAAGCAAATATAGTGCAGAAACTTACCAACGATGTGGGAATATCACTGAATCTAATTAGTATAGGTTATGAACTTATAGAAATTGACAAAATAGTCTATACACAAAATAACCGTTATAGGTTCTCAACGAAGAATTCTCAAGTGACTGCCCGCCAGCTGACCTGGCCTTATATACCATCTAGCTAAGAACTTTCTCGAAAAGACCATATTCCAGCTTTTTTTTCACGAGCAGTCTCGCTGAAAACACAAAGTCACTCCGACAATGCGGCACAATCAGGTATCAACTTGTCGCTGTGAACACAAGGCGGATTAAGTATCTACTTAATTTATACGTATTTTACTAGACAAACCATAGCTTATGAAGATGAAAACCATAGAGGGACTGAGTTAATAAATTAGGGAAAAGCCTGGAACTTAACGTTTGACTACAAATCATAATAATTCTTCCCAAAGGACAGAATACAGGGACACATTAAATGAAATGAAATTTTATTGCATCCAGTACAGCAACGCCATCTCGTGGTATTACTGTGAACCACAACACCACTATGGGATTCCGATCGAACGCTGCTACACTCCGGGAGAACTCCCTGCATAGATGTCGCTACCGGATCTCCTTATTTTAATATCTATTTCAGAAAAGAAATTGTTACAAGTAGCAGTTCATCGGACAGCGGGTCAGAGTACTCCGAGCCAGATGGACCAGCCAGGAGGAAACAATAACATGTTGCACAGGTAACAATCGATCCTCGGATCAATGCTTTATACGACAAGGTCAGTTTTATTACAAATTTAATATTGCACAAACAATGTATACCTAACGCGAATACAAACAGGACCACGTAATTGAGTCGACTTATAACGTAATGTCTGCAAAGCCGTCGATTTAAACTTCCCAAACGTTAGACTTAGTGGTCTTATTAAACTGCTTTTACCGTGGAAAAAATTCTCAAGCTGATGAGAAACGATTGCTCTAGCTGATAAAACTGCAACAGGTTAACACTGCCACGTGGCAGTATATATATTATAATAGAGAATCAACAGCCATGTATGGCATTTCCGTGCTTTTGCAATTTGAAAATTAACGATGAAACAAATGCTTTCATACAAAATGTTTAAAAATTTAATTTAATTAATTAGGCGGAGTCATCAAAAAACAATGTTTAAAAATGACTGTAAAGTTATTCATTGTTTTCGTAGTTCGCAAGAATTACGGTAGATGGCTCCAGCGTCGCCTTAAGACGTATATAATATATCGGAAAATTTCGAATATCTGGGACGTGTCTAGACAGCTCAGCTGGTCAGAGCATTCCCCCTGTAAGGGACTGGTCGCGGGTTCAAGTCCCGTTCTAGATATTCGTTTTTTCCTATCTAAATCTTTAGAAAAAGTAAAACATATTCGTCTGAATACTCATTCTTTTCTACTAGATTTTCTCCAAACAGGGAGACTATACCAGGCCACTCAGAAAGTATTGCGAAAAAAAGTTATTATATATGAGAGACTGGTCAGTTATAATCTATTTCTAAAATATGATTATTTAAGAGTAAAAATAAGTACGTTCCAATTTCAAAATTTCTCTCTGCATTTTTTGCAAGATAATTTCAATTATTGTGTCTCATTGAAAAATGGATCTGCGTCGGGAACATTTTCGCGCTATGATTTTCTGCGATTTCAAGTGTCGCCTGAAACCAGACGAATCGTACGATAGACTTCAAATGGCATTCATGGATGAAGGCCCTTCCAAGGCGACCGTGTATCGTTGGTATAACGAATTCAAGCGCGGTCGACTGACTTTGGGGGATGAAGAAAGAAGTGGTCGCCCTTTGACGGCTGTTACGGAAGAAAACGTGCTAGCAGTAAAAATTTAATCCAAGATAATAGACGAGTCACATATCAAGAGATTCAGCACATTCTTCAGATTGGATCGGGAAGCCTTCACGAGATTCTACACGTGCATCTTCGTGTGAGAAGGATAGTTTCACGCTGGGTGCCGCACAATCTCACCGATGCTCAGAAGCAGGCCCGGGTGGAATGGTGTCGTGATATGATAAACAAGTTTGAAGCAGGCGCGTCTCGGCGTGTTTATGACATCATTACAGGTGATGAGTCGTGGATTTATCAGTATGATCCAGAAACAAAACGCCAGTTGACGGTTTGGGTGTTTCAAAACAAATCAACACCTACCAAAGTGAAGCGATCTAGAAGCGGAGGGAAGATTTTGATCGCGAGTTTTTTCAATTTGTCTGGCTACTTGTTATCAATCCCTTTACGAAATCAAAGAAGCATCAACGCTGAATGGTACACTACCAAATGCTTGGCAGAAGTTTTCTCTGTAGTGAGCTACAAGCGACCAAACACAGGGCTCCGCGGGATACTACTCCACCATGACAACGCGCTCGCATACACCGCGCTTAAAACGAGGGACTTCCTGGACAGCACTCCGGTTAAACTCCTAGGTCACCCTCCTTACAGTCCTGACCTTGCACCGTGCGACTTCTTTTTATTCCCGAAAATAAAAAATCAGCTCAAAGGGATACAATTTTCGTCGCCGGAAGATGCGCTGTCAACGTTTGAGCAGGCTGTAAACGAGGTATCTGCGGCGGATCGGAAAAAGTGTTTTGAAAACTGGTTCAAACGCATGAAACTTTCTATAGAGGCTGGTGGAGAGTACTTTGAAAAGATTTAATAAAAAAATATTTACCTATAGAACACTTTTTTTTATTTTCGCAAAACTTTCTGAGTGTCCCACGTATAATCAAAATATATAACATGTTGATTCAGTTATGCCTTCAGGTTGCGGAAGCCGTGAGACACTTGCAATCCCTATTTATGTCTACAACAAGCTGTTTCATGGCACCCCTATATAGAGCCTACGCAAAGGGATATAGGGCTTGCCCATTGGTCATACAAGACCAAGCCAAGTTATTCCTTCAGGCTGCGGAAGCCGTGAGGCACTTGGAATCCCTATTTATGCCAACAAGTTGTTTATGCCTACAACAAGCTGTTTCATGGCACCCCTAAAAAACCCTACGCAAAGGGATATAGGGCTTGCCTATTGGCCATACAAGACCAAGCCAAGTTATGCCTTCAGGCTGCGGAAGCCGGGCACTTAGAATCCCTATTTATACGATTAAAATTTTTAAGCAATTTGTATGCTTACTTTTCCAGGTCGCGGGTTCAGGTCCCGTCCTAGATGTTCTCTTTTGCCGATCCATATTTATGGCTACCAATCGGTCTGGCTTCAGACACCTTTGGTCGCGGAGACCCAGCATGCAGAGGGATGTTAGGTTCTTATGTGTTTACATAATTGCCTATTGGTCAGCCAAGACCAACTCAAGTTATGCCTTCAGGCTGCTTAAGCCGTGCGGCACTTGAACCCTATACATGCTTGCCATTCGGTCTGACTTCAGCATTACACCTTCTTTCTTCTGTAGCATGTTGGGTCGCGGAGACCCTACGTGCAAAGGGATATAGGTTTTTGGGGATGTTAGGTTTAACCAAACAAAAATAAAATTACGTTTCAGCAGTGAACACATCTGTGTATATAAACTGCTGATCGAAGGCTGCCTTTCGTAAACATTGGGACTCTCTAGTAACAAGGATCCCACCCCACCACTCTCCCTATTGCCTAGAATTTCAGCATACCTGAACAGTGCTTGGAGATCTTCGCTAGAGGTAGCTGCAGAGTGCCTCCGGGCTTTCGTGTCTCAAGACTCGAAAACCAGAACATGCGAAGCTCTGAAACTCGAGCATATAAAGGTCTGAATCTCTTCGGGAACCTTATTAGACGTAGTAACGTCGGTGCCTCGCCCCCAGGCACAAACATTAACCCTGAGAGACTAAGGGGGGGGGGGGGGCAAGAATAATTGATGATACTCTACTTAATTGCTTATTCACTAGCTGGAAAGCCCTTACTTTCCTCAATCTGCGGACTTAGTACAATTCTTAATGTATGTATTTTTACAAGAAAACCATTCTTACAGGACAATTCTTGTATAGTCACCCTCGGAAGTTGCTGAGCACTGAGAAATTTACAAACGATCACATTATATTGAAATAAATTATTAACGTATGAATATTTATGTAGTCTTCAGAGGACCGATTTCACATTTCTCAAATTTATTTTATTGATTCGTGTCAGGTTTTAGAGCTGAGGTGGTCGGGTAACTTGGAATGTAGGCAATTTCTAACTGTATCACGTAAAACAGCAAAAATAAAATATAAAGTAATAAGAGTCGCTAAGCCAGAAGTAGTACAATCATCATTTACATGGAATCCCCGAAATCCCCGAATTGGAGGGATTACATCAAGCTCTCTTAAAGACGCTCTCTTTGTCATAGCGTGCTGAACGGCAATAAAGATATAATAATATTATTACATTATTAGCATCAGAATTTATTATTCATGGTCTTACTTTGCTTAACATTTCAAGCGATAACTTCTATGATAACGGATAAAATACAATGTTCCTACAAATACAACTACCCGCAGTCGGACCAAAACTGATTATCTAGACACCATGATTATGACATATGCCGGTTACTTTAGTTTGACTTTTAATCGAGAAATATAGTTCTAAGAAAACTGCAGTTAGGGGTTTGAATAGTTAGGGGTTCATCGCAGTTGAAAATAAAATATAACCTACCTCACGTATTTTAATTAAAAACTGGTTTCAAATTGTCCTTCGTGATAGTAGAATTTCGGCTTCTCCTGCTAGTAGCAGGTGACTCATTACGATGACGAGATATTATTTCGAGGTTACTTGAGTCTTCTTATATATTCTCTAATCAATATTGTCGTGAAATGGAGCTTGCAAAGGAAAACCATAATTCTTTTCTTAATTCTTTAAAAAAAATTGAACTGTCATAGACAGTTAGATACTCAAAATGATAGTCAATATTTCTGATTCTTAACTTATTAATTAAAATATGCACTAGGAAATAGATGGTAACTAACTAATAGATAGAATGATTATGTATATTATATAACGATCACGAAGTACTGAAAGTTTTATAGATATTGAAATAAAACTATTTTTAACGGATTCTATCGCGATTTATTTTGATGTTTGATTTTATATTTTACATTGATCCCGACCGAGTGCGTAACACCGAAGTTTTGCGACATGCAATGTCGGTGGCATTGAGGCCTACTTAATGCGTCGGCAGCTTCGGTGGTGCGGTCACGTGTCACGTATGGCGGAGGAGAGAGTGGCGAAACGCATCTTCTACTCTGAACTAGAGGAGGGCAAGCGGAAACATGGCGGCCAACTCCTCAGGTTTAAAGATGTTCAGAAGCGTCATATGAAAAGATGCAACATTGAGCCGTCTCAATGGGAAGGTTTGGCAGCGCAACATCCAGAATGGCGCAGGGTGGTACTAAGACGAGTAAGCGATTTCGAGGAACAGCGAAAGGCAGACCTCGATGCAGATCCGCACAGATCCTGCTGCTGATCTCATCATCAAGGTCACACTTGGATGTTATAGTGCTCGCCAGATAGCGAAACTTATCAACCTGCTTCAGCATGTTCTGACCTAGCTGTATTGAGATGGCCAATTATTCGAGATATTTAGCCAGTATTTAAAATTCAAAATAATTATGTTTGTTGCCAAAATAAATCCTATTTTTTCTCTCATCGCCGAAAACATCTGTATAAAATAAATGCTAAAAAGTCTAGATAACATACCTCACACTGCCTCGTGAAACAAAAGAGACGCCAGTCACCCTCATAAATAACTATAAAATAAAGGAAAAAAAATAACTTGACCGAGAATTTGAATGGGTACCAAAGATCAATAAATTAACTTGTATTCGAAGTTAATATCTTAAAATGTCAGAGTGTTATACTATTGAGAGCCATTAGCGACACGAAATTCTATGGAATTCGTGTATGTTTAACACTTAGCAAAGTCATAAATTTGTGAAAAGGAGACATTTGGTAAAAGTCTTTAAATGAACATGTGACAACTCATAAGTCAACACGCACAAAAAATTATTATCGTGAAGATCTTGCCACCAATTCCGTGGCGGGAAGACACACAACAGCGACGCTAAATATAAACCAATCAGGAACAGTGACGCTAAATATAAACCAATCAGGAACAGCGACGCTAAATATAAACCAATCAGGAACAGCTGACTGGCTTTGATTTGCCCATTGGCAGAATGCAGCATCAGAGGCGTGGCAGGAGAATTGGCTGCGCTTGCGAGGAACATCAAGGCGAGAGACGACAACGGTATCAACCACAAGAGAACGAGCTCGCGCGTCTTGGCTCGCTGAAAGAAACTGATAGAAGTCTTGACTAGCTAATGCTAGCCCGATCTAGATATTAGTGCTTTATTGTAAAGTATAAATAAAAAGTTTGACTAGTGATAAATCAATTTAATCTGTATGAGTTAGGCGGGTGTAATAAAATAAGCTGACGCTGAAAAATTACTTGGTAAAGTACAACCCATTGTAATTATTTTAGTGACTCATAACTTTGTACACAGCGTTATATAACTAACTGTCAATTGTAGTTAAACATAAACAAACAAGCTATTTGACAATGGATATAATGTCTGATAGAGAATATGTATTATTGACTAAACACAGAGCGTGTGTTATAATAATTACCATAATTATTGTCGTGCTGATAATGCAGAGATGTCGTCGAATGATAGAGACGAGAATGGTAGAAATACCATGTAACGTTGTGGATTTTTATAAATCAATTAAAATTATATCAATAAATTAATCGATATTTTAGTATGTTTCGATAACTTGTTACTATTTAGAGAGTTACGATTTAGACAGCACTAGCCCAGTTATCAACTGACGGCTCTTATATCGTTCCTTTCCTTGGCAACCTTCGCCGGGGAAAGTCACTTTGACCCCGTGGCCAACTGCTGTCGGCTCCGGGTAAGTTTTGAGATCAACATTTCCTACTTCTTTCTACAGGTGAAGACCTTCCAGCGGTGCATCTTATTGCCTGCTAAAATGCATGGCAATATATATATATATATTTTATTTTACTGTGTGCTATTTCAGCCTACCTATTTAGTGCCACGAGGCCGATGACCCCTACGGTCAGAGGTCGCGGCGCCAGCTTGTGCTGCCTAATTATATTCTTTTTATTATAGCTTCTAGCTACGCTGCATTGCCGCTGGGAGATTCTCTTCACCTGCTATTTTAGCGGGTCACTTGGACGTAATTGCCTAGTGACAAACTGACCCGCACCTTTTCTATTTCCAGGGTCTTCGCACCGGGCTTCGCACCATAATGGCGGTAGCGAGGCACACCAGCGGAGACCCTGGCACGCCGGTATCACCACCAGCCACGTGTCCACTAGCTAAGTGCATACTACCATCTTTGCACAACGGACCGAACAACGCCACGGCAGAATATTTATTAAGAATCCATTCCCTGAGGTTCATTTACTCATATACCTAAAATAAATTTATGTAACGTTACCGATTATAATCTCTTAACCGCTCAGCGGACAAAGCATTCTGTGGAATGCCAGTCCCGTACCGCTCAGCGGACAAAGCATTCTGTGGAATGCCAGTCCCGTAATTGCACTGCACATCGTAATAATATGTTTATTTCTTTTTAACACGTGAATTAGTATCGGTTTTCGTCGTTCTAATCGACTAAATACACATCACTTCGTCCAAAAAAATTAACACACAGCACACCACTAGTCGATTCGATTTAAAAAAAAATTTTATTTAATATAATAATTAATATTTGAATATTATTCGTCTTAGTCATAAGCTTGTAAATAAATATTTTGGTACTATACACATCTTTTTTAAAATTTTGTTGTATGTAGTTAGAACCTATAGACTATTTAAAATGATAAAATACACTAGTTTATCAAGTTAAATATTGAAATAAACACCTAAAGTTGGCATATTAATGTTTTTAACTATCGTCTCTGTTTACAGTCGCTTATAATAAAGCAAACGATAATTATAAACAAAGATTCTTATCAGAATTGAAAGAATGACTCGTATCCATTACAAAAAATAACACTTCGCTGTCGTACAGCACTTCAAACGATAACAATAAGTTTTTTTATATTAACTGGCCCCGGCAGGCGACGCGTGCCGGTGCGCTGACGTCATGCGTGACCCGTTAAGTGTTTTTATGACGCGGGGTGAGAGCGTGAGCGGTTATTATATTGTAATCAATCCTTTTATTTATCTCTGCTCGCCCTAGCCGGTAGTAGTCTTAATTACATCAATTACTTAATTAATTTTTACAGTGCATAAGTCACACCTTCATATTTATGTAACTTCATTCAAAAACCACCATAAAAATTTAACCGTTACAACCATTAGAACCGATACAATCACCTATTTAAATGTATTGAATTGATCAGCACTTACGATTCATGAAAGATACAGTAAACTATGGACAAGTGAACAAAGTTATGAGGAGATGTGTACATAATGTGTATAAACTGTTTTAAACCATGTCTGTGTGAGATGAGGTGTATAAATATCCAAAGATAATAAAGAGTCTTCTCGAAATAAAGTGCTTCGTAACAAATGATGATTAATTGAGTACATAATCATGTTATGCTAGTTCTAAACAAAACCACTCTCATGTATGTAAAGTCACTATTAAAATGATATTAATAAAACTAAGACATATATAAATATATATATGTGTCTTCCTCTGTGGAGTAGCGGTAGTGTATTCGACTGCTACACAGGGGGCGCGGGTTCGATTCCCACTCAGTGCAAATATTTGTATGCATGAATATGTCTATTTGCATTGGTCTGGGTGTTCTGGGTGTATGTATTTATATATATATATATATATATATATATATATATATATATATATATATATATATATCAGACAGATTATCCTGGATTAGATTAGAGTACAATCATCAAATAAATAACATCTCATCAAATACACAATAATCGTGTAATCTACTGTGTATGTCTCTTTGTTATAAATAGATCTAAGTCTTGTATGAATAATTGTGCTAGAATTAAGTAATACGGCATATAAGGGTTTTTTGTTTGGGCATGCATTTTCCCTTATAATATGAATGCCTAGGAACAGAAAGGCTCGGTTAGATGTGACTTTAATCCGTCATATCTAATCTAAATAAGCAACTCAGATTCGGATATAATTTGGTTATGAAATAAATAATTATTAATTTCATATTTCTGCAATTTCAATGGTCTAGAATTAATTCCCTTCCCCATGTGGTTAAGGTAAAATGGAGTTTTTTTAAGGATGATAATTATTCAGTTCATAAAATCATGCAGTCATGCGGTCATCGTACACACCTAGGCTATTTTTACGAATCTATACACGAAATGAGAATTTCTACAATTGAATTTTAAAGTTGGATAAGCCAAACTTATATCTGATCTTAACTGAACAAAGCCAGTTATATCTAAGACTCAAGTAATAGCTCAAACTATACTCAGACACTATATAGCTTTAGTAATCATAGACTTTCTTTTTTAAAAATTGATATCAAGCATACATTGCATATATAATTGAACCTTGAGTCGATGGTCGCAATTGAATACAAGATACGTGAATGGTGGAGAAACCGAGTGTAGTAAGTATTAAATCATTTTTAAACAGACTTAGAGATCATGACCTTACCACAAAATCTGGACACTAGATGTATTTAGTCTGTTTGATAATTTGTGAGATAGTGGTAATTTCAATGCTTATAACCAAGGATAGCACATTTTATATGAATTAAAATTTGCAATTAGTGTGGAACTTTAACACCACTAAGGGCACAGACCGAGTGAAGCTCCCTCGCGTGGATCCATAATGGACATCTACACGATAAAAGGATCTTCATTGGGTATACGTCGCCATAGCTGATCTTGAGATCGGCCTGAATTTAAAACGCAATTCTGGGTCAGAATTGAACTGTGCAAAGGTTGTCGGCGGATAGCTAGCAAATGTGGGTATCAAAATACACACATTCCTCTCTTATCGAATCAACTCTGACCTCTGTTCGGCCAAATAGAACCCTAACCGATATATATATATATATATATATATATATAATAAAAAACTATGCCATGGTATTGGGGCAAGGTAGCTTTGTGCACCTTATAATTATCCATGTCCTCGGACGTGTTGATTTAACCGCTTCTCAGCGATGAAAAGGAGTTGAATTTGAGCCCCATAATTCCATGCGTGGAAGCTTTGAGCCATGCCGTAGGAAATCCCCGTAAATGCCAGAGTGACTTGGGCAGCAAAGATGGCTTCGCCATTGACTCATATAACAGTCATATACGCGCGTTGGATCACTTACTAGACCTAATTTGCCTCAGTACATTAGTAATTCGAGACAAGCTACTCTTGAGGTCTTAACGACCCCTTTTTTGTAAATATCTAAAGGTCCATTTAAAGTAGGCCGAAGTGATTATATGACTTGTCATTTTGGGAATACCATCACTACATTGCACACTCGCATAATCAGACGCGATTGAATTAAGTACACTTGCCACAAAGACTATCCTCAAACTCATAAGCACTGAAGTTATCCTGTAATGAAGCAACCAAGCTCTTATACATAGATTCAAATATATAGACGAACACATATCTGGGCTTGAACCACCACGGTATAGACAGTGTCTCGTGACCATGTGTGTCCAGGGACATCACCTCCGTCTTCTTGACACTGATTTTTAGGCCGAACTTGCAGCAAGCTGGACATTAGCTGTTGCAGGCCATCAGGGGATTCTGCCACAAAGCATAAGTCGTCAGCATACATGATTTCTGTAATCAAAGTATGGCCAAATTGAAAAGACTGCCATCTGTGCGTAAGCGGATGCGGACTCCCTCAGAAAGAGTTTGCAAAACATCTCTGACTACTACTGCAAAGTACATGACGAACAGTATGGGCGCTGGAACACACCCTTGTTTCACCCCACAGGTAACGGGGAAGAAATTTGATTGATCGCCATCGACACCGAAGCAGCATTGCATGTCGTCATGCAGGAGTCTAAGAAGTCTCACAAACTTTTCCGTACATCCTAGCTTCCCTAGCACCATCCCGAGCAGCACCTAGCACATTCACGAGGCACACTGTCGTATGCCTTCTCCAGGTCAACAAAGCAGAGATATAGCGGACGACCCTGTTCTCTGCTTTTTTCTTGCAGTTGACGCACAGAAAAGATTGCTTCACAGGTGCCTCGTTCACATCGGAAGCCAAACTGGGTTTTTGGCAGTATCTTTTCAGACAGAGCCTTTAAGCGGTTTAATAGGACTCTGGCAAAGGCCTTTCCAGGGGCTGACAAAAGCGAAATACCGCAGTAAGAGTTGCAGTCAGAACGGTCACCCTTGTTCATGTAGAGGGTACAAATGCAAGACACTTTAAAGTCATCCGGGACTCGCTCTTCCTCCACATTCACTATAGTGATGAAGTTCCCGAGTTACTATGGCAGTTCTGCGTTCAGGGCAGGCGTTGCCATCACGATCAATAAGCGTTCTCACGTTCCACGTGCCGAATGTCATGATAGGTGTAGTAGTTCCTGCCCATGTGCAGGAATCAGACAAAGACTAGGTTGCATCAAACTAGACCTCTACCTCATCCTTTCGCCATAGGACTTAAACGTATTCGGAGCCCAAGATACGGAAGCGCAAGTGCGCAGGATATTTGGAGGTGCGCAAGCGTTCGCGCAAACGCAGATGCACACACTCGTCTTCTCCCTCCTGAACCCAGTGGAACGGGAGATTGCTACGACTGGAGGAGAGGTTGGATGATGTGTTTGGCTGACGATAACTATACGCCCTCTACCGCCACCCTAGGTCATCCACCTTGCCTTGCTGAATCGCCGAGTCCGCCCAGGCCTTTTGAATATCTATGGTCGGTTGCCTTCCTCGCCGAATCAGACTTTATGCGCTATGCGGGAGGGATCCGCCTGAACAGTTTTATAGATAGCCTATAATAAAGACGTAACAGTTGCAGTAATAATAACTATAAAAATTAATTTCCTTTTCCGATAACGGTTCAATCCACAATAATCATCATAGCGTTGTGTTTTCTATATGTCACCAGCAGATCACAAACACGTCTTCAATGCGATACTGTATGCTTTCCAGAGGCACATCAATATAACGGTTTTACATAAAAATAAAACCGATATTATGTGCCGAGAAGGAAAGCATACAGTATCGTATTGAAGAAAGCTGTCTATACTTAGCCATAAATACGGCCTCTATGGTTACGTTTCACCTGACGTTTGATAGATGTCAGCACTGTCAAACCAGCAAGGCGGAAATCGGCTCCAACCGCGCGGAGGTCATCAACAATATGCTGACCTATTGTTGATACCATCATTGTGGAGGGTCAAAAGAGTACAGTTCTGAGGTATTAGGTAAAACAAAAGCCATTAGGTAGCACGGGGACACCGTGGTTCCCAAACCCGAGGGGGCCATCTCGAAACCGGAGATGGCCCAGGGACAGTCGGGGTGCGAGGGATATGCTCTATGGGCAACCTTACACCCCGGCGTCTGTAGACCCGAGACGGCGTGCGGTTTTAGTCGGTTCAAGCCCGACATAACCGCCCCCGCTGGCCGGCGCGGGAGTATCCGAAGGGATTTCCGCACGAAAAAAAAAAAGGTAGCATTTACATTTTAAATGGTTTTACCAAAATCTTTAGCGTTTTTACACTACCCTCATTAGATTCACATACTCTTTGGTTTAAATTGTTGCTGCAGTCCTTTTTTTTGTTGCTGCACTCCTGCAGCACATAACGTCACCATAACATACGACATAACCTCCCCCGGAGGCCAGGGGAGGTTATGTCGGACTTAAACTGATTAAAACCTCACGCCGTCTCGGGTCCTCGGACGCCGGGGTGTAAGGTGGCACCACAAGGCATTTCCCTCGCACCCCGGCTGACCCAAGGTCATCGCAGGTTTCGAGATGGCCCCCTTGGGTTTCGGAACCACAGTGACCCCGTCTTACCCCCGGAAAAGGGGGGGGGGGGGGCGCTATGTCCCAACCTGCTTCTGCTAGGGTTACAGGCGGCTCCACCTATCGCTCCCAGGCCTGCGCTCATGAAGGACGGAGATCGTTGACCGACCTACAACGTCTAAGTCGCCTGTGATGTTGCTGTAGTCCTAACAGTTTCTAAGTTACAGTGACTTTTCAAGTGCAGTGTTATAAGAAAATGGAGATAATTAATAACGTGTGGTTTTCAAGTATCTTTTTTTTTTAATTAACTGCGAAAGAGATCTATGAAGACATGAAAACAACACAACTTAAATTTTCAGAATAACCAGATTGTTACCAGTGGAGCAAAAATTTTCTGACTATGGGTGACATTTATATGTGTTCATCTTTTTACTCCAGAGTCAAAACAGCATTCCAAACAATGGAAAAAATCTGATGACCCGACCCCAAAGAAAGCCAAAGCGATTTTGTCAGTTGGCAAGGTGGGGGGGGGGGGCATCAGTTTTTTGGGATTCTTAAGGTATTTTCACGGTGGACAACCTTGCAAAAGGTGTAGTGATAAACTTGGCATACTATTGCATTCTTTTGCATCGATTACGTGAAGAAACGCCAAGAGAAATGCCCAGGGTTACTCAGCAAATAGAGTATTGTTCCATTAGGATCATACGCGCAGTCACATGTCTGTTGAATCAATGGCTCGAATTCGTGATTGTGCATGGTTTCGAACTACTCCCTCACGCGGTTTATTCACCCGATTTGGCACCTACGGACTGTCATCTGTTTCCAAAGTTAAAGAAAAAATGAAAACTCATTGCTGGGCAAAAAATTTCATCGAGATAAGAGGTCGAAGCCGCAGTAAATACGTATTTTCGAGATGTTCCGGAATTTTCATTTTAAACCGGTATAGAAACTATGAAAATGAGAATGCAGACAGAAGAAATGCATAAAGCTAGATGGAGATTACATCACACTATAAAAATGTCTATGAAAGTATTATAGTTTGTTTTTTTTTTTGTATATGTCACGAACTTTTCAATCCACCTGGTATTATAAGCGCGAAAGTTTGTAAGCATGTATGCATGTTTGTTACTCTTTTATGGCTGAACGGATCTGGTTGATTTTTTTTTACAGGGATAGATTATAGTCTGGAATAACATAAGTTTATCTTTGGAATAGGTTCCCATGGGAATCGGGAACAGGATCAGAATTCCACGTGTGCGAAGCCGCGGGTAACAGCGAGACTAAAATATTTACAAACCTTTCTTAGATATATTAGAATTAGTACCAATATTTGATGCATAAGTAGTTTTATAAGCCTCAGCCTGATACTTTCATAATATGATTATCATATCACCTACTCTATGAAAAATGTTAGAGCTAAAGGTGATCAATAAATATAGAATTACCTAGCTATGCTACTTTTGTCGTTGACTATACCTACCAGCAGTTAGGTTATCCAGCACCCTAATATTCTGGCCGCCTTTCATACTGTTACTTGCGAGGGGTACAAATTAAAGGCCGTTTATACAAGAAAGTGGTTTATTCGGTTACCACTGGTGGTAGAAATTTGATGACACAAATTTGTCACAAAATTCGGCCGGGTAGGTACCACCGTGCACGATTGCGAAAAACCCTCCATAGTAATCCAATTTCGGTTTGATTGCGTTCAGGGGTCAGCAAGTGCATAGCCGGGCAGGGGGATTGTGGTCGCAGCACTAGTGGGACCGTTGGGTGTCACGCGGTGCTGCGACGACAATCCTCTTTTGATGAGGCCGTCAAGCTGAGTGCCACCACTGTTAACATGGTACGTGTATGTAATGGTGACCCTCTTTCCTGAGACTTTACCTTCAGCTTACCATCAGGCGAGGTGAAGTCAAATTGACGTGTCCTAAATAAAAAAAAAAATAAACCACAAACTAGACAACTAAATAACTAGCACACACAGTACTATGCAACAGTTCTTTCGCTCAGCAGTTCACAGTAGTCGCTTCCGAAAATAAACTGACTGCGTGTTGATAGCCGGGTGCCCTTTTATAGCTCATAGGGTAGAATGTTCCGGAGTCATCTAGAGATTAGGCACGTTAGGTATCTAAGTAGAGCGTTCGAGAAAAGTACCTACACAGTAGTAGGTACAGTCGTGCCGACGGTCGAGCTGAATAACCTTGTATTCAAGATTTGTAGGTAAAGTAGGTATAGGTATTCGAAGTACTTGTGGTTTTGTGTTGGCATTTCTAGATTTTTGTACACTGTTCGGTAGAGTACATCGACACTAACAATGCGTTTTAATTTCCAGAAGATTCGATCAGTAGTTTTCGAGATATCGACCATCGTTGTAACAATACAGTATGCTTTTGGGCTTCATTTTGATTGCATCATAACATAACACAACTTGCGCACATTCAATATAATGAATTAATTTTGGGTCACGGTTCACCCATTGTTTTCACTATATCTACATAATAGTATTAAAAATTGTTTACATATTATTTTGAGTATGTAAATTAGAATGCTCGTTGGTATATTTTTATGTAAATAACGATTGTTCTCGAATATAATTATAATATTCAAATAATTTATATTATAAAAATTTCATCATCAAATTTTTTAAATCATTGATTTAACCATTGATTGACCATTGCTCAAGTTTAACCCATACCTCACTTGCTGATAAGTTATGGTGTGGTCTACATGAAATACATGAAACGCTTACCTTGGACTTGAAGATTCCTAGGTAATAGCTTTCCGGCAACATAGACTTGGGCAGAAGGAAAAATAAAATAACAGACTACCACCACAGTGATAACAGTAATTTATTTACATAGTGTAGGTGCATTTAATAAATTTCTACCACGATCCTAGTTGTTGCATCTAGTTCCACCCGCTGAGTGCGTCATTATCCACGGGATGTAATTACTGACTTTTGTATACACACCTGAAAAAGATTTGTAAGACAACCCTGACTACAGTGGGCTTACCATGACGGGTTTCGTACTTGACACGCTATAAGCACTGGTAGGCCCATTGATTCCTACTGATTCATAAGGCACAAGGTTGGTTATGAGTTCATGGATCAATGGATACATACTGATTGCAAATAGGTACTAAATTTATTGATAGTGTATATGTGTTTTATGATAAGGTAGGTAGAGATTAAAAAATATTATAGGAATTTAAACTATCATGGTCACTATTATTAGCATTAGAGTCAGCGGAATATTCACCATATAGGTATGTTGTTTTGAGTGTCCAATATTTTGGCACTATTGCAAGCGTTTTGATCACGGAGGAACTGAAGTATTTCGCGATAAAGGCTTTCCATGCGGGCGGGGCTGCAGGTAGGTGCTAGTTACATTATGTAAATCTGATTGTTTTCAATTTGCATTGCTAATATATACAGTCAAGTAATGTAGTATATACAGTCAGTAAAGTCACGTGCTGATGCACACGCTGTAGCATTAAACTTGTCATTAAAATTAGGTAGGCATTATCGCAACAATGTGAATCGATAAGTTCAATAACACGAACCCTGATTGTTCTTTATTTTCTTTCGCACTTGTTTATCAATTTTGTAAGGTGAATCAAAATATATGCTGTTGCAATCAGAAATACTTGTCTGGTCAGGATTTAATGAATGAATTTAATATAATATATCTATTAAAAAAAATCAAATTCTATAACCCGATTGCAGCGCCGCCTACTGAATCTAATTGTGATATAAATCATAAGAAGATTTTTTGAATTTAACTAAATTCTTAGTACTTAGATTCCATATAAATTTTTCCCTTATTTTACGCTCTTTTGTAAAACGCTAAAACACGTGTTTAATTCGTGAGTTGCATTTGAAGTGCAGAAATTACGACATCGGTTTGAATTTTTGCGTACCATTTTCCGCGTATTGCATAGATACATTAGATACTTACCAGGATACCTGGGATCAGCACATCCGATGCCCCAAGACACGACACCTAGAACAGAAACGGTTTAAACCCGAAGATGTAAGTCATACCTATAGATGGTGTAGGTGTAGCGAGTGCGACTGCTGGAGGTACATGAAAATTTTAAAAGAGTTATGAAAATAATAATAATAATAACACTTCCTGACTCAGAGAAAGTGTAGTTAAATTTATATATTACAAAAATTCTCGGCTACATCTCGCAGTCAGAATAAAGTGCCATTTACGATACTACAATTACGTGAGACCACAAACATGGGTGGCGAAGAATGGCTGCACTTAAATACACATCTGTGTGAATATGGGCGTAACAGAACCCTTAAATCACTTCGTTTTCCGTCTTTCTCTCAAGATCTTATATTTCCAAACTAGTAAGGGAACCATAACCTAGGTATCTATCGGGTGCTTCCCGTTCACCCACTATAATCATAAAATTTGGCAAGAAGCAAGGTCTTTGGTCTTATAGCACAAGTAAAGGGATAAGTTCGTAACCCGTAAATTTGTAATATCGTCACAAAAAAGAGTAATTAGAAACTTATTTGAATCAATCAATTTAAGTCTATTGTAGTCCATTACTGGATATAGATCTCTCCTAATGACCGAAATAGCACCCAATCCTTCGCCTTCCGCACTAGCTGGAATAGGCTGGAGCCTATTCCAGCTACCTAATTTAGGTCATCCGTCCATCTTACAGGGAGGCGTCGTCCCACCTTTTGCTTGCCGTTTCGTTGTTTTCACTCTAGGAATCATTTGCGGCCACCGGTACTTAGACTAATGAGGCCAGCCCACTGTCACTGCATATCTGTCGGATGTCCTCATTTTGAATTTTATCCTTCAAAGAAGCTCCAAGCATAGTTGCACCATAGCCCACTGGCGAGTTTTAGTTTGTGAGCTTACCCCTTTGCCAGTATCCCCGTTTTGTAGGTATATTAATATAGTAATTTTGTCTAATTATAATAAAAACAGATTTCAAAATAATTGAAACAAGTGAACTCACCTGCTTGCACATACTTTCCTTCAGTTTGAAATACCAGCAAAGGCCCTCCACTATCACCCTGTTGAAAATGAAAATATATATAGGTAGATGGTGTTTTAACGTACTGATACTGCGAGGTTTGTGTGCAAACATTAAATATCAAATTAATAATATCAAAGGGGGAAATATTACCCCATAGTTTAGAACAAAGAGGCGCCAGCGAGAGTAATGTTTTACGCGCGTATGTATGTAGTTTTCTTTGTTCCCATTTATAGGCCTAACGGCTGGACGGATTTCAAAGAATGAGATCTCAAATAAAAGCTACTTATCCCCCGAATATCACATAAAAGGTGAGCAAAACTACACGCTGTAACTATACTTTTGATGCTAAATTGTTTGTTGTGTAGGGGTAGGATATGTCAGGCTCGAACCGAGTGAAACCACACGCTGTCTCTGGTCTTCAGATGGTGTCACCCCGACCGACCCAAGGCCATCTCCGATTCGAGATGGCCCCCTCGGATTAGGGAACCATGGTATCCCCTTCCCGGCCTTATTGCCCCCTGAAAAACGGCGGACGCACAACGTGCCGCCCCGACCAGCTAGGCTGCTCCATCTGTCACCTCTAGGCCTACACTCATGGAGCACGGAGGTCGTTTAGTTGCCTCTGACATCTCAGTCCACTTCTACCACCACTTACGCGCCTCGCGTGCTCTGCGGATCGCTAGAGGCTGAGTCTCTCTCGGACCCGCCTGGCCGCCTCCTTCGCGATCAATACTTGGTCACTGAAGGAGGCAGCGGCAGCCCACGCACTCGCGATCTGCACCATCGCTGTGAGCAAGACGCCGAGCGAGGGGACTTCTACTCTGAGGGCCGTCACGAGGGCACGTCTTGGCACCTCCTGACCTGAGTCCTCGCTTGCATCACAGTGATGGCACTCAGACGTAGGCTGTTCATCTGACACAGGTTGTCTCCGAAGCACCACTTCCCAGAGATCACCTACGTCAGCCGGTACGAGAGGCTCCCGTGTCACCTCTCTAGCCAGTCCTCCAAATGGGTCTTACCGCCGCTATTACAGCGTCCCCTGCGCTTGGTCGCGCCAGTCGTTCCTTCCACTCCACCACGATGGCCTGGCGGAGCTGGGACTGCAAGGCTTACATTTCTCGAGGTTCAGGATCCCGTCCCCGCTCCCGCACCTCTTTTCGCTACTGATATAGTTGCGAAAGGGCTCTAGCCTCCAGGTCCCATGGTGGAGTTCCGGCAAGGAGGCTCGCCGGTTCGAAGGAGACGGAGACGGAGACGGAGACGGAGCGCGCAGCATCCGTACACTTCTGGCCTTCAGGGCTTCCGCCCCGATTGGGCACTCATATAGGGCCATGGATCGCACGATCCCACCGTTGAGTCTCCTGCAGGAGTCATCGGGCCCCCTCGTGTTGGGCAGCAGCCGCACCAGAGAGTAAACGGTTCCCTTCAATTCGGGGGCCAGACTTCAGGAATATTCCCCGAATTCCCATCGATCGTCGAGCATGACCATGGGGCTTGATGCCGATGGGAATGCCTCCGACTATGAGGCTGGATGCTTCAGGTGGGTTGTTCCGAGGCCCATAAAAGAACAGGGCCTCGGTTTTACGCAGAGTCACCTCGAGATCCAGCCGCCGGATTCGTTCCATGACTTGGAGCCTTCAGGGTTGCATCGCGGTACGTCGCACCGCACGCGCGCACGCCGCCGTCACGAGCGTGTCGTCCGCGTAATACGTGACGGCGGCGTAATGCTGCCTACTATCAAACTTGTTTCGGTCTTTTCAGCAGCAGGCGGGTTTTTTAAATAATTTTGGATATTTAATTTTGATTTGTATTTTTCTTGACATTCATATGCCTAATAATGGCTAAGTAGTACCTAATTATAATAACATCTATTGTACTGTATCTAAAACTTATAAATACATGATTCTTGTTGCATTCGAGGCTTTCCCCTCGAAGCCTGGGGTCCACCTGCCTCCTCTGCATCCTCTCCTAATTTTAGTTTAGTTTATACGGTTTTAATGAGATTTACTGCCATCTGACCTCCCAACCCCGAGAGTAAAGCGTGGGCCAAAGCCTCGTCTGTCAATCAGCAGGTGCACCGACTTGCAGATGAGCTTGGCTTTCCCTGAAGGTCTCGGTGGGCCAAAAACACATTAAATGATTAGTAAGGCATGTTTTGACACTAACATCCATCCTCATACCGTGGATTACCTACTAATTTTTCCGTAGGTCAGTATTCATATTTACTTTTAGAATATTAATGAATATGAAAAAATATTAAAACGTACCTACCTACCTTACTACTATACCTACCATAGGTAATATTATAAAGCTGAAGAGTTTTTTTGGTTGAACACGGTAATATATTTTTATGTTGGACAGAGCCCATTTATCGAGGAAGGACCCCATATATACCATAACACTACTACCCAGAGGAGCGGAGCAGTAATCATAGATGTCAACTAATCGGCCAAATTTCCATACACTATAGTAACATTAATCAATTATGTATGGGTTTAGTGGGTGCCACGGGGCACAGCTAAGTAAGATTATATAGTATTAGAAATTGTTATTTCTACGAATGATATATCTAAATATTCATAAATCCTACATGATAATATTTTACAGTTGAAACAATGGCCTGACTACGTATTGTAATATCTGACGCCATTCTATTAAAATTTCCAATTACCTGGCAACCATCTTTTCCTTTAGAGAAAGCGCACATCATGGTGGGTTTTAAATGCTGTGACAGTTGTGACTTCATACAATCTTCATCAGACAGAATTCGGAGGCTGGCTTTTAGTAAAACCTTTGATGATGACTTTTCAACAGCCACGCGCCCCCATCCAACAATAGTGCCTACTCTACTTGTAAAGTCTTCGCCTGAAGTATGGAAAAATATAGGTGAAAGATAAAAAAAGCTTTATAACGAGTAGATAAACGTTAATTACATTTTCTATGTTAACGATTACCTATTTCGATTCTTTTCGTAAAGAAAGATCTGTATTTTCTGTGTGGATTCTACGAACTATATTCCGTGAAAACCACTACAAAGCAGTTGTGTCGAAATTGAACCGATTAAAAACAAACCCTGTATTCGACCAGGAGATGTTTTGTATCCGGGGTGCAAAGGGTAGGCTCTTTGCACCCCGGATACACAACGTCTAGGTTAGCCCCGGCCAGTTCTTGACTACAATTGATAGCAAACTCGTCTTTTCGGATAAGAGCAAACCCTTCTTTCCTGCATGCCACTTCTCCCGGTCCATTTATTGTGTGTAGGACTTGCTCGCTACTAGGTTGATTTTTAAGGAGGTTTTTGCTTCGCAGCCTCAAGGAGTTACCGCACTTGCCTACTGTCGTTACTGTGGCTGCGGGTAGTGTCAGTGCACGTACAAGATGTTTAGTTTGAATGTTCTGATTATCTCATCATTATCATCGTCTCAACAAGCACCCCGGTTACTTCGGAAACTCCCACCATGGAGCCCGGTATCAATTTTCCTACTTTTTGTATGTAATATTGATTTGAAATTGTGCACACTTATCACGAACCGATGACAATACAATAATTAAGAAAAAAAAAACTAAAAATTGATAATAATCTCGAAAAAACAACAAGCTTAAAGAGAAAATCAACTAAAAATTAAAAAATTACATTAATCATCATCACCTCTATTTCACACGATCTTCAGCTTCTGAGACGGTCAAAGTGACTGTGTGATTTCTAGTTTTAATTTTAAACCTATTCGTATATAATGATAAAGGACTACGTATTGATCTTCTTGAAACACATAATTCAAGTCATCTGAATCAGATCGAGAAGAGCGAAGAAGTTTAATAGCAAATAAGAATACCTACTTACCCACTACAGGTAAACATATTGGAACAATAGTGTCACTAAAATGAACTGGCAAGTTCAGTGTGGCTATCGCAATATCATTTTCATCTCTAACGGCGGTTGAAGTGAAAGCCTCGTGTATGACAACGCTTGATATATTGCGTTTTTCTACATTCTGCAGATCCTCCATATTATCTAGCCCTATCAATACCTCCATCAATTTGAAATTGTCCCTGAAATTATTACAAGCTTCTATTTAATTTGCAATCTTTGTATGTTAGTTGGTGAAGGTTAAAATATCTTGCAAGCTGATACAGGACCGCTTTTTCCTTTTGAATTTTTCCATGCTTGTTCAGTTCAGAAGGTTCAGCCGAATGACATCCAGGTTAGGGAAAAAAATGAATTTTGAGAGCTAGAATTTAACAAAGAGGCATAAGGTATGGGAATTATGTAGGTAGGTATGTATGATGGGTCACTTGATGATCTTAAAACGTGTGACCTACGAGATCTAAGAATATAAAGTCACACTGTATAATGGTTAATATCTTTAATAATAAATTTCATGCGAAATTTTTATGAAAAGTTCTTTACTTTTGAAGTAAAAAACTTTCTTAAAAATTTCTGCCGATACTCAAATCAATTATATTCTATATAAATAGCATAAAAAATTAACATATGTTACAATATAATAGTCGATCGATCCGATCGATCGACGAATCCGATAACCACGCTTGGATTCGAAAAAAAAATTAATATTGTAACTACACCGTGGCCGTGTTATAAAACAAAATCATATTACAAGTATTGAGTTGTAATGACTGTGGCGAATGAAACGCCTCATGGCCAACGAGTGGAGAATTAGTGTGTGATATTCACCATTTCCTTATTCGTAATTCATAATGTTTGAGTTTGTTTATAAAATTAATAATGTTTTTATTCATTTTGAAACCTCGTGGCTAAGTGGTAACCAAGTAGTTTAACACATTGCTAATTCAAGTAATTCTAGCCAGGTCTATCTTAATATGCGTGACCATTCTTAACACATTGAGATCCCTTCGTGCCTCGGTGAGCATGTTTAGTCGTCAGTCCCGAATATCTATGGCAGTCGTTACGGGTAGTTAAAGCCTTAAAAAGTTCGATAACTGGTTAAACTACAGAATTTCGATATCACCAATGTGTTGTGGAGATCATATTATGCCAGTTGCTTCAAGAAAATATCGAGCTTCGGCCACTTCGTAAGTAGTTAGATCGAAAAGCTGACCCCAACTGTGTTGGGAAAAGGCTCGGAGGATGATGAATGAATTATTTTTGAAGCAAAACGATATAATCGGCATATATGAAAGAAGGGATGCAATATAGCCATTTTAATAAAACAGTTAAGGAAAAAACCTGATGTGGCTTGGAAACAATATTTCTCATCTATCAATCTCACTATTAACAAATGAGTAGTTCTTTTTGGCGTTCATCGCTTTTGTAAAAGAAAAAATGTAAGGTCTGCTCCCTAAGGTACGTGCTCGTATAATGATGATGAATTTACAGGGTCAGTTAAATTATAAGCTCTGAACGATTTGATATCTTAAAAAGAAAAAGAATAACATGCACTTTTCACAATAATGACCTCCGTGGCGTGGTGTGGCGGTAAAGCGTTCGACTGCTACATCGGAAGTATTGGGTTCGATTGCCCGCTCAGTGCAAATATTTGTGTGCACGATTATGTCTATTTGCATTGGTCTGGGTGTTTCTATGTATAATAATGTATGTATTTACAAATAAAAAATATTTAAGTATGTTTATCCGCGTTCTAGAATCCATCCGCATCCAAAAACTATATAGAATGTCGTAGAATAACTATTGTTCCTTGTCATACTTACCATTTAAAACAATGTCCAGCACTAAGAACATGTTTATCTGTTATCATCGCCCCACCACAATGCATTCGATCGTTCTTCAATATGGCGACGGTCCATGGAAAGGAGTGTGGCGCTGCTCGTCGTCCACCCACTATCCTCATATCTACTATAGTATCTGATGGCTTGCCGCAATCTGCTCCAATTATATTAAACTTAAGTAAAATATGCTTCATTGTAATTAAATTTTCAATTGATGGTCGACAATACAATTTTTCGATTTAGATTCTCACGAAAATAAACATCAAACAAAATAAACATTTAAAATACGTGTGCACGTATTTGAAATACGTGTTTATATTTTAATTCCCACATTTGCACTTTTGGAGCCCGGGGTTTGCTCTCGACTTACGATTTCATTATTAGGTTTATTTTGGCTTTAACGGGGGCGACTTTCGTCTGACCATCCCATACTGAGAGGAAAGCCTGTGCCAGAGCCTCGTCCGCCTATTAGCAGTTGGGTACATTTGCGGATTCACACACCCATAACTCTGTAAATTTACCCGAACACGGAACCCGTGTTACGTTGGAAAGTGTTGTACCTACAACAAACCAAATTAAAAAGAAACTCCCGTGCTTTAAAATAACTTTATCTATGGCAGTCGAAGCATCTTTTGTTAACTCTAACGTGAAGTTAGTTGAAATTCACCATCGCGTCGCTGCGTGAGTACAGATAAAAAAGGGCATTTATAATTTCTTGCTCCAAAAGAACGTGTTTTGATTGTACTTATTACTTATTTATTTAACGTGACATACATTTATAACAAATCTCTTATTATAAATTTAATCTCAGTACTTATATGTAAGTAACAGCTACAGCATTGATGTTCTAAACTTATTTCAATTTTAAGTTGTTTATAATTTATAAGATAGTCTTTTTTTTTAATTGGGGAACAAATGAAAATCACTAGGTGCCAGGTCTGGACTGTAAGGTGGGTGCACTAGTGATTCGAAGACGTGTGCGTGCAGAGCAGCCATTGCAACTTTGCTCTTGTGAACTGGTGCGTTGTCTTGCAAGAGCAACACACCCTTAGCCAATTTTCCTCGACGTTTTTCTTTGATGGCTTCCTTTAATTTGTTTAGTATCGATGCGTAGTATTGACCGGTTATTTTTCTTCCCTTTTCTTTGTATTCAATCAGTATTATCCCTCACAATCCCAAAAAACAGTAGCCATCAACTTTCCAGCCGATTCTGACACCTTGAATTTCTTTGAGAGTGGTGTGCCCTTTTTATGACCTTGCATGGACTCCTGTTTTGACTCAGGCTCAAAGTGATGGACCCAGGTTTCATCTCCAGTAACAATCCGTTCCAAAATCTGTGCAGGTTCATCTCTACACAACTTCAAAAATTGCTTTGAAGCATCGACGCGCTGCTGTTTCTGAAGCGATGTGAGCATTCTCGGTACCCATATTGCACTGACTTTTGTCATACCAAGATGGTCATGTAGGATCTGCAAAATGTTGGCATCTGATACTCCAACTAATGCAGATAACTGATTTTCTTCAAACGGGCGTCCTCCAGTAAAAGTTTTTCCACTTTTTCGATGATGTCTGATGTGGTGGACTCAACTGGCCGGCCAGAGCGGAGGTCGTCTTCAATCGACTCTCGACCATGTTTAAAAAGACCATGCCACTTATAAATCATGAATTTACCAGGGCCATCCGCCCCATAAACGCCTTGCATTTCATTTAAAATGGTTTGGCCAATTTTTGCTTGCTTGGTTTGTTGCAATTTTCTCCATAGTTTCAGTTTTCTTCCAGATTGACTTGTTTAGCTGGCGAGTGTTCTTAAACGAATGACGCAACAGGGCTGAAACTCTATTTATATACTAATGATGAGTGCCCAAGTAGTATGAAATTAAGTGAGCGCCCCTATCGCCACACCATCCCCTCCATTCCACGAACTTTTGGACCTCCCCTCGTATCTACGCACATTGAACATTGGCCAAGGTCATCACTTTGGGCTAATCGAATTGAAAACGTTTTCGTAGACATTAGGATCGAAAAAAAAACTATTTTTTTACAGCTTACTGGCGTCTGTCATCATTTAACTGGTACGGTCCAAGGACTATTAGGTGTGTTGTATCCTGGACAGTTTTCCCCTTATTTTTTCGCGGCTTTTGTGCCTAGTCAATTAATAAAATCCACAGATTTTATATAAATGATGTAGTTGAATAACTGATATTTCTATCTATGCCTATTTGACACGTATTATTCTTACCATTTATTTAAAAAAATACAAATGAAAAGAACTGTCCTAACTTCAACTGGTATTTTATTCTAAAGATTTAGATCGGAAAAAGAGAACATCTAGGACGGGACTTGAACTTGTAAGGGACTGGTCGCGGGTTCAAGTCCCGTCCTAGATGTTCTCTTTTTCCGATCTAAATCTTTAGAAAAAAGTAAGCATACAAAATGCTTAAAAATTTAATTGAATTAATTAGGCGGAGTCATCAAAAAACATGACAAACATGTTTAAAAATGACTGTAAAGTTATTGATTGTTTCCGTAGTTTGCAAGAATTACGGTAGATGGCTCCAACGTCGCCTTAAGACGTATTAATGTATCGGAGAATTTCGAATATCTGGGACGTGTCTAGGTGGCTCAGTTGGTCAGAGCATTCCCCCTGTAAGGGACTGGTCGCGGGTTCAAGTCCCGTCCTAGATGTTCTCTTTTTCCGATCTAAATCTTTAGAAAAAAGTAAGCATACAAAATGCTTAAAAATTTAATTCAACATTTCAACATTTTTTATTGAAAATTCTAATTATAAAAGTAGCTTAATTTTAGTAATATTAGAATTGAGAATAGTCTAAACTACGCTCTACATATTAACTTGATAACTTTACTATTTGCATTTATTTTCCTAGTTATGTCTATAAGAGTATTTGTAACATATTAACAGTCTGCACAATAGGAGATGACACTGAAAAGTAAACACATTTTTTTTCTACGTAACTTACCTACTTAGAAATTTTGTATAAATAAATAAATATTCTATGACATGCTACACAGCGCTTTCTTGAATTCAACTGGTATTTTATTTTTTATTTTTTTAATATTTGACGGGAATTTGACGATTTCAATTTGACTTCACCTCGCCTGATGGTAAGCTATTACATTAGGACTGGCGAATCGTGGGTGTGTAATACACCTCTGCCTACCCCTACGGGGATACAGGCGTGAAGTTATGTTATGTTATGATATATTTATTAAAGTCTTAGCAAAAAGTGTATTGCTGAGAGGTTTCACAACATGATCCAAGATACTGTCTTGGATCATGTTGTGAAACCTCTCAGCAATACAATTGATACACTATGGCTGAAGTTTTCACTCCTTTTTTACTAAAATGTAGCTTTGTGACTTAAAACTGTGAGCGTACACTTTATCATTTTGCTTATTGTAGTGATCTTCAATCGTGAAAATTTTTTCATCGGTAAAGAGGATATTTCTGTGCATTTCACCTGCATATCGCGACAGAAGGCGCTTTGATCGATCCACACTCTATAATCGTGAAGATTTATATAGGGCATGTCATGTATATCGACGATTTGCACCGAGCTTCAGGTCTTGTTTTATAATACGTGACAGAGTCGTAGCGCCAATCTTCATTTCTCGCGATAAGATTTTTTGCTTCCTTGTGGGGTTTCGACGAATTCTGGTTTTAACAGCATTCATAGCCTTTGTAGTTCTAACAGCACGCGGCCGCCCCGATCTTTCCTGGTCTTCGACAGACAAAGTATTGTTGTATCTATTGATAGTTCGATTTACGAACATACGGCTGATAGGTACCAAGTTTTTGAAGTGTCTGGAATATGACCGACGGCTCCATACCCACTTTGTGCAAGGCGATCACTGCGATCCTATTTTCTTTAACACCCCATTCCATATTGTAATTCGATAATGAACACGAAAAAATATGTGAAATGGCGCGAAATCGAAAGAAGTTTTAAAAATAATATACGTGTTCCAAATTCAAAATAATTAAAAAGTTGAAAAAAAACGAAAAGTTTTGATGTAACAGTATTTATGGCCAGACTAGTTATAGTCATAGATATTGTTTATAAGAAAATATGCGCCCGACATTGGATTCTGTGTGACGTCCGAATTTTTAATGACTTGCTATTTCCTGAAATACAGAGATTTATGACCATTGTGTAATGTTTTAAACTTCAAATACTACATTTGTGATGAAAGTAGCTAATCCACCATATCGATATATGAGCTACAACTATTTAGACGTCAATAAATATGAGAAGTTCAACTATGATATTGAGGTGTGACTGACTGTGAAAAACCTCTTGAAATCTTTGATCTTCACTTAGATCATATAAATTTTGAAGGAAAACAAAACGAAAAAAAACTTTGAAGGAAAACACTTGAACGAAGACGTAAAAAGACAAAATGTAACAAAAAATATCCTATAATCCGATTGCAGCTCCACCTGCCAGGTCTAATTGTAATTTAAACCATAAGTACAGGAATTCATTCAAACACACTCAAGAGTTTAGGCAACAAACAGGCAGAATTCTAACCTGTTTGCAGAATGAGAATTTCCTTTCCAGGTCAAAAAAGTCTTAATCTAATCCTAACTCTATTAAAATAATTATAGCTAAAGTAATTTGATAAATTAATCATGAAAAAATAAAACAACAGGAAAGATCAACTTGGTCCCAATTGAGCTTGTATTAACGGCCCTAAAAACTTTGAATATGATCGAGAAAGGGATAGAGTTCAATTTGTATAAGTCAAATTACTTGGGCAGGTAACTATTCGAATTGCAACAGAGTCTAGTGACACATTTGTCAACGTTCTAAGAATAGTAACGGTGCATCTAGTACATGCTGCACATACAAGTCGTTGAGTGCAGTTCTAAAATCATCGAAACATGTCTATCCAAAAATCTGAACATTTATTCCAATTAGCACACTGAACTAATTTCAAAATTTCGTCTCAGTTCTACACGTTAGTTCCACCAAACTGATGACCATGTTTTCTTCTCGTTAGTTCCAATGAATTCTTACTGTACACGTTCTGTATATTAAGTTATAAATATTGTTAAAAAAAAATATCACACTTACGACAATCATATCCCCGCACCAGCGCCACCTAAAACATGATCACTTTGTGATAACGCGTATTTCATGGATAGCAATTAGATATATCGATCAATTTTGTTTTATTATACAGACCTCACTGAGCCCGACAAACAGGTAAATAGTGCTCAGCACTGTGAACATTTCAGTATGTTTGTTGGACACTGCACTCACTCATGGCCACTACCACCGCACTGTTTTCTGCAACTAATGTTTGCTTATTTACGCTCTACACGGATTTAACACGTTGAAATTATCCACGCGATAATATCCTTGTAAATGGCATACACTGAACTGGTTATAAATTTGATCATATACATAAGAACTAAAATTCCTGTCATAATTAAACTAAAATACTACCTATCAGGAGCTTCTAATCTAATGTCCAATAGCAAAAAGTGGACGTTTATTATTTTTTTCTTTTTCAGAAAAATGTTTTCATGCGTCGTAAATAATGTCACGTCATATTCTCGTTTCAATTTATTTCTGCGATCATTTTACCTATTTCCTTATCACTAAATCAATATACGTTCTACCCGAACGACCAATGATATTACTTTTCACAATATAACTGTAAGCATCTATGATGAATATAAACTAAATACAAATATATATGGTTATTTAATAAATTAGATCAACAAATATTCGTTTAATGTTACTATTTCTTTCATTATTTATTTTTAGTATCCTTCTTGATGTTCATTTCTGTACAGTACGTCCCTCCTTTAGTTTGTTGCTTAATCCAGGGTGTGTATTTTGCTACTATGGTATAAACACCTGAAAACAATAAATCCAGAATATAAGTCTCACATTTATCCAAGAACGGAAAATATCTGCTGAATATAATTAAATAGTTACCTGGATAATCTGGCATGGCACAATCTATACCCCATGAAACTATACCTTAACAAAGACAAACATGCACATAAATAATACAGAAATACAAAAACTCGATTGCAGTAATTTTTAGTTAATACATAGCATAAGTACATGTAACGCAAAAAAATGCCACTTAGGCTTTTTATAGCCATACATATACCCAGTGACACTTGCACAATAAAAAAGAATCTAACGACCTATCGTGCATTAAAATCAGTTCAGCCGTTTAGAAGTTACGAAGGAACATAATATGGCGGACATACATACATACAAACAGGTCAAACCGGTTCTCTTCACTTTACTTCATTTTTAGCTTCACTGCAATTGGGCATAATTATCGAATTCATGCAAAATGTCCAGAAATATTAGTTAAATATCATACCAACTTGATACCATCTTTTATTATGTGTTCTCCGGTGAGTAGAAAATAGTGGCCCTCCACTATCACCCTGCAACATATTTTACAATACAATGATAACCATACACATTGTAATAGTAATGTTCTATTCATTACTAGTGGCTAGTTCCGCTATTGCACGGGAAAAAATCTATAATTCGATCGTCAGCCACCTACCAGGTCCAATTATGAGTTTAAATTATCCAAGGATCTACACAATTACACAAGAGTTTCGTTAGGTTTAAAATAAATTTTTATCACTACTAAGGATTTACGAACTTCCTATCGTTATAATCTTAGCGTTGTTCCCGGTAGCATAACGTGCCTATCACCATTTTTAAAATCACCGATAATATACAATGTAGATACATTTATATGTCAGATTAAAAGCTTTCTACTTTGAAATTAACGGATTGCCATAAAACCGTCATGTCATAACTCAAGGCTCAAATTTCAGTGAAATCTACAGTGAATCAACAACCCAAATTTTAAGTTTGTAATTGCAGCGGTTTAGGATTTAAGTTGATGAATCAGTCAGAACAAGTAATTACGAGTATAATAACATAATATATGTATAGATCATATAGGTAGTATTAACCATTAGAACAGGTCACGGTCACGGTTCATTAGCTACTGAGAGGATTTCTGGTGACCAGCATTTGCTTGTTTAAGAAACACTTTAAAAGCTGTATTGCATTGAAATCTGTAGTAAACACCATGAAATAACAATACCTGACACGCATCCTTTCCAAGACTATATGCACACATCATAGTGTCGGGGACGAGGTTGTCCTTGTATATGGAAGATTTTCTACACTTATCTGAGTTTACGATCTGCACTTTAGTCTCGAGTAAATACCTCGACGATGTTAACGCGCCTTGTCTGGTCTTACCCCACCCAGCCACAGTCAGGGGCAAATTCTTAAAATCTAAAGCTGCAAAATAAGAACAAACACTGAAATCAAATACAAATACTATATTAAATATTATTATCTCGTATTTGAATACTAAATTCGAATTAACATTATAATGTCATTTTTAGATCAAAGTCAATGGCATCTAAAATTAAGAAACATTCGATTAAAAATATTGTGACTTATTAATAAAAAATATGTAATGGATAAGACATTAAACTGAAAAAGGCACTAGGTATCTTAAAAAACTAAATCCAAATATTACTTACCATCATCAGGTAGACATATCGGGCGAACTTTCTCAGAAAATTTTAGTTTTTTATCGAGGGTAAGAACTGCTATATCATTGATGTCCCTGACGGCATTAGATGTAAAATGAGGATGTTTGATACCATTTGATACATGCAATGTTTCGTACGAAGAGTCCAGTCGATCATGCATACCCACGTATACAGTTAAGTCACGATAATGGACGCTGGGAAACCGCACAATATATTTTATGTTAATAATCATTATCAGTTAATTATCTGAAAATTGACCATTAATCATTTCTAGTTATTTTTCTGTAAGTCCATTATTATGGTATAAAATCCAATGTAACGCTATATGATCTCATGAGATTTACCATTCGAAACTTGTTTTAATTTTTTCTTAACAGTATATTCTTCCTTAATTAATAATATTCAGTTTTTATACTAGTAGGAGATAATTTGTATGACCATTTAACGAAAAAAAAAAAAAGTTATTAAACACTAACCCAAAGGTAATGCAATGTCCAGCAGTGAGGACGTGCATATCTGTGATGATGGCTCCACCACAGTGTAGCTTTGGGCCAAGCATTAGGGAGACAAGCCAAGGATACTCATGTGGCTGGACCGTCGTACCACCTACAATACGACGATTGTGTCCAGCAACACCGCACTCTAAGGAAATATTTAGTAAGTTATTCTCAAAGCCAGATTTTAGAATTAGTTGTTATCAAAATCGATTTTTCCGAAATCTTGAAGCTCAATGGTAATTTTTACTGGTGGTAGAAATTTGATGACACAAATTTGTCACAAAATTCGGCCGGGTTGGTACCACCGTGCACGATTGCGAAAAACCCTCCATAGTAATCCAATTGCGGTTTGATTGCGTTCAGGGGTCAGCAAGTGCATAGCCGGGCAGGGGGATTGTGTTCGCAGCACTAGTGGGACCGGTGGGTGTCACGCGGTGCTGCGACGACAATCCTCTTCTTATAAGGCCGTCAAGCTGAGTGCCACCATTGTTAATATGGTACGTGTATGTAATGGTGACCCTCTTTCCTGAGACTTTACCTTCAGCTTACCATCAGGTGAGGTGAAGTCAAATTGACGTGTCCTAAATATAAAAAAATAAAAAATAATACCGCACTCTGAGGAAATATTCAGTAAGTTATTCCCTTAATATATAAAGCATGGTTTTAGAATTAGTTATCAACAGTTAATGTTGTTCTTAAAGCTCAATGGTTTCAAAAAACCTTACATACAAAACATAATAAATCAGATTCTAAATTATTAATACAATTTGCATGAAACTTGCCGCAGGAAATGTTAAGGTGCTGTTTAGCTTCATCTCCATGTACCTGAAACAGAAGGTCTTGCGTAATCACTGTACATGTTTTAGGTTCATTCAATTTGTTTATTGTGCTGACACGTCATTGCCACTTTTAGCCATTTTAATCACTGGACATTGACTTGGTGTTTCTAGTACTCACCAAGCTGATTCCGATGCAAAGCACAGACCATATTTGTATCATTTTATTGGCGTACTTTGTAGGTAAAGAGTTGTCGAAAATTCCATCATCATCAACATCGGAATGATTCCTTTGGCCAATAAATTGTTATACGAATACATAAGAAATTAATTGAATTTCTGTGTATATATTGAAGCTCAATAGTGCGTAGTTTTATACCTAGGATTTAATTAAAGTTTACATTTTCCAGTCATGTACACGAGCCTAATACAACATCAACAATATAAAAGGTTCTAACTATAATGTAAAAAATATTTGCTATGACTTTATGATAAAACATGCTAAGACCTACTGTTTTTAAATGATATGTTAATTGATTTAATTGGTAGAATAATGTTTTTGAAAATAAAACGTGTGAAAAAGATACAAATTCATCCGATAAATAAATAAATAAATATTCTACGATATTCTACATAGCGCTTTCTAGACCCAAAGTAAGCATAGTTTAACTAGCTTGTGTTATGGGTTCCAGAATGCGGATAAACATACTTACATACATATTTTTTTTGTAAATACGTACATATTATACATAGAAACACCCAGACCAATGCAAATAGACATATTCATGCAAATAAATATTTGCACTGAGCGGGAATCGAACCCGCGCCCCCTTTTTTTTTTTTTTTTTTTATCGTGCGGAAATCCCTTCGGATACCCCCCCGCCGGCCAGCGGGGGCGGTTATGTCGGGCTTGCACCGACTAAAACCGCACGCCGTCTCGGGTCTTCAGATGCCGGGGTGTAAGGTTACCCATAGAGCATATCCCTCGCACCCCGGCTGACCCTGGGCCATCTCACCACTAACAGCATCGCTCATCCTGTCTCCTCTGAAAGCAGAGGAGTACGGAGAGCGATGTGTTCCCGCCACGTTGGGTATTGGCCGACGATCAATGCCAACCCTATGAAGGGGTGAAGGGGAAGCCATTGACCGCCGCCCAGGGTGTACCGGCCGCTCCGATTCCGTTCCCCCCGGACTGCAGAGGGATCGGAATCGGAGCTACACTCGAGGAGGTTACCCAACACACACCCCAACCCGCGCCCCCTGTCGTAGAAGTCGAATGCACTACCGCTACGCCACAGAGGCCGTCATATCCGCCGGCCGTCGGTGGATTTTTGTTACTCTTTCACTTAATATAAATTAAAATAAATGACTTACTTGAGTTACTACAATGTATAACCAACAATATAACATTTATTACTATTAGCGTTATCACTATGTTCATATTTTGTCAGGCGCAGTAAAAGAAAAATACAGTAAAAAAAAAAAAAAATTATTGCAAATTTTTGATCGCTCGTAGTACATAATGCAATCATCTGGAATAAGACGAGAAAAATACCAAGTTCCGCTTCGAAAAGCGCTCGCGCGGAACTAACTGTTGAAATTAGGACACTTTTTTACATTTGTATTTTTTTTTAATAAATGGTGAAAATATGATCCGTCAAATAGGCACAGATAGAATTATTCGTCATTTATTCAATTACATAATTTATGTATAAAATCTATGGATTTTATTCATTAACTGGGCACAAAAGTCTCCAAAGAAAAATAAGGAAAACTGTCCAGGGTACAACAGGCCTGATTGTTGGACATACTAGGGTAAAATGAAGATAGACACCAGCAGGCTGTAGAAAATTTATTTTTTAATTATACTAATGTCTGCGAAAACGTTTTCAATTCAATTAACCCAATACATCACATTGGGTTAATTGAATTGACCGAACTGATGAACGTGATGGCCAAGGCCAATGTTCAATGTGTGTAGATAATTAGGGCAGCCAAAGTACAACATTCTTTAACCCGTTGTTATAAAATACTTAGAATTGAGGTAAGTTTAACACATCAATGCTATCTGTTACTTACATATACTGAGATTAAATTGAAACTAAAAGATTTATTATAAATTTACATCACGGTAATTAAATAAGCATTAAGTACAGTCAAAAAACGTACTTTTGGAGCAAGAATTCATAAATTCCCTTTTTCATCTGAACTCACGCGGCGACAGTAATTTCAAGTAACTTGACAAAAGATGCTTCGACTTTTTTTTAACGTGTGGAATCCCCCACGAGCTTCACCCCATCGGTGCCAACGATGGGGTGGGCGTGTCGGAATCGGACCGACTAAAACCACACGGTGTCCTCGCCAAGTATCCATTGCCGGGCATCCCGGGTAAGCCCTCGAAAGGATAACCCCAGGGTTATAACGGATAGGAGGGATATATTGAATATAGGGAATATAGATATAGGGAACGATAACGCCTGGTGTGGTCGGGTTTTATCCCCCCGACCCACGACTTGAGCAACCCCTTTTTTTTTTTCTTTAGGCAGGAAAATATGTACCAACCGCATACCACGCAGTTATGTGGCAGGTTGTTTTAGTGTCACCACACTAAAACAACGTGCCGTGTGCCATACACCGCGACTTAGTGAGTGAACCGTCGTAAATAGTACGCACTCATCGACGGAACACCCATGCGCCGGCCCGTAAGCTGCGGTGCGGGCCCATCTTCTAAGCGATGTCCAGGCACACCGCGACATCACCCCTTCGCGGGGGGCTCTACTGCGGGTGGAGGGCAAGCCTCCCCCGCAACGGACAGCGCCGCACCCAGTAGTATCCGATGTTCCACAGGAGTGGCCCTAGAACCGACCCCTGTGGAATACAGCACGATACTCCTCGCCGCCCTGGCCCTAGCCAGCTCGGATAAACTATGGCCCTCTCGGATAGGTATGCCACGACAATGCGGCGGAGGTAAGGAGGCACTCTGTAATACACGAGCGCTTTCCTAATGCAGCTCCAGGTTAGGGTGATAAAGGCGTAGGCGATGTCGAGAGACATCGCGACCACCACCCCACCCCGCGAGACTACTTCCTCCGACAGGCGCCTAGCGCGCATGATCGCTTCCACGGTGGAGCGTCCACGGCGGAAACCGAACTGGTTGTCCGCTACGCATTTGTAGCAGCACGGCCGAGCATCACAGACGCCTCTTAGGCAGCGGCTTTTCAGGCCTTTTTTGTAGCTCCCGCTACCTCCCATCCCTCCCCTCTGGAGGAATGCTCGGGTGTAGCGGGATCAGCGGTTACAGCGAGGGCGGGGGTACCGCGCTTTTTCCCCTTCCCCTTCCCTTTTGCCTTATCAGGCGTTGGGCTCGCAGGGACGTCGGTCACTGTCTTGAGGCCGAGACTACCTCTGGCAGCACCCGCGTAGGACTCGGGCCGCGCTTGTGGAGGACGGTATTCCCGGTCCTCCAAGACTCCGAGGCGCCTCTCAATTGCCGCCAACGGCTGCGTCACGCTCGGCGCAGACTCAGGTGCTGGTCTGCTGGGAGCTGGGAGCTGACTCGCTATCAGTCCCAGCCGTGGACACAATTTCCACGTCCGTTCCCTCTCCAATTGGCAGTGGAGTAGCGGGTCAGGCTATGACGGCCTTGGTCGACCGCGTGCGAGACCGCGGCCTCACCTCTTTTCCTACCTGTGTCATCGTTTGAAAATTCCAATCCAGGCGGAGCCCCCTGCACCTGGACAAGCCTAAATACTATGGAGGTCGGCTGGTATCCATAGGTCTTTACGACTTCGCTGTCGGGTGTTATAGACTTTTCCTTGTCGTAGGCCAGCCACTTAAGGCAAACCTCATAACCTAGTAACTGCACCTCAGTCAACTCTTTTATTAAAACCATACCCTCTGTAAAGTTTAATTTATTCTGTATGCACGTAAACATTCGTTCGGTTATATTAAACTTTCCTAAACTACTTTGTGTAATGGATAGCTCAGTAATACCATTCGACATAGTTATAGTCACCGAAGTGGGTATATTATTATTTATATTTTTTTTTCGGGCATATGCAATCTTTTTCTAATACCGGGATATAAAATGTACACACAGCTACGTCAAAAACGCAAAAGAGGTGGAATTATTATTTATGTTAAAAACTGTTTGAAATTCACCCTCAAGACTCTAAAAACACATACTTTTGAAACCATAACCGGTACTTTAATTACTGCAAATTATAACGCGCTAACTGTGTGTGCAGTTTATAGACCACTATCCACTAATAAAACAATGTTTGTCACTGAGCTGTCCAAACTCCTGAACAAATCCAATGGCACTGATTATGCTTGGTGATTTTAACATTGATCTCAAAAAGTATTCTTCTCATACGGATTCATACACGAACGAACTCTCGAAGAATGGATTTGTGTGTGGAATCACAGATTATACCCGAATTGATGTAAGAGCGAATTTAGTAACAAATTCATGTAAGACCACATTTTTACAAGGCTAACTAAGTGCAATGCGTACACACTGTATCACACAGCTCGCTTGCGCATCTAATGACGTGTAAAAACGTATAAAGGGTGCTCCTAAAAACACTAAGCAATATTTTTATGACAGCAGTATTTTGCAAAAAGAACTTTATAGTATAAATTGGTATCTCACCGATAGTATGAGCTGTTCCTAAATAATATATAAATGTATCGAAGATAGTTTTCATAGTGCTAGCAACAAATCTCTCCATACTAATAACACTCACAAGCTCACGCGTTTTAAGCAACCCTGGATTAATAAGAATATTACTAACTTATGTGAAATGAGAGACAAACTGTTTGCACTATGGAGATCGGACCCCACTAATAGTTGCCTAAGACTGCAATATAACAAATTGCGCTACTAAGTTCATAAAACAATTGAATACTAAAGAAATAATTACTATAAAAATATCATTAGGCAAAACTATACTAATCATAAAAAACTTTGGCAATTAATTAACTCCATTTGTGGAAGGGTCACACCCACAATCGATGAAATAATCTCAAAGGCATTTAGCGATCATAATCTTTCCTCCTATGAAATAGCCAATGAGTTTTCTAACGAATTTCAAAGCTCAGTTAACACATTACTACCTAAGTGCAACATACCTCTTCTCGACGAAAATGACTATTTTCAAAACGCTGAAGTCAGCATGCACATACAAGATAAACCAAATTATAAATAAACTCGCTACCTTTAAAGCATCTGGGAAAGACAAGATCAAAGTTCTGGATATTAAAAACTATCAGCCAAAAAATTTCTATACCTATAATTGCTAATCTCATTAATACCAGTCTTGCAATGGGAAAGCATCCGCAGAGCTGAAGTGTAGCTGTGTTCGCCCAGTATATAAAAAAGGCAAACATGACGACATGTCAAATTACCGCCCTATTACATTACTGTCAACTATTAATAAGATTGTGGAGAAATTCTTCACTGAACAAATACATACCTTCTACAAAGACAACAGTATTATCTGTAGTGATCAATTTGGCTTTCAAAATAATAAGAGCACTACCACCTTGTTGACTAAATTTACAGATTAAATAAATACGTCCTTAAATTCGCGAAAATATGTTTTTGCGCTTTTCATTGATTTTTCACGCGCATTTGACACTGAATCACACGAAGCTAGTAAAAAAGCTTGACAACTCTGGCGTCCGTAGACCTTTGCTTAAATGGTGTGAAAACTATCTCCAGGATAGGTCATACTGTGGGGGAGGGTCGGTATTTAGTCCTTAGTGGGGTGAGTTCTGCCAGGGAATTTACCTTTAACATAAATGCTAAGACGACAATAGCGTACGCCTAGGTGAGCGAAGCTAGGCTGTTCGGCGCGCACCGGCAAGTGCTTCATATACGTCCCCGCCGCTCCCAGGCTGCCGCCTCGGCCTGGGTGCGGGCTCGATTGGATCCTTCCAGGCGGGTCGTCTCCTCCGGGCAATGCTATGGTTTATAACGAGCCTCGCTCATTCCACCTACCTCGGAACTGTAGTAGCTAAATATGATGCACGAGAACGAAACTCCGGTGCCATAACCGGACCATGTGGCTAGGGGAAAAAAACCCTGAAATAAAAATAACCCTTATGACTGGGCAGTCACCTGCGTCACGGACCTGCGCAGTTGAGCGCCGTACGCAGGGATGAAGGGATCCTGGAGGGCTGAGCCAAACGGCGCTGGCGGTTATGCGTCCGCGAGGCAACACGCCCTCTTTGGCCTGGATTTCAGGCTAAACGGTAACCCCAAACACGAGCCATGGTTAGGGAAATTAGGTCAAGGTGTCCCATTAGTGGGCCACCGGCGAGGAGTGTAGGGTCCACGATTCCATTTCATGCCCCCAAAGTCAACCCGATCGAGCCCCCAGTTGCGGGCTCCGTGGAGGGTGGGAAGCCAAAGGGACGAATTTTAAAATCATATACTAACATGGATAGGCCTACAAATAATAAATATACTAACGCCTTAAATCCCAAAACTGGCAGCTCAGTGGTCCAGACTACGGGTACCAGTCAAGGGAATGACGGAAAAACGCGCCTTCAGCGCACACTTGGCCCAAACCGGCAGCTCAGCGGCCTCGGCTGCAGGCACCGGGAAAGACACCCTCACAACTCACCATACCGCCCAAACTGGCAGCTCAACGGTTAAAACTTCGAGTACCAGGGAGGGCGAAAGCACAACACACGCCCTCAGCGCACACTCGGCCAAAACCGGAAGCTTAGTGGCCTCAGCTGCAGGTACCGGTGGAGGCAAGCACACTAAACAAAGACTCACAACCTCAGCCCAAACTGGAAGCTCAGTGGTTTTATCTACGGGTACCAGTGCGGGCACCGAAACAACCTTCACGGGAAGCTCAGTGGTTCCATCTACGGGCACCCGCAAAGGTAATCACACACATAAGGGGGAACCCCTTTGTCTCACAAACCTCTCACCGGGGAAGGCCCCCATAGCGTCAGCCCGCAGCCCGTAGTCCGCAATCAAGGCAGCTGCCGAACCATTCAAGCCAAAGAAACGGAAGGTCCGAAAAAAAAGAACGAGAGGCGTATGGCGGCCACCGCGGTCAAGTCTCTGCTTTCTTCCTCACAACCCTCTGTCTCGGCAACGAAAACAGAGGCCATCGGTACCCTTAGCTTCGCCGCTGGTTGACGTAATATTCCGCCTACCTGTGGCGAAGCGAAGAAGGCTAAACAGCGACCGAATGGGAACGGTCAGTCCTCTGCCAAACGTGCTCTCAACGAGACTATTTCACCTCGTGGGGAGTACAAAAGGCAGAGGCTGGACCAAACCAAAAAGGTCGCCAGGCCAACCTACGCCCAAGCTGCGAGTACGCCTCTTGACCTCGCAATTACATGCTCGCGCACGGGGCGTATCGGCAAGGACGTATCCGAGCAGGTACTCACCGAGATACAATACGTATTTTCGGTGATGCCTTGGCTCGGAAACAAACTCAGCCCCCGAAGTTTAGAGCCAAACCGCTCTATGCTGAGGGGGTCCTGAAACTGTGGTGTGCGGATGAATACACACGCACATGGCTACAACGTGCCCTAAGCGATATGGTGCTCACGCCGAACGTCCAGTTGGTTGTGAAGCGCCAAACTGAGATCCCTCAGCGGGCACGTTATGGCATACTGGTCCCTGATCCACAAGGGCTTCTGGAAGACGCGCGCAAAATTGGGCGAGTTCTGTCTGAGTTCTGGAGGTCGCAAAGTGGACCTTTCTAAACGCGACGAAACAAAACGCCGCGTGGTTCCTGGTGGTCGGAGTCCCAGAGGACCAAGTACCGACCCTTATGAAGGCCGGACGCCGTCTCGCTTTTGGAGTGGGGACGGTGTACGTCAAATTCCAGGGTCGGTCCGGCAGGTTTGCCGACGTCCCTCTGGGATGGGACCCATCCACAGCCAAAATGAAACAGGAGCTCAAGCAGCTACCTGCGAGAGAGGAGTCCCATCCTCTCCCAAACGCTCCCGAATCAAGCGGGGAGGTGCCTGCAACGGCACCACCAACAGCCCCCGCCAGTGTCCTGGGGGACGACTTCGAAGCGGGCGACCCATTCGCGGAGCTCAAACTTGGGGGGGACGAAGAGGGAACGACCAGTGATGGCGAGCCCTTCGTCGAAGATTAGTATCCTCCAAGTGAACCTCCAGCACAGCCGGGATGGGACGACTCAGTTGCGTAAATGGCTGGAGGTTCAACAAACGGCCATTGCTCTGATCCAAGAGCCTTGGATCAGAGGAGGCCACATCCAGGGGCTCTCCAGCTTAGGAGGTAAGCTTATTGTGACTGGCGAACATGATCTCCCCAGATCCTGTATATATGTCACAAAAAACCTGAAAACACAGGTCCTCACAGAGTTCTGTTGCAGAGACCTCACTGCCATAAGGCTGCACACACAGCTAGACGTCGAGGACAAGGTGGTCATCCTGGCCTCAGCCTACATGCCCGAAAAGGAGGAGATGCCTCGCAAGACCTCACCCGGCTGGTGGACCAATGCGAAAGGGAAAGGGTAGAGGTCATAATTAGCGCCGACACCAATGCTCATCATCCGCTATGGGGCATGAGCACTCAAAACGACAGAGGTAAGTCCCTTGTTGAATATCTTTTCAATACTAACCTTACCGTACTAAACACCCGCTCTGAACCGACCTTCGTCACCAAAAAGAGCCGTACGATTAATGATTTAACACTAGCTACTGAAAACGCAGCGGAAGCCATCATGGGCTGGTGGGGCCCAGAGCTAGAGCGCAAGCGAAGGAAGGTTAGAAGGGCTTTCAACAGGGCTATGAATACTTGTGCAGATGAAGACTGGACGCCTATCGTTCAGCCAAATCCAGCTACAAAAAATGTATTAGATACCGAAGCAAACAGGGATGGCGAAAATTCTGTGGGAACATAGAATCATGCTAACAAGCAAACAGAGTAAGAAAAGTCCTAGCATAGACAAAACCGATGGCACTGACCGCCCTTAAAAAACAGGACAACACACTCACAACATCGCCAGAAGAATCTAGACGCGTACTCATCGAAACCCACTTCCCTGGATGCGTCTTTACGACGATAATCAACTGGCACGATGAAACCATAACACCTACTGCCCGAGACTGGCAGTACGCAAACAAAGTGGTCACACTGTAAAAAGTCCAGTGGGCCATCAGTAGTTTTCACCCTTATAAGGCAGCTGGCCCTGACGGGATCATCCCTGCTATGCTACAGTGGGGCGACAAACTAGTCGCGAGCAGACTGGAGCGTATCTTTAAAGCCTGTCTGGCACACAGATACGTTCCGAAAGGATGACGGGAATTACGAGTAATTTTCATCCCGAAGCCAGGAAAGGGTGATTACACGAATCCCAAAGCACATCGACCAACCTTCATGCTAAAGACCATGGAACGCCTATGCGAGAGGGAGCTGAGAGATGGTGCACTAAAACAGCTACCCCTACATGCAAACCAGCAAGCATACAGCTCCGGTAAGTCTACGGAATCAGCCCTCCATCTGGTAGTCAGCCGGATAGAGGAAGCGATCGAACAAAAAGGCTTCTGCCTAGAAACGTTCATTGACATCGAACGAGCATTCGACAAAACCAGTTTCACCAGTATTAAGGCCGCCCTGTCAAAACATGAAGAGGAACCGGTACTATCAGACTGGATTACAAACATGCTCAGCAAACGAGTAGTTCGCCTTGGGGAAGAAGATCAGACAGCTCTGATAGCCAAAGGCTGCCCGCTGGGTGGAGTTATCTCTCCCCTTCTGTGGAATTTAGTGATAGACGACCTAATCACAAGGCTGAACAAAAACCGCGACTAAACAATAGGCTACGCCAACAACCTAACAATCTTTATCTCAGGGAAGGTAGCGGGAACGGTCTGTAACCTAACCCAACAAGCCTTACGCATCGTAGAAAAATGGTGCGAGGAATTCGAACTATCGGTGAATCCGAACAAAACCGAGTTAGTCATGTTCACGAACAAAAGGGTATTAGGCGAATTACCCAAATTCTTTGACACGGAACTCCAACTGTCAAAAGAGGTAAAGTACCTTGGCGTTATTCGTGACAGCAAGTTAAAATGCCACCTAGACAATAAATTACAAAAGGCCGGGATTACCTTCTGGCAGTGCAGAAGAATGATTGGTAAAAAATGGGGGCTATCAAAGAAAATCATCCTGGGGCTTTACGAAACAGTAATCCGCCCAATGATAGCGGTTGGCGCTATCGTCTGGTGGCCAAGGACCTAAAACAGCACAATAGCGGCTAAACTACAACGGACCCAAAGACTAGCCTTAGCCGGCAACCACTGGATGCATGAAATCTACCCCCACCGCGGCAATGCAAGCCTTGCTCGGACTCCCACCCTTAGATCTGTTCATCCACCAAGAAGCAACAGCTGCGGCTATACGCCTAAGGGCACTCAACCTATGGAGCGAGAGAAACAAACGACACACCTCACTGCTCACAGATCTCATAAAGGAGATACCCATGATAGGAGCAATGAATGATCGTGTACCCAAGCAACACGTATTCGACAAAAAATACAAGATCCAACTTCATGAGGACCACCGCTGTGAGGCTTTATGCCCAACGGAATTACGCATCTTCACAGATGGATCAAAAACTGGTACAGGCACCGGGGCCGGCGTTTTCTCGGAGGACCTTAATGTATCCATTTTAACACCGTTGGGGACCCATAACACAGTATTTCAAGCTGAATGCATGGGGATTACCCTGGCAGCTTCAGCGGTAATGGCCAGGAGAGTGGAAGGCCACTCAATACGTATACTCTTCGACAGCATGGCCGTGCTGCAAGCTTTAAACAGCCACACTATAAACTCGGGACTAATATTGGAGTGCCATCGTAAACTGAACCAAATAGGCCATTTCAACAACATAACCTTGCAATGGATTAAGGGTCACAGCGGCTCGCGCGGCAATGATGCAGCAGATGGCTTGGCAGGAGAGGATCTGACATGGTGGTAATGGGACCTGAGCCCATATAATACTGATCCCCTTTGCATACCTACGAACCATAGTAAACAAACGAACGAGAGATCAACACAACAGCTATTGGATAAATCTGGAAGTTTGCAGACAGGCGAGGGAAGCACTCCCCGTGCTTGAAAATAGGCAACTGCGCACGGCCACAGCTGCCATCACGGGGCACGGCTCCTTCAAAAAACACCTTTTTATCTTGTGAATCACCGACAGCTCTCTCTGCAGAGCCTGCATACACTGCCCTGCAACCGCCACATACAGGGTTAAGTACTTCGGAAATACAGGTACGCTCCGGAAGATCGCCAGCAACGTGAATAGCCTGCTGGCGTTCTTTAATGTGTTGGGGTGGATCGAATGAAATGCCCACCCTCACGCAAAAACCACGCCTTGTCGTGGAGTTGCGGATACCAGCTCGCGAAACCATACCATACCATACCATACCATAGGTCATACTGTGTCAATGTAAATGATACCTTAAGTAAAACCGTTAGGGTCAATGTTGGTACAGCTCAAGGATCTGTACTCGGTCCTCTCCATTTTATTGCATATGTCAATGATGTGAATAATGTCATCAGCAATTGCAATTCATACCAATATGCTGACGATACCTGTTTAATCATCGCAGATCATGATGTCTCAACAGCGCTCTTAAAAATGCAACAAGACTTTGACAGGTTAAACAAATGGTATCACGATTATGGTCTAGTGCTAAACGCTGCCAAGACGAAACTTCTTCATATCTTTTCTCCTTATAGAAGAACTCCGCCTGATATTTGAGAAAGTCTAGTGGCTCATGATCACACCTGTTTGCATAAAACTAACAATGCTTGCTGTAACTGCCCAAAAATTGAGTTCGTTGAGGAACATATGTATTTAGGTCTAATAATTGACAAGAAATTTAATTGGCTACCACACATTAATTACGTATGTGGAAAACTAAGAGCCTTTCTTGCCAATTTATACATTATCAAAGATAGAATACCCTTTAAGGTGAAACTCATGCTATATAATGCACTAGTGGACTCAGTAATCGGGTATGGCTTAACGAGCTATGGGAGAACGTTTAAGTCTTACCTTGACCGAATCTTTGAAATTCAAACGAGAAAATTAAAAAAAATCGTGCCCTTTAACATCAAAGAATGGTATAGAAATAGTGAATACGAACTTCACAAATTTTGTAAAGTTGTCCCCATACACACTATGTCCAACTATAGTCTCCTTAAAGAACAGTTCTTAAATAAAAGCTGCCGAAATGAAATATCGCACAATATACAAACGCGTCAGAAAATAAATAAAAAACTAATCAGTCAGGGCAGTGAATGTCATGTTAAATAAATTAAGTCCATCTTTCGTACAAAACATCACGAAAAATAATATTAAATGCAAATTAAAACATCATTTTCTTGACACCCTGTAGACGCGTCTCAGAACCGGTTTCATTACCAATGCTCGGGCACAGACGGTGGTCGCCCGACGCAATATGATTGTGAACGTAATTTTTTAAACTCTTCGTTATTTTTATAATGTAGCTAATTTTCGACTATGTTGTGATAAATGTAAAATGAAGCGACTTGGGTTTGCGGCGTCACTTGAACTACCTACCTTTTTTTTTTTTTTTTTTTTATCGTGCGGAAATCCCTTCGGATACCCCCCCGCCTGCCAGCGGGGGCGGTTATGTCGGGCTTGCACCGACTAAAACCGCACGCCGTCTTGGGTCTTCAGACGCCGGGGTGTAAGGTTACCCATAGAGCATATCCCTCGCACCCCGGCTGACCCTGGGCCATCTCACCACTAACAGCATCGCTCATCCTGTCTCCTCTGAAAGCAGAGGAGTACGGAGAGCGATGTGTTCCCGCCACGTTGGGTATTGGCCGACGATCAATGCCAACCCTATGAAGGGGTGAAGGGGAAGCCATTGACCGCCGCCCAGGGTGTACCGGCCGCTCCGATTCCGTTCCCCCCGGACTGCAGCGGGATCGGAATCGGGGCGACACGCTAGGAAGTTACCCAACACGCCCTAAGATGCTTCGACTGCCATAGATATATTATTTTTAAGCTATTTCTAGAGATTTAAAAAAAATTAAGTTTGTTGGTAGTAAAACACTGTCCAACGCAACACAGGCTGCCCTACTAGATGTTCGCAGTCGATCAGTCGATTCATCCAATTATAATTTTATTCTTTTGTATATTATAGATAACTAATTTTAATCATTAAATTTGATTGCAATTGATTTTTTACTTGACAATACAACTGTGATATTGTTGTAAGTTTACTCGAATATTCTATATTGAAATAAAACTATTTTGCATTGATTTTATTCCAATAATATTAGCAATATAAAGAGGAAAAATAATAACCGTGAGATTATCCACAACGATTTTTAGAACATCATTTTCACATAAAAGACTTTGGAAGTTAAAGGCTCACAGGATAGTATCTGGTACCTACTGCTCCATATCCTCCATGAGACGGATCTTGTGATTTGTGCAATGTTATGAATGCAGGTATGAATTTTGTACAGCTCAGAACACGTTTAGGTTAACTTATAGTTTAGCTTGAGTTGACGAAAACCACTGATTTTAAGATATTTGATTTATTTGTTACACAGAGTTAGGTTGAATGCTAATCCGTGGCTTAATAGCTATGACCGCTAATGTTCAACTGACTTTATAATAAAATTAATATGAAATGAAGAGCGCAAACTAGGTTGCGACTTCAGTAAAATAATATTGCTTGTACGTAAATCGTACATGCTCCCGAGGGAAGAAAGTGGGATTAGCGTCCATTACAAAGCAAGAAATTATTAATTAATTATAGTAAACAATATAAAATGAAAAGTAAAAAATGTTTAGAAAAAACACTCATGAATTTATGTTATCACAATCACACTTCTTCAAAGCTGAATACGTTTTTGAGTGCCTTGCTTCGCTGTAAATAGGCTCCACTGGCTTTGGGTTGCTTATTTCTTGCAACTCGATGCCCTTTTCTCTGTTGTCCTATATTTTAGGTTTATGTCGTTTTTAGGTAGGTCCAGACGTCTTACGCCATCACTTTACAAACGTAGAGTGCAAACACAATAATTCCCCCCAAGAGAAGAGAAGTTACTGAGTAAAGATATACATCGTGTTTTGAGATGCATGACGTCATAAGTAATATTTCCTGTTCTTTTTGATATTCTATTTGCCGGTCTAATTTTCTAATATTTCTTGCAGTTGGTATATCAAGTTCTGTGATATTCAGTTGCGCATTTTTCCATCCGAGGTCAAATATATTGTTTATTGTTGAATTTACTATTGGTACTTCTATCTCCGGTTTCATGAAATGTTATTACCTAAATGATTGTAAGTAAATATTGTAGCTTTTTTTTTCTGTAGTATGCATTTTGGTTTCAAGGAATTCACTCCAGTCCCGTTGATTACCGTCGGCGTAACTTGATCGTCACATATGACGCGCATCAGCTGTTTATCGCACAATATAAACAACAATACGTTTGGTTTATGTAATTTCACCCAGGACTCTTTACATGTTACGTCATTCGAAACACATGATAGTGACGTTTGTTGGCTTCACATGGTGTGTCATTGTCGTGCAAGCTGTATACAGGTTGGCTTAAAATGCAGGTGAATTCATTCTCTCCATATGAAGAACATTGGCACATGTCTTGCTCTTCCATAGTTATGTAAGAATATTTAACAAAGTCAATTGCAATGTAACTTGAGCTTGGGTTTACAAGTTTTAACCGCCCTTGCCTTACGAATGGTATCGGTATTACTCGATATATCTTATATCTTCATCACTCAATAATGGTATATGTAACTTGAACAGGAAATAGTTATTTGTAATTCGAGCTTTCACATGAATGAGGTCATAGATGTTTTGATAATCCTTCTGTAGATCCTTTATAGGTAAAGACAATCCGTGAGATAAGTTTCCGGATATGATATTAAGCTGCTCAATCATTTGAGATGCTGGAAACAGGTTATTATCTAAATGACCTCTGTAAATATTTGTGAGAGCATTCATTAGCATATCTAAATTTCGATGTAGATCGCCTAAAATTAAAGTTGAAGTCACCTCAGCAGAATTTATATCATTATTTGTAAATAACATTTGCGCTCTGTTCTCTATTTTTGTCATTACGCTGCAAGTTTGATTCGTATAGGTTTGTATTGTTTTAAATTGTTTATCCATAAATGCCGTGTTTCTTTTTGTAATGTTATTTTCTGCTTCTGCAATCAATGTTTGATTTTTCATAAGTCGTAATAAATACTTTTCGTTTAACTGTAAGTTCTGTATGTCATTTTCGTACTTTTCTGCAAAATCTGCATCTAGAACTCCAAACAGGGTGTTTGCTAACTTTCCAACTCCATCAAAATAGCCTCTTCTTTGTATTGTATGTTGAGAGAGTAGCTTAGAGTTGTATTCCGTAAGGTATTGTAAGTCGTGACGTAGGTGACCGACAATAGTTTCACAAGCCGGGTATTCGTGCGATATTCTTTGACATAGTATATCTATTTGATTGATATAGGTGTTGATCTTATAAGTTGCTTGCAAATATGATGTTAAGTTATAGTAGATCAATAAAGTCCATTCGTCATGAAATAGCTGTACTTTCCCCGCTTCATCAAAATAAATCGGATGATTGTTTAGTATCAGCGTCACCTTTAAGTTATTTGTTGTAGGTACTGACTGAGCAAGCCCCATCATAGCTATTATACACATAAGTATAAGACACAATTCTTCTTTATTCCTCTACACCTTCGTGTTTTAGTTTCTGGATAGTGTAAATTATTTTCTTGTTTTTCTTTTACTACTACTTTTTCTTTTACTTTTACTTTTTCGTTTCTATGGAATTCCGCTCTAACGGTAGTGGCGAAAGTTTTGTGATGGGTCGTACCAATGTTCCGTTTTTAGTTTTTTAAATAATTGCCCGAACTCTTCCGTCAGTTCCCGGATGATATTTCGACACTCTTCCAAGAGCCCATCGCCACGCAGGTAAGTGTTCATTTTTTACTAGTACTAAACTTCCTTCTTTCAGGTTCTCTTTCGAATGCTGCCATTTGCTTCCTGATTGCAGTTGATGAAGATATTCATTCGACCATCGCTTCCAGATATGTAACTTCAGTTGTTCTATAAGCTTCCATCTGTTTCTTAAATCATTCTGAGCAAAGTTTTCTTCTTCTTGTGGTATTGACAGCAAAGGACCAATAAGAAAGTGGCCCGGAGTAAGGTATTCCAGGTCATCTTCATATTCTGTTAAGGGACACAATGGGCGAGAATTTAAACAGGCTTCTATCTAACTTAGTAACGTACAAAATTGTTCAAACGTGAGCTTCTGTTCCTCCAATACTCGATGTAGATGGTACTTCATAGATTTAACGGCAACTTCCCAAAGCCCACCAGCAGTTGGCAAAGTGGAGCCTTAAAATGCCACTGTATCTGTAAGTTGCTTATCTCATCGAAGAATTCCGAAGTTTTAAAAGTTTGATATCGTTCAAAGTCTTCTTGGAGTTGTCTGGCTGCACCCACAAAATTCGTTCCGTTATCCGAAAATACATGTTTTGGCGTACCCCTACGGGCACTCATCCTTTTAAAGGCGGCAAGGAAAGTTTGTGTAGATAAATTGGACACCAATTCTAAATGCACAGCTTTTGTAATCATGCAAATAAAAATAGCTATATAAGCTTTGCAGATCTTCACGCCTCTTCCTTTGTTGATTTTCACATCCACGTGCCCCGTAAAGTCAACTCCAGTATTCGTAAATGGTCTCGCTGGAGTTACAGGTTCCTTCGTTAAGTCAGCCATGATTTGGACGTTGCGTGTAGTTTTAAAACGATGACATCTGACACATTGTCGTAGTTCCTTCTTCACCGTTCTAGTGCGTCCAATGACCTTACCCTTGGATGATAAGCTCTGTTAACCTTCCTATCGCGGGTAGAGTAATAGGATTCTTCGCTTCAAGGGGTAATGTAGAGTTTACTAGGCGTCCCTTGACCCGCAGTATTCCCTTCTCGTCTAGCATTGACGTTAAACTTAACAGCTTGCTTCTTGTTGGTAGTGAACTGCCCTTCTATAAACGCTCAATTTATTCGCTAAAATACGTGGGACACTCAGAAAGTTTTGCGAAAATAAAAAAAAAGTGTTCTATAGGTAAATTTTTTTTTATTAAATCTTTTCAAAGTACTCTCCACCAGCCTCTATACAAAGTTTCATGCGTTTGAACCAGTTTTCAAAACACTTTTTCCGATCCGCCGCAGATACCTCGAGCGCATCTTCCGGCGACGAAAATTGTATCCCTTTGAGCTGATTTTTTATTTTCGGGAATAAAAAGAAGTCGGACGGTGCAAGGTCAGGGCTGTAAGGAGGGTGACCTAGGAGTTTAACCGGAGTGCTGTCCAGGAAGTCCCTCGTTTTAAGCGCGGTGTGTGCGGGCGCGTTGTCATGGTGGAGTAGTATCCCGCGGAGCCCTGTGTTTGGTCGCTTGTAGCTCACTACAGAGAAAACTTCTGCCAAGCATTTGGTAGTGTACCATTCAGCGTTGATTCGTATGATTTCGTAAAGGGATTGATAACAAGTAGCCAGACAAATTGAAAAAACTCGCGATCAAAATCTTCCCTCCGCTTCTAGATCGCTTTACTTTGGTAGGTGTTGATTCGTTTTGAAACACCCAAACCGTCGACTGGCGTTTTTTTTCTGGATCATACTGATAAATCCACGACTCATCACCTGTAATGATGTCATAAACACGCCGAGACGCGCCTGCTTCAAACTTGTTTATCATATCACGACACCATTCCACCCGGGCCTGCTTCTGAGCATCGGTGTGATTGTGCGGCACCCAGCGTGAAACTATCCTTCTCACACGAAGATGCACGTGTAGAATCTCGTGAAGGCTTCCCGATCCAATCTGAAGAATGTGCTGAATCTCTTGATATGTGACTCGTCTATTATCTTGGATTACATTTTTCACTGCTAGCACGTTTTCTTCCGTAACAGCCGTCAAAGGGCGACCACTTTTTTCTTCATCCTCCAAAGTCAGTCGACCGCGCTTGAATTCGTTATACTAACGATACACGGTCGCCTTGGAAGGGCCTTCATCCATGAAGGCCATTTGAAGTCTATCGTACGATTCGTCTGGTTTCAGGCGACACTTGAAATCGTAGAAAATCATAGCGCGAAAATGTTCCCGACGCAGATCCATTTTTCAATGAGATACAATAATTGAAATTATCTTGCAAAAAATGCAGAGAGAAATTTTGAAATTGGAACGTAGGTACTTATTTTTACTCATAAATAATCATATTTTAGAAATAGATTATAACTGACCAGTCTCTCATATATAAAAACTCTGTGGCGTAGCGGTAGTGCATTCGACTGCTACGACAGGGGGCGCGGGTTCGATTCCCGCTCAGTGCAAATATTTGTATGCATGAATATATCTATTTGCATTGGTCTGGGTGTTTCTATGTATAATATGTATGTATTTACAAAAAAAAAGTATATAAGTATGTTTATCCGCATTCTGGAACCCATAACACAAGCTAGTTAAACTATGCTTACTGTGGGTCTAGAAAGCGCTGTGTAGAATGTCGTAGAATATTTATATATTATATTATGAATGTTCCTTATAACCAGTTCAGTTGTTCACATTATTTCTTGCGGTGATAAACTCATAACTACACTTTTGTTGTCGCAATCGGTTAAGTTATCCATTGAGTTTATTGCCCTCTTACACTTGTAAACGTTGATTATTCTTCGAATCCATCCAAGTACTCGGATTACACGGTTATAATTACTATATTTATTTAATAATGTTCCAATGACCTGATTACTTTGATTTGTTGCTACATAGCATTTTGTTCGGTGCAAACTATTGATTGTTGTATAGTTATTACATTTCTTCTGAATATCTTCGGAGATGTAAGTTTTTAGCTATTCTGGCCCATCCCACCAAAGTTTAAAATTAAGAAGTTGAGAAGGTGATACTCCTCGAGTGGCACAATCAGCAGAGTTTTCCTCCGATTTTACATTTTTTGGAATAAGTGTTTAGTTTTATTATAAAAGGTGATAGAAAGCCAAGAGGGTCGTATAGTTTGCTTATTTCACCCAGTAACGTCCGTTTGCTAATATTTTGCTTCTCAGTTAAGTTCCAGTGATAAATGAAAGTATCGGTACTTTGATTTCATCTCATGTCCAACAGTTTTTGTATTCGATGTTTGTTCCGGACTAAAATCGATGTTTGTGTTAGTGCTCCTTTGATTTTCTTTCAAGTTTTCTAATTTAGACGGTTCGTTACTTTTCCATTTCCTTAAGTTAAAACCTCCGTTTTTCAACAACTCAATCAGTTGAGCAACTAGTTTTTTCGATAATTCGACAGCATCTTGGCCATAAAACAAATCATCCATTTCTTCCAAGCCTTTCAGAACTTTTCTGTTTCTGGATAATTATCTTTCTCATCTTGTTCAAGTTGATGTAGCTTGCGCATTGCGAGATAGGGAGCGCTTTTCATTCCGTTGGTTACAGTTTGCAACTACCACTTCTGCAACGGTTCCATCGGACTAAATCTCCAAATGATAGTTTGCAGATGTTGCTGTTTCTTGTCCAGTCAGATATAACGATATAACGGAACTGAGCTAGCGCTTGTGACCTTGTATCACATAAGTCATTGACGGAGTTAGGTTTCTTAGGCATTTGTACAATATATTGTCCGTTTTCCAATCTTGTTGTTGTCGAGTTGTAATATTCTTCACAGTACTGTTCCTGGCTCCTTAATGTGGAAGTTTCAGCAATTTCTTCGGTTTCCCAAAACCTTGTCATGTTTCCTAAGCCGTTCATTGTTACGAAACAGTTAAATGTTTTTACGGTTCCGCATAAAATTCACCCCACTCTGGTTTGCTGTAGCTTTGTCTGGTTTTCATGATAAGAGTTTCTATGTTAAATGTGTAGTCTGAATAAATTACCTTGCATTCTAAGTTCATTAATCCCTTGCCATTGCCGCTTGGCGACCCGACACCTGACACAACAGCGCTCATTTTTCCTCGCGGTTATCTCAGACGTTGTGCTACGTTCTCCGTGATGAGGTTACCTTGTGAACCTTGGTGAAGTAAACCTCTTAATTTTATGTAATCTCCGTCAATTGTGCTGACTCTCAAAAGTGCTGTCGTCAACAACACTTCCTTTTCTTTACTTGTTATGTTGTTGACCCCATGAAGTCAAAGTCAAAGTCAAAAACCATTTATTCTGTATAGACCATTAAAACGGCACTTACAAAACGTCAAAAAAAATTAATCTAATGTTTGGCAAATGGACCACCGGTTCGAAACGTGGCCCTGTCCTGAGAAGACTCCGGCAAGAAAGAAAGAAGTTGATGTCGATGGAGTGCTTGTTCTTATTGCCTAATGATTGCCAGATTGGTCAGCATCATGTAAAAGTGTATGATGTGGCATACGACACACCTTACAATTCTTGCGAGAATAACATTGTTTTTCTCCAGGACTGTACAGACAGTTTTTGCAAATGTGCATATTACGAACTGTTTCTTCACGTGTTTTAGCATTCATAGCTAGAAATTTGTCACATTTCATTAGAACGTGATTGAGCTTGCAGATTGGGCAATTCCTTGCCATTGTAAAGAAGGCATTTGCCGAGTTTTGTGGCTTATTGCAGAACGCTGACCTCTGTGTATTATTACGAACTTCCGATGTTTTGTGAGGTTGTTATTCTGACTTCCAGTATTTATATGATGATGATTATTGAATATTTCCTTGTCCAACTTCTAGCCCCATGAATCTAGATTAAAAAATGAGATAAATTCTTCTAAATCTGGGACTTCTCTTGGTTTTTTTATCTCCTTCCGGTAATGTTGTAGGTTACGCTATCTAGCTTTTGAACTAATAGGTGAGTAACTGTCGGTCCGTAGCTAGTTGTGTCTTCTCCGAGGTTTTTAAGTCTGTTTAAGCACTCTAGCATAACATCATGTAGTTTTCTTATGCTCATAGCGGTGAGTAAGAATGTCCCAACAGGATTTGTAATTCTCAGCACTGGTGCGGAGATGTCGAAACATTCTCTCAACTTGGCCCTTGAGTTTTTATTTCAAATTTTGCATTTTTCAGCATTCGACAATAATGGATTATTATGCACTCTCTCAATAAAGAGTTCTCTAAAAGTTTGCCATTGGTTGCAGTTGCCGCAAAAATCCGGGATTACGATTGTTGGCGTTGATTTTTCGTAGTGAGAATTGTTCCAAATTCGATATTGTAGTTTCTCGTTTAGCTTGTCATAAATAAGCTCTGCAGCTCTATATTTTTGTTTGTAAATAAAATCTTCATCTTGCAAAATATAGTCAAGCTGGCAGTTAGCTTTTTCGATAGGTTCCCATTTAGTTTAAGGATGTCCAAACTATCCTCTAATTCATATTTTTCCATAGATTCGCCCTTTTTGAATTTTATTTTCTCCTGTTCAAATACTTTAAAGTTACAGTGTTGCTGACGCAAAAGATCCTGTTTCTTTTCTGCAGCCTCGTTCGATTCGCGAGGGGATACATAAAATTGAATATCGTCGAAACTAAAGATCGATTTTATTTAATCTTTCGGTTACTCAGCAGGTGGTAACTCCGCCTTACTTGTTATTGCAGATGGTAACTCCGTTTTTCTTTGCAGCATGTCTTGTAAAACGTGTTTTTACATCCGTTTTGTGCTGCCTAAAACGTCGTCAGTAAAGTATTGAAGGTCTGTTGTTCCAGACTCTTCAAGTAGTTGATGGGTGTGAACAAATATCTCTCAGCTGTTGTTTAACCGAGAAAGACGCTCCTCCAGATACGCCAAGTCCTTTCTGGTCGGGCTATCCTTCTTATAGTTGATGCAAATTTGCACTACTCACACTTTCTCCGGTGCGGTGTAAAGACTTGAAGGACCAAGTTTGATGTACGGCTCAGAATACGTTTAGGTGTAGTTATAGTTTAATTTGAGTTGACGAAAACCACTGATTTTAAGATATTTGATTTATTTGTTACAATAATATTGCTTGTACGTAAACCGTCCAAATTTCTTTCGTTTTTTAAAGTTAGCATTTACCAATTTCGAGCTAATGAGTCAATAACCATATTTAACCAATAGAAATTAAGTAAATCGAATGGAAGTACGGAAAAAACCTGTATTAAAATCAACCCAATGGCTTCCTCTGACTTGAACATAACAGGTCCGATGGTATCCATCAAGGAATATCCATAAGAGAATAAAAACAGTTCGCAATCCGGTGGATAAATTCCCTACAAATCGGTTTAGTACCAGATGATTGGTTGTTAGTCTGGTTGACAGACTAGTGAAACTTTTATAGGAATAATTACTTACCTGGCAACGGACTTAGCCCTATTGTTGCAATATTAATTAAAAAAAGCGGCCAAGTGCGAGTCGGACTCGCCCATGAAGGGTTCCGTAGCAGCAAGTAACATAATAATGTATTTTTTAGATTTTTATATTTGAATTGATTGAATGAAAGGTAAATTGCGGTTTACGATTTATGACATATTAAAAAAACTACTTATTAGATCTCGTTCAAGCCAATATTCGGTGGAAGTTTACATGGTAATGTACATCATATATTTTTTTTAGTTTTATCATTCTCTTAATTTAGAAGTTACAGGGACACACACACACACACACATTTTACCACTTTGGAAGTGTCTCTCGAGCAAACTATTCAGTTTAGAAAAAAAATGATATTATATCATTTTGGAAGAGCTATCCCACAGACACGTATGGGTTTGAATAAAAAAAACATTTGAGTTTGAGGTCTAAGTACCAGGAAAATCCAAAATTTATTGTTTTTTTTTTGTGTGAAATCTTAATGCGGTTTGCAGAATACATCTACTTAAGTACCAAGTTTCAACAGCAGTTGAACAGTTCTTATAGTTTCGGAAAAAAGTGTCTGTGACATACGGACGGACAGACAGACAGACATGACGAATCTATAATAAGCTATAAGGGTTCTGTTTTTTGCCATTTGGCTACGAAACCCTAAAAATGATTCCAAATGTTATTATTCAATTAAGGTCAGTATTGCAACACAAGTTCAGGCATCGTTCAAATTATTATTCATATAATATTCAGAATACCTTTGAACTAACCGCTTATAAAATAATGGAACCACGGCGAGACAATTATTAATGAAAACGTATTGTTCTGCGGCAAATACCTACGAATAAAAAGCAAATGACTGCCAGTGACATTCTATTTTTTAGAGAATTCTGGTGCCTGTGAGGAACACACCCTCAAAAAAATGGGAAAAGTGCTCAAAAGTAATAATAATGAAGAATCTCTAGTCACTAAACTTATAGGAACCGATTACTCATATACCCATAAAATTGTGTGGAAAAACGTTATAGGTTTTTTAATTCTACATTTGCTCGGTGTGTGGGGTACAGGTATTGTGCTGAGTGGAAAAATTTACCTTAGCACCTTTTTGTGGAGTAAGTTTCTTATAATTTTTCTAAGAGTCCCTACAATGCAGACATTTTTTGTATTAATTGTGTTTTCATGCCATTAGTGGATTGTGTAGAGTTTGTATTCCCAACTACAGGACCACATTAACATGCTCGGAATGGACGTTCGCTGCAAACTGAACAATAAAAACTACATCGAAAGCGTCATCAAAACAGCTTCACGAAAACTCGGATTTCTGAACAGGGTGAGACGGCTTTTCACGTAGGAGCAGCGGTGTCTTTTGTACAAGACACAAATTCGCTCCTGCGTGGAATACTGCTCTCATCTTTGGGATGGCTCCACCCAGTACTTATTAGACGCTCTCTACAGATTGCAGCGGCGTGCCATCCGTATCATTGGGAGTCCTGAGATTACTAATAACTTAGAACCTCTGCAGCTGCGTAGAGACATTGCCTCTCTGGCTGTATTTTACCGTCTCTACCACGGCGAGTTTTCAAAGTCTGTGTGTTCTGAGGAGCTCTTTCAACTTTCAACCACCTTCTCCCTTTCGATCCAGAACAACACGTGCTGGACTGTGATGCCACCCACACACGGTGGAAACCATACGGTCCCGAAATCAGAGGTTCAATGCTTCCTTTCTTTGTCGCACGATAAAGAGCTGGAATGCTCTGTCCGCGCACGTGTTTCCTTCTTCTTACAATCCAGGGTTCTTCAAGCGGGGCGTGAAAAAGCATCTTTTGTGGCAGTCAAGGTAGGGGCTACCATTTTAGGAACGTCAGCATCTGGGATGGTGGCCCATATCGTCTGGACTTCACGCTAGCTTCTCACCATCCAGCGGGGTGCAGTGAATAAACGTAACGAATCTATAAAAAAAAACTTCTTAATCCCACGTCCCCTCCAATTTAAGTTCAATGATACTGCAGCCATTACACTACCAGCACTAAATTCGGTCAATATTGTATCAGTATATTTTCAGATATCATGAAATTACTTATCTTTAATATACCTTACAATTTCAGTGCTTTTAGTGAAGGTTATTAGTGCAGAAGGCGTAACGGTTGGAGCTCATAGATGTTTTACGCATAAGTCCTTCAAAGCTACGCCATTTCTAAAGGCTATACTCATAACACTGCATACGATAGCTGGTCAGGTAATTTAAATACATTTTTAGTTTACGTTATTGTGATATATTAACCGTATGTATTATATTATATAATATACAAGAGACTGGGATGTCATTTGATTTCTAACTTTTATTATACCCAAGCTACGTTGATAGCTGGTACATTTATGGATATTTTTCAACTCTAATAATGAATAGTTTTACCATCTTTCGAATAACTCGAGGCTCTAGTTTCAGCTGTTTTCAAGTCAGATATTAAGTAACTATCTGATGTTTCTCATAAACTGTAAATGTATTTTTATAAAATAGTACGCAAAAGTGTAAAAGTTAATAACATACAATTTTTCATCAATAACTAGGAAGATACTTTTTTTTACAGAATTCTGTTTTCATATGGAGTCGTGACCACCGCTTGCACCATCGTTATTCTGATACGGATGGTGATCCTCATAACTCGAAACGTGGTTTTTTCTTCTGTCATATGGGATGGCTGATGAGCAAGAAACATCCTTTCGTCATAGAACTTGGTAAAAGGATTGATATGAGTGATTTGCAGGCTGACTGGATGGTTATGTTCCAAAAGAAGTACGTAAATTGGTATTCTTAACAGTATCTAAGACTAAAAGTTAATGACTACGATACTCAAATTTAAGTACAAATACAGTGAAGTAACAAAAAGTTCAAAAAAATCATACAGAAAGAACCTGTGGTGATGCAATATTTAAGGCGTTGGACTTCTGAGCTCGTAAACAGGCCAGTTTACCATCACCGTGAACCTATTTTTAAAACTAGATGTTCAGCTTAACTGGTGAGGTTAATGAAAATATTATTCAACGTCTGGCCTACGTCTCCTCTTTAAAGACCGGTCTAGTGTCAGTCAGACTCGTGCATTGAGAGTTTCGTTGACAACTAGATCAAGGGACAAACTTAACATTGCTTTTGGCAACCTGGAGTTATCAATATAACTCTGGATAATGATGGATGTGGCTGGCCCACTTCAGTTTACTGCCACATCCAATGCCCGCAAGTCAAACATATCTATCATATTATATCTATCATATATTATAGCCTCTCTCAATTTGCGCCACTGCATTTTACACACTATTGGCTAGAATACACTAGAATTGGCTGCCATCTGCCCCCCAGGTGCTTGCCCCAAAACAATACAGAAGTAGAGTGTACGGACGTACGGATGTACGTGCCTTAATAATTGGATTGTGTTTCAGATATTATTATTACCTTTACATTGTACTAGCTATATTCATTCCCGTATGGGTGCCAGTACACTTCTTTGGAGAAAACATGTGGAAATCCCTCCTGGTGTGCTATTTCGCTCGTTACGTCTTGTCTTTGAATTTAACCTGGCTTGTTAACAGCGTTGCGCATCTCTATGGTACTAGGCCTTATGATCAGTACGTATAATTTACTATATTCTAATTATACTTATTTATGAATTACGAAAGCGCGTTACAACTGCTTCTTTAGTACAGCACTTGCATGGTGTTGGGCTAAAGAAGCATTTACGGAGACAAATTGTGAATTCGAGCTTCGTATCCTTCTTTAGCACAGCACACATAGGTACACACACCGTGTATGTGTCATGTACTTTTACGGGTACGGTAAAGATATGGGATATATACTATGGCACGGTTTATTCACTAGTCTGATAGTAGAAACGTTAAAAAAAAACTAATAAGTTAAAAAAAAAACATGTGTTCACAATTTGTAGGTACAATCAACGAAAAAAGTAGCTGAACATATTCTAATTTATTAATCACCATAGCTCTAAAACCTTTCATAAAATAATAAACAAAACTTTGTCCTCGAGGATTATAAAACTACTTATATATTCATTATTCCAATGTAAAAATGTTTGTCAAGTTTGTCAAGTGTTAGTCCACTTTTGTCATTGACTGTACCATTTAATATGGCACGGTTTGTTCCCTAGTTTGATACTTTAATTAAGTCTACTAAGATTTTAGGATAGTTTTTTTATTTTCAATGGGCCATTTTTTGGTTTCCTATATAATGGTAGACTTTCCTTACTAAACTAAATTTAAACGTTTATTCAATGAAAATTCATGGTAGGTAGGTAGGTATGTAGGTGCTCCGGCAGAAAAGGTGACAGCAGTACTCTATCTGAGGCCGGACTTGCGACTTATAAAGAAGAAGTATCTGTTCCGCAGGGAAGTACTGCTTCACCCTGTTGAGCACTCCAAGTTTCTTAGATGCCAACTTGACCTTGGCTTCCAGGTGACTGCGGTATTGCACCTCGCTGGAGATGTGGACACCGAGGATCCCGATAATTTGGAGATTTTAAGTGGTATGTCCTGGAATTGTGGCGCTACCATAAATGGGGTTTTCTTAGCGGTGAATGCACATACTTGTGTCTAAGTGGGGTTGAATTTGACCAGGTTTAGTCCACCCCAATCGGGGACACTCTTGTGAGAGTAGTCTCGATTTTAGACACACGCGATTCGCATTTAGTTCCCGACTTTCTTCCACTGTGGACCGAGGGATGTTAGCCCGGCCCGTGTAATATGAATCCCCGGTACTGTCGTCCGCATAGCAATGAATGGAGTCATCAGACAGCATGACATTGATATGCAGGAGGAACAGAGTCTTCGGAGACAGCACGGAGCCTTGTGGAACACCAGCGTTTACGTCCATGCGGTCCGAGCAGCTGCCGTCAACGACGGCTTGGAATCTTCTATTGGATAAAAAGCTGGCGATCCATTCGCAAAGTCCCTCGGGCAGTCCATAAGACGGCAACTTCGCAAGAAGACCCCTGTGCCAGACCCGATCGAAGGCCTTCGCTATATCGAGGCTGACCGCTAGTGCCTCACCTTGACTCTCGATGGCTTGCGCCCAGCGGTGTGTGAGATATACAAGAAGGTCACCGGCGACTGTGGCGGAAGCTATACTGTCAGTCACTCAATAGATCGTTCCCTTCAAGGTATCTCAGGAGCTGTATGTTAATGACACGCTCCATTACCTTCGAGAGAAGGGAGGTGATAGCGATAGGCCTGTAATTGGACGGGTCTGTTCTATCGCCTTTCTTAGGCACAGGATGCACGAATGCGGTCTTCCACGAAGCTGGGACTTGTCTCGTGGAGTAAGAGAGCGTGAAAAGCTGTATAAGAACAGGGCACAATTCTGGAGCACACTGCTTAAGCACCATCGCCGATATGCCGTCGGGCCCACTCCACTTGCCAACTTCTAGGGACTTCAGTTCCCGCCGGACCACCCTTTGTGTGATTTTGATTTCTGGCATAGAAACATCACACCAGGGGATAGTGGGTGACTTGGCATTCCCATCGTTCATGGTCGAGTTGTATGACGCAAAGAGGTCACCTAAAAGGTCGGCTTTCTCCCTAGCGCCTTGGGCAGACTGCCGTCGGGTTTTTGCAGCAGCGGTAGACAAAACCGACAGAAATTTCCCTCGGCAGCTTTGGCAAGCGACCAGAATGAACGACTACCAGACGGGTACCGCGCCAGCCGTTCACCAATTCTGCCGATGAATTCAAATTTAGCCCTGGCCGTTGCTCTTTTACTGGATCTCGAAGCGGCATTCAATTTGCACTTCAGTGATATTCGTATCCTCGTTAGCAGGAGCCGTGGTCCAAGCCTTATAAGCAGATTGCTTTTGAAGTCTTGCTTCTCTGCAAGGCTGATTAAACCACAGGCGCTTACTTCTCCTGTTGCGATCCAGCAGTTGGGAATGTAGCATTCCATGCCCGCTAGAATCGCCTCAGTAACTGCTCTTATACAGGAGCTTGGATCTTCTGAAGTGAAGCAGAGCCACCTCCACGGGTAAGAAATGAACAATTCTCGTAACCCAACCGAGTCTGCCGACTTTTAGTGCCAAACATGCCACCATTCGGGTGGCCGAGGTGGTTGTGGCCGTGCGAGAGGCACTTGCGCCCGGACTAGGCAAAAGTCTGACTTACCAAGTGGTGCTTCCACAGTTATAGAGTATTCATCCGGGCGCGTAGCCAGCAGAAGGTCCAGAAGAAAGATTTGTGAGCAGCCCTTCCCGCAAAATCAATGCCCGAGGACCCCAGCCACTCAACGTGATGAGCGTTGAAGTCCCCCAAGAACACTAAGTCCGCTGTGGGGTACTGCTCAATTGCCTTGTCTGCCTACCGCTGCAGGTACTCAAACAGTTGAATCGTTCCCAAGTCACCCCTATGAGACCTGTAAAGACACGCATAGATACGGGTGTGGCCACCGTGAACTGAACGTACTCATAAAATAGACAGGGCTCTGTCCTCAAGGCCATTAAGACGGCGGCAACAAATATCATCCTGGACGTATAAGCATACCCGGAATCACCTCAAATAATTGTGCTCGAGTTTGTACCCAGGGTACATTAGGTAGGCTGTATCGGCCGGGGATGATACTTGTGTCTCTGTTAGGAAAAACAAGGTCGGCTGAGCGGTTTCAAGGTGTTGGTGATTCGCGTTGACGTTTGTATGTAATCCCCTGATGTTGCAAAAGCCCACTTGTAATGTAGACGAGGATGCAGTTGTCGAAATATTTTTCTGTTGTTTTTTGGCTATTTTGAGAAGGGTTGGTGGGGGAGAAGGTTAAGAGAGATTCTGTGCTGACAGCGCAGGAGACAAAGAAAGAAATATAAAAAGAAAGAAAGAAAGAAATCCCACACAAGTCGGTGACGATTACTAAAACCCTTGGTCTCCCCGCTGAAAGCACAAAAACCCTCCAGTGAGCTCTGGCTACCCTACTTACCGCCGGGAACACAACATAAGGGTTATTATTGCCGCCGTATTCTGTAGGGCGGAGGTACTACTCCAGTTCGGACTTAATTCGGACGGGAGATACCATCATACCCTATCTCCTTCGAAATGCTTATGAGTGTAGATATATTATAACAGCAATTTAAAAACATTTTGTCTGTATGTCTTTCTGTCTGATTGAATTGGGTAATCACTGGCACGGCTGGGCCTATTTTGACAGGACTTTCACTAGCAGATGAGTAATATTATAACGCGTAACATATGCTAATTTTATTTTGGAAAGGAATTTGAGTTTCGCGCAAAAGAACTAAAACCCTAAAAATCAAATTCCACGCGGACGAAGCCGTGAACACAGCTAGTGTAACATGAATTTGGCGTGTATTTCGGACAATTACGTGTATGTTTGAGTTTGACTCATAATCAAACTCAAACATACACGTAATTCAATTGCCGGGCTAGTATTATTAAAGACTTTCGATTAGACATTTCTCAGTGGCAGTACGAAATGTGACGTACAAGCCAATTGGCTGGTCCCTCTATTTCCAGAACCAAAAGCTTAACCCATAATAAAAATATAAAATACTAATTTATCAACAAAATAAAACAAAAAAATAAAAAATTAAAATAAAAAATACTGATCCTAATAAACCGCATAATGAGTAACAATAGTAAATTCTGATAGCAATTTAAATAGACTTATTTCTTTTCACAGGAACTTGCAGCCTGTAGAATCCTGGTCCGTCTCAATGATAACCCTAGGTGAGGGTTGGCATAACTATCACCACGCGTTCCCTTGGGACTACAAAGCTGCTGAGCTTTCGATGCACTTCAATCAGTCAGCCAGTATAATTAGGTTCCTCGAGAGAATTGGACTTGCCTATGATTTAAAGACTGCCTCACCAGAACTGGTAAGATGTAGAAAATTCGAGTTTATTTCTATTTAAATTGTCTTTCTTGTCATACAAAGGGACATCACATTTGGAAGGATAAAGCAACCGTCGAATTTCTATGTGAGACGCATATAAGTTTTTTTTAAACACGCCTTCCTTTGAACTCCAGAATCCCCGGTTCGTTATTTACAATTGATTGCGATAAAGCAAATTTACCGTAGAGAGCCTTTTTTTTTACCTGTGGAAATCCCTTCGGATACCCCCCCGCCGGCCAGCGGAGGCGGTTATGTCGTGCATCGACTAAAACCGTACGGTGTCCTGCCCAAGTGTCCATTGTCGGGCACCCCGGGTTGATGAGACGCCTAATTTTTCTCTTACCAAAATTCTCGATTGTGGTAGCTAACAGGTGTAGCAGGGATAAAATATTTCAATTTGACGATTTTCAAAATTGTATTAAGTACTAATTATGAGTCCTTTTGTAAATGTTAACATGATAATTACATTATTAACATTATTTAAAAAATATTTGTCCTTTGTAGGAGTTCGATTAAAGAGGGGCCTCTTTCCAGCATTTATTGATAAAAATGATTACTAACCAAATGATATTTTTACTGTTGCTTAGTTAATATTTATATTCCACCAAAAACATACCTGTTCAAGGGGGCCAAGTTCCAATCGGTTAATTGTAGGCCTAAAAAAGGGTTATATACTAATATTATTACATAGGCACTGAGCTACAGAGGGGTCAAAAGTGGGTCGAAACGGTTCGTGTAAATAGTGCACGGCATGCGCGCGGCCTGTTGCTGCAACTTGGCCTGCGCACTACCGTGCGCTTAGATAACTTGACAGCTACGTTTTCCTTCAAATAGCCTTCGTTTAGAAATTGTTTCACATGTCATTGCCCTGTAAGGTACCACAATCGACAATTGATTTAAATTTTTGTGGTTACCTTATCAGACGAATTTATACACACACAAAAGGGCAATTTATAGGCGGAGACAAATCTCAAAAATAGAGATCGAGAAAAGAAGATGAAAATCTGTCCACCCGTTCTTGAGTTTATACTTTGTTTTACGTATAGGTATAGATTTTGATGTGTTTCCACCGGTAGATGAGAAAGAGATATAAAGTAGGACAGCACTGTTAAAATTGACATGAAATGCAGCAAAATCTTGTATTACTTATTACAGAAATAAACATTATAAGTAAACATTAACTTAACCTATACTATGGACCTTCCTCGACTGTTGGCGCTCTTTAGCGCATGCCTCGAAAGGTGCCAGTTTTCCAAAGGCGTTACCGGCTGATCGTTTTGCTCGACGAGGTGTGCAAGCTCTTTGAGCGGATCATTGCAGAGCGCCTCGTCGAGCATGTCACGAGTGTGGGGCCAGATCTGGTGGACAACCAGTTCGGTTTCCGCCAGGGGCGTTAGGCGCCTGGCGTACAAAGTAGTCTCGCGGGGTGGTGGTGGCGGTGGCTCTCGACATCGCCAACGCCTTCAACACCCTACCCTGGAGCTGGGTTAGGGAGGCGCTCGCGTATCACGTAGTGCCTCCTTATCTCCGCCGCATTGTCGAGGCATACCTATCCGAGAGGGCCATAGTTTACCCGAGCTGGCTAGGGCGAGGGCGGCGAGAAGTATCATGTGGTGTTCCGCAGGGGTCGTTCCTAGGGCCACTCCTGTGGAACATGGGAGACGACTGCGTGCTGCGCGGTCCGTTGCTCGAGGGTGTCAGCATAACGTGCTAGCGCAGCACACAAGGCCAGCGCAGAGGTTGCTCAAGTCGTGGGTCGAATATGGCGGCTGGGACTCGAGATGGCCCTCCACAAAGCCGAAGCTATGTGTTTTCACGGGCCTCGGAGGGGGCCACCTGCTGTAATCTGCATAACCGTAGGCATCGGCATCGGCATCGGTATCGAGCCCACGATGAAGTACCTGGGGCTCGTACTCGATAACTGATGGGACTTCGAACCACATCTCCGAAGTCTGGTCCCAAAACTGAGGGAGGCTGTGGCCGCGCTATCGCGGATGATGCCCAACGGGTGCTTCGGTAAGTATCTGTGGCGCATCCACCGGGAGGCAACGCCGCAGTGCCAGCATAGCGAGGATCCTGGCGAAGACACGGTGCTCCACACGCTGGTGGAGTGCCCTGTGGGGCGAGTCAACGCCGGGATCTCATCGCGGTCTTGGGCGTGGATGTTCTCTCGCTGGAGACTATGGTGAGAACCGTCGTCTCCGACGGAAACAAATGGCATGCCGCCGCCTCTTTCTGCGACTAGGTAATGCGCGCGAAGAGACGGCGGAGAGGGAGCGTTAGGAAACCCTGCCCCCCGAGTTCCGCAGTCTACGCCGTAGACGCCACAGACTCATCTACGCCCGGGACTACCGACCTCCATGATTGGGGCCTGAGGACGGCAGTTGGCCGACTCACCGTCCTTACAGAAGCAGGACAAGACGGAGGCGTATCGTGTGTGTCCTACACACGCCTGCCAGCTCACCGACGCGGGATAAAATCCGATCCCACCAAGCGAGGCCACGGTGGCGGCCAAAGTTCGCCGGTAACCCTGAGGTTATCCTTTCGAAGGTTACCCGGGGTGCCCGGCAATGGACACATGGGGAGGACACCGTGTGGTTTTAGTCGGTCCGATTCCGACACGCCCAGCCCTTCGTTGGCACCGATGGGGTGAAGCCCGTGGGGGTTACAATACGTAAAAGACAGTCCTTGTCCAGTCTTTCAAGAGAGTACCGGAAATCGAACATTTGAAAACTCTGGCTAAGAAGATTCATCAAACCCATACGTGTGTGGTATCTATGGATAGGTCTTCAAAAATGATATTGAGGTTTCTAATATCATTTTTTTCTCCACTGAATAGTTGGCAAGAGAGACACTTCCAAAGTGGTAAAATGTATGTCCCCCCCCCCCTGTAACTTCTAAAATAAGAGAATGATAAAACTAAAAAAAAATTATGATATACATTACTATATAAACTTCCACCGAAAATTGGTTTGAACGAGATCTTTTTTTTTTTTTTTTTTTATCGTGCGGAAATCCCTTCGGATACCCCCCCGCGTGCCAGCGGGGGCGGTTATGTCGGGCTTGAACCGACTAAAACCGCACGCCATCTCGGGTCTACAGACGCCGGGGTGTAAGGTTGCCCATAGAGCATATCCCTCGCACCCCGGGATTTGAATGAGATCTAGTAAGCAGTTTTTTTTAATACGTCATACATCGTAAACTGCAATTTACCTTTCATTCAATCAACTCAAATTTATAATTAAAAAAAAAAACATGTTACTTGCTGCTACGGAACCCTTCATGGGCGAGTCCGACTCGCACTTGGCCGCTTTTTTAAACCAAACCAGATAACTAAACCATAGAATTGATAAAGATAACTACTAACCATTTTTGGTTACAAAGTTGTCATTAGGATTTACTTAAATATATAACTAAAATAAATGTTATCAATAACAGGTGGACAGTCGTATAAAACGTACTGGTGATGGCAGTCACTTCAAAGTTGGAACCGACGAAGCTCGAGCAGCTGTGAAAGTCTCATGGGGACCTCTGCATCCTTTGAACCCTTCTTATAATAGTACGCTTAAGGCGCCAGATGCAATTTTGAAACCAGGTGGATTACCTCTCTGCCATGAAAATGATATTCTAAATTTGATATTGTGAAAAGAATTTCAAGTCAAGAATAAAATTACCTTTAAATTTTCGTAAGCTAAAGTTAAAAAATAAATTACCTGAATCGGTCCTTGGTATGCCTGACAATAAATTTAAAACCTTTGTTAAGACCACCTTATGTAAAAAAGCATACTATAGGACAGATGATTACCTTAAAGACAAAAATGTCTGGCTTGAGCATGGTGCAGGCCCCTCTTAATGCTACAACTATAGCATAATATTGTAGTAGGCAACCTTTTTTTTTTTTACCATATTTTAACTTTTTTAAATTATTTTAACGTTTAACTTAGGTTAAATTTTTATTTTAACTTTTGTTTTTTTTATATACCTTTATTTATCTTGACACGAGACAAAAATGTACATTCGTCCATATTTAGTCTTAAGAAATCACTATTTATAATATGACGTCTCGAAAATGCCGCAGTGGAGTTTGTTGCGCCGTTTCTTCTCCACTAGGGCCTAGGAAGCGGTGGTAAACTTAGTTTTAAGCAGATTTTGACGTCAAAAAGATGTAATTACGTTGCACTATTTTGAAAAATAAAGACTTTGACTTTGACTTTGACTTTAATCTTAATTATTTAATTGTGTTCAACAATTGCTTAGTACATAACTAAGTCAGTACTATATCTATTGCGTAATATAACTAAATTACTATTTAAACACTTGAATATATCAACTGTGATATTGTTAAAAGTAACCGCGAATATTAAACATTGAAATAAAATTATTTTTAACGGATTTTATAGCTATTTATTTTGTTTTTTATCGTTTACATTATTTCCGATGCTTCGGTTGTTATTTGCATATACGATTGGATTGTTGTAGGTGTTTTGTGTGTTAGTTTCATTTAAAAACGTAAACGCTCGTAAAAGCAAACAATGCGTTTTCGTACAATGAAAATGATTTTGCGATGGTCCAACAATAGTGTTGCACATAATATTGATAAGTTCACTTAATCAATAATTTGTGAGTGGTCAATACTTCAGTAGATCAATATTAATTGGTTTAACGACTTAATATCCGATATAGCGGAAAAATCTTAATACAGACATTAGATTCCTATAGATTTAGATAGTGAAAAGAGAACATTTAGAACGGGACTTGAATCCGCGACCATTCCCTTACAGAGGGAATGCTCTGATCAACTGAGCTACCTAGACACGTCCAAGATATTCGAAATTCTGTGATATATTATTCTTCTCGGGGCGACGCTGGAGCCATATACCGTAATTCTTGTAAACTATGGAAACAAAATGAAAGATTTTACAATCATTTTTAAATTCATTTTACTCCGCCACATTAATTCAATGAAGTTTTGAAGCAATTAGTATGCTAACTTTTCCTATAGATTAAGATCAGAAAAAGAGAAAATCTAGGACGGGACTTGAACCCACGACCAATCCCTAATTGGGGGAATGCTCTACTGCTGCTACTACAACTGAGCTACCTAGACACGTCCCAGATATTCGAAATTCTCCGATATATAATATACGTCTCGGGGCGACGCTGGAGCCATCTACCGTTAGACATTAGATTGTCGATCACACACGTACTAATCTCGTTTGGTTATTAGTCCGCTTGAATCGAATCCAAAAGCATGAAACTTTTGTAGCAACAACTACAGTACTTACCTGACAATGGACAAATTCCAATTGTCAAAATTCAAATAAAAAAATTAAAATTGAAGAAATGTTATTGTTTAAATCTTTGAAACACAAAAGAACAAGTTCAGTCATAGTTCAAATTACTTAAATGCAGAAGACCCTTGAACGAACCACTTATAAAACAATGAAGCCATGATGAAACAATCATTAATATAAACGCGGTGGTCTGCGGCAGGTACGAATAAAATTGAACAATGAGTGTTCGTGACAATCTCTTTTATAAAGAATCTGGTGTCTGTGAAAAACCTAATCTCAACAAAATGGAAAATATGCATAAAAGTATTAAAAAACAAGAATCTCAAATCACCAAATATATAGGAACCGATTACTCATATACCCATGAAATAGTGTGGAAAAACGCTATGGGGTTTTTAATTCTACATTTACTCGGTGTGTGGGGTACAGGTATTGTGCTATGTGGACAAATTTACCTTAACACCTTTTTGTGGAGTAAGTCGATTATTATTATTTCTAGAAGCCTTCCAATAAGGATTATTTTTGTTTTTGTTAAGTTAACAGTGAGAGTCATGCCGGTAGTGTAGTAGGTAGGGTTTGCAATTATATCTTCTTAATCAGCCATTATATTACCGCCGATGAACTCGATCAATATTGCATCACACATTTTTTTGTGTTTATCAACTTACTTTTATCTAATATATATTGATTTCAGTGTGTTTTGTGTCGTATGCTGGCTCAGAAGGCGTAACTATTGGAGCTCATAGATGTTTTACGCACAAGTCCTTTAAAGCTACACCATTTCTAAAAGCTATACTCATAACACTGCAGACGATAGCTGGTCAGGTAAATATTATTTTTTAGTTTGACTTAGCCACGTGATCACTATCTACGTGAAAATAATCTAAAATCTATACTTACATAATATATCTATAATATTTTATTATCCTGATTGAGTGATTCATGATAAACGCAGAGCCTTAACTACCGGGGCTTCAAAATGTATATTTTGGCAGTCGATGCCAATTATGTCGTAAGCATCCTCTAAGGAACGATTTTTGTATGACTTTCGGCCTCGGTCTTCTACTATAATCTTTCCTTGTAAATTCACAAAGTTCTGATCCGTAGTTGCATTTGCCAAGTCGAAACTTTAACCCTTACCTTTAAATGCATATTGGTTAAAATCGTGCTAACTACTGAGTTGTTGGCGGAAACTTAGGAAACGCCATATTATAGATTTTTGTAAATGTCACTCTTAAGGGAGTAACATAAGGGTTGACCGGTTGTTTGGAAATCCTATCAATTTCAATGTAAGAAGCACGAAATTTAATATAGGTAGTAGCCTACTTCTAGTAAAAATAAAAATTAAAGAAATTTAAGAACCATGCATTTCATTATTTAAGATGATAAATTTTGTGAGTGTATTTGAGTAGTTCACTTAATAGTTTAGATTCGAAATTAGTATTAATATGTAAACTATTATAAAATTGTAAATTAGCATCTGAAGCAGCTAGTAATTGAAATAACTTTTTGTCGCTAAATAGGTATATATATATAGGTATATACATAATAGTTATTTCTTGCAGAATTCTGTTTTCATATGGAGTCGTGATCACCGTTTGCACCATCGTTATTCTGATACGGATGGTGATCCTCATAACTCGAAACGTGGCTTTTTCTTCTGTCACATGGGATGGCTCATGACCAAGAAACACCCTTACGTCATAGACCTCGGCAGAAGGATTGACATGAGTGATTTGCAGGCTGACTGGATGGTTATGTTCCAGAAGAAGTAAGTAATGAACTTTGTTTTGATACCTGTAGACTGATTAAAATTTGTAGCTATGAAACCTGCAAATAAAACAAAATAAACGTATACATAAGGATCATAGAGACAGGAGCGGTGGTGGTCTAAGGCATTGGACTTGTAATTGATAAGTTGGGCGCTTGAAACCCTGACCAGTTTACCACCACCAAACGTACAATTTAACTTAACGAGAATACTAGTTAATTTGTGGCCAATGTCGCCCATGGCCACTAGTTAGTTGTACAGGTCTAATTAATAATATTTTGTTTCAGATACTATTACTACTTATACTTTGTACTAGCTGTATTCATTCCCGTATGGGTGCCAGTATACTTTTTTGGAGAAAACATGTGGAAATCCCTGCTGGTGTGCTATTTCGCTCGTTATATTTTGTCTTTGAATGGAACCTGGCTTGTTAACAGCGCGGCGCATCTCTATGGGACTAGGCCTTACGATCAGTGCGTATAATAGTGCGAATATACACACTGTATGTAGTAAACAGTGTGTATATTCCATGGTAATTTTGTACCTTTCATGATCTGCAGATTTTTGTATCCAAACCAATTCGAACTAATCCCACATTAATATGACTATGTGGCTTTCCACTATCATGGCTCCAGCCAATCAATCACCGTGGCTCAGGGAGCTGTAAGACTAGAAGTATCGCTCTGTATTAAAAAAAACCTTCAATGATTTTATTCCGAATGAATATACTGATTCCACAAAACTGCAGCACGAATAATGATGGTAATCATCGATCATCGTATCGAATTTGATTTAACATATTTCTTTTTACAGGAACTTACAACCTGTAGAATCCTGGTTCGTCTCAATGATAAGTCTAGGTGAGGGTTGGCATAACTATCACCACGCGTTCCCTTGGGACTACAAAGCTGCTGAGCTTTCGATGCACTTCAATCAGTCAGCCAGTATCATTAGGTTCCTCGAGAGCATTGGACTTGCTTATGATTTGAAGACTGCTTCACCCGAATTGGTATGTTGTAAAAGTTCACTGGATATAGACATCGCTCAATATACGCCACAACACCCGAACATAAAGCTCATTTAAGCTTAGCTATTTTTACATATAATAACTTAACAATACAATGTTAATAACAGGTGGCCAGTCGTATTAAACGTACTGGCGACGGCAGTCACTTCGAAGTTGGTACAGACGAAGCTCGAGCAGCTGTGACGACTTCATGGGGACCTCTGCATCCTTTGAACCCTTTTTATAATAGCACGCTTATGGCGCCAGATGCCATTTTGAAACCAGAAGGATTACCACTCTACCATGAAAAGGATATTCTAAATGTGGATGTTGTGAAAAGAATTTCTGGTCAAGCATAAAATTACCATCAAATACTTGTAGTCTGAAGTTTAATCAAGAAGTGAAATAGTTATTACCAGATGCTTACAAAATACAATATTAATAGATCTAGAACCCGAATTGAAAACAAAATAGGTATATTAATTTTAATAGTATAATTAAACCTAAATTGAATACTTAGCTATATAGATATTGATTACAGAATCGTAAATATCTCGCACCCTGCAAAACAAGGACCAAACAAGTTTTTATAGTTAAGCTTACAGAAATTATAAAAGTTGCTTCCTTTGTGACTCAGATATCGTTGAAAACCTAATAACTTGTGTAATTGGATTCAGGATTTCGCAGTTCTGACTGAATTAGATTTGATACGTTTAGTGGCTAGAAGAGAAGTAAAATAGGCGTAGTATCTGATATAATATTGTTGTAGATACTTATCTAGTAGTTATAAATATTTCCTAATGATCTGATAGTTATTAAGATAAATAAATAAATTGAAAACACATCTTCATTTTATGTCATGTACTTTAGCGCAATATGTTTTACTCCTAGAAAATAAAGTTTAATTACAGAAATTACTGATTTTGATTGATCCTTACTACTCATGTTACGTAGTGTTAGGTATACCTTTACAATAAGCGTAAGATCTCAAAAACCCCAATTACAATATTCAATTATAAAACTATGATAATGGGCCTACTTGCCCGAATATTGCTAATCCGATCCAGATATACTTAATCACAATACATTTATAGGTACTTAACCTAAAAAACATGCGTTGACCGACCTTGAATAAAACAATGTACCTTAATTCTGTTAATGCAACAATTAACACGCATAGTTCAAGTTCTTTCAGGTATTGAATAAAATAACAAAACATTGCTGATAATCATTTTAAGATAGCAGTTTAACAGGATCAAAAACGATGACTACTCAAAGGTTTGAGCACTGTACTAAAAATAACTTGCTCTTACTATGTTAAATAACTGACAACATCTTTTTAACCGACTTCAAAAAGGAGGAGGTTCCATGTTTGTCTGTAGCTATTTTTTTACCCGACTGCGCCAGAAGTATGTTGTTTTTTTCGACAGTGTGTATGTATAATTTTTTGGCGCTAAAATGTATGTTGCTAAAATATATTTTCACTCAAACTTATCGAGTAGGGTATCAAAAAAAAACCGGCCAAGTGCAAGTCGGACTCGCCCATGAAGGGTTCCGTAGCAGCAAGTAAATTTGTTGTATGTGAGCTGATTGAATGAAAGGTAAATTGCGGTTTACGATTTATGACGTATTAAAATAAAACTACTTTCTAAATCTCATTGAAACCAATTGGAAGTGTGGCAACAAAGTGGAAGTTTACATAGTAATGTCCATCAAATATTTTTAGATTTATTATTCTCTTATTTTAGAAGTTACAGGGGGGGCGGGCACACATTTTACCACTTTGGAAGTGTCTCTCGCGCAAACTATTCAGTTTAGAAAAAACCGGCCAAGTGCGCGTCGGACTTGCACACCAAGGGTTCCGTACAAACCTGTAGGTATATAAGTAAAAGTTCACCCATTACGACAATCGAGTCATAGTTATGGTATTTTATTGAAAATAAGTAGTACTTTAAAATTTTCAAAAATATTTTTATTTGATGGTGTAACTAAAAATTTACGGTTTTCGCAATTTTTCCTTAATCTGTACTATATGACGTTACTTCGTACCAAATTTCAAGATTCTAAGTTCACGGGAAGTACCCTGTAGTTTTGGATTCCCGTGCGAGGTTCGAAAATTTGCGGAAATTTGCGGCATAAACGGCTGTATCTTTTGATTGCTTTGGCTAAGTTTAATTGTTTCACAGCTCCAAGGGACAGTAGACCTCAATATTAGATATAAATTTCAGTTTGATACCTCCACGCGTTCCTGAGAAAAACGGTCTTGACAGACGGACGGACGGACAACGAAGTGATCCTATAAGGGTTCCGTTTTTTCCTTTTGAGGTACGGAACCCTAAAAAATTATATTAGAAACCCCAATATCATTTTTGAAGATCTATCCATAGATATAGGCAAACGTATGGGTTTGATGAAAAAAAAATTCAAAGAAGTCACCAAGTTTAAAGTATGAGGAACCCCCAAATTTTTTTGTTTTATTTTCTATTTTTTTGTGAACATCTTAATGCGGTTCACATAATACATCTACGTACCAAGTTTCAACAGCATAGTTCTTATAGTTTCGGATAAAAGTGGCCGTGACATACGGACGGACAGACAGACACACAGACAAACATGACGAATCTATAAGGGTTCCGTTTTTAGCCATTTGGCTACGGAACCCTAAACAAAATGAAGAGCTTTGAACCCTTCAAAGCCCTTCATTTTGTTTTTGGTTTAAAAAAAATATAAAATTTAACCGACTTCAAGAACCAAGAAAGAATTGAAAAGTGTAAAATACCTGAATTACAGATTTAATTCTAAAGATATAAAAACACATAGACTTTTCTGTTGAAGTCCCGAAACACAACGTTACAAAGCATCATAAGTTCAATAGGGTCGTCTACCCGTATGAACGCACAATATACCCGCACGCACAGAGTAATTATAATATACTACGCACGTGATCGGCTGTACTTAGCTGCAGATTCAAACATTTTTATCGCTTGCATGGGGAGACTCATGATGTGGCGGCAGTGAACCTACCCTGTTTACTTAATTCATATTTGGCTTAGCACCAACTTTAACAGAAAACCTTACGTGTTTTTTTATTTTATTAAATTAGTTTATTTTACGTAAAGTAATGCACTTTTTTATTTAAATTATCGTTTCACTTAGCTGTACTAACAAAATGGAGTGTGAATAAAGCTAATAAAAATATCTTTAATTTAAGGGATTAAAAAAATAATAATTAAGCGATCTAAAGAAAAAATCACTCAATTTTTTTTATCTTTATTACTATCACGTCTTCGTTTTCGGAGCGTTTCCCTAACACCCGGTATTCATGTTGTTAGCTTTTTTGTAGAAATAATAATCTTAGCCTAAGAGCGGCGCAATACCTACTCCAACATGAGATTTGACCAAATACCAAGTAAGTAACGCGAACCAAATTTAACGCCTTCTCTTTAGCTTCCCTAATCTTGATGAACCAAGTGTTATGAGTTCATCGTCTTCGATTGAACTGTTAAATATTATGTTATGTTAATCTTGAATATTATAAAAATTTCTTCCACATTGTTTTCTACATCACACTATCGTCATCGATTTCATAATTCAATTGCTCAAGAACAACCTCCCTTTCTTCCCGTCTAGCATTATCTTGTTCAAAATAGGACGCATGGGCATTTTAATTACATCCACGTCCCTTTTCTGCCGACTTCAACAATTAGGAGGTTCTATATTCGTCTATATCTAAGTTTTTTGTATGTTCATCGATATTTCCGTCTTTGAAGAACGGATTTTGAAAATTATTTTTGCATTGGATTCGGTTTAACTCCAAGTTGGTCCATAATAAATTTTATTAGAATTGGACCTCGAACTCCGAAAATGCAGCAGGAAACTCCTCAAAATCAAACAAAAAATGAGAAATTATCGGATAGTTGGATTGGATAGTTTGGGAAGGATAGATAAATATTATGTACCTACTCGATTTTTATTTATTAAATACTTGCTGATGCCTGCGGCTCCACCAGCGCGCAGGGCAGTTATCGTCTTTGGGTCAAATCTGCGATTCTACTTAACCCATTGCAATCAAAAATATATTTTTTAAATAGTCTGACATAGACCTTTCTAATACAGAAGAACCGCATCAAAATCTGTTCAGTAGTTTCTGCGTCTATCATAAGCAAACAGACCAGAATTCCAAAAAAAATACGACTACTTACTTCACAAGTAACTAAAACATTAGTATAACGCACTTTCATGGGAAAACTTATACCTTATTGGCTACCTTAGGGCTGACATTACAGTATACAAGTACAAGTACACATTTATTTCTAACTAGAAGTAGAAACAAATTTTGAAAATGACGGACCGTTCAATACACTTATCAACAACCTTAGTCGAGAGGAGTTACACATGTATATAATATACATGTATATATATATATACATATATATATATATATATATATATATATATATGTATGCATACATAAAAGAATTCAACTGTTGTGTAAACCAAATACCAAAATAACACAAAAACAAATTTAAACTAAAAACTAAGAAAACATGGGCACTTTTTATTTCGCAGTCCGATAAACAACCAATTTTTAACCGTTGTTTATAGGTTGTCAACAGTTGTTTTGAATAAGGCTGGGTTGCGCGGAGGATATGGCATCATAGACCACATTCACACAGTGAGGCAGATTATACAGAAGTCTGAAGAGTATAATCAGCCCCTGTGTCTCGCTTTTGTGGCGTTGTCTCTCGGTGAATGCGCCACGGATACTTACCAAAGCACTCGTGTCCGGTAATCATCTGTGACATCCGGTAGGAGAGGACACCGCAGTGCCCTTCCAACCACTCCTTCATGACCGGCCTCACTGCCGGAATGGGGGCTTCTCCCCACCTCGGTTGCTCAAGTCGCACCTTCCATGTCTCCATGAGTTACTGGTAGAGCTGGGACCGCTGGGCCTCGATTTCTCGGGGTCCCGGCCTGTGCCGGCTCCACCTGCTCCAGCGCCTCCTTTACCATTGATAAAACAACGTAAGGGCCCTCGCTTCCAGGTCCCATGTAGGGGTCCCGGCTAGGAGACATGCCGCCTCGACGGAAATCGTGCGGTAACCCCTTATGGCTAGCGTTTACAACGGCTAGCGTTGTGGCTAGCGTTTACAACGGGCTGTGCAAAACAGCCACATTGCCGGCCGTCAGACGTCCCGCCCATACGGGGGCCCGTTTGTTCTGCATTATGTTCATCTCCATACCAATGCTAAACTTAGGAGATATATTCGAGCTCGTAGCTTCAGAAACCTATTTAATTGTTTCTTGTAGTATTAATACTTGTGCAATGTTTTCTTCCGTAGGGACATGTGGCTAAGTAATAACCGAGTACCTAAGTAGTAACCATTTACTGACTTAACCTTTGAAATACCTGTGTTCACATCATTTTATATCAAATTTATAAATAACTATTACATAACTTAATGATAAGTATATATTCAGTAACAGAATTTAAAATAAAAACGTTAGTAATAGTAAGTTCAAGTCATATGTGCCACGTTTTTTTTTTTAATGTGCGGAAGTCCCTTCGGATACCCCCCCGCCGGCTAGCGGGGGCGGTTATGTCGAGAAAATCTGTTATCTAAATAATAGCTGTATCATTATCATCCACTTGATATAAGAAACACTTCAGTAAATTGATTTTCTTATTTTTCTACACTTGGGTGCACGACAGAACGAGTGGTGAAAAAGGCGCTAGATGGCGTTGTCTAGCAAACACATTTCAAAAAGTGCTCCACAATGTTTATTTGTTTTAATTAAACTAAAGCAACAAAAACGAGTTTAATGCTTGTTAATCAGTGTTAAATAATCCAATACGAATGTGGAAATGTTATCTCAGCACATACTACAATGACTTTGAAGTATCTAGTGAAATAAAATCTCTTATACTAGGACTGCAAGGCGAATCGCTGCTTGCAATGTTGAGCTGAGTGAGACATCGTGATTCTTGTCGGGTCGGTATCAGAAAGGCTGAATCGCAAATTGACCACGTCGCCCTTAGTCCACATCTCAAAATGTCTAAATCTCAAAACACATGAATCGCAAAATGACTACATCGCTTTTAAACCACATCTCGTAAAGTCTGAATCTCAAAACATCTAAGTCGCAAAATGACTACATCGCAAAAAGTCCGAATGGTTGTGTACTTACATATACCAGGTGGATATCAGAACGACTAAATTGATTAAATATTGCTTAAAAGTGAACGATATTATAACATGTATTATACTTTGCCCAAAATGTGATTTTAAAATTGTTTGTTCACTTGTAGGTTTGTCTGTTTGTTCGAGTATCAAATAGATCGATATGGTTGTAGTTTAGTGTAACGGAAGAGTGAATGTAGGAGAAGCAAGCAGGGCAAGTAAAACATATACAGCATTAAACATTTATTTTTGAAAGACAAAAATATATTTTTAGAAAAAGAAAGAAAACCGTCTTCAAGACCATATGTAACTTAAACTAAAACGTAGAAAAGAAGTGTAACCTATTAGTAGTTAAGCTTATGTTTTAGGTGATAAATATTTAAAACGAAGGTAAGCGGCGTAATATTATCATCCATTCGGAGTTTTATAAGCTCCCGTCGTTATTTTCTGTTAAAAAGTATTGCCTTTTTTCCTGCTTTCTGTTTTGAAAAAGCTCCTCTCGCTATCATATCTTTTTTCAATTTCTACAAAAAGTGCACCAGTGTGGTTTTTTTTATTCGAACCCCAAGACGACGGTGCCAAGCTTCCATTGCATTATTGACTCGGTGTCTCTCATAACAACATGATATCATTTTTTTATTTATAAGCCACTGTTTTTCAAAATAGGTTATGAATGCACTCATTCCTTCACAGTTTACCGCGTAGTTCACTTTCGAGTTCCAGCCAATATTCATTAATGATGATGGTAACAGTGGTAAATTACATACCAGTCCAGCAACTTCTTTTCCTTTATTTGTAGTTGTCAGCTGCGTTTCATCTGCTTTTTTTCAGATAGCTTTTGAAAAGTGGAATAAGCATCCTGTTATTTTACCATGTCGGAAAACTTCTTTGAACGCGTTCATTTATGCTAATTCAAAATCATATTTATATTTGTTAATTTTGATCCCCAACACATCACGTACCAATGTGAATAGAGGACAATATGTTGCTTGCGTCTTATTCGGTACCAAAGCATACAGCATCGGAAGAACATTCGTAGTTTGCTCATCACTCGCCCCATCCACATGAATGAAAAAAAGCTGGTAGAATGGAATAGGCACCGGCTTAAATATCCCTTCGCCAATAAAAGTTTTATTTAGAGAGCTCTGTAACTGTGCAAAGTTTTTGCATATCTTAGAAGCAATAAAAAATATCTTATTATGAAAATCCAACTCATATTCGCTGGCCAAAAATTATGCTTGATAATGTTTGGGATTTCTACATCAGTAGATTTAGAAACTTGGGTAGTGTTTACTTCCAAAAACCGTGTTCTATGTAATGTATCCCTCACAGATTCAAAAGTCGCATTATCTTCTTCTTTGACGTACCTATTTAAGCACAGTTTTTTCATAAAGTTTTCTCACTCTCCCCATGCTTTTGCATACTTTATCCTTTGCTGCGTGGACAATGATGTCCCTTTTTTGTTTTGCAGGATTTGCCTCACAACTATGAATGCTTTCACGGATTATTTCACTTTTGTTAGCATTTAGGGTAATTGATGCATTCAGTGACTGCACTTTTTTCGATTTGCACATTGCCGAAAAGAATTTTGCGATACATTATTTTTTACCCAATTATAGCGATAACCGTTGCATAAAACAGCCGGTCTATTTTTGTTATTAGAAATAAATATAATTTCAGTGTTAGACATGTCATGTGATCATAAGATCACAATATAAAAACTACGTTATTTATGTAATCGTTTTGTGGCGATACCACGTGAAAAACAACAAGCTGAACTACAACCGTCGACTATGTCACAACTACCACGTGATTCCTACGTCACAATCCTGCATCGCGAAAATGTAGTTCGCGCGCTGAGTAACATATATACAACATCCCAACGACAACCGTTGGGTCTAGGCCCGCCAGGCGTGATCACCTTGCCTGGTCGGAGGATCCTTCTTTTATTGGAGGAGCATCACACCCTATTCCTCCACAGTTTTTGGTGACAATAATTATATTAAATATGTTGAACGAATGACACATGCTTCAATTGTTTTACTTCCTATCAATATTTCTAAGTGGCCAAGCATGAAATCATCAACATTATGAACCAAAGAGATTTATTTGTATATGTAAGTACACAACCGTTCGGACTTTTTGCGATGTAGTCATTTTGCGACTTAGATGTTTTGAGATTCAGACGTTACGAGATGTGGTCTAAAAGCGATGTAGTCATTTTGCGATTTAGGTGTTTGGAGACTTAAACATTTTGAGATGTGGACTAAGGGCGACGTGGTCAATTTGCGATCCAGCCTTTCTGATACCGACCCTTCTTGTCCAATAGATTTGACCGCTATTGCGGAATCAGATTTTGAAAATTTTGAACAGTGATCATTCCTCCGTGGCAAGTCCGATTTTGAAAATTATTTTTGAAAGTCACAGCTCTGGACATGTTTTCTGAGAGTGTAAAGTTTGGTCACAGTGTCTCGAGCGGTTATTATGTAATTCCATCTGGATTTTTTTTAACGGTGATCATTCCTCTATGGTAGCATTAATTTTTTCAAACGCTCGACTTCGTCTCACTCAGCTCAATTAAGGTGTTAAAACATTGTGTACATAATTAAATAATGCATTATAACAGTGAAACGTGAACCTATATGAATAAATGCGCCCAAATGAAGTGTAAGAACGACCAAAAGTGCAATAATTAAGTTATTCGGTAGTCTAACAAGTCATAGGAATGTTAGAAAAAATTCCTTAATCGTGAGTCACACAGGTATTCAAATACTTAGGCACTAAAATATAGTAGTTTATAATTTCAACGTTTGGAGTAAGTTACATCGTGGCGTGGTGGTTCATGGCTCTGGTTTGGCATTTGTTGAGAAATTGACGCCGTCGGTTCGAAACGTAGCGTTCAAGAAATTTCTTTTTTTGATAAAGACAAAAACATCATCTCACAATATTTGGTAGAAATAAGAGACCAAATAATTTAAGAAATCGATTGATACAATATAGCGCCATTTAAAGCGCGATCTATTGGAGAATAGTTTAATTAGTTAAACCACTTACCAATAATCTTAAGTTCACTACGCATTACGATTAGTCATAAAAAGACGCCACTAACATAACTGCATGAACCATAAATTAAATATGGAACAAGCAAATAATATCACCTTAAGACGTCCACGACAACTTAAGTCAAGAACGAAATCAGTCGAAAGCCTGGAAAGACGCGGCTCCTTAGATAGTCCTATGTCAGAAGAGTTATTATCAAAAAGCTTGGATTTATCGACTCATGCATTTGGATTTGAAACTCGAAATTGATGGTATAATATCAAATCTTGAAACCACACAAAATGAGCTTGAAAATGTAATTATTGAAAATAATGATTTAAAAAAACATATTATGCAACTAAATCAGGAAATCAATATTTTGAAAACAGTCCAGTAACATCAGTAAAAAAAAGCGCACGGAAAAATCGCATAAACAGACGCCGTTTAACAGATAGCTTCGGAAATAGTCCACTGATCTGTTCAAAAAACTTAACACCTTCCAATAGTTCATCAACTGAAAAAAACCCTACCCCGCCGCCTAGTAGTAAGAATCAACCTAAAAAAGGAAACCAGCAACAGGAAACAGGTGTACAAAAAAGTGCAACCGACGAGTGTTCATCTTTGGAGGACAACAATGTGTAGGCCTTCCAAAGCAATTGATAAAATCAAGATACAAAAATCCTTATGAGCAGTACAACTTTATATCCTTTATAAAAACGCACGCGTCGACAGTGGAAATATTGTTGAGTGCCAAGTTGTACGATATTACAATAGACGATCGCATTATTTTGTCGGTTGGGGAACATGACTCGAACCCACATTATATTATGTGTAACTTAGGTGTATTTTTAAGCCAGATAAAGTGTCCTGTTTTTATTCTTAGAGTATATAGAAACATGTATTTAAATGAATTTAAATTGAATAACATATTAAAATTCACATATACTCAAAATAAAAATGCATAGTTTATTCAATGTAAATATTATGATGATCGCCATAGGAAAAATCTCTGTAATGAAATTAATTATGTAATGGATCAAATGTACTATAATACCTTTTTGTTATTCAAGCAATCAAGTCAATATAGACATTCAGGGGCAAATGCGACTTCTAGACATAAATTAATATTAGATAAAAAAGACATTCAAAATGTAAGTACATTTCATAAATCTTGCAGCACTAATGCCACTAGTTTTACAAAACCCGCAGTAGCTACCGATGATAAATCAACCCAAACAGAACTTTCTACCTCACCAATCAATAACGATCACAACAACACCTTTTTTCGTGACTAATACTGTTGAAAACACTTATTTTAGAGTATTACATCAAAATGTTGCCGGACTTTTTGACAAAAGACACTTTCTGGAATTTCACCTTTTTGAACTCAGGAAGGACAAAAGGGATCCAGAGGTAGTAAGTTTGTCTGAAATATTTGTAGGATTCCCAAGTAGGGTCTTATTGCCATTGATGGTTATGTGTTAGCTACCTCTTACTGCAGAAAAAATTATAAAAAAAGAGGAGGAGTATGTGTACTCGTAAAACATGGCCTTAACTACAAGGAAATACAGGTAACCAAGAGCTTGGCAATGGATAACAGCTTTGAGTGTTGCGGTATTGACGTCACTGAGCATAAAATTATTATTATTTGTCTGTATAGAACTCCTGACTCCGATACAAATATCTTTTTTACACAATTAAATAAATTACTACAGCAACTTCTTTATAAATGTGACAAGAAAATTATTTTGGCGGGGGATTTAAATATCAACACACTAAAATTTGAAAAAGCCACATTAGAATTCCTAGATCTGATAAAAAACCATGACTTGACATTGCATATAAAAGATCCAACCAGGAAAAAAAATTGTATTGACCATATCATCAGCAACTTGCAAATAGCAACTGGTGAACTTTTGCATCGGGGTTTGTCGGGTCACAATACGGCACAGTTGCTTAACATACCTTTAAAAAGGAAAAACTGTACTTGTGTACCTGTACATTACATTACAGTTAGAGACTATAGTAAGACCAATATCTTGAAATTCAGGGAGTGCTTAACAAATCTATCCTTTCAGAAGGTTTACAACGGTTCAGATGTAAACGTCGCGTATAAAAACTTCCATGACTTAATAGGGTTGTTCTATGACCTTTGTTTTCCTAGCATAAGAGTCAAAATATGTAACAAAGGTCGCCGTTCACGGTGGATAACTAAAGGGTTACGAAAATGTTGTAAAACAAAAAGGATGCTCCGTTTTAAGTACTACGGTGACAGCTCTATCTATATATATATAAAAATGAATCGCAAAATGTGTTGGTATGCGCATAACTCAACAACGCCTGGATCAATTTGACCAATTCTTTTTTTTAAATGTTCGTTGAAGTCCAAGGATGGTTTTTACGGAGAGAAAAGTTTAAAAATTGCATAAGAAAATTACAGGCATGTTTGGGATAAATAGGTGCCACGGGGCGAAGTATGCCACGCGCGAAGCCGAGTGGGACAGCTAGTAGCTAATAAAAGAATATATAAGCAATACACAAAACTCTTAAGATGTTGTATAAATACATCTATCAAAATTCATAATGATAAATTAATTAATAATAGTAAGAACATATGTAAGTCTTCATGGAATTTAATAAAAACGGAATCTGGTAACATTTATTTATTTATTTATTATCATAAATTGCAAATACAGGTAGATACAGGATGTTATTTGGGTGCTTGGTTGGGGACCTCCACGCGGTGCACCCTGGGCAACGGAGACGGCAGCGCCTCTCTCCTAGGGTGGGAGAGACGCTGCCGCCTACGGCCAACTCCGACCGAGGCGAGGACGGCCCTGTTAAGGGCTGTTTGGAAGCTTTCCACGTGTCCCTCTGATTAGCAGAGGGCACAGTGGAGAGCAAGTAAGGGGGCCATCTCGAAACCGGAGATGGCCCAGGGTCAGTCGGGGTGCGAGGGATATGCTCTATGGGTAACCTTACACCCCGACGTCTTACGACCCGAGACGGCGTGCGGTTTTAGTCGGTGCAAGCCCGACATAACCGCCCCCGCTGGAGACTCCCCGCTCTCCAGCGGGGGCGGTATCCGAAGGGATTTCCGCACGAAAAAAAAAAAAAAAAAAATGTAGATACAGGATGTCATATTCTTAGATTAGGGTAACACTGTATTTAGCCTTGCGGCATGCAATATTTTAACTTTAAAGGTTAAGAAATTTAAATGTAACACATTAACAACAATAAATTAAACACATTAATCAAATTATAACTTATATATGTCGGCGCAAATACGCTAAAATTAATCGTTAATGACTTTCATTTGATTATAAAATCAATCTTAAGTGTTAGGCAACCTAATGTGTCGCCAGTGGCGCAAGGAGGCGCTGGAGCGGGGCCATAGGCCGGAGCCCCGAGAAATCAGGGCTCAGCGGTCCCTGCTCCGCCAGGAACTCATGGAGACATGGAGGGTGCGACTTGAGCACCCAAGGTGGGGGGAATCCACCATTGCGGCGGTGAGACCGATCATGAAGGAGTGGTTGTAGAGGGACCATGGGGACCTCTCCTACCGGATGTGCCAGATGGTTACCGGACACGGGTGTTTCGGTAAGTATCTGTGGCGCATCCACCGGGAGACAACGCCGCAGTGCCAGCACTGCGAGGATCCTGGCGAAGACACGGCGCTCCACACGTTGGTGGAGTGCCCTGCGTGGGCGAGTCAACGCCGGGATCTCGTTGCGGTCCTGGGCGTGGACGTTCTCTCGTTGGAGACCATGGTGAGGGCCGTGGTCTCCGACGGGAGCAAGTGGCACGCCGCCGCCTCTTTCTGCGAGCAGGTAATGCGCGCGAAAGAGACGGCGGAGAGGGAGCGGGAAAGAACCCTGCCCCCCGAGTTTCGCAGTCTACGGCGAGGACGCCGCAGACTCATCTACGCCCGGGACTACCGACCTCCATGATCGGGGCCTGAGGACGGCAGTTGGCCGACTCGCCGTCCTTACAGAAGCAGGCCGTGGCGGAGGCGTGTCGTGTGTGCCCTACACACGCCTGCCAACTCATCGAAGCGGGATAAAACCCGATCCCACCAGGCGAGGCCGCGGTGGCGGCCAAAGTCCGCCGGCAACCCTGGGGTTATACTTTCGAGGGCTTACCCGGGGTGCCCGGCAACGGACACTTGGGGAGGACACCGTGCGGTTTTAGTCGAGACACGACATAACCACCCCCGCTGGCCAGCGGGGGGGTATCCGAAGGGATTTCCGCACGTAAAAAAAAAAAAAAAAAAAAAAAAACCTAATGTGTCGTAAAATGAATGTGCAATCGATTATTTTAGAATAATCTTGGTTTAAGTAATTGTTGGCAATAAGTTTGTAATTACAGATGATTGATTATTTGTTTTGTTGACCAAAAGCAAATAATTAATCTCGATTAATTTTAGGATTAACTTTAATGTGTTCCAAATGTTTCTAAATTCATGTTATGATTTTTAAACAGCATTAAGTAATTTCATTTAATTTTATTCAAACTCATTATTGAACTTCCTGTACAGTTAAAGCATTCGACGATGTTACTCTACGAATGTTTTAACTGATGATTTTGTAAATGCTAACTCTTTCTAAATTATTGTTTTGATTTGTTATCTACAAAAAGTAATTTTCCTTATTATTTTTAAGCCATAATTTAAACGTGTTTATTGTAAAAACTTTTTGAAGGAAGTTGATGGCTTGATGAAAGTGTTTACTGAAATAATTACAAATAAATAGTCAGGATAATTCTAAAAATGTTAAAATGAATTTACGTTATTTTTAAATGATTGTAAACAGAATGTTAAGATTTAAAGATTTTATTAATTTGTCATGTTGATGACGACGTCACAACCGCCGTCCATTTTCTTTGGTGGGGCGGGTGTGGCATCGACATCTCATTATCATTATTGTTCGAGCCGTGCCAAAGTAAAGTCCTGTGCAGTGTAATAAAATAAGTCCGGTGAGTACCTACCTAACTACCTACCTACATTACCTTAAGAAATAAATAGGAATAGTTTAAGCTAGACTTAAATAATAAATAAAGTGTTTGAGTTTTAAGCAAGTGTTTTTCATTGTTTGCAATGAGCGAGCCTGGTGATGGAAATTGTGACGTCAGCTGTGCTGGCGTCACTCTTCCTAAAAGTTCTGAGGGTCAGGGTGCCTCGTTATCAGAAGTGGGATGTCCACCCACGTCTCGACCATCAAATTCAAGCTATGATGAAAATAACGCTTCTGTTAATGGGGTGCCCTCGGAATTTTTCGCGCAGATGTTGCAGACAATGAAAGATATGTCTGATCGTATAGCAAAGCAACCTGATTCTAAAATGAAAATCAGTGATGTATTTTTACCGTCATACGATCCGGACGCGAATATTGGTGTACGTGACTGGTGTCAGCATGTAACCACTGCCATGGAAACTTATAACCTAAAAGATTACGACATCAGAATGAAAGTTGGTAGTTTACTAAAAGGTCGTGCGAGGTTATGGGTTGACAGTTGGCTTGTTTCAACTTCCACGTGGCAGGAATTGCGTAATGTTCTAATAACAACCTTTGAACCCGAGAATAGATATTCTCGCGATGTTATTCGTTTTCGAGAACACGCATATGACAATACTCAAGACATTGCGCAGTTCTTGTCACAGGCTTGGGTACTATGGCGGCGCTTCACCAGAGATAAACTCCCCGATGATGACGCAGTGGAGGCTGTGATTGGATGTATCGGCGATGAGCGGTTGAGGATTGAATTATTGAATGCCCGTGCCACTTCAGTACCAGAATTAATTTCAGTGGCATCATCTATCAGGCGAATCAAGCGACCTCATCCCGGTACACCCAACTCACAGCAAGGTCCACCAAAGCGACCACGAATTACTGACAAGACCTCTCTCTTTTGTCAAGTGTGCAAAAAGCCCGGTCATGATACTCGCGATTGTAGATACCGCGTCAAACCTGGTGATTCGAATACGCGTAACCAAGACCATAAACCTGCTTCACAGAATCCAGGCAAACCTACTTGTACTTTCTGTTCTAAGGTTGGTCATACGTATGAAACATGCTACAAGCGTGAGCGCGCGGTAGTAACAAACGTTAATTGCGTGGGTTTGCCTAAACTAAATTCTATGGCGGTGACGATTGGTAAATTAAAGTTAAAGGCACTGTTTGATAGTGGGGCAGAATGTTCGTTAATGCGCGAATCATTGGCTGCGCGATTACCTGGACAGCGAAAACATGCTGTCAGTTATTTGAAAGGGATAGGTCAATTCACAGTAGTTTCACTATCAACACTAACTACGGTTTGCATGATCGATGATCTCAGTGTGGAACTCCAGTTCCACGTAGTGCCAGACTACGAAATAGGTTCAGACATGCTGATAGGCATAAATCTGTTAGGTAAAACTAACTTAAACGTATTGGTGAGTTCTCGGGGTGCTACATAGGTTCGGCAACCGGTGGTAAACCACATACGATCACAGAGCGAAAAGTTTGATCAGATAGATTGCGATTTAACCTGCACCGATCAAATAGATGAATTAAAAATCTTATTGAACAAATATGAACATTTATTCATCCGCGGCTTCCCACGCACACGTGTTAATACAGGTGAACTTGAAATACGTTTAAAAGAACCTGGCAAGTGTGTTGAGCGTAGACCGTACCGATTAAGTCCCGTTGATCGTGAAAAGGTACGTGAAATTGTACAAGATTTACTTGAACATAATATCATTCGCGAAAGTCGATCGCCATTTTCAAGTCCAATTATATTGGTCAAAAAGAAGAACGGCCAAGATCGTATGTGTGTGGACTTCCGCGAACTGAACCGAAACACCTTGAGGGATCACTATCCGCTGCCAATTATTTCCGACCAAATAGACCAGCTAGCAGGGGGGTTGTATTTTTCAACATTTGATATGGCAGCGGGGTTCCATCAAATACCCATCGCGGAGGGTTCGATCGAGAAGACGGCGTTCGTTACACCCGATGCTTTGTATGAATACGTTACCATGCCCTTTGGCCTTAGTAACGCAGTTTCGGTGTATCAGCGGTGCATAAATAGGGCCCTTGCTTCTCTATTGAGCTCTCCAGACCAGGTATGTCAGGTTTATGTTGATGATGTCCTTTCAAAATGTACAGAATTTGCTCAGGGACTCTCTCATATCGAGCGAATTTTAATCGCTTTACAAGAGGCTGGCTTTTCGATTAATATTGAAAAAACTGCCTTCTTTAAACGCTCCATTGAGTACTTGGGCAATATTGTATCAGAAGGACAAGTCAGTCCTAGCCCAGGTAAAGTGGAGGCTTTAACGAAGGCGCCGGTCCCTAAAACCGCCAAACAAGTTAGGCAATTTAATGGCCTCGCTGGGTACTTCAGACGCTTCATTCCCGACTTTTCGCGTATAATGGTACCTCTGTACGAACTTACAAAAAAAGACGCTAAATGGGAATGGAACGACAGACACGATGAGGCTAGAAATCGCATTGTACAACACTTGTCTACTGCGCCTACCCTTATGTTATTTCAGGAACATTCGCCGATCGAACTCTACACGGACGCAAGCAGCCTCGGCTACGGAGAGGTGCTAGTCCAGACCATCGGGACTCGCCAGCATCCAGTCGCGTATATGAGCCAGCGCACCACTGACGCCGAGAGCCGCTACCATTCCTACGAGCTCGAAACACTGGCGGTGGTGAGAGCCATCAAACACTTCAGACACTACCTCTACGGTCGAAAATTTAAGGTAATAAGTGACTCTAATGCCCTGAAGGCGTCTAAGCATAAAAAGGATTTGCTACCGCGGATCCATAGATGGTGGGCATTCCTACAGAATTATGATTTTGAGATTGAATATAGAAAGGGCGAGAGACTCCAACACGCAGATTTCTTTAGCAGAAACCCGTGTTCCGAGATGTCAGTGAATGTCATTACCAGAGACACTGAATGGCTGCAAATCGAACAGCGGCGCGATGATAGTCTCCGCCCGGTGATAGAAAGCATGTCCACTGACAACCCAGCAGCAGAGTACGTCCTTGAGGAAGGCTTATTGAAGAGAACGCTCACTGATCCTGTGCTCGGAATGCATAAACTACCTGTTGTTCCAAAGGCATTCCAGTGGAGTTTGATAAACTCTTTTCATACGTCGCTACAGCATCCGGGATGGGAAAAGACTCTTCAAAAGCTGAGAGAATCGTATTGGTTTGAGAAGATGAGTATAATCGTCAGAAGGTTTGTCGACAACTGCATTATCTGCAAGACCTCAAAAGGACCGTCCGGTGCATTACAGGCACAGCTTCACCCGATTCAAAAACCTACAGCTGCATTCCAAGTCGTTCATATGGATATCACAGGTAAGCTCGGTACGAGGAACGCAGAAGGGCGAGATGAGTATGTCATCGTAGCTATCGACGCGTTTACCAAGTACATACTACTTAGCTACTCCAATGACAAGAGCTAAAGCAGCAGTCTCGCAGCACTCAAACGACTTGTTCATTTATTTGGATGTCCAGTTCAGATCGTGGTGGATGGTGGACGTGAATTTCTCGGCGAGTTCAAAGCCTATTGTGAACGTTTTGGTGTTAACATACACTCTATAGCGCCAGGAGTAAGCCGAGCAAACGGCCAAGTCGAAAGAGTTATGAGCACATTGAAAAACGCAATAGTCATGATTAAAAACTACGACGCTGAAAATTGGCAAACGGCGTTGGTAGCCTTGCAGCTCGCATTTAATTGCACTCCACACAGAGTAATTGGTGTTGCTCCGCTCTCCCTACTCACACGACGCCAACACTGCGTACCGCCCGAGCTCCTTCAACTTGTGAATATTGACGACGAGTCTATTGATTTTGATTTACTCGAACAGCATGTTCAACGGAAAATGTCTGCAGCTGCTGAATATGACAAACAAAGATTTGATAAGAACAAGGCAAAGATGCGTCCTTTTCAGAGAGGTGACTACGTACTCATCAAAAACAATCCCAGGAACCTAACATCTCTAGACCTCAAATACAGCGAACCGTATGAGATTCACCGGATATTGGATAATGATCGGTACACGGTGAAACGTGTAAACGGCAGAGGACGTCACGCAAGGTGGCTCACGACCAGCTTCGTAGAGCACCACAACCAGGAGATCAAGAAACCGTGTCGGCGAGCGAAGAGACAGCATCACCTGCTGAGGACACGTCATCAGGCTTCGTTCAGCAGGCTGCGTCTCAGCCAGCTGCCGACGGTGATACAGCAAACGAGCAGCTGGCGTCTTAGTACTAACATGTCCAGATGTTAGACGCCTTGGAAAACTGGTTAGTCTATTCTGTTTTATTAATCTGTCTAAATCTCAGTAGATAATCTACAGATGTACATCTGGATTCAGCATTGTTAAGGCTTTCTAAATGTTTATTATAAGCATCTAAAATTTACAGCCTTGATAAAAGCTTGCTAAATTATTATCCAAAACATCTAGACGCGGCTTTGCTAAAGCTTGCTAAATAATTACTGAACACATCGGTAGGCAGCTTTGCTAAAGCTTGCTACACGATTATTATAATGATTGATATAAACATTGGTCAGCAGCTTTGCTAAAGTTTGCTACATGATTATTATAACTGTACAAACCATGCATACCTAGACTCCTTTCCTATTTTTGTTCATTTTCAGAGCCACTGGGGACCACGGTCATAAAAATAAGGCCCAGGCCCCAGCATCGTCCTTCCCAATTCCTTTAGAGCCCCTGTGGACCACGGCGTACGAGACCGCTCATGACCACAGCATCAATTACCCGTGAGCAATTATAAACAACAACAAAGGTTATACTAATATTCTTTTCAGAACCCCTGGGGACCACGGTCATAATAATAAGGCCCAGACCCCAGCATCGTCCTTTCCTAGATCCTTTAGAACCCCTGTGGACCACGGCGCACAGGACCGCTCATGACCACAGCATCATCCTTGTCTACGAGTAAACAAATCATGCATGAATGCGTGGAGCATTTGCATTGACATAATACCTACGAGTACCTACAATAAATAAGAGTGCGGAATGCGTGGAGCATTGGCACAAAACTCAACTCGCTCATTTCCCATGTACAGATAAAATTTGTTTTTGTTCGAACTTTAAATTGAACTATGTGTTTAACTATGTGTGTTATGTTACTCATGAATAAGCTATCATAGCCGACTACTTGGTTTAATCCTTGAAAATCAATTGTTGATACTAAAAGTTTACTGCAGACGAAATACCTGCTACTACATTACATACTCGCTATATGTTCAAGCTTATAACCAAGTTATCAGCTAGGGTACCTGAGAATGGATACCTAGCTCAGAAAATGTTTCTACTTTCAGAATCGCGACTGGTGCAGGGCACGCACCGTCTCGCAGAATGGCCGTGTCGGCGCAAATACGCTAAAATTAATCGTTAATGACTTTCATTTGATTATAAAATCAATCTTAAGTGTTAGGCAACCTAATGTGTCGTAAAATGAATGTGCAATCGATTATTTTAGAATAATCTTGGTTTAAGTAATTGTTGGCAATAAGTTTGTAATTACAGATGATTGATTATTTGTTTTGTTGACCAAAAGCAAATAATTAATTTCGATTAATTTTAGGATTAACTTTAATGTGTTCCAAATGTTTCTAAATTCATGTTATGATTTTTAAACAGCATTAAGTAATTTCATTTAATTTTATTCAAACTCATTATTGAACTTCCTGTACAGTTAAAGCATTCGACGATGTTACTCTACGAATGTTTTAACTGATGATTTTGTAAATGCTAACTCTTTCTAAATTATTGTTTTGATTTGTTATCTACAAAAAGTAATTTTCCTTATTATTTTTAAGCCATAATTTAAACGTGTTTATTGTAAAAACTTTTTGAAGGAAGTTGATGGCTTGATGAAAGTGTTTACTGAAATAATTACAAATAAATAGTCAGGATAATTCTAAAAATGTTAAAATGAATTTACGTTATTTTTAAATGATTGTAAACAGAATGTTAAGATTTAAAGATTTTATTAATTTGTCATGTTGATGACGACGTCACAACCGCCGTCCATTTTCTTTGGTGGGGCGGGTGTGGCATCGACATCTCATTATCATTATTGTTCGACCCGTGCTAAAGTAAAGTCCTGTGCAGTGTAATAAAATAAGTCCGGTGAGTACCTACCTAACTACCTACCTACATTACCTTAAGAAATAAATAGGAATAGTTTAAGCTAGACTTAAATAATAAATAAAGTGTTTGAGTTTTAAGCAAGTGTTTTTCATTGTTTGCAATGAGCGAGCCTGGTGATGGAAATTGTGACGTCAGCTGTGCTGGCGTCACTCTTCCTAAAAGTTCTGAGGGTCAGGGTGCCTCGTTATATACATGCTAGTTTAAATTACAATCATTCAAGTACTCATTCACAGAGTAGAAACATTTCTCTAGTAACATTTTTTTAAGCAAATTTTTTGCAACGTCAATACAAGGCTCCTCAAGAATTGTCTTTGGTAGATGATTAAATATTCTAGGAGCCATAAAGAAAATGCTCTTGTTTAAGCATGCAGTGGAGTTGGAAGGAATAGAAATTTTTGAATTATGTCTCTTAGTTTTAAGCTTCTCGAACAAATCAATATTCTTTTTTACAAAGATAACTGTCTCTAAGATGTACACACAGGGCAGAGTCAAAATGTTTATTTAATGAAAAAGGGACGACAGCTATCAATTGTTTTTATATTGCAGATGGACCTTATGCATTTCTTTTGCGCTTTAAACGCATATTCCACATCAGTAGAGTTTCCCCAGAAAATTATGCCATATTTTATATTTGGTGCGACAAATCCATGACAGGCAGTCAGGACTGTGGACAAGCTTGATGTTATGGACAATCTATAAATATATATGAGTACTGGTTTACCTTCAAACACAGACCCTCAATGTGACTCTTCCAATTCAAATTATCGTCAATATTTAAACCTAAAAATTTTGCTGTTTGAACCTGTTTTATGTACTTATTGTCATATTGTATATTTAAGTTCATAAGTTTATTGACCCTATTGCTAAACGTCATAACACTAGTCTTATTAATGTTGAGTTTTAAGTTATTCTGAGTTAACCAATCTATACTGATGGTCAAAGTGTCATTTATTTCTTGTTCAGTCTCTTGTTTACTTTTGCCTTTGAATAAAATCGTGCTGTCATCGGCAAAAAGTACTGTTTCATGCTGCAATATCTTAGGAAAATGATTAATATAGATTATAAACAATAGTGGCCCTAACACGCTACCCTGCGGGACACCAAACATAACAGTCTGTTGCTCAGAAAAGTAATTCACTATTGTTTTTTTAATAGCACATAACTTGCAGATTTGAGTGGACTGTTTTCGATCACTGAGATACGATTTAATTAAATCTAATATGTTGCCCCTAACACCATAGGCATTCAGTTTGCTCAGCAGAATTTCATGATCCACATAATCGAATGCCTTTGATAAGTCCATAAATAGAGCGCAGGCTTGATTTTTATTATCTATTTCAGTCATTACTGTTCGTAGAAATTTATAAATAGCAATATTTATGTCTTTATTTTTTCTAAAACCTGATTGGTCGTCAACTAATATGTTTTTGTTTTCAAAATAACTATACAGAGACTGGTAAATTACTTTTTCGAATATTTTGAATATAACCGGAACTAAAGCAATTGGTCTGTAGCAGTTCATATCGTATTTATTGTCTTTCTTAAATAGCGGTCTTATAACAGTTACTTTAAGTTCTGTCGGAAACACGCCATGAAATATGCACAGATTAATTATATGGCTTAAGACAAAAGACAATTTCATGGATACATGTTTTAATATTTTAACAGATATATCATCGTAACCTGTGCTGTTTGTTGATTTGAGATTCAATATTATTTTATGTATGTAAGATGGTAAAGATGCAGACATAAATAAGGAATTAAGATTATTGCTAGGGTAACTTTGTTGTCGCGTAGTCGCGGCGACGCCAGACCGCCCCATCCATCGGGTCAGGACGTGCGAGCTGGCCAGGCTCACCGTCCGGCCCGTTGGTGGATGACGCGACGCAGCGATGCCGCGACGCCGCGACGGGAAAAGTTATTTGGTTGTTTTTGGATAGTTGTATGTACCTGGGGTTTGTTCCGAGAGAAATCTTCATTACTTTGGGAGGTTTGCTTCGCGTAAATCGGCCTTAGTTCTTACCAGCACGTACCATGATTCAGCTCGCCATCTGTAGTTAAAACGTACACTGATTCCCACCATTCTACATATTGCAATATACCTAACCTCACACCCAAACGTTTGGTGTCTTAGGTGCGTGGCTACGTACAACATAGAAATATCTTACACGTACATTTATCTACTATAATTAATTAGTCAGTTACATGTTAATGACAGCCAAGTCTGTCAATTACCTTTTGCTATCTCTGGCAGCCAAGTCTGCCAATTACTCTGGGTGCACCACAGAACTATTTAACTTTGTTATAGAGACTTCGTATTGCAGCACCGAAGGTCTCCTATAACAGACTGATCACGGCCTTTCGCCCAGTCTAACACTCACGAGGTTTTCGCATTGAAGTATCGAAAGACCTCTGGCAGCCAAGTCTGCCAATTACTCTGGGTGCACCACAGAACTATTTAACTTTGTTATAGAGACTTCGTATTGCAGCACCGAAGGTCTCCTATAACAGACTGATCATGGCCTTTCGCCCAGTCTAACACTCACGAGGTTTTCGCATTGAAGTATCGAAAGACCTCTGGCAGCCAAGTCTGCCAATTACTCTGGGTGCACCACAGAACTATTTAACTTTGTTAGAGAGACTTCGTATTGGTACCGAAGGTCTCCCCTAACAGACTGATCACGGCCTTTCGCCCAGTCTAACACTCACGAGGTTTTCGCATTGAAGTATCGAAAGACCTCTTAATATAACTGACCTCCAAGAACATTAGAAACTTTCATAAAGTTAGGAATCTCAAGTTTATGCATTTAGATGGGAACCTCTACACTATTGTCTTAGTGCTACCACTTAGCTTATATTAGATGCGCCACCACCATGCTGGACGCCTCCATCAAACACCAATCACTTTACTTTGCACTTATTAAATTCTACTAAGGCTATTGATGTAGTTCAAATGACTGAAAATGAAGCGGCAAACTGAAACGCCACAGACAACATAGAGCACATAACCATAAACTATAAATACTCTGACTAGTTTATTACAAGTCTTTTGGCCTAACAATATTAATTTGACTCTGCTACCTTTTTACTTCGCGAACTGCGCGACACTCCCGCCCGAATAGTTTTAGAGCAGGGTTAGTAAGTTACGCGTCCACTCTGAAATTTTCTCCAGAGCTCTGGTGGCCGCGCCTCTTCTTTGTTTAACCTCATTGTTTATTTGAATTACTTTATCAGGTTCATCCTCTTTCTGACTCAATATTTTCTCTCTGTCTGTGCTCTCTGATACATTATCAAAGTCTTTCAACATACAACTTTCTGTTAATATTATCGACTCTCTGCCTTCTTTCTCGTTTCCTGAACTATCTGACATATCTTTTGAATTTGTAACTTTCCCTTCTAATGGTGCTAATTCGTGTACCGTTATATTCCGTGGTATCTCACTTTCTCCTTTTAATGTGTTCGCATCGTATTCTACTTCTTCATTGTCCTCTATTTCCAATGGATATAAATGAGCTAAAGATCTTATAAACTCTTTATTTCCAACTTCGACCTTCGCAACTCTACAAAGTCCATCAGAACCTTTGACCAATGAAGTAATTTTTCCAACTTTCCATTCTTCTCGATTTTTACTATCTCCTTTTATCTGCACAATTTGTCCTACCTTCGGGATTAATTTTGCCGTGATTCTAGGTTCTTTTACAGAATGTCCATATCGTTCACGCAGACTTTGTAAGTATCGATTTGTAAACATGTCCTTAAATTCATTAAGGATAACTAAACCTCTTTTCCAAGCCTTGATAAGGTCGGATTTTGTCGTAGTGCCTTGTACTAAAAAATCTTCAGTTGAACCTTCCATCGTTATGCATTTTCCCATAGTTAAGAAATCAGACGGTTTTAAAATATGTACCAATTCAGAATCGACACAAGTTAACGGTCTTGTATTGACTGTTGCTTCAATTTCTTTTACTAATGTGACTACTTGACTATCTGTCAGCATGTGTTTTTCCAGTGTTCTTCGCATACAATTCTTCACTATTCCAATTAATCGTTCATAAAATCCCCCGAACCAGGGAGCCAGTTGGGGTATGAATCTCCAACGAATTTCGTATTTGATACAATAAGAATTTGATAGTATTTCTGACATAAGCTTAAAATTTGTAGCATTATCTGATTTGATTGTTTGTGGTACACCTCTAGTCGATATCATTCTTCTCAAAGCAAGAAGTCCTTCTGCTGTGAGATCTCGAACAACCTCTAATGCACCGCCCTGACTGCTAGGCAAGTGAAAAGTGCTATCCATCGTTTACTTGTTTCATTTCCATGTTTAATTAGTACAGGGCCCATGTAGTCCAGGCCTGTAAATGTAAACGGTGAAGTGTAATTTACTCTTTCAGTGGGTAACGCAGGGGTTGGTGGTAGCTTGAATGGTCCCCCTCCATGTTTCTGACATCTAGGACACTTCCTTATAATCTTCTGAACTTGGCGTTTTCCGTGTGGAATCCAAAAGGATTGACGAATTATAGCGAGGGTGTGGTTAACACCTACATGATGATTGTCACTATGAGTCTGGGTTATAATTTTGTTAGTGTAATCACAATCCTTTGGAATAAGTATTGGATAACGTTGGTCATACGACCAATCCGTGTTCTTCAGACGTCCTTTGCAACGTAAAAGTCCGTCCACGTCCAGAAATAGTCCAAGATTAATTTTTAAGCTTGTTTCTTTCCCTTCTAGTTCTCTTGGAAAGTGTTCGGCTTGTAGCTTCTTAAGCTGCTTAATTTTGTCACTCTTTTCTTCACTTATGTCTACTTCCATCTCAGTTTGGTTGCTTGTACTGTCTTCTTGATTTTCCACATCAAGTTCATTTTCTTTATCCATTGTATATTCTTGCGACTCTTTCGAGAGACCCTCCCCCACACAAAGAGAAGAGATTTCTTTGACTCCTGACGGCCAGGAATCTGGTTGTTGTAATAGAAACTGGGGTCTAGTCAGCCATCTTACTTTATCTTCTTTAGAGCTGAATGGTCTTGTGGCAACATCAGCTGGATTTAGATCTGATGGAACATGTCGTATCATTAGGCTTTTATTCCTTTTAATTTCTTCTACTCTTCTGGCCACGAACGGTGTAAGTAGTTTGTCCGACCTGCACCAATCGATAACAATTTGACTATCCGTCCATAACGTTTGACTTGTGATGTTGAATTGTAAAAATTGACATACATATTTTATTAGCCTAGTTCCAATTAATACACCTAGTAATTCCAACCGTGGTATTTTCAGATCGTCTTGATCCTTCAAAGGAACTAGCCTTGATTTTCCTAGAACAAACTTTACTTCCTTGCCATTAACTACGTAGACTACAGCTGCATAGGCCTTCGAAGAAGAGTCTGTGAAGCAGTGAATTTGACAAGTGCTTGTAGTGGCATCACTAAAGTAACATCTAGCCAAAGTTATGTCTCTAACTTCATCTAATTCGTTACATATTTTCACCCAATCGGTTTTTAATGTTTCAGAAAATGGTGTGTCCCAATTCATCTTTTCTTTCCACAGATTTTGTATGAACAGTTTGCTAGACAACAATGAAGGTACAGCAAATCCATATGGATCGTAGATTGACGCTATGACCCGTAAGGCATCTCTTTTTGTAAATTTAGGTTCATTAATAACATTATCTTTCAATTGAAGCGTGTCTTCCTTCATTTTCCACTTTAGGCCAAGAACCTTGATATTATCCTCTTTGCAAGAGTCAGGTACTTGTTTTATAAATTCTTCGGAGTTGGAACTCCAATCCCTAAGATTCATGGATAGTTGGTTGAATATCTCTTTGGAATCCTTATAAAGTTGAAGTGCTTCCTTCACTGTTTTTGTTCCAGTGACAACATTATCCACATATATGTCTTTAGTTAATTTCTTAACCTGTTCATTATCTGAACTTTGTAAGTGTAATCTGATTGTTGCATTTAGCAAAAATGGGCTTGATATAAGACCAAACGGAACTCTTGTAAATCTCAAGTGAAGTAGATTATCTTCTGTAGCGGGTTTCTTTGTATCCTTTAACCATAGGAATCGAGTTACATCTCGATCCGGTTTATTGAGAGCAATCTGTAAGAATGCCTTCTCGACGTCTGCACATAAACCTATTGGTTGACATCTGAACTTTGTAAGTAATCCAGTCAGATCCTCCAACATCATGGGTCCGCAATACAAACATTCATTTAAGCTTTTATTGTCCTTTGTTTTAGATGACGCGTCATAGACAATTCTTATAGGTTTGCCTTTACCTTAAGGTACCTTTACCCCATGGTGTGAAAGGTAATGAACTGGATGTCCTACTGCTTGATCTCTCAAATCAGGTACGACTTCAATTATTCCCTTCATCATTTGATCCTTTAATGTTTCTTCATAAGCCAATAGTGTGGATGTATGTTCTTTGGCTTCCAGAGTCTAATAGAACTCTGCATGGAATTTCCTTAGAAAATTCTCCTACTTTATTAGCAGTAACTACTGCCGTTTGTAGGACTGTGAGTCCCTTATCTCTTGTGTACAGGACATTGGTTGTCTTGACTCACTTTTGAGTACACTGGAAATTTTAACAGGACATAAAGCCTGGTTATGACCTAATTTATTGCAATGACAACATTCTCTTTTATTTCTACAATCTACATAAGAGTGTCCTATTGTAAGACAACCATAGCATCTATTTTTTAATAGGGATTTTCTTTCTTTTATTTCCTTGAATTTAGTGCATTCATCGTTGTAGTGTGACTCCTTACAGAAGATACAAGGAAGTTTAGACTTCTTCTTAGGTGGTTCCTCCTTTCCCTGTAATTTTCCAGAATAACTTGTATATTTTTGCTTGGTCCCGTAGTTTCTCTGGGAAATATTTCCTTTGTTCTGTGTAGGGTAGTATCGAGCCTTTCCCTGATTGTTTTCATGACCTTTCTGTTGTCTCCTTTGGTCTTCTTTTCTCTTCTGATATGTATGATCGCCTTTCCCCGTAGAGTGAAGTGTCTTTACAGTGTAATATTCTTTCTCATTTAGGTTTTTTTCTTGCGTTAATCTATTTGCATCTTCACGTGCTGAAATGATAATTCCCAAATGTTTCCTTATTTCTTCAATTGATTCTTGCTTTATTTTCAATTTCATTTCATATATTATATCTTCTGGAAATTTCTCCATTACCATAAACCTCAAGTGGTTATGGTTAATATTTTCACCCATTGAATCCAAAATTCTCAAATGTTTTTCAATTTCAGTTAAAACTCTTCGACAATCTGATACAGTTTTGCTTGCTGGTTTTATTCTATAGAGTGAGGAGTAGTGTGCATCAACCACTTGAGATTGTTTCCCATATCTTTCTTTCAAAGATTGTATAGCTATAGAATAATTTTTATTTGTAATCTCTAACCCATCTATCACTCCCTTGGCTTCCCCCTTTAAAGAATTCTTCAGATATAATAATTTGTCAATGTCTGGCAAATTCCGATTATGAATACTGGAACTGAATTGGTCCCAAAATTGATGCCAATGGAGAATGACACCTTCAAACTGTGGTAACTCTAATTTTGGCAACTTCCTTGATAAGAAACTTTCTTCAGTCTTGTTGCTATTTGTCATTGAGTTTTCACATTGAGTTCGCAGTAGTTTTCTTCAGCTTCCAGCTGGATTGCAGAGATGGCAGAGATCTCATCCACTTGTGGTTCTTTAACGAGTCGAAAATAGTTGTTTAGTTCCCTCTCCATTCGTTGGAGACAGGTATGAAGTTTAGAGGATACTACTCTTGCTTCATGCAAGGTTAAGTCATTCATTTCATTAGTGAGTTCACTAGTTGTATTCCGAATACATTCAGACAGAGTTTTTATTTTATCACATAGACTGCGGAGAATAAGGAGCATGGCCTCTTCCATATTGACGTTCTGTAATGTAATATAATAAAATACCATCATAGGCACAGCTCATGCCATGACAAGTTCTAAGTATTATAATGTATGTTTAAATTATAACATAACAAATATTTTTGTATTATTTACTGAAATAGTTCTGATTGCTTATTTGATCACACCTCATACATACATACAGGATATTTAAAAATTTTAAATAGGTATTAAATTTTTCTTTAAATCAGAATTTCAGAAATTCAACTTCCCTTTCATGGAACTTGTTCACTATCAAAGAGATAATCATCTCCTTTCAGAATTACTATCAAGTGTTGTGAGACTAGAAAGCTCCTAACATAATTACTCAACCACCGAGGGCACCTTATTAATCATAGAATAATTAATGGGCATGATGAGGAAATATCATGCTTCTTATATAATGTGTCTTTAGATGACAGACACTACTAGGTACTTATAAAGTACAAGAATTTATAATCTCTCTTTAATTATTTATTTTTAAGTATTGAAGACACCGCTGCCTAGTCAGCAGTGCTTCTGCTTGTGTTTTAGACAAATGTTTGTGTTCGCCATGTGTACCCAAAGTACTCATTCACAGTATGTATTGTCTACAGAGGTCCTCAATACTAACTTAGTCCGTCAGTCTAGGACCAAATGACCATGCAAGAGATGTCCACTCAAACATTTCTCTATTGTAAATAAGGTACTCGTAGCATGTATACTAATCCAATGTTATAAGATTATAAACTATTATTTATTTAATTATTTAAACTTTATGCACCTCACTTGAGATATTGTTTTAGTTATAACTCCAACAGCTATTTCTTTAACTGTAGGCAGTTTAATTCAATCCACCTTCTTTCGGTGATAATTACCTCTGATAACTAATATAATTCAGGTCTTTTTGAAAGGCTAAGTACACAGGTTTTGTCATGTAGATACCTATTTATTCCTACAAACAGTTTATTTAATTTCCCTATTGTTGTCGTACAATCTACATAAGATTTTAGTTCATCACACTGGTTGTAGGTAAGTTTGAAGTAAGTTAAATTTATTTTTCGTAGGACGCTATACCTGCCGACATTGATTTGATAAAATGGTAGATTATAATTTGTGTAATAATTCTTTTTGATAATTCGCGCAACACGCTATACCTATCGTCGACAGAAATATACCCTTTCTCTTACCGAATACATGTAAATCTAAGTTTCACAGAGTATTTACCAATTTCAGTTTCACAAGTATTCTAAGAACTTTGAATTGAACACAAATTTGAAATAGTACTCAATACACATCTAAACTATACTGACCTTTTATTAATCCAAGTACACTTATTTTATTTCCCGACGTGGGGTACACCAATAAGTCGTAGATAATTTTGAATTTCACAAACTCTGATACTGTTAAACTTTTTTGAAAACACAGACTTGAACTTTTCGCACAGGAAGCTCAAGCACAAATTGCAAGGGGGTTTCAAACTTTTACAGTCTTTTACTTGATCATATTTGTTCTACTTCCTGTTCATAATATTTACCCATTTAAAAACTTGTGGGTCATATCTTTGTAAACTTATGAATATTATCATTAATATTCATAAGTTTGCCTTAAATAATTTGTAAACGAATAAATAAACAGTATCACTTAATTTATTTCACAAACAAAGAAATAAATTTATCGTCTTTAATTCATTTCAGCAACAAGTAACGCCATCTAGTGTGTTTTGTTGTACCGATCCATCACTTCACGATGTTTACAACACCTACTTATTTACCTGTGATAGTTAATTCTAAGAGAATTACATTGAGAAATATTTGATAATATTTGTTTAGTATTTATTTATTTGTAATATCAGAGTCAATATCTGCGAATCGTGTATCAATTCTATTCAACACTTTAGCATAGGTATTTCCCTCCAACTTTGACACGATACGATAAGTTTTACTAAAACGCTTACAGATGGCAGCACTGGCAAGAACTCGACCAGTTAAATATTGTTTACATAAATTAAATGATTTTTTCTCTCGGATCCCAGCATCTCCACCATGTCGCGTAGTCGCGGCGACGCCAGACCGCCCCATCCATCGGGTCAGGACGTGCGAGCTGGCCAGGCTCACCGTCCGGCCCGTTGGTGGATGACGCGACGCAGCGATGCCGCGACGCCGCGACGGGAAAAGTTATTTGGTTGTTTTTGGATAGTTGTATGTACCTGGGGTTTGTTCCGAGAGAAATCTTCATTACTTTGGGAGGTTTGCTTCGCGTAAATCGGCCTTAGTTCTTACCAGCACGTACCATGATTCAGCTCGCCATCTGTAGTTAAAACGTACACTGATTCCCACCATTCTACATATTGCAATATACCTAACCTCACACCCAAACGTTTGGTGTCTTAGGTGCGTGGCTACGTACAACATAGAAATATCTTACACGTACATTTATCTACTATAATTAATTAGTCAGTTACATGTTAATGACAGCCAAGTCTGTCAATTACCTTTTGCTATCTCTGGCAGCCAAGTCTGCCAATTACTCTGGGTGCACCACAGAACTATTTAACTTTGTTATAGAGACTTCGTATTGCAGCACCGAAGGTCTCCTATAACAGACTGATCACGGCCTTTCGCCCAGTCTAACACTCACGAGGTTTTCGCATTGAAGTATCGAAAGACCTCTTAATATAACTGACCTCCAAGAACATTAGAAACTTTCATAAAGTTAGGAATCTCAAGTTTATGCATTTAGATGGGAACCTCTACACTATTGTCTTAGTGCTACCACTTAGCTTATATTAGATGCGCCGCCACCATGCTGGACGCCTCCATCAAACACCAATCACTTTACTTTGCACTTATTAAATTCTACTAAGGCTATTGATGTAGTTCAAATGACTGAAAATGAAGCGGCAAACTGAAACGCCACAGACAACATAGAGCACATAACCATAAACTATAAATACTCTGACTAGTTTATTACAAGTCTTTTGGCCTAACAATATTAATTTGACTCTGCTACCTTTTTACTTCGCGAACTGCGCGACATTTGTGTTGCGTTAAGGTTAAGTTTAGTTACTTGATTTATATAGAATGTGTTAAAGACATTAGCTAATTGGGAAGGATCACTGATAACACTATCATTAGTCACAATGTAGTCAATTTGTTCTTTAGGTACATTAAATTTATTGTTTTTTATGATGGTCTAAGTGGCTCTGCATTTATTCCTTGACTTATTTATGAAATTATCATTCTGGGCTTTCTGTATAAATTTAATTATTCAGTCTAACCTGGACTTTAGATCAGTAAATCTTTTTTATTACGCTCAGTACGATTACTACGATATTGCCACAAAAGATGCCTTTTCCTTTTACAGCAAAGTTTGATTCCTTTGGTGACCCATTTAGGCTTGGTTTTTGTATGAATTTTGATCCTTACTACTGGGAAGCAAAGATAGTAAAAAAGTTTAAACAAATCATAAAATTCTGTAAAGGTGGATCCTCACTCTCAAAGACAGCTCGAAAGCTAAGAGCATTAATACATTCAATAAATTTGTGAATGTTGTCTTTATGATAATCACGCTTTTCAACATACCAATACCTAAGTTCACATTTTGCTTAGACTGGAATATGAAGTAATTGAGCATTATGGTCAGAAAGCGCAAAGTCAATGACCTCATGCTGACTACCCCGTATATTTGATAGATAGTTATCAAGACATCTGCCACTGTCTGGACTTGTAGGTACATTAATCACTATTTTTAAATTATAGGAATGTGACAACTGTGTAAATTCTCTAGATTCATTATTATTTTCTAGAATGTTTATGTTAAAATCACCACATACAATTAGTTTCTTTCTGCCATATATGTAACGGTTTATCAACGAATTAAATGTAACAAAGAATCTTTTTAAATCATCAGTATTTGTCCTCGGTGGCCTATAAACACACACCACTAGAAGCCCGTGCTCTGAGAGTTCTATCTCTGAACATTCAATAATACCTTCCATGCAGAAATTACTAATTTCCGGTAGTGGACTAAATAACAGTGAGTTGTGAAGAAGTATACATGATCCACCCCTACGGTTCCTTCTGTAAAACGCAGAAACAAGCCTATAATTGGGAATGCTTAGTAATTTTTGGTCCTCCCTTAATAAGTTATGCTCTGTGATACATAGTACTCTGACTTGCTTTTTTGTGACTTCGAGCTTTTCAAGGGCTAAGGTAAGTAAGTCTGATTTTGTGATTAGGCCATCAATGTTTTGATGCATGATCGTTAAGTTGTTATTCACGAAAAAACTGTGCGCGTTGAACAGACGTAACATTCCCACCTCGATCACAATCTGTCTGGCCAAGGCCATGCATGTGTTCTATATATGTCTGAGTGCCTACTGAATTATATGATATTTTATTATCAAGAGAACGAATACTTTCATCACAATCCCTACTACGTACATAATTGTTATACTTATATAAATAGTCGATTCTGAGGATTTCTTTAAGTAAATATTCCACCACAACACGAGCGTAGATACTACGGTGGGGTATCCGAGTACTAAATCCCATATCAATGTAAGATACATTTACAAACCCAGAACATAGCCATTTCAGCTCATAATTTAATTTATTTTCATTGAGATATTTATTGTATGGGATTTCACAGAATAGTACGTTCGTATTTTTTGTTACACATAGAAAGCTACTGAGACAAATTTTAAAATTACATGGCGACTTATCATTCATGCCACCCAAACTACAACATAATCTTTATTGGTTAGTGAGTTGATGCAGAAACGTTCCGAAGTCAGCACATCTTGTAGAAGTGCTCCCGATTTCCAGAAGCATGTGACCCTGAAATCGTCTCCCACCAGATATTGTAATGTGCGTTGTACGTTGACTTGAAGACTAATAATGCATCTTCATCAGACAGAATACGTGTGTGCAATCAATTAGCACAGTCAAGTTATGCTATGAGTGACACCAGATGGCGTTGATGTCAGAATTATTGTTTTAGATTAACTAGGTAGCTATGGTAGTCTTTGCTTTATCTGTGCTTTAGTAAGTAGGTAATAGTTCCACCAGTCTGCGCTGTTTTGAAAATATAGAAAAAAACGGATTTTTATGGAATTAATATTGTAAAAACCGAGTCAGGTCTACTTTTGTGATTTTCACTATTATTTAAATAAGTGTTTTTGTGCAAGTATTATAGTTCCGTGTGCAGATTTAAGTTAGAACACTTTATTATGGAAATGCAAGTCACTGGCATCACCGAATAGGATAATATTATATTTTATTTGTGGTGCACTTAGGTCGTCACTAACACTGTTACACTTTGATTTTGCATCCAACTTCACCTTTATGCACTACAATCAGTTCTGTAATACGTTTAACTAATTTTAATAATAAAAGTAACGAGAGCACAGTTACAAACAATGTTTACATGACAGCGCCACCTGTCGGACCTTTATAAGACGGAACCTATAGAAAACATAATAAGTAACGGTGAAATGATATGCAAAGCAAAGGACATAGCTGATCATTTCAACGATCACTTTACTATAATACAGGTAAAAATGGTTGCGGAACCAAAGTTGAAACAAATTGTAATAGCATATTTCTAAATCCGTACGATTGTTATGACATTAAGAAAATAGTAATGTCCTTAAAAAACACAAAATCAACGGGCTATGACAACATTGCGACCGAAATTATTAAGGCTTGTACGGATGAACTGGTCCCTATATTAACCCACTTGGTAAATTTGTCATTTACTACAGGCTGTTTTCCAGATTTATTGAAAATTATCCGTTATCAAACCCCTGCATAAAACAGGAGACAAATCAATATTATCTAATTACAGACCTATTACCCTTATGTCTGTGATCGCTAAAATCTTTGAAACAGCTATGTCCAAACGTATCACTGAATTCCTAGCAAAACATAAAATTCTTACAAAGGAACAATTTGGATTTCAACAGTAAGTCAACAGTCTCCGCGTGTTTCAACCTCATGGCTCAAGTCGTTGATAGTGTTGACGATGGTAACGCTACAGCTGTCATATTTTTTGATATGACGAAAGTTGAGCCTTGTGGAATCAACCGTGTTCTTAGGTTTAAGTATCGATGCTAAATTACAGTGGGGATCACATATTGAAAAAATAGCTAGTAGGTTAAGTTCTGCTTCCTACGCTGTGAAAAAGATTAGGACTTTAACAGGCATAGATACCGCTAGAATAGTTTATTTCAGTTATTTCCATAGTATTATGAGCTATGGCATTCTCCTTTGGGGTAATGCCGCAGATTTAAATACAATCTTTGTACTGCAAAAGCGGGCGGTGCGGGCAATTTATAAGTTGGCCCCAAGAGTCTCCCTCCGAGAAAAGTTCAAAGAAATAAACATTCTAACTGTAGTTTCCCAATATATTTTTGAAAATCTTTTGTATGTTAGAAGAAACATTTCCAATTTTTTAAGGCTTTGTGATATACATAACGTAAATACTAGACATAAAAACAATCTTGTGGTTTGTAATAGTCGACTCCACAAGATTAGTAATTCCTTTCAGGGTAACTGTATACGCTTCTACAACAAGCTTCCTAGTGAAATGAAGAATCTACCTCTTCATAAATTTAAAAGCCAAATTAAAAGTAAACTCTGCCAAAAAGGCTACTATAAAATTCAAGACTATTTAGACGACAAACAAGCTTGGATATGAACTGTTTGCTCTCTCTCTATGCTACTCAAATGGAATATTGTACTTAGGTTAAGTAAATATGTTTGTAAATAGACCAAAAAAAAAAACAGCCCGCTGAGTTTCTTGCCGGAGTCTTCTCAGGACAGGGCCGCGTTTTGAACCGGCGGTCCATTTGCCAAACATTAGATTATATATTTTTTTAATGACGTTTTGTAAGTGCCGTATTAATGGTCTATGCAGAATAAATGGTTTTTGACTTTTGAAAGCGTTCGATTTTGTATCACATAAAATATTAATAAATAAAATAGAAAAATATGGTATTCGTGGAAATGCGTTGTCATGGTTAGAAACATATCTACCAAGTAGGAAACAATGTGTCCAAATTAGCACCCTAAATGATAAAAAGGAATTAGTTGCATCTTATTCCAGTTATAGAGTTAACGGCATTCCGCAGGGCAGCGTGCCCTCTATTATTTCTGTTATATATAAATGACCTTCCTGACGTTACTGAACATCCATGTACATTATTTGCTGATGACATTTCAATTGTAATTCAATAAAAATTAAATGATATTCACTTATATGACATTGACAATAAAAAATATGACATCACTAAATGTGACATTAATAAACATGACATTAATAAATATAATAATGACATCAACAAATCAATAGATTGTATTATAAAATGGCTAGATGAAAATAATCTCAATATTAACCTTACGAAAACTAAATTCATACAATTTAATACATATGGACGTAAACACTTAAACCTTAATATTATGTACAAAGATATTAAAATCGAGGAAGGAGATCATACAAAATTTCTGGGTATTATTTTGGACAAACATATAAACTGGAAAGCTCATATAAATCACATCTGTAACAGAATAAATAGATTTGTGTACGTTCTGGCGAAGTTACAAAGAATAGCATCCCTAACGACGGTTCTTAGTGCGTGCTATGGATATGTGGCCGCGGTTCTTAATTATGGTCTCATTCTCTGGGGGAACTCAACTGATATAAATAAAGCATTCATTGTTCAAATAAATGCGTCAGAGTGATTTGCGGCGTAGCCCCCTGAATATCCTGCAGACCTCTATTTCAAAAACTCAAATTGTTGACGTTGCCTGTATGTTTATATTTGAATGTGCAAAATTTGTCAAATTAAATAAACACCTATTTCAAACAGCAAGGGATTTATAGCCGAGAAACACACGTGTTCCAGACAGAATAGTCTTGTCTAAGATACTTAAAACTGTTCTTTATAAAAAGAATTGCCTGGCTATGTGTGGATATATTTATAATTGTGTACCTAGTGAAATTAAAGCCGATTTATAAAAATGTTAAAAGACTGGTTGCTTCACAAATGTTTTTACTCCATTACGGAGTTTTTAAAATAGATAAATGATATAGATATAGATATAGATAATGAAATAGATTTCTCATTTTATACTATATACCAACGTTGCAATTCGTCATAAATAATGTGCTAAATAAAATTAAAATTAAATTTTGCATGCCCAATTTAGACAGAACATGATGCACCTAGTCATAAGACATTATTTGTACCATCCTCATAACAATGTTCTAGCAAATAAAGATTATTATTATTATTATAGATCGAGCTATATCATGCCTCACCCTGGAGTAAGGGAGAGGCGGCGAGATAAACCCGGCGAGTTTCGCAGTCTGCGGCGAGGACGCCGCAGACTCATCTACGCCCAGGACTACCAACCTCCATGATCGGAGCCTGAGGATGGCAGTTGGCCGACTCGCCGTCCTTACAGAAGCAGGCCGTGGCGGAGGCGTGTCGTGTGTGCCCTACACACGCCTGCCAACTCACCGAAGCGGGATAAAACCCGACCCCACCAGGCAAGGCCGCGGTGGCGGCCAAAGTCCGCCGGCAACCCTGGGGTTATCCTTTCGAGGGCTTACCCGGGGTGCCCGGCAACGAACACTTGGGGAGGACACCGTGCAATTTTCAGATGACATTTGTGCTGGCGAACTCTTTTTTGGAGTCAGTGATCAAACCATTTTTGGCAAAAGATAGTATTTGTAAACATAAAAAAATTCACGTTCTGATAATAAATTAGTAACTATTGAGAGATTGTTTCTTGCAGCGGCACTTCTTAGTCATGTGAGCGGAGAAGGTATAACAATTGGTGCACATCGTTATTATGCTCATAAAACTTTCAAAGTAGGATCAGGCCTTAGATTTTGGTTTTTATTAATACAGACTATAGCTGGCCAGGTAATTCAATTTAAAATAACGAAAGCAATATCTAAGGTTTGAATGACAGATTTGAGCAGAATTTTTGAATGACAGACAACCGTGATTGGAGCTCGGATTCACGAGGTTAGGTCCCAAAGCAAAAACCTCATCAGCAATGAAAACATTATATAGATATTCAGAGGCAGGTAGTAGTAGTATTCGGTAGTGTCACAGATTAATAAATAGTTACTAACGTAACAGATACATCACTCCCATACAAAAGCGAAAATACCTAGTCTATATTCACCTACAAAATTTTAATAATAATACCTGCTGCACAGAACGAGAAGAATTGTACCTTAAGCACGCGTTCATAGAGTCGAGACTGTGTTGCCCGCCGTGCGAGTGACGCCATCGTAAGAATGTGCTAGGGTTGTACCTATGGTGATTATTGTAATAAAACGAATGTTACGAATCAACCATGTTTTTTATTTGTCAATCAAATATGTTTTAGTTTTATATCATGATTTATATTTTTTCCTTCTCGGAATTCTCTGTTATTAAATTTTATAGTCGAAAATATCCTAAATCGCGTAAATAATTTTAACAAATAATCACAAGGAAAACAGGAGCAACGGAAAATCAACGGTTTTTAACATTTGTAATACTGTGCTACAAGGCCGATTCATTATGACATTATAGCGGCAACATAAATACGTTATTTACTATGTCACGGTTCAAGGTATACTAATTATAACGGTTCATGAAAAACAGCCTGGTGACAGACGGACGGACGGACGGACGGACAGACAGACAGACAGACAGATGGACAGTGAAGTCTTAGTAATAGGGTTCTGTATTTCCCCTTTGGGTTCGGAGACCTAAAAAAAAATATATCTATGGATAGGTCATCAAAAATGAAATTGTGTTCAACAATTACTTAATATATAACTAAGTCAGTACTAAACAGCGGAGTAGGCCAGTGTCCCGTCAGGCTTCCGCAGTGGAGGCAGTGAGGGGCAGCAAAAGTTGGACTCAACCTACTTTGCTAGGGCCCAAAACGCTTTACTGCCCGCTGGATACTTTCAAATTTGTTTCCAATGCGGCCAATATGGTCAAAGCGGGTCTTTCGCAAAGGCTTCTTGCTAAACTTGGCAGCCCTGTTGAAGGCTCTCTTCCTCTGACACACATCCTCCGCCCCGCGGTTGCGAGCATCGACCCAAGCCAAGTAAGCCGCATGCTTGAGTGCTTCGGCACGACCGCACTCGGCGCCAAACCATGGTCGAGCCCCGCCAGACATGTCTACGTCAGAAAACGGAATGTAATACTGTAATAATAAGAAGAGAAGCATACAGGCTGCCAAGGGTAAGATGCGAAGAAGGATCGCATCTCATCCCAATCTGCTGACCTGTATCGCCAAACCCGACGGGAGCCCCTGGGACTGGTGTCGGTCGGGGAGTAGACGGGTACAGACTTCACCAGACAGTGGTCAGAACTACCCAGTGGTGAAGAAATCGACACCGAGTAGCGGTCTGGATCAGTTGTTAGCAGAAGGTCCAAGCAATTGGCTGTGTGCGTCTCAACATCCGGTACCCTCGTTGCCCCCTGGACCATCTGGGTGAAATTTAACGCTAATGAAAGCTTACGAGTCTCTCTACCAGCGTGATCGGTTGACTGGGCTGAAGGGTACCGCTGTAAAGCTGTGTCTGCCGCCTCACTGAGGTATTGCGTGAGCTTGGATGTCTCCTGGTCCCCGCCATGCGAATGATAGACACAGGCATAGACAATTTTGTCCATACCAGTATCGACCATCATCCAAAGTGCAGAGAACCTGGGATCATCAAGGTCTCGGAGACGCTGATAACAGATATCGTCCCGGGTGTATACACACACGCCCGCTTGTGGTTTAAAATTGTGCTCCAGGGTGAACCCTGGGTATTTTAGGTACGACACGTCTGCCGGACATACGATCTTCGTCTCCGAAAGGAACAAGAGTGCCGGTTTCTCAGTCTCGAGGTGGTGGTGGACTGCTACGAGATTTGAGTGCAGACCTCTGATATTAGTGAGGTGCACTTTGAGAGAGAGGGAGTGCAGCCGTTGTCGAACTTTGCACTTTTTGTTCCTTGCCATGTGATGTGATGAGTGAAGAATAGGTGAGAGAATGGCAGTGCAGTGAGGTTCCACGCCGGCAAGCCGCAGGCACACTCTGGATGGACTGCATCATTGGGAAACTAGACTGGAGACCGCGGGGACGCCCGAGCCCCCCCGGAAATGTCCATCGGGCCTTCCGGGATTTTTCAACAGTTGGCGAGGCAGCCTTTCATATGTGGCTAACATACTACTTGGGCCCCCCATCTACCTGCGGTTGTCCAGCGGTGCACCGTGCCTCGGATCCCGCTACCCTCCAAGGTCAGCATCCCGATGCCTCCATAGCAGAGTGCAACAGGTCGGTCAGCCGGTAGTGGAACAGCTACCCAAAAAAAAACCCATCCTCCCGAGTGGCTGCACCGAACATCGTACCGGACCACAGCCAGGCTATTTGGCGGTACGTCTTTGCTCGGTGCGTGGTCACAAGCCATCGGTCCAAACCTACCACCAGAGTATCACCTGATTAGCACCACCCAAGGGCCACGTGTAGGGATTCATTACAGGGTGTTCTCCTACAGACGCGGGTGATTCAGCCCCCATTTATCATTTACATCATTAGGGGAGACCTATGTCCAGCAGTGGACTAGAATAGGTTGATGATGATGATGATGATGACATCATTTCCGACATTTCGGTCGTTTATTGCATATATTGGATTGTGGTAGGTGTTCAGTTTCATTTAAAGTGTAAGCGTAAGGCTCGTAAAAGCAAACGATGCGTTTTCTTCGAACAACGAAAATGATTTTGCAATGGTCCAACAATAGTGTTGCACATCATATTCATAGTTCACTTAATCAATAAGTTGTGAGTGGTCAATACTTGTACATCATTTTATTAACAATTTATGAGATCAATATTAATTTGTTTAACGACTTAATATCTGATATAGCAAAAAAATCTTAATACAGACATTAGATTCCTATAGATTTAGATCGTAAAAAGAGAACATCTAGAACGGGACTTGAACCCGCGACCATTCCCTTACAGAGGGAACGCTCTGAGCTACCTAAACACGTCCAAGGTATTCGAAATTCTCTGATAAATTATTCGTATTGGGGCGACGCGACGCTGGAACCATCTACCGTAATTCTTGCAAACTATGGAAACAAAATGAAAGATTTTACAGTCATTTTTAAACTCATTTTACTCCGCCACATTAATTCAATGAAGTTTTGAAGCAACTAGTATTCTAACTTTTCCTATAGATTAAGATTGAAGCTGGAGCGGGGCCATAGGCCGGAGCCCCGAGAAATCAAGGCTCAGCGGTCCCTGCTTCGCCAGAAACTCATGGAGACATAGAGGGTGCGACTTGAGAATCTCAGGTGGGGGGAATCCACCATTGCGGCGGTGAGACCGATTATGAAGGAGTGGTTGGAGAGGAACCATGGGGACCTCTCCTACCGGATGTGCCAGATATTTACCGGACACGGGTGTTTCGGTAAGTATCTATAGCGCATCCACCGGGAGACAACACCGCAGTGCCAGCACTGCGAGGATCCTGGCGAAGACACGGCGCTCCACACGTTGGTGGAGTGCCCTGCGTGGGCGAGTCAACGCCGGGATCTCGTTGCGGTCCTGGGCGTGGACGTTCTCTCGTTGGAGACCATGGTGAGGGCCGTGGTCTCCGACGGGAGCAAGTGGCACGCCACCGCCTCTTTCAGCGAGCAGGTTATGCGCGCGAAAGAGACGGCGGAGAGGGAGTAGGAGAGAACCCTGCCCCTAAAGTTTCGCAGTCTACGCCCAAGACTACCAACCTCCATGATCGGAGCCTGAGGACGGCAGTTGGCCGACTCGCCGTCCTTACAGAAGCAGGCCGTGGCGGAGGCGGGTCGTGTGTGCCCTACACACGCCTGCCAACTCACCGAAGCGGGATAAAACCCGACCCCACCAGGCGAGGCCGCGGTAGCGGCCACAGTCCGCCGGCAACCCTGGGGTTATCCTTTCGAGGGCTTACCCGGGGTGCCCGGCAACGGACACTTGGGGAGGACACCGTGCGGTTTTAGTCGATACACGACATAACCACCCCCGCTGGCCGGCGGGGGGGTATCCGAAGGGATTTCCGCACGTAAAAAAAAAAAGATTGGAAAAAGAGAAAATCTAGGACTTGACTTGAACCCGCGACCAATCCCTAATAGGGGGAATGCTCTACTGCTGCTACTACAACTGAGCTACCTAGACACGTCCCTGATATTCGAAATCCTCCGATATATAATATACGTCTCGGGGCGACGCTGGAACCATCTACCGTTAGACATTAGATTGTCGATCACACACGTACTAATAATGGAACTCGTTTGGTTATTAGTTCGCTTGAATCGCATCCAAAAGCATGAAACTTTTGTAGCAACATCTACAGTACTTAACAATTGATACATGATAATTGATTAAATTTAAATATTTTTTTAAAATTTTAATAATTTTTTGCAACACAAAAAACAAGTTCGGTCATAGTTCAAATTACTTAAATACTTAGAGCCACGATGAAACAAACATTAATTTAAACGCGGTGTTCTGCGAAAGGTACGAATAAAATTAAACAATGACTGTTCGTGACAATCACTTTTTTAAAGAAACAGGTGCCTGTGAAAAACGTAATCTCAACAAAATGGAAAATATGCCTAAAAGTAGTAACAAAGAAGAATCTCAAGTTACCAAATATATTGGAACCGATTACTCATATACCCATGAAATAGTGTGGAAAAACGCTATAGGGTTTTTAATTCTACATTTACTCGGTGTGTGGGGTACAGGTATTGTGCTATGTGGACAAATTTACCTTAACACCTTTTTGTGGAGTAAGTCGATTATTATTATTTCTAGAAGCCTTCCAATAAGGATTATTTTTGTTTTTATTAAGTTAACAGTGAGAGTCATGCCGGTAGTGTAGCGGGCAGAGTTTGAAATTACATCTTCTTAACCAGCCATTACATTACCGCCAATGAACTAGTTTTCTAGTGTTTATAAACTTACTTTTATCTAATATATATATATATTAATTTCAGTGGTATTTGTGTTGTTTGCTGGCTCAGAAGGCATAACTATTGGAGTTCATAGATGTTTTACGCACAAGTCCTTTAAAGCTACACCATTTCTAAAGGCTATACTCATAACACTGCAGACGATAGCTGGTCAGGTAAATATTATTTTTTAGTTGGACTTAGCCATGTGTGCTATTTACGTGAAAATAATCTAAAATAACATACAGTAGCCTACTTATAGTTAAAATAAAACATTTTTTTTTAAGAACCATGGATTTCAATACTTAAGATGATACTTTTGCGAGTGTGTTTGAGTAGTTCACTAAACAGTTTAGATTCGCAATTAGTAATAATATGCATACTATTATAAAATTGTAAATTAAAATCTGCATCAGCTAGTACCTAATTTTTTTTTTCACTAAATACGTAGTTATTTTTTTCAGAATTCTGTTTTCACATGGAGTCGTGATCACCGCTTGCACCATCGTTTTTCTGATACGGATGGTGATCCTCATAACTCGAAACGTGGCTTTTTCTTCTGTCACATGGGATGGCTCATGACCAAGAAACACCCTCACGTCATAGAACTTGGCAAAAGGATTGACATGAGTGATTTGCAGACTGACTGGATGGTTATGTTCCAGAAGAAGTAAGTAATGGACTTCGTATACCTGATTAAAATTTGTAGCTATGAAATGTAAACCTACTAATAAAACAAAGTAAACGTATACAAAAGGATCACAGAGACAGGAGCGGTGGTGGTCTAAGGTATTTAACTTGTAATTAATAAGTTGGGAGCTTGAAACACTGACCAGTTTACCACCACGAAACATGCAATTTAGCTTAACGAGTATACTAGTTAATTTGTGGCAAATGTGGCCCACGGCCACTAACCGGTCTAAGTAATGGTATTTTGTTTCAGATATTATTACTATATATACTTTGTAGTAGCTGTATTCATTCCCGTATGGGGGCCAGTATACTTCTTTGGAGAAAACATGTGGAAATCCCTGCTGGTGTGCTATTTCGCTCGTTATGTCTTGTCTTTGAATGGAGCCTGGCTTGTTAACAGCGCTGCGCACCTCTATGGGACTAGGCCTTACGATCAGTGCGTATAACTTACTAAGTATATTTTATGGTAATTTTGTACCTTTCATGTTGTGCAGATTTTTGTATCCAATCCAATTCGAACTAATCTCACTTTAATATGCCTTTGTGGCTTTCCACTATCATGGCTCCAGCCAATCAGTCACCGTGGCTCAGGGAGCTGTAAGGCTAGAAGTATCGCTCTGCATTAAAAAAACCTCCAATGATCTCATTCCGAATAAATATACTGATTCCACAAAACTGCAACACGAATAATGATGGTTATCAACGATCATCGTATCGAATTTGATTTAACGTATTTCTTTTTTCTTTTTACAGAAACTTGCAGCCTGTAGAATCCTGGTCCGTCTCAATGATAACTCTAGGTGAGGGTTGGCATAACTATCACCACGCGTTCCCTTGGGACTACAAAGCTGCTGAGCTTTCGATGCACTTCAATCAGTCAGCCAGTATCATTAGGTTCCTCGAGAGCATTGGACTTGCTTATGAGTTGAAGACTGCTTCACCCGAACTGGTAAGTTGTAAAAAGTTTGCTGGATATAGAGCTCGCTCTATATGCGCTACATCACGCGATCCTTAGCCATCTGCATTCAAGTTATCTCAGCTACTTTTAGTTCAGCTATTTTTACATATAATAACTTAACAAGACAATGTTAATAACAGGTGGCCAGTCGTATTAAACGTACTGGCGACGGCAGTCACTTCGAAGTTGGTACAGACGAAGCTCGAGCAGCTGTGACGACTTCATGGGGGCCTCTGCATCCTTTGAACCCTTTTTATAATAGCACGCTTAAGGCGCCAGATGCCATTTTGAAATCAGAAGGATTACCACTCTACCATGAAAAGGATGTTCTAAATGTGGATGATTTGAAAATAATTTCTGGTCAAGCATAAAATTACCATCAAATAATAAACTTGTAGTCTGAAGTTTAAATCAAGGAGTGTAATAGTTATTACCAGATGCTTAGAAAATACAATATTAATAGATCTAGAAACCGAATTGAATACAAAATATATTAGTTTTAAAAGTATAATTAACCCTAAATTGAATACTTACCCATATATATATTGATTACAGAATCATAAATATCTCGCACCCTGCAAAACACGGACCAAACTTAACTACCTGCCAGGAAAGTTTTTATAGTTAAGCTTACGAAAATTATAAAAGTTGTTTTCTCTGTGACTCAGATATCCTTGAAAACCTAATACTAAAACCTAAAAACCTTGTGTAATCGGATTCAGGATTTCGCAGTTCTGACTGCTTTAGATTTGATGTATTTAGTGGCTAGAATAGAAGTAAAATAGGCGTAGTATCTGATGTAATATTGTTGTAGCTACCTACCTAGTAGTTATAAATATTTTCTGATAATATTTTGATAGTTATTAAGATAAATAAATAAATTGAAAACACATCTTCATTTTATGTCATGTACTTTAGCGCAATATGATTTACTCCTTTTTTTTTACGTGTGGAGACCCCCATGGGCTTCACCCCATCGGGCCAACGATGGGGTGGGCGTGTCGGAATCGGACCGACTAAAACCACACGGTGTCCTCCTTGAGTGTCCATTGCCGGGCACCCCGGGTGAGCCCTCGAAAGGATAACCCCAGGGTTACCGGCAGACCTTGGCCGCCACCGCGGCCTCGCCTAGTGGTGTCGGGTTTTATCCCGCGTCGGTGAGTTGGCAGGCGTGTGTACACACACGAACCGCCTGCGCCATGGCCTGCATGACATTAAATTAATATTATGGTGTACCAAATTTCGTCCAAAAATCACTAAATCATCTAAATATATTAAACATTTGTCATTATTAAAACCTGACATCGCCACTGTCATTAATCTGCTAAATGCTCACGGGCTTATTTTTAATCCCATATGTAACCGAGACATCTGATATTGCCCTTTATCGGTAGTGAATGCAGTATACTTTCTAGACTCTTTTGATAAATGACACTGAAATTAAATTACTACTTAAATCGCAATGACTAAAATAAAAAGCACCCGATAACGACTCTAATATATCTGTTATATTCGGGAGAGGGAATTTGTCATCTTGAATTCTCTCGTTTAATTGCCTGTAGTCAATTACAACTCTCCATTGACGATTACCACTTCGATCTAACTTTTTTGGCACTAGCAATAAGGGACTTGACCACTCGCTACTAGCTTTTTCGATAATCTCATCTCGTAACATGTGATCAATCTGTTTATTAAGTTCGTCTTTCTTTGTAAATGGAATTCGATACCGGTTCATAAACACGGGCGTAGCATTCTCTTTTAAATGAATCGACTGTTCGTAAACATTCGTAACACTAAGTTTGTCACCCGGCAGATGAAATATATCTGAGTATTTAGCTCAAATTTGCTCGATTGACAACTGTTCCTCTTTATTTAAATATGAACCCAAATCGAGCAATGAAAATAACTTCCGTATTCTCTCCGTGTTGATATCCGGTCTATCAAATTGACAAAACTCATAGTTTTCTAATTTATCTACTTCAAGGTCGTTCAAACACAACGTTACTGCCTCATCAGTGGTATTCAAAATTCGTACAGGTATTTGACCATTTTTCGGACTAGCTACTACACTAGCTAAAAAAATACCTTGTCTAATCTCCTTAGGGTAAATAACACAGTCATAATAACGTGTAGGTATATATTTAATTACCTCACATCGCGGTTCGATAGAATAATAATAATTATAATAATATAATGGTAAAGTGACTTTACCCTGAGCGACTTTGAGAGTGAGAGTATTTCCTCCATAATCTAGACCCCATAGAACCGTTTCTTAAAATCTTGACCCAATATACCTATCGACTTACATGGTAAATTCCTAAATATGTAAAACTTATGTTTAAAAAATGTATTACTATATCGTAAGTTCAAATAAACAAAACCAACAGACTTTAAACTTCCACCTACACCATGAATATTTAACTCACATTTATATACTTCTCTACTTTAGTTAAATCTAAAATTTCATACTTAATAGCTGATAAAGAGGCCCCCGTATCTACTAAAAATTCTAACTGTAAGTTATCTAAAATTAAATTTACCCAATTAATACTATCGCATACTAACATTTGGTTAGGGACGAAAAAACTCACCCGAATTATTATTTTCGGATTCCTTCGAATCTACCGAAGAAGTATTAGATTTATTCGCGGTAAAATGTTTTAAGTTTTTATTACAAGAATTACTTGCGCAATTGCCACGATTCCCATGAACATATCAGGCACCGTAACCTGAGCGCGCATGGGTAGCGCCGGCTTCCTCGCCACGTACTCTTTGCTGTACTTGATAGTCGCTGACCTTGCGACATTCCCCTATTGCTGGGGAAATAATCATTAGATGAATTTCGACCACGAAATCCACGTGCTCTATAAGAATGAGATGTTTTATTATTATGCCAAGACATTTTTTGCTTGTATGACATGATATTATGGGAGTCGGAAAATGTACTAGATTCATCTTCGGCCACCCTGATGGCATCCTTAAAGGACGTCAAATTAAGTGCTGCAATTATCGTACCTAACTTTTGGCTTCTTAATCCTTCCGAAAAACATTTGATTGCGTTCCTTTCATTCAAAGGGCGCAGTACTTTATGTGTATATTCGTCACCATTCGCCTGGGAAATAGTTAAGTCAACGAACAATCTCTCTATCTCATCCCCAAATTCTTTTACAGATTTTTCACCTTGCCTAGACCTTTGTAACCTAGACTGTAAAGCGGTATCCGACCTGCGAATCAATAAATGTATACGCATATCTTTTAATTTCAAATCTACAGAACTATAAGAAGTAGCTAAACGCATTTTAGCACCACTCGATAATCGACTTTTTAGAACCAATTTTATTAACATCTGCTTATCACCATCAGTAAGCATTGACTCATACAACTCGATCGCATCAAGTTAGTCTTGAGTCACCTTTCTCATTTTTGGTAATAGGCTCACGGCCGTTTTTAAACAAAATTTGTCACTCATGGTTTCAGTTTCTCTAATTACTACACTTTTTAATAAAGATTCTTTTTCGTATGCTAAAATTTTGTCATAACACTCATCTATAGCTGAGCATAAATATATTAGCTTTTCTGAAACGTCCTCAGGTAAATTATTCAATTAAATTTTAAAAGAAACGTACAATCTTTTAGATTCTTAAATCTTTTTTTCAAAATTACTACCTGTCCTCCTGACTAGTCCTAATTTACATATGCTAATTCTGTATTCCTCTAATTGATCATAAATTTTAGTTAGCTCAGTTTCTAAACTCATGATAGAACAACATAATAGGCACGAACTCCAATTAAACTACATCAAAAAATAATCAATACAATTTAAACAACACATTCAACAAAATAATAATAATACGGCTTACGAAATAACTCACGGTTTTTTTTTGCATTATTCTATGCAGCTGAATCCTGCTCTCTGACCTGTATGCGACGGTAGCAGATGCGCGAGAGCGCTCGCTCTAGGACATCGTTCCTTAGGTGGCTTTGCGTTCAATTTATATGGCATTTTTTGTACATCCAGAACAATCCAACGAGAATGGCTAAAAACAAACATGCGCAAATCAATGAGAGTCGAACATTATTCGTTTTGAGATGTTCCGCCGTTGCTTGAGCGTGGTTTTCACCTACAGCAGTCTGTGCGATCGCAACATCTTCCTTAGATTGCTGGGTTCCCATAGTCCTTAATCCGTGCGTATTGTTCGGTAATTCGTAAAGTCTTCAAAAAAATCCTCGGGTAATGGTCCAATATCTCTTGAATTTGTTGGTATAATATCCAGAAATTAGCGGTAAAAATTCAGTCCTTGTTCATTTGGTTGAAATCATCGGTAACAGAAGTCCGTTATAGGTTAGTTCGCAGGGTCGCCATGTGGTGTGGCAAGGTCGCCATGTGGTGTGGCAGTACGAGGTGTGGTTTATTAGTCTTTTATAGAGTACATTATAATGTCGGTAATAAAATATGATGACACAGAATTAGACACCTTGTCGTAAACACTACAACACACACCAAACACACACCCCAATATGATTTACTCCTGGAAAATAAAGTTGAATTACAGAAATTACTGATTTTGATTGATCCTTATTAGGTATATACCTAACACTACGTAATATGTAGGCATCGCAATAAACGCAAGATCTCAAACACCCCAATTACAATATTCAATTATAAACATAACATAACATAAACTCACGCCTATATCCCCGAAGGGGTAGGCAGAGGTGCTAGCACCCACATTTCGCCAGTTTATGTTTAGGTCCCAATGTAATAGGTGGCGAGCCTATTGCCATTAACCGGGCACTTATAAACCTGCGATAAATACACACATAACTTCGAAAAGCATCGAAAAGTCATTGGTGTGTGCCATGGTAAAACCTGGGATCGAACTTCTTTTTAAATTTTTTTTCAATTAATTTGGTTTACTAATGTTTGGCAAAAAATGTTCCCCAAAGTGTCACATGCCAAAGTACTGTATGTTTCCCAAATTTTCATTTGCCAAAAAAATATTTGGCAAAACAACTTTTCGCAATTTTACAGTTAGCAATACTATTTTTGGCAATTTATTTTTTTAACAAATAATTACATGACAAAGTTTCATTTACCAAGTATTAGGTAATCAAATATGGGGGTGTGTGTTCGGTAACCTCCTCGAGTGTCGTTCCGATTCCGATCCCGCTGCAGTCCGGGGGGAACGGAATCGGAGCGGCCGGTACATCCTGGGCGGCGGTCAATGGCCTACCCTTCATGGGGTTGGCATTGATCGTCGGCTAATACCCAACGTGGCGGGAACACATGGATGGATAGATGGCGCTGCGCACAATAACGTCTAAAAGAGTGCTCCGTATAATATTTTGATTTAAATTATCCTAAGTTTGTAACATCCAGTGAATTTGTGTCAATTAACTATATTACAAACCAATAACATCATAAAAGTGTTATCATAGTACATATCTGCAGAATACTAATTAAAAACGTAATGCAAAACTCTTGACTCGGATTTTCAAAAAAGAGTTGTAAGCAGACATAAATACTAAGAACAGTGCAAAAAGTAATCCTTCCATGGTATGAATATACACACCTAAACCTAAGTAGTGTACAAGTGACAAAACAGTTCAAACTTATAGCCGAAAAAGTGTAATAACAATGTACTTTAATACAAATTTAAAACGGCCTACAAAATTCAAAAGTGTCGTCGAAATTGGACTTTGAACCCATTAGTATGAACAAAGAAACAACTGAGTTCTAATAATTTATATTAAAACTACGTATTACACTAAGCAAATACTGGTCACTTATTTCAATCATTTTACTAATGGCTTTGGTGACTTAATGTGGGTACGAGCTACCTTATATGTTCAGGGGGTCATGAGATCGAGTCCGACCTACAAGAGCTTTCACTTTTTGGAATTGACTTAATTTATAAATTTATAATAAATAATATATGCCGCGGTAGCCTAGTGGGCCGCGGTAGCCTAGTGGTATGGGTAATGGACTGCTGAGACGAGGTCTCGGGTTCGATCCCAGGTTTTACCATGGCACACACCAATGACTTTTCGATGCTTTTCGAAGTTGTGTGTATTTATCGCAGGTTTATAAGTGCCCCGTTAATGGCAATAGGCTCGCCACCTATTACATTGGGACCTAAACATAAACTGGCGAAATGTGGGTGCTAGCACCTCTGCCTACCCCTTCGGGGATATAGGCGTGAGTTTATGTTATGTTATGTTAATATATGACCACTGAAAGAGACAGTTCTAAGAGATTTAAGCGATTTTAGCGAACCTAAATAGGAACAACAATAATGTCATCGAAACTTAGTACTAGAGGCGTCCGCAAGGGGTCACGACTTGTGACATGCTATAAATGCGAGCAAAAAGACATAAAGGCAAAGTCGTCCACAAAGTCGGAATGTACATTATATAAGAATAAATCTAAAGCCAGTGCTTATAACTTCACCTGAACGATCTAATGTAACAACTAGAAAGAAACAATCATCCCCTAATAATTCTATGATAGACGTAACGCCTACTCAATCGCATGCGACTTCGCAGTGTTCCACACCCACGACTCCCGTTCTTGAGGTGAATGATAATATATACACTGAACATATGCAGTATGCACCGATCCCAATGGAGCAGACGCTGTCAAGGAGTATGGACTATACAATAATCGAATCCAACTCTATTCCGGAAATGCAAGAGACCATTACGCAGCTTCAATCGGATTTATATGGCTCCCAAAACGAACTATAGAATATAATATTGGAAAACAGCGAGCTACGTAATCAAGTCACAAAATTAACAAATGAAAACAAAGCATTAAAACGTTTTTTAACGAACTCGCCAGTGAAAATTAATGAATATCCGAGTAGTGCCCAGAAGCGTAAATGCACCTTACAGCGAGTAGATGTAAATACATTTGTTACACCCCTCAAACGTGTGACTAAGGCAGATCCTGTACAACTTGATGAGACTATTTTAAAACAACGACAACACCTCGAAATACTAGAACAGCGAGTAGAACAGGCAAAATATGAAATAAAAAAATTAAATGAAGAAATAGAATGCCTACAGCATACGCTACAAGGACATAAAAGTCAAGAGTCTTCATATCCCCGACGCATAACGGACAGAGCCTGTAGGAACCAAAGGGTGCTAGAGTGTGGCAAATTGTGTATTCTAACTAACAGTCACTCCTGTGGTACCTTGCAAGTAGTCGAGGACACTTTTGGCCACGATTTCGAGTACTGTAGGTATATCTTACCCAATTGTGACATATAACAAATGCTTAAAAATGTTGATTCTAAAGTACTAAATTTTTATCTGGACGACTACTGTATTATAATAATAGGACAAAAAGATTTTAAGTATGCGCATGATTACATGGCATTTAGTGAAGAAAATAAGACAATCATTGGAACACATAACTCATACAAATATATTAATATGTTCTCCCACGTATGTATGTGGGGTTCGATTTATAATAGTTACGCATATCTCATTGACACAAATCGTAATCTAACCCTTGACATGTTTTCATATAATACTGGTAAATCTAATAAAGATGGTATAAAAAATGTATACAGAGATATTCTAGATGCTATATATAACTGTTATGACCATAAAGTCACTTCCCAGTCTTTTAAACAGGATGGCCAGCACCTGCAGTTTTTTCGTTGATAATAGCTATAATATGAATAAAATGAACAGTGAACAAATGTCAACTGTTAAGTCTAAGCCTATGAGAAAAGCGCACTGTAAGAAACTTTTTATTTATTACCAAAATGTTAGAGGCCTTCGCACAAAAACTAGTGATTTCTACAATAGTGTTACCATGTGCTGCTATGATTTAATTTTTATTAATGAAACTTTTCTTATAGAATCTGTGTATGACTCGGAGCTATTTCCCGCGGACTATATAGTTCTGCGTAAGGATCGTGCTGGCGATGTAGGTTGGGGTGGTGTTCTATTAGCTGTAAAGAATTGTTATACAGTTAAGTTAGTTGAGGATATAGGTGACTTAACTGCGGATAAAGAAATATTACTTGCATTAATAACTTGGAAAATGTAACGTTGCTAGTTTGTGTTGTGTATCTACCACCTAACTATGAAGATCAGCAATATTTGAATGTTCTAACATGTATGGAAAATGCAATTTCCGCATATTCCAATATCAGTTCCGAATTATTGGCGATTGTAATCTGAATTCATGTAGTGCTCGTGTAAAGCTCCACTTTGGTGAATTTCTGAGTTATTGTAAGTTGCGACAACTGCCAAAATAAGAATCTTGGATTTGGTCCTAACTACTCTTGACCCTGATGCTGTGGCTGTAACATCGGATATTGTACCGTTGGTGAAAATCGATGCCCACCACCCACCTCTTGAGGTGTTAATCCCCATGCCGAGAAGTGCAGCGACCAGCAATATACGGAACGTAAAGAATAACCATGGTTTGATCGCTGAACGAAATTTCCGGAAGGCAGACTTCCATGGCCTATATTCTGATATTGCTGGTGTTAATTGGACAGAGTTGCTACTACAGCGTGATGCGAATGTGGCTGTGGATATGTTGCACAGCAAATTAAACAGTGCAATTGAGAAGCATGTGCCATTAAAAAAATCGACATCTAATCAGAAATATACATATCCCTCGTGGTACACAAAGGAAATAGTATATTATATAAGGTGGAAGTATTTTCATTTAAAAAAGTTTAATATGTATGATTTGCAATTTAATAGAGAATTATACAAATACTATAGAACTAAAGTTAAAGAACTGATTAGTGTAGCTTACAAAGAATATATGCATACCATAGAGAATAATATAGCTCATGACCCGGCCAATTTTTGGGAATATGTTAAAAGCAAGCGGAAAAATACGCATTAAAATAAGGAATTTACCTGCGATGGGGTAACAGTTGGGGGGCAGGATGCGGTCGATGCTTTTGCGCGGTATTTCGGGTCGGTATTTCACCCAAACATACCGGTATTGGATCCCGAAGTGGCTGAGCGTGATGAAACCGACACGGGATATTGCGCGAGCAGCTTCAGCGTAGGACGCATAAAAGCTTCGGAACTGAGACGAGCGGTCCAACGTCTTAAGCCATTCTCTGCATGTGGTCCTGATAATATACCCCCCTTTTTACTTAAGGATTGTATAACTGTCTTCGAAGAGCCTCTCTTGCATATTTATAACCTATCACTCCAGCAAGGTCTTTATTCTAACAACTGCAAAGTTTCCAGAATAACACCGGTGCCTAAGAGTGGTTCTTCAATTGACATAACAAATTTTAGACCCATAGCAGTGTTGTCAGTTTTTGGAAAAATCTTTGAGTCCATTTTAAGCAGCTGTATATTCAAGCAAATCAATAAAATAATATATAGACAACTCGCAGCATGGATTCCGCCCAGCACGCTCTGCTCTGACTAACCATATTCACTTTGTTGACTGTCTGCGGTCTCGGGTAACAGCAGGATGTCAAATTGATGCAGCATACTTCGATTTTAGAAAAGCCTTCGATTTAGTGGATAATGATGTCCTTCTAATGAAGTTTGCGTCCTTAGGGTTTTCTAAACAGCTCTTAAAATTTATGGCTGATTACCTGAGAAATCGCAGGCAGTATGTTAGGATTGGGCACCATATGTCTCGTGAATTCTATACCAGGTCAGGAATAAGCCAGGGCAGTAATCTGGGCCCAGTGCTGTTCTTGATTATGATTAACGACTTGCCAAGTGTCCTTCATAGTGCTGAGTGTCTTCTTTTTGCCGATGATTTAAAACTTTTCCTTCCTGTCACTATCGATACAGATTGTGTAGCACTGCAGGCAGATATCGAAGAGGTTGTTTCATGGAGCATAAAAAATATACTATCTTTTAATGTCTCCAAATGTAAAACAATTACGTTTACTAGATCCCGTGCTCCAATTGTGGCAACATATGAACTGGCAGGAACACCACTGGAGCGTGTATCCACAATACGTGACTTGGGCATAATCATGGATAGTGAACTAAATTTCGCGAACATATTAAACAAATATGCAAGAACGTCAATAAATCCCTAGGATTTATAATTAGAACATTTTTTGAGTTTAAGAATATAGAAGTTGTTAAGTTGCTGTACAATGCGTATGTTCGAAGTGTGCTGGAGTATAACGCAATAGCATGGAATCCTACAGAACACCTGTACACACTAATGGTTGAGCGGGTCGATACCTATACAAGCGTGCCTATGGTTAGGGCCCGTTTCTTTATCCTTCCATGTTCATATCAGGGATGATTGGTCTCGATACGCTGCACTTCAGGCGAGAATTCATGTTGATAATGCACTACTATCTATTGCTAAACAATAAGGTAGACAACCAATCGGTGCGTGAGTGCATCCAATTTTACGTGCCGGATAGGTACTTGCGAGGGGCTGGAAGGCGACAGCATCAACTTTTTACATGCCCGTCGGCATGGCGCTTTCTGGCATGAAATAGTCCCACTTTTTGAGGTGTGCAGCACCTAAATAGCTTTTTGGAAATGAATCCAGATGCAGACATATTTTATGACAAGCCTAGTGCCATTAGTGTAAGTGTTAGAAAGCATCTATGTCATTTATAATTTAATGTAATTTGATAATTTGATGAACTGTAAAATGAATTCTAATTTATTTGACGTTATAATTTTAATGCATCCATTAACATTCTAATGTATAATTTTATTGACTTTATAATTTTAATGTATCTATTGACATTCTAATGTATAAATATAAATAATACTTTACAATAATATAATATAATCATCTAATCTGTAACATACATTCTGTATACTAAGTATCGGGAATTTGTCAATAAAACAAAAAATACAAATTATTCATCTAAATTTATTTTATCGCCTTCAAAGTAGGCCCCATCGCTTGCAATACAACATCTCCACCGCTTCACCCAGTCTTCCATACATTTTTCATAGGCTATTTGCGGTATGGCCTTTAGCTCATTCAGCGAATTTTCTTTTATGGCTTCTATCGACTTAAAACGTTTTCCTCGAAGTGGTAATTTTAACTTGGGCAATAAAAAAAAGTCAGACGGAGCCATATCAGGTGAATACGGTGCTTGGTCGAGAACTTTTGTTGAATTTTTCGCTAAAAACTCTTTCACTATAATGGCTGTGTGTGATGGTGCATTATCATGGTGCAGCATCCATGAGTTGTGTCGCCACAAATCTGGACGTTTTCGGCGGATACTCTCACGCAAACGCTTCATGACGCCTATATAATATTCTTTATTCACTGTTTCTCCCTCTGGAAGGAATTAGGAGTGAACCACACCACGGTAGTAAAAAAAAACTGTCAGCATCACCTTGATTTTGGAGCGACTTTGCCGCGGTTTTTTGGGTTTCGGCTCGTTTTCGAGACGCCATTCTGAAGCCTGTTGGCTTGTTTGCATGTCATACTCATAAACCCATGTCTCGTCGCCAGTAATTATACGTTTCATAAAGGTCGGATCCGTAGAAGCTCGGGAAACCATGTCTTCAGCGACATGCTTTCACTGCGCTTTTTGAACAAAATTGAGCTCTTTTGGAACTAGTCGAGCGGCGACGCGTTTCATGCCTAAAATGTCAATGAGAATATTGTGGATGGACTTAAAAGATATGTTCACCTCACTAGCCAACTCTCTCAGACTCATACGTCGATTTTCGAGCACTAGCTTCTTGATTCTGTCGATGTTTTCTTTGGTCGTAGCGGTTGAAGGTCTACCAGAACGAGGCAAGTCTACTACTACTTCTCGGCCTTCTTTAAAAGCCTTATACCATTCATAAGCCCTTGTTTTCGATATACACGATTCGCCGTAGGTATTTCGCAACATTTTTTGTGATTCACCACATGAAATATCATTCGAAACACAAAATTTAAGGCACACTCTTTGTTCAACAATATTTTCCATTGTAAAAATCGCCGAGGACTCAAAACTATGACCAACAAAAAGTGTAGTTTAAAACAAATTGAATGACAGATCCCGCTCAAATTTTGCGTGCTAAATCAGTACAGTGCTACCAACATGCAGTAAAAAAATTAGAACGACCTCTTTTACGCGGGTCTTTTTATTGACATATTCCCGATACTTTTTACACAGAGTAGTATAGTATATAAGCGTTTTGGTGTATACTGTAAGCTTATATTGCTAACATCATGTAAATAAACATCGCTCTACGTACTCCTCTGCTTTCAGAGGAGACAGGATGAGCGATGGTGTTAGTGGCTGAGGCCACCATAGGGCCCTGGGGGATCCAGGGGCGGGTTGGCCCACTGTTTACGCAAGGTCCGACGGGCACTTGTGCCGCCGCCGGTGAGAGAAGACTAGCCATCCTCTCGCGTTCCGTAATCGGCAGGTGATCAGCAACGACGTGACTGGTGGCTCCAGAAGGGTACGCTGTGAACTTGCTGACCGGAGGGCTTGCCTTTATTGGCCGGCCCACGATAAGGAAAAGTCTATTACACCCGACAGCGAAGTCGTAAAAACCTATGGATACCAGCCGACCTCCATAGTATATAGGCTTACCCAGGTGCAGGGGGCTCCGCCTGGATAGACCACCTTTCCCCCATACTCGTGGGATATGCTATGGACTACATAAAAGAAGCGGTGAAGCGCTCTATGATCACTATAGTGCCCTACCTACTTTTCCGTAAAGCGCTCATAGGGCAGTATAGTGCCCTACTTGCTCTAGCGCGACGCACTGGTATAAATATATTTATTTCTTTTAACCCGCAAGTTTTCAATACTTTTTCTCTTTCTAATCGATAGTGCACACATCGCACCATGCTTCAAATGCGAAAACAGTCATACAAAAACAGTATTTCGATAAAAAAAAAAGTCGTTGGTTCGTTTTAGTCAATACATGCGATTTGCGTTATCCATTTGTTTGTATATTTTTACAATTGTAATTGTACAACAAGTGTGATATATCATTGGAATGAGCATTTCATGTAGAAAATAGATACATACAATGTATCTCTTTTACTCAAACTTTACTGAACAAATAAAAACATGAAATGTATCGTGCGTATTTACGAAAGTGTTATAAGTTATTGCTGTAAAAAAAATACTTATATTGGCCGAAAAATTTTTCGCCGTCGGCAAATGTTCCGTCCTAGGTATAATATTTATGTAATAATTGTTTTTGTACTATCACATTTTAATTTATTAATTTTATCATATGTAGTTAGAACGTCTAGACTATTTAAAATTATAAAATAAATAGGTTATCGATTTACTTTTTAAAATAATTATGCCTAAAGTTGACGTATTAACGTTATCGACGACGGCGGTTTTAGTCGGTTTAAGCCCAACATAACCGCCCCCGCTGGCCGGCGGGGGGGTATCCGAAGAGATTTCCGCACGAAAAAAAAAGGTAGTCAAATATGGTTTTCTTGTCATTTTGGATTTCGAAAAAGCTGGTATTTCAAGTTATGATTCAATTTTGAAAATACACTGCTGCATGGGTGTTTGACAAATAATTTACTGAGAGTTTTGTGCTGTCAGAGGGAAGAGTCTACCTTCTGACAGCACAAAAACTAAAAAAGAAGGGAGAGGCGGGAGTAGCCTTTGGTCTTCCCGGAAGACTAAAGGCTATTCCTGCTTTGCAATTTCTTTTTTTTAGGGTCGGCAGCGCGAGTGTGACGCCCCTGGTGTTGCACACGTCCATAGGCCACGGTGACCGCTTCCCATCAGGTGGGCCGTGAGCTTGTCAGCCACCTGAGTGCTATAAAAAAAAAAAAAAGTAAGAACTTCTATAATAATTATATTGCTATTATACAAATCAATTCCGGCGCTTCGCCGGCCGCTGTCGCGGCACACCCGCTCTGCTCGCTCGGCTCGCGTTTTGTTGGGGCCACAGTTCTAACCTAACCTAACCCACTTTTCTGGCAGTTCCGATCTAGCCTACATAACTTATATGAAAGGAATTGAATGAACTTACTTTTGGAATATAATTATTTACAAAATAAAGCATTTACTTAATGTATATTTGACTTATAGTCCGGTCAATCTAGACCAAAAAATGAGAGTGAAGGTACATAAAGTCCCAAGAAGCTGAAAATCAGTAAAGTTGTTCAAAACATAATTATAAATGATATTTAAAAGTTCCCCATCATTCCCGTGTATGGAAAAAAAAGGATTCAAGGTCAAAGGTCAAAAAAAATAGTTTTTAGCGATTTTCAGCAAAACGGTAAGTTTTATCATAAAAGTACCTTAGATAAAATTGTAGATCATAAAATTATCTATAAAAAAAGAACCAGTACTTTTTTTCCTACGAGCCACCGTTTCTGAGGTATAACGTTGTTGTATAAAGTTGTTATCGTCATAATATGTTTCCACGCCACCTATGAGGTAGTGTACTTAGCGCATTTTTTTAACGTAAAGGCTATAGTACCATAGACCACATCCATACGCTGCGGCAGATTATACAGAAGACCGAGGAGTATAATTTGCCACTATGCTTGGCGTTCGTGGACTATAAGAAAGCCTTCGATTCGATCGAGACTTGAACGGTGCTGCAGTATCTTCAGAGGTGCCACATTGACTATCGGTATATCGAAGTGCTGAAGTGCTTGTATAAAAACGCCACCATGTCGGGCATTTTTTGGCAAGCTCTGCAGCCTTCACGGCTCGATGGATTTTAGCTTGAGAGGTGTCGTTAGGTTCGTATTTACTGTGAGAGTGCTACTGGGTTTATCAAAATACAAAATAAAACAAAACTATTTTTGGCGCTAAAATGTATCTTGTTAAAAAAATATTTTCACTCAAAACTTATCGAGTAGGGTATCAAAAAAAATGAAGCGCTTTAAAGGTGGTTTCAAAAATATATATATCATAACTAAAAAGTCATATATAGTATATTATCTATTATATGGTATCATAACTATTTAATTATTAATTTAAAAAATCATAACCCCGACTGCCCTAAAAAGACTGAAACAAGTTTGATAGCAGACGGGACCCATTTGCAAATCATAAACCGAAAGAAAATTAATGTGTCCCGGCTGCTATCAAATTTGTTTCGGTTTTTTAGGGCTCTCAGGTTTTAACTTTAAGTTGGTCCCACATCATTTTTATTAATATTGGATATAGTAGTATAGGATAGTATTAAATCTGTAATTTAATTATTTTACACTTTTCAGTTCTTTCTTGGTTATTGAAGTCGGTTCAATTTTTTAAATTAAAATAGTTTATTTTACGTAAAGTAATGCACTTCTTTATTTCAATTATCGTTTCACTTAGCTGTACTAACAAAATGGAGTGTGAATAAATCTTATAAAAATATCTCTATATAAGGGATTAAAAAAAATAAAAATAAGCGATCTAAAGAAAAAAGTCACTCGATTTTTTTTAAATCTTCAGTACTATCACGTCTTCGTTTTCGGAGCGTTTCCCTAACAGCCGGTATTCATGTTGTTAGCTTTTTTGTAGAAAGAATAATTTTAGCCTAACAGCGGCACAATATTTACGCCAACACGATCAAATCTAAAAAAAAAAACACGAGATTTGGTCAAATACCAAGTAAGTAACGCGAACCAAATTCAACGTCTTCTCTTTAGTTTCGCTAATCGTGATGAACCAAGTGTTAGGAGTTCATCGTCTTCGATTGAAATGTTATATATTATAAAAATTTCTTCCATATTGTCTTCTACATTACACTTATCTCGATTTCATAATTCAATTGCTCAAGAACAACCTCCCTTTCTTCCCCTCTAGCATTATCTTGTTCAAAATAGGACCCATGGGCATTTTAATTGCATCCACGTCCCTTTTGTACCGACTTCAAAAATTAGGAGGTTCTATATTCGTCTATATCTAAGTGTTTTTTTTGTATGTTCATCGATATTTCCGTCTTTTATGAACCGATTTTGAAAATTATTTTTGCATTGGGTTCGGTTTAACTCCAAGTTGATCCATAATAAATTTTATTAGAATTTGATCTCGAACTCCAGGAATCTCCTCAAAATCAAACAGAAAATGAGAAATTATCGAGTGTATGAACGAACATGACTATAGATGTAAAGGCGGTTGTCAACCATTTTCAACAGTCAGAAATGGATATAAACGAATTTTATTTCATTGGATAGTTTTTCGATAATGGGAAGGATATATAAATATTATGTACCTACTCAATTTTTTTTTATTAAATACTTGCTGACGCGGTTCCACCAGCGCGGAGGACCGTTATCGTCTTTTGGTCATATCTGCGATTCTACTTAACCCTTTGCCATCAAAAATATATTTTTAAATAGTCTGACGTAGACCTTTCTAATAGACAAAAACCGCATCAAAATCTGTTAAGTACTTTCTGCCTCCATCACAAGCAAACAGACAAGAATTCCAAAAAAATACTACTGTAAGTAGTCACAAGTAACTAAAACATTATTATAACTTTCATCGAAAAACTTATACCTTATTTGCCACCTTAGGGCTGACCAACATTGATACAAGTATACATTTATTTCTAACTAGAAGCAGATTTTTAATATTTCGTGTTTCAAACTTTGAAAATGAAGGACTTTCGTTAAACCGTTCAATACTTATTAACAACCTTAGTCGAGACGAGTTATTATACAAATATTCACACATTGAGGCAGATTATACAGAAGTCCGAAGAGTATAATCAGCCCCTGTGTCTCGCTTTTATGGACTATGAAAAGGCTTTCGACTCCGTCGAAACTTGGGCTGTTCTGGAACTCTTACAGCGATGCCAAGTAGACTATCGTTATGTCGAGGTGCTGGGATGCCTTTACGAAGCCGCCAATATGAGTGTCCAAGTACAGGGTCAGCAGTCTAAACCCACCCAATTGCGCAGAGGAGTGAGACAGGGGAAATGTCAGATCACCGAAACTGTTCGCGAGTGCATTGGAAGACATGTTTAAGACGCTGGACTGGAAAGTTAAGGGCATTAACATAAACGGCGAATACATCTCACACCTGAGATTCGATGCTGACATAGTCCTAATGGCGGAGTCGCTAGAGGAGCTAACCCGGATGCTGGACGGCCTAGCTTCAGCCTCTGGATGCATCGGTCTTGGCATGAATTTGGAAAAAACCAAAGTCACGATCAATGGCCACATTGATCCAGGACCGGTCGTCGTGGATGGCCACCTTCTTGGAATTGTTTCTGAGTACACTTACCTCGGGCAGATTGTGCAGAGGAGGATCCAGCTAGGCTGGGCAGCGTTTGGGAAACTACGTCGAGTCTTCTCGTCATCCAAACCGCAGTGTTTGCAAAATAAAGTTTTCAATCAGCGCATCCTACCCGTAATGACCTACGGTGCTGAGACGTGGTCACTCACGGTAGGTCTGGTCCACCAGTTCAAAGTAGCTCAGCGAGCTATGGAAAGAGCTATGCTCGGAGTTCCTCTGAAGGATAGGATTCGCAACGAATACATCCGACAGAGAACCAAAGTTATCGACATAGTTCAAAGAATTAGTAAACTGAAGCGGCAGCGGGCCGGCCATATCTCGCGAAGAACCGACAACTGCTGGGGTAAACGTGTTCTTGAGTGAAGACCACAACTCGGCAAACGTAGGACGCCCTCCGGCCAGGTGGGATGACGATCTGCGAAAGACTTCGGGCAGATGCTGGATGCGGCAAGCTGAAGACTAGGCGCTATGGCGCTCATTAGGGGAAACCTATGTCCAGCAGTGGACTAGCATAGGTTGATGATGATGATGATCCGCTTACAACCTTTGTTTTACATCTATAAACATGACGTCAAATGCCTTGTGTTGGGAATTTGAATACATATTTTGATATGCCGTATATATTGGTACCGATTCTGCCGTTACAAAACTCTCTAAACTAGACTACCTTGTTAATAAAGTCTACATTTAATCCGACGACACATAGAACAAAATTTCGAAATTCAAATGAAATAGTTTTAGAGACAGTTTATTTTAGTGAGATGAGCATTTGATACATCAGTGAGGCTGTGGTGAGTGGAGAATAGTGTGGAGAGTAGAGTGGAGTGGAATGAAGTGTAGTAGAGAGTAGAGTGGATAGTAGAGCGGAGTTACTATAACAGCTCATCCCGACACGGAAAGATTAGGTTAGAATAGATACCCTTCGTGATAGGTCACTTGTAACAAAGCACGAAGAACGAAGAGCCCTGCGATGTGGGACACCGTCTACATCATTCACTAAGCTAGAAAGTCAGCCTCACCTGCAAGCTGGTACTCCTACTGCTTGACAGGCGAGGCTCTTGTGCAGTTTTTCTTGGGTTTGGAAGGTCAAACGGCAGTCATTCCCATAAAAGCCGTATAATCCAAATTAAAACGAGAAGAAGGAGTAAGCGATCCCCGGACTTCGAAGTGGCAGTCTTTTTTTTACATGTGGTAACCCCCACGGGCTTCGCTCTGTCGGAATCGAACCGACTAAAACCACACGGTGTCCTTCCTAAGCGCCCATTGCCACGACTCTCACCATGGTCTCCAGCAAGAGAACGTCCACGCCCAAAACCGCAACAAGATTCCGGCGTTGACTCGCCCACGCTAGCCACTCCACCAATGTATGATGCGCCGTGTCTTCGCCGGTATCCTCGCAGTGTTGGCACTGCGGCGTTGTCTCCCGGTGGATGCGCCACGGATACTTACCGAAGCACTCGTGTCCGGTAATCATCTGTGACATCCGGTAGGAGAGGTCACCGCAGTGCCTTTCCAACCACTCCTCCATGACCGACGTCACTGCTGCAATGGGGGCACATTCGAGGTCGCACCTTCCATGTCTCCATGAGTTACTGGCGGATATGGGACCGCTGGGTCTTGATTTCTCGGGGTCCCGGCCTGTGCCGGCTCCACCTGCTCCAGCGCCTCCTTGCGCTATTGATAAAACGACGTAAGGGCCCTCGCTTCCAGGTCCCATGGAGGATTCCCGGCTAGGAGACATGCCGCCTCGACGGAAATCGTGCGGTAGCCCCTTATGGCTCTGACGGCCAGCGTTTTCTACGGGCTGTGCAAAACAGCCACATTGCGGGCCGTCAGACGTCCCGCCCATACGGGGACCATGCTTCGCACGATCCCCAGGTACAGTCTCCTAGTGGCTCCTAGAGCTTTAGTTCTCTTCATGTTGGGCATCAACCGCGAGAGTGCGGCCGCAGCCCTTCAGCAAAGTGGCAACCTGGGATGCAACCGGGATTAAACTTAAGATATTGAGTTACATTCACTAAAAAGAAAGAGAAAAAGAAGAAAGAAATAAACTATTTTAGTAATAAAAATCAACCGACTTAAAAAATTTAATAACAAAAAAATCAACTGACTTCAATACCCAAAAAGGCATTCAAAAGTGTAAAATAATTGAATCACAGAGAACTGCATCCTAAAGATAAAAAAAATGAAGCCTCAAATGTTTTTTTATCTTCAGAATTCAGTTCTCTATAATTCAATTACTTTTCACTCTTCAGTGCCGTCTTGGGTATTGAAGTCAGTTGAATTTTTTGTTATTTTTATATTTAATAACTTAATGATAAGTACCTATATATTCAGTAACAGAATTTAAAATAAAAACCTTATAGTAAGTTCAAGTCATCCCTATGTACTTTTATGATCTTTTATCTAAATAATAGCTGTATCATTATGTACCACTTGATATAAGAAATACTTCAGTAAATAGATTTTCTTATTTTTCTACACGTGCACGACAGAACGAGTGGTGAACGAGCTAAATCTATGTATATAAAACATAGTAACAACAAACTTAAGAACAGGGTGGACCGATTTCCATAACCTTGATTTTTTAAATTTGTCTACGCCTATACTGTGCCATGTAGTGTATTTTTTTGCGGTAATAGCCATGGTTCCGTCCGTCGTCATAACCACCCCCGCTGGCCGGCAAGGAGGTCCCGCCGGCCAGCGGGGGTGGTTATGTCGGACTCAAAACTTGGGTCTTCAATGGGGTGCAAGGAGAAATTCACGAAATAAATTCAGCTAATAAAGTAACCAACATTACTTTATTCTAAGACGGAACGAAGTTTGCCGGGTCAGCTAGTCTATAATATTAAATGCCTGAAGTTATTGAAACTAAGCGAAACAGGAATAAAAGAGCCTATAGCCATTAATATTTATCTTAGTAAAATTTCTATTAGCATACAAAAGGCAGGTCATGACCACAAGTAAGATTATATACCTATATATTTAAATATGTTAAAACGTTTTCTTGTTAAGATTATTCATCAGTCTGAATAGGCTGCTGCCTGGTGTGAAGTCAAAAAATCAAAATTAAAATGAGTACTGAGCAAATTAAGGAAAGGAAATTCAAAAGATTAAATAACCATGACACCAACATTTACAAAAAAAGCGAAATAGCCTCTGAATCTCTAGGGACCGATTATTCATATAAGCATACAGTCTTATGGATAAATGCAAGCCTTTTTTTATTACTTCACTTACTTGGACTTTGGGGATTTATTTTACTTTTTAGAGGACATTTGCGCTGGCAAACTCTTTTTTGGAGTAAGTGATCAACCATTTTTGGCAAAAGATAGTATTTATAAATATAAAAAAATCACGTCCTGATAATAAATTATTTAAATAATGAGAGATTGTTTCTTGCAGCGGTACTTCTTAGTCATGTGAGCGGAGAAGGTATAACAATTGGTGCACATCGTTATTATACTCATAAAACTTTCAAAGCAGGACCAGGCCTTAGATTTTGGTTTTTATTAATACAGACTATGGCTGGCCAGGTAATACAATTTAAAATAACGAAAGCAATATCTAAAGTTTGAATGACAGATTTAGAAAAGTTTTTGATTTTACCTCGTGTAAAACAATTAAGAATTCTGCACAACATAAGTAAATTTGACCTTGCCTAGATCCCTAAATGTATTTTTGAAATTTATTACTGTTTAATTTAAATTTAATTTACTATCGTTGTATTTTTTGTCTAAATCCACTGGGATTGAAGATACATTTTGTACAATTTCCGAAAACATTGCAATCCCTACTACTCTTTACAGTGTATAAATGCAGTTTTTGCATCGTTCATCTAAATTTAAATGTATTATATTGAAATAAAACTATTTCGAATTAATTTTATAGCGATTTGTTCAGTGTTTTTATTATTAACACTGATTCTGACATTATTATCAGTTAATTTCTCCCGTAATAACTTCTTTCTTTATTCATATTTACAGAATTCGTTATATACATGGGTTCGTGACCACCGTGCACACCATAAATACTCAGATACTGATGCCGATCCACACAACGCAAGGCGTGGCTTATTTTTCTGTCATGTTGGGTGGCTGATGAGCAAGAAGCATCCTTACGTCATACAATATGGTAAAACAATTGATATGAGGGATTTAGAAGCCGATTGGATGGTCATGTTTCAAAAAAAGTAGGTGTAATGTTTTCTTCTGAAATATATTAGTATATTAGTGGTGGCAATAGTGTCTACTAATAAATAAAATTTAATAAAAAAATAAAACCGACTTCAAAAACCAAGAATGGACTAAATAGTGAAAACTACGGAATTACAGAACTAATTCTAAAGATAAAAATACGCATATCACTTTTCACCATTAAGTAGGTGCAAGAAAATTAGGCCAATTATTATATAATAATATAATAAATATTCTACGACATTGTAGAAAATTATCCGACCTAAAATGCATAATAATATATGGTATCTACCACTTACTCTTACTCTGTTTTACGAAAATAGATAAAGTACCTACTTACATTATTTATACAATGCATCTACAATGCATATACAATGCATCATAAAAAAATATTCTTTCTGAAGAAAGAAATATTTTTATTCATTGCCCTGTCCGATAACACGATGCGCTTTGTTTTAGCGAATAATGCGCTAGTCGTTGCGCCAGCCCGCGCGTAGTATGAGAGAGGTGTGGTGCGGCAAAGAGGTAACGAATGGTCAAGGTATTTTGCTCGGCATAGCACCATAAGGAAAGATCTTATTTGTAACGGAATACATACAGCCATCCTCACACAGTTAAAAAATTCACCCAGTAAATACTACTTATCAGACTAGTAAATAAAATGTGCAAAAGTATAAATTCTAATACATTTTTAATACATGTTTACATATTTTTATATATTTTATGACATTTTATAAACTATACCGCGTATACCGTGAGTATACCGCGGTAGCCTAGTGGTATGGGTAAAGGACTGCTGAGACGAGGCCTCGGGTTCGATCCCAGGTATTACCATGGCACACACCAATGACTTTTCGATGCTTTTCGAAGTTATGTGTGTATTTATCGCAGGTTTATAAGTGCCCGGTTAATGGCAATAGGCTCGCCACCTATTACATTGGGACCTAAAACATAAACTGGCGAAACGTGGGTGCTAGCACCTCTGCCTACCCCTTCGGGGATATAGGCGTGAGTTTATGTTATGTTTTATGTTATAAACTAGGTGACGCAGATTTCATACGTGTTGGAAGTTTTGCATTATCTTTTTACTAACTTACTAAAAATAAAAAATTACTAACTAATCGGCGGGCCGCATTTAACGTTTTCCTTTAGTATAAGGAATACCCACCGCTCTGCATAAAACCTAGACCCTATTCTTTCATGGGCCTCGGAGCAAGCCACCTAAGGGGTCCAGTCTCATCGTGGGTGGCCCAAATTTTCTCTCGTTCTGGCGAGGCCGCTGCCCAACATGAGGGGGGCCGATGACTCCTGCGGGAGACTCTACGCCGGGATCGTGCGATCCATGGCCCTGTATGGGTGCCCAATATGGGCGGAGGCCCTGAAGGCCAGAAGTGTACGGATGCTGCGTACTTCGCAGAGGGTGATGGCCAACAGGGTCATCCGCGGGTACCGCACGATCTCCTTCGAGGCGGCGAGTCTCCTAGCCGGAACTCCGCCATGAGACCTTGAGGCGAAAGCCCTTTCGCAACTGTGCCAGTGGCGCGGGAGCAGGGACGGAACCCCGAGCCTCGAGAAATCGAGGCCGTGCAGTCCCAGCTCCGCCAGGCCATCGTGGTGGAGTGGAAGGAACGACTTGGGCGATCAGCAAGCGCAGGGCACGCCGCAATAGCGGCCCATCATGGAGGATTGGCTAGAGAGGTGACACAGAAGCTTCTCGTACCGACTGACGCAAGTGATCCCCGGTAAGGGGAGTTTCGGGGACCACCTGCATCGGATCAGGAAGGAGCCAACGCCTGAGTGCCTTCACTGCGACGCGAGCGAGACCTCGGGGCTGCGCACGCTGGCGGACTGCCCGGCGTGGGAAGTGCCGAGGGGTGACCTCGTGGCAGCTATCGGGGTGGGACTCCTCTCGCTCGGCAGCATGATTCCGGCAATGGTTCGGAGCGCGAGCGCTTGGGCCGCCACCGCCGCTGGAGCTGGCGGAGCGCAGCCGGGAGTGATCTCTCCCGGCCCGCCGAGCCCGCAACATGCTCGCTGCGCATCGCAGGCATCTCAGGTGCCGCTGGCCGTTGGTCGGGTGCAGGCCGGGACGGCGGGGCGCCTACCGCCCCTCCCAATTAACCGGGGCAAGACGGGGACACCGAGGTTCCCAAACCCGAGGGGGCCTTCTCAAAACCGGAGATGGCCCAGGGCCAGTCAGGGTGCGAGGGATATGCTTTATGGGCAACCTTACACTCCGGCGCCTGAACCGCCGCCGCTGGCCGCCGGGGGGGGGGGTCTCCGAGGGACTGCCCACCGGCACCCGACCAACTGTCGCAGACCGCTATTATATTAACTGTCTTACTGTCTTATGAGCAACGGCTACTCGCCTATTGCATTGTCATCCATGTTGACATCGAAGTTTCGGTTAGCTAGAAACCAGTGTCTGTTATAAAATCTCTATCTAAATATTATATTTAACAAAGTGAAGAATAAAGTTAAGCATAAATACAAACATTGCAAGTTAAATAAAAGCGGCGATAGCGCAGTGGCGTACGTAACGGACTGCCTAGACGAGGTCGCGAGTTCGATCTCCAGTCGCCCCGGGCACACACCTCTGTTCTGTGTAGTTATGTGTGTATTACACATGTTAATTATTGCTCGCTCAGTAATGTGCCCGGTACATGGCAATAGGCTCGCCCCCTATTACATTGGGACCTAAACATAACTGGCGAGTCGTGGATGTGTAATACACCTCAGCGTACCCCTTCGGGGATACAGGCGTGAAGTTATGTTATTGTTGCTGCGAATAATTAGAGCGGCAAGCGACAGATACCTACATAATATATATATATATATATATAATAGCCTATGTTACACCTTGTAACATTACCTATCTGCCCATTAAAGTCCCGTCAAAATCGACCCAGCCGTTCCAGAGGTTTCCTTTTTCAAACAAATTGTATTTTTGTTATTAGTATCGTGTATCCATTTATGTGCAATCATTAAACATCTGTTATTTTAATATTACAAACAGACACTTCAATATTATTTATTTGTATAGGATAATAAAATCGCATGTGCTGTTTCATTTTTTTAAATACAGAAAAGGGGAACAAAACATTCACTGTATTTATAACCCCCGACGCAAAAACCACGGGGTGTTATAAGTTAAATGTGTCTGTGTGTGGCATCGTAGCTCCCGAACGGATGAACCGATTTTGATCCGTTTTTTTCCGTTCGAAAGCCGATATGAACGAGATAGTGTTTCAAATGCTCGTAAATTGCAGTGCCGATTTTAATGTTGATGTAGTTGTACGCAAACGTAGCGAGCGCAGTAATAAAAAAAACAATTAACAGCTCTGCTACCAGTCTCCTTTACCCGGAGACAAGGGTGAGGAGTAAGACCACGAGCAGATAGTATTCAAGCCGTAGTCCTACCACTCACTTTCACGCAATCACTACCTCGTTCCGAAGCGTGATCGAAAGCTGACAGTGGAAACGCAAACAAAATTAAAACTTAATATTTAACTAAAATAAAGTATCTAATGATCCGGATCTACACAAAGGTGCAGTCAACAAACAGTACAAAATCATTAATCAAACGACAATAACAAAATACCGTACCTTTAATCAAACCGGTTAATCGCACCGACTAAAACCGCACGAAGCATCAAACACAGGAAGTCGGCACGAATATACAATGGTTCAACTGCAAAATACCGCAAGTTTAGAATAACCGGTTAATGGAACCGACTAAAACCTCACGGGTACAAAAATCAAATCGTACAGTATTTTTAATTTTATAGCACGTAAACACAAACAAATATTTATTCAGACCTCCCGACTGGTCCACTCAAACGTTAATAAGCAACAATTCAAATTTAAACAACTTTTTAGCACGTAATTGTTTCACTAATCAAATTAAGCCGCAATTGACACCCGATCGAATTCGACTAGGAAATATTTTAATTATAAATCAGGTGATCAAAATGAACTCCCACAACGTCCCCACGTTTACAATTATTACAACCGAAATCCTCGTGGTATTTCAATCGAGATAAAAGATCGATGGATTTCAAACAAAATACCACGATTACACAAGCAAACAAATAAATAAAATATTCAGAAAATGAAATATATATAAGTAGGTTGTTAACTAACCTTTTTCATGACGGCCCCGTATTCGGAACAAATGACCCAGTGATAATGTACCTTTTTTTTTTTTTTTTTTTATTATCGTGCGGAAATCCCTTCGGATACCCCCCCGCCGGCCAGCGGGGGCGGTTATGTCGGGCTTGCACCGACTAAAACCGCACGCCGTCTCGGGTCTTCAGACGCCGGGGTGTAAGGTTACCCATAGAGCATATCCCTCGCACCCCGCCTGACCCTGGGCCATCCCACCACTAACAGCATCGCCCATCCCGTCTCCTCTGAAAGCAGAGGAGTACGGAGAGCGATGTGTTCCCGCCACGTTGGGTATTGGCCGACGATCAATGCCAACCCTATGAAGGGGTGAAGGGGAAGCCATTGACCGCCGCCCAGGGTGTACCGGCCGCTCCCATTCCGTTCCCCCCGTACTGCAGCGGGATCGGAATCGGAGCGACACTCGAGGAGGTTACCCAACACACACCCCAGTGATAATGTACCTAATCTAATCCTAGTCTAATGTATGTTGAGAATGTATTATACCATAGATTACAAAAATTATAAAGTATTTCACTTACGTGCGATCCACCGCTGCAATGGTTCCAAGTCAAACGAACGCGATGGGCGTATTCACTTAGTTTTACAAAGAGATAACGATCTCGTTAATTAATGTTCACTAATTACTCCACATTCAAGAAACCAAATCAAACAATGTTCTCCCAAAAACGCGAACACAGGGTCCACCAACGAGCCAACGAGCTCGGACCCTCACAAAAACGACGTCTCGATGTACTTGGGCGCTCAACTGGTCATGTACAGGCGTCAGGCGTAGTTTACGTAAAGAAAAAATATGATTGGTGTTGGTCCTATCCATACGCGGTACCAACATCAAAACAAAATAAAACAAAGATTAAAACTAAACAATCCCCCGTCCCGAACCGAAGTCATTTCGGGTCGCTAATCCAAAGGGAGACGGGATAGAGTCGAAACCGCTCGTTGAATAACGGAGTCTCCAACCAGAACCTCGGCCAATCGTGGAATCCCGTCGGGTCCCAATAACAGTTTGACTATACGTCCCCGACGCCAACGTAAAGGAGTCAGATTGGCATCTTTAATCAAAACGAGGTCACCAATCTTAGGCGGATTTGTTTTGTCAGTCCACTTAAAGCGCTGCTGCAGAGTGTGCAAATATTCCAAGTGCCAACGTTTCCAGAAACTCTGAGTGAGTTGATGCAACAATTGAAAGCGTGACAAGCGATTATAAGAAACATCCAAAAACGGATACTCTGGCAGGGCTGTAGGCGGCTGTCCTATCAAGAAATGACCTGGCGTCAATGTTTCCAAATCATTTGGATCGGATGTCAAAGGGCATAACGGTCGTGAGTTGAGCACCGCCTCCATTTTAACAAACACGGTCGCGAGTTCTTCAAACGAGAGTATAGTCTCACCAATAACACGACGCAAATGCGTTTTCGCGGATTTAACAACGGCTTCAAATATACCGCCCCAATGTGGGCAAACCGGAGGGCTAAATTTCCAAGTGATACCCCGGAGAGCCATCTCGCGACCCAATGCGCCCTTTTGACTATCAAGAAATCTGTAAACCTCTTTTAAATAATTGTTTGTGCCGTGAAAGTTGGTCCCATTATCGGATCGGATCAAAGACGGGACTCCCCGTCGGGACACAAATCGGCTTAGGGCCGCTACAAATGCTTCTGTAGTGAGCGCGGACACCACTTCCAAATGAACAGCCTTAGTGGCCAAACAAACAAACACACACAGACTTAGCATTACGAAGCTGCGAAGAGTTAACCCAAAACGGACCAGCATAGTCCGTGCCAACTGAAGCCAATGGACGAGATTTAGTTACTCGGTCAGTTGGTAAGTCACCCATTTGAGGCTGTATAGTAGAAGCCTTCAATCGATAACATGGCAAACAACGGAAAACCACTCCCCTAACAAGACGTCTGGCTGACAAGATCCAAAATTCTCGCTGCAAAAGGGCCAATAACGAATTACAGCCAGCGTGGGAGTTTTTACACAAAATGTCCATCCTTAGGCAAAAGAAGTGGATGACGTGCTCCATGAGCCAATTCGGCATTTCGAATTCGGCCGCCAACACGCATCAAACCATTGCTGTCCAAAAAGGGATTGAAACGCACAACAGCGACCTTCAGCATCCAACGTTCGTCCTTCAAAATTTTGATTTCGGCGGAGAAGCTCTCGGATTGTACGACACGAATCCAGCCAATAAGAGCCTCTTGACGCTCTCTTGGAGTAGGGAACGGGGAAAGTCGTTTGGATTCACGATTCTTAACATTATAACGCCGGCGCCTAATCCAAGCAGTAACGTTCAAGAGCTTATCCAAATAACTATATTTGTTCAGCAAAACTTCAGGATCGAATGGGGGCTCCTTGTCAACCACAGGTAAACCGACAAAACCTAACACAGGTGGGAGAGAAGGCAGCGAACCCTTTGGCCAAGTGGAACTATCTTCGTGGAGCCATTTAGGTCTCCACCACAACGGATGATCCAAAATCTGAGAAGGCATGCAACCACGTGACGCACAATCCGCCAGGTTCAAATTACCAGGTACATGGCGCCAAATCAACTTAGCCTCAGACCTCGATTGTATGAGCGATACGCGGTTCGCCACAAACACTTCTAAAGTGTGAACAGATAAACGTAACCAGCACAAAACAATCTGGCTATCTGTCCAAGCAAAAATCTCAGAAAAGTCGACAGATAACCCAAGTGTGGATACAACATGGTTCAAAAGCCGGGTCAAAAGGGCAGCGCCGGATAATTCCAATTTAGGAATAGTTATAAGTGCCCTGATGGGTACAACTTTACTTTTGGCCACAATAGGAGAAACCAAGACGTTTCCTGCCGTATCTACAGTACGTAGATATACAACCGCGGCATATCCCTTTTCTGAGGCGTCACAAAAGCCATGAAGGCTCGCCCTATATTTTCCAGTAGGCAAAAATCGCCTAGGCAAAAGGATCTTATTGATCTCAGGCAAACTAGACACAAATTCCAACCAAGTAAGAAGCAAATCTCCGGAGAGCGGCTCATCCCAAGACAAATTAGCAGCCCACAACTTCTGCAAAAAGCATTTCGCCCAAAATACGAGTATAACCGGACTGATCCATCCATTGGGATCAAAGGTCCTAGCAACAGTGGATAACACCGATCTTTTAGACCAGCTGGCGCGATGCTGCAAGTCAACATGGCATGTGAACGCATCCTGGACTGGTCTATATTGGACGCCAAGTACAGTCAGCATATCAGGATTATCTGCGTTCTGAAAGATGTGGGGATCTTGCTGATGCTCCTCTGGTAGATCAGCAAGAAGTCTAGGAGAATTGGACAACCATTTACGAAGTTCGTAACCTCCAGCTTTCATGATTCCCAACAATTCGTCTCGCAGAACAAGGGCTTCCTCCTCAAACGCGGCTCCAGTACAGCAGTCATCAACGTAAAAGTCATCTTTAATGATGGCAGACCGAATCGAAATGAAAGGACTGGATCTCAAACCAAAAGTATTGACGGTGATCTCGTAAACCACCATGGGATCATCGGGATGTTCTCTCCACAAAATCAACTGATAACGGCGATCATCAGGATGTATCACTGTCTGATGAAACATCTGTCGGATATCAGTGACAAAAACAATTGCATGTTGACGAAATCCGGTAAGGATATCCCCAATGTCGCGATGCAATTTAGGTCCCGTGTGAAGACACTGGTTCAGGGAAACACCCGAGGTGGTTAACGCCGATCCGTCACCAACAATTCTAATTTTACCTTCAGGGGTCCTCAGAACAGCATGCTGAGGAATAAAAAAATGTTCGACCGAACTATAATCGAACTTGGCCTTAACCATATAGCCAGAATTTATCAATTTATCATGGAAAACCTTGTCACGCTTCATGCTACGCTCCATAGACAACAATCTGCTCTCCGCCGTATGTCGAGACTCACCGAGAGAAGGTCTATTAGCCAAAAAAGGTAACCTGTGGGCCTACCGCCCAAGTGTCGTTGATATCACAGCCGTCGAAATGTTGCGCTGGTCAAGGTCGACGGCCATTTTGTACCGCCCCATTGATAATCGATGCCGGCGCGGCGTAAGAATGAATGAAACGCTGTTTTTGACAGTTAAATAGCTGCCTCCTAAAAAAATTCTAATCTACGGCGTCGCTTTGAAGTGTCATTTCATTACGGCACCTCATGAGGTGCCGTAATGAAATGACACTTCACACAATGAGCTGTCGTTTTGAATATTATTTTCTTTTCCGACGGTTGATTACGATGCCGATTGCACCTAACACTGGGCTACTATGGCTTTTATGGGTGCGACTGCCGACGAGTGGATTCTGCCGTCCTATTGCACCTAACACTGGGCTACTATGGCTTTTATGGGTGCGACTGCCGACGAGTGGATTCTGCCGTCCTATTGCACCTAACACTGGGCTACTATGGCTTTTATGGGGGCGACTGCCGACGAGTGGGTTCTGCCCTCCTATTGCACCTAACAATGGGCTACTATGGCTTTTATGGGGGCGACTGGGTTCTGCCCTCCTATTGTACCTAACACTGGGCTACTATGGCTTTTATGGGGGCGACTGCCGACGAGTGGGTTCTGCCCTCCTATTGTACCTAACACTGGGCTACTATGGCTTTTATGGGGGCGACTGGGTTTAGTATTACACTGATAGAATCGCTCGCATTCCTCGTCTACCGGGTTCGAACGAGATACGGATGGAGGTTCCTCAACCTCCCAAAACTTCTGGAAAGCGTCCGAAAGCGCAGAACCAACATATTGCGCTTCCCCTTCCGAACCTTCGTTCAACAAAGGAAGGACAGGACGCAAAAAGGCGGAACCAAAAATAGTCAGAACTAAAACCAAGCCATCAGGCTGTAACTCTCGCCAAGAACCCGGACAAATTTTACCTAAAACATTACTACCTATCAAAAGGTCAACTGGACCAGACGTATGAAAAGAGGAGTCTGCTAATTCAAAACCATTAGTCAAACTTACAACAGAAGCGGGGAGAGTTACTCTAGGATGATCCCCCAAAATAGTTTTTAAAACCATAGCCGAAGTCTGAATGCGGTGTGAGTCAAGCGGCAAAGGAGAGAATACAATCGATGTGCGACCAACATGGCCATCAACAGGCACATCACCAACACCAAAAATCGGGAACGGAGATAGACCAACCCGAACACCCAATTGGCTCGCCAACCAATCTGAAACAATACACCCCTGGGCACCCGAATCCAAAAGGGCACGAACAACAATAGAATTACCCTTCGGGCCCCATACCCTAACAGAAGCAATAGGCAATAAAACTGTTTCCGGGGTGTCAGTGGTGCCAGCCGAAATTTCCTATTGTGTATAAGGAGATCGGGAGGGATCATAAGCCGAGTGAGCCGGCGGTTGATAGCTGTCAAAGCGTTGGCTACCTCTTACCCCTTGATTCAAGTGAGGAGGGGTCTTATTGACGGGTTCTCCTCGAGACAAACGCGGCGGGTGCCGCTCCAAACGCGGTCTCTCCAAGAGCGGCGGAGAGAATCGGGGATGCGAACGGTGGTCGTGTTCCAAATTCGGGGGGACCGGCATCCGCACCAGCCCGTACAAGGCTCCAAAGGAGGGGCAGACCTGTCTCTGCCCCCGCCCGTGCGTGGCTCCAAAAGAGGGGGATACCGGCCTCCGCTCCCACCCGTGCGGGAATCCAAATCAGGGGGTGACCTACGTCCGCCCCCGCCCGAACAAACCTGAGCATAATTATTGCGAGGCGAAGACCTACCTGCGGGTGGCACGTGATCCCGAGGGGACGACCGTCCAAGGCCGCCACTCCGCTCCGAGCCCGACCGGTTCTGGTTAGAGCACATAAGAGCGTGATGACTGCCACCACAATGTCCGCAGGGTCTGGGCCTAGGATAATTCCTAGAAAAGTGGTCGCCCAAACAATTGAAACACAATCGCCTATCCTTGGCAATTTGACGACAAGATACAACAGACCGGGCATTGAACTTAGGACAACGATTCATGTAGTGGTCCTACTGTTTGCAAAAGGTGCACCGGTAAGACCCTTCCTGCGCTGCTCCAAATCGAGGCCTCGGTTGCCTCGCAGCCGGTTGGGTCTGTGGTTGGATAATGCCGCGATCAGGGCGACTACGAGGGCCCACATCTCGTGACAAAGCTCCCTCTGCAGTATCAATGCGGCGACATTCGTCTTCCAAAAACCGCTAGATGATTATAAGACGGGAGATGCGAGGAGCTATCCCCTCCATAAGCCCGTTCAAAGCGGAGACGCATGTCCGCCGGGAGTTTGGCCAAAACTATATGTAGCAAGAGGAAAGACCACTGGTCTACCGGTAACCCCAGGCGCTTCAATGAATTCAACGCTACCAAGACTGGGTTGAGAATGTCACTACGAAGTGCAGAGACCTTAGTGAATATGGGTAGGTTAAAGATCTGCGTGACATGTGCATCAGCCAAACGCCTAACATCGTTATATCGAATTTAGAGCAGGTGCTTTGCCGAAGAGTAGGCACCCTCGTCCAACTGCAAGTGCTGCACCAAACTTAAAGCTTCACCCTTCAAGGAACCGACCAGATAAGGTATCCGACAATTAGGTTCGGGAGTCAACCAAACTCTCAAAGAGACCGATGAATCCCAGCCAGCTCTCAAGTCTACCGTCAAACAAGGGCAGGTTCAAGGTAGGAAGGCGAGACCCACCAAAGGAGTACCCGAGCCGGACCCCTTGCCTTGTTCATCTTCAGTCCTGCTACTCCGAATACCAATTGCGGCCTGGTAGATATCCTGAGCTATTTCAAAGGCCTGATTATAGTCTTCCTCAAACTTAGTTTGTTGACCCGGAGTGACCTTACCATCAGTCAATATCAAAGCCTTCGCAAACGTGTCCTCCAAAATGCTCATACGCCCGCCCACCTCAGATTCTCGTTGCAGGAGGGCATCCTGACGATTGGGCGTAGAGATGAGGGCAGTAACCGACGTAAGCCACTTCAGTTGAGTGGACAATACCGCTTGACATCAAGTGTACGAAGTCGGAGTAGCCATATTATCAAATTAACAAAACACCAAATAACAAAGTATAAATGGACACAAAAAAAATAAAAAGAATAATAAAAGAAATATAATCCGACGCACGTGCTACACGTGGGTGCCGTGGGATCGTAACCACGCTCTGCTACCAGAAATTGTACGCAAACGTAGCGAACGCAGTACTCGTAATAAAAAAAACAAATAACAGCTCTGCTACCAGTCTCCTTTACCCGGAGACAAGGGTGAGGAGTAAGACCACGAGCAGATAGTATTCAAGCCGTAGTCCCACCACGCAGTTTCACGCAATCACTACCTCGTTCCGAAGTGGAAACGCAAACAAAATTAAAACTTAATATTTAACTAAAATAAAGTGTCTAATGATCCGGATCTACACAAAGGTGCAGTCAACAAACAGTACAAAATCATTAATCAAATGACAATAACAAAATACCGTACCTTTATTCAAACCGGTTAATCGCACCGACTAAAACCGCACGAAGCATCAAACACAGGAAGTCGGCACGAATATACAATGGTTCAACTGCAAAATACCGCAAGTTTAGAATAACCGTTGCTCCTACTTCTACGGCGTAGAGTTTAACCACGTAGCCGTTTTTGGTTAACTCGTTAGTCAAATCAAAGTATTTGTTTGTCTTTATAGCGTGGTCTTTAGGTATATTAGTTTCCCACGGTACTGTGAGTTCTACAAGCACTGCACGCTTATGCGATCGTGAAAAAAGGAATATGTCGGGTCTGGATGACGAGGCACAGACATCCTCCGGTATCCTATAGTGCTTCTCATACGTGTCTACGAGTATTGTCCAGTCAACGGCAGCTATCAAAATTGAATATGGCTTTTGAGGTGATTTCTTTGAACAGCCTTCCTTAACAAACGCAATGTCATTTCTTTGGTTTGTGGTTAATCCTTTTTTCGCTCTAGCTACCGCCAAACTTACAGCCTCACGTATGTAAAAAAAATAAAATAATCTAATACCTTATCATGGCGGCGCGAGTAATGAGAGGTCATTTTTTTTCATTGGGTTGTAAAACGCTATTAGACCGGGGGGTCTAATAGCGTTTTACAACCCACTAGTAGGTGCCTAGCCGTACCAGTTGCTTCATCACATGAGTTACATGTTTTATCTGTGGCTTTTCCCCATCTGACCAGATTGCTTTGGTCGGGGAGGGTCAACTGGAATGCATTTAGGTAAAATTTAAGAAAGGCCGGTGACCAGTCGTATATTATGGTACGCCATTTTAAGGCTATGGGAATACAAAATTCACCTAGGGTCAACCATTCGTTTTGCATTTCTAGGTTCATTGCGTGCAGCTTATAGTGTGTGCACCTAAGTGAACAACGCAATCTCACGAGTGGTTCATTGCTTTAATATAAATAATCTTTGCCTTAATGAAAAAAAAACCAAATGTATTAAATTCACCTTACCTAATGTTACACAGGTGGAAACCAATGTACAACTTAATGGACAGTTGTTGAGCCTTGTGGAATCAACCGTGTTCTTAGGTTTAAGTATCGATGCTAAATTACAGTGGGGATCACATATTGAAAAAATAGCTAGTAGGTTAAGTTCTGCTTCCTACGCTGTGAAAAAGATTAGAACTTTAACAGACATAGATACCACTAGAATAGTTTATTTCAGTTATTTCCATAGCATTATGAGCTATGGCATTCTCCTTTGGGGTAATGCCGCAGATTTAAATACAATCTTTGTACTGCAAAAGCGGGCGGTGCGGGCAATTTATAAGTTGGGCCCAAGAGTCTCCCTCCGAGAAAAGTTCAAAGAAATAAACATTCTAACTGTAGTTTCCCAATATATTTTTGAAAATCTTTTGTATGTTAGAAGAAACATTTCCAATTTTTTAAGGCTTTGTGATATACATAACGTAAATACTAGACATAAAAACAATCTTGTGGTTTGTAATAGTCGACTCCACAAGATTAGTAATTCCTTTCAGGGTAACTGTATACGCTTCTACAACAAGCTTCCTAGTGAAATGAAGAATCTACCTCTTCATAAATTTAAAAGCCAAATTAAAAGTAAACTCTGCCAAAAAGGCTACTATAAAATTCAAGACTATTTAGACGACAAACAAGCTTGGATATGAACTGTTTGCTCTCTCTCTCTATGCTACTCAAATGGAATATTGTACTTAGGTTAAGTAAATATGTTTGTAAATAGACCAAAAAAAAAACAGCCCGCTGAGTTTCTTGCCGGAGTCTTCTCAGGACAGGGCCGCGTTTCGAACCGGTGGTCCATTTGCCAAACATTAGATTATTTATTTTTTATGACGTTTTGTAAGTTCCGTATTAATGGTCTATGCAAAATAAATGGTTTTTGACTTTGACTTTGACTTTGACTATAGGTGTTGTTTTCGTCTGCTTGAAGAAAAGATTTTGTTATTTCTTTATCTGTTTGTCTCTGAATATTACCTAGACCTACTTACTCTACCAGTCTGCGAGCCTATCATGAATTTTTTATGGAACTGGAGGCGTGATTCGAGCTCCGATGCAGTTTTATCTTTTGGAAGGACTTTTACTATTTCGTCTTTAGATTCCGATAAGACGTGCATTTTAGTTACTCTTAGGTGTTTATAGAGTTCTGATGGCTTCTTAAGCGTCATTCCAAAATTATTCACGGATCTATATAGTGCCGACGGGTCGGCCGACTGAGCTAGCCCTAGCCACGACTTCAGTGTCTTCGTGACACTCGCATCTAGTTTTTTGAGGAGGCTCTGGTTTATATCATATATAAGAAACGGCCAGTTAAGACGCGAGGTTAAATAATTGTCATAGATCCAAGCTTTTTTAACATTACTTATTGGTTGTTGGTCTACCTTTTTTAAATCGATAATGAAACTATCAATTAATTCGTCCAAAGCTGGAGTGCAACCTCTGCTGTCAATCTTTCTTCCGAGGAATTTAAAAGGCACGGTTTCAGATATAGTTGAAACGTTTTCCCCGCCTATACTAAGCCCTGGGTCATATGAAGTATACCTGGTACCCCGCCTACCCAGACATAGACAGTAGCATTTGCTAGGTTTTGCTCTCATTCCATCTGTCCATGTACAGAAATCGTCTACTCTACGCAGTAGGTCCTGGCACTGCTTTGGGTTACGAGTCAGTACTGCCAAATCGTCCGCGAATGCGAGGATAGACTCCGTATATTTACCGTTTAGCTTAAACCGATAGCCCCACTTCTTGTCGTGTGTGGAAATGTTGTCTATTAAAATATTTATTACTATATTGAAAACTATAGGTGATAAGCAGCAACCTTGGAACAAACCCACATTATAATTTAAAGGTTGCGTGTATCCATCTTTGGTATTAATCACAAACTTTAATTTACCATAATAAGAGGATATTATTTCCCCAATGATGGACGGAAAGTGATACCATTTTAATGCAAACAACATAAGCTTGTGTTGTACTGAGCCAAAAGCGTTTTCTAAGTCTATCCAACAAAGTGTTATTTGCTTTTCATTTGATCTGGCATATTTTAAAATGCTGTACAGGCGTCATAGTTTACGTACAATAATGCGCGGGTATGTAAAGAAAAAATATGATTGGTGTTGGTCCTATCCATACGCGGTACCAACATCAAAACAAAATAAAACAAAGATAAAAACTAAACAGTAGTATTTTTCGAACGCTTTGCGAAAATCCTGCTCCATCCTTTCTATATCAGTGACAAAAAAAAAAGTCATCGGGTGGCATTATGAGTAAATTTTGATCTGTATCATTATTTCTACACTTAAATTGCAGGAATGCTAATAACATCGAATTAGCGTTTTAAATAACTGTTACAGCATTATTTCTGGTGATACAACATCACCGTAAGCTATCCTCCGTTGTATTTCTATATGGTGGCGCGAGATTACTGTACACAGACCGCCAGCACCTCGTGCGGCGTAAAATAGTAACTTATGTCAAAAATATCTAAAGTCCTCGTATACCCTCGTTTTGAACTAATCACGGGCTCAAAGACCTCGCGTCATTAGTTAATCAATGTTGGTCCGTTAAATAAGATAATATGTGAACGGCCCGGGTCTCCGCTTCGTAGGAGAATAAATTCGTATAAAATCAACTACTTTTATAAAAGAAAAATCAACCGAGTTCAATAACCAAAAAGGCACAGAAAAGAACTGAATTACAGATTTATTTCTAAAGACAAAAACACGTAAGACTTTTCTGTTGAAGACGGTGCCAAGCCAAATAGGAATAAGGTAGATAGGGTAGGTCCACTTCCGCCACATGATGAGTCTTCCCGTGCAAGCAAAAAAAATGTGCGAGCGTGAGTGAAGTTTCCACGTCTGCAGCAAATTACAACCGATTTCCACTCCACTCCACTCCACTCTCCACTTCACTCCGCTGCGCTCTGCTCTACTCTGCTCTCCTCCGCTCCACTCCACTCCGCTCCGCTCCGCTCCGCTCCCCTCCGCTCCGCTCCGCTCCCCTCCGCTCCCCTCCGCTCCCCTCCGCTCCCCTCCGCTCCTCTCCGCTCCCCTCCGCTCCCCTCCCCTCCACTCCCGTCCACTCCCCTCCCCTCCACTCCCGTCCACTCCCCTCCCCTCCACTCCACTCCACTCCACTCCCCTCCCGTCAACTCCCCTCCACTCCACTCCACTCCCCTCGCGTCCCCTCCCCTCCCCTCCACTCCACTCCCCTCCCCTCCCCTCCCTTATGACACATTTTTGTTTGTAGAATTGAGAAAAATATTTTTGAAATTGTGTTAGTGCTATCGGTCTAGTATCTTTAGGATGGGTCACTTCATGTTTTTTTGGAATGAGAACGAAAACCGCTTCGCCAAATGCGACTGGTATATTCTTTTCTGACCAGATTTTACTGAATATATTTGTGAGATGTTTACGAACTGTTGGACATTTTTTATACACTATATATGGAACCCCATCAGGGCCCGGAGCCGATTTAGATGATTTCTTTTTTATTTGTATCTCTATTTCCTCTATGGTAGGTGCATTCCCTTGGAATTGTACTAGAGGGTCGTGAGGTCTTTGGGTTTCCGGTTGATTGTATGGTGTTCTGCATTTAAGTATTTCATAAGTGTTTTTGTAATGTTCGTAAGTTTGTTCTTTGGTCAGAAGAAGTTTACCATTTTGGCTTTTAAAGATGTTTTTTGAGTACTGAAAAGGGTTTTTATCAAAATTTACTTCGTGCCTTGCCCTATCGTAACTATCGCAATTGTTTGCTATTTGTTGCGATATACCTTGTATTAGTTTAAGAATTGATCTTAATGCCCTAGACAGTTGGTGACTAAGATGATAATCGCCCAAGGCTTTGGCATCTCGAAGTTTTTTCTTTAGCTCCCTTTTCTTTCTCCGCAATTTAGTTTTAAAAGAGTTTTCTTTAATTTTAGGAGCATGGTAATTTGGAGGTGGATAATGCTCACTAAAATACGTATAAATTGTATCTTGGAAAGTGTTTACTTGGCTATTTAGATCTTGTTTCTTGCCTGGATGTTCTAGCAGAATGGCCAAATTTTCGTCGTGCACTTTCCAGGTTGAGTTTTGAAGGCTCGGAATGCTAAGCCGTGTCCGGATATTTATGGACTCCTGGTTACTTTGACACGATGGTTCACCATGGGATGTATGAGGGTCAACTCTATCCGTAGTGACTGATGAAGTTCTTACCGACGGCTGTCGTGCTTCAACACCATGTGTATTCAAATGTTTGATGTACCAAGCTCGCCTCTTGTATTGTTTCCCGCACGTGGGGCATTTCAAATCCGTATTATCGCCAGAGTCGTCGTTTTTTCCTTCCGGTGGACAGATCTTCCGCCCCCCCTCTCGGACTGTCCTGGGGGTATTTTTCTTATTCGGACTTTTAGCGATTATATTCTCGGGTTTGGCTTGCTAGGCCGTCACCCTCGGCTGTCTTTCCAGCAGTCGGACGTCTTTCCGTCTGTCAGCTGTCTTTCCAGCAGTCATCTGTCTTTCCAGCGTCAGCCCGTCTCTCCGGGCTGTCATTTAAAATGAGACCGTAATCTTAGCAATCCATGGATTCTCCGTGCGGGTGCCGGGTCCATCGCGTTGCTGAGTTGGGAACTCGAGACAGTGCCTGGGACTTGCGACCCAAGTGTAGGTTTAGAAGGGGCCCCTTTTGTTGATGTACATCAACACTCACCTGCCTAACCAAATTTGATACGAACCTACTAGTGCCGCTTTAGACATTCGTCCTAGTAATGAGCTTATTGTAGCTCTCGATAGGCCTAGATCTTTAAGTAGGTTATAGAGAGATTTTGCTGGTATACCTCTCGCTCCCACTTCCACTGCATACAAATTAACCACGTAACCGTTTTTGATTAATTCGTTTGTGAGATCATAGTATTTATTTTTCTTTATTGTGTGGTCCTTCGGTATATTTGTTTCCCACGGTACAGTAAGTTCCACAAGAACCACATGTTTTAACCTCTTAGAATATAGGAATATGTCAGGTCTAGATGACGAAACCCCAACATCCTCCGGAATTTTATAGTGCTTTTCATACGTGTCGATTAGGAGAGTCCAATCTGGGGCAGTATCTAAGATTGAATAAGGTTTGTTCCTGGGTGTTATGGATGAACCTTCAGACACAAAGTTGATATGACGTCTGTTAGTAGTCAATCCTTTTTGGGCTCTAGCTACTGCCAGACTCATTGCTTCACGTATGATGATAAGCTCGTCTCAGGAATTCAACTTGTTTTATGCAGTACACTACCGTGTCGATACTTTAGCAGCCAGCAATGATTTTCACCAAAATTCTGCATTTTAAATTATATACGCCAATGTTGAGTATTGCGTTATTGCGTTTAGCAATATTGTAACCTAAAGTTATATTGTTTTTTTTTTCAGATATTTTTTATATATATACGCATTCGTCGCAATAGCCATACCAGTGTGCGTGCCAGTGTATTTTTGGAATGAGACTTGGCCTAGATCCATTCTGATATGTTACTTTGCTCGCTACATTTTTACACTAAACACAACTTGGACGGTCAATAGCTTAGCTCATTTCTATGGGACCAGACCTTATGATCGGTTAGTGAAATTTATATTCTAATTGCGTTGTGTTAACAATTTTACTTTATCTACCACTAATATACATTCAACGGATATTTTTAAATTAAGTTGGTTTTTTACAATTTATTTAACTTTAGAATACTTTAGATGATAAATCAATTAATTAGCCACTGATGGACATAAAATATACCTCCCCAAATGTGCATTATAGCTCCAATAGCATCCTATCTCTCAGATTGCGTATCAGTGATAAAAGTGCTGATTAAAACGGCTGTGATGGAAACAAATATTATTTTCTAGGAGTCTACTACCAGCAGAATCTTGGTTCGTGTCGTTTTTAACCTTGGGCGAGGGTTGGCACAACTATCATCATGCTTTTCCCTGGGACTATCAATGTGCGGAGTTCTCGATGCGCTTCAATCAATCTGCTAAGATTATCAGATTTTTTGAAAGAATGGGCTGGGCTTATGAGCTGAAAACTGTATCATCAGAAATGGTAAGTGTTTAAAAGGCAACAAAATCAGGTTCAGTTCAATTGGTTGTACACTTAACACAATAGGAAAGGGGCTTGACTGTATACTATGTAGGTATGTATCCAGAGGCTATTACGTAAGTTAGAGTACTGGTAACTTGAAGATACAGACCTCGTTCAAGTGGTACAAATGAACATGAAAAGATATTAAGTTATTTTGCTGTGTGGTTTTGTAGAGAAAATAGTTCTTGAATACTTGTCTGTTCAAAAGTTTATATAGACTTAAATCTAACAAATGTCGAAAAAGGGTATTATTAAAAAGATCCAACCACGCACATTTAAAATAGGTATGAATAAAACAGAATATTCTTGAAACGTGAAAGAAAAGAAGAAATTAATACTTTACACGAATGTTGAGAGCCAAAATAGTAACATGATGTCTCTAATAACGCTATGGTATTGAAGAACATTCTTTTTATCAAATTATAAACCGGTCAAGTGCGAGTAGGACTCGCGCTCTGAGGGTTCCGTATAAAACTGGATACCTTATTTGAGGCTGGACCAATCTAGCTAATCTTAATTGGCGACAACTATGTATCTATGGGTACACCCCTTAATTTTTAACTTTTTTATTTTTTCGAATTTTTCTTTATTTGCGCTGTAAGACCTTGCTTTTTGCCAAATTTCGTGATTCCATATCAACGGGAACTACCATATATAGGTTTTCTACCCAAAACCTAGAAATATTGGTTAAAAGCAGGGTCTTACAGCACAAGTAAAGGGTAAATTCCGAAAAATAAAAAGGTTGAAAATTAACGTTACTTTTTGGGAATTACAAGTTTTCGCGAGAATCTAAATTTGCCCACATCTTTTTATCGTGTTGACTCAAAATCTTGATTTTTATACACCTAACATATATGTAACGAGGAACCCTGACCCTCAGAACTTTTAGAAAGAGTGACGCCAGCACAGCTGACGTCACAATTTCCATCACTAGGCTCGCTCATTGCAAACAATGAAAACCACTTGCTTAAAACTCAAACACTTTATTTATTATTTAAGTCTAGCTTAAACTATTCCTATTTATTTCTTAAGGTAATGTAGGTAGGTAGTTAGGTAGGTACTCACCGGACTTATTTTATTACACTGCACAGGACTTTACTTTAGCACGGCTCGAACAATAATAAGCATGAGATGTCGATGCCACACCCGCCCCACCAAAGAAAATGGACGGCGGTTGTGACGTCGTCATCAACATGACAAATTAATAAAATCTTTAAATCTTAACATTCTGTTTACAATCATTTAAAAATAACGTAAATTCATTTTAACATTTTTAGAATTATCCTGACTATTTATTTGTAATTATTTCAGTTAACACTTTCATCAAGCCATCAACTTCCTTCAAAAAGTTTTTACAATAAACACGTTTAAATTATGGCTTAAAAATAATAAGGAAAATTACTTTTTGTAGATAGCAAATCAAAACAATAATTTAGAAAGAGTTAGCATTTACAAAATCATCAGTTAAAACATTCGTAGAGTTACATCGTCGAATGCTTTAACTGTACAGGAAGTTCAATTATGAGTTTGAATGAAATTAAATGAAATTACTTAATGCTGTTTAAAAATCATAACATAAATTTAGAAACATTTGGAACACATTAAAGTTAATACTAAAATTAATCGAGATTAATTATTTGCTTTTGGTCAACAAAACAAATAATCAATCATCTGTAATTACAAACTTATTGCCAACAATGACTTAAACCAAGATTATTCTAAAATAATCGATTGCACATTCATTTTACGACACATTAGGTTGCCTAACACTTAAGATTGATTTTATAATCAAATGAAAGTCATTAACGATTAATTTTAGCGTATTTGTGCCGACACGGCCATTCTGCGAGACGGTGCGTGCCCTGCACCAGTCGCGATTCTGAAAGTAGAAACATTTTCTGAGCTAGGTATCCATTCTCAGGTACCCTAGCTGATAACTTGGTTATAGGCTTGGACATATAGCGAGTATGTAATGTAGTAGCAGGTATTTCGTCTGCAGTAAACTTTTAGTATCAACAATTGATTTTCAAGGATTAAACCAAGTAGTCGGCTATGATAGCTTATTCATGAGTAACATAACACACATTAACTATGTGTGTTATGTTACACATAGTTCAATTTAAAGTTCGAACAAAAACAAATTTTATCTGTACATGGGAAATGAGCGAGTTGAGTTTTGTGCCAATGCTCCACGCATTTCGCACTCTTATTTATTGTAGGTATTATGTCAATGCAAATGCTCCACGCATTCATGCATGATTTGTTTACTCGTAGACAAGGATGATGCTGTGGTCATGAGCGTTCCTGTGCGCCGTGGTCCACAGGGGTTCTAAAGGATCTAGGAAAGGACGATGCTGGGGTCTGGGCCTTATTATTATGACCGTGGTCCCCAGGGGTTCTGAAAAGAATATTAGTATAACCTTTCTTGTTGTTTATAATTGCTCACGGGTAATTGATGCTGTGGTCATGAGCGGTCTCGTACGCCGTGGTCCACAGGGGCTCTAAAGGAATTGGGAAGGACGATGCTGGGGCCTGGGCCTTATTTTTATGACCGTGGTCCCCAGTGGCTCTAAAAATGAATTAAAATAGGAAAGCAGTCTAGGTATGCATGGTTTGTACAGTTATAATAATCATGTAGCAAACTTTAGCAAAGCTGCTGACCAATGTTTATATCAATCATTATAATAATCGTGTAGCAAGCTTTAGCAAAGCTGCCTACCGATGTGTTCAATAATTATTTAGCAAGCTTTAGCAAAGCCGCGTCTAGATGTTTTGGATAATAATTTAGCAAGCTTTTATCAAGGCTGTAAATTTTAGATGCTTATAATAAACATTTAGAAAGCCTTAACAATGCTGAATCCAGATGTACATCTGTAGATTATCTACTGAGATTTAGACAGATTAATAAAACCGAATAGACTAACCAGTTTTCCAAGGCGTCTAACATCTGGACATGTTAGTACTAAGACGACAGCTGCTCGTTTGCTGTATCACCGTCGGCAGCTGGCTGAGACGCAGCCTGCTGAACGGAGCCTGATGACGTGTCCTCAGCAGGTGATGCTGTCTCTTCGCTCGCCGAAACGGTTTCTTGATCTCCTGGTTGTGGTGCTCTACGAAGCTGGTCGTGAGCCACCTTGCGTGGACGTCCTCTGCCGTTTACACGTTTCACCGTGTACCGATCATTATCCAATATCCGATGAATCTCATACGGTTCGCTGTATTTGAGGTCTAGAGATGTTAGGTTCCTGGGATTGTTTTTGATGAGTACGTAGTCACCTCTCTGAAAAGGACGCATCTTTGCCTTGTTCTTATCAAATCTTTGTTTGTCATATTCAGCAGCTGCAGACATTTTCCGTTGAACATGCTGTTCGAGTAAATCAAAATCAATAGACTCGTCGTCAATATTCACAAGTTGAAGGAGCTCGGGCGGTACGCAGTGTTGGCGTCGTGTGAGTAGGGAGAGCGGAGCAACACCAATTACTCTGTGTGGAGTGCAATTAAATGCGAGCTGCAAGGCTACCAACGCCGTTTGCCAATTTTCAGCGTCGTAGTTTTTAATCATGACTAGTGCGTTTTTCAATGTGCTCATAACTCTTTCGACTTGGCCGTTTGCTCGGCTTACTCCTGGCGCTATAGAGTGTATGTTAACACCAAAACGTTCACAATAGGCTTTGAACTCGCCGAGAAATTCACGTCCACCATCCACCACGATCTGAACTGGACATCCAAATAAATGAACAAGTCGTTTGAGTGCTGCGAGACTGCTGCTTTAGCTCTTGTCATTGGAGTAGCTAAGTAGTATGTACTTGGTAAACGCGTCGATAGCTACGATGACATACTCATCTCGCCCTTCTGCGTTCCTCGTACAGAGCTTATCTGTGATATCCATATGAACGACTTGGAATGCAGCTGTAGGTTTTTGAATCGGGTGAAGCTGTGCCTGTAATGCACCGGACGGTCCTTTTGAGGTCTTGCAGATAATGCAGTTGTCGACAAACCTTCTGACGATTGTACTCATCTTCTCAAACCAATACGATTCTCTCAGCTTTTGAAGAGTCTTTTCCCATCCCGGATGCTGTAGCGACGTATGAAAAGAGTTTATCAAACTCCACTGGAATGCCTTTGGAACAACAGGTAGTTTATGCATTCCGAGCACAGGATCAGTGAGCGTTCTCTTCAATAAGCCTAACTGAAGGACGAACTCTGCTGCTGGGTTGTCAGTGGACATGCTTTCTATCATCGGGCGGAGACTATCATCGCGCCGCTGTTCGATTTGCAGCCATTCAGTTTCTCTGGTAATGACATTCACCGACATCTCGGAACACGGGTTTCTGCTAAAGAAATCTGCGTGTTGGAGTCTCTCGCCCTTTCTATATTCAATCTCAAAATCATAATTCTGTAGGAATGCCCACCATCTATGGATCCGCGGTAGCAAATCCTTTTTATGCTTAGACGTCTTCAGGGCATTACAGTCAGTTATTACCTTAAATTTTCGACCGTAGAGGTAGTGTCTGAAGTGTTTGATGGCTCTCACCACCGCCAGTGTTTCGAGCTCGTAGGAATGGTAGCGGCTCTCGGCGTCAGTGGTGCGCTGGCTCATATACGCGACTGGATGCTGGCGAGTCCCGATGGTCTGGACTAGCACCGCTCCGTAGCCGAGGCTGCTTGCGTCCGTGTAGAGTTCGATCGGCGAATGTTCCTGAAATAACATAAGGGTAGGCGCAGTAGACAAGTGTTGTACAATGCGATTTCTAGCCTCATCGTGTCTGTCGTTCCATTCCCATTTAGCGTCTTTTTTTGTAAGTTCGTACAGAGGTACCATTATACACGAAAAATCGGGAATGAAGCGTCTGAAGTACCCAGCGAGGCCATTAAATTGCCTAACTTGTTTGGCGGTTTTAGGGACCGGCACCTTCGTTAGAGCCTCCACTTTCCCTGGGCTAGGACTGACTTGTCCTTCTGATACAATATTGCCCAAGTACTCAATGGAGCGTTTAAAGAAGGTTTTTTCAATATTAATCGAAAAGCCAGCCTCTTGTAAAGCGATTAAAATTCGCTCGATATGAGAGAGTCCCTGAGCAAATTCTGTACATTTTGAAAGGACATCATCAACATAAACCTGACATACCTGGTCTGGAGAGCTCAATAGAGAAGCAAGGGCCCTATTTATGCACCGCTGATACACCGAAACTGCGTTACTAAGGCCAAAGGGCATGGTGACGTATTCATACAAAGCATCGGGTGTAACGAACGCCGTCTTCTCGATCGAACCCTCCGCGATGGGTATTTGATGGAACCCCGCTGCCATATCAAATGTTGAAAAATACAACCCCCCTGCTAGCTGGTCTATTTGGTCGGAAATAATTGGCAGCGGATAGTGATCCCTCAAGGTGTTTCGGTTCAGTTCGCGGAAGTCCACACACATACGATCTTGGCCGTTCTTCTTTTTGACCAATATAATTGGACTTGAAAATGGCGATCGACTTTCGCGAATGATATTATGTTCAAGTAAATCTTGTACAATTTCACGTACCTTTTCACGTTCAACGGGACTTAATCGGTACGGTCTACGCTCAACACACATGCCAGGTTCTTTTAAACGTATTTCAAGTTCACCTGTATTAACACGTGTGCGTGGGTAGCCGCGGATGAATAAATGTTCATATTTGTTCAATAAGATTTTTAATTCATCTATTTGATCGGTGCAGGTTAAATCGCAATCTATCTGATCAAACTTTTCGCTCTGTGATCGTATGTGGTTTACCACCGGTTGCCGAACCAATGTAGCACCCCGAGAACTCACCAATACGTTTAAGTTAGTTTTACCTAACAGATTTATGCCTATCAGCATGTCTGAACCTATTTCGTAGTCTGGCACTACGTGGAACTGGAGTTCCACACTGAGATCATCGATCATGCAAACCGTAGTTAGTGTTGATAGTGAAACTACTGTGAATTGACTTATCCCTTTCAAATAACTGACAGCATGTTTTCGCTGTCCAGGTAATCGCGCAGCCAATGATTCGCGCATTAACGAACATTCTGCCCCACTATCAAACAGTGCCTTTAACTTTAATTTACTAATCGTCACCGCCATAGAATTAAGTTTAGGCAAACCCACGCAATTAACGTTTGTTACTACCACGCGCTCACGCTTGCAGCATGTTTCATACGTATGACCAACCTTAGAGCAGAAAGTACAAGTAGGTTTGCCTGGATTCTGTGAAGCAGGTTTATGGTCTTGGTTACGCGTATTCGAATCACCAGGTTTGACGCGGTATCTACAATCGCGAGTATCATGACCGGGCTTTTTGCACACTTGACAAAAGAGAGAGGTCTTGTCAGTAATTCGTGGTCGTTTTGGTGGACCTTGCTGTGAGTTGGGTGTACCGGGATGAGGTCGCTTGATGCGCCTGATAGATGATGCCACTGAAATTAATTCTGGTACTGAAGTGGCACGGGCATTCAATAATTCAATCCTCAACCGCTCATCGCCGATACATCCAATCACAGCCTCCACTGCGTCATCATCGGAGAGTTTATCTCTGGTGACGCGCCGCCATAGTACCCAAGCCTGTGACAAGAACTGCGCAATGTCTTGAGTATTGTCATATGCGTGTTCTCGGAAACGAATAACATCGCGAGAATATCTATTCTCGGGTTCAAAGGTTGTTATTAGAACATCACGCAATTCCTGCCACGTGGAAGTTGAAACAAGCCAACTGTCAACCCATAACCTCGCACGACCTTTTAGTAAACTACCAACTTTCATTCTGATGTCGTAATCTTTTAGGTTATAAGTTTCCATGGCAGTGGTTACATGCTGACACCAGTCACGTACACCAATATTCGCGTCCGGATCGTATGACGGTAAAAATACATCATGATTTTCATTTTAGAATCAGGTTGCTTTGCTATACGATCAGACATATCTTTCATTGTCTGCAACATCTGCGCGAAAAATTCCGAGGGCACCCCATTAACAGAAGCGTTATTTTCATCATAGCTTGAATTTGATGGTCGAGAAGTGGGTGGACATCCCACTTCTGATAACGAGGGACCCTGACCCTCAGAACTTTTAGAAAGAGTGACGCTAGCACAGCTGACGTCACAATTTCCATCACTAGGCTCGCTCATTGCAAACAATGAAAAACACTTGCTTAAAACTCAAACACTTTATTTATTATTTAAGTCTAGCTTAAACTATTCCTATTTATTTCTTAAGGTAATGTAGGTAGGTAGTTAGGTAGGTACTCACCGGACTTATTTTATTACACTGCACAGGACTTTACTTTAGCACGGCTCGAACAATAATAAGCATGAGATGTCGATGCCACACCCGCCCCACCAAAGAAAATGGACGGCGGTTGTGACGTCGTCATCAACATGACAAATTAATAAAATCTTTAAATCTTAACATTCTGTTTACAATCATTTAAAAATAACGTAAATTCATTTTAACATTTATAGAATTATCCTGACTATTTATTTGTAATTATTTCAGTAAACACTTTCATCAAGCCATCAACTTCCTTCAAAAAGTTTTTACAATAAACACGTTTAAATTATGGCTTAAAAATAATAAGGAAAATTACTTTTTGTAGATAGCAAATCAAAACAATAATTTAGAAAGAGTTAGCATTTACAAAATCATCAGTTAAAACATTCGTAGAGTAAAATCGTCGAATGCTTTAACTGTACAGGAAGTTCAATTATGAGTTTGAATAAAATTAAATGAGATTACTTAATGCTGTTTAAAAATCATAACATGAATTTAGAAACATTTGGAACACATTAAAGTTAATCCTAAAATTAATCGAGATTAATTATTTGCTTTTGGTCAACAAAACAAATAATCAATCATCTGTAATTACAAACTTATTGCCAACAATGACTTAAACCAAGATTATTCTAAAATAATCGATTGCACATTCATTTTACGACACATTAGGTTGCCTAACACTTAAGATTGATTTTATAATCAAATGAAAGTCATTAACGATTCATTTTAGCGTATTTGCGCCGACATATGGTATGGTATACATTTCAACTTGCTAGGTACACTCTTTTCCTGAGAAAATCAGTGGTGACACACGGACAGACGGACAAAGGGTTCCTTTTTTACCTTTTGACGTACGGAACCCTAAAAACTATCTTTCATGGTAGTTTAAACCTTTTTAAGTTTAGGTAGTTAGGTAACATATTGTTTTTATTGATTTATGTTCCATGTAGCTGAAAAAAAGGATCGAACGAACGGGTGATGGCAGTCATTACGAACTAGGAACAGATGAAGGACGAGCAGCAATTACAGCATTCGGACCCGTACATCCCTTCAATCCTACATATACTTCAACTATGAAACCACTGGAAATGTCTTTGAAATCTGATCTGTTACAAGACAGAACTACAACTGCGGGTTAACTTGCGAGTATTCATAAATAACACCACGTATTGTTGTATAGAGTAATTTTTTTGTAAGGAATCAATAAAGTTCTTAAGGCGAGGTTATTCGGGGACTTAAGGTATTTTCGGCAAAGCAAAGTTGCCACTTTACGCCGTAGCGAGGCGCCAGCCGTCCGCAAGCAGATTCGCGCGCCAAAGTGTAGAAAAATAAGAATGTTTACTTAAGCTTTTGTGTTATTGCGGTGTCAATAAAATAATTAAACAACTAATTATTACATAGAATATCTTCTAGTAATACTATTTAAGTTATTCACTTTTATTATTTTGATATCCTAGTCTACGTTCAAATATTCTTATGAAGAAATATTTTATGTTTCAATAACATACCTACATACTTAGCACACGCACATGCATTATTATATATATATACTTATATATATAGGTATTTGTTAAGACACCGCAAAGCACTGTGCCTTTGGCAACAGTGACACCGTGCGACACAGTGTTCACGAAGAGGACTTGCCCCGCCACTCTCGAACAGACGCATAAGGATCGCGGTCGAGCCAACACTACCTTCACATAAAAATATTTTTTGTAAAAGTTTTAAATTAAAATCAAGTTTTCTACTAAATAAGTCTTCTAGTTATTTCGAAATGAAAAACATCTCAACATAAAATTTTGGCGACCTAAGACATCACATTGCGCGGAGGCGCAATACCTAAAGGACGACGTAACTTGCAACCACGAGGTCCACGAAGAGGAGGAGTAAGGTGGAGGCAGAGCGAGCGCCCGACTGCTGGTCAACGCAGTTCAGGGGAGTGCCCGTTCCTTTTTTCCACTAATTCCATTTCCTTTCCACAGAAAGTCTGAGCCGAACAAAGTACCGTTAGTTGCATAAGACACGTGCACGTGGCCAATTAAGCATAAAAAAGTAATCTATTAGTGAGTTTAGGGTTTAAATTGATCCCTTTTTATTAAAATCAATATTAAATTAGCGTTCTCATTACTTAATTAATAAAATTAGACATCAAACAAGTGAAATTTATCCCTTTTTAGCCAAAGTAAGGAATCTAGCCCTCTAATTACAAGTAGCCACATAGAAGCTAATCTTTTAAGTAAATAATTGCATCGTAGTTGCATAGGTACTTAATGCACAAGGGCACGCCGCAATAGCGGCGGTAAGGCCCATCATGGAGGATTGGCTAGAGAGGCGACACGGAAGCCTCTCGTACCGACTGACGCAGGTGATCTCCGGGAAGGGGTGCTTCGGGGACCACCTGCATCGGATCAGGAAGGAGCCAACGCCTGAGTGTCATCACTGTGACGCGAGCGAGGACTTAGGGCTGCACGCGCTGGCGGACTGCCCGGCGTGGGAGGTGCCGAGGCGTGACCTCGTGGCAGCCATCGGGGTGGGAGTCCTCTCGCTCGGCAGCATGATTGCGGCAATGGTGCGGAGCGCGAGCGCGTGGGCCGCCGCCACCTCCTTCTGCGAGCATGTGATGCTCGCGAAGGAGATGGCGGAGCGCGCCCGTGAGAGGTTCAGAACTCTCCCGGCCCGCCGAGCCCGCAACATGCTCGCCGCGCGTCTCAGGCGACTCAGGCGCCGGAGGTCGCTTAACGACCTCCGTCCTCCATGAGCGCAGGCCTAGGGGTGGCAGGTGAGGCCGCCTGTCACCCCAGCAGAAGCAGGCCGGGACGGTGGGGCAACTAGCGCCCCTCCCCCAAACCGGGGCAAGACGGGGACACCGTGGTTCCTTAACCCGAGGGAGCCATCTCGAAACCGGAGATGGCCCAGGGTCAGTCGGGGTGCCAGGGATATGCTCTATGGGCAACCTTACACCCCGGCGTCTGCAGACCCGAGACGGCGTGCGGTTTTAGTCGGTTGAAGCCTGACATAACCGCCCCCACTGGCCGGCGGGGGGGTATCCGAGGGGATTCCCGCACGAAAAAAAAAAAAAAAAAGGTACTTAAAGCACTCGCCGACTATTCTAGGTTTTACCACTGTGGTTTTACGTAAACAAGTCGAGCGGCCGGGCTGTTACTACGCGGAGAACAAAAGATCAAGCGCATTTGCCAGTCAATCAGCGTGACTAGACTATCAACGCTGCACGGGCTTGAATCTGAACTACCAGGTTTGCCGGATTAAACGGTATTTATAATATTTTTGTTACTAATTGTTCATTGCCATGTCTGATACAGAGTTTAAAGAGTTGCTTAAGAAGCGTAGTATAATTAAGGATAAAGTAACTGTGTTTAAAAATAAGTTTACGGAATTTAAAAGTAAATTAGACATTACTGCTAGTCAAGTTAATGAGCTAGCATTGCGGTCAGGCAGATTTGAAATGGTTTTCAATAATTTTGATGAATTGCGAGAAAAGATTGAGTCGATAACCAGTGATAGCGATCAGCTGACGGAAAATATACAAATTGAAAACGATTTCTTTGAGCTGATCAATTGTGCACAAGAATTTATAAACATGCATAAACAAAAGTTTGCTGATGCGAAAGACGGAAGTGTCTGTAGCCGAAATTCGTACAAGCAGATTAATTCAATTAAATTTTTAAGCATTTTGTATGCTTACTTTTTTCTAAAGATTTTAGATCGGAAAAAGAGAACATCTAGGACGGTCATCAACGTCGCCTTAAGACGTATAATGTATCGGAGAATTTCGAATATCTGGGACGTGTCTAGGTGGCTCAGTTGGTCAGAGCATTCCTCCTGTAAGGGACTGGTCGCGGGTTCAAGTCCCGTCCTAGATGTTCTCTTTTTCCGATCTAAAATCTTTAGAAAAAAGCAGATTAATATTAAGCTGCCTCAAATAAAACTGCCGTCTTTCGATGGCAATTACAGTAAATGGCTCGAATTTCGAGATACGTTCACATCTATTGTTCATAACAACGATTCTTTAAATGAAATAAATAAGTTTTACTATCTTCGCACATCTCTTGAGGGCAACGCCGTACTTGTAATTAAATCGTTAGAAATATCTGCTGCCAACTACGCAGTCGCTTGGAAATTAATGTGTGATAGATACGATAACAATCGCCAGCTAGTTCATAACCACCTTCAATCTTTGTTCCGCATGGGGACCTTACCAAGAGAGTCAGATAAGTCTTTGCGTAATTTCGTCGATAATTTAACAAAAAAATTACGAGCTCTTGAGAGCCTCGGCGAGAGGGTGGACTACTGGGACACTCTTGTTGATTTCTTTGCTCTTCCAAGCTCGACCCGATAACACTAAGAAATGGGAGGAAAAAAGAAATAGTTTAGATGACTCGCCAAAGCTTTCCGAGTTTACTGACTTTTTTCTCTTTTTCTCTTGTTTGCTGACATACTGGAGTCATTGGGTCGATGCGGCAGACAATTTGAAAGGTCTGAAAAACAGCCTTTAAAGAAATTAGATAAAATTCATAAAACATTTGTTGCTACCGCTTCGAGCCCAACGACGACCAATTCGTCTCAAGTGTCGTGCTTGATATGCAAAGGTGACTACCGCGTTTACGCAAGTTATACATTTCTAGAAATGACACCTGTAATAAGATAATGATGAGATATATAAATTAAAGGTGTGTCCAGTCTGTTTTAGAGGTGGTCATCGTGCATTTCAATGCCGAGCTACTCCGTGTAAAATATGTGAACGTAAACATAATTCATTATTGCACCGAACGTTAGGTTCATTATTGCACCGAACAATGCACAGGTACCTAGTACCTCTCAAGCAGCTAACTCAGTACCGAGTGATATACCTATAAAGAAGGCATTTCCAATTGCATTATGCTCGTCGGTAGCAACACAGGTGTTGTTATCGACAGCAATGGTAGATATTGTAAATAGTGAGTCTAAACACTGCTATCGGGTACCTACGTATGTTACTCGATAATGGAAGTTAATCTTCCTTCATAACGAAATCGTTACACAAAAAATTAAATCTTCCCGTTAACGAATCCGAGACTGAGGTCTTCTTGATTAATAATTTATCTTTTACAACTTTTCAACGGTTCACACTGTATGTACAATCCCGGGATGGGTCAATGAAAGTACCTGTGCTTTGTTTCATAATTGAGCAAATAGGCAATGAATTCCCGGAAAATGAGATCCAACCACGCACATTTAAAATAGGTATGAATAAAACAGAATATTCTTGAAACGTGAAAGAAAAGAAGAAATTAATACTTTACACGAATGTTGAGAGCCAAAATAGTAACATGATGTCTCTAATAACGCTATGGTATTGAAGAACATTCTTTTTATCAAATTATAAACCGGTCAAGTGCGAGTAGGACTCGCGCTCTGAGGGTTCCGTATAAAACTGGATACCTTATTTGAGGCTGGACCAATTAATATAGTAGCTATCTAGCTAATCTTAATTGGCGACAACTATGTATCTATGGGGACACCCCTGAATTTGTAACTTTTTTATTTTTTGAATTTTTTTCTTTATTTGTGCTGTAAGACCTTGCTTTTTGCCAAATTTCGTGATTCCATATCAACGGGAACTACCATATATAGGTTTTCTACCCAAAACCTAGAATTATTGGTTAAAAGCAGGGTCTTACAGCACAAGTAAAGGGGAAATTCCGAAAAATAAAAAAGTTGAAAATTAAGGTTAAAAAAAAAAAAAAAAGGTAGTTAGGTAACATATTGTTTTTTTTTATTTATGTTCCATGTAGCTGAAAAACGGATCGAACGAATGGGTGATGGAAGTCATTACGAACTAGGAACAGATGAAGGACGAGCAGCAATTACAGCATTCGGACCCGTACATCCCTTCAATCCTACATATACTTCAACTATGAAACCACTGGAAATGTCTTTTAAATCTGATCTGATACAAGACAGAACTACAACTGCGGGTTAACTTGCGAGTATTCATAAATAACACCACGTATTGTTGTATAGAGTAATTTATTTTGTAAGGAATCAATAAAGTTCTTTAGGCGAGGGTATTCGGGGACTTAAGGTATTTTCGGCAAAGCAAAGTTGCCACTTTACGCCGTAGCGAGGCGCCAGCCGTCCGCAAGTAGATTCGCGCGCCAAAGTGTAGAAAAATAAGAATGTTTACTTAAGCTTTTGTGTTATTGCGGTGTCAATAAAAATAATGAAACAACTAATAATTACATAGAACAAATTACGATAAGTGCAGACGGAGAAATTATTTAGTACAATTAGAGTTAAATCTAGAGAATCGACTACGTTCGATGATCGACCCGAAGTGTCGTCTTCAGGGACGCTCCGATGGCGCGATGGCTCGCGGCACGTTGTGCGATGTCAGCTACTCGTGTCCAAGCCTCGTGCCCGCCGGCTGATGCAATTCGTTGTATTGTAATATTGAGGTAAATGCCTTGTCAGCGATTGCCTAACTGGACCGTGGCATAACACCTCCCACCGTAGTTCAGCAGTTATTTGAAGACTTTTGTCGAAAATAATTCTGAATAATGATCTGACGCAGCAGGCTGACGCAAGTTGCCAGTTTCATTATTGCCATCTTGGCGTACTTGTGGTTTCTGCTCCTTGTTTAATGATTCTGTAGATTGGCGTTTCAGTAGGTAACGTTTTCCAAATACATAGCTAACAAGTACAGCTGCACTTAATAGGATGAGATACAGCAGTATTGTAGTATGATATAAGGTTGAATCTTGCGTTATCTTTTCTTCGATTTGAGGCTGCATCATTATCTTAGAAATGCTGGTATGTAAATTCTCCAGGTTTATCGAATTTAGTGTGAGTACTGGCCGTAGAGACGAGATACGTTTGAAATCTTGCAGCGGCAAATCTGTGATTTTCGTGACTTGGCCTTTTGTGCGGTCGTTACTATTCATAATGGTGAAGTCAGATGTTCGCAGAAAACAGTGTTCTGGCAGCACAGCTAAGTAGCTCCCTTGTAGCGTATTGAAGGCGTTCCTGCCGCACGAGTTCTGCACCTTGGTAGCTTTCGGGAATGAGATAGTGTAGTGTCTGTCGTCTAGTTGGTCGAATGCTCCTTTAGACAGTGTAACAGGGGTGAGATTGCACGTAGAGTCGATCTTCTGCGCCGTGATTAGTTGTTGAATACAATCCGCCTGGTCTCGGTGCATGTAGCTGACTGTTTTCTCGCAGATGTACCAAGTGCTTGTCTTCGGACATTCTGTCTCTATGTACATGAAGTCGGAATCCTGTATTGCTATGTAGGGAGAGGGTGGAATAAGGACTTGATGATTTTTGTTAGGGATAACGGATAACTTGTAAAGATCAAATGTTTTAGGAAAGGCAATCGGTATTCTAAAAACTATAATTATCTTATTATTACTATAATATGAACCCAATTTTATGATATCAAAGTAATCCCTAATACTTAAGTCTAATACTTCATTCTTATCGTAGAGACTACGTACCCTAGTTAACATATCTTTAAACGCGTGAAAGTTAAGCATAGAATGATGCGTACTTTTCGCGTGTATAAAAGCTAAAAGATTTTCTATACCTAAAATTTCCTCGAAAAGCTCTTCTATATTATCTCCTAGGATTAATAGCAATTGCGCCAAATGAGCAAACTCACGTAGATCTATCTTGGCGACATTTGTAGCATTTATAAAACTGTTAACCATTTGAACTATTTTATTCTGATTTTCCGTTAAGCTGGTTAACACTTTCGAATGTTGGGACATCCATTCCTTGCTTAAACTTATATGATGATTGTACTGCAAAGCTAATTCATTTTCGTTATCTTGGAGTACTTTAATGGCATTATTATAGGGTATAGCGTCAGTGTAATCTAAGTTACCGGAAATACTTTTTATTACGGAACCTAATCCGTCTATGAGACCTCTTTTAACGCGACTGGACATAAAAGTTCTTAATTGATCTGAAACCTTATCTAACTTTTTACTGAGATGGTTAATATGGGGTTCGTAAAGTGAAAGCGTTTTGTTACCTAATTGAGGTCGTATGTAACTTAACTGAGATTTGACTAATGAAACTTTAGACTGTATGTCATCGACATCAATAAATTGTAGGAAGGAATGATATTGGGATATAATTTTAGTGGGACCTAATTGAAAGGGGAGGAGTCCTGGGCCATCCTCGAGACTCTCAAGTTTTATCTCTTGAGGTGCCACCGCTTGAAGCAGGAACATCAGGACCATTCTGCAACAATTTTGCACTTTTAGGCACCCGTTTCAAACGGAATTTAGCTACGGTACCACGTTTTTTCTTAGTATAGATGTGTATCGGGAGATCTGCTAGTACCGTATTATGTGTGAACCGTGGTGCTAACTTTTGACGGATGGCTACGGGATTCTTAACGAATATTTGTTGCTCAGGATTATAAGACTCTTCAGGTTCTCGATTTTTATTAAGATTTTCTATAATATCGGACCTACGGCTCAGAGAACTTTCACTAATAAGCTCATAAACTTTTTGCATCTTAGCGCGATGGGTTTGCATGTACTGTTGCATTAAATGTTCTGCTATATCTATACTCAGAGGATCACGAGGGTCAAAGTGTCCGCTAATGACCTCTAGAGGTCGGCATTTAGTGAAACTGTATACGCTACTATTATAAGCCAGAATAGCGTACGGCATTATGTTTATAGCTGATTCGTTACGGTGTTGTAATTTAAGTATTCTTAGGTGTTCTAAAAGAGTTAAATGCAGGCGCTCTACCATTCCATTCTCATTAGGTGTGTGAGCTAGGATTTTATGATGCTGTATCTGATGTAATATAGTAAATTCTAAGAAAAGCTGATTAGTAAATTCTGTGCCGCGGTCAGTTACTATAGTTAATGGGACTCCGTGATGGGTACAGAAAATTAACAAAGCCTGAATGACACTGACTGCTGTTCCATCCCTTAGATGGTATGCTTGAGCATACTTAGAGAAGGAATCTATGATGGTCAAATATTTCTCAGTTTCTACTGTGAACAAGTCAAGGTGAATTACTTCAAAGGGTTTTGCTGAAGGTGGAACTAGATGGAGCTGTCGCCTATTGGGATTACGGTCGTATTTACTTTGGCCACAGATGTTACACTCATTAATATACTTTGCAACTTGTTCCTTCATTTTGGGCCAGTAGTACCTCTTAGATAGAGCGAGGTAACATTCATTGATGCCGCGATGGTTGGTTTTCCCTTCGTGGTACTTCTGAATAATTTCCTGTTGGCGTAAGTATTCCTTTACGTTTTCCAGCTCTACTTTAGTTAATACTAAGTTCATAGAAGAACTTTTAAAATGATTTTGCAGAATTGGAATGATAGAGTACATTTCTAATGGTGGGGTAATTAGTATTCCAGTTTTTATTTTGGGGTTTACGTATTCTTTAATGGCATTTACGACGTCTAACTCAAGGTTAGATTTGCTCAGCTGTATGGATGTGTGTGTACTACTATGAAATGAATTTGCCTGTTGAATTTATTCAGGGGGTCATCTGTAATTGGTATATCCAAGATGGGCTTTTCAGCATCAGTATGAGCTGTAACAGTTCTGGATTCATCGAGTGTAGGCTGGTTAATAGTGGGATTTGCTACTACGGAACTACTTTCCTCGTTACATAACTCTATTCTAGATAAAGCATCCGCATTGGTATTGGACTTACCTTGCTTATAGATGACTGAAAAGTTATACTCACTAAGTTTTAAACGCCAACGGGTTAGACGTGAGTTTGGCTCTTTTAGGTTCATTACCTACAGGAGCGGCTTGTGGTCCGTAATGATTTTAAATTTACGGCCAAATAGGTATGGACGGAAGTATTTGGTTGCCCATACGATTGCAAGTAGCTCCTTTTCAATCGTGCTGTAATTGATTTCACTTGTATTAAGGGTTCGTGAGGCATAAGCTATGGGCTTATCGCTGCCTATTGGACCTTGCGAGAGTACGGCTCCAATAGCCAAATTCGATGCCATGTCTGATACAGAGTTTAAAGAGTTGCTTAAGAAGCGTAGTATAATTAAGGGCAAAGTAACGGTGTTTAAAAATAAGTTTACGGAATTTAAAAGTAAATTAGACATTACTTCTAGTCAAGTTAATGAGCTAGCATTGCGGTTAGGCAGATTTGAAATGGTTTTCAATAATTTTGATGAATTGCGAGAAAAGATTGAGTCGATAACCAGTGATAGCGATCAGCTGACGGAAAATATACAAATTGAAAACGATTTCTTTGTGCTGATCAATTATTGTGCACAAGAATTTATAAACATGCATAAACAGAAGTTTGCTGATGCGGAAGATGGAAGTGTCTGTAGCCGAAATTCGAACCAGTAGATTAATATTAAGCTGCCTCAAATAAAACAATTTCAGCAAAGGGCTCGAATTTCGAGATACGTTCACATCTATTGTTCATAACAACGATTCTTTAAATGAAATAAATAAGTTTTACTATCTTCGCACCTCTCTTGAGGGCAACGCCGCACTTGTAATTAAATCGTTAGAAATATCTGCCGCCAACTACGCAGTCGCTTGGAAATTAATGTGTGATAGATACGATAACAAGCGCCAGCTAGTTCATAACCACCTTCAATCTTTGTTCCGCATCGGGACCTTACCAAGAGAGTCAGATAAGTCTTTGCGTAATTTAGTCGATAATTTAACAAAAGCGCGATAAATTGAGAGCCTCGGCGAGAGGGTGGACTACTGGGATACTCTTGTTGATTTCTTTGCTCTTCCAAGCTCGACCCGATAACACTAAGAAAATGGGAGGAAAAAAGAAATAGTTTAGATGACTCGCCAAAGCTTTCCGAGTTTACTGACTTTCTTCGTAGCAGGGCTGACATACTGGAGTCATTGGGTCGATGCGGCAGTCAATTTGAAAGGTCTGAAAAACAGCCTTTAAAGAAATTAGATAAAATTCATAAAACATTTGTTGCTACCGCTTCGAGCCCAACGACGACCAATTCGCCTCAAGTGTCGTGCTTGATATGCAAAGGTGACCACCGCGTTTAAGCAAGTAATACATTTCTAGAAATGACACCTGAAATAGGATATGATGAGATATATAAATTAAAGGTGTGTCCAGTCTGTTTTGGAGGTGGTCATCGTGCATTTCAATGCCGAGCTACTCCGTGTAAAATATGTGAACGTAAACATAATTCATTATTGCACCGAACGTTAGGTTCATTATTGCACCGAACAATGCACAGGTACCTAGTACCTCTCAAGCAGCTAACTCAGCACCGAGTGATATACCTATAAAGAAGGCATTTCCAATTGCATTATGCTCGTCGGTAGCAACACAGGTGTTGTTATCGACAGCAATGGTAGATATTGTAAATAGTGAGTCTAAATACTGCTATCGGGTACGTACGTTACTCGACAATGGAAGTTAATCTTCCTTCGTAACGAAATCGTTACACAAAAAATTAAATCTTCCCGTTAACGAATCCAAGACTGAGGTCATCTTGATTAATAATTTATCTTTTACAACTTTTCAACGGTGCACACTGTATGTGCAATCCCGGGATGGGTCAATGAAAGTACCTGTGCTTTGTTTCATAATTGAGCAAATAGGCAATGAATTCCCGGAGAATGAGATCGATATATCTTTGTGGAGGAACGGGGTGTGATGTTCCTCCAACACAAAGGGAGGATCCTCCGACCAGGCAAGGTGATCACGCCTGGCGGGCCACGGCCCAACGGTTGTCGTTGGGATGATGTATATATGCTTTACCAGCGCGAACTTCACTTTCGCGATTCAGGATTGGTATTGATGTAGTAGTATCCAAGTAGTTCACCTTGTTGTCGCTAGACAATCACATCTTCATTAAATATACCCAAAAATATTGAATTAGCCGATGAGACATTTTATCGTCCCTCTCAAGTAGAATTGTTACTACCCCTAGTAACAATTCTACTTGAGAGGGACGATAAAATGTCTCATGTTTGCGGTGATGTTTTTTGGGGTTTACTTATTCAAGAACAAATTAGCTTGGGAAAAAATAAACCATTCTTACAGAACTCGCAATTCGGATGACTTGTTGTCGGTCCAACCACGTGTATATCGAATAATAATAATGGGCTAGGCATTAAAGTGCGTTGTTACTTTAGCCACGAAATTAGCGTGCAATTAAGGAAGTTCTGGGAACTTGAAGAGCTGCCACAGCAGGAGAAGTGGACAGCCGAAGAAGAGGCTTGCGAAACTTACTTCGTCGAAAATACCTACCAATTACCCGACGGTTTGCGTGAGTTTGCCTTTAAAAGAGTCTCCTGAATAATTAGGTGACTCCCTGCATATAGCTACAAAAAGATTACAATATTTAGAAAAACGATTTGAAAGGCAACCTGATGTAAAACAACAATATTGTGAATTTATACATGAGTATCAAGAGTTAGGGCACCTTACGCCAATCGAAAAACCAGACGTGGCCAATTATCTTGCGCATCACCCGGTTTTACGTGAAAAATCTACCACGACAGGCTGTCGTGTTGTGTTTGACGCTTCGACAAAGACAACGTCTGGTCTTTCGTTAAATGACATTTTAATGGTTGGAGCGACAATACAAGGTGACATTTTTTCAATTCTCGTGCGTTTTCGACAGCATGAATATGTTTTGATCGGAGACATTGAAAAAATGTATCGGCAAATCCTTGTAAATGAAAAGGATCGATATTTGCAAGTTACTCTTCGGCGTGAAAATAAGACGGAACCCATTAAAAATCTGCGCCTCGATACGGTTACCTATGGTATGCCTACATCTCTACATCGGATTATATATATGAGAAAAAACACCCGATTATTTTAGATAATAAGCATTATTTAAGTAAATTGATCTATGGTCATTTTCATGTACAATTAAAATATACGGGGCCACAACTGCTTCACTCAAGCGTTCGCGAAGAACATTGGGTTATTGGCGGACGATTACTGGCGCGTAAAACTTATCATGGATGTATAATTTGCAAGCGCTTGCGAGGAGCAGTTGCGACTCAACTAATGGGAAACCTGCCAGCTCAGCGCGTGACCCCAGGGTACCCGTTTGAGGCTACGGCGATAGATTATGCAGGTCCATTCTTAATTTTAAGTAACTAGGACGGTTACCAGCTTCGCAATCAACCCAAACTTTAGCGTAGCGAGATTTGCCTATTCAACAATAGGTCAACGTGACCGGTCGACTTTTTCCATTGATTTGGTTTTTGCGTGATTATTCCTCGATGGTACGTCGGACATCAACTTTCGACCCATAGAGACACTCAGCAAACTGAGCTTGATAACCGTGCCAAGTTTGGTCAAGATCGGTCGAGCCGTCTAGGAGGAGTATGGTTTCATGCGAAATCCCGATTTGTGGAGAAAGACGCTTCGCTCGCCTTCGGCTCGCTACGCTTAAAAAAGGGCGCAAAGCCCAATTAATTAAAGCGTTTATGTGTATAATCAGTTGTCTGAGAACAAAGGCTGTTCATATCGAACTTGCAAGTGACCTTAGCACACAGTTTTATTTTAGCACTCAAACGATTTATTGCACGGAGAGGAAAGCCCTCTGAGATTTTTTCAGATAATGGTCGTAATTTTTTGGGAGCTAGTAGAGAAATAGGTCAAGTTATACAAAACTCTTGCAACTCTGTCTCAGAAACATTTGCTAATGAAAATATTCAGTTCAGATTCGCGCCCGCGTATTCGCCTAATTTCTCTGGTTTAATAGATGCTGCAGTTAAATCCGCGAAATATCATATTAAAAGAATAATTGGCAACATGCACTTCACGTATGTTGAATTAGAAACTATTTTTGTTCAGGCCGAGGCTATTCTTAACTCTAGGCCTATCTGTCCTTTATCATCCGATCCTCACGACCTATCCCCCTTTGTCCCCAGGGCACTTCTTGATCGGACGATCGTTGAATTCGCTGCCAACGCCAAACCGTGAGGAAGCCAAATCCAGTCAGCTGCACCGATACGCAAATATGGAGCAAGTGCGTCAACACTTTTATGATAGAGTCAAGAGTACGTCAGCCTACTGCAGCAGCGTACCAAATGGCGCTCGGAGCAGCCTAACATACAACTGGGTCAGCTCGTCTTGGTCAAACAACCCCACGGCCCACCGCTGACCTGGCCGCTCGGTCGCATTGAAAAACTACACAAGAGCACCGACGGGCTATGTCAGATATAAGAACAAACAAAGGACTGGTTCCACGTGGCATCTCCTGCATATGTCCTTTACTGAACGACGGATACAATACTTACCACTAAGAAGTTTGAAAGCAGGAGCTTTCAAGGCGCGGGAGCATGTTAAGACACCGCAAAGCACTGTGCCTTCGGCAACAGCGACACCGTGCGACGGTGTTCAAGAAGAGGACTCGCCCCGCCACTCTCGAACAGACGCATAAGGATCGCGGTCGAGCCAACAATAAATTCTCATAAAAATATTTTTTGTCAAAGTTTTAAATTAAAATCAAGTTTTCTACTAAACAAGTCTTCTAGTTATTTCAAGAAAAACCTCTCAACAATATTTAATTAATGCATATTAGTACTGTACTATACTAGTACTTTTTAATCGTTTTCCAAAAAGAGGTAGATTCTCAATGCGATACGTAGGTATGTACCTATACCTATGTAATTTTATTGGAACTGTTCACATAATATTTAATAAATTATTAATAAATTACTAGGGTTGCCAAATTAATATAGTTACTTATAATTTATAGATGTATGTACGTACTTTTTTATTTGATATTTTAACAAAAGTCAACAAAAGTCTGTTCACATTATGCTAAAATCTACATTTTAATTTAAAACCAACTTTAGTAACATATCGTAACAAAAGTCGGTGCACGTATTGTAAAATGTACGTTTTATGCAAGTTCACCGAATTTTGAAGTAGTACTGTGTTGATTTTATGGCCTTCACCGATATCTGTAAGCCTACGATGGCCACACTCTTAAAGCTAGCGGCGAATAACGACTTTTGGCGAGTAAGGTGTATACTTACGAGATGTGGAGTGTTGTACACGTTCATTGACTTTTAGTGATGACTGTACCTACTCCTTTGTCAATACCGAAACGCGATACTGAAATTATCGACAAAGCACACTTCTCATGCGCTTTGTTTTATTTTGACACGGTTTTTATTACCCACAATCAAAATTCATAGCATGGCAATAAAAAAAAGAGGTGTGCTTAAAGACCGCACGGCAAAAGTGAAAACTTAATTTGGGAAAGTAAAAGTTAACAGAGAATAAAAGATAGGTTAAATTTTAATCATATTACATATACATATATTTATGTGTATGCATGTATGTATATATATGGATATATAAACATGAAGTGACTGACCTTTACGATCGAATCACTACTTATAATAATTATAACAATAATTGTGTTTTTATAATGTTTAATGTTTATATTGTTTTTTCAATATATAATATTAGCACGATAAACCGCTAACTCACAATGCAAACCAAATAATTGTCAAAATAATTTTTATTACGTACCAATAATAACTATTAAAATAATAAAGACAGTTATTACGTATAAATTGAATATACTAAACACAGCGACACAACAGCGAAAAGCAGCTGTCTGTATCTTTCTCGCTCGGGTACACTCGGCGGTCCCGAGAGAACGCTCTAAAAAACTCGGTAAACTGTCCTATAGTATGCTTTTTTACATAAGGTGGTCTTAACAAAGGTTTTAAATTTATTGTCAGGCATACCAAGGACCGATTCAGGCAATTTGTTATAAAAGCGTATACCTTCCCCCCTAAAAGAATCACTAACTTTGCTAAGCCGATAACATGGAAGGATCAGTCTATTTTTATTACGCAGATTTCTGTCTGTAATGTCACTTACTTTGGTAAAATAGGATATATTTTTCCTGACATACAGTATGTTCTCGAATATATATTGGGAAGCTACAGTTAAAATATTAGTCTATCTCGCGAAGAACCAACAACCGCTGGGGTAAACGTGTTCTTGAGTGCAGACCGCGATTCGGCAAACGTAGTGTAGACGCCCTCCGGCCAGGTGGGATGACAACATAACATAACACAACATAACTTCACGCCTGTATCCCCGAAGGGGTAGGCAGAGGTGTATTACACACCCACGATTCGCCAGTTATGATAAGGTCCCAATGTAATAGGGGGCGAGCCTATTGCCATCTACCGGGCACATTATTATTAAGTGAGCGATAATTAACATTTATTAATGCACACATAACTACGAAAAGTCAGAGGTGTGTGCCCGGGGCGACTGGGGATCGAACTCGAGACCTCGTCTTCGCAGTCCGTTACGTACACCACTGGGCTATCGCCGCCTATGTCCAGCAGTGGACTAGAATAGGATGATGATGATGAAAATATTTTTGACATGTTGTATTTTATGATAAAACTTTAAAAATCGTGTATATTATTTTTGGTTGGATGTGTGTGTGAGCGCGATTCATAAACAAGTCCTTGCCGAAGCAGTGTTAAAATAAATCGTTTTTACTAAGTTTTTCTACTCTTAACTTATACATCGTGTAGGAAGTGTGCAACCAATACCTGGAGTGATGTTTTGCGGCCATCATTGAAGGGAAAATCGGCAATTCCATCACATTATACCATATATAAGGTAATCTTCTAACGATTTTTGGATTCAAAACAGCACTAACACATAGATAAATTGAAAATTGCGCATAAGCACTTAGAGAAGTTACCCAATAAGATCACACGATCAGCTGATAAGTAATTGAAGCGGCTGTCAAATCCGTTCGGAAATCATCACGAAACAGCTTTGGCACCGAGCTTTTTGGCTTTTGGAGCAGTTGAAAATTTCTGGCTTGAGTAATAACCATGACCCAAATGTAAGTAAGCACGAAGACCCTAACAAAACAAATTAATTACTTTGACGTGACTCACCACGGGCAAATTATACTCTGATAAGTACGCTATTTCTTTCGTTAAATATTTTAAGCATACGCCATGTTTGGTACCAAACGCACTCCACCAAAGACGCCCAAAACACCGACAAAAGATTTGCCTCAAACACAGTCTGAACCTGATATTAACTCTGCATTATTGAAGAGCGATTTTACTAACTCTAATCGGCATAAACGACTCCGTCCAGCCGCCTCGCCTCAAAACTCGGCAGAAGGGATAGACGAACGTGATATTTCAAAGATACTTACTGATCAAACTTCTCTCATATCCAAATTAGCTGCTGATATTGGACAAATAAAGAACCAAAATACACAGATCCAACAGTCAAATGCTGAAATTCGCAAATCAAATGAAGAGATTGTAAAATCGATGAACTTTATAAATAACCAATTTGAAGATCTAAAAAAAGAAGTAGAGGAACTGAGAAAAGAGCGAGCAGAACATAAACTGTATATTGAAAATTTGGAAAAAAAGATACAGGACTTACAACAAAAATCGAGGTCATCCGGCATTGAAATTAGAAACATACCATTATCAGATGGCGAATCTAGTGCCAGCCTAACTAAAACGGTGTGCAATATCGGTGAAGCCGTTGGCCTACGAATATCAGATTCCGAACTACGTGACATTTATCGCATACCAGGAAAGCTATCTGCCATGCCACGCCCGATAATTGCAGAATTTACCACTGTTCAAAAGAAGCAAACACTCATAAGTGCAATTCGATCATACAACAAAAACAAGAGTAATGAAGACAAAATAAATACCTCGCTAATTGGAATCATTGGAACACGCCAACCTGTCTACATCACAGAACAACTGCCCTCAAACAGTAAAAAGCTGTTTCACCAAGCACGAGAGTTCGCTAAAGAAAATGGCTATAAGTACTGCTGGATATCAAATGGCAATATTTTTTTGCGTAAGTTAGAGGGCGACAAACAATTATTAATTTCTACTCACAAATGTCTTCAGAATATCAAAACTAAATCCAATTTGTGACTATCTAAACTAAAGAGTAATTTGATTCCTTCTTATTTGTCAAAGTGTCTAGTATGTCATTATGTCTCCCCCAACATTGATTGTAAACACACTTTCTCACTAAAACAACAAACACCTATAGACATTGTATCTTACGAAATAGAACTTGCAAACTACACAATCAAAAACAATCTAACAATACACTCACACAATCACATGCTTCTTTTACTCACCTATAAAATTCACAAAATAGCGCGATATATTAAATATAACCCACCACAAGATTTAGTCCACTATTCAAGTCACTTTTTGCCTAATTCTGTTGCTATCGATGGCTGTTATAAATAACATAAACAGTGAATTAGATTCGCTTACTGTAGGTAACTCCTTTATTTGTAACCCCGATGACTGTCTTAGGCTAATAAACCGCTCAAATAACAATATAACTCTTTTACATATAAACATACGCAGTATAAATAAAAATTTTAATCAACTACTTGTGCTGCTCCAGTTAACCAAAATCCACTACGATGTTTTAATACTTACAGAGTGCTGGCTTAGAAAAGTAAATAATTTACCATCTATGCAGGGCTTCAACTATTACTCTACCGAAATAAATAGTAATCAAAATGATGGCATTGTTATCTACTCTAGGTCGGATCTTCAAGTGTCGGTATGGGAACCTAGTTTTATGGGCGGCAATTGTCTTGTGTGTCAAATAGACCATAAAAAAATTGCCATTGTATCAGTATACCGATCACCTTCGTACAACTCCAAAGAACATTTCGACAATTTTCTGGACAGTCTGAACTCTATTTATGTCAAACTCGCGTCCTGGCAAAATATTATTCTGACTGGCGACCTAAATATTGACATAAAAGAAGATGGTAGAAGCGATCGAAGCCTTCAATATTTAACGCTTAATATATCTCATGGGCTCTTGCCTACACACCTTTTTCCCACACGTCTGGAAAACTGTCTTGATCACATATTCATAAAAAGCGTATTGCCAGTTATTACTCTAGCCTTGGATTCGCATATCACAGATCATAAACCACTTGTCTTGGCCATTTCTAACACCTGTTTTGAACGTTAGTCGAATTGTATTTCTACTCATATAAATTACGACGGTATCAGGCTAGAGCTAGAGAACATTGACTTTTCATCATTGTACTATATCGAAGACCTAAACATACTGACAGACAATTTTATGGACATAATTATGAAAGTAATAAAAAAGCACACTTCAGTCAAAAAGACACCCAGAAAGCTCAAGATTTTAAAACCCTGGATTACCCCAGGGTTACTAAAGTGTATTAAAAATCGTGACCAATTACATATCCGATCAAAAAAAGCACCTGATGACTTTATACTAAGAGTTACTTATACCCGATACCGAAATTTCTGTAATGGATTGCTGCGGAAATTGAAAATTGCATATGAAAGAAGTAACCTAGAAAAAGCAAAAAATAACCCTAAAGCCCTTTGGAAAACAATAAAAGAAATAACAAATACACACAAAATGAAAGGTACTCCTGTCGAACTTTTAAACATTCAAGCTAACCCCAATTTGTCCTTAAATGCAATTTGTAATTTTTTCAGTAACATAGGTAAAAAACTGGCTGACAACATCCTTCAGACAAGCCCTCTTTCATCATCTTCCCCTAGCACTATCAACAATACCCATCTATCTCCCTCAAACTCCCTGGTCCTGTTTGAGGTAGACGAAGTCGAAGTAGAATCTCTTATCCTCCAACTACGTAACGATAGTGCCATAGGATGGGATAGGATATCACCTTTCGTTCTAAAACAATGCCGTCACATTTTGGTACCACCTTTAACCCACCTAATCAATAGTTGCCTACGAAAGGGTATTTTTCCAGACGGCTTAAAAAGAGCAATTATTCATCCCATTCATAAGGGCGGATCCAGAAACTGTGTCAACAACTATAGACCGATCTCGGTTCTTCCTGCTATTTCTAAGGTCTTTGAAAGGGTTCTTAATAACCGATTAAGGAAATACATCGACAAATACCAACTTATAGCCAAAAACCAATATGGTTTTCGATCAGGACTTTCGGCTGAAGATGCAGTTCTGGATTTAACCCAGTTAGTAGCAGGTAAACTTGATAGTAAAACCAAATGTTTGGGAATCTTTCTCGATCTTACTAAAGCGTTTGACACAGTTTCTCTTCCCATTCTTATCTCAAAGCTAGAACTACTTGGAATACGTGGAATCACACTAGAAATTTTTAAAAGTTACCTTCAAAACCGTACCCAACAAGTCAAAATTGGTGAATATCTAAGTGATGAGGAGCCGGTGTCCTTTGGTGTTCCTCAAGGAAGCATAATTGGCCCAACACTGTTTCAAATTTATGTAAACGATCTGTGCAATCTGTCCTTTCCAAATGTACACATCTGCGCCTATGCTGATGATACGGCATTCATAGTCTACGGACCTACATGGGACAGTATTAAAAGTAGTGCAGAAGCAGCATTAATGACTATTACAAAGTGGCTTAATTCCAATCTTCTCACCTTAAACCTTAATAAAACTTGCTATGTTCCCTTTGCAATTCGCCAAAATACGCTACCAGACAAAGCGTTTTCATTGATAGCACACACATGCGAACAATCGTCACCACAGTGTTCCTGTTCCAAACTCACAAGAGCTAGCGAGGTAAAGTATCTGGGTGTGAGAATTGATTCGGGACTACGGTGGGATAAACAAATCGATATTGTCATCAACCGTTCCATGAGACTCATCCCCATTTTTAAGTCTCTTAGGTACTCTGCAAATCCTGATACCTTAAGAATGATTTTTCATGCCCTATGCCAATCGGTTATTGGGTATTGCATTCCTGTATGGGGAGGAGCTGCTAAAACCAAGCTTCTTAGAGTTGAGAGAGCACAAAGAGCCGTACTCAAAGTTATGACACGGAAACCCTTCCGGTACGCTACGTCTCAGTTGTATCTGGACTGTAAGGTTCTAACTGTCCGACAGCTCTATGTGCTCCATGCAACACTTAGAAGGCACGCCAGTGTTCCCCGTTCCAATCCCAACAAACGCAGACACTCAACAACAAACCTCTCCATATGCTCACGACACAAAACTTCCTTCGCCAGACATCAATTTTTTATATCGAGCACACACATTTACAAAAAATTACACAAAATACTAAACATAGTTGACCTAAATAAAAATGAACTTAAATCTAAAGTTACTGAATGGCTTCTTCAGCAGGATTACTTAAAGACAGAATCACTCCTTACATACATCGCCTAACATAACATCTCACTCAATGCTTTCCAACACAACAACCTTTTGCAAACGCACACCAAACACACAAACACTCGTACTCAAACACACACACACACACACACACACACACACGCATTTACCCACCCCTCATACACACACAAAACTACTGGTTGAATTTATGTAAAGTGCAGTGGTAGAACGACACAGTCTACAACTTGCAAACGTACTTTTAAAGTCATTTTATAGCCGAACACTGTCCCTTAAGATACAGGCTATCCTAGTTTAAGGGACAGGGTTAAACTCATAATGTCCACAGATCCAAGTTTGTATCTCTATAATTTTTATTTCTACCAAGCTATTGTTTATCAAACATGTTAAGCAGAATCTTGTAGAATCATTGTCAAAACTCTGTACTTTTTGGCATAATAAAAATTTATTATTATTATTATTATTATTTTTGTCGATTGGCGGCTCTAATGACGGCCTGCTTTCACCTTAAAACAAAACCACAAGATCCTAACGTACCACCTCACACAAAAATTCTCAGATACAATTTACACAGGATTAAGTAGGAGGATAAAAGGATAATTAAAAATCACTACGTATGCTATAATGAAACTTACCTCAAACACACCACAAGCCGCTCTTCTGGTCCGATAGGCTCACGAAAAGTTGTTTTTTTTTATGCAGATCCTCCTTTATTATTTCTAGTAAATGGAAATAGCTATCAGGAGTCATACGAAAATATCCCCAAAACTTGTCTTTGCCGGCTTAAAGATCGGGAAAAAGATGATGGTATTCGCCGATATAATAGGAACGATACTGATTCCAAAAATGTGATTTATAGAATATTTGTCTGTTTATCTGTCTGCTTTTTACTATCAATGTCCGAGTACCACTTGAAAACCGCTGAAGATATTCAGCTGAAATTTTGCATGAATATTCTTCAAGGGTAAACTGCGCGTTATGTCATCACGCTATTATAAGTGCGATAAGAGCAGCAGTGTAAAATCGACCAAATCTATTATTGGTCATTTCTTAATTATTACGAAGCAGATCATCACGAAATTCCGAAGTTTGATAGAACTCGGACATGGTGAACGATCAGACTATAAATAATCACGTGATAGCTAAAAGGTGATGAGCAGTAAAATTTGGAATCTCGAAACTACAGAGTTACCTACGTGTAAAAGACAGTTAATTAATAGAGACTCATCCTTTGATAATAAATTTCATCACTCTATTATATTAGGGAACTGGGTAGAATTAATTTCATTGTTATATATAAACCTCTATTTCTTCATGATAAATGATTGAAAATATAACAATATACCATGGTGAATGTTCCGATGAGCTATTCCAATTGATTCCTACTTCTCCCTTTTTGTCCTAAACAACACGTGCAGGACTTAGGAGTCATCCTCATACAGTGCAATCGATACCATCGCGAACCAAGCGGTTGGGTGACTCCTTTTTTGTAGGACCATAAAGAACTGGGACGTTTTCCATAAAGACTAAAAAAAACTTGTTTTTAATTTGACTTTATTATTTTTATATTTACTCAAAACATTATAAGCACTGACAGTCTCGACGTATATTTTCATATATCCAGCCGACATAGTCAATAACCTTGGTGTATAAGGAGGGTGATGGGACATCACACGATGACGTAGATAACACACCAACCAGCCGAAGTGACGCGGTTGATGACCAACGGATCATCACTGGAGAACCCACGTCGTTCTGTAAAAATTAGTAAACAATTAAAAAAATATTTAAATACATGACAACATGTTGTCAGTACGGTCTGAAGTCCCCCGACAGGACAAAGCTTGAATCCAAATATCACTAGATATATTGGAAAAAAAATAAGAAGACAGGCGATAGTACTGAAGATAAAAAAGTTTGTAGTACTTTTTTTCGATACGTTTAATTTTATTTTTATTTTTAGCGGTATTCACCCTCCATCTTAATAAATAAAAGCATCATTTTACCTATAAACAAGTTGAATTCCTGTGACGAGCTCAGCCGAATACAAGGGATTTTAGATTTTGCGATTTTTTTTTTTGCGATTTTTTCTTTATCTTGCAATGGTTCACCCCAGCACGAATCTATTACCGAAAACAGCAACTCGATAGCTCATCTCCTTCATACCCAAAACCGTGACAGAATATTGGCAACGACGACGTCGACGACGACAACTCGATAGCAATAGGGCTTTTCTAAGGAAAATCCCTAAAAATCAATGATGCTATGAATATCGGTATGACGTCACCGTTCGTTGACCTCGCGCGGCGCGCGACATACAACCGGTTTCATTTAGCTGTATTAACATGATTCCTGTGACGAGCTCAGCCGAATACAAGGGATTTTAGATTTTGCGATTTTTTTTTTTGCGATTTTTTGCGATATTTTTTTTATCTTGCAATGGTTCACCCCAGCACGAATCTATTACCGAAAACAGCAACTCGATAGCTCATCTCCTTCATACCCAAAACCGTGACAGAAAATTGGCAACGACGACGACGAGAAAATCCCTAAAAAAGAAAAAAGAAAGTAACCAATTGAAAAGAAAGCGCATTTTTTTATCTTCAGTATATATACCTGTCATCGTTTTCGGAAGCGTTCGCTAAAACCCAGAATTAAAGTTAAAGAGCTAACGAACACGTTTTATTTTCTACTTTTTGGAGGGTTTTTTTTTGTATCGGTGGTTTTTTAATTTTTCATAAAAAAAATATTTTATGCCTTTTATATTAGATATTTTATTTTTTCGATTAGTATCTGTCCAACAACTACTCATTGAGACTATTCTAATGAACCTAAACACGCTGTATCTACTGTAAGTTGCTGAGGGTATACCGCAGACAACTTGATTCGGCAAGAGCTGACTGATACAGCTAACAGCGAGCTCATCGAATCATCCTGTTCTCTCGTTTCAGTGAGACTCGACATCGAATTTGTAGATAACAGAATAGCACTAGAGACAGAATTTGTGAAAACCTACCTTACAGACGGTATTTTGAGAACTCATGGACCCTAGACATCCTTTATCCTTCCTTGTTAGTTTATTCTCCATTTGCTGAAGACAAGCCGCTGTTGGTAGAGTCGGTAGTATAGCAACGTGTGGAGTACAGCTTATGTTAACTTGTGACCATCCAGCAATCCATATCAACTGCTCACTGTCCCTGGTACCTATGAATACAAAGCACTTTCAAACAGTTTATGACATGTCAATGTTTTTAGGATTCCGTACCCAAAGGGTAAAACGGGACCCTATTACCAAGACTCCGCTGCCCGTCGGTCTGTCTGTCCACCTGTCACCAGTCTGTATCTCATGAACCGTGATAGTAAGACAGTTGAAATTTTCACAGATGATGTATTTCTGTTGCCACTGTAGCAACAAATACTAAAAAAGCGGCCAAGTGCGAGTCGGACTCGCCCATGAAGGGTTCCGTAGCAGCAAGTAACATAATAATGTTTTTTTTTAATTTTTATATTTGAGTTGATTGAATGAAAGGTAAATTGCGCTTTACGATTTATGACGTATTAAAAAAAAACTACTTACTAGATCTCGTTCAAACCAATTATCGGTGGAAGTTTACATGGTAATGTATATTTTTTTATATATTTATATATATAATGCATATTTTTTTTTACTTTTATTATTCTCTTATTTTAGAAGTTACAGGGGGGGGGGGACACATTTTACCACTTTGGAAGTGTCTCTCTTGCAAACTATTCAGTTTAGAAAAAAATGATATTAGAAACCTCAATATCATTATGGATTTGATGAAAAAAAATTTTTGAGTTTTAGTTCTAAGTATGGGGAGCCCCCAAAAAATGTGTTTTTCTATTTTTATGTGAAAATCTTAATCCGGTTCACAGAATACATCTACTTACCAAGTTTCAACAGCATAGTTCTTATAGTGTCGGAAAAAAGTGGCTGTGACATACGGACGGACAGACAGACAGACATGACGTATCTATAAGGGTTCCGTTTTTTGCCATTTGGCAACGGAACCCTAAAAACAGAATAAAATAGATATTTAAAGGGGCTCCTATACAACAAACGTGAGGTTTTTTTGCTCGTTTTTACTCGCTATTGATAACGGCAAGAGGTAGACGCTAGAAATATTCACAGAGTATTTAGTTATATATTCACTTTAAAAACAAATTAATTAATTAAAATAAAACAAATAATTATGTGGGGCTCCCATACAACAGACATGTTTTTTTGGCCATTTTTATAAATAATGGTACAGAACGCTTCGTGCACGAATCCGACTCGCACTTGGCCGGTTTTTTTTATTGTATGTGACATCATCAGGATCTTCGAGGTCCAAGTCAACCTCGCCTATAGACTAAAGGACGAGGCTTTGGTACAAGTTTTGTTCTTAGGGCTGGGGTCAGACGGCTGTCACTACCGTGTAATAAGGTCTTACTTAATAAAATGTGAGTCTATTGCCTTCAGGTGAGCCGTTTATTGTGGATGGAGAATAGCCATATCTTATAACCACCTTGTAGGATACCCACGAGTTGAAGTGGGATAGCACTTATATTCTATTCCACCATAAGCCACTTAGTTCTCTTCTCTCTCTCTCTTACTCTCTATTTCACCCCCTCTCTCTCCCACTCTTTCTATATATTTATACATCTCTTTACCTTATTCCCTCTCTCTGTATAATACTTGGAACTATATACTAACCAAAGAAAGGTAAACAGACTGGTGATATATATTCACTAAAAGCGACCAAGTGTTTTAATTTGATTAAAGCCAAATTATTATCCAAACTTGTAGGAGAATACCCAGGCGCCAAGGTTATAGATTCTACGCTCACATTCAGACTTGAACCTCCTACAGCGCATCGGTCATGTGCTCCAAGAGTTACGACAAGACGATCTGGTGTTAAGCTAAAATATAATCAATTTTTAATTTTAATAACATAAGCACAGTCGAAAGAACTCTTCCCGATCCACTGTGACATAAGTAATAAAGGTTCGCCAACATTGAAGTCGAATCGGTTTTTGGGTTCAATAAAATCTATTGTACTGCGTAGGTATTGGTGATGTGAATTTACAAAACAAACATAAGATAGATATAAAACAGGCTGCATATATGCACCTTCAACATTCCAGCTTCTAATCCAGATTATTCAGTCTACGTTCTTATCCATGAACTACCTTTAAATAAGGTTTAACTAGCTTGGGCTGTACTAAAAATACACATTGGCGTTATAACTGCCGAAACCCTTATAATATTTATGTATATAATATTTAAATATTTTATGTTATAACTAATATAATATTTTTAAGTATCTTACCCATATAAAGGAGATGCTGCAGTGAGAACATGTCTGTCAGAAATCAATGAACCTGCTATAACTTGAGATCCAGTGTTGATGGCAACCAGCCAGGGATACTCATGTGGACTTACATACCATTCTCCTGTCATACGGCCTGTTCTTGTATTGCCGGAATATCCATTAGTCATTCCACATCCTAGTGTCAAGCATAATTTGTTACAATGGAATAAATGGAAATGACCAGTATTCCTGCCAAGCTAAATTGCTTGTGTTAGGAGTGGGTTCAACTCATTAGTGTTATGGGTAGAATTCGAACCCGGGACCTCTCGATTGTAAGGCTGACTCATTGGTCTATAGTTACATATATTGTTAACTTACTCAAGGCGGCTGAAATGCAAAGACCTGCTCCCGCGGAACTTGGAATTGTAACAAAACGATTTGTAAAGTCTAAGTTCAGTTTCAATGGAACGCCGTTATTAAGATGTACATTGATCGGTGTTGTCCCGATTCAAATAGCTTACAAGTGGCCAACGAATCTACTCTATCCAATGATGCTTATGCTGTCAGACGGATTAGGCAGTTGACAGATGAACCTACTGCTAGGCTGGTATATTTTAGTTATTTTCATAGTCTGATGTCTTGTGGAATACCTACTACTTTGGGGTAATGCAGCAGATTTAGAAACTATATTTATACTACAAAAGAGGGCAGTTCGTGCCATTTATTGTTTAGGCAAGAGAGATTCTCTTAGGGAACGATTTAAAAAGACTAATATTTTAACTGTAGCTTCCCAATATATATTCGAGAACATACTGTATGTCAGGAAAAATATATCCAATTTTACAAAAGTAAGTGAAATTACAGACAGAAATCTGCGTAATAAAAATAAACTTATCCTTCCATGTTATCGGCTTAGCAAAGTTAGTGATTCTTTTAGGGGGGAAGGTATACGCTTTTATAACAAATTGCCTGAATCGGTCCTTGGTATGCCTGACAGTAAATTTAAAACCTTTGTTAAGACCACCTTATGTAAAAAAGCATACTATAGGACGGATGATTATCTTAAAGAC